>OZ017741.1:285036400-286393900 GCA_963969285.1 Odontomyia ornata | reverse complement strand
CATCTTAAAGTCCTGTTTTGTGTATCTTGTACAGTAACAACGCTCATTCCTGTTATCCTGGCTGCCTGTTCAATTTCGATAAGGACATACTTGGACTCTTGCAAAGTAGCACTCCATGTGGCTGCTTTTCAAGGAAATGTGTACCTTTTACGTTTGAATGAAAGGCCTGGAATCATTGGTTGATGCTCCTGCGGGCGTTTCACCTCACTAGCACAGTTGAGTACACTTTAGCGAGCCTAAGTCCCCACATGCGGCGAAACTAAGAATCTGCCAATGGTGATTACACGTGTAAGCACTAGTGCAATGGATATATATGTAAATGTCTGTGGATATGCATAGTGAATATCCAACTTCTGGGCAAATTATGTTTTGACAGAGAAACTTTCCTGGAACTTAACGAGCTCGACGTTACGTTGGTGCCATCTGGGAAATGAAGTTTCGCAGGCTTGAAGTTCGAAGCGGTGATGAGAACGACGTTAACGAGGTGTCTGTGATTCGGTTTTCAGTGAATTTTGTATAATGGGACCGACTAATGCTTCATTCATACCAAATTATGATTCAATGTGATTTTCGTGGGAATTTATCTTGGAAGGAATGATTTTCTTATGTGTTGTTTGTCCTTTCTAACCGCAGTGTGATGTACATATGTGCACATTTATCTCCTAGAAAGTTTTCGTCTCTGAGTGGTTTAGTAAATTAAATTTACTGCAGATACGAGTAAATATACCGTCGCGTTTATCTAGTATAGAAGTTAACAGTTTCTTCCCACTACCTTGTTTTTCTGAGGATTGGATTGATGTTCCGTAAGAAAATTTCAATACTTCAAAATCATTAAGTAATTATTTTGATGTATATTTAACCATTCGAAAAAGAAAAAAAATGTATCTAATGGAATTAAGATTGGTTTGGAATCGAATTTAAAATTTTTTACTGTATATAGTTTGAAAATGATTTTAGTATTCAAAAAATTAAAACTATTCCTCAGAATATATCAACATGGAACAAAGCCAAGCATGCAACTTCTAGTTAAGCTTTATGACCATGCAATTGGGTAGCGATGTAATATGCAGCGAAGGTACAAATATCTGAAGCAACCCAGTCAATGAAAGTTAAAATAGGATATAACCTCCGAACTCTTTAAGCCTCCATCAATTTTCATGAAAATTAGTGAATAGTTAGAAGATGCCTCAAATACAAAAAGTGATACGGAGCCAACTTGCGCTTTTGGCATTTAAGGGCTGTAATCCACCCCTTCTCGGAAAAATTGAGAAAATGCTTATTTTTTTTTAAATACCTCAATTCCCTACCACTCTCTCCATCACTCTTTCACCGTCGCACAACGCTCGTGCGATCTGCACTTCACACGTCGTCAATTCCTACGTGTGCCTCCAGGCAATTAAAATATGTCTGGTTTTATCGGATATATTTTATCTCGTTCCTCTCTAGAACAAGATATAAATTTCTAATATAAAATCCAGAACTGGTAGGGTACCTACTTATCCAAGCGGCTAGGCCGCAGAGATTTCTGGCGTGGAATCTTTAATTCCATTAACGCCATGGTTACTAAATTTTAAACTTTAACTTGCTACAATTAGCAGCAAAGTAAATAGTTTATATTCGCTACAAACTTGCAGCGATTCGTTTAAAGAAACTTCTTCTAACGCGTATGATCAATAATTGATATATTTTTCATAACTCCTTTGGTTTATATACAATTTCGTTTCGTACAAGCTAAACAAAAATATGCAATTTATTGGTCATACATTATAACTAAGATGACCCAATTCTTAATTTATTACTCAGAACGACGACACGTTCGAGTATACAAAATATCATGCATATGAACTCACATGATTCATTATTACTTGACCATAAACTCAAGTGTCGTGTGTCAAAGGGAACACCACTTCAGTTCACACCTCAAGCAATGTACGTGAATCATCTTTACTAGCCCATACGTTCAATCGTCGCGTGCCAAAGGGAACACGAGATTTCATTCACACGTTATCAGTGAATGTATTTCTATGGTGAGATCCATGTTACATTCGTTACATTTTAATGTTTATGTTCACTTGATACTTTTCGAAGTCAAGTGAAATTTATTGCATTAGGTCAAGTGAAATGTGGGTGATATTCATCACATTGATTTAGTATTAATGTGATGAATATCATTTTAATATATGAATGAATTGTTACCTTGTGTTGATATCATTACGTGTGTTTCTATTTAGTTCTGGGTGATACTCATTACATTGATCGGGTATCAATGTAATGAATATCACTCTAATGAATGAATGATTGTCGGATATCATTACACCCTTAACCTCAAGATGAGTGTTAATATATTGAGCTTAGTTCTATATCTTAATACGAATCTAAAAAAAAAAATAATTTCTATTATTTACATATTATTCAATGTTTATATATATTCTTATATTATTTTTAATTTATTCTATATATATATATATATATATATATATATATATATATATATATATATATATATATATATATATATATATATATATATATATATATATATATATATATTCTCTTTCTTATATCTTTAAGTTACTCTATATATATATTCTATTTTACATATTTTTCTTTAGCTTTAAAAAAAAAAAATTTTGGTAATTCTTTATAATTAAATGTTCTAATTATCCTTGAAGTCTTATAATGTTTTTATTATGATACAACGTTATATGCTTTTATTCTATCTTTATGTATTGCTTTATGGAGTCCATTAATATCAACTATTATATTACTATTTTCAATGTTTATGACTTTGAAAGGACCTTTGTAAGGAGGTTGATGTTTCTTTCTATTCTCATTTCTGATTAATACTAAATCTCCGATGTTTATGTGTATTGGGTTTGTATAAATTTGATTTTGAACTCTTTTGGATTTGACATTCTGTATTATGTTCCTAGCTTTTGTTATGGATGTTCTTAATCTAACCTTTAGCTCTTTTGAATAATATCAAGATTGTAGATTTTATCCCTATTCTCAATTAAATCATTTGGAAGGTAAGAGAGTTTTCCAAAAATTAGCTCATATGGTATATAATTTGTGTCTACATGTGGTGTAGTATTATATGCAAAGGTGTAGTACGGAATCCATGTGTCCCATTGCTGGTCATCAGCAAAAGAGTACATATACTCGTTAAGTACGCGATGGTTTCTTTCAACCGAACCTAATGTTTGGTGATGGTATGGAGTAGAAAAAATTTGCTTTATTTTTAGCAATTCACATATATCGCCCATTAGTTTATTTGTAAACTCGGTCCCTAAATCAGATTTGAGTATTTTAAAATGTCCATATTTTAATATGAATTCTTCTACTAGTCCTTTAGCTATTGATTGTGACTCCTTATTTTCTATAGGGAAAGCAACTACAAATTTCGTCAATTCGCATTGTAACGTTAATATATATCGGTAGTTATTTGAGATTCTTAATGGACCTACGGTGTCTATTTGTACCGTTTCAAAGCTTGTTGATGGAGTGTCAGTTTTGACCATCCTTTCTTTTGTATGTCTTACTTGTTTATTAGTCTGACATGCTGCACAATTTCTTATGTGAACCTTAACCATATTGTTCATATTTTTCCAACAATATCGCTGTTTTAATTTTAGCAATGTCTTGCGAACCCCAAGATGTCCTCCGTGCGGTGAGTTGTGATACTCTTCTATTAGCTTCTTTTGGTTAGTTTTATCTGTTACTTTAGTTGGTGGTTTGTATATCATGATTCGAAGTTTCTTTTGCGTACTTGTTTTATGTTGCAACATATTAAATATTCTTTTAAACATTACTTTGTCTATAGACTCAAAAATAATGTCTTCACAAGATAATGAGAGTTTATTTATACATTCTTGATTCGCGAATCTCATTAGCTTCTCCAAAATCGAAACGAGTTTCGGATATGGATTATCGCCAATTGTCTCATTATTTTTATCTCTTGTGGTAGCATTCTTGATGGAAACGGATTTCGCATCAGTTATATCGCTACAGTGCACTTCTATAATATCTTTTGTACGTATAATGGAAACTTTATTTTCTCTGTTATTTTCTCTGCGCAGAATAAATTTTAATTTCATGATACCGGTGATGTCTGACAAACTCGTGCAATCCCAACAATAGAGTTGATCAAGTTCTATCGGTGTCTGGGTGCCCTCGTCGCCGACTATCTTCTTTTCATTTTCAGAGGCCATTTGCCTGGTAATAGCTAATATTTTCTACTTCGCAGTTTCATCATTTTCTGGAGGTATCATTGCTTTTAAGGTATCAGAGTCTAGCTCGATCCTTGATAATGCATCAGCATTGGTATTCATACTACCTTGTTTATATACAATCGAAAAATCATAATCGGACAGGTCAACACGAATTCTAGTAAGTTTCGATGAAGGATTTTTATGTGTAAACAAAGATACCAGTGGTCTGTGATCGGTCACAACCACAAACTTCCTTCCGTAGAGGTAGGGTCTAAAGAAGTTTATGCCCCAATGTATGGCTAAGAGTTCTTTTTCGATAGTAGGTTTATTAATGTCGTGTTTAGCCAAAGATTTACTTGCATAAGAAGTTGGTAAATCTTGTCCAATTTCTCCTTGAGATAGGACTGCGCCCAACGCGTAGTTAGAAGCATCAGTTGTTAATATGAAAGGTTTGTCAAAATTTGGGTATTGAAGGATTGGAGGTTCTATCAATTTTCTCTTCAAAGTATCGTATGCATTCTGACATTCTTCAGTCCAGCTAAATGTTGCATTCTTCTTTAGTAAAGCATTCAAACACTTCGCCGTCTCAGCAAATTTAGGAATAAAACGCCTGCAATAATTGCAGAAAGCCACAAATCTGCGGACTTCGTCTGCATTTTTCGGGACAGGGTAGTTTTTGATAGTATCATTTTTAGCTGGATCAGTCCTGATTCCTTCATTGGTTATCAAATGACCCAGGTATACTACCTCTGATCTCAAAAATCGGCATTTTTCCGGATTTAATTTTAAATTGTGCTGACGCAGTCTTTGTAACACTTTACGAAGGTTGTCATTATGATGTTTGATGCTGCAACCGAATACTATAATGTCATCAACATACAGGAATGCTTCGTGACTTAGGCCACTAAGAGCTATAGTCAACATCCTTTGAAAGCTATTTGATGAAATTTTCAATCCGAATGGTAATCTTTTAAATTGATAGTGTCCATCACTGGTGGAGAATGCCGTCAATGGTCTAGACTCTTTCTCAAGTTCAATTTGATGAAAAGAGCTAGTCATATCCAGCGTAGAGAAGTATTTTGCTCTACCCAACTTGTCTAAGACGTCTTCAAGTCTCGTCAAAGGAAACTAGTCGCTGACAATTTTGTCGTTAAGTCGTCTAAAATCCACAACCAGTCGCCATTTAGCCTTTCCATTTGCACTCTTTTTTGGTACTACCAAAAGAGGTGAGTTGTATGGGCTTATCGATGGTTCAATGATGCCATTTGTTTCAAGGTCCTTAACTTGTTGTAGGATCTCTTCATTTTGGGATTGTGGCAATCTATAATTTTTAATATAAACCAGATTTTTATCTACGGTCTGTAACCTCTGTTTGTAAAAATTATTTGTTTCTAATTTTTCTCCATCCAAATGAAACACATCTTGAAAATTCTCTATTATCTCAAGTAAATTATGCATCGCGGGTCTGTCGAGAATGTCTTTGTTCATAACCTTTATAAGTTTCTTGAATCTGTCTTTGGTATATCTTTGTTTTTCCCACTTAAAAATGTTATAGTGTTTTAACGGTTCTACTTCAACATTAAAGTTCCTTATGACGATGTCTTCGTCATTAGTGTTCAATATTTTTACGTGTCGAACCCCTTTTGCAGATATGATAGTATTTCCTACAAAAACACCCTTTTCTATTTCTGTGTTAAGGAAAATACTATCCTCAGAAACTTCTATATTAACAGGGACAATCATCTCAGTTCTTACTGAAATATTTAGCTGTGAATGTTCCTGTTTTCGCGTGTCCATAGGTAGTATGATATCTTCATCGTTCACGTTGAAGGTTATTGTAAACGTTTCGTAATCGATTTTACATAAATAATGGACCATTAAGTCTCTACCGATGATTCCATCCGTGCTTATTGGAAAATTGCTTTGCACAACGTGGAATGGTTCTTTTAATTTATAATTCCCAATCATTAAGTCAAGATTAGTTGTACCCAGAGATGTAGTTGTAGATGTAGAATTACAATTATAGATTCTTACAAAATTTGTACAGTTTTCAGTGATTCTAAATATTTTTCTCTCTAGTTTTGAACTTACTGATCCGGGAGGTTCTGAAAATCCTCTCCGGAGCCTTGCACGTTTCCCTGATCGGTAACAACGTGTACAGTTCTTCGTTCATTATTGTAATTATTCCTATAATTGTTCCTTCTATTACGTCCACGACCTCTATAATTACTATTGTTTTGGTTACTTTGGTAACGAGTGTTCGTTTCATTACCATCACCACCATTGTTGTTGCTACTATTACAATTGCGATTGCTATTCGCATCATTATTATCTGAATTATATCTTCGACCCCTCTTTTTCTTATAGCGGTTGCTTTGCTTTTTACCTTTTCTATCTGAGCCGTTAGTAAAATGCATCACGCTATTGGTAGCTTGCGTCTCTGCATTTTCAAGTTCTTGCGCAAGAGACACGGCTTCAGCAAAGCTTTTTGGTCTTACCGAGAAAATAGTGCTTCTTAGCTGATCACCTAGTCCGTTTTTGAAAACAGTCAATGCGTAGGTGTCATTCATTTGCGTTATTATTTTCTTCTCGTTAGCGGAAACTTGACTACCTATTTCCTGAATTTGTAGCTGATTAAGTTCATCAACTAAATTCAGAATCTTGTCTTTGTAAACGCTCACGGAAGATTTTTTTTGGTAAGTGCCGCTCAAAAGTGTGTGGATTTGTGGAACTGTTTTATTACTTTTGTAACGATTCTGTGATTCTAATTTCAAAGAGTCAAAAGTGGAAACCGAAGTGTTGGCCAAAGAAAGTCTGACGGTGGCACTCAATTTTACATTTACAACAAAGTCTATTAAGCTAGTTTTTGCATTGGCTGATAAAGTTGCGTGTAAAATTTCCAGAATTTTAAGGAAAGGATCTAATTCCTTATATTTGCCATCAAAGACAGGGATCAACTTCATAGCCGTTTCTAGATTAAAATCAGCCATCGTAAAGTTTTCCTCGAGAAATGGCAAACTCAATTCTAAATCCTCGCTAATGGATTCTTCTTTAGTGTCTGTCTCTATAGAGTATCCTTGTTTACTCAGCTGTAGCCAGATTTCTCCTTCTAAGATTGACGATTGAGCCCTGAATTTTAATTTTAGATCTAATATTCTAGAGTCTTCCTCACTACAAACTTTAAGGGTATTATTGAACCTTTCTCTCCTAGCTTTCAATTCTTCTAATTTTGCGTGAAGAGTCTCAAATGTATACAAACTTTTTGCACATTTCTTCAAGTTGCTAAGGATCCTTTCATTTTCAAGCACAATCAGTTCTAACTGCTCCATAAATCAATAATAAGATGCCAAAATTCAAAAAAAATAAGGATAACTATCAATTAAATTTTATGGTCATTTCTATATGCATTTAATTACACATTTATATTCCTATTCAATCTTTTAACAACGTAATTCTTATTATGTTTGTCGAGAAGTAAAATATAATTAATCCTATAGTGAATGCACCCGTCGTCACCAACGATTGTTGATACTGCTCCACGAACGTACTTTGCACAGAACAGCTATTCCCCATATTGCTTCCAGTACCTTCGTTCCGGCTTTAGCTCTAACAGTTTCTGCTGTAACCGCTGCTTCTGCTCCCCAACTGATATCCGGATTATCTGTGAAGCTCTGCTCGTTCACGCTTTGATTTCGTTCTTCTACCTCCTCTCGGTCGACGCTTCTTCGGAATCGTTGCTTCAATATCCTGTTCCTTGTTGATTTTCTTCTGCTGATAACGCTCAATACTGCGAGGCTTAGGTCCTCTGTAGTCAGGTGTACCTATCTTTGTAGGTACATAAGGTGGTGCTGGCTGCTCAATCTTCTTCACGGACATCGGTTTGTATTCCTCCGCTTGTTTCACTAATTTCTCAAACACTTCATTAATAACGCGCTTATCCTCTTCTGATAGTCCTTCATTAATCGCATCCTCTTCTTCAAAGTTCGGTAGGGCAAGATCGCCATAAAATATGTCTGGTTTTATCGGATATATTTTATCTCGTTCCTCTCTAGAACAAGATCTAAATTTCTAATATAAAATCCAGAACTGGTAGGGTACCTACTTATCCAAGCGGCTAGGCCGCAGAGATTTCTGGCGTGGAATCTTTAATTCCATTAACGCCATGGTTACTAAATTTTAAACTTTAACTTGCTACAATTAGCAGCAAAGTAAATAGTTTATATTCGCTACAAACTTGCAGCGATTCGTTTAAAGAAACTTCTTCTAACGCGTATGATCAATAATTGATATATTTTTCATAACTCCTTTGGTTTATATACAATTTCGTTTCGTACAAGCTAAACAAAAATATGCAATTTATTGGTCATACATTATAACTAAGATGACCCAATTCTTAATTTATTACTCAGAACGACGACACGTTCGAGTATACAAAATATCATGCATATGAACTCACATGATTCATTATTACTTGACCATAAACTCAAGTGTCGTGTGTCAAAGGGAACACCACTTCAGTTCACACCTCAAGCAATGTACGTGAATCATCTTTACTAGCCCATACGTTCAATCGTCGCGTGCCAAAGGGAACACGAGATTTCATTCACACGTTATCAGTGAATGTATTTCTATTGTGAGATCCATGTTACATTCGTTACATTTTAATGTTTATGTTCACTTGATACTTTTCGAAGTCAAGTGAAATTTATTGCATTAGGTCAAGTGAAACGTGGGTGATATTCATCACATTGATTTAGTATTAATGTGATGAATATCATTTTAATATATGAATGAATTGTTACCTTGTGTTGATATCATTACGTGTGTTTCTATTTAGTTCTGGGTGATACTCATTACATTGATCGGGTATCAATGTAATGAATATCACTCTAATGAATGAATGATTGTCGGATATCATTAATATCACTAAAACATCGGTATAAGGGGCACACCAAATGCTGTGAAATACTCCTTTCCTGCTAGTCTGGTCCGATTCGTGAAATGTTCTCAGAGATAAAAAAAATATAATACGATGCGGTAAAAAAAATTCTGAGTTTATAAAACCTAGCCGTCTTTAATTATCTCGACGTTAGGGTCTAAAATGTCCTAAGATACTGCATTTTCAATCCTCCGGACTTATCATAAGCACTTAGCATAAGCATTCTGTCAGCGTAAATATTATTTAGTTTCGTAGAATAAATATTCCTTAATATGTTGAAACATGATATACTATTTCAATTTCTCAACTCTTCGCAAAATTTGTTGTTTGGTCTCCTTGAAATATTAAATGCACAAAACATTGAATCAATGCTTTTGATATAATTTATAAATATACTGTAAGATTTCAATACTTAAAAACCACCTCTTATCCTGGAATCAATAAAAAACCATTTCCCAGCAGCTTTAATTATTTTATGTGTGCATTTATAAATATTAAAATAGTTTTTATTAAATCTAAAATAATATCATTTATTTTTTGTGAAATTTCGACCCTTAAAAAGTACCCCTTGGCGTGAAATTGATCAAAAAATATATTTTTAAGCAGGCTTAGCAGCGTCAATTGATCAGCATCCTTTTCAATGCTTATGGAATATTTCATTTATTTATTTTGACTACTCAACTTCCAAATCTACCTTTTATGCATAAATTAATTGAAAATCATCACTAAACATTTTGAAGCACTTTACTAATGTATTGGTGGTTCATTAAAGTAGAATTGGGAAAAGGGGCACATACTAAATCTCAGTATAATTAAATTAAGCATTGTAATTACTATGCGGGTGACATTAATATTTTGTCACGGTTGTTGCCAATTACCAAAGACCATTTCTAGAAATTTGATATCGACGGAAAACTAGTAGGGCTACAAATCAATGAGAATAAAACAAAGCTCATAAGGAAGTCGAGGAAGCATACGTTTTTTTGTTCTTTTTGTGGTTTCGGAGTGAATGTCATTTACGCACAAAGTCTGGGACTCCCAAGCTCGCAAGCAACTGGAGTACCCACTTAACATCACCCCTGTCAACCCGAGAACTCAGTCTGGAACAGTTTGATACAATACTTCGAGCCAGGTCTGGTTTGTTACGCCGTTATGCGCCTTTAAGCTGAGGAATGCCTCTTCTAGCGGGAGGGGAGAGGGGAAGAGGAATCGCCAGACATGTGATCCCTCAACTCCGATGCCAACGGCTGCTGTGAGACCCTTTTATCTTTTAGGACTGCCCGAGCATAATGTGTCACCTGGTTCCATTTGTCAACCGATTCGAGCATCATTGCGACTGTATTGTCCAGAGTGAGCTCTATCGTATTCCTGTAGAGGTCTCTTTGCAGCCTGCTCCATTTGTGCACGCAAAAAATGTGTGGCAGGCATTGCCCTCCTCTCCTGGGTAGCATTGACAATCGGGGGTCTACTAATCTTGCGCAGGCAGGACTGTAAACACCTATGCCCACTCAAAAGCTTGTTCAGATGGAAGTCAGTCTCAACATGCCTTCGATTTTGCCACGGTCTCACATCCGGGATGAGGCGCGCAGTCTACTTGCTCTTCGTGCAGTTTACTGAAGACTGCCGCCAATCGCTGAGTGAGCGCTGTTCCTTCTCGCGGACAACCATCCCCTCGCGTCCTCGTTTTAATGCAAGTTAATAGCGCGGTGCTCGCTGACAAGGAGGGCAACAGATACCATGCCTGCAATAACGCTCACTGCCGAGTCAGAGACTTTTGGATACGAAGATGCAATCCAAAGTGCTCCTCTTCAAAATAACGAAGACTATTAAATCAATCAATGATCCAAGTTAATATTTTACAGCCATCTTTCTGCAACTAGAGCAACCACAAAGCTAAAGCTTTCAGACGATTTGCTTACGTAATTACGCATGTTCTCTATTGCTACTGCGGCAGTACGGTTGATAGTGAAGTCTTGTATGTAGATGTTTTATTCTTAATATAGATACAGACTCACTACTGCTAATGCATGATACGACCACTATATCCACAGATGATTTCGATTATAATTCGTAATTTGTCGTATATGTTGCTAATCACCGTATACAGAGAGGGACAACGGGATGTGCGCAAGTTTCAAAAGGTGGATAACTGACTTCGGAACGCCACGAGTGGAATCTGAATTTATCTCGTAATTTGTGAGTTATCGCTCCTTTATAGTTACTTTTTTTTTTTTTAAATAATTACTAATTTTTAAAAGATTAATAATCGCAGATACTAGTAAAGTCTAGTGTGATCTGCAACAAATTTGTATAGTTTGAATGACATGCGGATTAACTTTTGAGTTTGAAGCTTAGGACAATGCGATTATAGGGTTAACATACGTTCTAAGGTATCTCGTTCATGTCAGAAAGGCGTGAGTAATCAGCTGTATTTATTTTTAATAATCCTCAATGAAAACTGCAGGTACTTCCGTATGATGGCAACCATTACACGATGGAAATAAATCATCAAAGGGATTATGTCTTCCTCATTCCAGTTCGTGATGAAAATCATGGGTTGAATTTTAAAAAAACGGGTTCGGAAATGTTTCAAAGGTAGTTTCATCGGCATTATCGAAACCAATTTCTGATGATTGCAACACTTGTCCAATGGTTCTCCAAAGCAGGAATATAACTAACGATGGAATCTATCTCTATTTGTTGAAGTTAGAGAGGCTGACAGAAGTCAAATGATTCTGATTTAATGGGTAAATCAAGCTTGAACGGCAAATCCATTATTAGATTCAATGAGGCACTGCTCACTGACCTTATTTTAATGATAATAATAATGATAATAATAATAATAATAATAATAATAATCCATCGCACAACAGTCCAAATCCGAGCCATGGCGTTGAGATTTTATTGTTAGGGTATCTCATTGTATGACCGTAACGAAATTCAAGGTAAAATGGTCAATATCACCCTAAACCATGTGATTATTACTTAACTTTTCATTTAGTATCCATCACAGGTGGGTGGGTGATAGTCTGGCAGCAGTATCAGATGCTCAAACTCGATGCCGTTACCGAGGTTTCAAGTTGGGAGATGCTGCGCAAGCGAAGTATGGCTTAACCCACTGCTACACATGGACTACCTTATAACGAGTGGAAAATTTATTTACTACTGTGGCAGCTAGGAAAGGTTATATCTAATAGTTTGCAAAATAAATAGGAAATTTTGGGGCATTGAATGTATTTGAATATAGAACTACGACATTTACTTGAAATCGATCTTTGAAATTATTGCATATTGTTGAACAACATACTGAACAACCATATTTCATGATTGAGAGGAAAATAGCCAAGGTAATTACATTCTTCAATTGTAGCAAGGGATTGTCGTACCCTAAAATCTATTGCCCAATCAATTTGCTGCCGAATATCAGCAAGGTGTTTGAAGTGACATTGAATCAGGCATCAAACGGGTATGTTGAGAAATATGAGCTAGTGCTGAAGTTTTGGTTCTTATGCCAGGAACTTGAATATACTATATATGCGATAGGGAAAGTAATCTCAGACATCTGTTCGAAACTTAAAAATAGAGAATATTTTGGAGGATGTGTCATTCAAATGAAGAAAGGCTTTGATGCGGTATGCTTAGATGGGCTAATTTTTAAGCTCCCTAGATATTTTATCGCCAAGAGGTTCAATATGTTGTGCAAGAAATCGTTCGTTGTAACTGTTGGAAATCTGAGGGCAATGTGCAAGGCCATGAATAGTCTATTGCAAGGAACTATTACTACGTCACTTGTCTTTTTCATATTCATTCGCAAGCTATTGAACAGCTTTAATTTTAACGTGTCACCAGTGCAATTATTTGAAGTGTTTGCTGGTGAATCGATAATTTATACGACGAACCAATAAGCTAAAGAAGTTCAAAATAATTCATCAGAAAATGGTTAATTATGTATACCTGTATACGGGAAATTGGCAAATAAAAGTCAATGGACAGGAATTCGAAACAGTTTTGCTTCGGACAACGCTGCGGTTGGCCAAGCAAGACCTGAAATGTAATAAGAAGGATTTCCACATTATGATTAGTGAATTAGTTTAGACCAGGTTACACATAAATTCTATATCCGGTACCTCAGCGTTTATCTCAATCAGTATCTGTACTATCTTTGACGATCCTTTCATTCCAGAAACGTGGTGTCATTTTGGCATATTGATGCCAGATTTTGTACAATCAGTTTATTGGTAGAATGGAAAGATTAAGAGGTCTTGAAGGCAAGTACAGGAAGCCCAAGATTGATTGGAAATAATTTATATCAGATCGAAGAATGCATAAAACTGACAAAAGTGACGAGAGACGATATTTTCATCTTGGGACTTCTTCGGAATCATATCGCAAGATCTGTAACTGTGAGCAAAAACCCCTGGATATCACAGCCGTTCCACCCACACACACGTTTATCCAGACTTGTCCCAGCACTGGCTTCATTTCTCCAGAAGCATTCATTTTTTGGCAAAGAACCAGCATGTTTTTGATTTTAACGGTGTTTTGGTTCTATATCACATACATAGACAGTCACCAACAAGAAGATACAACATTCTCCAAATTTCAGTTTTAGAGATAAAAAATTCCAATGGAGATACTCATTTACTAGGTTTGTTGAAGCTAGTCGATATAGGATGGAACGATCTATGTTATGCTGCCTGAATGACAACGAATAAGTTATTCCTGGTTATTTGTACCTTTTTTTTTTTTTTTTTTTTTTTTTTTTTGTGGTAGGGAGGTGAAGGCATTTATGCCCGCCGAGTCTGGCAGTGTGGGACTCCCATGGAGGATACCTTTGGACTACCCACTAAACACCTCCCCTGTCAATCTGAGAACCTAGCCTGGAACCGTTTGACACATTACTTCGGGCCAGGTCTCGTTTTGTTACGCCGTGGGGCGCCTTCAAGCTGGGGAGTCCCTTTCCTAGCGGGAGGGGAGGGGGGAAGAGGAATTGCCAGAAGAGCGATCCCCCAGCCCCAGCGCCCCCGGCTGCTGTGAGTCCCTTTTATATTTTAGGACTGCCCGAGCATAATGTGCCACCTGGTTCCATTTGTCAACCGATTCGAGCATCACCGCAACTATATTATCCGGGGTGAGCTCTCCCGTCTCCCTGTAGAGTTCCCGTCGCAGCCTGGCCCATTTCGTACACGCAAAAAATGTGTGACAGGCATTGTCCTCCTCTCCTGGGCAAAACCGACAATCGGGAGACCGTGACTTGCCGATCTTGTGCAGGTAAGACTGAAAACACCCGTGCCCGCTCAAAAGCTGGGTCAGATAGAAGTCAGTCTCACCATGCTTTCGATTTAGCCACGGTCTCACATCCGGGATGAGGCGCGCAGTCCACCTTCCCTTCGTGCAATTCCTCCAAGACTGCTGCCAATCGTTGAGCGAGCGTTGTCTCTCCTCGCGGACAACCATCTCCCTCGCATCCTCGTTTCGGCGCAGGTAAATAGCGCGGCGCTCTCTAGCAAGGAGGGCGACAGGTATCACGCCTGCAATCACTCTCACCGCCGAGTCGGAGACTGTTGGATATGAAGATGCAATTCTCAGTGCTCCTCTTCTCTGTACCTGTGCCAATCGTTTTCGGTATACCTCCTTGCTGAGAGCGTCGCCCCATACCTCTGCTCCGTACAGTAGCACTGACCCTACAGCACTCATCAAGAGGCGTCTTCTTGATGGGCTGGGTCCCCCTACGTTGGCCATAAGTCGACTCAGGGCCGATATTCCCGAAGCAGCCTTCTCAGCCGTTGCCCTGATTTGCTCAGAGAAACTCATCTTCGAGTCGATCAGTAGCCCCAGGTACTTCACCGCTGGCTTCGATTCGATCTGTATATCTCCTATACTGATCATCCTTACTCTAGGGATTCTCTTTTTTGTCAAGATGACCACTTCGGTTTTCTCCAGTGCTAGACTGAGCCCGCGAGTAGTCATCCAGTCCCTCACTCGGCGCATTAGCATACCTAGCCTAAGTTGCGCTTGTTCAACGGTGCGTCCGGAGACCAGAGCCGCAACATCATCCGCATAGCCGACCAAGCGCGACTCATCTGGCATCTCAAGTCTCAGTAGCCCGTCGTAAGACACGTTCCACAGGTCCGGACCAAGGATAGATCCCTGGGCAACACCCGATGTAATTTACATCCTTCGTTGGCCCTGTGTCGTGTCGTAGAGCAGGCTTCGGTCCTTTAGGTAGTTCCTCAAAAGCCGCATTAGATATTCTGGAACTTGAAAAGAGTTTTCCAGCGTATCCAGAATATCCACCCATCTAGCGGAGTTGAAGGCATTCCTGACGTCGAGTGTCACCAACAGGACGATCCGTCGCTTGGTGCGACTATATGCCTCTGCCTTTTGGACCGCGTTCACCACCTCTGCAATCGCATCAATGGTAGAACGTCCTGCTCTAAAGCCGTACTGCCGAGGAGATAGGTCCCCAGCAGCACGAATCGCGTCAGTGAGTCTTCCCTTGATGAGTTTCTCTAGCACTTTCCCAGCCGTGTCTAGCATGCATAACGGGCGGTATGCAGACGGCGATTCGGGATTTCCCTTCCCCTTGCTGACCAGCACGAGCCTTGCCACCTTCCATCGTACCGGGAAAACCCCGTCCCGTAGGCAAGCGTTGAATGTGCTGAGCAGCAAGTCAGGACAATGGTGATAGACGAGCTGCAAAACCTCAGCTGGAACACCATCTGGACCTGGAGCCTTCCTTGCCTTCAGAGAGAGGACTGCCTCCTCCAGTTCCAGCTGTGTGAAGAGTGGGCACTCGACTGCTGTTTCACCATGGACAGTGTCAACACGGACGGAATGGGCGGGGAAGAGTCCCCGCACTATCGCGTCCATCTTTTCCGCGTCATGTATACAAGGCTTCCGTAGGGCACCAAGTTTCCCCATGACCAGCTTGTAGCCAAGGCCCCACGGATCCCTATTTACATCGTCCACGAGGTCTTGCCAGCATCGGGCCTTGCTCTTGTTAATAAGCCTGCGAAAATATTTCCTGCCGGACCTGTATGCTGCTAGCCTAGTGTCTGCCTCCTCCCGTGTTCGCGCCCGCTGGGCCTCTCGCCGAAGTTTGTGACACTCGCTTCTTTGTTCGGCGATCTCGTTTGACCACCAGTATACTGGAGGCTTACCATGTCGGGGTCTCCGGCGGGGCATGGAAGACTCGCAAGCAGCTATGATGGTACTCATAGTTGAGTTCACCAAGTCCTTGGCTGTAGGCCCTCCACTCCCTGGCGGAGCTCCCAGCAACGGTGCGCCTGCCGTAAGCGCGTCAGTGAACTTCTCGACGTCCATCCTCCCAGTCCTCCATCCGAGGATTGAAGTTTGGGCATATGCACGCAGAGTGGCACCGTCGTGAATCTCAACAGCTATATACTGGTAATCACTAGCCGAGTAGTCCTCTAGTACTCGCCAGTTGTGTACTGTAGGTACCAGGGACTCCGAAGCGAGTGTCACATCGGATATGGTTCCTACGCAACCCCAGCGGCGGAAAGTAGGGGTGTTACCAGTATTTAGGACAAAAAGCGCTGTTCTGGCCGCCATGTCCAAGATTTGCTTTCCCCTTGGGTCGGATTGTGGCATACCCCATTCGATGGCTCTAGCGTTGAAGTCTCCCCCGACCAGCATGTGGCCCTCTGTGTTCGAGACAGCGTCCTCCAGGGCATCGAGTTTGGTTCGAAAGGATCGCATTGCCTCGTTAGGTGTCAGATAAACACTGAAATATGTTATCCCTGAACACCGCACCCACACAAAACCATCCCCGCGTCCATGGCCCTGCACCTGAAGGCGGGCGCTGTCTCGAACCCAGATGGCCGAGGTACCAGTTTTGTCAGGGTACCACGCTTGCGAGTCCTTGTTATGATGTTGCTCGCTCAGCAACAGGAGGTCAGCTTTCTTATCCCTCGCAAACTGCTCAAGTAGGTCCTGGGCGTTTGTGCTTCGGTGCAAATTGACCTGCAGGATACGGATCATTTGAGTATCGATTTGGCTTTAGTTAGGGCCTCCTTGAAAACCCGGCATCTCCCTGTCCCCGGCTCATGTTTGAGGTCGCCGGGTGCTAGCTTAGCATCCTTGCAAAGAATGCATTTTGCCTCGTTCGTGCACTCCTTCCTTTTGTGCCCCGTTTCACCACATTTGTAGCACAGAGATCTCCTGTCGGGTCCCCTACAGCCATACGCGGTGTGTCCGTATTCGAGGCATCTAAAGCAGCGCTCTTCTCCGTATCCTGCAGATCATCCAACCTATCTTAATTTTGCCCTTCGCCAGGATTTGCTGGGCGTCTTTATCAGCTAGTTCGACAATAGCCATGCGTTGCCCCCTTGTGTTTTCACGTGTCAATCTTGCCTTGACTTCACTTAAGCTGGGGAACTCCCTCCTAATGGCATCCTCTACTTCAGCTTTGTCCGTGACGCAGTCGAGGTCCCTGATTTCCAGGGTGGCCATTGGTTCGAGCGAGGCAACCGTTGCCGCATCTCCAAGAACCTTTTGAACCGCGTCACGGAATGCATCTTTGTTTGTGGCCTCTGGCCCGAATTCCACCAGCAAGCCGCCGGTCCGGGTTGGTCGAACTGCTTTGATGGCAGTTTTGGTGTCGTCTGGCTTGACCGCTCCTTTAATTTCACGGAGGACATCTGCATAGATTCGGCCCTTAGTGGGTTTAATAAGCAGTGCCTCTCGCAAGGGTTTGTGCCGCGGTTTGCTTTTTGTTTTCTGCAGTATAGCGGGGGGCTCCTTGTTCTCTTCGTGGTTGAGCTCTTTGTCTATTTTTTCTAGGAGTAGCTTTTTGGCCGCTTTTTTCGCTGCCTTGTTTCGCACCACATGAAACTCCTCGCCTGGAGTGTCAACTTCGTTTATGGTCTCATCCTTCCTCCTTTTCTCACAGTCGCCTTCAATTGGGCTACCGGCCATTCTTTTGCTGCTGCTAGGACCCACTGATGCCTCGAGGGAGAGCGTGTCTTTTTGGTGCTTCTCGGCTGCAAGCCACCTCCGCCTGTAGTGCGTTATGCGGCCAAAAAGCTCCTCCAGTTCAAGAATGCCATTCTTGACACTCTTGCCTATGTTTTTCTGCACTTCGCAGGCAGCCCTCAGTTGTTTGACGATATTCCCCGCTTTCCGAGTAAGCCGCTCCTCTTCGGCGCGGTCAAGGGCGATTGTGTTATTTGGCGCCACCTCTTGGGAGAGGCCCCCGTTTCCTAGCCCTTTTGCTTCTATCGCTTGGATCACGTTTGAAGTGGCGTCGGCCAACAGCAAAACTTCTCCCTCCCCCAGTCTTACACTGGCCTCCGTTGGTGTCGCAACTTGATCCGGATTGTGTACGTCTTGCACTGGGCGCTCCGGGGTGCGCATAGTCCTTCTACTGCGCCCAAAGGCTGCAATGATGCCAGGTTGCACAACGCACTCTGCCTTCTTTCGTTCGTTAGTCCGTCTGTGGTCTGTCTCCGATGATTTAACCTGTGGTGTTGACTTTAACAGTGTTTCTGGGGTTTGCTGCCTCCCCCCGCAATCGGTGACTTGTTTTATCGGTGTTCTTGCCAACAGCGGTTTTTCTTTGAAAGGGTTCTCCGTGCTAGCGTCCTGTTTGCTTGTGGTTTCATTTGTTTGCTCCATTTTATTGGGTCCCCCCCTCGGAGCCGCTATCTCCGTTCGTGTGTGTAGTCGCCTTTTTGGTCCCATGGTTATCTTTGCAGAGCAGGGAGGCCATGCGAGGGTTGGCACAAGCCCTTATGGGGACAAGTGCTCAGAGCCAGACCAGCGCTAATCGGGAGTCCGTCTCAACCGAACCTACACCACCAACCCAATGGTGCGAACTTCGAACGTACTCCGAGGCCTGCCAAGGTTTTACCGGGACGGAGACGGTATGATAGTTGAATTGGAGCCGTTCACACACGAGTTTCACCTCGGCGCTACTGTGCAAAGCAACTAGGTCCAAACCATCACATCCGCCAGCCCAAAGCGTCAATTCCAATTCGTTGTCCAAAGCGTAATCCAGATACAATAAGAGGGAACCTCACGGCACCCCCCATATCCTCGGGTCCGTGGGGGCGGCACTCCTCAAAGAATGCTAGCCTCCAAGAATGTTCTTGTCGACCGGCTTTCTCCCTGCGGGAATTTCCTCGGGTACGTGGGGCGGAACTCCCCAAAGAATGCTAGCCTCCAAGAGAGCTCTTGTCGACCGGCATTCCCCCTGCGGGGGTTATTTGTACCTTGCGCGTGCTTTTGTGTCTCGTTTTTTGATTTTCAGCTTATTATTGCAAAATTGAATTGTGTGTCTGTATTTAGCGTTTTTTTTTTTTGGAAAATAAAATCAAAGACAGGTTTTGAAGAGGTTAGTTAGAAATATTACAATGAAAATATTTATCGACGCAGGTAAAAAGTGTGGTGCTTCTAGCACGGAGGTCAACAGATATCATAGCTGCAAAAAATTTCACCACCGGGTCAGAGACTGTTGGATATGAAAGTGCAATCCTCAATGCTCCTTTTATTTATTATTTATTTAGAAAATCTTATTTACAGATTTACTTAATCCCATTACGAAATAGGCGAAAATAAGGAAAATACAGAAACAAAATTAAAAAAGAAGGCTACGTTAACCATCAATATTGAGAGCATTCCGTACTGTTGATTTAAAAATTCGCAAAGAATGCAGTGGAGGACCAAGCTGAAGATTATTGTAGGCTCTTATAGATCGCACCAAAGGCGAATACAGATACGTGTCGGTTTTTGCAAATGGAACGATAAGATGATCAGCTGATCGTGTCCTCAATGGCGCACGTGCATGTAATGGATTGCATAGGTCCGATGCTAAGAGGCCTCTGGAGAGCTTGAAAAGGAAGCATGAATCTAAAAATTGTCTTCTAATGTCGAGAGGTGGGATATGAAGGAAATTTAGACGTTCACTGTAGGAGCGATACGAAAGGTTATATTTATATAAGAGAGTGCGTGTGAACTTGCGCTGGATTGATTTGACAGCTTTCGATAGATAAAAGAAACGGGGTGACCATACTTGACAGGCATACTCGAGAATGGAGCGAACCAATAGGATGAAAAGGCGAACACTGGTATGAATACTGAATGTTCTATGAGAGCATCGTAGTACAAAACCAGCGATTCGCAATGCTCTAGAGGTTATGTCAGCTATATGTACATCAAATTTTAAATGTGTATCCAGTATAACACCTAGGTCTTTATAATGATCCACGATTGATAGCAGTGATCCGTTAATTGAATACGCATTGGCAAGAGGCGTACGTTTATTGGCGAACCACATATGTAGACATTTGGACACGTTGAGAGGAAGGCGATTTATAAAGCACCATCGAAAGAGGGAGTCTAAGTCAGATTGAAGGTCACTACAGTCCATTTGTGAATAGACGACTTTAAAGATTTTTAAATCATCTGCGTAGAGCAGACAATCTGATGTCAACACAGTTGGTAGATCATTCATGAAAACATTAAATAGTTGAGGGCTGAGGATTGAACCTTGAGGTACTCCAGAAGAAGGAGAGAAAACGTACGAAGAGCAACCACATCAAGTAACCGATGAAGAACGATTTGTCAGAAAGGAGAATAGCCATGTAAGAAGAGGGCCAGAGAGGCCAAAAACCTCTTTCTATATGCTTGCGCCAAGTGTTTTTAGTATACCTCCTTACTGAGAGCATCACCTCATGATCTTATGGCCTACATAAAAGAACATCTTCTTGATAGGTTGGATCCTGGATAGCTGGAAAGCCATCCCAGCCTGAAGCCTTTCTTGTTTTGAATGATAGGACTGTTTTTTCTAGTTCCAGTCATGCAAAGAGTGGGCAATTGATTGCTGTTTCGCCATGAATAGCATCAAAATGGATGAGATGCGCTGGAAAAAGTGCTCATACTATTTCGTACATATTTTCCACTTCATGTATTCAAGGCGTCCGTAGGGTATCGAGAACTCGCTAGCTGGCCAAGGCCCCACAAACTCTCACTCATATTGTCCATTAGATATTGCCAGCAGCGAACCTTGCTGTTGTTAATCAATTTGCCAAGGCATTTTCTGGCCAATTCATATGCTGCAACCTAGATGCTGCCTCGTCATAGTTCCATGCCAGCTAAGCCTCCCGTCACAGCTTATAGTGCTCCTTTTGCTTTTCAGCAGTTTCAGTCAAATACCACCACACTAGTGGCTCACCGTGCCAGGGTCTTCAACGGGGTAAAGAAGTGCTACAAGTAGTCGTGATGATGCTCATAGTTGAGTTCACAACATCCTGAGTTGCCAGTTCTTCTATCTCCTGTAAATCTCCCTGCAGCAGAGCACCTTGACAAACCTCTCGACGTCCATCCTTCTGACGTTTTACCTAACTGTAGAATGTCAAAAGCCCGGACGTTGGGAGACAGCACCACAAATCTCAAGCAGAATGTAAGGATGGTCACTGCCTGAATAGTCCTCTAATACGCTCCGATTGTGTATCCTTCATACTAAGGACTCCGAGGGTGAATGTCACGTCCAGTATGGTCTTTCCATAGCCAATACGGTAGTATGTTGGCATATTTCAGGTACTTAGTACAACTATCGCCATCCTGGCCACCATTTCTAGGGTGCCTTTTCCCCGCGGATTTGTTGAAGACATGTTTCCCCTAACGAGCATGTTGCCATCTGCGTACGAGTGAGCACCCTCCAAAGAATTAAGCTTAGTTTGGAAAGATGACGTATATTAGGCTTGTGCTAAAGAAGGTGGTCCCTAAGCACCGAATTCAAATGAAACCATCCCCCCATCCACAGCTCTCCACCTGGAAATCATAGTTTTGGGCCCAGATAGTGGCAGCACAAGTTTTAGCAGGGTACCGTGATGCAGAAGTTTTATCGTGATGTTACTCACTCAGCAGGAAAAAGTCAACTTTCACGTCTCTCGCAAACTACTCAAGCAGTTTTTAGGCGGTTGAACTGTGGTGTATGTTTAGTTGAAGGATACGAGTCATCGAAGTTCTGATTTTGCCTTGGCTTTGCTCTGATCCCGAAATCCAGTCTCAGATGAGCATTCTTGCACACTGTATCGGTCTTCTTCTACTTTGGCCAGGTGCGTGACGCAGTCAATCTCTTATTTCAATCACTGCCATCAGCTCAACCAAGGCTATAGTTGTGCTTTGGCCTCATGGCTTTTTTTTCTGCTGCTTTATTTGAACTTTTTTCTTTCTGGGCGTCTCTGAAAACTTTATTTTCTGGCACTTTTTGCAGGAATTTCTTTTCTTCTTTTGTTAGCACTATTTAAACCCCTGATCTAGCTTCCTTCTTTTATCCCGATCTTTCTCGACTAAGCTAAATATCATTATTTTATTAATGGTGGAGCTATCGGCACGTGCCCTTCAGACTTAGCTCTTAACATTTCTTTAGTATTTTTTAACCCCATTTTCGAGGTCGGCAGTGATATCACACAACGTTGCTCCGTTTGTCTGATTGTTCATTCCTTTTGCTACCGTGATCACTTTGTGGACTTCCGGATGGTTCGTTGTTATTTCAGCTTTTCAGAGCTTTACTGTGGTCACTTTGGTGGGGGTTGCAACAGTAACCATGGAGTTCACGATATTCTTTAAATTTTTTCCCACCACTCGAACATCTAGTGCATCCTGCAAAGTTTCCCGCTCTTTCTTTTTCGAACGTTCTGGCGTTTGCACCATTTTTTGCCGCACCCGAACGCCAGTCTGGACAAGATTGTCTGTTAGTCCTCGTTTCTGGTCCGTCTTTGCTGTCATTGTATTCACCGTTGGTTCCGTTCTCCATGCGCAGCTAACACTGTGGTGGGTACTGTTAGTTACGTTGTCGTTGTTAATATTTATACTGTTTTTTTTTGGGGTTTTTTTCTTAATCAATTTTTAAGGCATTGTTTGTGTGCAGTCGCATTTTTGGTCCTATGGTCATTTTTGCAGAGCAGGGAGGCCATGTGAGGATTGCAGAAAGCCCTTCTGTGGACAAAAGCTCAGAGCCAGACTAGCGCTAGTCCGGACTCCGTCTCAACCTATCCCATGACACCAACCCAATAGCCCAAACGAAAAAAAATTTCATCAAAGGTAGCCGATGTGGTATTCAAATAAAAGGTTTTGATAAGAGCTTTTCAAAGCGGGTCTTAAACTGGCATTTTTTGCTTCGAGGAGCACACACGGAGGAAAAATACACGAAAAATTTGTGTCACCCCCTCGCAATTGGACACATAAGATCTGAAAAAATATAGTGGTAGGCGTTTATGAGTAGAAAAATTCGCTCAAATTTTTTACATAACAGTATGATCTTCGAACTTTACATTTTCGCTAATAAAATTGTATCGGTACCGTTAAAATCAACAAACGAACGAAATTTGAGTAGTTTATAAAAAGTCCTTATATTTTATAAGTTTGATAAAAATCGAATGATATACGAAATGTTACGATTAAGTAATGAGACTTATTCCATGATAACCGTATATTAAAACATTATTCTACAACTCTGCCATTTCCTTCATAGTAGTCCCCTTGGGCAGCTATACAACGATTCCAGCGCATTTTTCACGCTTGGTAACATTTCTAGAACGCTTCGCATTCGTTGCTGGTGACTACATTTCCGAGAAGCTGGGTAGAAAACTCTTCTGATATGAGTGTAGGTTTGTCTACCCAACTTGTTCTTGATTTTCAGCTCATTAACGCTTTATCTAATGTTATTTGATTTAATTTCTTGGAGGCTAGAGTTCTTTGAGGAGTTCCGGCCCCACGTACCTGAGGAAATTCCCGCAGGGGGAATGCCGGTCGACAAGAGCACTCTTGGAGGCTGGCATTCTTCGGGGAGTGCCGCCCCCATGGACACGAGGATATGGGGGTGCCGTGAGGTTCCCTCGTGGGATGATAGGTGACGACCCTGATCGAATATGGACTACGCCTTGGACAACGAACAGGAATTGATGCCTTGGGCTGGTAGTTATGACAGTTTGGACCTAGTTGCTTCGCACAGTAGCGCCGAGGTGACACTCGTGTGTGAACGGCTCCAATTCAACTATCATACCGTCGCCGTCTCGGTAAAACTTTGGCAGGCCTCGGAGTACGTTCGAAGTTCACACCATTCGGTTGGTGGGGTAGGTTCGGTTGAGACGGACTCCCGATAAGCGCTGGTTTGGCTCTGAGCACTTGTCCCCATAAGGGCTTATGCCAACCCTCGCATGGCCTCCCTGCTTTGTAAAGATAACCGTGGGACCAAAAAGGCGTCTGTACACACGAGCGGAGATAACAGCTCCAAGGGGGGACCCAATAAAACTGGAGCAGCCAAAAAACCTTAAAAAACCCAAAAAAAGAAATGAAAAACAATAACAATGACGACGCAACCAGCGGTTGCAGCCACCACAGTACATCGAGAGCGGTACTAACGATGACAAAAACGATGATTAATACAATGACAGTGAAGATGGATGAAAAGAGGAGATTAATAGACAGTCTGGTCTAGACTAGGATTCCTGCGGCGTTCGGGCGCAGCAAAAAATTATGCCAACGCCAGAGCGCCCCATAAAGGAAAAGTGGGAAACTCTGCAGGACGCTCCAGGTTTTTGAGCGATGGAAGAAAATATAAAGTACATCAAGAATTCAATGGTCACTGCTGCGATCGTTACCAAAGTGGCCAATGCAAGGGTCCTAAATCCTGACCTAATAAAGAACCATCCTGAAGCCAATGTGTAGATTACGGCAGGAAAAGCAACGAGTGACCAGACAAATAAAGTGACGTTGTGTGATTGCATCGTCAACGTCGAAAATGTGGCGGATGTACTGTATTCGGAAACAGAAAGCGACAAGCTCTCCCAAGGATGGTCGCAAAGTACAATTGTCGAAGAAAGGCTATTCCGAAAAGCGGGAGATGTTCTAAAAAGAATACAATCTGCATGCGACTCCCCAAAAATCAGCAAAGGTGTAAAGATTGGGCTCCTTGAACTAAAGGAGCTCCTAGACCACACAGGGCATTACTGGGGGAGCTGGTTAAAGGCCAAAAATGAGCAAAAGGCTGAAGAAGTGCGAGGGGGTGAAATCTAAAGGCCACATGCAGATAGCTTCACGATTAAAAATCAATAAAAGAATGGCATCTAGCCCAATCGAAGATGATCGGGATAAAAGAAGGAAGGAAGAGGCACTTGATGGGCGTGAAGCACCAGATCAGGGGTTCCAGACAGTGCTTACAAAAGGTGCGAACGAATTTGCAAAGGAATTCCTTCAAAAAGTGCTAGAAAGTGAAGTTCGCACGGACGCCCAACAAGAAAGGTGACCAGATGCAAAACAGGAGAGATCGAAGCCCCGACAAAGACTCCAGCAGCAGGCACTGCTCGTAAAACCCCAAGACGGTCGATCCTACGCGAAAGTACTGCGTGACATCAGGGGAAACGTAAGGCCCAAAGACACTGACACTACCGTTTAAGTAGTACGACCAACGCGGTCGGGCCACATACTGGTTGAATTCGGAGCAGGGGCCGATAATAAGGAAGCATTCTGCGACGCAGTTAAGCATGACTATAGCCTCGCTTCAGCCGATGGCAATGATCGAAATAAGAGACATTGACTACTTTACCGATCTGGCCAAGGTAGAAGAGGCCGTCCAAAAAGGGTTCCCTAGCGCGGGAAGGTTCAAAGCGAGAATGACACCAGAAAACAACAGGGGAGAACGCATTGCCATAGTTGACTTGACCGAAAAGGATGCCGAACAATTCCTGAACAAGAGATACGGCGAAGAGCAATGCCTCTTTCTTGGCTTTGGTCACACCACACAAGTATGCAAGGACTCGATAGGAGTTTCCTGTGCTACAAATGCGCTGAAATGGGACATAAAAGAAAAGAATGTACGAAGGAGGCACATTGTATTCTTCGCGAAAATGCTAATCCAAAACCTGATTTTGGACACGTCTTAGGAGCACAAAAATGGCGGGCTTTCCAGGAAGCCCTAGCCAAGGGAAAATTAGAACATCGATGAACTGCATCCTGCAGCTAAACCTACACCACAGTTCAACGGCCCAAAATCTACTTGAGCAGTTTGCGAGGGACATGAAAGCTTCTGAGTGAACAACACTATGATAAAAGTCCTCCGCAATGGTATCTTGACGAAACTGGTATGCCGCCATCTGGGTTCGAAATGGTAATTTCCAGGTGGAGAGCTGTGGAAAGGGGGATGATTTTGTGTGTGGGTTCGGTGCTCAGGGACCACCTTCTTTAGTGTGTACCTAACGCCTAACGAATCGATATCATCTTTCCAACCCAAGCTAAATGCTCTGGAGGGCGCTGTCTCGAACGCAGATGGCAACGTGCTCATTGGGGGAGACTTTAACGCTAAAGCAATCGAATGGGGCATGCTTCAAACAGATCCGCAGGGAAAACGAATACTTGAAATGGCGGCTAGGACGGCACTCATCGTCCTAAAGACCGGAAATACGCCAACTTTCCGCCATTTTTTTTTTTGTGGTAGGGAGGTGAAGGCATTTACGCCCGCCGAGTCTGGCGTAAATGCCTTCACCCCCCTACCACAAAAAAAAAATATGGCGGAAAGTTTCCGCCATATTGGCTGTGAGGGAACCATACCGGATGTGACATACGCCTTGAAGTCCTACGTAGGCAGGATACACAATTGGAAGGTATTAAAGGACTACTCAGCCAGTGATCATCAGTGCATTCTGCTTGAGATAAGTGATGTTGTCTCCCGACGTCTGTGCTCTCGGCGTTCTCTAACTGAATGAAACATCGGAAGGATGGACATCGAGAGGTTCATCGAGGTGCTCAAAGCAGCTAAGCCTACTTGCAACACTTCTATCCCCCATCAAAAACCTTGGCACGGCAAACTCCCAGTGTACTGGTGTTCAACTAAAATCTCTGAAACGCGAAGGGAGTGTCACAAGCTTCGACGTGAGGCTCAACGTGTGCGGAACCGTGACGAGGCATGCAACCGGGTGGCAGCATATAAGTTGGGCAAAAAAAGCCTTCGCAAATTGATTAACAATAGCAAGGCTTGCTGCTGGCAAGACCTAGTGGACAATGTGAACAAGGATCTGTGGAGCCTTACCTACAAGCTAGTTATGCGAAAGCTTGGTGCTCTACAGAAGCCTCATATACATGATGCAGAAAAGATAGAAAAGATCGTGTGAGGACTCTTTCCCGCCCATCCCATCCGTGTTGGCGCCGTCCATGGTGAAACAGCAGTCGAGTGTCCCCTCTTCACACAGCCGGAGCTGGAGGAGGCAGTTCTTTCATTGAAAACGAGGAAAGCTTTAGGCCCAGATGGTGCTCCGGCTGAGGTGTAGCGGCTTGTCTATCACCATTAACCTGACTTGCTGCTCAGCACATTCAACGCTTGCTGACGGGACGGGGTTTTCCCAATACGATGGAAGGTGGCGAGGCTCGAGTTGATCAGCAAGGGGAAGGAAAATCCCGAGTCGCCGTCTGCATATCGCCCATTATGCGTGCTAGACACTGCTGGGAAAGTGCAAGAGAAACTCATCAAGGAAAGACTCACTGACGGCTTTAGAGCAGGACGTTATACTATCGATGCGATCGCAGAAGTGGTGCGCGTGGTCCAAAAGGCAGAGGCACATAGTCGCACCAAGCGATGGATCGTCCTGTTGGTGACACTCGACGTCAGGAACGCCTTCAGCTCCGCCAAATGGGTGGATATTCTGGATATGCGGGAAAAGCCTTTTCAAGTTCACGAATACCTAATGCGGCTTTTGAGGGACTACTTAAAGGCCATACGACACAGGCTATACGAAAGATGGCGGTTACATCAGGTGCTGCTCAGGGATCTATCCTTGGTCCAGACCTGTGGATCGTGCCTTACGACGGGACACCGAGACTGGAGATGCCAGATGAGTCACGCTTGATCGGCTATGCGGATGATGTTGGGGCTCTGGTCGCTGGAGGCACCGTTGAACAAGCTCAGCTTAGGCTAGGTATGCTAATGCGCCGAGTGAAAAACGGTATGACTGCTCGCGGGCTCAATTTAGCACTGGAAAAAACCGAAGTGGTCATTTTGATAAAAAAGAAAATCCCTAAGGTAAATATGATCAGTATTGGATACATACAAGTCGAGTCGAAGCAAGCGGTGAAGTACCTGGTGCTACTGATCGACTCAAAGATGAGCTACTCAGAGCAAATCAGAGCAACGGCTGAGAAGGCTGCTTCAAGAGTATCGGTTCTGGGTCGACTTATGGCCAACGTGGGGGTACCCACCCTATCAAGAAGACGCCTCTTGAAGAGTGCTGCAGGGTCAGTAAGGAGGTTTACTGAAAACACCTGGCACAAGTATAGAGAAGAGGGGCGCTTAGGACTGAATCTTCACATCTGACAGTCTCTGATTCGGTGGTGAAAGTCATTGCAAGTATGATACCTGTCGGCCTCCTTGCTAGAGAGTGCCGCTCTATTTTTCTGCGTCGAAACGACGATGCGACGGAGATGGTTGTCCGCGAAGAGAGACAGCGCCCACTCAACGATTAGTAGCAGTCTTGGGTGAATTGCACGAAGGAAAGGTGGACTGCGTGCCTCGTCCCGGATCTGAGACCATGGCTAAATCGAAGGCATGGTGAGACTGACTTCTATCTGACCCTGCTTTTGAGCGGACATGGGTGTTTTCAGTCTTACCTGCACAAGATTGGTAAGTCACGGTCCCCCGATTGTCGGTTTTCCCCAGGAGAGAAAGGCAATGCCTGCCATACATTTTTTGCGTGCATATAATGGGACAGGCTGCGAAGGACCCTCTACAGGGCGATGGGAGAGCTCACCCTGGACAATACAGTCGCAATGATGCTCGAACCGGTTGACAGATGGAACCAGGTGGCACATTATGTTCGGGCAGTCCTAAAATATAAAAGGGACTCACAGCAGCCGTGGGCGTTGGGGCTGGGGAATCGCTTGTATAGCAGTTCCTCTTCCCCTCTCCCCTCCCGCTAGAAGGGAGACCCCCCAGCTTGAAGGCGCCTCCCCGCGCAACAAAGCGAGACCTGGCCTGAAGTCATGTGTCAAACGATTCCAGGCTGGGTTCTCAGGTTGACAGGGGAGGTGTTTAGTGGGTAGTTCAGTCGCCTTCTTGCGAACATGGGAGTCCCACGCTCTGTGCGTAAATAGAGATCCACCTCCTTACCATAAAAAAATTGTTATTTAATTTGGTTTATGTTGCAGCGGTTTTCTTTGCTTATGAAAAATTCAAGATAAAATTTAACATGTATTTCAAGATAAAATGTCATTACTTTGTTGTGTTCTTTTAATCATATTTTATTTCTAATGGAGTTGTTAATTATTCTCCTTCTTTCCATGTAATCTATTATATGCTAAATTTCTTATTGGACTAGAAAAAGGTATAAACGATTTATCCACTAATTTTCAATTGTAATGCCCTTCAAATTTAGGGTACCAACTGGACCATTACGTATTTTGATTCTCGAAACTTGTTTTATGATGATAGGTATAATGAAGTGATTTGAATTTCTTTCCTTACTTCAAAAAAAACTAACATCAAAACCCATAAATTCATTGGATTTTTTTAAAGAAATTATGCCTTTAAGGATCATAAAGTAACAATTCTAGAGAATTATCGTAGAGTCTACGATAGTTTGAGAGTCATATACAGTATCCGATTATACCAAAAGAAAAAAGAAACTCTTTATAAAAGCATCGTTTATCATTTATACCATGAATGATTAATTCAAAACATATTTCCACAATCTTTCCGTAGTATCCATTTATAGCATGCTATCTAAAGAAATCATTTTATTATGATTCGAACTAGTCTCCAAGAATCTTGTTCTAACTTTTTCGTCTAGCCAATCAGGCGCCAGGAAAAAACTCCTAACAATATCCAGATAGTAAACAATTTCATAAATATTATATCCTTAACTATCAAAGCTCAAAGCCCGCAATACCAACACATGGCGTCATTTTATCCGCGCGTTCTTTTAGATGATTACAATTACTCTTTCATTCTGTCTCAATGGATTTGCACTTTAATCCTTAAGTGAATGTTAAATCGAGTTAATTTTCCTTCTTTCCTTCATTCTTTCTCGTTGACAGTGTGCAATCGAACATATTACGGCGACGTAGGACGAACATACTCAATAAGAGTGCCAACGCCACAATGGAATCGCCTGCCATTCCTCTGCCACTTGACGTTCACAGCTTCAGGACACGATCAAGGTGACATCGTACAGGTAAGCTCTTACAACCACTTCGGCCAATTTATTATATTCATATCCTGTGTGCTTTTTTAAAAAAACATTCATCTGCGTCGTCGTCGTAACGGAAAGAAACGACACATCACTAACCAAACCCCCAGTCTCACGGGAAGGATTTTTTTTCTGCGCTTAGTGAGACGAGGCCATGGCCTTTAATATCTTTGTATCTTTTCAAACCCTCAATGCTTATGCCACTATAGCCGCCATCATGTTGTTTTGTTTGTTGCCAACATAATTCATAGGGACGAAGCCTGAATCGTCCCTCGAGAGAGTCTTTTTGCCTCGAGAGTGTAAATGCGTTCAGGTGAAATAAGAAATAAGCTTTTAAGTCTTGAGAAAGGATGGTGTAGTTGATGGGGCCATCAATAGGAGGAAATGTTTTAAGGGTGCACTAGAAAAGTTGATGACATAGGGCAGTGATAGCGGTTAGGGGTCGGACTGGGCTTGTTATGTGTGGTGGATGCAATGAGGATATTTATATATCTCGCAAACAAAAGAGAGCATGTTGCCAAGTCGGAAAAGGATCTGACGGAAAAAGAATGCAATGGACACTCGAGGTTTAGAGTACAAAAGAATAAGCGGTTATACTTTCCAGATTTCTTGTTTATCTTCAATCAGTTTTCAAGTGTATTCTCCGCTCTAAAGTGATGTACAACCATGTAATTAGCTCTTTGGCGGCTAAGATAATTGAATTCGATGCTTTTATAGGATTTCTTGCTCGAGGGGAAAGTATATTTCACAAACATTTTCATGCCCATTATCAGCCTTTTCTAGAAAGTTTTTCTCTCATAAATAATCTAACAGAATATGAAACCAAAAATATTGCTGATGAAAGAAAGAAAATTTAAAATTTTTTGCGATACTTATAAATTCAACTGAAGGGTTTGATTAATTTTGTAATATTTCAAGGAGAAACCTGAGTTAGCAAAAGAAATACTAATTTGATTTTCCTATGTAAAACTCTAGTAACTTTGGTTAGTTAGGTTGTAGAAAGTCAGCAAAATCTTTAAATGGATATTACGAGCATATTAAAATACGAAGAGAAAATAAAACTTGGCTCCGACTACATAAATTTTATTTCACCATTTTCAGGGCATATAAATGTTGTTTTTCGTCGTTTTTTCTCTCAATTTCCCAAATTTGTAATTTTTAGAGACTGTATTTACCTGCCGCGAAATTTTCCCACAACAGTGATGCAAAAAAACTTTGAAAAGCATCAAACTACAATTGTTGGCATCAATTGGTCAACAAATTAACAATTTGAGCTTAAAAATTCTTGGATTTGTCCCTGGGAATGCATTTGATAATTGAATATTTTTGAAAATTTTATACTAGAATGGTTTTAAGCATAAAAAATAAACTTAAGCCTCTCGTATTTCAGTTTTTCGCAAACCAGCCATGAATCATGCGTAAGCGTATGAAATATGATTTTGATATACTTAAGATGGGACCCAATGGCAAATGAACAGTTTAGCGGAAACAGAATTCTTTTAACTGTCCTTGTTGAAACAAAAAAAGAAATAAAAATAATATATGAAAGTATGAAAACCACTATCTCATACTAGTTTCTGATTTCAGCACCTAACTCTGAAGGTTTCTAGTAACTAATTGCGCTGTAAATACAAAGCACACTATATTAAATCAACACACATTTCATGTAACCGTTTGCAATATGCCCAAAAATATCACGCTTTCATGTTTCAAAATGTATTATTTTGAAGATAGTATATTTACGTTTGTTAGGAGAACAAATATACCCCACTTTTAATTGCGCTCAGAGAACACATATAGCATACGAGAGCGGTCCCAAGAGTACCCGACCCGACAAAGAAAACAGTTAAAAAATTGCGAAAATGTTTTTTTTATTTTTCAACATATTCTCCTTTCAGCTCGATACACTTTTCCCAACAGTGTTCAATAGCTTCGGTATCCGCTTTACAGTAGGAACCACCAAGCTCCTCAAAAAAGCTATTAACCGCTGACTCTACCTTTTCATTGTTGGCAAATCTTTTGCCGCCGAGCTATTTTTTTCCAAATTCGAAAAAAGAAAATAATCCGAGGAGATCTGGCAAATAAGGTGCGTGAAGAAGCAATTTGAACTTCAACTCATTGATTTTAGCCATCGCAATGATGCACGCGTGGACCGGTGCGTTGTCGTGATGAAAGAACACTTTCTTTTTCGTCAGATGGGGCCGTTTTTTCTTGATTTCATCACTTAAAGGCTGCAATAAGGCTGCATACGTTGATTGTTTTTCCTTTTTCGAGATAATTAACTAATATCATTCCACGCGCATCCCAGAAAACTGATGCCATGACCTTGCCAGCTGACCGAACTGTCTTTGCTTTCTTTGGAGCCGGTTCTCCCTTTTCAGTCCACTGCTTTGACTACTCCTTGGTCTCACATGTAAAATGATGGACCCATGTTTCGTCCATGGGTATGAATCGACGCAAAAACTCGGCTTTATTGCTGCGAAACATTGTCAAACACTCGATGGAAACATCTTCACGCGGCACCCATCTTGCGCACAGCTTTCTCATGTCCAAATTTTCAGTCAAAATGTGATGCACAGCACTTTTTTAAATGCCTGTCATGTTTGCTATCTCGCACACTTTTAGTCGACGGTCATCCAATACCATTTTGTGGATTTTCTTCACATTTTCTGACGTAGTGACTTCACTTGGTCGACCACTGCAGCGTTCATCTTGGCAGCTCGTACGACCTCACTTAAACTCAGCTACCCAATATTTGACCATTGTAAACAAAGGAGCAGACTTTCTCAGGGTAGAATCCAACTCGGCTTTGATATCGGTTGGACTTAGACCTTTCAAATGAAAGTATTGTATCACATAACGATCCCCGGTTTTTTCCATATTTACAAATTCACTGAAAGCGTTCACTTTGGATGTCTGTAAAAAAATAATAATAAACATATCGTTATGAATTTTTCACATTAAGTTGTTGAAAGGTGAAATTGTCAATCGCAGTAATTTTTTTTTAAACTACCTGTATTCATAGGTCAGGTTGGGTACTTTTACCTGTGCATAAAATGACTGCATGAAACTGCGTTAAAATTTTGAGTGTGGAGCCTACAAAATATTTGCCAAGATACTAGAAGATCAAACAAAGAAACACCCTGAAAACGTTATCGAGGAAGGTTACGGTGACTTCAGAACTAGAAGACAGACAAATTGTTTGCAGTCATTCATGTGCTTGAAAAATGCTGGAACTAAGCACTGATGTATACCAGTGTTCGTGAAACTTAAGAAATCTATGACAATATTGATTATAATCAATTTTTGGACATTGGTAGTCGGATTACGTTTTTTTCTTAAAAAGCCGGTGGGGTTTGCTTTGTTGCGTAAGGTGATGTGTTCGACTCCTTTAAGTCATTTTCAATGTCCCTGCGGAGAAGGCTCAAATGGGTCAAATAATGTATGTCCACACAAAAAAGCAAGGCCTGATAGATTTTCAAGAAAAAAGTATTGACTGTAATTTGAATTTGAAAATATGATTTATTTGAACTTTTCTTTTTTGTGGTTGGTAGGTAAGGGCTATTTACAACATAACTGAGGGTATCTCAAGGTCACGAAGCGCTATGAACTACCCACTAAACAGCTACCCTGTCAGCTGAGAACTTGGACTGAAACTGTTAGCACATTAATTCGGGCCAGTCCGCAGTTTCCTTCACCTATAAGTGCCTTCATGATCAAGAAATCTCCTTTCTAGCTGAAAATAAGGAAGAGGAAAGGATTACTTGAAAAGAAGCTCCCTACTCTTGTCACCCCTTGACGCTCATGTATGCCATTTTATCCTGCAGGATGGCCCGTACATAATGTGTATGTGGTCCCATTTGTCAACAGATATAAGCATCTTCCCGAGTATAGTCTCTAAGGTCACCATCAAGCCTGTCACATATATTGCAGCGAAAAAATTTATGGTAGGCATCATCTACCATCTCCTAATAAGAGACGCAGTCGAGAGAGCGTGTGCATACATATAAATACAAAGCATACAAATCTGTGGTAAGGCCTGTGTTATGCTACAAGTGTGAGATATGTAACCTTACTCAAACGTAGGCAACGAGTTTTTTTTTGTGGATCTGAGGTAAAGGCTACTTACGGTCTTACTGTGAGGTTCCTAGGTGGCTAAGACATCTGGAATAGTCACTAAATACCTCCCCTGTCAACCTGAAAACGTAGCTTGGAGCCGTTTGACACATAACTTTGGGCTAATCTTCCTTTTTCTATGCTTGAACGCACCTTCGATTTGGGAGATTCTTCCTTTAGCGAAAAGTTAAGGAGAAAATGCTAGAAAAGTGATCCCCCAATGCCGACGCACCTTGCTGCTAAGGCCTATTTTTATCTTTTAGCCGCTTGCACATAATGTGCTATTTTTTTCATTTGTCAACCGATAGAAGTTTCTCTTCAATTAGACTATCCGGAGGGAGTTCAACCATTTTCTTGTTGATGTCTCGGTGCAGCCTCTCCCATGTTTTCCATACAAAAAACTTGTAGCTGACATCATCTTCCTCTCTTGCAAAAAATCTACTGTCGGGAAAATGTGACTTACTAGTTTTGTGCAAGTAAGACTAAAAACAATTATGTCTGCTCAAGAGCTGAGTCCGGTAGAAGTGAGTCTCACCGTACATTCAATTGAGTTATACGAGGTGTGTTCAAAAAATATCACAAATTTTGTTTTTTTTTCAAAAATTATTTATTTATTCATGAACATCTATTTTGTCCCCTTCAAAGTAATTCCCATGAGATATCATACACTTGTGCCAACGGTTTTTCCAATCTTCGAAGCACTTCAAAAAATCATTTTTTTTAATCTTGTTCAGCTCCTCCTTCGATGCCGTCTTTATCTCGTCAAGCGTAGCGTAACGTCGTCCTTTCATGGGCCTCTTCAGTTCAGGAAACAAGAAAAAGTCACAGGGGCCAGATCTGGGGAATGCGGTGGCTGCGGCATCATAAGTGTGTTGTTTTTGGCCAAAAAGTCGCGCACAAGCAACGATGTGTGAGCAGGGGCGTTATCGTGGTGCAAAAGCCAATTTTTGTTCTCCCACAAATCCGGGCGTTTCTGGCGGATTGCTTCGCGCAAATTGCGCATGACTTGCAGGTAATATTCCTTATTGACCGTTCTTCCCTGTGGCAAGAACTCATGATGCACCACGCCCCTGCAATCGAAGAAAACTGTCAGCTAAACTTTCACATTCGACCGAACTTGGCGCGCTTTTTTCGGTCTTGGTTCATGCGGCAGCTTCCATTGAGATGATTGAGCTTTGGTTTCCACGTCATAACCATAAACCCACGATTCGTCACCAGTTATGACCCTCTGGAGCAAATTTGGTTCGTCGCGGACAGAGTTTAACATCTCATTAGCAATGTTCATGCGTTGCTGTTTTTGGTCGCAATTGAGCAATTTTGGTACGAATTTCGCGGCGACCCGTCTCATGCCCAAATCGTTGATAAAAATCGAATGGCACGAGCCAATCGATATGTTTAGGTCCTCAGCAACTTCTCTAACGGTGATTCGACGATTGGCCAATACTATTTTCTCCACTTCATTAATTTTTTCGTCTGTTGTTGAAGTGCTCGGGCGTCCGGCACGCTCTTCGTCGTTCACATCTTCTCGGCCTTCTAAAAACATTTTGTACCACCGATAAACGTTGCTTCGGTCCAAAGTAGCTTCTCCGTATGCCACAGTCAACATTCGGAATGCATCCGCGCACTTAATTTCGTTTTTCACACAAAATTTGATACACGTTCTTGATCCATTTTTTTGAATAATTAAAAATCGAAGACGATTGACAACACGTGCAAGTAAAGCAGCTATCACCAATTAAGTGAACATTCAAAATGACCGAGCTTGTCGGCATAAGTGACAGACATGAGTACCAACATAACGCCACAAAAAAATCGAAATTCGAATATACGTAACCCGCGAAAATTCAAAATTCGTGATACTTTTTGAACACACCTCGTAGTGTTAGACCAAGGATGAGGTGCACAGTCCTGTAGTGCTGCCAATCATTGACTGAGTGCCTACGGTACAAAATAGTCACACCAGAGACTCAGCGCACTATGGAAGCCCTGCTTACATAAAAAAAACAAGATCGACGAGATTGTACGGGAGATGTTCCCTGCACATCCCTTGCGTGTCAATGCAGTCCACGACAAAACACCAGTGGAAGGCCTATCTTTGATAAAGATGGAATTGAAAGAGGCAGTTTTTTCACGGAAACCAGGATGTCACCAGAACCAGATAGCGTTCTTGCTGAAGTTTTGTGCAAGAAAGGGAAATCCCAATTTGATTTCTGTATACTGCCCTGTGTGTATGCTGAACATGGCCGGAAAAGTGCTTGAGAAACTTATCAAGGGAAGACTCACTGGCACGGTTTTCGCTGATGGGGGCATATCTCCTTGGCAGTACTGCTCCACTATTGATTCAATTGCAGAGGTAGATAGTGTGGTCTAAGAAATGTAAGCTCAGAGGTGGACCAACAAACGAGTTATACTGCTGGTGATGCTAGACGTCAGAAACGCCTTCAACTTCGCTAGATAGTCCCAGAGTATCTGATGCAGATTCTGGGGAGTACTTGGACCGGAGCCTCTTATACTAGATGTTGCTTAAGGGTCCACCCTTGGCCCAGCCCTGTGGAACATAACATACGATGGACTATTGAGACTTGAGCCGTCGCTTGATTGGCTGTGTGGATGATATTACGGCACTAATTGGTGAGCGCATAGTTGAACAAGTGCGATTCGGGCTTGTTATTGTAATGTGTCGAGTCATGTTCTAAATGACTGCTCACAGATTAGAGAAATCCCTAGACGAATGACAATCAGCATTGGGGAAGCTCAAGTTGAGTCAAATCTAGTTGTGAAATATGTAAGCGTTCTAATCAGCTCGAGGAAGAGTTGTTTTGACCAAATCTGAACAACAGTGGGTATATGGCCACTTAATTAAATGATGTTAAACGTAGAGAAATCTAACCTCTACAGAGAGCTGCTTCTGATGAGCACAGTATACTCTGTCGTACTGCGCGGAATGAAAATATAGAGTGACAATCTCAGCAAGGAGCTGTACCGAAAAGGCACGGCACATATTCAGTGAGGAAGAATCATATGGATAGTACTTGCTAATCAAAAAGTATCTAGTATGATGATGCTAGTTATTGCAAGCGTTATACCCATTAAATTAACTCAAATAGTTTGTTTTCCTCAATTTCGTCAGTTTTTTTACCAGTATTTCAAACACCAGTTGTACTCTTCATCAGTGTTAGTTCTTCACTAATAAAGAGTACAACTGGTACTCAAAAAACTGTATATGCAACATAATATTAAAAATTTTACGAAATGAAGGAGAAATAAACTAGTTTAATTAATTTATGAGTTTTTGTAAAACATTTACCAGGAATTCACAAATTTATATCTATTGCTCTCCTAGCGAGACAGTATTGAAAATTTACTTACACAGAAACGAAGGTAATAGATAGACAGTTACGTTTGAAGAAAGACAACAGTTACTCTTGAGGTGTAACAATTCTGGGTGAGTGAAACAAAAAAGAGATAGACCGCTCGCCTCATTCCCTCATGCTTCAATTGTTGTCATGTTGGGACTGACTTCTGTTTTACCAAACTTTAAGTGGGCATGGATGCTTTCAGTCTTACCTGCATACGGTTGACACGTCATGGTCTGCTAATTGTGTTTTTGACGATGAAGAGATCGATGACGCTTGCCACGTATTTTTTGTTTGCGTTAAGTTTGACAGGTTGCGCAGTTAACCCGTCAGGAAGCTAGGAGAACTCTCTCTAGGTAGTCTCATTGAAGAACCCTCTCTAGGTAATCTGACCTAAGACCTTTCTCCATGTAGCCTTATCTGAGAGATGCTCAAATTAGTAGATAAATAGAACCAGGAGCCATATTACGTCCATAATGTTCTGTTCTCTAAGAAAAAGTGTCTAAAAGCAAATGGGGGTGCCGAGATATCTTTTCTAGCATTCCTTATCCGTTCCTCCTCCTCTATGGTAGGGACAATCCCTGCAACCTGATGGTACCATTTGCATAAAAAATCAGCCTTTTTGTGGTTGGGAGGTGAATATAATCTACGTACAAAGTGTGGTATTTATATGCTTACAAGTGACTGGACTACCCATTAAACACATCCGCTGTCAATCCGAGAACCCAACCTGGAACGGTTTGAATATAACTTTGTGCCAGGTCTCGTTCTGTTACACCGTGAGGCACCTTTAAGCTAGGGGGTCCCTCCTCCAGCGGGAAGGGATAGGGGAAGAGGGATTGCCAGAAAATCAATCCCCGAGCTCCAATATCCCCAACTGCTGTGAGTCCCTTTTCCCTTTTAGGACTGCCCGAACATAATGTGTCATTTGGCTCTATGTATCAACCGACCCAAGCATCACCGCGACTTTATTTTCTATCGTGAGATTTCCCGTCTACCTGTAGAGGTCCCGTCGTAGCCTGTCATATTTTTGGTACGGAAAAATGTGTGGTAGGCACCGTCTTCTTCCCTTGAGCACAAACAATAATCGGGGGACCGTGAGCTACCAACTTTGTGCAGATAAGACTAAAAACACCAATGTTCACTCAAAAACTGCGTCAGATAGAAGTCAGTTTCACTATGATTTTGATTTACCCATGGTCTCAGATCTGGGATAAGGCACGCAGTTCAACTTCCCTGCGGGCAATTTCCCAAAGACTGCTGCCTATTGTTGAATGAGTGCTGTCTCGCCTCGCGGACAATCATTTCCCTCGTGTCCTCGCTTCGATACTGGTGAATAGCGTGGCGCTCTCTAACAAGGAGGGCAATAGGTATCACGCCTGCAATAACTTTCACCACCGAGTCAGAGACTGTCGGATACGAAGATGCAATCCTCAATGCTCCTCTTCTCTGTACCTGTGGCAAGCTTTTTCGGTATACCTCCTTACTAAGAGCGTCGTCCAATATTTCTGCTCTGCACAGTAGCACTGATCCTACAGCACTCATCAGGAGGCATGTTCTTGACGAGCTGGGACACCCTATGTTAGCCATAAGTCCACTCAGAGCCGCTACTCCCCAAGCAGCCTTCTCAGCCGTTGCCCTGATTTGCTCCGAGAAACCCATTTTTGAGTCAATCAGTAGGTCCAGGTACTTCACTGCTGTCTTCAATTCAATTAGCATGTCTGCATACTGGTCATTCTTACTCTAAGGTTTCTCTTTTTAGTCAAGCTGACCTCTTTCGTTTTCTCCAGTGCTAAATTGAAACCATAAGCAGTCATCCAGTCTCTTACCTAGTGCAATAGCCCTGCCCAACCATAGTTGCGCTTGTTCAATGGTGCATCCTGTGAACAGAGCCACAACATCATACGCATAGTCAATCAAGCGCGGCTAATCTGGTATTTGCAGTCTCAGTAGCACATTGCAAGACACGCTCCACAGGCCTGGATGTAACACCCATTCTTCGTTGGCCCTGTGTCATGTTCTAAAGCAGACTTCGGTCCTTCAGGTATTCCCTCAGAACCCGCCTTAGATATTCCGGAACTTGAAAAAAGTTTTCCAGCGTACCCAGAACATCCACCCATCTAACGGAGTTGAAGGCGTTCCTGACGTTGAGTGTAACCAAGAGGAAAATCCGGCACTTGGTACGACTGCATGCCTCTGCCTTTTACCATTCATGTGATTGCAAAGGTGTTCCTGCTCTAAAGCCGTACTGCCGAAGAGATTGGTCCCCACCAGTACATATCGCATCAGCAAGTCTTCCCTTGGTGAGGCTCTTTAGCACTTTCTAAGCAGGATCTAACCTCAATGGTGATAGATAAGTTGCAACACCTCAACTGGAATACCATCCAGACCTGCATCTTTCCTCGTTTTCAGTGAAAGAATTGCCTCTTTCAATTCCACCTGTATGAAGAGTGAGCACTTGATTGCTGTTTCATCATGGACAGTGTCAACTCGAACGAGATGGGCGGGGAAGAGTGCTTGCAGTATCTCGTCCATCTTTTCCACATCATGTATGTAAGACTTTCGCATACGTGGCTTTAGCCAAGACTCTATGGATCCTTGTTAACATTGTTCCCTAGATCTTGCCAGCAGCGAGTTATATTGCTGCTAATCAGTTTGCAAAGGTACTTGCTGGCTGACTGTGTCCCTTCTATTTGCAGCACCATAGGTTTGCCACTGAGGTCTCTAATGGTGCTTAAAAGCAACGTAAGTGGACGTGATGACGCTTATAGTTGCTTGGAGAATGATATCAGTTTGTTTGATGTTAAGTTAAATGAAAATCCTGAACACCGAGCCCACATGGAAATTAGCACGGTTTGAACCCAAATGGCAGCGGTAATAGTTTTGATAGAATACCGTGATGACAAACTTTTGATATGGTGTTGCTTACTTGGTAAAAAGTTGACTTTCATAGCCCTCTCAAATTGCTCAAACAGGTTTTGGGCAATTTGACTGCAGTAACGATTTCCACAAAGAGATTTAAAATCATTGAAAAGCGAGTTTCAATGGAAATAATGAGAGATTAAAAGGCAAGCAACAGATAACTGACAAAATACAGAGAGATAGAGAAAAAAAGTGTTGTATGAAGTATCTAATGAAACGGAAGCCTCCATAATAAGAAAGCCACAAGAGCTACAATGAGCTGGCTTCATGATACGTGTGGAAGAATAACATGCACCTAGAAGGTATTATTTGGAAAAATCGGGAGAGGGAAACCAGTAAAAAGTCAAAAAATCTTTGGTCTTAATTAGTCAATGAGATCATCACATTATTGTATAGTCTAACAAACAGGATAACGCAGTCGATGGACCAAGATAACTGGAGGTACTATCTATAAGAGTCTATAGCCCAACAACGATGACATAGTATAGTGTTTTTTAGACGTTTTGAAATCTGCGAAGGACAGCAGCGATGGAAGAGTGCCTTTGCAACCTTTAGAAACTGAGCTCAGTTGGAAATTGAATCTAAGTCAAAATTGAATACTTTAAAAAAAGCCTACCGATAATCCACATGGGGAAATCTTTTTTTTGTGTGTGAGGAGTCTTCAAGGCATTGCAGTGTACATTAGCAGTGAATTTTTGACCTGTAAGGAATTGTGTGGGATTTATGATGGTATTTACAACGTTCAAAGCTTCGAGTTCATAAGAATAACATTCACTGTCCACAGGACTAGTGCATTAACCTAAGTATGCAACTACCACTGCTGATTGAACTTGTACCGGTGTGTTACTAGATTGGATAATCGAAATCAAAAATCATTGGCACCAGTTCATTAGTTAGTCGGGATATAGTCTCCTCTTGGATAATTTTATGACCAGACAAACAAGAAATAGCGCTATTTTTTTTTAGAGTGCCAGCTTACAAAGCTGGATCATTTTCCTTAAGAAAAATAGGCAAATCTGATCAGTGACTGGGGAAGTAGATTCGTTAGCGCTAGAATTTTACGCGCATTGGGTTTGATTTTTCTCACCATAACATCATTTTCTGATAACCAAATATTTAAAACAAACAATTTTTCAACATTACATGCCCTCTTCAACAGTCAAACGATTAAAGTGTCATTGTCAAATTTAATAGCAAAGTTGTCAGCCAACGAAACGAATGCACGAAAGACTGTCCAATAGAAGACAGAAGTGGAATTCTGGAGGCTGAAAGGAATCGCAAAATCTTCGCAGTTTCGCAGTAATTGATTCAAAATGACGACTGGAATCGGTTTTTGATTTTGGGAAAGATCGGTCTTGACTTCCTTCAATAAATCCGTTTCAGATTTGATTACCTTGATAAGTTTATCATGACTCAAACGCAATATGCATCCCAAAATATTTCAACCGCTAAATCTTGATTTAGAATTTCCCTGTATTATGCTATTACGAAGCTATGCGTTTGGTGAAATATCAGCAAAAATATCTAAATAAAATCTATGTATCGTATTCTGGGATAAAATTTGTAGACCTTCACAGATTACGCAGTCCAATTTGATTTTTAAAATAAGACCCACAGAATTTCAATGCTAAATTTGCATCTATGAGAGAGCATTCAGACCGTGAATCAAAAATGAGCGAAAAAAACTCATTGTTATAATACAAAATTCCAGAGGGACTCATCTGAAAAATCTTCACTATTCGTGCCTTTAGGCCCTTTTTAAAGGAATTCCCAATTTCACCGGCTTCTTCACAGTGAAAGCAGACGATCTGTAGTGTGTGAATTGATGTTGGTTTTTGTCCGTTGAAGGGTTCAGCGGTGGACCGCTGCCTCAGTGGGTGGAATTAGTGCTGAATTGTGCTCTAGGAAAATAACCTGCCCCACAGCCCCGCAAAGCTAGCTTGCCAGATCATTAATGCGTCCCCAGACAAGGCCATTTCCAGCGTAGCTCTAATTCCGTTTGCTGAGACAGTAGACCACCACTGTAGTCATTTACGGACACACCATCCATAGAAACACTACAAATGGCGCCTCATGTGGGGCCCAAAAACTCCAGCTGTATCAACTGTCGAGAGCCATGAGACTGACCATCGTCGAGGTGTCAACATTTTTCGCGGGCACGTAAAATCCGAAAGAAATTGTATTAAAAGTGCCGCAATATCCGTAACTACTTTCAGATTTTTTGTTGCCGTTGGACATCAATATCATTTGGATTTGCTTTTGAATTATACATTTGTGGCTTGCTACTATTGTATGAATAGCAACGTCAAATGATATTTGAGTCCCTGTATGTATTCGGAAGTAGTTACAAAGCATCTTTTGCAGCGGGTTCACAATCGCACCCCAAACCAAGCGGTGCCTAGGTGTCTTTCAGTATATGAATTTTGATTTCGAGAATTCGCAGCTTTGCTAGTCTGTAACTATCCATGACAAGACATGCACTACTTAAGGATCAGAATTCAGCATGGGTCAACTGACTTTAGCTGGATTAACGCAAGCGACCAATTGCCTTGTTGTCATCGTCTCCCCCAGTGATGTATAGGACAACTACGTCAAACGTTGTCAACATGCCCTCTATGGAAACAACCACTAAAAATAACATCCACCGAGCTAGGACCGAGTCAGCCACCCACCGCGTATGAAGCAGTGCACAAAAGCGGTATCAGCCAATCGAAGCGCTACCACAAGTTGGACCTACCCCTCAATCTTCATTATCGACTTCCAAACTGGCCCAGCTGCTGGTCGTCATGCAGACGATGGCTGCCAGTATGGAGCAGATGAGGAAATAATTAGAACAGCTGTCTGTTCTACGACTAGAGGTCGTACCTCCTATCTCATCTCCAAGAATGGACTATACGGAGCCCGCAGAGCTACCCGTAACGCTAGCTGGTGACTCAGTACCTCCAAGACTCAGTGGAGTGATGAACCCAATAGCACCCGCATTATCGGAATAACACGAGTGTTTGGAGCTCAGATCAGCAGATTTTTGAATCGACAGATCCTAACCAAGGTTCAATGCCCTGATACACCTCGGGGCACCACCACCGCCTCGGCAAAGACGAAATTGCCTTAAGCCCCACGCGCGGCTTACTGGTTATTTGACGTCGCATTTTTCTTCGTAATCCCTTTCGGATAGTTACTTCAGTCATTGGCAACTTCTCATCAGCCAACAGGTTCAGTTTTGACACTGGTCACCTCAAGAAATCGCAAGTGCGAAAAATATTTTGCAGTGGGCCCTTGTACTCAGGGAAAAGAGCCCGCCCACCCGACACCGCAAAGCTAGCTTGCCAGCTGACTTACGCATCCCCAGACGCGGCCATTCCCAGCGTAGCACTAATTTCGCTCATTTAGGCAGCAGATTATTGCTGCAGTCCTTAACGGTGATACCATCCATAGAAGCACTACACCGTCTCCTCGGAGCGTTTGCTTTAGATTGACTGTCCGCCCCTCGGTAACTGTTCATTCCAATTTTAAATACTACCGCTGCATTTCTCCTCTCTGCATTCCGGTTGACTCATTGCTTGTTACAACTCTTTCGCTTTCATTCTCCGAAATGTATATTTGCCCTCACTAGGACTCCAATGGAAGAAATTTATCGAAGTTGAGGAAAAATTGTTCAATGGACTGATTGCCTTGTAGAAAAGAAGCTTTGCTTACCAGCCAGATTTCGTAGTCGATTTGATTTTGTTGTTAGTAACCATGTTAAAAACGCAGTAAATCTACTCTAATCGGAGAAGAACGGGATCACTGTATCATAGATGTCTAAAATGATAAAGAAGCATATCGCATACTTGTATCCTTTTGACAATGCTTTATTGAAAATTAACCAATTACCACAGAAATGAAAGCTAGATTTGATCCCAATCTCCCCCTACTCCAGTCGACCAAATGTATATTTTGCACCCTGAGATTCCAATAGAATGCATTCAATCTCTAAGGTCCAAATAACAAATGATATATAGTATATCCAAAGAGTGCTAGACATTTACATTACTATAATTTGATTGTCTTTTGATTGACAAGCTCATTTTATCCAAGCACCATTCACGACACATCTGTGTTTGATAGCACAAAATGGAATTGCTGTTTGCTAGAACAATAGCACCTTATTTTCATGATGACTGTAATAATTTTGCCGTGACAATGTTCTGCATCTCAACTCTGCGGCAGCATGAGAAATCGACATCTGTACCGGTTAGATGCAAAAGAAGGAAAATCATCGATTTCTTTTCTACTCCCCTATCTTTTGTACTTCGCTCCTGTCGTTGGATCTACCTCATATACATACCTGAGGGAAACTTGAATCCTTCACGTCGTATTGTTTCATATCGTCATCTTCTCTTCAAATTCTATTATTTCACAGGATAATGCGGTCGACTCGCGACATAAACTTGAAATATATCACGTACAATCGTTATCCCAGCATGACGTATACAAAGCAAAATTACGAATTTCAGGCGTCAATTTCGTGGTCGGCAGTAGAAAGAGGACTCTCGTTCCGAAGCGAAAAAAATGTTGCTGGAGAAAGTCAAACGCTACACATATCCACTTGAGAACGTGCGAGAAAAGATGAGAGAGGCTCCAGGAGTCTTCCTCTTTGGCTTCCCTATTCGATAGGGGGATGGATTTATATACTACATTTATCCCTGTTTTGTATATTCAAGGCACTCACACACAGTCTTCCGTGTTTTTTGCGACATCTCTCTTTCCTTCGTGGGTTCGTTGGCTAAGATGTTATCATAAGACTGTTTGGTTGTTAGTGCAGTATTAATGTATCAAATGAAAGTGTTGACTTTGCGAAATGAGAAATTGGAACGAAACATGGTAGGGAATAATTCGAAAAGATTCAGCTTCAAAATAAGAAAATGCTGCCATCAGAAGCTGTTTCTCGAACTTTTTCAACCTTATTTTGGCTATCACAAATGCAATCAATAAATACATTGAAGCATGTATCAGCATTTTTGACGAAAAAATAAGCTTAAAGAAATAAAAAAATCTCAGGAAAGTTATGAAAAAAAACTTTGTCCAACTTTCAAGAGTAAACGTTGAATGCGAAAATGGTACCACCGTTCCTACCATCCACGCAAGGACGGAAAATTCAACAGAATCTAGGATTATTAATTTTCATGCTTGCTTGATTTTTATGTCCTTTTTGCTAGCGTAGTATTTTATTCGCTCTTGTTATTCCTTCAATGACGACAACTAGTAGACAAGGAGACTCGTCTGAGGTTTGCAGAATCTACTGTTCAGGACTTCTGGCCAAACTATTTTCGAGATACTTCTCCAGCAGCCATGAAAGATTGTTTATGCGTCTAATTCTTTGGTAGCTTTTGGTAAACGTAAATTTCATCTTGTCATCATTCCGAGAATTTGAAATGATTTTTCTTGGAACGAATTCAAGCTATAGCAGAAATTTATAGGAACTACATCAGAACTAGCTTCTTCTGCTTTAAAACCCAAAGAATTTTCATTTCACTAGGTTACGTGTAATAAATAAAATTTACTACAAATTTGATAAAATCTTTGATTTCAAAGATATTTGATCGAAAATTATTGATGCGGTAAATTAAAATGAAAACTAGTGCTTTGGAAAAAATGATAGAAAAAGACATAATTTCAGTAACAATGAGTTTTTTTCCAAATTATTAGTTATGGTCAGAAAATTGTTTTGAAGTTTAAATGAAACGCTTTTCGCATGATCAGTTAAAGTTTAATTTATAATTGAAAGAGTGAGTAAAGATGTTTGATGATAGAACAATTCTGTGGCGAAAGTATAGTTAGATGTAATTTAAGTGAATGAATAAAATTTTAATCATAGAGCTTCTATAGAACTAACATCTAATCTATTACAAGAATAGCAGTCCACATGTTGAAGTGATGAGAGTGCTCACCCCTTGCTCGCAATTTCCAAGTTCAGTTATGCTTGTGGTACTGTTGTCAGGCTATCAGCGTACCCAGTAATGATGGGTACTGATTTAAAAATCAGGCAAAAATCACAAAGTTAAGCGTGATACTGACCATATCGCCTTCTCAAATATCATTCCGGTCAAGAAACGATGTAAGGTTGAATCAAATATTATGAATGTTTTTTTTGTGGTTTGGGGATGAGGGCAGCTTACACTTTGAGTGTTGGACTCCCAAGAGCATCAGCCACTATGGATTACCACTAAACACCTTCTTGTCAGCTAAGAACCTAGCCTGAAGCCGTTCAGCACATTACTTCGTGCTAGGCCTCATTTTCCTTCGCTTAGAGGTGTCTGCGGAAACCAAAAATCTCACTGAGGGAAAGGGATTACTATAAAGGCACTTCTGCCCTCAACGCTTCCTGACGCTCAAGTATGCCTTTTTTATCCTCCAAGTGGTTTTATTTGTCAACGAATGTACACATATTTCCGATTAAAGTCTCCAGAAAGAGCGCTTCAACTTCTTTGAAGAGATCACCATGTCTCCTGTCCCATCTATTGCACTGAACAAACCCGCGTAGTACCACCAGACGGAAATAGCACCTTTTTTTTAAAAGCAAATACATAGGTAGTAATTTCATTAGCCACCACTATGAAAGTCAAATAATTTCTTACAAAAATTTTCTATTACGCAAATATTTCCAATGTAAGCCATTACAAAAGTTTCCATAAATATATAATTCAATATTTCAGTTGTTACTAAAATAGTGAATTTCTCTAACTTTTTTATCTTTTATGGCCGCTATTTTGAATTTAAGTGATTGATTTTCGATTATTTTAATATACATTTATCTGTCTCTATATTTCACTAACTACTGAGCCAAATCTCGTTCATATTAAAGTTTTACTCTGAAAAGGAGAAAAATTTCTGATTTTCATTGAAAATGGTAGCTAAAACTTATATATTAAATTTTTGATTTTTTTTAGAGTTTCGTACAATCATTTTACAAAACCCTACTAAAATCGCGTCCTGCCTGTCCGTGCGTCACACCACTTTTTCTCGCAAGCTACATAAGCTAGGAACATAAGATTTTGTATAATAAGTAGGTGCAAAGTGATACCCTCTTTAAAGTTTCACCACAAAAAGGAATTTATAAGGTCTTTAAAGGGGGGTCTTCCCATATAGGGGAGTGGCCCCTGAAAAAAATTTCATTGCATGTAGACAGTATGGGTATACAATGAAAGGTCTTGATTAGAACTTTTTAAAACAGGTCTTAAAATTACAAGTTTTGCTTTGAGGGGTGCAGGGGAAGCGGAAATGTACGAAAATTTGGTGTCCCCCTCGAGACACCTTTGACCCGAAAAATCTGAAAAAAAATTACAGGGGTGAGACTTTTGGGAACAAATACCCAAGAAGTCGAAATTCGATCAACATTGTTAATAATAGTAAATTTTATAAATTTTAGATTTTTACCTACAAAATCGAAATGTGACCCTTGAATTTCTCAACAGCTACAATTTAAGTTTTTTGAAAGCAATTGTATGCATTCTGAAAATTTTACAATAATTGAACAGTAAATAACGAAGTTACAGCCGATTGAATATTTAACAATTACAACAACATTCGCACGTGATACTAGGGAGATACACATTTGCAACGGGTCAAGGCACTACAAATATATAGGAATTTTTGATAAAAATTTTAGAAATGGTTCGTTATATTGATTCGGTATCATGACTACTTAATCGACGGGGTCAAAACACTTGCAACAAAATGGCGGCAAGTTTAAAAGCATAATAATCCTAATAATTTTTTGAACTCAATTTATGGATTCCATATATTAGTCAAGTTTTGATATGCAGAATATATTGTTTGGTTTACTAGGAGAAGGGGGGGAGGGGCAAGACGAGGCAACGCGTTTTAACGGATACACAAACGATCAATTCCAGCCGCTTTGGCTTGCAATGATGCGCCGTCATGTTGCTCATCAGTCAGCGTAGTGACCGGCTTTTAAGTGCACACGTTTTCGCTTTGGCGCCAAAAACTCGGTTTTTGTCAAGTTAATTGTGATTTCCGCGTTATACATCGATTGTGTTTTGTACCTCAATATTAGTTTTCTAGAAATAACTGTAGGTTATTCTTGTTTACCAATCGTTACAGAACATGTTTGTGTCCATATTCTGAATTGGTCATTAAAGGCATGTTATTTTATACAAATAAGCATTGGAGGGCAAGATGGAGTAAAGAGTACCCCAGTTTGCCCCTCGAAGAAATTCAATTATTTCCTTATGACAGTTTATGCTGCTTCATAACTTCTTTGTTTTTTATCTTGTTTCAGAATGGTGAAAAATTATAAAAGAAATTGTAGAGGGGTAACTAGAGTGAACAGAGTATGCAAAATACGATAGATGTTGTAATTGAAGGGAGAATGGAGTACAAACTAGCCTCGAAAACATATTTTGTGCCACAAACGACCCTTGAATGAAAAAATAAAGTAGTTTGTGCAGCCTTAGAAGATCCTACTACTACAGCAACTTCGACTAAAGTTCCTTTAGGCCCAAAAAAAGCGAACATTTACTGATGATGAAGAGAAATAGCTTTGCAAATATATAATGGATATGGAGAGTTGCCTTTACGGGCTCACAACAAAATATTTGAGGGCCTTGGCGCACACACTAGAAGTTAAAAAATGGCAAGCCAAATTTCTTCAACTCTGAAAGAAAAGAAGCTGGCAAAGATTGGCTGCAGCGGTTTTTAAGCAGGCATCCAGAATTTTTGATACGAAAACCAGAAAGCACTTCAGCTGCACGTGCCGCTGGGTTTAATAAACAAGCTGTTAAACAGTTTTTCAACTTCCTCAGCAACGTTTATGATGAGCATAAGCTTCCACCCGAAAGAATTTATGATTGTGATGAAACAGGAGTTTCAGTAGTAGTAAAAGCCAAGTCAAAAATAATTGCACGAAAAGGTAGAAAACAAGTTGATCAATAACTTCTGTGGAGAGAGGTACGACAATAACTGTGGAACTATGTTTTAGTGCGAGTGCTCAATACATGTCTCAAACGCTGGTCTTCCCACGAAAGTGAATGGACCCACAGGTAATCCTCAACGCTGCTTCTGGAGCTTGGGGTGTTTGCAGTGATTCTGACTGAATGACAGCTGAATTATTCCTTGGCTGGTTTAAGAAGTTTGTCGAATTTACTAGGGCAACGGTTGATCGACCTGTACTGTTGTTATTAGATGGCCACAGCACCCACACACAAAGTTTGGACCTCATTAATGAAGCTCGTACCATTGGGGTTATTATTTTATGTTTCCCGCCTCATACAACTCATCGCCTTCAAGTTCTTTATGTAGCATGCATGAAGCCCTTGAGCACATACTACGACCAACAAAATACAGCTTGGCTTTGCAGCAGCCCAGAGATGATTATAACTATCCAGCAATTTTTAAAAAAGCCTTCCAGGCTTCTACAATGGCAACGGCAGTGAATGGCTTCAAGAAATGTGGCATTTGGCCATATGATCCAACCGTTTTTTCCGACAGTGATTTTGCTCCATCCTACAAACAGACAGGTTGTTCATCAATGAAGGATTGTCTGAAACAACGACAACAAACAACCGTGCTACTGCGCTAAATAGACAGAAAAAAGGCACGCAAAAGAGCACAAAAGAAAAAAAACCAAATTGCCTAAGAAAAACAACAGAAAGTAAAACCAACAAAAAGTTTAATTCTCCACCAGAAAGTGACAATGATGAAAATAACATCCCTTATTTTATGTGTCATGGAAAATACTTAGATTCAAATGAAGGATGGGCTGCTTGTTTTCTCTGGGGAAATTGGGCATACTGTAGCTGTGCTGGCATATATGACAAGGATGATGAGGCAGTATTTATCTGCAAGTTTTGCACACAAAAATAGAATGTGTCTCCCATACCCCATGTTGCCCCCCCATCTTACCCTTTATTCATCGTAAAGGGTAAGATGGGGTGTTGGACATAATTGGCCACTTTCTAATTTTTCTATGAGTGAAGAGTTCCTTAAGTTTTTTATTTCCAAAGATGAATTATGTAGGAGTAATTTAAAATCAATAAAGATTTAAATTACATTAAAATATCCGTTTTATTACTCTTCAAACGTTAAGGACCCCGTCTTGCCTCCCCTTCTCTAATTGTTTTATAAAACCCTTCTAGCAGCAAACTCTTATTTAGTGATCGTCCGATTTTGATAATTGAAAAGTAAGAATGAATGAATGCAAGAACTTCTTACAATAATCCATGACTACAAGTTTCGCCATAATAGGTGGAAAATGTGGCCGCTAGAGGGCAACGAAAATCTGAAAAAATGGCATATTTAAACCATAGCCATTTTGAATTTGGCCCATTGGTGATCATTAAAACAACAAAATCTAGGATCATTACCTGGCTTTAATGTTACGTTTCATGGGAATCTAGTTAAAATTGTGGTTTTTAGAAGCCTTTGAAATTTTAAAATTTGGCTGGCTACCGTTCAGAAGGATATGATTATTACCTACGTCTGAGGTTACGTTTCGTGGAAATCTAGTTGAAATTATAGTTTTTAAAAACCTTTGAAATTTTAAAACTTGGCTGACTACCATTTAGAAAATAAAAATGTCAATGTTTCACTTCCATATAACAGCACAGGTTTGACTAGTGTCTTATATATGGGGAGCTCATTTTGCCTGTGCACGACTCTGGGAAGTACGGAATAATATGCCCCTCTGCTTTTCGGTTTGGTTCCAAAATACACAAAAATATCCAAACTTTTAAGGTTGTAGTCGCCCATGTTCAGGTTTTCTCGAACTGGAGTTTTCTTCCTTGTTTGAATCATGAATTTAGTTTTAGTTTCATTAATTCACAGGCCTATTCGATTAGCTCCAGATACTAGACTTGAAAAGGCACCTTTAGAATCTAGAATCGAGCTTGCCTAATATTGACATCATCAGCATAGGCTGTCTATTGTGCGGAATTGAACATTTGTGTATCCGGAGTTTCAGCTGATGTCTTCCTGATGATGTGTTCCAAGCAATAGTAAAGAGCATTGGGTTAAGTAAATCTTATTGTTTGAAGCTTGTAATAAGACTCTCCGTTAGTTTACCGTTTACCTTGGCCTGAGACTCTATGTTTAGCATCATGACCTTGACTATGCGGACCAGTTTTATTGGGACGCCAAAGTCAAGCATTATTTTGTGCAGCGAATTTTTGTCGACACTGTCGTATGTTTGCTTGAAGTTTACAAAGAGTTGGTACACATCGATGTTATATTCAAAGCACTTTTCGAGAATATTTTGTCCATTGTAGATTATCGATCTCAAAAGCCTCCCTGGTACTCTCCTATAATACTTTCATAGTACAGTTTTAAATTTCTTTCTATGATTCCGGAGAGCACTTTATAAGAAATGCATAGTAGAGCGATGCCTCTATAATTTTCACACCTTCATTTGTCCCCCTTTTTGTGTATAGAATATTCTGAGTATGAGCAGAAATGCAGAAAGTTATTTACATTGGACCCCTCCTGTAGAGCAGTTCTGATGGTATTTCATCTATTCCAGGAGCCTTATTCTTTTGTACCTTGTCTCTGCTTCTGTCTGCTTCTGGAATGTCCATCGGTTCAGTCATTGTGGGGACGTTGCGGAAATATTGCAGTCATCTATTTTTAATATCGACTGGGTACCCTATGATTGCTTCTTGTACACTTTTGCAAAGACTTATTTGTGGATCGAAGCCATCTCTTAGTTGTTTGAAACCGGTATACGCCGACCTGACTTCATGTAGGGTCATGTTTTCGTTTATCTATTGGATCTTGGTATTGATGGTCAATTGTTACATTCTTCATCCGCCTGCGGAAACATGTTGATATGATTTTCTAGTGCTGACATGTATGTGAACGTTACTGGGCAATCATTTTGCTTGTGTATTTGATACCTTGTAGTAACTGATGCTGCTTGGTTACAGCTCTTGGATATACGACATCAGAACTTGACCCTTATAAGATAGTAGCTCAAATCACAGATAGCACCGCGGAACGAGCGCGTGACGTGGATGCTGGTGGTGGCTCGTTTTTGTATGAGAACATGGTCAATCTAGCTGCATGTGTAACCGTCTCGGGATGCCCACGTTCTGTTGTTAATGTCTTGATGTGGAAAGCGCTTAGAGCTTACTGTGAAGGCTCCACTTGTAGCGAAGTCTATTAGCCACGGCCTATTGGTGCTGGTCTCCGCATGGTAGCTGTGTCTTCCAGTTGTTCCTTTATGTAACTTTTCTCGTGGTTTTGTGGTAATGCATCGACAATGCATTCTAGGGTACTGATCAGCAAACCTAACCAAGATGTTTACATAATACCCTTTTCCTGAAAGTGTAGTGAAGACTAAAAACATCTGTGTTTGCTCAAAAGCTGAGTCGATTTGGAATCAATCTCAACATAATTTCAATCGAACCACTTCCTCTATTTAGCGATCAGACAAGCAATCCATCTTCCTTTCGCGTCACTCTCCAATAACTGTTGCCAATCGCAGAGAGTGCGTTGCCTCTCCTCCACTGCAACTACCTTGGTGTTGCGTTCACTTCTACTCAGATAAAAATTTGTACGCTGTGAAGTAAGGAAAGCCATGTATTTCATCACAGCTATCATTAATACTGTTGACTCCAAGACTTTCGATATGTCCGTGCAATTCGTAGTGCTCATTGTCCCTCTACCTGGGTCAAACGTTTTCAATGTAGTTACCTGCTGAGGCCGCTGCTCTATATTTCCGATACGTAAAATAGTGTAAACTACACAATGCTCATCAAGAGTAATCTTCTTAACAAGGCGGTTCCCCCGAAGTCAGCCATTCAATGTTGAAGTGCCAGTACCCTCCCTGCTGCTTTATCAGCTATTGCCCGGATTTGCTTGAAGAAACTCACATTTGAGTCTATTATCAAGTATTTTACTTCTGTTTTCGATTCTACCAGTATTTCCCTAATAGTGATAGTCCTGGCTCTAGGAATTTTTTCCGATGTCAGGTTGATGACTTCGGTTTTTTCCTGTGTAAGAGTGAGACCACGAAAAGTCAACTAGTCTTTCACTGAGCACATTAGCATAATAAGCCGGCTGGGCGTCCTGCCATTGGCGCTGCAATATTGTCCGCAAGCCAACCAAGCAAGACTAATCCGGTAGCTGAAACCTCAGGAGTTCATCATACGAGATGTTCCACAAGTCAGGTCTATGGAAAGAGCTCTGAGTGATACCAAATGTAGGTTTCACCTTTCGCCAACATTCTTTCATGTAATATAGCAGGCTATATTCCTTTCCTGGAATTTGAAAGGGCTTCCTAATGCTCTCAAGATACTGTCCACCTAGCTGAGATGAAAGCATTCATCCTTCGCTTGGTGCGGTCAGATCACGATAATTACCTCTGCAATCGCATCAACTGTGGAGCATCTTATTAGTTCGCGTGGTCTAGTGGTTAGAGCACTAAGCCCGTAATTCGGAGGTTTCCGGTTCGAGTTTCTTAGGCACCAACGAGATTTTGCTCGAATGATTCTTCGGACGGACTATAAGCCTGTTCACTTATGATAAGTGCTGGTTTAAAATTAGAACGTATCGCAGCTGGATGGATGGATACACGGCCAAAGCGTGATAATGATCATACCACCTTGCGGAGTGCCGATACGTTCGATCATGACAATGAGGTAAAGGCCCGAAAGGGGCTGTATTGTTAAGAAAAAAAAGTGGAGCATACTGCTCTTAAGCCGTACTGCCAAGGAGATAGGTCCCCATGAATTGCGTCTGCCCGTCTACCCCTGATGAGTTTCTCTAGCACTTTTCCAGTCAAATCAAGTCTTGTCATCTTCTACCGTATCGGGAAAACCCCATCCCGTAGTCAAACATTGAATATATTGAGAAGCAAGTCAGGACAATGGTTATAGACAAGCTGCAACACCTCAGCTGGAACATTTTCTGGGCTTCCCGCCTTCTTCACTTTCAGTGAAAGGATTGCCTCTTCTGCTCCGGCTGTGTGAAGAGTGGGCAATTGGTTGCTGTTTTACTGTGGACTTCATCAACATAGATGGGATTGGCGCGGAAGAGTGCCCCTACTATCTCGTCCATCTTTTCCGCATCATTTATGCAAGGTTTCCGTAGGGCAACAAGCTTCCCTATAATTGGTGTTAGCCAAAGCCCCCGGATCCTTGTTTACATTGTCCATTAGATCTTGCCAGCAGCGAGCCTTGTTTTTGTTAATTAATTTGCGAAGGCATTTTCTAGTTGACATATATGATGCTACCCGGTTGCATGCAATTTCGTGCCCATTGAGCCTCATATTGAAGCTTGTGACACTCTCTTCGGTTTTCAGCAATTTTAATCAACTACCAATACACTGGGGGCTTGTCATGCCAGGGTTTTTAACGCGGCATGGTAACGCTGGGAGCACCCATGATGATGCTCATAGTTGAGTTCAGCATGTTTTCAGCTGCCAGTTCCTTTGTCCTCTGCGAACCATTTTGCAGGGGAAATTCATCCTTACGATGTTCCACCCAATTGTAGAAGGTCGAGAGCACGGATGTCGGGAGAGAGCATCACGGATCTCAAGCAGAATGCACTGATGATCACTGGCTGAGTGATTCTTCAATACTCTCCAACTGTGTATCCTCCGAACTAATGACCCCGAGGCAAATGTCACGTCTAGTATGGTGCCTTTGGAGCCAATACAGTGAAAAATCGGTTCATTTTCGGGGTTCAGTATGACAAGCCCTATCCTGGTTGCCATTTCCAGGATTCATTTCACCGCGGATCTATTTTAGTCATGACCCATTCGATTGCTTGGGTATTGAAGTCTCCCCAACGAGCACGTTGTCGTCTGCCCTCGAGACAATGCCTTCCAAACCATTAAATTTGGCTTGAGAAGATAATTCCGGTTCGTTTTCCATTAGTTACACACTAAAGAATGTGTTTCATGAGCACTGAACCCACACAGGCCCAGCGCCCCGTTCCACTTGCAACTCACTGTTCCAAACCCAAATGGCGACAGTACTAATTACATCAGGATACCATGATGCAGAGCTTTTATCGTGGAGTTGCTCACCCAGCAGCAAAAAGACGGCATGCATATCCCCCACAAACTGCTCAAGTAGACTTTGGTCGGCTGAACGGAGCGTAGGTTTCTGAGCAGAATATGAGTCCTCAATGTTTTAATTTTGGCTTGGATAGGGCTTTTTGAAAAACCTGACATTGCGCTGATCCTTAGATCTAGTCTCGGATCAACATCCTTGAGAAGGGTACATTTGGCCTCCTTCGTACACTCTTTTCTTCGATGTCCCGTTTCATTGCATCTGTAACATAGGAAACTCCTTTCGGGTCCTTTGCATATTTGTATACCAAGGCATTTGAAATATTGAAGAGACATTGCTTTTTGCCGTATCCTGCAGATAATCCACCCCGTTCCGGAGTTGTTCGGCATTCTTTTCCGTTATGACAATGATGGCCATGCATTGTCTCTTGCGGTTTTCTGGTGTCAGCCCAGCTTTGACACTGCCCTCGGTAGGGAACTCTCTTTTGATAGCCTCCTTAACCTTGGACAGCTCCATGATGAAGGTGTTTTTTTATAATTTCCCGCACTGCTCGAATATTTGGCGCGTCCTGCAAAGCTTCTTGTTCTCCCTTTTTAGAATGTTCTGGCGTTTGTATCATTTTTTGACTGCGCCCAAATGCCGCAGCTATGTCAGTCTAGACAAAATTGTCTGTTAAACACCGTTTGCCGTCTGTCTTTATTGTCATTGCATTCACCGTCATTCTTGCTGTCTTGGTACCGCTCCCGATGTGCTATCAACATCGTGGCTGCTGCAGTTTGTTGCGTCGTTGTTGTTGTTACTTTTACTTACTTTTTTGATTTCCGATATTTGTTTGAGGGTTTTAGTTGAAGTTGCTTCAGTTCTATTGGGTCCTCCATGAAGTCGCTATCTTTGTTCGAGTGTAATTGCTGTTTTAGTCCCATCGTTATCTTTGTAAAGCAGAAAGTCCATGCGAGAATTGGCACAAGCCCTTATTGTCACAAGCACTCAGAGCTAGACCAGCGCTAATCGGGAGTCCGTCTCATCCAAACCTACACCAGCAACTGAATGGTAAGAACTTCAAGTGTACTCTGAGGCCTGCCAAAATTTTACCGGGATAGAAATGGTATGATACTTAAATTGGAGCCATTCACGCACGAGTCTTGGTGCTAACGTGCAAAGCAACTAAGTCCGAACCATCATATCCGACAGCCCAAAGCACCAATTCCAGTTCTTTGTCCAAACTGTAGTCCAGATTTAGTCATGGTCGTTACCTGTCATCCCAGGAGAAACCTCATGGCACCCCCATATTCTTGGGTCGCTTCCCAAAGCATGCTAGCCTCCTCTTCCTGTCGGCTGGCATTTCCCCTGCGGGGATTTCCTCGGGTACGGGGGGTGGCACCACCCAAATAATGCCAGCCTTTTAAAGTGTCCTTGTCGGCCGAGACTCTCTCTGTGATTGTAATGAAAGTGTTTGAGCTCGTGCGAGTGTTATTCAGCTCCCTAATAAATATATGCGCCTTCTATGTGGACCATTTTAAATCAGCTGCCAGTTCTTTTGTTATGAAGTTTCTCAATGAAGCACTGTTAATATTGGCTTGGCATAACATTGAACTATTATTTGAATAATAAGTATTATATATCAAGGCAGTAGCTATAAGATGATCAGGTGGCAAAGGAATTATGAAGGATTTTGAAGGAACCGAATGTAATCCAGCTTTTAATTGAGTCTTAGAGTTGGAAGCTGAAGGTAAACGATTTTCAGCTTGATTTTTGCGATGCAAGAAGGTGTGATGCCGGCAGTTTTATACTCGGCACGAAGCCAATTATAGCATAGCGAATTTTGAGTGACTAATTGTTTTTTTTTCTGCAATTGGTATTCGACCGAAGGTAAAGCATTTTTAAATTGAGTTATTGGTGATTGATTAAGTATTGTTCAATGACGTATGATTGCTATACAAGGATTTTCATTTTTTTAAAGATATCCCTAGCTGCTTTATAATTTGCCTCTGTACTCTCCATCGATTCTATTGCCCTAGGTGCCTTATCAGTCCAATAACCTTGCAGATATTCTAATTTGTCAACGTCGGGCAAGTGTGCCCAGCTATCAGTTTAAGAAGCGAATTTGTCCTCGAAGGCTTGAAATTCTCAATACTATCATCAAGCGTGGGTAGTGAAATCTCGGGTTATTTAAATTTTAGAATAAGATCAAGAAGTTGCCCAGAACTGACCAGCGTACTGGTTGCTGGCAATCTAGCTGAAATTTGTGCATTTTTCATTACTTTTTGAGCTGGCAAAATAACGTCATGATAGTTTTCTTCTGTTTCCTCTAATTTTTCCGTAAAATGATTGATTGAAGTTGGGTAAAGCTCAATCAATTTTTCATTTTCGATGGCCATCGATTTGGATGCTTCATCCAATCAGGTTTCACTGAACTTGGTATGCGAGTTTTCACTGCTCCGCATTTGCGTTCTACTTTCGCAAGGGGAGTTATCACTTACATTATGAGTCAACAGAAAGAAAATGATTGATGATAATCAAATCAAGCTTACTTTCTGATGTTCGGATCGTATGCTGCTGTTCCTCGTTTGACAGGGTGGTTTCGATGAATCAAGTTCACCTCTCAGAATCAATGGTCGAAATGAGGCAATGTTATGGCCAAAATGATTGTTCACGACTATTCATGCAAACTCCAGACTTCGAGATACCTCAGACTAAAGTACAAAAACAAAATAAATTTTAAAAACAAAAATAACCAAAAAACCATGGTTCTGATATTAATAATTTATTTCTACGACGACGTTCTCCTTCAAGTCGCGTTGACCACTGAACAACTGAATATTTTTGAAAAATCTCTGAGAATATCTTTATATTCAAAAGAAAATAAAAATTTAACTAGCATAAAATTACACAGAAATTACATTAGTGGACGAACTTTGAATATATATATCGGAATAAATAATTTTATTTTGTCGATACTCAACAGAAATATTGATTTTGTAATAATTTTTCTTTCAATTTGTTGTTGTCGTGATGATCGACGCTAAATGGATGGGATAGGATATTTTCATAGTTAAATTATAATTAATTAATTATTATAAATTATATTGTATTACTAAATCGTCCGCGAGGAACCGCGGATGAAATTGATTATCTTCACTTGCTGCAAAACAAAGCAAAAAAGCAAACTTATTGAATGCTTAATCAAGAGTTGAGTTTATTTAACATTTTTTCTTTTTATATACCTTAAAATAAAAATCACAACTTGCTTATTAACTAAAATCACTTTCCCATGATTTTAAATGATTAATCAGTTCAATTATTAAGTGTGCCCTAATTAAAATGAAACCATAACTTTGGTCTCACACTTTAGTCATCATTTGGAATTACCAATGCCCCATATTCGATCGTTTAAAACAATGCCCCTGCATGTACATTACTCGTACCAAATGATTTTATTATTTGTTACTCATAATGACTTGTCATTCTGTACTCGTAATCATATTAACGTTTTTACAAACATACATATGATAGTCGCGTGCTTCATTTGTTAGCGTTGAACTTTATGAGTTGAAATGTGATCTCTTTCACTTGTGCGTACATTTATAGCAAGGTCGCTGGAAGGAATTAATACTGCGAATACAATTTTACATGTCTTTCATATGGTGCATATGTAATCAGATATAAATGCATGGAAAGTAATGGAATGTTTATATTAATACTATAGGTGAAGTGTAATATAAGTGTATGCGAATTGAATTTAATAATAAGATTATTATTTTTTTTACCTTTTAGATAATCGTGAAAATGTACTACAATTTTATTTCATCTGACAGTATGAAAATACGATTCTTTTATTGCTGAAAAGTAAATTTCGTTCTAATTCTTTAAATTATAAAATATTTTCTACTTCCTAAAAAAACAGAAGCATATTTAAAAACTCAATATTTGACTTTGTATCAACATATATTCTAAATATGCATATCGAAAAAAAACACCGAATAGAAAAATCTACCCACTCAACCACAAAACCTTTTTTATGTATCCTTATCAGATTATATTCGATGGATTTACGGTGGGACGTTTTGATGAAGGCCTCGTCGACTCCGACATAGACGGCATTGAAACCAATTTTAGTCCAAGCGGAGAACTGCCAGGATGCCCTGAAGGATTCATGCAGGTATGTATGATACATAAACCTTTTTCTCTTCTGTTGACCTCTCATACTATTTTTAATATGGTTGCTTTCCATGTCTACTTTTTTTTCTCATATACATTTAGGCTTAACCTTCCCACTTGCTCTAGCTGCCAACTTAGCCTGGCATGCTAATATGAAACATAAGTGAGAGTGTGAAAATAGCATTTTTTATGATGAAATAAAATAATCGGAAAAAATATTTATAGCCTCCAACGATATCGGTAGGCAATCAAAGTTAATGGTTTGGAGTTTATCGGAATTAAGATTTGGAAATTTGAAACGTTTAAAGGATTAAAATGGACTATGTGGTGTAGGTAAATTTATGGAGAAATGAATTAATCTGTTCACTTAAAATGGTGAATTCAAAGGTTGGACTGACTGTAAGATAACGTCTCAGTCCCGAATTTTAAGGAAATTTAAGCTTTTGAGATTGAAAAAAGATCATTTTAAAACAAAATTTTGGCGAAAATGGAACTCAATTAGAACTAGAGATGATTTACATAAGTCAATACGTGTCCTTAAGAATAAGATGCAAGGCTTGATGGGATTACAGAACAAAATGAAACTATGAAAGACGGTTCAAAATTTTATCTGAAGTTCCTGTGAAAAAAGCTTTATTTATATCGTAGATTACATTTTGTAGCCGCACTTGTAAATAAATTTACAATTTAAAACGTTCAAATCGCTTTCATCATATAAAATCGAAATTGAAAGCTCCTAACATATTTCTCTACCTAAGAGATTTCGATAACTTTTCAGTACTTTCATTCATTTTTAAGGGGTTTTGTACTAAACTACAAAACCCTATTGCAATCACGACCTGTGTCTGTCTGTCCATCCGTCTATCTGTTCGTCCGTCCGTGCGTCTGTATGTCACATCACTTTTTCTGCGAAACAATAGAAGCTACAGCAATGAAACTTTATGAAACGGTCAGAAGTGGTGACTTCTTGAAAGTTTTGGGGTGGAAAATTTTTTCAAAGGGTTTTAAGGAGGTCTCTCCATATAGCGAGGTGACCCTTTAAAAAATTTTTTTCACCATTGGTAGTCGAATAGGGTGTTATTTGAAAGGTCTAAAATTACCTTATCAGTACCAAGCGGGGCAAAGGAAATGTACGAACTTTTCACGTACCCCTCCTTGCGATTTCCTTGCGATTGGACACCTTTCATCGGAAAAATCTGAAAAAAATCGTGAATGTAGGCCTTTATGCGTACAACAAACACATGAGAAGTCGAAATTTACTCAACTTTGTCTGTAATAGTATGATTTATCGTTTTATGTTTCGTAATGAATCTGCCCTACGCCACTGGTGATTAATAGTCAGTCGTTATCGACGTCGAAGAAATCGGTACGCACCATCTAACCTTTCGCTGTTCCTGAACCGCCTTTGGTCAGCTGAAAGGAAGGTGATCAGGTGTGTGGAACTTGACGTTGGACGAGAAGCCAGACGGTAGCAGACTTCACTACCAGGCACATGACCATCAGTAGGCGACATATAATTCCTACGTCAGTTTTGTCTGGGAGTGTCATGTAATTCTGTTTTCGACGCAGAACAGTTCGCGCCGTCAGGAATTCTGTTGAAATTCCACGATCGTAAACACCTTGAATATATTTAGTTAGGCGAATAAATTGTAAAATCGCATCCCCATAGATAGTTCGTGAAAAAAAAACAGGCGAGGAAAGTAAATGCGTGGTGGTTTCTGTTGAAAAGTGCGGAGGACGCAATAAATGCTACGGGTGCTTGGCGTTGAGCCTGGAAATCCACCGTTATATTTTGGAGCCGCGATTGGGGCTTATGCAAAGCGGTTAAGTAAAGGACTTTGCTCATGGTGTTGCAAATAAGGTGTAGAGAGGCAGGGAAGTTGTTCTCGAGCTTCCCATCTTTTATTTAGCTTTATTGAAGTGCCTCTGCCCTGGTTTTGAATGCGCCACCGCCTTCCTTCCCATGGAACGAAAGTTTACCAGCTTTGGTTTCGTTTCTGGTGGTGCGATAATTTGGTTCGGTGAGTCTACTATAGCCCGGTTTCCTTTGACCAAGACTTTTGTGTGCCTCAAATTTTTTCCCGGTTTAGTCGCGTGTACAGGAAATGCAACCCTATTTGCCTATGTTTTTAAATAACTGTATTTCCGAACAGGCGAGTGAGGCTGAACTAGTAGGCTTGGTTGCACGTGACTTCGCAAAAGAAGGGTGGCTTTTCAAAACAGGTCCACGGCCCAGTAATGGATATAAACGGCGCTGGATTACTCTAGATGATCGAAATTTATGTATCGTGATGAGCCGTTGGATGCATATCTGAAAGGAGAAATATTTCTAGGGCATAATTTGAATGGCTATAGTGTTCGTGTTGAAACGCCAACTAAGGCGAAAGATGAAGGTTATAGCTTCACATTATTGACACCAGAAGGAATCTAAAATTCATCAGCTAGTTTCGAACAGGAACGTGTTAATTGGATAGCAGTAATTCAAAAAGTCTTAGAGAAACCACTCACGCTGCAAGATAGCTCAAGTAAGAGTCATAGCAAAATCTTGTTTTCCATTCCCGGAAAAAGTGTCATGTGTCATTAATTAGCGAAAACAACAGCTATCAAATTTATGTATTGCCATATCATTACCTCGCTTTTCATTCATTTATTATTATTACTATTATTTTGCGATCAGCATTACCTATAGTCGACCAGGTTCACTAGTAATCATTATTAGACGTGGGAACTCAACCCCATTTGCTTGCGAAAGGAAAGCAGAAATAATATCAGATGATCAGACGATAAAAAAAATGAAACTTTGACCTTTACTTTTTTGCCTGTTTAGCTTGTCTACCGATAGATTATCGATAAAATTACAGCATTTATTCAACCTAATTTTGATCGATCAAATGAAGGGATGCCCATCATGATTAAATATTATATTCAAACCAGCTAATAGTGATTACGAGAAACGGACTATTGCCAAAGAAGAAGTAGAATTTTCCATAGTTTGATATATTCGTTTTGCTGTATCTCACCGCCTATACTCTTATCGTCCTTAATATTTGTATGCTTGTTTCATCCACAAGGCGTCTTTTTATTGGACTAGGATACACAGTGTGAACCCTAGCAATAAGTATGATTGTTATCGTTGATCATTATATTGAGATATTTAGTAGCAATGAATTGCAATCCTCGTCCGATTTCCTTTCATTTTAGTTGATCACAATTAGCTAAGATACAATCTTTCCCGTCATTTTGCACCTTAACGTTGTTCCACAAATTATTTACCTACAGATTTGTATTTATTCTGAAAGGAAAGAAAAAAAAGTTTGAGCTGGAAACATAAGACTTTGTATTGTAATGCGATGTGAAACTATTGAGTATGAACCGTGAGCCCTTCAACCGTATTGAAGAGTAACTAAAATTAAAAATTCCATAACATGCAACGAATGTTGTTAAAAGCTTCTTGAAAGCTCACATTTGAACAAAAATAAAGAAACTGTATTATAATGATTTTAAATGTCTAGGTCCGGACGAGGAACCGACCTCTCATCGGTTCTAGACGTTAAGTCTTAGTAGTGCCAACGGATGGTACCAACCGGTCAACCAATCCGTGCACCGTAATCCATTTTCGCGGTGGCTGCTTGTCGGCCAGCTAGATCGGAGAGGATTTCGGTCGCGGGTCTCCAAATGGATTACGCTCATTTACAATCTTCAGCCACCAATACATGCCCGATTTCAAACGCGTCACAAAACAAAACCATACGGAGAGGAAACCTACCTTACGTTACTCCGTATTTCTTCATCAATCAGTCAAAGGACAAAAATCTAATCTTTACTTCGCGTTCCCGAATTTCCGACGCGGTACCGAAAAATATACTACGTTAACGTAAATCCGAAAAAAACTACGCTAAAGAAAAACCAAAATCAACTAAGGTACCGCGTACCGCGCGCGACGCGAAACCGACCTCAGCGGATTTTTTGAAACCCTACCCTCGCGACGGCATACTTACCATGCACTCTTTTTCCCGCTGAAAGAAAGGACCACTGGAAAGGATAATCGTGTTTTGAGTTAGCAGTTCATATTATTGTAATTATTATTTGCAATCATTAATACAATATTCATCAATTATAATAAGAATAAAAAAAATTGTTAATACAAAACTTATTCCATATTATACTTATTTTTTTTTCTTATTTATATAATTCCTATTTTTTCTTACTTCGGATTGAAGGTATTGTTTGTAATGTAAATATATTAAATAACATTTAATTCATACTCCTTTCCATCTATACATTCAAATTTTAAAATGTTTTTGTTTTTGCTTTAGTAATATCCTTTTGAATTTTAGCATTTATATGTATAGTATTTAATTGGGTTGCAATTGTATATGTTTTTTTTTATTTATAAAGTGTTTTTTTTTTCGATAAGTGAAATATTTAGAGTGTCATACATATGTAATAACTTTTCAACTTTTAACCCTTACTTCTTGCTTTACCAATTTTATTTGCTTTATTTCCGTCATTTTTCAAGACTACTTATTAATGTCATAATGTGTTAATCATTACTTAAAAGCTGTCTTAATCATTGCTTAAAAGCTGTAACGTTCCTTTTTTTCCATCGATCCAATTACATTCTGACACATTACATATTGTATGCTGTGTTATCAAATATTTACTTAATTACCATGAAACACGTCTTATAGTGGTTTAGATTTTAAGTCAATACTGTTTTTCTCAAAACTTATCAATAATAAAGTACATATATTTAGTGCATACGTATGTATAACGCGCGCTTGTGGTGTATTATTTGGTTTGAAGTAGTTAATTTAGCTAGTTGCACTATTAATATTAATTCTCTAATCTTTCTTATAATATACAAATTGAAAAAAATGTAAACAATGTTTCATTTTTTAGGGTATTGTAAAATTATTTTACAATACCCTATTAGTTTCGCGTCCTTTCTGTCCGTCTGTCCGTCCGTCCGTCCGTCCGTCCGTCCGTCCGTCCGTCCGTGTGTCACACCACTTTTTCTCGCAAACTACATAAGCTAGAAACATAAGATTTTGTAGGTAGGTGCAAAGTGACGCCCTCTTCAAAGTTTCAACATTAAAAAAAATTTATAAGGTCTTTAAGGGGGGTCTTCCCATATAGGGGAGTTGCCCCTGAAAAAAAAGTTTTCATCGCATGTAGGCAATATGGGTATCAAATGAAACGTCTTGATGAGCAATTTTCAAAACAGGTCTTGAAATGACAAATTTTGCTTCGAGGGGTGCAGGGGAAGGGGAAATGTACGAAAATTTTGTGTCCCCCCCCCCTCGCGATTGGACACCTTTGACCCGAAAAATCTGAAAAAAATCATGAATGTAGGCCTTTATGAGTACAACAACAACAAATACGTGAGAAGTCGAAATTCACTCAACTTTGTTAGTAATAGTATGATTGATCGATTTTATGTTTTCTTGAATAAAATCTTAACGGTTATAAAATTCAGTACACAGATGACTATTAATGAGATTAATCTGTCCTGAAAGTTTCATAAAGATCGAATGGTATTTAATGAAGTTATAGTGATTTGAATTTTCCTGTATTACTATGGAACAATATGCGCTGTATTACTATGGAAACATATCGCTATGGAATAATATGCGCTTTTTACTGACTCAGATACTACAGCTTTGCTAGGATTTGCATGAAAGTTTCAGAAATGATAGGTATGATGAATTCCTTTGAGAATTGGCTCAGCTAGCGGTATTAGTAATCGTAAAGCAAAATAGTGGCTGTTTTAAATGCGAAGATTGAATAATTTTGAGTTATTTTGCCCCAACTTCAACGTTCAAGGCGCATGCTTTTAACACTTGATTCAATTTAATGAATGACTGAAAATGAGTACCTACAATTAATACTCATACGTGAAACAAGTCGAGGAGGCAGGAGAGAGCTCCCAGCGAAAGGGCTTTATAATCATTCTAGGGTTCGAAAAAATAGGCCATGAATCGATGATTACAGTACAGGGGAGTGGCCGCTGAAAAAAAAAATTTCATCAAAGGTAGCCAATATGAATATCAAATGAAAGTTCTTTATAAGAGCTTTTCAAAACAGTACTTGAACTGTCAATTTTTCATTCACAAGGGCAACAAATACCTTAGAATTCGAAATTCGATCAACTTTGTTAATAATAGTACATTTTATAAATTTTGCTTTTTTGTCTATAAAATCAAGATGTGACCCTTAGATTTTCCAAAATCTATAATTTAAATTTTCTGAAAGTGATTGTATATGGTTCGAAAATTTCACAATAATTGAACAATAAACAGCTAAGTTACAGCCGATTGAATATTTAACAATTACAACAACATTAACACGTGATACTAGGAAGATACACGCTTGCAGGGGACCGAGACACTACAAATATGTAGGAATTTTGATAAAAATTTTAGAAATTTTTAGTAATATCCATGTGTTATCATGACTAATCAAGCGACGTGGTCAAATCACTTGAAACAAAATGGTATCGAGTTTAAAATTATAATAACCATAATAATTTTTCGAACTCAATTTATGGAATCTATATATTAGTCAAGTTTTGATATGCAGAATATATTGTTTGATTTACTAATTGTTTTACAATACCCTTCTGGCAGGAGCATCCTCCTGCTACTTCAACTTGTTTTGTTTGTTTGCTCACTTCATCTTTTCTGTTATGCACTAGAACAACAATAGTTAATGGAGGGCTATTCGATGATGGTTTCAAGTTTTCGATAAAGTGTATCCAATAAACCAGATAGTATTAGACAAAAGCACGACTAGCAGGCGCATGTGGAAAATTTATCGTTTCTTGTGAATAGTCCATCCAATGCTTTATTCGATGATACATTGCTTTGCCAAGGTAGACAGGTGTAATTATTATTTCTTTTGACGAAATTCATATCGAGAGATTTAGAGTAATCATCATTTGAGATGTCCTTCTCCTCATCTATCATTGCAAATTGACTCGTGTCATCAAGCCTCAGGGCTACACCGCTGAAGCCCCGGCCGCTATTGAATAGGTTGCTGGTAAAGCAGCAATTATCCGAGATCCCCCTTCTAAGCCGCCTGGTATATCTTTATAAGACATTCTCTATCACATAAGGAAAATCAATGTTCTGAATAAATTTCTCTTTCAAATTTCAAAATTTTTCGAATAAGAATTGTCACTTTTTACGTATGCATTCTACTTTTACTTGTCCGTTTCGTCGAAGCAGCAGCTAGCAGGTCATAACCGTTCATTGATTCACTCATTCATTCATTGGCTTTTGAGGTATTGCAAAAGTTTATTACAATGACCAAGTTCCAAGTAAACTTATTAAATTATAATCTTAGTGTTGAGAATAATACTATTTAATGAATATTTGCTTAAAAGAATTCGGAAATGAATTTTGTAACTTTATCTAAGGTGGGAGCGTGTTTCAATACAAACCACCAAATTTTTATGATTTTATGATTTTTACATCTCGATCCCAAGGCACGGAATACGGAGCAATCATTGTTCACTACCACAACTCCGGTGATCGGTCAATCTGGACCTAGTGGGATGACACAGCCCGCTGTGATTTGCAGCAATATTCGTTCAATTCAAAATTTCAGCTGCTTTCTATGAGAATTTTACAATTACAAGTCAAAATCTGCCTTGAGATAAACAAAAATTTTCTACTTTTCCTGTTAACACCTTATCTGAAAGGCATCCTTATGTTTTCCATTTGAAAATAAGTCGCATTTTTTTCAACGTTATTTCCATCAGCGTGAAATTCTTAAGACCAATTACAGTACCTTATAGTTATTCTTTGTTGTCAGCCTTTTCACCGTTGTCGTTGATTGACTTTTCGACTTTTCTGATGATCGCAATAACTTCATCTGTGCCTTCGCGATGAATATTACACCAAAATTCACGAATTATTGGATCAGCTTGTCGTAGTACTGGCAAAATTAACAGTAATTGTTGTTGGTGTGATACAGCTCTAAATTTCTTCCACATTAGTTGATCTTCCAAACGAATATCCCAATTGGCCAAAACTAAAGCTTTTGTTGCTTGTTGATTAGTTATATCTGTACAAATGAAATTTATCACATACTCGTATTCATCACGTTTAGTATTTTACCACTGACCTGCTAGTCTTCTTCGTTTGATGATCGTTAATGAACCAACTGCCAATCAATCCTCTAATGGCACTTTGAATCGAACTGAATCGCTAACCCCATGATGCATATCAGATGGTGAATTTTCACGGGCTGCTCTTTCATCCAGCAAATGCTCCTTTTCGGTTGGTTCGTAAACTGATTCTTCTTGGGTGGCGGCCACTACGTGCACACTTCACTGCCATGTGGCAGTCAAATCCTCTTGACATCCAACGGCAAAATTGACGTGGGATGTGCGCTCGTCGCAACCAACGTGAAATGACAAGCCACGTAGCAGCAAGGTGTGTTAGTAGTGGTCGCCAGCGGCGTCGCATGATTCATTACAGTATGCTCAATCTTGTCTTAGATGAAATTTGTAATGTATACATGTAGCCAAAATATAAATATTAAAGCGAAAAACAGAAATCTCGGGTGGATGTGAATTAAATTGAAATTAAAATATTAGTTGAAACGTAATCGTTATTAGATAAGATTAGATTATAACTTTATTTAGCAATGGAACATGACAATTCATGAAAACTTAAGACTAATTTTTGCTATGACAACTCCTCAAAAGCAGGGCTTGAGAGAGGAGTTTGGTTAAACAAATTAGTTGCCTACGCAATTTTTTATTTTTTTATATTATAAAACAGATTAATTCCTTATTCTAATTACGTTACTATTTAGTAGTAATAACACTATTTGAAAATTAATATTTTCAATCGATATAATTAAATAATCTTGAAAATTCTTCACCAGACATACTAAGAAGCCATTTTTTGATGTAAAGTTTAAAGATTTCTGATGTATTAGCACATCTGATGAATTCTGGCAACAAGTTGAAGGTTCTTGGGCCAATATATTGAATATATCTTTGTGATTGTGTTTTATTAAAATTAGGAACATTGACTGTAAAATAATTATATCTAGTATTATAAACATTGCTTGAAACCTGACGGGTTTGCGCTTTAAATGTGTAAATAACTGCAGATTTGATATATAGTTTTCTTATGTCAAGTACTAGTGTTAAGTCATATAATTCTGATGATGGAAATATTCTAGGTAACTTGAACATTGTCTTGAGTATAGTCTTTTGTGTAACTTCTAAAATTTCTATATGGGTCTTAAATTTACCTCCCCATATCGATATACAGTATTGGATTAGAGATTGAACTAGAGCCTAGTAGATTATTCTCAGTTGCGGTATTGTCAACACATCTCGTAATGAAATAAAGAGAAATATGCACCTTCTGAGTTTTCCATTAATGTATTCAGAATGGGAGTTCCATTTGAGGTTACGATCAATTATGACTCCTATGTACTTTGTTTTGTCAACAATAACTAAGTCTTGGCATTTACACACTGTATTCCCTTTATTAGTGTTATGGCAGTTTAGTTCGTGCAGTTTAAGATTCCGGCATGATGGCTGACCCGGAGATGTCAATGAGAAGGTTAACACCTGCGTTTTGCGGGAGTTAAGGCGAAGCCTATGTCTTTGCAACCAGTTATGAATCCGAGTCATTGCAATTTCTGCTATATGCTTAGTTTCGTTCCAAGTTGTTGATGAAACTAATAGGGCAGTGTCATCAGCAAAAGCCACAACCTTGCATTTGCTGCTCAATTTTATATTGCAAAGATCGTTTGCGTAAATATTGTATAGTAACAGCGATAGCACTGTCCCTTGTGGTAAACCTACTTTGTCTTTCGTGCACCAATCGCTTAGCGTACTTAACACTCTGACTCGTTGTTGTCTCAAGGACAAATATGATTTAAGGAGCTTTAAGGGATTGGCTGCAATGATAAGTTCTATAATAGAGTATTCGTAATATCGCTTCCCGAACTAATATGAATTTTAGTTATTTGAATTTACTTTTCCTTATAATATTTAGACGAAGAAATGATATTATGCTAAAACTCACTTTTATTATAATGTGTTAGAATAAATAACATGTATGTGTTAGAATAAATAACATGTATTGCTAATTATAGCAACGACTTTTCTTTCCAGCTAACCCTTCTTTTCTAGCAGGAATGGTAGCAAACGGGAAGTATGCCATGACGAGCGTAGGGTTGTAGGGATCCGCGGATGGCCGGTTTCACGTGGCGTTCGGTACGGGGTATCATAATTTGCTTTGCGTTTTTTTTTTAGAGTAGGTTGTTTCGAAGTTCGCGTTAGAGTAGAATGTTTTTCGGTACCACGTCGGTGATATTCGGGAACGCAGGACTAGATACAGCATTTGTTATTGGCTGTATGAATAGAAGAAATACGGAATAAAGTAGAGATAGGTTTCATTTCCGTATGGTTGTGTTTTCGACGCGTTATTAAAACGGGCATGTGAACCGGTGGCTGAACTTTTCTATTCCGGACTAAGTTTGCTCGTAACCGAACTCCTCTCTGAACTAGCTAGCTAGCCAGCAGCCACCTCAGAGTAGACTAAGGGTGTCCAAGCTTGTAGCCCTGTAGCGTACTGTCTGTTATCACGTCCAAAGACTTCAAGTCTAGAACCGATGAGAAGTTGGTTTCGGTTTCGTTCCAGCGATTTGAACAGAAAATCATTACAGTTTCCTTGACCAAATCTTAACGGTGCTCTTAAATTGACTAGCTATAACTATTTATAACATTGATCTGTCCTGAAGTTTCATCAAGATCGAATGGTATTTAACGAAGTTAAAGCGATTTGAATTTTCCTGTATTACTATGGAACAATATGCGCTGTACTACAATGGAAATACATATATACAAATTTCTGCAATAATAGGCATCATGAATACCTTTGAGAGTCGGTTCAGCTAGTGGTATCAGTAATCATAAAATAAAATGATGGCTGTTTTAAATGCGAAGATTGAATAATTTTGAGTTATTTTTCCCCAACTTCAACATTCTCAACTTGATTCAATTTAATGAATGACTGAAGATGAGCACCTACAACTAATACTCATAGAGAGCTCCTAGCAAAAAAGCTTTATAACCATTCTAGGATTCGAAAAAATTGGCCATAAATCAATGATTACAGTACGGGGGAGTGGCCCCTGAAAAAATTCAATCAAAGGTAGCCAATATGAGTATCAAATGAAAGTTCTTTATGGGAGCTTTTCAAAACAGTTCTTAAACTGACAGTTTTATCTTCAGTGGGGGCACAGGGAGGGAAATACATGAAAAATGTGTTTCCTCCCCCGTGAATGTGATCTAAAAAATCTGAAAAAAATTATCAAGGGAGATATTTATGAGTATAACAATAACAAATATCTCAGAAGTCAAAATTCGTTCAACTTTATTAATAAAAGAGTGATCTTCGAATTTCATCTTTTCTCCAATAAAATCGTCTTTTGCATGTTTCTTGATTTTATTCGTTGCTAGTGACCGCATTTTGTAAGTTGAGTACAAAACCCTTCTGACATGAGCGTAGGTCTGTCAACACAACTTGCTTCTCTTTGGTTAACATCAAACCCCAAGGCCAGTATGGTGGTGACAAACATGACTAAGTACAATCTTTGTATATCTCCGGAACGCATTTGTTAAGCGCTATATGTATGTATAACACACGAACAACGAAACTCTATGTACATTTTCTGCCTTAAAAGTCCGCAAAACGATTTCATGCAACATTGCTGTCTATTCCTTAATGTTGTTACGTTTTCAATTTTGCCACCATGTCCTCGAGCGCGAGTACAACCAACCAAGCACAAGCTCAATCCATTGGATGCCATTTCGCGCTTTTCGACTTGTTAGCCATAATCGAAAATAATGGAATGTCTCCAGCAGACTCGCTTGCTATTTCCACGAAAGTGAGAAAATGTGGAAATCTCCTCTCACGTCAACTGGTACATATACGAGTATGTGTTCGAGCTTCAAAGTGGAAGGAAATAGTGATGCACTTATCGTTATTCTTAGTTCTATATTTATTTGAAAGATTTCTAGTTCAGGTTGTGCTAGCTCTGCACAGGATACAGTGAAAAGCATTTGAAATAAATTATTTCAACTCTCTTAATGGGATTAAATGTCGTTCTGAACTTTTGGCGCTTTGACAACTTTAGAGGCAAAGTTTCATCGCGAAAATAGGCGGAGTCGTGGGATCGATAATGTTAAGTACTTGAGTTTTCTTTTAATGATTCCCATGCTAATGCAACTAAGCCCATTTTCTAGCTAGCTGATCCATTCAAGAGAATTGTCAAATGGTTTTTTTTTTAAATATAATTTTTAAGTATTTTCATCTTTTACTCCTGAGATGGCGCTATTAAAAGTTTAGCGTAATTCAATTTACAGAGGTATGAAGTCGGTTATTCTATATGGTTTTGCGTAGACATAATGCTATTTTTGTTGAAGGAAACATGAGAAACAATAAGGAGGACACTAGTAGAATAAATGTATATAAGAAAAGACAATTCAGTTGACAAACGTCATTTCTGTGTGACAGTCGATGAAAATCCGTAAGTTTTTCTCGAACGCCCGCGGCATTTCGCTCTGGAGTAAATGGACATATATTTACTCAAAATATGAGTGTGTATTTTCAATAATTTTACAACAGGGACCATAATTTTTGTGGTGCGAGTTGGAGGTGTGTTTGACCAGTACACGGGATTTCATGAAACGTTTTAGTCATCGTGGTGTTGAAAGGGTGAAGCAATTCTGTGGAAGTTTGTACATATTGGAATCACGTTGGCGGTAATAAGTTTATTCCCAACGAGTGGTTGTTTGAAATAGAAATTGAGTTTCTTCCAACAAGAAACAAGTGGGAACAGCCGTAGCGAGAATAATCGCCCGGATGTAGCAACTTATATGCAAACGGGATTTACGATGGAATCATTATATCCGCTATATCTGCATCATCTTTGACCTCAAGGATGAGAAAAATGGTGTCCGTTATTCCACAAAATTCAGTCGGTGGAGTTCTAATCCCGGCCTTGTTTGTATTGGCTATCATTAGCATTGTGTACGCACTAAGTATATAGCAATGGAAATACATTCTATAGTTGTCGTGAATTGTTTAATGATGTTATTCCGCTAAAGACAGCGGCAATGTTACCCTCTTAAAAGTACTAAGATTTTGAGCTACACTAGAATTACCTTGCCTGACAAAGCTTACGCATGCGGGCAGCTAGCTTTATTTGGTGTCATGGGGTCAGTCCTTATCGTCAGCGCAAAGTCTGTACTACAAAATTACACCCACAATTTTACAGATAATATTAGCGGATGGAAACCGAAAGGCGTTTTAATCTTTGCTACCTAATCTACTGATGACACAAGTCATCTTTTTATTTTCGACGGGGAAGTTAGCTTCTATTTGAAAATGGAGAACCGGCTGGATTTGGCACCCCACCGAACCATCCCAACCGGACAAAGTCCAGATGACTACGCTCATTTCTATGGGCCTATCATAACTTGGTGTAGAAGCCCCTAATCCAACGAGGAAGTAGGGCAACCCTATGTGGCTCACATAAAAAATGCGGCCCTCACGTGGCGGTTTCTTACCACTTAAAGAGGGAAAAAAGAGGCTCATGTTATTTTTTTTAATTATGCGTAACAATAAAAGGATCACAGTAAAACAAAACGTACAAGACAAACAAAATATACTCGTATAATAAACAACAATTTGGCCTTAACATAAATGTTTTAAAAAATTGATTTTTTAAGCAAAAAAGAAAGAATAATATTGATACATAAAATAAACGACAACTTATGAAAAAGTATTTAGTTGCCGATTGGAATTTTCAAGTATTTACAATTTATTTCCACTTAATTTTCTAAAAGAAATTACATGATGTTGCTACACTAGTTGCTGGAAGCACAGGCAAACATGCGCACCTCAGGCTAAAATAAGCCGGGTGGAGGACTAGACAACCATTTACAGGTTCAACTTGGCACTGGAGAAAACCAAAGTGACTATCTGGACAGAGAAAAAGAACCCTACAGTAAAGAATATAAAAATTTGTGAGATTCAGACCAAATTGAAACCAGCAGTGAAATACATAAGCGTATTGATAGACTCGAAGATAAGTTTTCCGAGCAAATCAGGGCAACGGTTGATAAATCTCAAGCTTATGTAACTGCGCTTACTTGACTGATGGTTAACACTGGGGACCTGCGTCATAAATGAGGCAACTTCTGATGAGCGCCGCACCGTCTATATCACTCCATGGATTATAACTTTAAGGTGATGCTCCTAGCAATGAACTATACCCAAAGTAGTTGGCACGGGTGCTGTGATAAGGAGCGCTGAGAATCACGCATGCATAGCAAATAATCTCTGGGTTGGCAGCGTTGATGATCGTAGTGGTGATATCTATAGCCCCCTTTGTTAAAAAGTGCAGGAATATCTGCCTATACCAAAGCAAATACAACAGGTCACTAGATGGGAAAGAAAATATTCTCTCAGCGATTGGCAAAAGTTCTGGGAGAACAACACATAGAAAATATGTCTGCACACCTGATCCATGACCTAAAGCCATTGATCAATTGATTGCGTGATGATACTGATTTCTACCTAAACCAGCTCTTTAGTGGCTATGGATGGTTTTGGTCTTGTCTGCACAAGATTCAAGTCAGGGTCTGTCGATCATTTATTTTGTTGAGACACATTCTTTTTTTACAAAAATGGGGCAGTGAAATCGGAGGGTGCACATCGGGAACTATTATCGAAAAGATGCTTACATAGGTTGACAAATAGAAATTCGTAGCACATCATGCTCGGGTAATCTTGACAGTTAAAAGAAGCATACCAGAGTGCCACAAGGCATCTGAGATGGACAGGATCTCTTTTCTAGTAATCCCTTTCTTCCCGCTGGAGATGGTATTCTTGTAGTTGAAAGTATTCCTAGGTATAGGAAAATAGGGCTTTACCCGCGTAATATATCAAGCTGCTTCAGGATAGATTCTCAGATTAACAGAGTAGTCCAGAGCACTACAAATTTGGAAGCCCCATACATAAGGTGTAAGGTGCCTTCACTTTGCCACCACAAAACAAAAAAACAAAATTGTCGCTTCAGAGGCAGTGCTCTCTTAGTTGCAACATCTTGTATCGCTTTTTAATAACTGCTACTATTCTTGGTCATTACTTATCAAGTGAGCTCATTTAGACATCTAATGTTAGATTTGTTTGGGCTTGGGTCCTGCTAGTGAACTTTAAGATTTTTTGAATAAAAACTTTTTGGTAGACGCAGTGAAAAGTTTCAGATGTAATAATAAAGCAGAACCCTTCATAAAATTAGCAAACAGAGGAACAATATTTGCGAGGTAAACTGTTGCAATTAGAAATTTTCTCATGTTGTCGTCTAAATTTAATACCGTTTCCGACTAAATTATCGCAATTTAATCCGAACCCATTATGAGATTAGTAAGGTAGCTTGTTGAGAAGCTACCTGTAGTGGTTGCATAGAATGCATGTTTGGTACTGGCAGATTATTTTCGATGAGAAATGAATTAGTCAGGCCTTGGTAGGAGTCCTCTTTGATGCTAGCACCGATTTCGTTGCTTTGCAATTGATGCAATAGGTGACGGTGGGTCCTTGTTGATGGATGATCAATAGTTTAAACAAACTGTGACTGACTTCAAGACAGTTAATGAACGGGTTGTGCTATACGCATCAACACAATATTCTTCGGTATTTGATAAGTCAACTGCTATGCTCCCACTGAAAATAACGAAAAAGCGACCAGGAATAATTCTTACAGGACTTTGAACATAGCATGGACAGACTGCCTTCGCACGGCATCAAAATATTTTCAGGGGATTTTTAACGCCCAAATTGGCCGCGAAGTGGCTGACAGAAGAACAACAAGAGGAAACAGCCCACACACAGAGACCAGCTCAGATGAACAACATCTCATAGACTCCACGTGAGGCACAAACCTTATCATAAACAACACCTGCTGCCCGCATAGCCACATTCACAAAAGAATATGGACATCGCCTAACCATCGCATACATAACCAAATGAACCACGTTTCCATTGACAAACTGCCACCAGCATTCTTGACACATGTTCATTACGTGGTTTATGCTTTGGATTGCACTGTTACTTGTCCAAAGCTAAATTTCGGTGTTGCATCATATAAAAAAAAACAATAAAATATAAATAAATTATAATAAACATAATTATTGACGACAATCAAATTCATTTATATTAAAAATGATCTTCCTAAGTTAAATGATAAGTCAGTGGTGTCTTAATACGAGCACATGTCGTCGCTAGACAACAAATTGAAAACAATCCCACAGATGTGCGAAAGCAGCAAATATATTCAAACAATTAGAAAATGGTCAAAGATGCTGTCACAGACACAGTGATAAAGTTCTAAGGATGCCAATCAAAAAATGATCCGTATGACTAGTTCAATGAAGAATATCAAGATACGGTTAGCAAAAGAAATGAAGTACTCAAAATGTTTGTCCCAGCACCAACTTGGGCAAAAAAGGAGTAATACATTAACCTCCGTAAAGAAATGAAAATGCTGTGCTGACAGAAGAAATGATGGGCCACTAACCGAAAGATAGAGCAAATTAACGGATGCATGACGCTAAATCAGCATACACCTCAAATAAATAGCTTTAATGCAGATATAAATAATGCAAAAACGTCTGTAAACACGGGCAGCCCTACCAATATCAAGAACAGGTGGGAAAAATATTTCCAAAAACTTTTCGTAGCATCCACAACATCTACCAAAAGCGTGACGATTCCTGGGGCTGAAGAAGATGTCCTTGGAATGCTACTAACAGAAGAAGAAGTACAAGCTATTACTTCCGGTCTCGATAAGAATAAAACTTCTAGAATGGATAGAATATCAACAGAATTGGTTCAAGCCAAAGGAATACAGATACACAACTATCTTTATGGGTTGATATATAAGATATGGACAGAAGAACAGCTACCAGATGACTGGCTAAAAAACATCATTTGCTTCTTGCATAAAAAGGGGGTTACTCTGTTGAGCAAATCATATAAAGCGCTGTCTAAAGTCATTGAATGAAGGGTGAAGCCTTATCTTGAAAATCATTGGGGAGTACCAGGGGGTTTATGAAGTGTATGGTCTTCGACTGAGTAGATATTTTCAATAAAATTGATGTTTGAAAAGTGTTAAAATTTTATATCGATCCGTGTCAGCTCTTTATTGATTTTAAGCAAGCGTACGATGCTTTTGACAGAAATATCCCGAACAAAATAATGCTTGACTTTGGCGTCACAACCAAACTCGCAGGCGTGACCAATGTTACAATATTAAGCTCCATGTCTTAGGTAAAAATTAGCGAAGATTTGAATGAACGCTTCCCAATAATTTCAAGCCAAAAATGTGGGAATGAGCTTTCTTCAATGTTGTTTGGTATTACTCTAGAACATTTGGCCATAGGCACTATGTTCAGACCTATTCCAGATGCGAAGGAAGCATTCATAGGGCTGGAGTTAGGAGTTAAAAAAAATGGCCCCCTGATCAATGAAAGTAAAACCAAAATCATAATCCAAACAAAGAAAAACATCCCTGTAAGATAATATCTGACCTTAGGAGCAGAACCGCAGCGATTTGAGGCGACTACTACTGGAGCTGAAGGCCCAAATTAGAGCTATGACATAAATGATGATGATGTATGGGTACATTCACAACGGGTTACATAACTATAAAAGTAATGGATACCAACACACTATGAGTTGGGCGTTAACACAATTTACTAAGTTTTCTCTGTTCTACTTATGTCGATCCATATGATTATCTAACTTTTTCAATTGGTCTGAAGTAGTCACTCATCCAAAATATTCTTTAAATATGTTTCAAGGTTTTCTTAAAAATTTATTAATTTATTAATTTGGCTTTAGACCGTTTATCATCTGTTAATGCATTATAAAAAATTTTCCTCGGAAACAACTTAAGCTAAAAAGTGTTTTCTTTAAAATTTCAAGGGAATAATCTAATCATTCCATATAGAATGCAGCAAAAAGATCAATGATAAGCAGTGGTACTCAACTGCTAACCATATAGAAACACTAACAAGTTAAAATAACCAAGAGTAAACACCTAACCCAGGCATCCGCAAATATATTGCATGCCTTTGAGTGACGCGTCCTGGGCGAATAATTGGAGCAAAGCTAGACGGGGACCAATGGCAAACTCGATACAACCATGAGCTGTATGAAATTTTTGACAAACTGGAGGTCTTAACGATTATAAGACTACGTAAGCTGCAACGGGCTGGCCACATGAATCGAATGACGAACAACGGATACCCAAAAAGGTATTCGTCAGGAGAACTGAAGGCCGAAGACCAGCGGGAAAACCGAGGAAATGCTGGTCTGACTCGGTCGATGAATGAATGAATGAATCGCTGCTCAGATTTTGAAATTGGAGGACGCTGTCAATAGACAAAGACAGTTGGAGACGCTGTTTGCAGAAAGGGAAGACCCGAGAGGGGCTGTAGAGCTAAGAAAAAGAAGAAGAACCAGCAATGAAACTTGGCCGTAGACAGCCACAAGCCTATTTGAGAAAGGAGGAGAGATCCTCTTGTTTCTCTACCTCAACACACAGCTTCAATTATTCCTTATCCTGTACTGCACGATTAAATGGTGGTAAATGGTTCCGGGGTTCAATATTGGGTTTATTGGTTCCTCAGTGATGTGACATTAAATGCCAGGAAATGCCAACAACTGCAAATACACCTGTAGTGATACCCAGGTTGGGTATCACTGGTTGGCACTACACAAAAACCAAACCAATCATGTTCTGATCCAACAACGATTGGCCTTGAGCATACTTGACGTCCGTACATACAGAGACGCTAATTGTAGCTCAGATCATTGCTTGATCAAATTCAGCTATCGATGTCGTACGTGAAAGGCGTTTTCGGCAAAGATTAGCCCTTTATCAAAATTTGGCACCAAAAAGCTCCAAACGGTGTCTATGGCAAAGAATTTCACGGAGATTCTTGACAACCAGTTGGTTCCCATCTTATTAGACGCATCGCTGAAAACAAGCAACGAGCTCTGGATGGAAGTGGAAGTGGCTAGTAAGACCATGGCATAACACGCAATTGGACATCAAGCCTGCCGCAAGAGAAATGATTGGTTCGGTTATGAGTGCCAGAATGCACTATACCAAAAGAATCAGCATACAAAAAAATATTTAAGTAGGAGAACTAGGACATAGAGAGACACCTTGAAAATCTCAGAAGGATATCGAATGAGAACATTAGAATAAAGAAAAGAAAATACTCTGATGACCGATTGACAAGCATCGATGAATGTCTAGCAAGTAACAATAGAAGACAAGTATACAGAGTAGTGGAAACCCTAAAACGAGGCTACCAGCCAAAGAACATGCTCTACTGGGATGAAAACAGGATGAAGGAAAGATGGGCATCATATTTTAAGAACCTCAAAAATTCTCCAGATGGATCCAGGACCTCGGAGTCTATAGATGATCTCGAAGAAATTCCATTACCCCACCAACTCTGGACAAAATAACTTCCACCGGCATAGTCGGAACGAAAAACAAAACACCGAGTATCGATAAAATTCCAGTAGACCTCACTATTTAGTGACAGCAGTTTTCAGAAGGCCATTCATACAGTCATCCAACAAATTCGTCGACAAAAACATATGCTGAATGAGGAGAGCGAATCAATTATTTTCTTTATCCGAAAAAAAAGGTGACCAGCTACAGTGCGAAACTATAGAGGCATATCACTTCTTTGTATGGGGTACAACATATTTTCAAAGATCTTACAAAATAAAATCAGGTCATACTTTAACAGCATTATTGGGAGTGTCAAATGGTGTTAGAGCAGAGAGACCAGTGACAGACCAATCATTTATTGCCAAGCAGGTAATTGAGAAATGCTGGGAGTTTAACCTAGACGTACGCCAAATTTCCGTAGACACTAAGCAAGCATACGACAGTATTGATCGTAACATACTGTACCAAATAATGCTTTGCTTTTGCATTCCAGCCAAATAAGTCCATCTTAGCAAAATGACGATAACATCGAGACCCTCCAAGTCCCGATAAATAACCGACACACCGATGTCTTTGACTCAAATATCGGACTAAAGCAGGGAGATGGTCTGACCCCATTGCATTTCAATTTTGCCAGTAATATTTAATAAAAAACTAAGCTAGTGGTACAAGAGGTACATTCCTTTACAAATTGAGGCAAGTAGTAGTTTATGCGGATAACATGAAAATTTTGTCACAGTCATTATTGACTGCCAAAGAACTTTTGCTGAAACTCAACAGTGAAGCAAATTTGGTAGGGCTACAAATCAGTGGGAACAAAACAAAGCTTATGACGCAGTTAAAGAAAAATACTTCAAATACTCTAAATATTTAACACTTAGCTGGTATCGATATTTTAAATAACAGTCTTGGTATCGAGGGTCCAAGTAGACCCCAATAGAAAAAAATTAAATAAAACGTGTTCTTTAAATTAATGAAGGTAAAAGTTTCTATTTATTCAAAGAACACACTTTTTCAAATATTAAAATCAACTTTTATCAATTCTATGATAAATCTTATCACTTATAATGGTGCAGCCTTTGACTTAAGGTAATTCAGTTTGTACTTAAAACATTTAAAAAAAATGAAAATATATAAAAAACGTAAAAACAAAAATCTTTTCTTATGCTTTATCATACTCTAAACTTGACAAAAATAGGATATTCTTCTGAGATCAATAACACATGAAAAAAATGATAGGCATAATGTAACTTAAAATATTAGTGAAAAAAACCATCTGCTTTGAAAAACTCACCGAATACTTATGTTTGGCATTTGGTACACATTACAGTCTTTACTGAATGGGTTTTACGAATACATCCGCGACATTTAATACACTTTATTGATTTTTTTGGTCCTTTTTTCGGTCACATAAAAAGCATCGTCCCCTTTTGCGCCCAGATATTTCAGCGTTGGCTACAATTGGACGATCACTTTTTGATTGGCCTTCTGTAGATGTTACTGCATTACCAATGTGCTCTAGAAAAATTTCTATTCTTTTTTTCAAGTCAATAAAAAATTAAGAGTATTCATCCTTCTTTTCTTGAACAAAGAAAATGTTAGAAAATTTATGCCAATTTTCTTGATATCATCATTGCGTTTCATTGGCCGTGAAAATATCCTTAATGGCAGAAAAATATAACGAATGGCCATTACTGCTTTCTTCTTGAAACGGAATAATTAACACTACACATTTTTGATCCAAGGAATCAACACCTCCCTTAGTGGCCTTATAAAACTGAATAATTTCAGGCTTGCCACTCTGCTGGTCTACAGATTTGAATCCAAAAAGAGTGGAGCCTAAGGGTCGACTTTTGAGTGGCAAAAACTGTGATGAAATTTCACGCTTATTTTTCCGCATAGTCCCCACGAACGTCAATCCATTTTGTTTTAGTCTGTCGACTGACTGGATCAAATTATTTCCAGTAATTTTTCTATTCAAATTGAAAAGTTTCCGGTGTTATCTTCCTCTTCATCAGAGCTACTTGTCTCGGAGGAGTCACTCTCATACTCAATTACATTGTCATCTGAGCAACTAACATAACAATCTCCGCATCTTCTCTTTCACTAATTATTTCATCGTCACACACTCCATATGGCATCGTCACACACTCCATATCCTCCAGAAGTTTACGTATCTCATCTTCACTTAGAAATCAAGCCATTTTTGCTTGAAGATACTGAAAAGCGAAAAAAAAATTTCACAAAGAATACATACTTGGTACGAAGGTCCATTTGGACCCCAAGCTCGTTCATACCTTCACTTCTGATTTAGATAAAGCAATGAACGTCCGGCACCCACTACAACACGTGACATAATGAGATTATATCGATGTGCGTGTTCGTAAGTGAAAAACTAAAATATTTGCAGTGGGGTCCATGATACCAGTTAAGGGTCAACTTAGCGAATATAATATCGAAACTATGGGCGACTTTGAATATTTAGACACCAAAATGATGCAAATCGGTAATGAAAGAGACAAAATACGCCGTAGAATACAGCTCGCAAATAAAATATTTTATTTAATTCTAATGATCAAAGCTCCAAAGATATAAATCTGCAATAAGGCCTGCTATAGGTGTGAAACATGGACCCTAACCGAAGCATTTGCAAAAATATATTGAACTCTTTCTAGGGATCGGTCCTGAGGTGAATAATCGGACTGAGACTATAGAGAGACCAATGGTGAATTCGATACATTTTTGATCTGTATAAATTTTTTGCCGAACCGGAGGTCTCAACGATTGTAAGACTGCGGAAGCTGCGATGGGCTTGTCACATGAATTTTATGGACGAACAATGGATACCCAAATGGCTATTTGTTGAGAGAACTAAAGGACGGAGGCTAGTGGAGAAACCAAGGAAACGCTGGTTTACTCGATTAACGAAGACAGTTCATACATGCTCGAATTTTGAAATTGAAGGATGCAGTCAATGAATCAAAACTGTTGGAGCCGCTTGTTTTAGAAAACGAAGGTCAGAGAGGGGCTGTAGTGCTACAAAGATGAAGAATGTGGCCAGTTTTTGCGCTTAATACAAAACTTTCTTGGTTAAAACATATTCCTTCAAACCCAGTTCATTTATTGTAATAGCAATCTTTGCATTAAACATTGAAATTTGGCCATTTAAGTTCTATATATCTAGATCAACCGCTTGAAACATAAAGGTTTCTTTTAATTTTAGAGTTTCTTTTATTTAAAATTTCTGAACCTAGTTATAATAAATACAAAAAGCTTTTTATGTTCGTATTTTCTCATAATTGTCTTTCAAATTTCAGCTCAGCGAATTGGGGCGTCCATTTACAGGTGGATCCTGGTGCGGTAAGGCAACAGGGCCTCAATTATATTTTAGTGAAACGTCAACCGTCACTGCATCAGTGAAGGTAAGTCAATTTCCATCAATTACATCCATTCTTACATCATTAAAACCATAATCTGTTATTCATCATCAACCAGACAAAATAACATTTATTTTCTCCAACTTCTTGTGAATCAACTATTTTTCTTAATGGAAAAAAACTCATTGGGAAACTTTGGACATATGAGAAATATATTTCCGGCTAATTGAATTTGAATTATCTGTTTCGACGTAATGGCTATAGGGTCTGAAAGGAAATCACTGTTGGAATCATCATCATCAATCATGTCGACAAACGGATCACATGAGATGAAAGATTCTCTTTCTCTAGTTAAACATCCGTTACTTATTTTTTCATCAAGGAAATTCAATATGATTTTATCTGTGTCCCTTTTTTGCTGTTGTACCAAATTAGGGATGAAATTCTCGTTAGAGGCAAGTCAGGCATTTGCGTGAGTGAAATTCAGATGTAGGTGGAATTCTCGAGTTCAATACGCATTCGTTTTAGTTGAAAAGGAACCCACACGAGTGATTAGTGGCTCTTTATTTCTATCCATCCATAAAATGTTGAATTTTCAACAAACGTATGTGTTAGAATAATTGTGAAATAAAAATCTTAAATCTTCATTAAAATACTATAAAAAGAGGTTCAAATTAGCACATTATTAAAATTGGCGCTAAACTACGTTGAAACTTTCTGAATTTGACGTTGATATCTAAATGTTTGTAAGTAATTCCATTGAAATTCTCCTAGAATGGCTGTCTACATGCTAAAAGGCAAAGAGGGTGTCACTTGTCGACAGCAAATGGAAGGAGACTAAGAAAGATCAAAGTGCCATCACCTTCGCGGATAATCCTCTAACGTAACATTTCAAAGAGCCTCAAAATCCATTTTGCAGACAGTGTTGGATTTCGCTTCAGTTTCTGTTTTTTGCAAGTATTTTTCCAGCTTCTCACACTCTATTCATGTTAATATAGCAGTGCAACTTTTCACTTAGCCATAGTCGACGAGTGATGGTTTTGATGGATAAAAAATTGCTAACACAGAAGCTCGACAGGATCTTTAAAATGTACCCACATGCTCGATTTACCTTTTTTTTTTTGCGTACAAAATGCCATTAATAATGCATCACATTTTGCCTTACACGAAAAGCTGATGATGAGCGTCCGCGCGTTGTTAACAACATATTTGAAAAGCATTCCTCAGTCCGTAGTCCTGGCTGGGAGTGACTGGAGGTTGGATTAATATTTATTAAGTTACTTTGCTGTCGTACTTTACCAACTGTTTTAAAATAATCCATTGCGGATAATGATGGGAGCACTAAAAAGCAGATAAGTACTATGTCTGCCTCTGGAGTAAGCTGTAACGCAAATGAGCTGGGGGATGTTTACATGGTACTCGTTAAGTGGTTTAGTTAATGGAGATTTTATAGTGCTCCCTTGCATTAGCTGTAATTTATTTTGGATGGAACGAAGGACACTCAAGGATGGCAAGATGAATTTCAACTGAGTGATGTAGCAGAAGTTACAATGATTTAACTAGTTTTAAACTACTTCAAGAATTATCTTTGCAATTGTTCCTAAAATGCTTCATTGAAATTTTCCGGGGGGATACAGTGTTCTTATAGCGAGTGGTTCCGGCAATATTTTATGATTATTATAAAGTTCAACGATTCAAAACGTGTTCAGGTCTAAATGGGTTTCCAGTCCGTTTTAATGATACTCTATAGCTATTATGCCCACCCAACTATAAATCCAACCTGATTACCTCCACGTTTTTAAGGTTTTCCAAAAATATATTTTGTGACAACTCCCTTTTAAAATCAGTACCTGTCTGTTCGTCAGTACATCACAGCAAGTTTTCACTGGAACTAGAGAAGCTACAGTCATCAAGGTTCATAGTCGAAAAAACTTGCAAAGCCTTTTAAGGGGGGTCTTTCTATATAAGAATGGGACCCCTGAAGACTTGTTTTGATGAATACAGTCAAGTACGGTATCAAATAAAGGATCTTGACGAGGTCTTTGAACACCAAACATTAAAATTCCAATATTAACGAGCGAAAAATCTGAAAAAAAACCATGGAGGTAGTTCCTTTAGGGTGCAATAACGACAAATACCTTGGAAGTTGAAATTCGTTAAGTTTTGCTAGCAATAGTATCAATTACACATTTTCTAGCATACAGTCGTGAAGGTACCTTTAAATCCAATGATATTCAAATGGCTTATGAATCAAATAGGATATAACGAAGTTATTTTCGAAGCATTGCAGCCCCTCTCGTGCCTTCGTTTCCTGCAAAAAGCTCTTTCAACTGTCTTCACCAATTCACTGCATCCTCGGATTAGGAAATTGGAACAGTGATGGATTGTCTTCGTGGACCGAGTCAGATCAGCGTTTCCTCAATTTCCTCACGAATCTCCACCCTTGAGTTCTCCCTACGAATACTTTTCTGGGTATCCGTTGTTCATCCATACGATTCATGTGGCCAGCCCATTGCAGTTTTTGCGGTCTTACAATCGTTGAGACCTCCGCTTCGCCCAAAAATTTCATAGAGCTCATGGTTGCATCGAGTTCGCTTTTGGTCCCCGTCCAGTCTCGCTCCAATTATTCACCTCAGGATACGTCTTTCGAAGAAGTTAAATATGTTCGCGAATGCTTGGATTAGGGTCCATATTTCACACCCATAGCATAGCACAGGTCTTATTACTGATGTGTATACTTGGAATTCTGTTTTCGTGTATATACAGCTGGTCTTGAAGATCGTCAAAACTGAATAAAATATTTTATTTTTGAGCTGTATTCTACGGTGTATTTCGTCTCTTTCATTACCGGCTTTCGTTATTTTGGCACCTAAATATACAAATTTGCCCTAATTTTCGATATTGTATTCGCCAATGTGATATTTTGGGTATTTTAGGTATTTCTTCGCGAGTGCGTCAAAAGCTTTATTTTATTCTCATTGATTTGTAGTCTAACTAACTTTGCTGCACTATCGAGTTTCATGAAAAGTTCTTTGGTGATTGTTAGCGACCATGACAAGACCTTGATGTCGTTCACGTAGGCTACCGCTTGGACCGAGTCATACAGTAACGTACCTCTCGTATCGACAAGTAGCTTCCTTATAACATATTCTGGAGCCAAATTGAATATCAATAGAGCTGACCCATCTCCCTACTTGAGTCCAATATTTGTGTCAAAACTGTCGGTGAGTTTATTATTGATGTGGAGTTGGAAGGTTGTTGATGTCATAGTCATTTTGGTGAGATGGGCTTACTTGTCTGGGATACCAAAGCAAAGCATTGTTTGGAACAGTACGTTACAATCAATACTGTCGTATGGTTGCTTAATACCCACGAAAATTTGGCGTACATCAATGTTGAACTTCCAGCATGTCTCAAGTACCTGCTTGACTGTAAACAATTGGTCTATCGTCGATCTGCCTGCTTTTAAGCCAGCCTAATACTCCCCAATAATGCTGTTGGCTTATGATCTGATTTTATTTTTAAAGATCTTTGAAAATATTTTGTACCACATACATAGTAGTGATATGCCTCAATGGTTTTTGCTCTAGAGTGTATCACGTTTTTTGTAGATGGGGAATATAATTGATTTGCTACACACTTTGAGCTTATGCTCTTATTGCCAAATGTGCTAGATGACTTTATGGATGGCTTTTTAAACACCACTGCCACCATATTTAAAGAGCCTCACTGGAATCTCATTAATGCCTGGCGCTTTATTATGCTTTTGGGCTTTGATGGTGGAACAAACTTCATCCAAAGTAGGTGGAGCCAATGAAAGTTCTCCGGGAATAGCTATAATCTCTGATGTTCTAGGGCTGTGCAGAGGATTAAGGAGCTTCATGAATTATGATGTTTGTCTTTCCTTGATCCTTTTTTCATCAACGATGATTTTGCCAATGTTATCACGGTAGAGAGTGGTCTTGGGCTGATAACCACGTTTTAGGCTTTTTACTCTATTACATGCCTGTCATGGGCTGTTGATCGCTAGACTTACATCAATACTTATCAATAGGCTCTCGTAGTATTTTCTTTTCTTTATTCTGATCATCTTGCTCGCTAGATTTTTATATTGTTCTCTGTTTTTCCTGGTTTTTTTTTATCTAAATACTTTTTATTTTCCTCATGCTATTCATTTAACGCATTTTGGCAATCGTCATCAAACCAGTGATGTCTTTTGTGCTGGAATTGCTGTCCGATCGTCTTTCCTGCTGGGATCTTAATCGCCACTTTTAGTGATGTATCTAATAGGATGGAAGCCAACTGGTTGTGGAGGGTCTCCTTGAAAGTTTTGGCCACAGAAACCGTTTGGAGCATTTCGATATCGAAGTTTTGTAGAGAACTGGCCTTCGCCATATACTTCTTTGAAATATGACAACGATAGGCTATTTTGATCAAGTAATAATCTGAGTTATAATCAGCTCTTTAATATGTATGAATATTGTGTGCGATCTCATATCTTGAATACCATTTTTAATTCAGCTCGTTTCCTGGATAGCCAGTATGTTTAACTTATATACTAGGATCCAATGTCGTAACTTTTTGGTTGCAAAGCCAATGCTATAGATCCAATCTATTTCAAGGCTCTTTTGCAGTGTTCGAAACAATTTAGGCTTTGTCAGGGATGGATAGTTAGACCGTTGCCCAACCTCCGTTCCGGCGGTATAGTTATTACTTTTGAATCCGCACGGAAGACTCGCCTGCATCCTCTTACGTCCCTACAAAGGGGGTGTGAGTAGGATTTAGTAGCAGAATTCAAGGTTTATTTACAGTCATTGGTATTTCTCGGCATTTAATGTCCCATCTTTGAGGACCCGATTTGTGGCGTTAGACCATTTATTTTGGGTTCTAGGATGAGGAATCATGGAAGCGGTGAGTTGAAAAAACAAGGAGATCACTCTTTCTTTCTCAAACGGGCTTAGAGCCGTCTACCATGGGGTTCTAGATATTGAAATAGTATCAGTACGCTTTTGAAACAGTATTAGTACTCTTCTTTTCTACTATCCTTCAGCTTCCTCGTCAAATCAGTCTTAATTCCAGGAATGTTGGTGGCGTTCTTTTGAATGATCTTATGAGTTTAGGGATAGTATTTGTAACAGATGCTTGAAGTTCGTGAAGGGCAGCGGCGATGGATTGCCGCCTCAGTGAGCTAAGGATCTAAACTCAGCTGAAATGGCCCCGCCTATTAACATGTACGCGTGTTGGCAGCTAGCTTCTGCAGGATCTTGGCACGGATTGTTTACGCCAGGACAAGGGTCTGCCACAAAATATTTCAAGTGAACGATTAAGTTGGTCTACTAAAAGATTGGGCCCTAACTAAAGGGAGCCATCTAATCGTTCACATACTTTTCCAATTTTCACCATGTGTGATCAAGGGTATGACCCTGTCATTGAAGAGGGAAGTTGAAGCCCACGACAACAGATGGAGTATCGTGATGAAATTGGTGCACCCCACCCGGCCGGATATAGGGTCCCGGAGGCACGAGTCAACAAGCGATGACTCCTTACACCAAGCAAAATCCCTTACGATGTTCAAAAATTCCGTTCGCACCACCAGCCGGAAAGGCAAATTTCTCATAGGTACCCTTCTTTTTAAAAGCAAATAATCATTTTATTAGCCCCCTTTTTTGAAATCAAGTACGTTTCAAGAGCAGGCAAAAGTAGTAAGAGAGTCCTTTAACCAGAAGGGTTTTGTAAAATAATTATTAAATCAAAAAGTGTCTTCTGAATATCAAAACCTGAGTCACGCATATATTCCATGAATTGTGCTCGAAAAAATTATATATGGTTATTGTGTATTTTAATTTGCCGCAATTTTATTTTCAGTTTGTTGACCTCTATGTTTAAGTTATCATGATAACATAACAATGTTTTGAAATATTTCTAAAATTTTCATCAAAGCGCTTATACATCTATGGAGTTTTGGGTCCTTTGCGAACGTCTATTTACACATTATGGTGTGTTATCGCCATTGAAATTGATAAATTTCAATCGGCTATACCTTAGCTACAGGATTTTCCAATAAGAGGTGTCGTTTTAATATTAAAATAAAAATGCCATTTTTTAATATAAATGATCAAATGTATATTTCATTATAAATAAAAAAGTATGCCGTCAATAGTATCAAATAACATCAGGCAAATGACCACCACGACACGCTTACAGGCTGCCCTATGTCCTCGATAGCCTCACAAATTCCATCTTTGAGGTCTTGAATCGACGCTGGGCTATTGGCGTAGACCTCTTCTTTCACGTGACCTCAAAGGAAGAAGTTGCAAGGTGTTAAATCACAAGATCTCGGCGGCCAATTGTGATCACCTCTTCAAGAGATAAAACGGTCCGGAAACTTTTCCCGTAAAGATCAATGATCTCGTTGCTTGTGTGGCACGTATCGCAATCTTGTTGAAAGCAAACGTTGTTCAGATCAATACCATCCAATTCCAGCCTTAAAAAATCATTGATTATCTCTCGATAGCGCAATCCATTCACCGTAACTGTTGCTCCAGCCTCATTTTCGAAGTCCAATGACTCCGCCGAACCATAAACCGCAGCAAACAGTCACACATTGAGAATAGAGAGGCTTTTGAACAATAACTCTTGGGTTTGTCGAGCCCCAGATGCGACAATTTTGCTTGTTGACGAAACCACTGAAGTGAAAATGGGCCTCATCACTCAAGATGGTTTTTCGATGGAATTCCGGATCATTTTCATGCATTTCAAGGACCAAACCAGCAAAGACACGACGTTGTTGATGATCAACCGGCTTAAGATCTTGTGTTAACTGAACTTTATAAGCCTTAAGTCCCAAATTTTTATGCAAAATACGGTGTAATGACGTTTGTGGAATACCTAATTCCGTTTCTCGTAGCAATGGACAAACCTGGGTTTTCATCAACACTTTCGGCTACAGCAGCAATATTCTCAGTCATTTTTGAGTGACGTGCACGGATTTTATTTTTCACATCACTAAGTTGTCCCAACAGCTCGAATATTTCCACCAATTTCTGTATTGCGGTCTGACAAGGTGCTTCACGATGACCCAAAAATGTTCGTGTAAAACGAACCGTCTCTGCCAAATTTTCACCAGTTTTATAGTGAAATTTAATAATTTCAATGCATTGGTGAAGTATGTATTGTTTTTATCAATGACGTAGTTTCTGCTTGTCAAACATAAAAAAAAGACAGCTTCAAAAGTGACATCTACCGCAATAGTGGGCTATTCAAAATAACACCTCTTATTGGAAAGCCCTTTATTTGCAGCTCAATTTTTGTGCAACCTTCAGAAAGTATATTTTTTATATCAGAAAATTTAAATAAAAATGTCGGCAAATTCAAAGATCATCCTTAGATGAACGTGAAAGTCATAAAATGTACTATTATTAACAAAGTTGATCGAATTTTAACTTCTGAGGTATTTGTTGGGCTCGTGATTATAAAGGCCTACCTTTACGATTTTTTTTCAAAATTTTCTATCCAAAGACGTCCAATCACAAGGGGAGGGACATACATTTTTTGTACATTTCTGTTCAGCCTGCGCGCCTCCTTGAAAATGCTCCATAATTAGGACCTGTTTTGGAAAGTTCCACCCATATCGACTACCTTTGGTTAAAAAAACTGTTAAAAGTTACCCTCCTATATAGGGAGACCCCCCCACACCATCCCCCCCCCCTTTAACACCTCAAACGATTTTTTGCACTAAACATTTTTAGAGGGCACTACTTTTGACCTGCGTAAACAATTTCTTCACTCTAGCTTATTTGGTTTGTGAAAAAACTTGCTGCGACGCACGGACTGGCGGACAAATGGAAAGATGAGTAGACAGGTCGCGATTGTAGTAGATTATTGTAAAAATATTTTGCAATACCCTAAAAATGGTCGGCTGTATAAATACTTCCAACTTAAGCAATTAAAAACGTTCCCACGAAAAATATTCATTATTTCAGTCACTACGAAAATAGTAAATTACGTTTACTTTCTAACTCTTGGGATCCACCATATTCAGTGCATGCCCTTCATTTCATTTTTTTTAAATAAAAGCTACCCCTTTAATACATTTTAAATGACAAAAAACTGTATTTTTAAATAACTATATAATGATTAAATAGAAGCGTTATTTGCTACACTACAACTACTTAACTAAATTAAATTTACCGGTCTGGTGGTATCAATCAGAACAAACAATGAAATAATTCTTGTTTTATGAAAGTGCAAGCTTATGTCTATAGAAAATATGTCTTCTGATTTTCACTCACTGCCAATATGTCGACAGCTTTTGCTTGCGATGATCTATGTTCTGACGTATCACATTGAGCAAACGTCAAAGTCAAAGTCAAAAGCACTTTATTTAATACAAATCGTTATGAATTCCAGAAGAATATAAAGCAAATTTCAAACAATAAAATACGAAAACTTAATGGTCCAGAAGGCGTTATCAGTTAAATATGTTTTAACAAAAAAAAAAATCAAAGCCAAAGAAAAAAGCACTTCATTCAATACTAATCGTTATAAATTTTAAAATAATATAAAATTGATTCTAAACAATAAAAATACGAAACCTTAATGGCCCAAGTGGCTTCCCAAAGTTATACATTATTAATCAAAAAAAAATTAAATTAAAAAAAACCATATCAAATTCAAATTAATTAAAATTATTACATATTTTATGATTCAATTGGAAAAAGGAGACAAAAAAAGCAGCCAACAATATTAAAAATTATTAAAAATTTTAACACAACCGTGAACTTTTATCCTGCATCTAATATGTTTTAACCTAACTGTAATGAAATTCTACGTCTCGAAGTCGTTGCATATAGATATGGTAAAACCACATCTATATGCAACGACTGTCATTAATTTGAAAAATTAATTGGAGTTTTCACAAAAGTCAGTTGAAATTAATTTTTTGATTGAAAACCATCACCGCCGAATTATTCGAACATTTATCGAATACCTGAAAGTTTTTTCCTGAAGAAGTATCAAAAAGCGGAAATACATTCAAGGGTAGTCCCGGTTTATTAACATTCCCTCTAATCTTGCTGCAAATGCAACGAGAGAGAGGAGCCCGATGACTTCAGCCATCAACCATAACGATCATGTCCATCGCCAACAATGACGGATAAAAAAAGCTAAAACGAAGATTTGATAGCAACGAAGAAAAACCGAAAATTTTATTAGTCATCGAGATCGAGCAATTAATCAAAGCTAACGAGAAAGCTGAGAAGGTTGAGAGATAAAACGAAGAACTCAGACTTCGGATTAATGTTTAACAAAGCAAAAGAAACCAGCTAATAAGAAAAAGAAGTGAAGTCAAAAGCGACCAAAGACAAGAAATCGAAGAAACCGCAACAAAAACCTTATTAAGAGGATGTCCTCAGTGCAGGTGAAGCAAACGTTAGCACGAACTATTATGCAGCGCTGGCTAGACTACACGATTCAATGAGCATTGAAGAGGATAAAGGTAACCAAAATTCTGAACATTATATTACTAAACCTGATACTGAATTCATGGAATATTGAAAAATCAAAAATAAGGAGAAAAAACCAAAGGCTCTGTCTGCTGATCCATCTGTCAATGTTAATCAAAAGAAAGAAAAAGTCCCACCAATTAATGTATTCGGGCAAAAAGGCAAAGATATGGTTCGGTTTCTGGGAGCCGAAAATAAATTAAATGATTTTTTGGTCAAGAGAGTCAATGCCGATAAACTGACAATTAGAACTAAGTCATTGATTGACTTACAGGCAGCAGAAAGTGCATTGATTACTGGAGATGTTCCGCATTTTACATACGCTCCCAAAAGTGAAAAAAACCAGCCCTTTTTATTGAAGGGTCTGGACTACGGAGAGGCCACAGTTGATCTCCTCCAGGTGCTTAAAGAAGTTGCACCAGAAAAAGAATTTATTTCCGTTAAAGACTTTGCAAGAAGGAGATCGTTTGAAGAGCGTAAAAATTTGCTTATTACTTAGTCCAAATTTCCAACAAAAGCAGTTAAAGTACCCTACAAAAAATAAGGTAGTTACGGCATGAGCACCTCAGAAAAAACGAGGTCAACCATTTCTACAGGTGCCAAAGATTGGGTGATTCGGCCGCTAATTGCACCATGAAATATAGATGTGTAAAGTGCAAAGATGTTCATGCTCCCAACGAGTGCTAATTGGCTCAGGCGAAAATAATATAGTGAGCTGCGTCGTCTTTGGTCATCCGGCATCACATCGAGGATGCCCCCGGTATCAAGATACAAATGTAAAATTTACTCTACAATAAAGCCAAGTAGACTGCAGTGTGATCCCTACCAACTTCGTCAAGCCCGGGGTGTCATTTGCATTTGCTGCTAGAGGGTCCGCAGACAATGTAAATAAAATAAATAATGTGAGTGGCAGTAATGAGCTGCTTCTTACAATTTATTAGCAATTAACTTCTTTACTGGAGACAGTTGATAAAAAAGGATTCTAAAATTAAGTTTGTTTTACAGCGCTTCGGGCTTTCACATTCCTCAAAATAAGTTGTCAGTCAGTCACATTTCCATGGATAGGATTCGTCTCATCTCGATCAACGTCAACTCCATTGTGAGTTGACATCGACGTGACTGTCTCTTGTAATTCTTTGTCAAGCGAAAGCCTGACATCATGCTTCTCACTGAAATCCACCTCAATTCAAGGGACTCCATGGCATTCAAGAATTTTGAATTCTTAAGAAACAATAGCGTAATAGGTAATTGGTGAGAAGACCCTTTTTTCCAAAATATTGAAAGGGTCGAATTTAAAAGCCTTGAATCTCTAGAAGTGTCCGTTATCAAAATCTCACTGCCAGGTGGGGATAACCTCTTCGTTATCTCTGTCTATGCAACTGGTCAACATGTTCTCAAGTTCGAGGAGGAGCTCAATTCCTTTTTTAAAATACTCGAATTAAAAGGCTGCATACTTATTATATTCTTGCTGATGACCTGAACGCCAAGCATACATCATGGCTGAATGCCGCCAATAATTCCACACGTGTATTCCTGAAATTGAGGATAACAGAGACCCAAATTGTATACAGGTGTAATCTATATTGGTCGAAGCTCCCAACATACCCTAGGACAAATTCATATTTGGAATACTGCATTACTGACACAACACTTCAATTCAGCTTTAATAGTCCTCAACGGAAACTCTAGGTGCTTTTTGATGATAACAAACGTAACGCAATCGCAATGGAAATCAATCATCAAAGGGATGATCTTTTCCTGATTCCAGTTCAACGTAAAAATTATCGGTTCAATTAAAAAATCAGTCAAGGAAATGTTTCACAAAAAGTTTAATTGGAAATACCAGAAGCAATGATGGCAACTCTTGCTGAATGGTTCCTAATGACAGGAATCTAATCAACGATGAAACAGATCTCTGTTTGTCGAAGTTGGAGAAGCCGACGTCGGAAACGATTGAAAAAGTAGTTCCCAAGATTAAAGATCGAAACAACATAGAAGAATATGAAACACCAACCAAGGTTGAAAAGATTTAAAAGCCTTCTTCTCACACGTGTCAACAATATTTATCGGCGATTTTTGGACTACAACCCTCCCTCGTTGGCTTTGTTGAAATTATACCTAAAGAATACCGGAACTTAATCCATTCATACTTCAGGAGTGAGGTCAGTAATCAATTCGCGGAAAAATTGAGGGTTATTAGGCCACACGATTCGGATGGCGTTTTTATGAAAGCAAGTAGCATATTCAAAAAGAAACCTCGAGTGAAGGTATCGAATCTGGGTCAGTAGTGATTAGATAAATTTTCTCGATAGGACTGGTATTGAAATTGATAGTACGACTCCGGATAGAAATGGAAACAGGATTATATGTGATGGATTGCATAAACTTGTCCTGATTGGAACTAATTTTGAGTTGGTTCATCTACCCAACCCAGAGAGAGGGAATCAAATATTTTCAGAGGTCGTTGAAGCAAAAGTTTTTGACTTCAAATCAAGCTCGAACGGTGAATCAATTCATAATTTCATTGAAACATTGACATCTGACCCCACACCGAGCTTGAATCTTATTGATTATTTTGTCAGCTATGAAGACTTCTGTTTCGTGTTTGGCAGGACAAACAAATCTGTAGCAAATCAAAGGAAAATCAGCTAAGTGGAAATTTTTGAACAATTTTCTCATTTTAATTTTCTAATTGCCGTTAACGGTATAAAAATTATATCAACTGAACTCTTTTGTTCATTAGTGCGATTCTCGTGCTCATGCGAGAATAATTTCTTAATAATTTTAATAATTTTATAAATTTTAAATTCAAGCTTATTAAACTCTCTCTTTTTTGCATATATATCTTCTAAACCCATAGTTTTGCTTTTTAAAGACACTTGTTTTAATAACTTTCATTTTAAATCCATTCTCTTTTAAATAAATTCATTTAATACCATATAACTAAGCGAATAGAGATAAATAATAAATCATGGCATCACAAGCAGCAGACAAATGTGGAAAATGTAGGAAGCAAGCGGAGGAGAACCATAAAGGAATGGGCTGCGGAGGCATTTGCAACAAGTGGTTCCACCTAAAGTGTATCAAAATGAGTGAGGAGAGATATTTGAAGATCGTGGACATTTCCGAGGATGTGATATGGATGTGTCCTTCGTGTAAGTCACAACACCAAAAGACTAAAGAAGATCGTCTCTTCAACCAAATGAAAGAAATGGAAAACCATCTAATAGAACTGAAAACCACCGTGGCCACCTTAATTGATAAAAGTTCATCCACGCGAAAACCTTCGTATGCGGATATGACGAAAAGTATTTCCACTTTTCTACCCGAACGCCGTACAAATACTACCTCGCAAAAAGGAATCATAATTAAGCCCAAGAAGCATTCATCTTCTGAAAAAACACTCATCGACTTCAAGTCGAAAATAAAGCCTTCAAAATGCGAAATTCCTCTCCAACTGATGCGTCCTCTTCGAAATAGTGGTGCCATCATAAAAACTTCCACAAATGACAATACAACCTCGCTCTACAACATTGCAAAGGATACCCTGAAGGATGAATATGATGTCATGGAGACAAAATCTCGTCAACCCAGGCTAGTAATTAATGGACTAGAAAAACAATTTTCGTATGAGGAGTTAATTAACGAAATTCACTCACTGAACCCTAATATTGGAGAAAATGATAAACTGGAATTGGTTCATGCCAGACGAACAAAAAATGGTAAATGGTTGCATATTCTGCAGGTAAATGGGAGTATGTACCAAAGACTGGTGAATAGGTACATCAATATTGATTATGGGTCTTACCTTGTGAAGGAAGACTACAATATAACGAGGTGTTATAAGTGCCAGAAATACAATCACAAGACATCAAAATGTGAAGGAGAGCAAACATGTGCTAAGTGTGGAGGAAAGCACGAAACGAAGGATTGCAAGAGCTCGTGCGAGAAATGCTGTAACTGTGCAGGAAATAGTAAGAACGTAGATTATTCCCACAGAGCAGACTCTACGGAGTGCGCAGAATACCAGCGAAGGATCACAATTGCTAGGAGGAGCATTGACTCCGAGTTCAAATGATTTTTAACAACGCAAATCGATTAATTGGGACGAAATTAACGCTCTTATATGCCAATATAAGAAGTTTACGGCACAAACTAAATGACATGCAGATTTATTTGAAGCAAAATCCTGAGATAGATGTGGTGATACTGAACGAAGTATGGATTTATCCTGAGGAATCGAAATATTTTAATATTGAGGGTTATAACTCGGTATTCTCCTGCAGACCTGGAAGAGGTGGTGGGACAGCTATTTTTGTAAAAGATAAAATAAACTTCATCATTAAACGCGATACACCTGATAAATATAATATTATAATAATCGAATTAAACCTCGTAGGCAAAAAAATTAAAATCGGTACCTTCTATAACCCGAACCGTCTGAATGCGCAAGATCTCTGCTCGGTACTCGACAACCTATATTCCTCAGAAAATAATTTATTTACAGTAGCTGACACAAACATTGATGTAATTACCGATTCCTCAGAAGCAAGGCTTTACAAGGATGTACTGGATACTAATGGTGCTGTTATCATCAACAACGAAACAATTACTCGTCCTGTTTCGCATACGTGCCTCGATCATATCGTTACAAACGATAAGTCAACTGCGGGAAAAATCAATTTCATATTTGAGGATTGGTCAGAGCTGGATCATCGTGTCTTCAAAATAAGCATCCAAGGCATAAGCGCACGAAAACAAAAACCTATATACAAAACATTCCAACACTTGAACAAAGAACTCTTCAAATCACATCTGCAAAGGTCATTAGAAGTCCGGAGTCCCCTAAACCTAATGGAACTTACGAATATGATCACAGAGTCCAAACGTTACTCCATCGTCGAGAAAAAGCTTAGATGCCGCCAGCTGACATGGATAACAAAGCGAGTAATCGAAGCCAGTATTAAAAAGAGAAAGGCGTACATAAGCTTTAGAAGGAACATGGAAGATCGTGTGCTAAAAAACATGTACATACAAGCGAAAAAGGAATCAAAACGTCTTGTGAAGGAAGCTAAATTCTCTTACTTCGCTAAAAGGTTGGAGACAGCGGCAGATAACAATCATGAAATATGGAAGATAATAAATGAAGTAAAAGACAACTCTCCCCCCCGAATTTTAATACCGGATTCGCAGTTTTCTCCAGTGACCCCTAATATTTTATCACAACCAGATGGAGCAGCAACTTTCTTGAACAACTTTTTCTCAACTGTGGGCGAAAAAATTACAAAAGAGCTTGGTGATGTCCCAACAAGTAGGCTAGATCACGCTAACATCTCACCCAATTCCATGTTTCATATTCATCCAACCAATAAAAACGAAGTTCTTAAGACTATTGAGGCAATGAAGAAAAATACGGCTCCAGGTATTGATCAGATCACGATGGAGGAAATTGCGCTTGTAAAAAATGAAATAGCAGAACTCGTGGCTAATTATTTAAATGAGCATATCAGAAACGGAACGTTCCCTGAAGAGGGGAAGCTTGCAAAAATTGTACCTATATTCAAAGGAGGAGATCGATCGGACCCCAATAATTATCGCCCAATTGCACTCTTGACCGGATTTAGTAAAATATTTGAAAAAGTAATTGACTCTCGCTTAACATCCTTCATATTAGATAACTCTATCCTAAACTCCCGCCAATATGGCTTTCAGAAAAACAAGGGAACGTTTGACGCTCTACTTTCGGTAACGCGATTCATCAACGAGAGACTTGATGTAGGGGATTATGTTGTTGCCATTTTTGTGGATCTAAGGAAAGCGTTTGATACGGTCGATCATGACCTCTTACTTCGAAAATTAGAAGCATATGGTGTTCAAGGCACAGCAAATAAACTATTTCAAAATTACCTAAAAGGCAGACTGCAGAAAACAGCATTTAATAATGTTCTGAGTGGCCCGGCACCAATGAAATCAGGTGTTCCACAAGGCTCAATACTTGGCCCAACCTTGTTCCTGCTATACACTAATAATTTAAATACATGCAGGCTAAGTGGTAATTACTTTTTATATGCTGATGATACAGTGCTTCTTTACTCGGGACGCGATAAAAATGACATCGGAGACGCTATCAACGAGGATCTAAATTCATATAATTTATGGTTGAAAGAGAATAAACTAGCGTTGAATATTTCAAAGACAAAATATATTATCTTTAAGCAAAAGAACAGGGAAGACATAGATGTTGATATAAAAATTAATGGTGAAAAGCTGCAAAGAGTGCTCGAACTTAAATATCTTGGCCTTACTATCGATCACCGTCTGACCTGGCTCCCGCATATAAACAACTTAAGGAGGCAATTAGCACCAATAATTGGATTGTTACGAAGATATGAGGAATTTCCAAAAAACATCAAGCATCTTGTTCTGAATGCCTTCGTACTGTCAAAAGTACATTACGGAGTGGTAATTTGGAGTCAGTCCTCAAAGCAACACCTAAATATAATTTCCAGGATATTAACCAAGGCGTATAAAAATATACATAATCTCCCAAGGCTCACACCAACAAACATAGTGTATCAATCATGTAACGCATTAACTTTTAACCAAATCATTAAAATGGAGAAAGCCAAGTTTATCTTCAAAAGTTTAAATCTCAGCTTGTCGTCACAAACACCATTTATTAAAGTCTCACAAAAGAATCAATACAGTACTAGGAACGCAAACCAATTTGTAATTCCTTTTGCAAGGACAGATCGCCTGAAGAACGATGCTACAAATGACGCCCTTCGTATATACAACAATCTTCCAGAATCAGTTAAAGAAGCGAATTCTCTTATGGTTTTCAAGAAAAGACTTAGGAACTATTTAATGAATAACGATTGAATCTCAGTGCAGAAACTTTCAACATAGCATCTTAGGTCAATTATTGATTCTATCTTCGAGATGCCTCGAGAAACACCTACTATTATTATAATATCAGTCCAGTGATTTCAACATAGCATCTTAGGGCATTGTTGACCCTATCGTCGAGATGCTTGAAGAGACAGCTATTCTTTTAACTCAGAGTTTTTTTTTACTGCGTCGAATTTATAATTTTTTTTTTATCTCTGAGAGCTGATCACGATATGGACAAGACAAGATTAACCGGAGGACTTCACATATTTTTGTGTGCCCCCTTATACCGATGTGTTATACATTGCCTGGGTGGCACACCTGAGGAAACGACGAAATGTGAAGTGCAGATCGCACGAGCGTAGTGCGACGAAGAAAGTGTGATGGAGAGAGTGGAAGGGGATGGAGGTTACAAAAAAAAAAAAAAAAAAAATAGGTCATGCGGTACTGCCGGTATGTATTGTTCACCAACGTGTTGAGCAATTCACATTTCCCAAATGAATGGAAAAAGGCTAAAGTATTACGGATCTTGAAGAAAGGAAAAGAATCTACAGGCCACAAAATCTATCGCCCAATCAGCTTCCTGCCTAAGACCACCAAAGTGTTTGAAGTGATGCTCAACAAAGCATTAAATGCCCACATTGAGAAATACGTGTTGATGCTGAATTCCTAATTTGGTTTTCGGCCCAGGCCTCGATCAAGAAGCTTTACAGTGTTTCCAGATGTGGTGATTGTTCAGCCAACATTACCGTTAACGCTTTTTTCCCTGACCGAACCATTCTTTCCCATATTCCATCTTCGCTGGGATTAGGGGAGGAATTGAATTTCCATTCAATTCCGAGTGGGATAAGCTCGGCTTTCATATGGTTATCGACGAAAAAGTCCTTAACACCTTGCAACTCTTTGCCTATACCGACAAAGTTAGTTCCATTTTTACTGCGAATTTGAGCCAGAACACCTCTTCTATTCATACAATTTCTAATGCAAACCAGTAAAGCGTCGCTTGAGAGATCAGCCACAATTTCTAAATGGATAGCACGAATGGTTAAACAGGTAAATAGTGCATCCTACCTTTTTTCTCAGCTTCGACGAATTGTCACATTTATAGGGCCAAAAAAATCTAGCCCAATATACGAAAACGGTCGAATGTACGGAATCAGCCACTCCACAGGAAGTTCACCCATTTGTGGTTGCTTAGATTTTGCCTTACAAATTTACACTGCGATTGCACAGTATTCACCAAGCTCCTCAATGCAGGAGCCCAAAAACGTTGACTAATCTCATTGACTATTGTTGCATGGTTGATGTGATGAAGTTTCGTATGAAAATATTGTACAATCAGGAAAGTCATCGCAAGATTTTTAAATAAGATGATCGGCTGTCTTGTATCTTCTGGTAACAATTGCATTCAATTGCATCAATAGACTGCTCTTAGAAATTGGTTCACCACGTTGTAAGTGCACAAATTCGCTTCCAAAAGATTGCAGCTGTGCCCAACGACATAAATATTTTTCAGCTGCAAATTCTTGAGGATGTTAGCTCTCCATTGACTCTTGGTGCTTATTGTATTTGCCTACGCAGATTATCAAAATACCGGAACCAATCAAATCAAATTTGATAAATCAAATCAAATTTATTTGCCACGCTGCCAAAAGAGATTTGACACTTAGTTCTTCGTCAATTTTATCGTTGATGTAACCTGTCGAAAATTCTTATGGCTACAGCTCTTCCTTATTTTTCAAAAAAATCAGTCGCATTTAGCCAAATTCCATTTGCTGCTTAGTTTCTCGGAAACTTTGCCCATGTTGCCTCATCAACCGATTTGATAGAACCCAGACACCATCGCCAGTCCTCGACCCCACTATTATCTAGAATTTCCAACACCCAATTTGCAACATATTGTTTATATTTTCGGTGGTCTGATCGGGTCCACCTAATCACTGTATTTGAGTCAGTCCAAAAAAGCAAATTTGTTCATTTTGACTGTGTGGCGCTTCACGATTGTTTCTTTAAGCCTCACGTCGAATGAAACAGTGTGGTACCGGATGGGTGCACATGAATATTTTTCCTGCGACAAATGCTACTTACAGTGCGTTTAAAATTATTTCTTTTCAATACGCTACCACAGCAATTGCCTCCCCTGCATCTTTTCAAAATCTAGGAATAACATCGTGGTACTCTCAACTGGCTCACTATTGGCAGCTCCTCCATCCAAAGTTTCTAGCGACGGTATAAGTCGTCAATTAAAGTTTCGTCCCACTGCAATCCTGCTTTCCACACTGCTTGCATCAACACTTTTGCTGACACCATCAAGTCAGCTAAAAAACCAAATAGATCGAAAACGGACCTATTCACCTAAAGCACTTCGCCTTTTGTGGGCTTTCTACTAAAGTTCAATATTTCTTTTGGCATTTTATGGAACTGCAACTTGAAAATAAAAACATTTGGCTGTAACAGCCAGTGCATGCCTTGGATTCTCTCCAATTCATCTTCTATGTTGACCATTTCTCTTGAGTCACCAGCAGCGTTTCCAACAGCAGCTTTAACTTTGTCTAAGTTAGAAACTATGTTTCGTAATTCAAACGAACTAGCTTGGTGTATTTTGATGACGGCTTGTGTTACATTCATGGCATCGACTTCTGACTGGAAACAATCCACAAAGTCGTCAACATAATATCTTTCTATGATTGCCTGAATTGCACGGGGAAACTCCTCGTCAACATTTTTGGTATTGATATTTTTTTTATAGATTGCGCTTATGTGGCACCAAAATTCAAACGACCCATCACGTACACCTCAGCTGGCTTAATCACGTCACCATTTCTCCACAGAAAACGTTGACTATCCTGATCTCTCTTTAAGATAGCAACTTGATGAAACATCTCTTTTATGTCTCCGCAAACTGCCACTGGTGCCTGCCTGAATTTGTATAAAATTTTAATCAGTGGCTGGTTTATGTCAGCACCGGAAGAAGAGCCTTGTTTAGTGAAATATTTTGAACCCCAGCTGGGGCATCAAAAACTAGGCGTAACCCTTGTTTGTTTGGGTTATTCGTGCCAAAGTGCGACAAGTAAAAGGTTTTCTCTGACCATTGAGCTGCTTCAGCGATAGTTAGTTTACGGGTGTAGCCTTTTCTTATATAATCATTGATTTTACTACAATATTCGTTGGCGTATTACTTATCTCGAAGCATTTTTCTTTCAACGCCTTCTAATCTTTGCATGGTCATTGAATAAGTATCTGGTTAAGGTGGAACAAATTCTTTCCAAAGGAGTCTAGCAACATATCTAGCATCGAGTCTCATCGTAGTCAACCCCAAAATATTTAACGCTCTTGCGTCATCTTTTGAAGCAATTTTATTTGTATTCAGCTTTAGACCACAATTCTCAGCATCAAAATAATTCGACATAAGCCTCTGCATCTCTGCTAGCATGTCATCCGCTCTTCTATAATGTAGGACACGTCTTGTATCTGACTTGAGCTCTTTAATTCCTGGCGGTCTATACACCATCCAATCTAATCGAGTTTTCACTACTATCGGTCCAGCTGACAGTGATGTACATGGTGCTTCAACTGGTACAGTAAGAAAGGCTTGAGCCAGACCTAGAACAATTTGAAGTTGTATATCGCTGGACTCATATATTGGAAACCCTACGAGATGCTGACAATTCTTTTCATTTAACACACTATACTTCAAAGTCTGTACTGCAATGCTAATGACGTATAAACATTTTTCATATTAAAAATTTTCGTGACTTCGTCCACTCCGGCTATACGTACGTTCACTATCTCAGTTCGTTGCGACGTTGTTTGCTTATTGAGCCACTGCAAGTCTAAAACATTGTGTTGACCACGGATACTTAGGTAAGGGCAAGATTCTGGTCCACCATCGAGACGTTTGCCCCATTATCAACAAATGCGTACGTGGTGATGATTTCAAAGGGTTCATATATCTTCACTGGTCGTACTTGGAACAAAATTTTCCCACTCCTTTCGTGATCGTCTACATGGCAATTGTGACTTTTTGGAACTCGCGGCGCTATGCAAGATGTGTGTGTTGCTGGTGCCTATTGGATCTCAATTTGTTTCTCTTGCTTAGCATGAAGTAGCCAGTGATATAACCTCTAACATCTGTCGACTCGACAGCGACGCCGCTACCTACAGTTATTCAAATGGTGGCCCTTTTTCAAGCAATAAAAACAAACTTGACTTTCTTTAAGCTGCAAAACAAATTTACAATTGTTTAATGTGGGGCACTGCTCATTGCAGGCGCAACATTATGTTTGCGCTACGCTTACCCCGGTGAAGTTCTTTAAAGGGTTAGTAGGCTGCTTACGATGGCTTCTCGCTTTTGTCAGCAAGGATGATGTTGTCGACACCATGTTTGCCAGGCATCACAAGCATTTAAGCCACTGACTAAATTCAAGCAACATTGGTGGCCGTTCAAAAAAGACACATTTTTCAGCCCACTGCAGTTTTGTGACGAGCTCACTTAACAATGTTGGATATGCAAGGTGATGTTCGCCGTGAGCACTCTGTAAAAATGCTCCCATATTAACCATTTTGTTTGCAAATTTAATCAAAGCGTCCAGATTGCCTTCAAGTAAAGAAGGCACAGCACGTATCTGCTCAATTTAATTAGTTAATCCGGCCTCCCAAAAGTTTCCCTGAGTGTTTCTATAATTGTGGGGACATTACTGAAGTTGCAGAGTAAAGATTCAACAGTATATCCAGCGCGGCCTCTCAGTGATTCACGTAAACGCATAGTATTATGTAGTCGTGCGTATTCAAACTCAGCAGTAGTCGTACCAAATGCTTCGGCAAACGTATGCCATTCCTCAGGATAACCTGAAAATGGTTGCAGTGGGTACACTTTTTCTGTCTGTATACTGTTTCAGGTAAGGGAAACGGAGTATTGAGCTGCAATTGTTGCACAGTTAGATAAAACTGAGCTGATTGTGTTATTCCTTAAAGTGGCTGTATCATGGACGGCATCTGAACTGATAGCATAAAAGAAGACTGCGGAACGAATTGTGTCAAATGCTGCATTGAGTTTGATAGCTGCTGCGTAGGCTGTAATTGCTGCTTCGCCAGGTGTGATGGCTGCTGCATTAGCTATGTTGACGGCTGTGACGGTTACGTCATCGGCTTCAAAAGCTGCTGCATCGGCTGTGATGACTGTTGCGTCGGCTGTGTTGGTTGCGGTATATGTTGTGATAGCTGCCGAGTCGTCTGTGATGGCTGCTGTATTGGTTGTGATGGTTGCTGCATCTGCTGTGATATTTGCTGCGTCGACATTATATTTTGACGCGTTTCTCCTCGAAGATTACTTACAGTTCCTTGTAGCTACTGGTTATTTGAGCTGAGTATTGCCTGCATGGCATGCATTTGCCGGCCAACCTCGTTTTTTATGTCAAGCAACTTACGATCGTATTCCCTTGATATTGCATCTAAATTAATATCACTTTTTTCAGATATGGCGGCTGGCATAGTAGAGGCGGTTGCGTAGCTTGGTGACGTTGGCGATTCTTAACTAGTTGCTGCAGGCGTTTTGGATGGGGAACTTTCAATTGGCATGTTGCTGAAATCAATAAATTGCAATAGCGGAACACCCTTATTCTTTCTCTGGCTAAATCGTCCCAAATACTCTTTATCGGTCATCAACTTGCAGCTTGTTAGGCAAAGTAAATAGAAAATTGCAGTTCAAGGGTAGCGTCTAAAATTCAATCCTTCAAGTGATTTCGAAGATAGAATAAAATTTTGTAGCTTTTTTGCAACTCGAGCTATTGAATAAAACGTGCTCAGCAGAATTTAACCTGTTGTCTTTTAGAACGCTGATTTGAAATTTAAGCAACTGTTAATTTATTCTCTCTTATTCGCTCTATCGCTGCTACAAAAAAGAACGAACATTTTTCAAACAGTACTATTTATAACCTTACAACTAATACTATCATATGACAACATTGTATTTTTTACGATAGGCTATCTCGTGGTGGGCTCGAACGGAACTCTGCTTTACCATCTCAAATCAATTATCAACACCACTTGACCACCTTTGATGAAAAAAATTTGTTTGAGGGTCACTCCTAAAAACTATTTGAAAATTTTTTTCACCCCAAAATTTTCTAGAAGTCGCAAATTCCGACCTTCATAGACAATTTTATGGCTGTAGCTTCTTTAGTTTCAGAGAAAAACTACTGTGACATACTCGTACAGATGGACGGTTGGACGAATGCAGGTGCCGCTTTCAAAAGGGTTTTGTACTTTAGTAGAAAAACCTCAAAAGCACCCTACATGTATTTTAAAAAAACTATGGCAATTTTATTGAAAATTCGGTGGATAATTTGTCATATCAAAATTGCAAAAACGCCTTTTATGCGCAGCCCGTACTATTTTTATGCGGGCTTGACGCACTTATACATTATTTACAATGAACACATAACACTTACTGTTATCGAACTGGTTTGTGTTAAAGTCATATATGTATGTAAACTAACATACCAACAAAATATTTGTACGATTATTTTCAAAATTCGCTTTTTGATGTATCGAAATTCATTTAGATTTTTCCTAGTATGTCCACCAGTGCGGACTCCAAACATTTAAAATTCATTGGGGATTCGCGGTAGAGATTCGATTGTAGTGTCTTTTGAGCATGAGCTCTCATTTAATATCATCAAAACGCATTCTATCGATAAATGAACAGATATAATCAAAATTACATTTTTATTTCAATTTCAGGCACGTTTCCACATAAAACGCAATCAAAAATTTATAACGCTGTAACTAATTTCGATTTTTCCTATCTCTTCCAGGTCTTTCACGCACCACCACATCAGGAAGAGAATCCTTTTGAGTTTCGAATCAGATATAAGTTCATAAGTCAATCAGATGCTGTAGTGAGGTGAGGAGGAAATATCGATGGCAACTTCCCTAACATACCGGAGATAGAATACATCCAATCATTCCCGCAGCTCCGAATCACCGCAGTCAATCCTCAGTAAAACGAACTCGGAAAAATAATATCACTCCTGTTGCCAATAAAAATTTCTCAATTGGTTTTTTGTTATATCGTTCTTCCGTCATTGCTCATGCTGCTCCCCCCAGCATGTAGGCAGCCAAATGTTTGTCATTCTATTTCCGGTATGGATTCAATATTTTTGCCCGGGTCTCATCTTCTTGGTTTTTCGATGGTTATGTCCTTTATGGTCTCAAGTGCATGTATGACTTATATTCCCACAGATACGGAGTGCATGAAGAACTTTTAGAACTAGGACGTGTAACGCCCGGCACTTACTGCACTCGACAATTCGAGGAGTGCTATCGTAAAAAGTGTCGCCTCCAAAGTCCCAACTATCCTGGAATGTATCCAAGGAATGTCACATGCTATTGGACGATTCGTCAGAAAACGGTGCCAACATGCAAGCATGCAATGGTCTCGGTGAGCCAAGAGAACCAGCATAAAGCGCTGGTCAAAAGGTGACTATTTCATATTCGTACAAAAATTTCTCATTGTTTGTTTGCTTGTCATATTAAGACTTTTGTATCTTCAATTTATGGATTTTTTATTTCCTCTATTGTGTATTTGTTTCGAATTGAACTTTTGCCAACCCAAAGCGAATTGAGAGTAATTGGAAAATTTTATCTGCATCACGATAAAATTGAACTAGTGATAGAAAGCTGACAACTAGATTGTTGGAAATTGGATAAATTAGTTCAAAGAAATACTTCGGAATCTTTGTCTTAAAGCTTATTTTCATTTAAATTTAGTAAATACAAATATAAACGATATGTAATAATAACATAAATATGAGACTTATGTATTGTATGTCCAATTTACGTTGTCTTCGAATCCTTGAGTTTTTGACAGCACATTAAAGTTACTCTTGACAGTTCTGTTTCTTTAATTAAACCAAGATAAAAGCTTTTATATGGAAAGCATCCATGCGTTTATTATCTTTCATGTACGCTCTCCAAGTCCTTAAAATCTACTTTAAATATAAACGGTCAATGTTAAACATGTTGTCTCATCCTGGAGAGCTTTTGCATTTTTCATTGGATCTCTTCCTCCCGACATTTTTCAAACAAAAGAATGTTGAATCGAAATTGGTTTTATTGTTTCAGATCCATCGCGAGTTTGAATAAAACATCGCGTTCGATACGTGCTTGGGCGGATTGTACGGGCGAGCGAGACCATTTAATTTTCTACGACGGCAGTTCCACTAACGACCCAGTTTTAGCGAAATATTGCGGTGGCGATTGGTTACCACGAGTTGTTTCCCGGTAAGTGCATAAAATGGTTCATTTTTGCATTTTAAATTCTAGGTTTTCACCAGTTTTTCAAACTTGTTTTCAATTTCAGGCTTTATTTTGTTTGTTGTTATTTTATGGGTGGAAAATCCTCCAATTCTCAACTACGGTATTAATAGGCGATGCTAGGAAACAAGAGAATATTTTTTTGGAACAAGGGCTTAATTTTCAGAAATATTGAGGTGGGCATGAGTTGGTTTTTGTTTCCTTACTTTTGTTAATACAAACTTTTCCGCTAGAAATAAAACCATAAACTGCAAGTGATTGCTAACTATTAATCATGCTCTCCCTAAAGAACTTGTAGTGACATATGTGGTCGATAAGATGTCCGAGAAGGACTACAGCGATGATCTGCTGTCAAGTCAAGTCAAAAGCGCTTTATTTAATACCAATCGTTATAAATTTTTAAAAGAACATAAAGCAAATTCCAAACAATAAAACTATAAAAAACTTAATGGCCCGAATGGCTCTCTAAATTTATACGTTATCAGTTAAACACATTTAATGAAAAAAATACACTTGCAAATTTAAATTAATTAAGATTATAAAATATTTTTTGATTCAATTGGAAAAAGGAGAAAAAACCAACCAGCATTATTCAAAAATTACTTATACTACTAGCACAACAATGAACTTATATCCTATACTTAATATATTACACCCTAATTCTAAATAAGTTCAATCAAAAAAAAAAAAAAAACGTTACCTTATATTGAAACCTATACCTAATTTAAAATACAAACAAACAACAATACTAGATGTAGCAATAATGAGATGAATCTAAAAAACTAAGTAACGAGAAAAATACACAAAAACAGAAAATAAACACGAATAATTTAGACATTGTCATTCAGCCACCAATACCTAGATTGTTCCATCTCAGCTCGACCAGCCTCAACGAATCTAGCAAATGAGTATCTCCATTGGAATTGTTGGTCTCGTGAACTCAGATTCGGAGGATATTTTATCTTCTTATCGGTGGCCCGTCGGTATATGTGATATATGATTGGGACGCCGTCAGAATCAAAAACATAACGATTCATGTCCAAATACACGAATGCTTCTGGAGGAATGAAGCCAGTAGTGAGGCAAGTCACAATATACCCGTCTGTAGGGTGGAACGGCTGTGAAATCCAAGGGTTTTCACTCACAGTTACAGATCTTGCGATATGATTCCGAAGAAGCTTCAATATGAAGATATCGACTCTTGTCACTTGAGCGGTTTGACAAATTTTTCTATTCGATATATAGTGCTTCCAATCCGTCTCAGCCTTTTTGTACAAACCAGTACATGCACGAAAACATTTCCTTTCGAAAACTCTTAATCTTTCCATTGTACTAGCACTCTGGTTGTACCAGATCTGGCATCTGTATGTCAAAACTGGTCTAACCAGGGTCTTGTAACAAATAACTTTGACTTTTTGATCAATGTATCTGGAATGAAAGAGTCGCCGAAGAGCCATCACTATTTTTAGTGCTTTACTGAGCATGATTTTGACATGTTCAGTATAGTACAGAGACTGATCGAGATGAACACCGAGGTATCGAACACAGGATTTATGTGGAACCCGTTCTGAACTACCCTCACCAGCCATAATGTGGAAATCTTTCCAATTACGTTTCAGGTCTTGACTGGCCCCCTGCAGCGTTGTCCGAAACAAAATTGTTTCGCACTTCTGCGCATTGATTTTCATTCGCCAATTGTCGGTGTAGAGCTGCACATCATTAAACATTTTTTGAAGATTGCTCTGAACTATTGTAGCTTTTCGGTCTGCCGTATAGATGATCAGATCATCAGCAAACGCTACCAATGATCGCGTTGGCGAGACATTAAAATCAAAACTGTTCAATAGCTTGCGAATGAATATTGAGAAAAGCAGGGGCGCAGTAACTGTTCCCTGCTGTAGACCATTCAAGACCTTGAATTCGCGCATTGTTGTCAGATTTCCATCAGTTACAATAAATGATTTCCCGTATAACATATTACACATCATGGCGACAAGGTGTCTGGGGAACCTGTCCTGAAGAAGTTTGAAAACTAGTCCATCTAACCACACCGTATCGAAGGCTTTCTCCATATCAATGAGACATGCTCCAACACATTCTTTGTTGTTTAGTTTCCAACAGATGTCTGAGGTTACTTTCGTTATTGCATGTATGGTCAAATGCCTGGCACGAAAACCAAATTTGCAATTTGGCATCAACTCATATTTCTCAATGTGGGCGTTTAATGCTCTGTTGAGTATCACTTCAAACACCTTGCTGATGTTAGGCAGCAAGCTGATTGGGCAATAGCTTTTGAGGCATGAAGATTCTTTTCCTTTCTTCAAGATCGGAAATACCTCTTTTTCCACTCATTTGGGAAATATGAATAGTTCAACATGTTGTTGAACAATATGCAATAATTCCTAATAGCAACCTCAGGCAAATGTCGGAGAACTATATTTGGAATACCGTCAGTACTACATGATTTTTTGTTGTTTATTCTGCGAAATATGAAACACAAGTCTTCATAGCTGACAAAATAATCAATAAGATTCAAGCTCGGTATGAGGTCAGATGTTAATGTTTCATCGAAATGAAGAATTGATTGGCCGTTCAGGCTTGATTTGAAGTCGGAAATTTTTGCTTCAACGACCTCTGAAAATATTTCATTCCTTCTCTCTGGGTTTGGCAGATGAACCAATTCAAAATGTGTTCCAATCAGGGCAAGTTTCTGCAATCCATCACATATAATCCTGTTTCCATTTCTATCCGGAGTCGTACTATCAATTTCGATACCAGATCTATCGAGAAGATTTATCTCATCACTAGCGACTTCAAGATTCCATACCTTCACTCGAGACTTACTGCGGAATAAGCTATTCACTTTCGCGAAAACGCCATCTGGGTCCTGTGGGCTAATACCCCTCAGTTTTTCCGCGAATTGATTGCTGACCTCACTCCTGAAGTATGAACGGATTAAGTTTCGGACATTCTTCAGGTGTAATTTCAACAAAGCCAACGAGGGATGGTTGTAGTCAAAAAATCGTCGATAAATATTGTTGACGCGGGTGAGAAGAAGGCTTTTCAATCTTTTCAACCTTGCGATGGTTGGTGTTTCATATCCTTCCATATTGTTTCGATGTTTAATCTTGGGAACAACTTTCTCAATCGTTTCCAACGTCAGCTTCTCTAACTTCGACCAATAGATATCTATTTCATCGTCAGTTAAATTTCTGTTATTAGGAACCATTGAGCAAGCATTGCCATCATCAGAAGAGGGACATTGCTTCTGGTACTCCCGACTAAACTTCTTTTGAAGCTTCCCCAGTCTGTTTTTTTGAAATTCAACCGATGGTTTTCATGTTGAACTGGAATGAGGAAGAAATCATCCCTTTGATGATTGATTTCCATTACGATTGCGTTATGGTCGCTATCGTAAGGAAGCACCTGCAGTTTCCGTTGAGAACTATTAAAGCTGAATTCAAGTCTTGCGTCAGCAATGCAGAGGTCCAAATATGAATTCGTCCTAGGGTATGTTGGGAACTCCGACCCATATAGGTTGCACCTGTATTCAATTTGGTTCTCTGTCATCCATGTTTTCAGGAATACACCTCTTGGATTATTGGTGGCGTTTAGCCATGATGTATGCTTGGCATTCAGGTCACCGGCAAAAATATAATAACTATGCAGCCTGTTCAATTCGAGTATTTCAAACAAGGAATTAAGTTACTCCTTGAACTTGAGAACATTTTGACCAGTTGCATAGGCAGAGATAACGAAGAGGTTATCCCCACCTGGCAGTGAAATTTTGATGACGGACACTTCAAGAAATTCAAAGTTTTTGAATTCGACTTTTTCAATATTTTGGAAACAATAGGGTCTTCTAACCAATATCCCGGTGCCACCTCCCCCATCACCTTTTACCCTATCGTTTCTTACGAATGCAAAATCTTTGAGTTCCATGGAATGCCATGAATTGAGGTGGGTTTCAGTGAGAAGTATGATGTCAGGCTTTTGCTTAACAACAAATTCAAGGAGATAATCACGTCGATGTATAGCAACGATAGAGTTGACGTTGATCGATATGAGGTGAAGCCTATCCATGGGAATATGACTGGATGACAAGTTATTATAAGGCATTTGAAAGACCTAACCGCTGAAAAGCAAAGTTAATTTTTGAATCTTGTTTGTCGATTCTCTCCGATAAAGAAATAACTTGCTGGTAAATTTTGAGAAGTAGCTCATTATTGCCACTTACATTATTTACATTATTTCCAGCATTTTGTGCTGGTCCTCTAGCGGCGAGTGCAAATGATACTCCGGGCTTGACGAAGTTGTAAGGTATGATATTACGGTGTACTTGTGTTTGCTTTGGAGCAAATTTAACTTTTGCATCTTGATCTCTGGAGCATCCTCGATATGATGCTGGGTGACCAAACACAGCGCAGTTAACGCAGTATAATTTTTCTTAAGGCTCCGTCTGAGCCAATTTGCACTCACCGGGAGCATGAACGTCTTTGCATTTAACGCAACGATAGTGCATGGCACGATTGGCAACCGAATGTCCAAATCTTTGACACCGGTAACACTGGTTGACTTCTCTTTTTTGGAGGCGTTCCCACCTCACCACCCTGAAATTCAAGTACCTTATTTGTTGAAGGGCACTTGGACTGCTCTTATTTGCAATTTGTACCAAGTAAAGTGGTAAATTCTTCCTTTCTATGGTCGACCTTCTTGTCGCAAAGGCTTTGACTGAAACAAAATCAATATCTGGTGCAGCCTCCTTGAGCACCTGAAGAAGATCGACCGTATCCTCTCCGCTGTCCAAACCCTTCAACAAGAAGGGCTGATTTTTTTCACTTTTTGGGGTATAGAAGAAGTGTGGAACCTCCCCAGAAATCAGCGCATCTTTGGCTGACTTGAAATCAACCAGTGATTTCGTCCTTATAGTTAATTTTTCGGCATTAACTCTTTTGATTCCGAAATTGGTCAGTTTATTTTCGGCTGCCAATAGCCGAACCATATCTTTCCCGGTTTGTCCGAACACGTTGATTGGCGGAACTTTTTCTGTCTTGTTGGAAGCTTTTTCAGAGGAACCAGCAGAACTGCGGGCTGGTTTTTTCTCCTTATTTTTGTTCTTTAAGTATTGAATAAAATTAACGTCATTATCTTGATTAAAATTACCTCCGATGGTTTCTTCGATTTCCATATCTTCGGTTAATCCCTCCAGCGCTGCAAAATAATTTTGGCTCTCGTTGGTGCCGCCAGCACTTAGAACTTTCTCTGGATTTACTTGCTTTGTACTTTTCTTCGGCTTTGTTACCTGTTGCCATTGATTTTGTGGCTGCGTCTTTTGAGGCCTCATCCCTTTCTTGAAAAGATCCTTGAGAGACTGTGTCTCTTGCCTTAGTTCATCATTTTCTTTCTGCAATTCGGCCATTTGTTGATTGTCCGCTATTATTTGCAGCTTGCACCCTCCATCTGCGGAGTTTTCTTCGTAATGTTTTCTTTTGGTGATTGTCGCCAGTTTCGTATTCGTCGTTTTCCCAGGTTGCCCCAACGGTGGGAAGCCGTCGGGTTCCTCCATACCAGCGGCGAAATTTCCTTTGTGAATTTGATTTTCGTTAACAATCGAATTAAAAATATTCGATAGAAATTTCCTGAGTCGATTACTTCGACAATATAAGATTTTTTCCGATAAAAATTAACTTCGGACTAACGTTTTTAAAACATGAATTTAATTTTTGAAAACTTCTGACAGGAGCGATTTAAAAGACGTCTATACGCAAAGACTACTACGATCCATTCCAGCGATGATCTGCTGGCTCGGCAAAAGAGGATGATGGTGTTCGCCGAGATCGGCCTTGTCTGAGAACGCGCGAATACGCTGGCAGGCTAGCATTGCGATGTCGTGGGGCGGATGCTTTTCCACAACACAAGGACCCACTACAAAAAAATTTTGCACTTACGCATTAGGAGATCAAATGGGGATTAACAGGTGTCGAGGCCGAGATAACCTACTAAAGGTTAGAATTGCTTACGCAAATGACAGACCGGGCCGGGAGAAAACATACGGACTTGAGAGGATTTCGTCGTTACCGACGATACTAATGGCCCCCAAATCAGAGCGGGGCAATTAAGTGAAAGCGGTGCCCCTTCACACCCCCCCCCCCCCGAGCCAGATCAAGATCTAATGTAGACATGGCCATATATTATTTTCCATTTGAATAAAAACTCCTGCAAACATAATTTGCATGAGTTTTCCCTTAAATGAAAGATAAACGTGGCAAATTTATGTTATATTAGTAATGATGGAATTACATTACACTATACTATAAATAGGCATGCGAGCGGAAGGCCTCTCTACCCTACAAGAGCACCTGTAAACGACTTAACCCTTGTGTCTATAACCACATACCCGGGTGTTTTTTTTTCATTTTTAAATTGATATATTCCGAGTTCTATGAGACATATTTCCTCGAAAATTTCAATAGCCTTCTAAAATATAGTTTTCTAATATATTCAGAAAAAAATATTTGTTCCAATATTTTATACCGGAGATAATAACGATTTTTGAAATTGATTCCCATTATCTACAACCAAAATACCCGGGTATGTACGAAACAGCAAATATAATTAGCTAAATGAATACAAACAACATTTGATTATGTTTTTATATTATGGAAAAGAAGAAACACAAACGTCACATTCATTGTATTGTATAAAAAAAAAAGAGATACACAATACCGAAAGGAAAAATATCAGATATTTTCCTTTCATTTTTAGGTTGCGCAGCTATTACATGTAGTTATTACTCCCGAGTGTTCAACACAAATTGATTTGTTGCATTCCTTGCAGGCTTTACAAGTTACCGTTCTTTCACGACATAAGTAACAATTCCCCTTTTGTTTGATCCTTCTTGAATGGTCACGTTCTTCTTCAGGATGTGTTGGAAGATTTTCAGCAGTGGTCTTACTGGGGCACTTAAAGTGCTTTCAATTCCACTTCGTGATGAAAAATGTCGCATAATTTGCGCATTTTGTGATCGATTTTGAATTTCTGTAATTGATAATTCTTCGCTCAACTGTTCTAAGAACAAACTTCTACGGTTCGTTGATTTCTTCAAGTGGGAGTTATTGACCATATAGATGACGAACGCTGCAAATGCAGCTATATCTATAGTGTTGTAAAAAAAGCCAAAGGCCATCTATATATTTGTTCTTTTTTTCGTGGAATATACGCCAAGACATTTATCCATATTATTGACACCTCCCTTGGTTCAATTGTAATGTAGAATCATTTTTGGCTTTCCTTTCGGACCTTCAACTTCTGCATCGTAATAAGAAGTTGGAAGAATTACAAAGGTCTTATTCTTTTTTAGAACGTATGAGCATATGAAATTGCTAAATCCAAAGATCGATGATTCAATTACTCTCCCTTATGGATTGGAAAATTCAACGGGGACAAATGAACGTCTCTTATTTAGTGTTCCTAACATTGACAAATCAACTGTCATCAAAGAGGAGGCTAGATTACAACTGGTAAAAAAGTTGTCGCATACGATGTTTCGCCCACTTCCACGTAACAGATTATAACATAAATCTTTAACCACACGTTCACCTTGATTCCTCTCCCGTTTTCCAGAAGGTACCATACCAGTATATATTTGTCCGTTGATGGGATAAGAAATAGTAGCGTCACATACCCACCAAACCTTGATACCATACCTTTCCGGTTTTGAAGGTATATACTGAGTGAATCCTGTTCCATCACGGTAAGGATAAAGCTGCTCATCAACAGTGACATTGTTTCCTGCAGTAAAGCAATCCCGAAAATTTCTATTCAACATGAGGAAAATGTCAGATATGGCTGCTGCTTTGTCAGTTTGTTTACGTTGCTGGCATGTATTTCCATTATCAAATCTAATGAAGCGACTGATTGCCCAAAAACGCTGAAGACCCATTGACGTACGATACACCGGATGTGAGCTAGTTTTCCAAAGGTTTGTTGTATGTACACTGTTAGAACGTGTAACACCTGCTAACAAGAGTTTTCCCAAATAAGCGTCAAATTTCAATGAAGTAATAGGTTTCCATGTGCGAAGTGGTCCTGTTGGGTTTTCCTCACGTTTACATACATAACACTGGGTTGCTTTTCTATTTGTTTTGCGAATAATTATGTGACACATTACAGGTGACAGCAATTTTCTAAATGTATCGATAATACTGAAACCTTCTGTTGAACGTACGGCGTGGTTGTGGTGGTTGGCTTGACCAAATTGTACCATCCCTGGCTATGTGATTATTTGGAGGAGATTCAATGGGATCTATCTCAAATTCTTCATCAGAATCAACTTCATCAGCAGGATTATAATCTGTTAACTGGAACTCCTCTGCATCTGAATCTTTAACTTGCATATTATTATCCTTGTGACTACCTTCTATATCCAATGGCAAAAGTTCAGTAGTATTTTGCTCATCTTCTTTATCAGCTTCTAATCCTACCGCCAATCTTTGTCATATATATTCTGCTTCCTCTTCGCAGCTTAGTCTTTCCAACTTTCGTGGATTTAGCCATTTTCCATCAGCCATTATTACTAGGAATTCAAAATGATTATTACGACTATAAAGCTTTTAACATTTTTCTAGTACCTGCACAAAAAATATGTTGTCGGATATCAGCTTATTTTTCCAAATACTGAATATTTGCACTACTGGATTTCTAAACCTAACAAACTATATTCACAAATTTAAATATATTCCACTGAGGTGATAAGACTGCAGTTCTCGTATCAACACCAATATGAACTGTTCGGTAGTCCCTGAATTCCGATGTACTATTTATTCGAAGCAAATCGCAGTAACGTTAAACGTCCAGAAAGTCTAACTTTTCTGCATTAACAATACGAATCGACTTCGCAATTGCTACTGCGAACAGATTTATGTATAGATCTATGTAAGAGAGCTCTCTGGACCGTATATAACAAATTAAAAACAAATAAGCGCTTTCAACTTAGAAAAATGTATGGTACACCCTGACATGTTGGTTGTGTGCTTATGTATAAAATGTTTGTTGTAGACACAAGGACTAAAATGGGATGAGCTCGACCGATGGCTAGCTCATTTTAGTGGAGGGGCCAGCCAACGTGGCGGATTTTATACCCGTCAGGTGTTTAAATAAATGGAAAGACCAAGTTTGTGTGTGATAAATCACAAATTATATGCAAATGATCGTAAAACTTACAAAAAAAAAAAAAAAAAAAACAAAACAATTTGATCAACAATTGGTGAGAATCTTTACTTATACCCCACTTTTTGTAATAAATTTTAAATACATACAAAATAAATAGCGCGCTTCACAATTTTTCTAAACTATTATAAAATAGCTGTAATAGGATTCACTTTCCCATTTATGTCAAATATTGTATAACATTTTTCATTTCAAGGGTAAAAGCGTGCTTCACAATTCTTCTAAACTATTGTAAAGTTGCTTTTACTCTGATAAGAATACATAGGCTATGCATAAATAAATATAAACACATATAAATATACATAAAATAATAGGGCTGAATTTTAAATCGCGTAGGTAATAGTTGTAGCAGATCGAAATAATAAATAAAGTGTACTAGTAACAGTGGTCAATATAAAATTACATTCATGACTTCATTGATAAACATACCAAAATTTAAATTCAAATGGAATTCGAGGGTACTTAACCAACATCCTCGACCACCGCCCGTAGATGGTGTGGGTAATGCCTGAAACATTTTTTTTTAAATTATAGTTTAATTGTTTTCCTTAGTACGCTTGTTTTTCTTAGTACCCTTGTTTTTTTTACACGAATTTTGATCTAGCAGTATGACTTGTCTCTCAGGGGTTAATCTTATGTCACTTGATTTTTTAAAGGAAAATTTAAATTGCGATTTCACCGATTATAACACAGACAATGAGCAAACATTTGTAGCACCTCCACTTCCACAGTCTCGGCGTAAACAAGGAATTATACCAAGGGAGATTTTCGCGTGCCTTGGTTGAAATGCAAACACACGCACATGCAGAGTGTAGACACGTCGTTTCAGGCATCATAGACGCGTTTTCCTTTTGATCGTCATTCGTTCCTTGGTGACGCTTGGATTCTTTGCAGCGAGCATCGAGGGAAAAGAGGGTTGCGATACACGCGTCGCAGCATGTAGTAGTTTATTGCATGAGCATCCATCCTAGCCTAACTTGTATTTTGTGAAATGTAGATTGTAGTTTCTGTTCGCGAATAAATTTATTAGTGTTAATGAAGTATCATTGATTCTCCTAAATTGGTGACCCATTATTTAAAACAAAAGAACAACAGAAAACCACAATATTGTGAACTCATTCGGCAGTGTGAATTGTACTCAGTGCTTAGATCAGACGGCAATTCGAAAAACACTCGCAATTCCAGTTAAGTAAATCATCAGCAAGTTCCAAAATGAGTGTGGAGAACCACGCCAAGCAGATCGTAGCCAAGGAATGAAATCATTCCTTCTTTGCTGCCGGGCAGTAACAGGTGAAGCTGCAAATTGCCGACAACGCGGACATCTAATTATCCCTCTAGAAATGAAGGATCTTAACAAATTCCATTTGCAAGAACGGAAACATTTTACAATTCACCACTGCTGCGTCTACCAAGAAATCACAATGCTATGGAGTTTGGCCCGTATCCTCCATCTTCAGTAATTTATAAGCATAGACTTAAGAATTTAATTTTAAATACCTAGCCTAGTATTTATATTATGTTGTTCTTTTCATTTATATTGTTTGAACTAATCTTGTAATTGGACTTTAGTGAGTAGGTTGGTCGAAATAATTAAATATTGGGAGGAACTGTTCCAGAAGCTCTTATGTTCATGCTGGCCAATTTATGTTGTAGATTCGGAGAGTTGAAAAAGTTCGCAACCTAGACCTTGTAAACTGTTTGATAATTGTAAAAGTACAGACTCTCTTAATCCAGTTTCAGCAGAACATCGTTTTCAACCAGCAAATAAGCCAAATTCAAACAAATAGCCAGTGCCTGAGTCAGCTCTACACCACATTTTAAATCCCCACTTGACGGGTTTATTTGTGTTCATCGATCACCTAAAATTTTGTGTATTTCATGGCGTTTTGAAAGCTCTTATCAAAGTGGCCTAAAACCAGTCGAATCCTATACACTCTATCATGAAAAAGTTGAGTTTTAGCTGGTTTATCATTATTATTGCTAAAGTGTAAATTTCTTCTTATCTTCTCAAACTGATTGAGTGTTATTATGTTTGCGATGGAAGGAACTTCCAAATCAGGATATGAGGACCGATAGCTGCGGAACGTGGGCAAGATATGATATCTCACCAGATACGAATGATTCATCCCTAAGAAAACATTCACCTCTGCGCTAGTGAGAGCGAAACGACTAACATTTTGATATGCATATCGTACTCATTCAAGAACAATAATATTGTCAACTAGCACATCAAAATTTGTCACTGCATTGAACATTTTTACTGGGGTGAAAGATGCGGTAATAGCTCTATCTAAAATATTTATTTCGCCGTGGTTGTATCCTTCTTGATCAAGGAAAGGAGGCGGAACATAGGAGTTTTTCTTCCAATTGAAAGACAATGTACACTTTTTATGATTCGCCTCCTTGATTTCTTCCAGTCTTTGTGTTCCGACCTCTAGATTTTCGTTAACATTCGTTCAAATACTGGGTTCAATCACAACAGTGGAGACACCTCCATTTATGTCTTGTTCCAAAAAATGTTGATTTTCCTCGTCACCACTGTTGTCAGCCACTAAAAGCTCGAAAATCTCACTGTCCATCTATCCATTCATTTCTTCTTGCTGACATATTCTGGAACAAATGAATCAAACTTTGGACTATATTACATAAAGAGTACTTATATAAACACAGAAAACATCACAAAAACAGATATTTAGTCAAGTTATGAAGCATCATCAAAAGACTCCGTTCGTGCATACTGGGACAGCCACGTCCCTTCACAATTATTCTCAGGAATTATCATATTTAGTTGCTAAGACTCTCAAAATATACATGCACCAAACAGAAAACTTACCAAAGAATATATTCACTAAACACCTCTCGATATATTTGGTGTACAACTTAATAACCGGAATTTGACGTACTAACAAATATTGTGAAAGCTCGAACTTTGCATATATATGTCATTTTGAAGGTACATTTGACAGCTATTAATATCAGTCAACAAAACAATTTTATCTTGTGTGCATCATTATTATTTTTCACGATGAATAACTTCGAAAATTGGAGAAAAAGACAGCATTTGCGGGAGGTTCTGTCGGATCATTTTTTGCAAAGAAAACTGCTGCAGAAAGTCATCGTTTGCTTGTAGAACTTTATGGCGACGATGCTTGAGCAAAAACACAGTGTTTTGAATGGTTTTAAAGCTTCAAAAGTGCCGGTTTTTACATCAAAGACAAAGAACGTCCAAGACAACCAAAAAAGTTTGAAGCCGAAGAATTGGAGACGCTACTCGATGAGGATTCGTGTCAAACGCAAGAAGAACTTGCCAAATTGTTGGGAGTGACTCAGCAAGCTATTTCAAAACGTTTAAAAGCCGCCGGATACAATTAGAAGCAAGGTAATTTGGTCCCCTATGAGTTGAAGCCGAGGGACGTTGAACGGCGCTTCTGTATGTTTGAAATGCTGCTTGAGCGCCATAAAAAGAAATCATTTTTGCATCGGGTCGTAACTGGGGATGAAAAATGGATCCATCATGACAATTCCAAGCGGAAAAAGTCACACGTGAAGCCCGGCCAACCAGTCAAACGGTGAAGCCAAATATTCATGGCGCTAAGGCTATGCTGTATTTGGTGGGATCAGAAGGGGCCGTTATATTATGAGTTGTTGAAATCGGGCCAGGCAATCACAGGTGACCTGTGCCAAACACAATTAATATGTTTGAAGCGTGCCATCATCGATAAATGCCCGGAATATGTGACCAGACACGAGGCTATAATTTTTCATCATGACAACGCTCGGCCGTATGTTGCAAGACCCGTGAAAAACCATTTGGAAAAAAGCGGATGGGAAGTTTTGGCCCACCCGCCTCATAGTCCGGACCTTGCCCTGTCTGACTTTCATTTATTTCGCTCGATGGAAAATGCCCTCACCGGAACACGCTATCACTTCAGAGCAAGGCATCCGAAATTGGATGGATTCGTTTTTGCCACCCAAGCCGGCGCATTTTTTTTGGATGGAATTCATAAATTACCTGAAAGATGGGAAAATGTTGTAGCTTCCGATGGACAATACTTTGAATAAAATATATTGTAAGATTTTTCCACAGGAAAGCATAAAATTTCGCTAAAAAATTCCGGTTATTAAGTTGTACACCCGATAAAACTCGCCAATTTTTGGTCTTGCGCCACCGCTGCATGAACCCCTTGTCTGTCTAAGCCTCTGTCTGTCTCTGAGTCCAGTTCACTGTCAGCCGTCGACAAGTGAACACGCGGAACATACATGAGATTGTTCGTTCTTGTAAGTATATTTCTGATTGTTTATAAGAATAAACTTTTCTTTCTATAATTAGAAAGATATTTTATTATGTATTGAATAATATTTTATTATAAATTCAAACAATACAATAATCAAGAACAAACTGAACAAATTAAATTATATCTCTTAATTGACTTTCTCAATACAATATTTGAGAAAGAACTGAATGCGTTGAATGAACTGAACTTACTGAATTCACTTCATTAATTTGCAATCTGTATATACAATTCTAAAAATAATACAGGTATCTAGATTTACATGATTTGTTTAATGTGTCAAAAGTAAAGTATTTTTATGTACAGAATATTTTGCAAATGGAATGAATATTTTTGAGTTATTTTGAATTAAATATAATACAACCGCCACAGAACTTCCCCCCTAGTGAAATATTTATATTTCGCAATAAAAGCAAAACTACTTATGTGGGGTTAGTTAACTGTTACTGATTAATTTTTTTAAATTTTAATGTAAAATTATTCTTTGAGACTCATAGGAACGTTTGACATTCATAAATATCTTGTTATAAATCTTGTTTTATTTTTAATGATGTCAAACAATACTTTTTTGATCTCTATTTATCCATTATTTTTTATTACTTTTTTAAGGGGTTTTGTACTAAAATACAAAACCCTGTTGCAATCACGACCTGTGTCCGTCCGTCCGTCTGTATGTCACAGCACTTTTTCTCCGAAACTATAGAGGCTACAGCCATGAAACTTTGTGAAAAGGTCAGAAATGGTGACTTCTTGAAAGTTTTGGGGTGGAAAAAATTTTCAAAGGGGTTTAAGGTGGGTCTCCCCATATAGGGAGGTGACCCCTCAAAAAAAAAATTTCACCATTGGTAGTCGAGTAGGGTGTCATTGGAAAGGTCTCAATGAGATCTTTTCAAAACAAGTCTTAAAATTGCCTTATGAGTACCGAGGGGGCAGGGGAAGGGGAAATGTACGAACTTTTTGCGTACCCCCTCCCCTCGCGATTGGACACCTTCCATCCGAAAAATCTGAAAAAAATCATGAATGTAGGCCTTAGCAAGTACAACAACAACAAATACATGAGAAGTCGAAATTCACTCAACTTTGTTAGTAATAGTATGATTTATCGATTTTATGTTTTCTTGAATAAAATCTAAACGGTACCCTTAATTTCAATAAAAAGAGATGACTATTTATGAGGTTGATTTTTTCTGAAAGTTTCATAAAGATTGAATAGTATTTAACGAAGTTATAGTGATTTGAATTTTCCTGTATTACTATGGAACAATATACCCTGTATTACTATGGAAACATATGGCTATGGAGCCATATGCGCTTTTTACCGACTTAGACACTACAGCTTTGCCAGGATTTGCATGAAAATTTCAGGAATGATAGGCATCATGAACATGAGTACATACAATTGAAACAAGTCGAAGAGGCAAGAGAGAGCTCCTAGCAAAAGGGCTTTGTAACCATTCTAGGATTCGAAAAAATAGGCCATGAATCGATGGTTACAGTACAGAGGAGTGGCCCCTGAAACATGAAAAATGTTTTTCCTCCCTCGCGAATGGGCACCCGTGATCTAAAAAATCTGAAAAAATTATCAAGGGAGATATTTATGGGTATAACTATAACAAATACCTCAGAAGTCAAAATTTTTTTAACTTTGTTAATAATAGTATGATCTTCGAACATGACGTGTCTCTTGATTTTATTCGTTGCTGGTTACTACTGAGTTGAGTTGAGTACAAAACCCTTCTGACACGAGCATAGGTCTGTCTACCCAACTTGTTCTTAATTGCGGAAAAACAAGGTTTTAATCGATCTACCGAAATATTACACGCTTTATTATTAATCTCAATAGTGAAATATTTTTCTTCTCTTTGCAATATCCTAAAGAGACCTTGGTATGGTGGTTTAAGCAATGGACGAACCGAATCTACCCTGACTAGAACTTCGGTGCATATATCTAAACTTTTAATAATTTTTGTGTTATTATTACCATGATTTGCAGCCGGAAAAGGTTTGAGAACCGACATAGAAACTTTCAGATCTTTAACAAAATCGTTTTGTATTTGGTTATCAAATGATGGAATTGAAAAATCGCCCGGAATTTTGACATTTTCTCCATAAAGTAGCTCTGCTAGAGAAGTATTAAGATCTTCTTTGATTGCTGTTCTCAAACCTAACATCAGAAAAGGTAAGCGCTTGGTCCATGAAGGATTATTATGTGTCATAATGGCTGCTTTAAGCGTACGATGCCATCTTTCGATCATACCGTTAGCTTGACGATGAAAAGCTGTAGTACGGTTGCGCTTAAAGCCTAGAGTCCTTGCTAGTTCGCCAAATAGTTGTGATTCGAATTGTTTACCTTGATCAGTAACTACGGTTTCAGGAACTCCAAAACGTGCAATCCAAACACTGCATAAAGCTTCCGCACAAGATTAAGCTGTTATATCTGTCATGGGAATAGCTTCTGGCCATCCTGAAAATCGGTCAATAATTGTCAAGCAATACGTGAAACCTTTCGAATAAGGAAGTGGTCCGATAATATCCATATGAATTGCTTTGAAGCGTTTAGATACCAATGGAAAAGTCTTAATTTCACTTATACTTTGCCTTGAAATTTTGCAACGTTGACAATCTAAACAACTTTGAGTCTAGTTTGCAACATCTTTATTTAATAAAGGCCAAAAATACTTGCTTGCAATAATGTGACGAGTAGCTCGTACTCCAGGTTGTGCTAAATTGTGAACAGTTTAGAAAACTTGTTCACGAAATTTTTCTGGAATGTAAGGCCTGATAGTTTTATCAGAAATTTCACAAAAAACTACAATATTTGAATTTGACAAATTAATTTGACTAAACTTAAATTTCGAATTTGCTCTCAAGTTTGTCAAACATTCATCTACAATTTGTGCTTCTGAAATGGCTTTGAAATCTATTGTGCTAGGAATTTCTATTTGAGAAATCCTAGAAAGAGAATCATCAACTACATTCTCTTTGCCAGAAATATGTCGAAAGTCTGTAGTAAACTCACCAATAAATGTTAGTTGACGTAGTTGCCTTGGAGAAGCTTTAGCTGGGTTTTGCCGAATTGAATATATTAATGGCTTATGATCTGTGAACAGCGTGAAAGAACGACCTTCAATGTAAAATCTAAAATATTTTACTGCTTGATAAGCCGCCAACAATTCATGGTCATAAGTACTATAATTTTTTTGAGCTTGATTGAGTTTCTTAGAGAAGAAACCTAAGGGTTGCCAGTCATCATTTATGCGTTGTTGGTGTGCTGCACTTATGGCAATATCTGAAGCATCGACGAAAATTGCTAAAGGAACATCCATACTGCTGCTTTGAACAATTGTCGTTTTGAAAAATTAAAAAAGATTCAATAGCTTCTGGAGTCCAGTTAATTTTTCTTTTCTCTGACCTTTTAGCTCCTATTAGATAACTGTTAAACAATGCATGACGTTGAGCTGTATTGGGCAAGAAACGACGATAAAAATTTATCATGCCTAAAAATCGTCTAAGTTCTAAAATAGTCTCAGGTAATTTGAATTGAAGGATATCTTGACACTTGTTGGGAGCTGGACGAATGCCTTCAGACGAAATGAAATGACCAAGAAATTTTATCTCAATCTGTAAAAATTTACATTTGTTAATGTTAATTATAAGACCATGTTCTTGTAATCTTTCCAAAATAATTTCCAAATGAGCTAAATGCTCAGAAACTGATTTAGATGCAATCAGGATGTCGTCAAGATATACAAAACAAAAATTAAGATCTTTCAATACAGAATTAATAAATCGCTGGAAAGTTTGCGCAGCATTGCATAGTCCAAAGGTCATTCGGGTAAACTCAAAGAGTCCAAACGGTGTGCATATAGCTGTTTTTGGAATATCTTCGGGTTCGACTGGAATTTGATGGTATGCCTTGGTAAGATCTAAAGTTGAAAATGTGTTGCAACCGGTCAGAAAATGAGTAATATCCTGAATATTAGGAATCGGATAACGATCTGGAACGGTTGTGGCATTTAAACGTCAGGACGCCATTCACCATTTCTTTTTTTTTACCATGTGTAATAGTGAGGACCATTTGAATTAAAAATTCCTTAACATTAGGATCAACATCCGATTGAACGTGAATTGATAAATTTGAATAATCTTCCCTAGAAATAGAAGTTATTGATTTAAGATTGATAACTGGGTCAATTAAAGCTTTATTAGCTACATCTACTAAAAGACCGAAATGACCAAGGATATAATGGAACGTGTAATGTCGGCAATTATAAAGTGCCATGAAAAATCTCTTCTAAGTCCCAAATTTAATGTTAATAACTTTCTGCCATATGTATGAATGATGCATTAGCAGCAGAAAGTTTAAATCCGGATGCAATTAATTTCAAATTATTTGATTTCGGAATCACGGAAATTTCCGCACCTGTATCGATTAAAAAATTCTTCTATGAAGAATGATCAAGTATTAAAAGGCGGCTAGAAGAAATACCACTTAAGTTTGCCGTCGGAGACTTAAGAGGATTTAGTTTTTTGAATGATTGAAAGTCTACTCAGAATTTTTGTTAATAAATTTGCATGGCTCAATACATTTTTGTGCATTGACACCAAATTTAGCATGATACCAACAAAATCCTCTATCTTTTGAGCATCTGTTGGAAGAACTACGTGAACGGAAACCTTGAAACTGGCCATCATTCCTTCTTGGGCTTCTAAATCTTAATGATTCCCCAACAGCCTTAGTAAGTTCTGCAATTTGACTTCTTAACTCTGCAATTTGTTGTTGATCGTTAGGTTATGATTTGGAGGAACTTGCAAATGAAAATACTGATGGTCTTTTTGAAACTTCAAAAATTTTATCAGCACGATGCCAGATCATTCAAAGAGCTGGACCGGTTACATGCTAATATTGCTTGCATGTTTTCCGGTAGTCTTTGAAGCCATAATGATCTTAAAAGATCATCTCCCACTTTATCCCCCCCAAGTTGTTTCATCTCACGAAGAAGTTGTGAGGGCTGTCTATCTCCTAAAGTGAGATTCGAAATTAATTGACTTAATCTCGTATTCTCACTTGCTGAAAGTCTGGAAATTAAAACTTCTTTTAAAGTTGTGTGGGGAGTAGTGGATGAAGGATTATTCACTAGATCGGTAACTGTCCTAATGGCTTCAGGATCAAGAGCTACCAGAACATCATTGAATTTACTTCATTAATTTACAATCTATATATACAACTCTAAAAATAATACAGTTATCTAGATTTACATGATTTGTTTAATGTGTCAAAAGTAAAGTATTTTTATGTACAGTATATTTTATGAATGGAATGAATTAAATGTAATATAACCGCCACAAGATGAAAATCGTGACCGGTTGCAAAGACCAAGAACGCATTTCCAATATCCCATACGAGATTTTTAACCTTGAGCTGTGGATAGATAATGATTGCCTTGATTTAGGAAAATTTCTTAGGCGCATCTGACAGCTATTCATTTGTAGCAGTGCGTGCGGCCGATACAAAATTTTCAGGACTCATACGTCTTATTTTCTTTCTCTCCACGTCGCGTCCTTCTTGACTAAAACCTGGATTTACCTGTTTGAGGACGGTAGGAACCTGCTGCGTATGCTTTGGCTCAAAGGATGCATATCATAAAATCTTTTTGAGTTGCCGCCAGCATCAGACTCTATTGATTAAACATCCAACTCTTCTTCACTATCAGCTGCGTAAATCTTTCACGACATAGCCTCTAGCATTTAAAGAAAACGCTTTAAACTCCAGGTGGCTTGAAGAAAATTTCTTAGATATAGTGCAAAGAACTTTGCACCGTACAACGTTGATCTTAATCGTCCTGAATAGTATTTTTTCTACTACCTAATTTTTCCTCATCTGGAATGTTTTGTCGTTTTTTGCTCTGTTTGCCTTTCCTTTTCCGCTCTATCCTTCACCATACTGTTCTTCACCTTAAACTCAAGCTAAACATTTTTCTTCATTAAGTTGCACCTTCTGCCAGGGTCGTTCCCTCGCAACGAAATGAGAAGTGGAATTAGGCAAGCAATAGATAAGAAGGAAGGTAAGAAATGGTCTGTAAGCGGGAAAGGAATGAACTGACGAAGAAAAAAATGAATGAAAATTTCACTCGGGGGATAACGGCAAGAATGATTATGATAAAGAAGGAAAAGATTTGCTGCAGTCTTTACTAAATACCCATTTTTTCTTGGGATCGGGATCTCAGCCCGGAGATGGTTCATCACGGCGAAGGAAGGAAGGAAAGCTTGACACCAGAATTAGATGTAATTTGCCAGCAGTTTTTCGCGTTTAGTTACGTTCGTGTTAGAGGGATTAATTTGCAGTTATCTATTAAGCTGTTCCGCGGTGAGTACGGAAAAGGGCAAGTTTAAAGGTGCGATTACGGAGTTTGATTTAATGGAAACGAGGAATTAATTTGAATTTGTTGTTTTTCTGTGAAAACATCAATTCTGTTTTAAAATAAAACAAAATTTTAAGATATCCTTACATGGAGTTGTATTTAATGAATGGAAATAGCGAGACACAATGAACAATATTTGCAATTTTCGTTCACAAAAATGTAACATTTTCCATTTCAATTGCCTCCTGGTTATCACCAATTTCCTGAAATTTCAAAATGATGGAATCACTTTTCAGGATTCGTTGTTGCTGCATGCATAAGTGGCTGGGCAGAGTAACCTTCGACAAATTCATACATGATTCCGTTTTCATATTCATTTCTGATTCCAACGTTTCGCATCCACTCAAGTCTAATGTTCGCAAAAATTTACATCTCTGGAAAATTTCTGAAACGTTTTTCAAATGCAAACAATTTCGCAAGGCCAGATGTACTAAATGGCGGCATTGATGCTCAAGGAGGACACTAAGACAATCGTCGTGGAAATGCGAGCAGCAATCTGAGAAAGAGAATGGAAAAAAGTGTTTCAGTCACCATAGAGATGTTGTAATATAAATATGAATATTTGTGTGCTTGTGTCGGTAAATATTTAAAAGGATATGACAAGCAAAGAAAACATTTAAGTTTCAAGTCTAAATTCAGAGTAGGTGGTTGGAGAGACGGAGGAGCAAGGGCAAATATAAGGCAATGATTCAATTTCATTCTAGCCCACAACGGTGGTTGTTTGCCTAAATGAAATTTAAATAACAAATATCTGTTGTTTATTTTCCGTTAGAATGTAATTACTGTCAGCGGCCGCAGATTATTATTTTGCTGCGTGTTTCCATGTTCCTATCCATTTATTTCACATTTTCATTTGCCTATTGTGCCGTAGCTTGTGTACAGAAGATTTATTTGAAAATGATTTGAATATTTCGATTTGATTATTTCACAGCATGAAATGGATGATAATGTAAAAAACATTTAAAGATTAATCAAAATATTAAGACTGTTTTCTCCTTTTATTTATTTTACATAGCTATCAAAGAAAGATTAAATTTAATTGAAGAAGAAAATATAGCGATATTTAAAAAATGTCCATTCTTTGAAGCTGAGTGGGCTTTTTACACGCACCGTAAAATATAAGTGCGAAACAATTACAATGGGCAAGAAGGTAACTTGATGGTTAAAACGCTCCAAAATATTCCAGGGTAAGCTTGTTGTTTAATCACCGGTTAGGCAAATTTTCCAGCAGAGCATGCAATCATTTCATGTCAAATATCGGAAGAGGACAGTTAGGTACTACAAGTGATGCGCTGAGTGCAATAGCTATGTAGCAAACTGCTCGAAACCTACCATAATCCAATTTTGATTGTAAATTAAAAAAAAAAAAAAAATTATTTATAATTGCAATAAAAATTTGGACCCGGCAACACCTTTGCAACGCAGTTCATCAACAAATTGCATTGCCGCGATGCATCTATAGTGGTTGGATGAAGGGCTCGTCAACTGCCATTGCGACTTGTCCAGTATGGTGGCTGTTCGCAACGAGTGAGTAGTTCTGCTTGTGCGGATCACAAGTCTGCTGTTGATCACCATACATTGCGCCCGTCGGAAGAACCGTGATCCATTAAAATTAAAATTCGATCCGTCTTTGCTCTGATATTTTAATCGAACTTCTCTAATGGAGGCACATTTTCATTCAAATATCCGCATCGAGCAATAGAAAATTATCGTGCGCGTCGTTTTCGCTACCGTGTTGACACCTTGCATGGAACTTTCACTCAGAATTTCGCCATCAAAGTGACCACTCTACGGCGCTGGCAGTTGTCCCAAGTCTTGTGCGAATTTCTTGATCTTGAATTAAATTTTACCGTGGCAGTTTTTCTGTCAAAAAGTGATTTATCTGGAAAGTGATGGTGCTAGCTGGAAAGGAGTATAATTTCAGATTCTGAGTGGCCCCATAATTTTTATCGTTGAAAATTCATGTCGTTTCGAGTGGAAAGCGTTGTAATTCTAGGGTCGCGCCTGACAGTGGGCATTGGTGATGATTGTGCGTAGCTAATTTGTGGCTTTTTCTTTACGATAAGTGAAGGAAAACGCTGAAATTTGACGTTAGTGATCGCAAACGGTGACGACGTTGTTGTATTTGACGTGTAAAAGAAATCTATCGTGAAACTGCAAGAAGAACACCCTGTGAGAAAAAATCTGCTCACTAGACAGTCATGTAGTGATGGCCTATGGCTGATCCTGGAATTTTAATAAATCGGGCTCAAGTTGGGTATCAAAGCCACAAGTTAAACATGAAAGATTCCGTCAAATTGGAATATATAACCAAATTCATAGCTGGCCTTAAACAAAATACAGACAGAGTAATGGTCGACGTCCATTTGGCATGTCGTGTTTGATTGGTGGTTTTGATTATGATGGAATGCCTCATCTGTATCAAACTGGACTTCAGGCATTTACTACGAATAGAAAGTCAATGCAACTGGCCGATCAGCCAAAACTGTGCGTGAATTTCTCAAAAAATATTACATACATACATTTTATTATCGCTATTTGCTTGCTTAGTTGTTCCGTGGAGTAATTCCTATTCGGTATTTGTGAAACGGAAAATCAAAATCTTATGACACCCAAATTTTTGTAAACCCAAATTAGCCAGTGTAGTGTTGATCGAATTTCACCAAAATATTTTTTCTTTATAGTAATATACAGGGTTATCCATTTTGTGGTTGGCAAAGTATAGCCCTGCCATTTGACACTTGTTAAAATTAAATGTCATCCAAAGCATGTTTTTTTTATTTGAAGGTTTGACATTTAGAAATTAACAGTCAAAAAACGCGTTACAATTATTAAATTTTATTATAAAAATGGTGATTCTGCTGTATCAACATTTAGGGCTTTACGAGCCGATTACGGTCGACATAATTGACCTACACAGCAAACAATTTCGAACACAGTGAGAAAATTTGAAGAGACTGGATCGGTTATTGATATTGCAAGGCCTGTGCATCATCGCAACATTCGTTCTGCTGAAAATATCGCTGTCGTTGGTCAAAGTGTGGAGGAAGATCCGAATTTGTCGATTCCTCGACGTGCTAAACATTTGGGCTTGTCTTACGGCTCATTGTGACGGATTTTGCATTTGGATTTGCATAGCCATCCGTTCAAAATCGAACTCAATCAAGAACTAAGTCACAAGACCATACACAACGCAGAATGTATGCAGATTGGGTGATTGAACAACAAGCTATTGATAACGATTTCTTGAACAAAATTTTTTTTTAGTGATGAGGCTCATTTTTCGCTCAGTGGTTACGTAAATAAACATAATTGCCACATATGGGGCTCTCAAAATCCTCTGGTGATCGCAGAAAGGCCTTTGCATCCGGAAAAAGTGACCGTTTGGTGTGCATTATGGTCTGGTGGTGTGTTTTTTGAAAACGGTGAAGGAAGAGCCATTACAGTCAATTCTGACCGCTATGGACGCATGTTAACCGATTATTTTTGGAGAGAAATTGAAGATTATGATCTGAAGAATATGTGGTTTCAACAGGATGGAGCCACAAGCCACACAAAACAGTCTAATCGAGCACTTTTGCAAGAGAAATTTCCAGGACGCGTTATTCCGAGATTTAGTGTTGGCCCGCAAGATCCTGCGGCCTAACACCTTTGGATTTCTTTTTATGCAGCTGTGCGAAAGATCGTGTTTACACGAACAAACCTCAAATGAATCGTTTTGATCGTTAGTAGAGCCAAATATTTAAAGTCAAGGAGAATTTCAGTTTAGGGTCAACCTCAATTCAACTAGTTACTTTAAGATAAATGTATATTATATATGTAGCATTTTTTCCTGTAGTGTTGATTTTATTTTGCAGAACTTTGTAAGAAGGACTTACGTATACAAACCAAAAAATTTATTCATTTGAATCGCTTGTGTAAATAAATTTATGTCATATTTCTTATAAATTTCTCGTCTTATCGCAACTGAAAGAGAAATGCGTTTTTTTATAATTTCAAATGAATTAACATCTTTCGATTTGCTTTTTTGAGCCTGACTGTGCGTGGGACCCACCACACATTGGCTGGCCCCTCTACCATAATGAGCTAGCCGTCAGGTGAGCGCACCTCTTTTTAAGTCATTTGCAGGTGCTCCTGCAGCGTAGAGTGGCCTTCCGCTCGCATGCCTATTTATGGTATAGTATTATGTGATTCCATCGCATAAGGCTATACCATAAATTTGTCACGTTGATGTTTTTCATTTGAGGAAAAGGTTCATGTGAACTAGGTTTGCATGAGTTTTTCATTCAAATGGAAAATATATGGCCATGTCTACATTGGATCTTGACCCGAATGGGAGGGGGTGCGAGGGGCACCGCTTCGTCATGGATGCCCCACTCTTATTTATGGGCCATAATTATCGTCGGTAAAGATGGTCCTCGCAAGTCCCGTCTGTTTTTGCCAGGCCCAGTTTGCCATTTGCTTTAGCGATTTCAACCCTTAGAAGGTTACCTCGGCTTCAACTCCGGTCGATACGTATTTGTATCTGAAAATTCATGAATGCAAAACTTTTTTGTAGTGAGTTCTTGTGCTGGCGAAAAGGATCCGTCCCACAGCATCGCAATGCTAGCCTGCCAGCGCATTCACCCGTCCTAAGACAAGGCCAATCTCGGCGAACACCACCATCCTCTCTCCCCGAGGCAGCAGATCATCGCTGCAGTCATTTACGGACAGTTTAATCTACTCATTTACACAACATGTATGTGTGCAAATGTTGAAACTTTGTAGCGTAGAAATATTTGACTTGAGCAGTCGTCGAGGCAGTATGCATCGTACAACTTGGAATTTTGTGGATTTTTTTTTTTTGAAATATTCCAGAATTTCTTGAAATTCAGAGGCAAGAAAGTAAAGCGCCTAGGTAAGGCGTGCAGAGTGATTGCAAGGAGGAGGACGTGTGGAATGATAAGAGTGGGAAGAAGGGATTAAATTCAAATTAAAATATTAGGAAAACAAAAAATTATTAATTTAATTGTCATTTTTTTATTTTTTGCAATACAATTATCTGCTTTTAGGTTTTTAGTCACTTGGGTATAAGAGTTGTAGTTTCTTTTACTTTCCCGTGACAGTATTCCAAGTTCTGTCTTGAAATCATTGGTTATTGGGGAAAAAAGTGAGTATAAGGAGCTTTTTACTGCAAGACCCAGCTTCATGCGGAGAGCCAAAAAGCATTTACAGCATTTCTGTGAAAAGTTTGGAGGACTCCAGCGGCATGAAAATTAAGAAGGGAAAGAATTCTACGGACAATGATGACGATGAAGATGCTGTTGTTAGGTCCGAAAAGGGATTAAGAGGTCAATAGGGCCTTTAACTCAGAAGCCCACTTCAAAGGTGTCAAAGACCCTTGAAGTAAGCGAGTGGGATTTTCCTCAACCCTAAAAGTGGGTAAAGTAGCTTCTGACAGTTTGTCAGGGGGAAATACCCAAGCTGAGCATAACGCCAAACCATGAAAGCTAAATCTAAGCCCCAGCAGAAAAATACGGTTGCTACAGAAAAGGAGAGGGAGCCTCCTATACTTTGACTTTCAGGGATAGGGTCTAAAGGGCATGCGTATGAAAGAAGAAGAATTCAACGTTATGGCAAACAGCTCCTCACAAACTTCTGGTTGAGCTGATCTTAAACGTGTAAAAAGGTGTGAAGCTTGAAGTTGCAGATCCTTAATTTTTCATTTCATACAAGCAAATCGATTAGGCAGCAGTTAGTGTTGACCTTGAGAGGAAATAGTTGATAATTTCGATCAATCGATCGAAAATCTTTTTATTCCTATAATTAATGAGGGAGTTGTGTGTATAAATTTGATTCTGGATACGGTCATCTCAAAGATCTCCATTAAAAAATCCTTGACAAATGACCTTTACTGAGATTAACCAAAAGACATCTTGGAGCTTCATCGGAGACATAATTGGCTTAGAAAACCACTCGCAAGGATCTACCACTACAATTTGAATATGGTTAAATGGGAGTATGAACATAATCATTTAGTCATTATGTTTCTTAGCCAGATTATCTCGAGGAGAACCACAAAGTTTGCTAACGAGCGATTTCAACAGACCCTGAAAAGTATCAAATCAGGTCCTTGTATGTTTCCTTATATCAATAAGATAACTGGCGGAAAAATGCTGCCCGGTGTCCTCACTTATGATGATTACATGCTCACGGATGACAAATCTTTCGCTGACTTGGTCGCAAAACATTTTGCGAAAGTTCTTCAAGTAGAGGGAGCAAGTGAAGACTCTTCCGATATTTCATTATTGGGCAGTATCACAACGAATTTTGAAATTGACCATGAGCAATTGCACATGATCAGGTTCTCTGACTTTGACGCACCTACTGACCATGGTTTTTTGTCAGTCCTGAGATACTCGCTTTGTTGGCACTGGAGCAGAATTCCATAAAATTAATATATCTCAAATTATATGCTTACAAAGCTTCCCTATATTTTCTTTGTTGTAGTTAGGGTAGCGATGTATAATTATTCGATGAATGCAGCGAACAAATAGTTTTAAGATATTCTTAACTAAATAGTTCTAATTTAAAAAAAAATTAATTTCTAGAACTTCATATCGTTAAAGTTAATGATTTTAACACCATTTCTTTTATAATCTAATCTGGCCCTTATTCTTCTTCATAGCGCTACAACCCTTCTTGGGCCTTCGTTTTTTGTAACAAGCGCCTCCAATTATCTTGATCTATTGACTGCGTCCTCCAATTTTGAAATCCAAGCAGCGATGAACTGCATTCGTCGACTTTAATAGCACAGTTTGCGTCGTCGGGCCAAACATTTCCCCTGATATCCTGTAATGCTACTACGTAGAATCAACCTTTTTTGGGTTTTACGAGCAATGCGTGCTTTCTGGGTCTTTTCGTGTTTTTTTTTTCTCCTATCTCGCGTCAGAACTTTTTATCTTGCTAAGCGTCAGTGCAAACTATTTTTTCTTGCACTTTTTGAAGGAGTTTCTTTTTGGCTTTCTTTTTTTTAGCAGCCCTATCTGTAACCCCTAGTTTAGTTTCACATACTCATCAAATGCCTCGTCCTTTCTTCTTCGATTGGGCTAGACGCCGTTTGTTTATTGGCGTTTGATGGTGGAGCTAACTGCGCATGTGCTTTAGGCTTAGCTTTTATCGCTTCTTTAGCTTCAGCTCTTCATCGACCTTCTGCTCTTCTTTGACTTTCTGGTCTTCGTTCCCCTTTAGCTAGCTCCTCTAGTCATGCTTTTTCCGGTCTAGAATTTCCTCTAGCTCAAAGAGTCCATTAGTTGCCCCTTTGCTGATTGTTGGCAAGTTGCGTGTTGATTTAGTCCTTTTTAAATGTCTCCTTCTTTTCCGGTTAGCCTTTCTTCTACACAATTGTACTTTGTGACCTCATATCTTGGAATAGGTTATCGACTTTCATTTCCGAATACAGTACTTCAAACGCATTTTTAATGGTTGTGGTAACATCACACAATGCCAATTTGTTTGTCGCTGCTTTTTTTTCTGTCGTGATGACTTTGTTGGATCTCAGAATGGTTCATTATTATTTCAGCATCTAAAACCTTTACTTCGGTTACTGCGGTAGCGATTGTATCAGTAACCGTCGAGTTCTCAATTTTCTCAATATTATCTTCCCCTGTTCGAATGTTTGGTGCATCCTACAGAACCCGCGCTTCTGTTTTAGGACGCTCTGCCATTTGCTTCGGCTTGTCCTTATCGGAGCCTGCACGGTCATCTTCTCGGAGAGTGCATTTTTTTTTAAGACATTTCCCGCAGCCTAATTACCACGCTTTGCTGATTTCCTCACGTTTGCTTTCTTATTTTGATGCTATTTGCGCTAACAAAGCTCTACACCTGAATGGGTTTTCTCTGTTTGTCCCGAGATTGCTTGAAGATGTATCTGGTATAGAAGCCAAAGTTACCACTTCTATAACATTGCTGTCGCTAGATGATGACAGCTGGGAAGCTGCCTGGTTACTACCCTCTGTCGCCGGCACTGTTGACCCGACCCCTACACCGTAAAGTTGTTCTCCTTCCCTACTTTTATGTTGACATTTTTCTTGATTCGTCTCCATAGCGTTTTACCTACCGCCAGGAGCATTTGCATACTCAACGACTAGCCAAGCCTCTGGACTCTGTTCATAACAGCCATTTTTACCGATGGCCTCCTTTCCTCAATGGGCAAGGGACTTTTAACACCCCGAGAATGTGGAGCAATGCAGCGTACTCACTGCTAGCTAACATTACATTAGAAGTAAGACCAAAACTTGTAGTCGGATGCGCAGAGGAGCCTTACGGAGGCGTCTACTTGTTCGGATATATGAAGATAGTACTCACCAAAGAACGCGAACCGCCAACAATACTCCTGTGGACTAGCACTCCCCTTACGGTGATAAATTTTTTTGCATGAATTCCATAAAGAAAATCAAAGCATTTTTCTTAAAACACCTGTACAGCCAGTAGCCTCGTATAGATTTATTTCAAGTGCAGAAAACTTAATAATCCGCCATAAATGATGAAATTAGTTTAGATATGAGAAAGATCATCGTTAAGCGTTATTGGGAAGGCAAGCCGATGTGTGAAATTTTCAAAATAATGGGCAGTCCTAAGTCAAGTGCACAGCCTGTTATAAAACAGAATGGAAGAACCGGCTAATTCAAAAATAAGCCCCGTTCAGGAGGATCAAACTTTTTAAGCGCTGCAGCGCACCGATCAATCATATACCAAACTAAGAAGAGTTCTAGAATCAGAATAACACACATAACTAAAATAGTAGATGAAGTAGGAATAGAATTCGACTTAAAGGTGAGGGACAGAAAAATTAGAAATGTTCTACAGGAGAACAATTTTCATAGTTGAAAACCTAGGCCTAAGCCATTGATTTTGGAAGTCAGTGGCAAAAAGCGATTATACTTTGCAAAAATGCACAAAAATAAAGACAAGAGCTTCTGGAATCGAGTTGTATTTTCAGACAAAAGCAAATTTAATGTATTTATGTAACTCGGATGGAAAGAGAAAAATTTGGTGCAAAGCCAATGAGGAGTTCAATGTCAAAAATCTAATTCCAACAGTTGAGCAGGGCACTGGCAATATGATGGTTTGTGGGCACTCGTACATACCGGTTGCAGGAGCTGGAAATTTGCACTTTCTTGAAAATACCATGAATTGGTGGGAATTCCTCAATTTTTCTAAAGTAAGCTTGCCCGAATGTATCTCAGCTTTGGGCATGGAAAGTGATTTCATTTTCTTACAAGATAACAAGTAAGTAAGGGCTCTTGACTAAACTACAGGAAAAATGGGATTTAATAGGACCAGAAACAGAATCAAAACTCAATGCCCAAACGTTTAACAGCAGTCATCAAGCCAATAGAAATGGCACCAAATATTAAATGCAATGGAGAAAATTTTTTTTCTCTTTAAATTTTATTCAGTTTTATATCGTACGGGGACTTTTTTATGTTAAATTTTGAATAGTTTGCTATATTGAATTAGTGTATCATAATAAGTGGATGAATTTCTGCTTTTCTTACTGAATTTCGTAACAAAAGACTTACCATATAAGTTAGTATAATAAAAAATTATTGAAATATGTATATGAAACGTATTTCGTAGCCCATGTGGTGTAGTGGTTAGGACACTAACCACTTGCGCAGCAATTCCCACGTTCAAAGTTCGCTGATGGCAACGTATTTGTGCTTGTCTTACTTTTGTCGAACCATTATCCTATCTAGTTGTGATGGGTCCTGATTGTAAAATCAGGTAATAATCACTTGGTTGAGTATGATACTGACCATATTACCTTAAATACCGTTAGGTCATGAAACAAGACTCAACAAATCTCAACGCCAAGGTTCGAATCGGACTAGTATGCGATGGTTATTATTGAGTGCTCCTATCAGAAAGTCTTGTAAACATCCTAGGGTTAGAAACAAGTTTTCTAATAGCGTGAATCGACAACTTGAATTATTTATCCAATACTTGGTTATGAAATCGTTCAAATTTATGCAAAAGATGCACAGTTTCTTTCATAAGCACAGTGAAGCCGCCATTTTGATCTAGCTTTAATGATTGTTCTGAATGCTCGGCAGATTGAACATATTCAAGGTAAACACTGTTCCTTAAATTTTCATGAAAATTGAAAGAAAATAAAAGTTCCTAGGTCAATTTGAAATATGTATCAACTATAAACACGTGTTATTGTTGTTGTAGCTCCATACAATTGAAAGGCTATAACTCACTTGATTATGATTCGATCTCAATGAAATTTTGTGAACATTTATATTTTATATTAGTCTATACAATTGCAAAATTCTAAGAAGTTTAAAGGTACCGTTTTGATTTTATGGGCAAAAACGTGAAATCTACAAATCATACTATTATTAACAAAGCTGAGTGAATTTCGATTTCTGAGGTATTGTTGTCCTTGTACTCATAAAGGGCTAATTCGTTATTAGGAGGGACCCCCCTTAAAAATTTATTGAATTTTTGGTAGGATCTGAACTTTTGAGAGACGATCTTTTCTGACCTTCTCACAAAGTTTGAGTATTCTAGCTTCTATAGTTTCTGAGGAAACTAGCTGTGACGCACGGACAGATGGACGGACGGACAGAGACGTCGTGAAACTTGTAGGTCTTTGTAAAAAATTTTATTTACAAAGACCTTAAAAAAGTATCGTACAGAGACTTTTTTGTCTAACTGTTCAAGTATATCTGCATAAAATTGAACACTGGACTGGAAATGATACTGCTTTAGCTAGACCAAAGTATGACATACAAGTTGTACTCGTACATATTCACCTGAATTAGTCCATCCATGTTTTAAACAATATATTTTTTCGGTTAGAGTAGAATTTTATTCTTCTTATTTGTCCCTAATATCAGCAATTTATTTGAAAGTATATCCATGCCTAATTCACTATTATCCAGCAAAATTTTAACTGCTATAAAATTTGCCCCTATGAAATTGTCAGCCATTTAGAAAGCAATAATCTATAGACCGGCACCTATTGTTATCAGCGAAACGATTCGTTTGGAAAGTGGCAAAAGAGAAAGCAAAAACGAGGAACATACAAATATCACACTCACCTGTTAATCCAAATTCGTTCAATTTCAGTGCGACATCCTTGAAAAAGTCACATAAATTCCCGCAACTTATCAGACAAGCCCGTTCAATTGTGAACGACCGAAGCGACGAAAGATTTATCGGAATTTCCATTAAAGTGTCAGCGGAAAATCCTGTACTATAATTTATGTGCAATTTTTTCAAATTCTTGCAATCGAGAATGTACTGTAAGTATGGAAATGAAAATGAATAAATTAAGCATACAGGTATATGATAGGAATGAATTTTCATTTGATCAGTAAGGAGTCGAAAAGAAAATTTTTCGAGATTGGTTCTAAGAAGAATTTAATTGACCACGTTATAAAATATATTTTTGAATCTTCTCTAATTTATAAATTGAGCATAGATATGCTTAAGTACAGGCATTATTTGTAGAAGTGGTTGTAGATTATTCACCCATTTTAGCTCATAATTTACAAATTCTTATATATTCATCTTTTTAAATGAAATTCGAAATGGTAGCTTTGAGTATCTATTGAAGCAATTAACAATCATTCAGCCGTTTCAGGATATTACATAGAGAGAGGATATAGAATGGTAATGTTCACTTAAAATATGAAACAAGTTGGGTAGACAGACCTATGCTCATGTCAGAAGGGATTTGTACTCAACTTACAAAATGCAGTAACCAGCAACGAATAAAATTAAGAAACACGTCATGTTCGAGGATCATACTATTATTAACGAAGTTGAAAGAGTTTTGACTTCTGAGGCATTTGTTCAAGTTATACCCATAAATATCTCGCTTGATAATTTTTCCAGATTTTTTTAGATCACGGGTGTCCATTCGCGAGGGAGGAAAAACATTTTTCATGAATTTCCCCCCCGGTGCCCCCACTGAAGCAAAAACAGTCAGTTTAAGACCTGTTTTGAAAAGCTCTCATAGAGAACTTTCATTTGATACCTTGCATGAAGTTTTTTTCAGGGGCCACACCTCTGTACTGTAAGCATCGATTCATGGCCTATTTTTTCGAATCCTAGAATAGCTACAAAGCCCTTTTGCTAGGAGCTCTCTCCTGCCTCTTTGACTTGTTTCAATTGTATGTACTCATCCTCATGATACCTATCATTCCTGAAATTTTCATGCAAATCCTAGCAAAGCTGTAGTGTCTAAGTCGGTAAAAAGCGCATATGGCTCCATAGCCATATGTTTCCATAGTAATACAGGGCACATGGTTCCATAGTAATACAGGAAAATTCTAATCGCTATAACTTCGTTAAATACTATTCGATCTTTATGAAACTTTCAGAAATGATCAATCTTATAAATAGTCATCTGTTTGCTAAATTTTATTGAATTTAAGGGTCCCGTTCAGATTTAATTTAAGAAAACATAAAATCGATAAATCATACTATTACTAACACAGTTGAGTGAATTTCGACTTCTCATGTATTTGTTGTTGTTGTACTCATTAAGGCCTACATTCATGATTTTTTTCAGATTTTTCGGATGGAAGGTGTCCAATCGCGAGGGAGGGGTACGCGAAAAGTTCGTACATTTCCCCTTCCCCTGCCCCGCCCAGTACTCATAAGGCAATTTTAAGACCTGTTTTGAAAAGATCTCATTGAGACCTTTCCAATGACACCCTACTCGACTACCAATGGTGAAATTTTTTTTTTGAGGGGTCAACTCCCTATATGGGGAGACCCCCCTTAAACCCCTTTGAAAAATTTGTTTGCCCTTGAACTTTCAAGAAGTCACCACTTCTGACCTTTCCACAAAGTTTCAAGGCTGTAGCCTCTATACTTTCGGAGAAAAAGTGCTGTGATATACAGACGGACGGACGGACAGGCGGACACAGGTCGTGATTGCGATAGGGTTTTGTATTTTAGTACAAAACCCTAAAAATGGTCACAATGGATGTAACTGAGCTAAACCGTTTAAAAAGTGAATTTTGGACAAAATTTTCTTTGATTGTAAAACTGTCAGTTTAACAGGTTTTCACCAGTACATTTCATTCACGACGTTTATATCATGACAGACTCACAAAAACAGAAAAAAGTGTCCGCATGCAACCGAGGTAATGCATTCAAAGAATCATTAGATGCATTCAATGAGTTGTATTTTTCACGATCATACCACCCGCCTCATTGCGTGTTATCAAAAGAAGGAAAAGTCAGCAGCAAAACATATCTCGCGATTGACCGTGTCAACCAAATGCTGCATCATCTCAAAAGCTCTCCTCACTCTTCCGTAATGTCTGTTTCCTCTAAAGGAATATCGTTTATTAGCTCTCTCCGTTTACGTGCAAACTCAACAAAACAGCGAAGAAGAGTTCTATGGAATGGGAACTTATGTGCTCGTGTATTCAGCAGTTTTCAGGAAAGCTCACCTTGTGGCCAAATATAAGCGCTGGGCTAAGTACTGGCAGATGAGTTGCGGTACTACTCTACTGTGGGGCGTGTTGATACAGAAGTAACAATCAATTCGTAACGTTGCAGAAATTTACGCGACCTTTGCCAGTAAAGTTTACCGGTCGAGATTAAGTTGAGGTTTTTGGTGACAAACTAATGGTGAGGTGTGAGGTGTTGGCTTAAGCTGAAATCCTCTTCCAGCTTTTTCGCATTTCACCCCGTGTGACCACTCTGATCCAGTAGTTCCTCTTTTCGGTTCCCTCAACTGGCTAACACTCACACGGGAAGTGCAACAAGTCCAGCTGATCCCAAGGAGTATCAAAGTCAGGGCACCTTATTGAACATCGATCGTTATAAGTTGTCAAAGAATCCAAGGAAATCCCCAACAATCTAAACATTTAAAACTTGTGGAACGTGTAAATATACAACAATATTGACAATGATATAAAATTACTCAATGAAATTAACTCTCGTCTTTGTTGACTTAGTTTGAATGGATGCAGTAGAAGGTAAAAGTCATGTGTAAACATGCAGTACATTTGCACATTGTCTTGTCCACCCACTCTGGACATAGTCATACTGTGGGGAACTAGCTGAACGTAACTTTTGAGCAACGTTCAATGAGTGCACGTATCTGGAGTTTTTCACCAGTTTTACCCGTCAATGTAAAGATTTTAGTGTCCAATATTTATTTATTAATTTATTCCATCTTACAGACTTAACAATCCAATCACAAAATGGAACGCAAAGAACAATTACAGGAAAATTTAAATGAAAAAGGTTACTAAAACGTCGATAATTAAATGTTAAACTAGTAGTAAGTCTTTTAGTTTTTTCTTAAATGCTATGTAAGAAGAGGGGAAAGGACCAAGCTCGAGATTATTATGATTTCGTACGATTCTTAAGATTGGTGAATAGAAATATAAATCAGTTCTAGCATATGGTGTAACGAAATAAGAATTCATCCGAGATGAACGAGATGTTTGTCGGAAACGCAGCTCAGAAAAAATATTTAACGGGACTTGATGGTAGCAGAGTTTGTACAAAAAACATTGTTCTCAATAAGTTCGTCAGGATATTAGGGATGGAAGAGATAGGAAAGATAAACGACTTTCCTAAGGCTGATACGGCAAATTAAACTTAAGGAAAAGAAAATGCGTGAACTTTCTTTGGACAGTTTCTAAAGAAGTCACGAGATAGGAATATCGGGGGGACCAGATAACAGAACAGTATTCATGCAAAGGGCGAACAAGACAAACAAATAGGCGGACAGAAGAAGATTTGCTATTGAATTTATGTACATGTCTAAGGATAAACCCGGAAACTCTAGACGCTTTAGTAATCACATTTAAAATATGTGCATCAAATTTGAGTTTTGGATCAAAAGTTACTCCAAGGTCTTTATGACTGAACACTTCAGAGAGCAAAGCATCATTTAATATATAATTAAAATTAATAGGAGAGTCCTTAAGAGAAAAAATCATTTTATGACATTTAGTAGTGTTAAGACATAAATAGTTTGAAGCACACCATTCATTTAGAGCATTCAAATCATTTTGGAGGAGCTGTCAGTCTAAATGGGATTTGACTGCTCGAAATACTTTGAAGTCATCTGCATACAAAAGGCACGAGGAATTAATTACAAAGGGAAGATCATTTATGAACAACAGAAAGAGAAGAGGCCCAAGAATTGAACCTTGTGGAATGCCAGATGAAGGACAAAAAGGACTAGACGTAATACCAGGGAGACTTACTCGACAGGGACGACACGATAGATAAGATGACATCCAAGATAGAAGAGCACCCGAGATGCCAAGAGCTTCAAGCTTACGACAAAGAAGTAAATGATTCACAGTGTCAAAGGCCTTGGAGAAATCTGTGTAGATCACATCAACTTGCAGTTGGTTATCCAAAGCTCTTGCAATACTGTTTGTGAACTCCATTAAATTATAGGTAGTGGAGTATCCTTTGAGAAAGCCATGCTGCTCTGGAGCAATAATAGGAGCTAATGAGTTTGAGAGTCGATTATGAACCAACCGTTCAAGTGACTTTGGAAAGCAGGACAGTAAAGAAATAGGGCGATAATTGGAAACTGACGTAGGATCACCACTTTTAAAAATAGGCACAATATTAGCTGTTTTCCAAGGGTTTGGGAATGTACCAGTACTCAAACTTAGATTGAAGAGGAGAGATAAAGGAAAACTAAGCGATGAGGCTAACGACTTTACAAATATGTTTGGCAAACCATCTGGCCCAGGGCGAATATTAGGATCAAGAGCATTGATCAAAGCTTCGACTTCAGATGCATCTGTACAAATAAAGGAAATTGGGAAGGGAAGATGATTGGGTAAGACAACAGGATGCACAGCTGCAGCGGGAGAAGAGAAAGTTGAAGAGAAAAACTGGGCAAATGAGTCAGTAACTTCTTGAGGAGAAGAAACCTCTGCACCATTCCAACGGACCTTACTAGGAATGGAAGAAGAGGATTTCAGCGACCTTATATAAGACCAAAAAGGCTTTGTATTATTAGCCACAAGAGAGCTATCTAGACTGCTAAAATAAGCCTTCAGAGCATATCTGATCTTTTTTTGGAAATAGCGCGCAGCCTGCTAATATTACATCTTGCTTCAATAGTGCCGAGTGTTTTAAAGACACGATGTGCCTTATCTTTTGCTCGTAGGGCACTAGGCACTCGCTTTGAAAGCTAAGGCTTATGATTTGCTTTACGGAATGTCTGAAGAGGTGTAGAACAGCGAATAAGATTATAAATATATATTTAAAATTTATCCAAAGCAGCCTCACAATTTAGGCCTCTAAAGAAATATTGTATGACTAGAGCCAAGTGAGAATGGACCTCCGCTACAGTCTTATTGACAAACAAGTGGGCGGATGGGGGTGCTGAAGTGGGTAGATGGGCATTCTAAGCTAGCTGATTGATGCGATTGCAGAGGTGGTGAACGCGGTCCAAAGGCAGAGGCATATAGTCGCACCAAGCGACGGATCGTCCTGTTGGTGACACTTGACGTCAGGAATATCTTCAACTCCGCTAGATGGGTGGATATTCTGGACACGCTGGAAAACTCTTTTCAAGTTCCAGAATATCTAATGCGGCTTTTGAGGAACTACCTAAAGGACCGAAGCCTGCTCTACGACACGACACAGGGCCAACGAAGGATGGAAATTACATCGGGTGTTGCCCAGGGATCTATCCTTGGTCCGCACCTGTAGAACGTGTCTTACGACGGGATACTGAGACTTGAGATGCCAGATGAGTCGCGCTTGGTCGGCTATGCGGATGATTTTGCGGCTCTGGTCACTGGACGCAGCGTTGAACAAGCGCAACTTAGGCTAGGTATGCTAATGCGCCGAGTGAGGGACTGGATGACTGCTCATGGGCTGAGTTTAGCACTGGAGAAAACCGAAGTGGTTATTTTGACAAAAAAGAGGATTCCTAGAGTAAGGATGATCAGTTTTGGAGATATACAAATCGAATCGAAGCCAGCGGTGAAGTACCTGGGGCTACTGATCGACTCGAAGATGAGTTTCTTTGAGCAAATCAGGGCAACGGCTGAGAAGGCTGCTTCGGGAATATCGGCTCTGAGCCGACTTATGGCCAACGTTGGGCAACCCAGCCCATCAGGAAGACGCCTCTTGATGAGTGCTGTGGGGTCAGTGCTACTGTACGGAGCAGAGGTATGGGGCGACGCTCTCAGCAAGGAGGTATACCGAAAACGATTGGCACAGGTACAGAGAAGAGGAGCACTGAGAATTGCATCTTCGTACCCAACAGTCTCCGACTCGGCGGTGAGAGTGATTGCAGGCGTGATACCTGTCGCCCTCCTTGCTAGAGAGCGCCGCGCTATCTACCTGCGCCGAAACGAGGATGCGAGGGAGATGGTTGTCCGCGAGAAGAGACAGCGCTCGCAGCAGCAGTCTTGGGTGAATTGCACGAAGCGAAGGTGGACTGCGCGCCTCATCCCGGATGTGAGACCGTGGCTAAATCGAAGGCATGGTGAGACTGACTTCTATCTGACCCAGCTTTTGTGCGGGCACGGGTGTTTTTAGTCTTACCTGCACAAGATCGGTAAGTCACGGTCTCCCGATTGTCGGTTTTGCCCAGGAGAGGATGAAAAAGCCTGTCACACATTTTTTGCGTGTAAAAAATGGGCCAAGCTACAAAGGGAACTCTACAGGGAGATGGGAGAGCTCACCCTGGATAATATAGTTGCGGTGATGCTCGAATCGGTTGACAAATGGAACCAGGTGGCACATTATGCTCGGGAAGTCCTAAAATATAAAAGGGACTCACAGCAGCCGGGGGCACTGGGGCTGGGGGATCGCTCTTTTGGCATTTCCTCTACCCCTCTTCCCTCCCGCTAAGAAAGGGACTCCCCATCTTGAAGGCGCCCCACGGCGTAACAAAACGAGAACCGACCCGAAGTAATGTGTCCAACGGTTCCAGGCTGAGTTCTCAGGTTGACAGGGGAGGTGTTTAGTGGGTAGTCCAGTCACGCATGGGAGTCCCACACTCTGTGCATAAATAGCATTCACCTGCCTCCCAAAAAAAAGCTGCGGTGTTTTGTTTATGAAGGAGCATATGCTGCAATTATATGCATGTTTTGCAACGGAACTTCGAGGTTCGGTTCTGGGAAGTGTGCTGCTTCTTTAAGAAATTAAAATAAAGTTCTAGTTGTTCAACTATCTGATAAGGCATCAGATCTTGGACTGAGCAAATGTTGGAAAATAATTTAAGTAGTGCGCGCCTTTGCACAGAACTTACCGCTTCCCAACACTTGGCTTAGAGTTTGATGGAGCACTCATAATGTTAGATGTACGGTGCACTGTAGCAGATTCCGATTGATTCGCTGTTGGTTTCAACTTGCCCACTATGCTTGTAGTCTTGTTTGAATAAGTAGTTTCGATTCGTTCAACACGATTGTCCAAAAATGTGACTGGTAGATTATAGGCTGGAACGTATTCGTTCTTTCCAATGATTTCTTCCAGTCTTTACAGTTGGATGCATCTAATTTGGTTGAACAATTCACCTCAGTGCTCCAATGATCATTGTAATAATCTAAGTGGGTTAAAGCATTAACCTGTTGGTTTCCACCAACCGCGATATTTCAGATACTGACTTTTTACTCATTAAAATGGATTTAATAAATAAGCTGAGTTACGTAGAAAGTCGGAAATGCTTGTTGGCATATTTCCGACATAACGTTTGCCATGCAATGCCAAAGTTTGCAACTGTGACTTTGAAGTTAGCTAAATGCCTAGCAGCCTCATCTTCTAGGCGAAAAATGAGAGATTCCAGTTTTTGATTGTGCATCAAGTTTATGCATGTATGCATCCTTAAATGTCTTCCAGTCTTCTCACTTACTGCTTAACGTTGGTCGCTTTAACTTTGGAATTATACTGCGAAAGTCCACCATGTTTTGTTGTACTGGCATAAGCTGTTAATTAGCTTGAGCTGTTTTGATGAGCTGACTTATCTTTCCATACAAGTATCATTTAGCCATTATGTGATGATTTTCAAAATGAGAAAATATGTTATTTGTAAAATATCCTTCATTTGCAAGCTCAAGAGAATATAAATTAAGCACTTTGTTACCGTCGTATTTTCGAGACCAATAGTTGCCCAATAACTCCAAATGAACCTTGACAATTTCAAACGTAATATTTGCTGCGCTTAATTTCTCTGTGCTTCCTCGCGAGATTGGAATATAGCTATGCACATGAGTACGAATCACAAAATGAAAGATCAGATCAGTTTATAAACACAAAACAGTTTATAAACACAAAACACACACAAATCGTTAGTTATGATCACAATATGTGCACACTCGTAGCCAAGGTAAACTCAAAACTGGGATGACCCACATCTTGCAACTAAACCTACACCGCAGTTCAACCACCCAAAATCTGCTTTATCAGTTTGCCAGGTACATGAAAGCTGATTTCTTGCTGCTGAGTGAGCAACACCATTAAAAAGTTCTGCATCATAGTATCTTGACGAAACTGGTATTGCCGGCATCTGGGTTCGGAACAGTGATTTCCAAGCGGATAGTGGTGGACGGGGGGATGGTTTCATGTGGGCTCGGTGTTCAAGGACCACCTTTTAAGTGCGTACCTCATGCCAAATGAATCGATATCATCTTTACAAGCCAAGCTTAATGTTCTGGAGGGCGCTGTCTCTAACGCAGAGAGCAACGTGCTCGTTGGGGGAGACTTTCAACGCTAAAGCAATCGAATGAGGCATGCCTCGAACAGATCCGCAAGGCTCCTGCTGATCAGGAAGGGGAAGGGAAATCCCGAATCACTGTCTGCATACTGCCCGTTATCCATACTATACACGGCTGGGAAAGGGCTCGAGAAACTCATCAGAGAAATATATTACGAACCGAATCGAAGCCAGGTGGGAAGTACCTGGGGCTCAGGAAGACGCCTCTTGATGAGTGCTGTAGGGTCAGTGCTACTGTACGGAGCAGAGGTATGGTGCGACTCTCTCAGCAAAGAGGTTTACAGAAAACGCCTGGCACAGGTACAGAGAAGAGAAGCGCTGAGGATTGCATCTTCGTATCTGACAGTCTCTGAATCGGCAGTGAAAGTCATTGCAGGCGTGATACCTGTTGGCCTCCTTGCCAGAGAGCTCTACTCTATTCATCTGCGTCAAAACGAGGATGCGAGGGAGATAGTTGTCTACGAGGAGAGACAGCGCTCACTCAGCTATTGGCAGCAGTCTTGAGTATATTGAACGAATGGAAGGTGGACTGCGTGTCACATCCCGGATATTAGACCGTGGCTAAATCGAAGGCATGGTGAGACTGACTTCTATCTGACCAAACTTATGAGCAGGCACGGGTGTTTTCAGTTTCACCTGCTTAAGATTGGTAAGTTACGGTCCCACAATTGTTGGTTTTGCCCAGGGGAGGTAGAAAATGCCTGTCACACATTTATTGCGGGCATAAAATGGGACAGGCTGCAAAGGGACCTCTATAGGGAGACGGGCGAGCTCCCCCCGGATAACATTGTCGCAGTGATGCTTGAATCAGTTGACAAATGGAACCAAGTGGCTCATGTTGTTCGAGACTCACAGCAGCCGCGGATGTTGGGGCAGGGTGATCGCTTGTCTGGCATTTCCTCTTCCCCTTTCCCTTTTCGCTAGAAGAGAGATCCCCCAGCTTGAAGGCACCTCACGGCGTAGCAAAACGAGACCTTGCTGGAAATCATGTGTCAAACGGTCCCAGGCTAAGTTCTCAGGTTGACAGGGGAGGTGTTTAGTGGGTGGTCCAGTCGCCTTCTTGTGAGCATGGGAGTCCCACACTGGGAGGCGTAAATGGGCATTCACCTCCCTACCACAAAAAAATATGCGCAATCAGTACATTTAACAAAATATGGCATATGTTTCGACCCCAAATATTCGCAAAGAGTATGAAAAAATGTTCGCAATTAATATCACTGAGCTAAAGGGTTCAAAAAATGAATTTTGTTCAAAATTTTCTTTTATTATACCACTGTGAGTTTTACGATTTTTCATCAGTAATCGTGAGGTTTGTTTTACAACTGAAGTGGGCACCACTATGTTGCAATATAGCAAACAATATTTAATGATCAGTATTTTAAATATTTTTTTTTTTCAATTTTTTTGGCGTTTTCAAGACGATCTGGTCCATCATACAGTATCTTGTTCTTCTTCTTCTTCTTAGCACTACAGCCCCTCTTGAGCTTTGCTTCCTTCAAAAAGCGCAGCCAATCGTCCCGTTCTATTAACGACGCCCTCTAATTTCAATATCCGAGTGGTGATAAACTGGCTTCACTGACCGAGTCAAACCAGCGTTTCCTCGGTTTCCCCACTATTCTCTGCTCTTCAGTTCTCCCAATGAATATCTTTTTGGATATCCAATATTCATCGATACGATTTACGTGTTGAGTTCATTGCAGTTTCTGCAGTCTTAAAATCATTGAAATCTACGGCTCGGCAAAAAGCTTGATGCAGCTCATAGTTGCAGCAAATTTGCCATTGTTTTTTGTTTAGCTTCACTCCAATTATTCGCGCTCAGGACTCGTCACTCGAAAGTTTTCAATATGTTTCTAAATACTTGAGCTAGGGTCCATGTTTCACATGGTGAAGGTCTTCTTCTTCTTCGTAGCAATACAGCTCCTCTCGTACCTTTGCTTCCTGCAAATAGCGCCTCCAACTGTCTTAGTATGTTGACTGTGCCCTCCGATTTTGAGATCCGAGCAGCGATGAACTGTCTTCGTCGATCGAGTCAAACCAGCGTTTTCTCAGTTTCCCTACTGATCTCTAACCTTCAGTTCTCCCAATGAATACCTTTTTAGGTATCCGTTATTTGTCCATACGATTCATGTATCCAGCCTATTACAGCTTGCGCAGTCTGCCAATCATTGAAACCTCAGGCTCATCGAAAATTTTACAGCTCAGAATTGCATCGGATTCACCATTGGTCCCCATCTAGCTTTGCTCCGATTATTTGCCCCAGGAACCGTCACTCAAAGGCATTCAATATAATTGCGGATGCTTGGGTTAGGGTTCATATTTCACACCCATAGCATAACACAGACCCTATCATAGATTCGTATACCAGGAGCTTTGTTTTTCTGTGTATGCAGCTGGTTTTGAAGATCGTCAAGACTAAATAAATTTTTTTATTTGAAGCTGTATTCTTCGGCGTATTTCGTTTCTTTCATTACTGATTTTCGTTATTTTGGCACCTAAATACACCAATTCGCTTCTATTTTCGATACTGTAATCGACAAGTGTACTTGTGGTATTTTTTCTTGACTGCGTCATGAGCTTTTTTTATTTCCATTTATTTTTAGCCCTACTAGATTTGCTTCGCTATCGAATTTCACGAAGAGCTCTTTGGCAGTTGTTAATGACCTTGACAACATTTTGATGTCATCCGCATAGGCTACCACTTGGCTCGACTTAAATAGTAATATACCTCTCGCATCGACAGGTAGCTTCCTTATGACGTACTCTAGAGTCAGACTGAATAGCAATGGGTCCAGCCCATAGCCCTGCTTTAGTACAATATTTGTGTCAAAGGCATCGGTGAGTTGGTTATTGATGTGGACCTGGAAGATCTTCAATGTCAGTGTCATTTTGGTAAGATCGACTAATTTGACTGGGATGCCGAAGCAAAGCATTATTTGTTACAGTATCTACGTTGCGATCGATACTGTCGTATGCTTGCTTAAAGTCAATGAAAATTTAGTGCGCGTCTATATTGAACTCGCAGCGTTTTGCAAGTACCTGCTTGACAGTGACCAATCGGTCGTTTGTCAATCTACCTGCTCTAAAACCACCCTGATATGTGCCAATCATTTATTTTCTAAGATCTTTGAAAATACTGCCATCATATTTGATGAGCTCCACTTAATCTCATTGATGCCTGGCGCTTTATTATTCTTTTGGGCTTTGATGATGGAACACACTTCACCAGAGTTGATGGGCCCAATGGAAGCTCTCTGCCGACATCTTAAGACTTCGATGTTGAGAAGGTGTGTGGAAGATTAAGAAGGTTCTTGAAATAAGATGTCCATATTTCCTCAACATTAGTTACATCAGCTTCATTACAACAGAGCGTGGTTTAAGGCTGATAACCACGTTGCAGGCTTTTCACTACTTTTTTTGCTTTTCAATTGGTCGTCATATTTTCTTTTCATAATTCTAATTATCATATTGGCTACTCTCCCGAGATTTTCATAATGTTCTCTCTTTGTCCTGGTTCTCCTACCTATGTAATATTTTTACGCCAGATTCTTTCTGTGTAACGCATTCTGGTGGTTATCATCAAATCATTTATTTGTCTTGCGCCGGGCTTAATGTCTGATAATCTGTTCTGCCACAGTCTTAAAAGTCACTTTCACTTCCATCCAGAACTCGTTGCTTGTCGTTAACGATGCGTCTGACAAGATAGGGGCCAATTAGTTGTCGAAGGTTTCCATGAACTTTCCAGCCACAGATGCCGTTTGGAGCCTTTTGATGTCAGATTTTTGTAGCCAGCTGGTGTTCAATGAATATGTTTTTGACATACAACATCAATAGGTTAATTTTATCAAGTAGTGATATGAGTTACAGCTGGCTCCTCGGTGTGTATGGACGCCAAGTATGCTCAAGGCCCATCGTTGTTGGATCAAAACATGGTCGATCTGGTTTTGTATGTTGCCATCTGGTGATACCCAAGTCATTTTATAAATGCGTCGACGTGGCAAGCAAATCGAACTTATAACTAAATTTCTGTTACATGCAAAGTCAATCAGGTGCTGTTCGGTGTCATTTGTTTCATCGTGGAGGCTATGTCCTCTAGTTGTTCCCCTATGGGATATCTCATTGCCAACCTTAGCGTTGAAATCACCCGGAATAATTTTTGTGTCGTTTGACTAGTCTTTCCAGGTGATTGTAGAAACTTTCCTTTGTTTCTTCGGTCGGGGCGTAATTATTGATCAGCCAGATTTTGAAGAATTTTGCTTTCATACGGATCGCATACAACCGTTTATTTATTGCCTTGAAATAAATAACGTGCGATTTCAACTCCTTATCCACAATGAAGGCTACTAGGAATTCTCGGTTTCGAGTAGACTTCCCACTTTTGAATATTGTCTGCGATTTCATGTATTTAATATCATTACCAGTCTAGTGCGTTTCCTGGATTACCAGTTTTTTTAATTCATATTGACTGGCCTGTTATAAAAAGTCCTTAACAGAGCCAGGGTAATTGAGCGATCTGACATTTCAGGATCCAATGCCATAATCCTTTTTTTGATGCTGTGAGTCCAATCCATTCCGAGGCCCATCTGCAGGTTTCGAAATATTTTAAGGTTTTCCAGGGACGAGGAGTTAGCCCTTCGCCCAACTTCCATTCCAGTGACATGGTTATAACGTCAATTCTATTATCAGGTGCAAAAGATTCGCCTTCACCTTCTTACACTCCCACAAAGGAGGTGTAACTAAGATTTAGTAGCAGAGCTGTAGATGTATTTACAGTTGTTAGCATTTCTCGGTATGTATTGTCCCATTATTGAAGAACCAGTAAACCCAATGTGCGACCCCGAGAGCAATTAATACCATTTATTTGGGGGACTTGGGATGGGAAAACAAGGGACTCCCTCCTACTTTCTCAAATGGGCTTAGGACCGTCTAAGGTGGAGTTAATGCAGGTCTTGCCATAGATTTATAGACTCAAATTTTTGCTTTTCTGAGTATGCAGCTGTGTTTTAGGACCGGCAAAATTAAATAAAATATTTCGTTTGTGAGCTGTACACTTCAGCACATTTCACAACTTTCATTAGCGGTTCTCATTCTTATGGCACCTAGTCAGGAATTCGCACACATTTTTAACACTGCATTTGTCAAATGTCATATTTTATCTATCTAAGGTATGTTTTCTCGACTGTATCATGAGTTTTATTTTATTCTCATCTATTTGTAGCACTACAAGCTTTGCTTTGTTGTCAAGTTTCAGGAAGAGTTCTTCGGTACTTGTTAATGACTGTGACAAAATAATGATGTCGTCCACATAGGCTACCACTTGGCTCGAATTTTATAACAACGTATCTCTTGTATCAACAGGTAGCTTTCTTATGACATATTTTGGAGCCACGTTGAACAGCAATGGAGCCAGCCCATCTCCCTGTTTGTCTGATATTTGTGCCAAAGGCATCGGTTATTTGGTTGGGAAACCAAAGCAAAGCATTATTGGGGATATTTGGTACAGTACGTTACGACGAATACTATCGAATATTTGCTTAAAAACAACGAAGAGCATTTCTCAAGTACCTGCTTGACTGTAAATAAAATTGGTCTGTTGTTGATCTACCTGCTCTAATGCCACCTTGATACTCGCCAATAATACTGTTGGTGTACAATCTGATTTGATTTTCTAAGATCTTTGAAAATATTTTGTACGCCACATGAAGCAGTGATATGCCTCTATAGTTTTCGCACTGTAGCTAGTCACCTATTTTGTAGATAGGGAATATAATCAATTGACTCCATACGTTCAACATATGCTCTTGTTGCCAACTGTGCTAGATGACTTTATGGATGGCTTTCTGAACACCATTGCTACCATATTTAATGAACTCCACTGGAACCTCATCGATGCCCGGCGCCTTATTATTTTTTTGAGGTTTGATGCTGGAACAAACTTTATCCAGGTTTGGTGAGGCCAATGGAGGCTCTCTATGAATATGTTATATATCGATTCCGATGTTCTGGAACTGTGCGGAGAATTAAGGAGAGCCTTAAAATATGATGCCCATCTTTCCATTATCCTATTTCTATCAGCGATGATGTTGCCGATGTTATCACGACAGAGTGTGGCCTTGGGCTGACAACGTCGCTTCAGGCTTTTCAATACTTTGTATGCTTGTCTTGTGTTATTGCTCTCTAGACTTACATCGTTGCTTTTCAACTGGTTGTCATAATTTCTTTTCTTAATTCTTATTACCTTATTCGCTACTCTTCTAAGATTTTCATAATGTTTTCTCTTTGTCGTGGTTATCCTACACATTATTTGTACGCCTGTTTCTTTTTGTCAAGCGCTTTCTGGCACTCATCATTAAATCAATCATTTCTCATGTAACGCAGTTCTGTTCTTGTTGTTAAATGGCTGTAACTGCACTAAATATTGTTAAGATCAAATAGAAATCACAAGATTATATTGGACTATGTTCGTGCAAAATTTCATTGAATCTATGAGTACCCATGCTATCTTGTTCATGAAAATGTAAATTTCATAAATCCCATTAATATTATCAAGGTTTGGCGAATTTTGACTTTTGAGTTATTTGTCGTAATTGTAAACGATGTTTTTTAAGAGGCGGAAAGCTTAAAAATGGCAACACTGTTTTTGATAACAGTCGATGTCAAGGTTTGCGGTTGTTTTGAGGAGAGTTCTGTTTGACAATTTGTCATGACTAGACCCACGCCACAGCAAAGGGTGCAAATTGTTCGAATTCATTTTAAAAAACACGGTTCAATTCATTGGTTCAGTAATGAATATTTGTAATTGAATTCATTTTCGCCTTTACAAAATACTCCAACCGAAAATAGAAAAAGGCAGCTTCCTTTTAATTTTGTGTACTTTATTTTTTATTTTTCTTCTCGATTTTCGATTTCCGACCGTAATCGTTCGGTCTTCTTCAGCGATTAATTTATTTTCACTCACATTCCTGCTTATATGCTAGCTATATTTAAGGAAATTTGCTTTAGATCATTAAAACGTAATTAGGGAAATTTGCTTAAGCTTCGGGGGAAACTTCATGAGACGAAAGGTGGAGTAGCGATGGGAAATCCACTTTCGCCATTCTTCGGCGAGATATTTATGACGAAACTAGAAGATGGACTGCAGGAGAAAGGCCAGTTACCAAAACATTAGGTCCGATATGTGTTTGCGTATGTGAAAAGGAGTGACGTGGAGAAGGTGCTTGCCAACCTGAATGGAGCCCACAAGAATATAGTATTCACGATGGATGAAGAGAAAGACGGTAAACTATCGTTTCTAGATACAGTAGTAAGGAGGACCCAAACAGATATAACTTTCGATGCATACCGGAAAGCAGCTCACACACAGAGAACGATTCCAAATACATCAAATCATTCGCAGTAAATCTAGGTTTCTCCGTACAGTGCCATGATCCACAGGATGTTCGTTTTGCCGCTAAGCAAGGAAGTTAAGGAAAAGGAGATGAGGTACATTGTTGAGACAGCTAGACTAAATGGCTTCAAGGGCTCGACGATTAGGAGAATGGCACAGAAGATCCAGATAAATAGACGGTGACTGGGGCGATCAACATTATCAAATGCGAATACCAAAAGAACGTACTGGAACGCCTTAACTTATCACGAACGTATCAGCAATCGGATCAAGAGGCGAATAAATCAGCTCAATTCTGTACGATTAATCGAATCAAGCAGCAAGAACCAGCTCAAAAACGTTCTCGGATCAACGAAAGACAACCACGAAACACACGAAAAATCTGGTATCTATCGCATCGAATGTCCCACTTGTGAAGAAGTGTACGAGTACATAGGTCAAACGAGGAGACTCATCGGCACGCGAATCAAGGAGCATCTAGGCGAAGCAGCAGCAGCAAGAAAGAAAGAACTTCGTATTTCAAGTTGGCAGTGGTGGAACATATTATCACGAAGGGACACGAGATAACAATGGAGGACGCTGTAGTCATCAAGGAAGCTAGAGATATACGTGAATTGGATGTGATGGAAAGCCTGGCAATTACCCGGGAAAGGAATAAGTTGATGAATCAGGATGACGGAAACTGCAGATCATGGCTATTTAAATTAATTAAATAATAATATCTTTTCTGAATCTTGTAAAAACAATATTTTTATAACTACCCCTTATGTAAATTACCTTTCCTACCTTTGTTAGCTTCAGCAAATTTCCCTAATTACCTTTTAATGATCTAAAGTAAATTTCCTTAAGTAAGGCTAGTATATAAGCAGGAATATGATTGAAAATAAATCAATCGCTGAAGAAGCCCGAACGATTACGGCCGAAAATCGATTCCGAGAAGAAAAATAAAAAATAAAGTACACAAAATTAAAAGAAAGCTGTCTTTTTCTATTTTCAGTCAGTGATGAATTAAATTTTTGATTAAATGGTGACGTCAATAAAAAGTTGCTGCATTTAGAGCATTGATAATCCACAAGCAGTCGTCGAAACATCTTTAAATCTAAGAAGTTGCCATTGGTATATGTAAATACATGTACATATAAACTTTCATTAAGTGAAGAAAAACCTTCACAAACAAACTTTGACGTAAAAGCTGAGTGTTCAAGCATATATAAAATAGTACTAAATCTATTCTAGTTGTTCATAATACTAATGAGCTTATTTTGAATAAAAGTACGTCCCTACAACTCAATCTATGATTTAGTTTTTTAAGTAGAACTGGTAAATAATCCGATCCTGTCAAATGTCCATTATATTCAACTCCTTGTCGATATAATCCAATACTTCAAAAGTTAAAATTCGGCAGAATGACGACAAAACATGCTTCCCTTGTGACAAGTGAACTTCAAACATGCTTCAGTTCTATTTCGAATCTATTACATTATACGAGTACCAGAGAGAAGGTATTCTCGTTTAACATATTTATATCCATTACTGAAAATATTTCAGAAGCCTTCCTTTCCTGGAATATAAACTTCCATCATGACGTGATTATCTTTTGAAATATTTGAACATTTCCAGCACATTTTAGCATCCTTACAAATAGAACAGGTATTCTAGTAGCTGATACCCGGAATTCACACAAAACCCAAAAGTGTATGCTGGAGCTTCATAACTCACTCAAAACTTCAATATCAATATTATATCCGATTTAAACTTTCGTTAATAGTTGAAAACTTTGTTTTTAAGCTCCACGGACAAGGATTGGTTGGATTACCGTTACATTGTAGCAAGACAGCAGTAGTGGATGTTAGTTGGTCGCGATATCGAGCCTTTAGTGGAGTTTTACCTGATATGCTATTGATGTCAGTTCCGTGACTCGATCCAATGAAAGCTCCTGCAAATTTTCACTTAATCTCTCGTTGCACAAAAGGAATTTCAAATCCTGATCCCTCATGCCATCGATTCGATAGAGCGTAATACTTTGCAAGTTCGTGCAATTCATGACAATTGTGATAACGTCAACTGGTTTCAACAGTGGATTGTTGCCAATGGTGAGTGCTCTGCAAAAGAGGGAGAAGAGCAATTGATGGTGATTTACGAAATTGTACGAGCAGGCTTTGATGTAAATGAAAACGTTGCAATTTCGCGATGAAGTTCATTAAAAATGATGGAAACAGTAAATGCATGTGAAAGTTAAATGTAGTCTTTTCCAGAAAGGAATAATTGATCCTCTTTTAACTTAATTGTGTTGCAAATCAAGATTACGAAAGATTAAACATTATTTTAATGCTCTGAGGAACTTTTTCGTCAAGGGTTAGTAGTAAGTGCTCCAGTACTACTTAAATTCCATATTCATTAGTTATTGATTTACACCCGTTATGTCATTTATGCATTCAACATGTTAAATTTTACATATGAGAGCATATACAATGAACTTTTTTCAGCATTTTATGATGCAATTGTAGAGAAACATAACCGACAAAAACATAAATTAGAAAAACGGGCCAAGTTCAGTGGAAAGGACCTTTCGAGTAGTTTCAGAACTATCAATATAATTGAGATCTAATGGGTACTAAGATCTACAGTAGTTTATTTAAAAATAATATAAGGAATGTACAACATTCTTCTGTTTATTTGAAAAAGTGTTTACACACACCGATATCAAATTTTAACAATACATTTTAGTTGTTAATAGTTTAAGTCCAATTAGAACTTGCTGTTTAATTTTACTGACTGCTGATTATAAATTCCAATTCTAAATAGTAGGTTTTATGATTTGGTGGGCTTACGTCTTGGAGTACAACTTTGGATGGACTTTGCAATTGTCGTAGTCGTGTTTCGTTTTAAAGACAAATTTTATCCACTTTTGAATTTAATAATTCAATATTTCAGTTTAATTATTGCTTTGTCTTTGTTCCAATTTTTCAATAATTATTGAAAAAAAATTCATACGGCTAAAGAACTTCCAAAAAAGGAGACTTTCCCTTTGGATAGTGTAATACGAAGATTTAAGAAGGATGGCCTAAAATCATCCTAAAAGAGAGCGCTTTCAATTGAAACGTAGAACTTGGCGTCGAATTTTAAGGAGAGAGAAAAAAAATTCAAGATGCACGAAGGAACCTCAAAATTCGAAAAGAAGGATGAAGGAACATTCGAGATAAAACAAGGAAATCAAAAAATTAAAGGAACAAGTTGGGTAAACAGACCTTCGCTCATGTCAGAAGGGGTTTGTATTCAATTTACAAAATGCAGTCACCAGATCGAATCAAATCAAGAAAAATGTCAAAGACGATTTTATTGGAGAAAATATGAAATACGAAGATCATATTATTATTAACAAAGTTGAACGAATTTCGACTTCTGAGGTTTTTGGTATTGTTATACGCACAAAAATCTCCCTTGATAATTATTTCAGATGTCCATCCGCAACGGAGGAAATAAATTTTTCATGTATTTACCCCCTGTGCCCCCACTGAAGCAAAAACTGACAGTTTAACAGCTGTTTTGAAAAGCTCCCATGAAAACTTTCATTTCATACTCATATCGGCTACGTTTGATGAATTTTTTTTGCAGGGGCCACTCTCCTGTAGGGGAAGGTCGGGTAAAGTGGCCACCCTTAACTTTAAATGAATGCCATTTGTCATAATATCATTTTTTCAATGTTTTATCATCTAAAATTAAAACAGTTTTCATATTACATTGCCATTTTCACTTTAATCAATATGAATAATCTTATTTTTAAGTTTAAAACTGAAATGGGAAATTGACCACATTACCTACCTAGGATGGGTAAAATGGTCCACGTAAATTCACGAAATGGGTAAAGTCGCATAGACCCAATAAAGATACTTACTTGTCAATACATCAACTAAAATTTTATTCATATTTAATTAGGACATTATTATTACTACAAAGGAACTAAACAATGCTTCATTTTTCATGATAAGTAATATAAAATACAAAATAAAGATATTAAATGTTATTGAGATCCATTCGAACTCGAGCCGTATCAAAATTTTTGGTTTAAAAGTTAAGAACAAAATTCGCATGCAAAATTTACATCTTGGTCATCGCAGCCTGAGCATGCTTCATGGGCCCATCGTTTACAAATGCAGCATTGTATCCAACCGTCTTCGTGTTTCGAGTTAGACCAAACTTTTCCGCAATAAAAGCATTCAGCGTCACCATCTACATTCTTATCATCATCAAGGCTGGTGTGTTTACTAATTTGAGTTTTAGATTTTTTTGCAGATTTCATAGAAATAATATCAAGCTTAGATATCTTCGTTGGTTCTTGTCGATTTTTTTTTCTTTTTCCAACTCCTTTTTATATGGACTGCTAGTGAGAATTGCTGTGCGGCCTCTTTTTCTATTTATTTTTTTTGTTGTTTTAGGCAATGCTTTGGGAATTGGAAAAAAATTTTTGGGCGAAATTGCAAATGACGTGCTTGGTTGTGGATCCAATGCTTTTGCCGTTCCAGTGCTCGTTTGTGGATCTAATATCTGTGGCGTCACTGCTACCATTCCTCCCAAGTTATCTTGCAAAACGGATGGAGTATCGAGTGTGTTAGATGTCTCATTCTTTTTGTTGTTCTCATTTTGTTGTGATTCCAGCTCAGTAAAAGCCACATCGGTGGTGTCTGCAGCCAAAAAATCATAAGCCTTGAAGACATTGCGATCTATTGGCTCTATCCCGCATTTACGAAAACCATTGATTGCAATAGACTGTTGTGCTGCCTCGCTGTAGGCTTCACCAAAGAGTTTGCTGAATTGGAATACGGATATTGCTCTTCCCGGATTATTGCGAAGAAACTTCTCAACTGCACGTATGTAATACTTATTTAAAGGCCCCATGAAAGACACATCCAGTGGTTGAAGCCTATGACTGCAATGGGGGGGGGGGGGGGGGGCAAGCATAAGACGGTAGTGTAGTTTTTTCTTGCCAATTCGATAAAATCCAAATTTTTTGTATGCGTGTTATGCCCATCCAGTATAATGAGCGCCGGATCGTCTTCAGTTGGCTTGGCAAATTTAAGAAAATGCTTAAACCATTCTGTAAAAATATCCAATTGCATCCACCCTGACGGATGACAAGCAAATTCTGTACCCGGTGGTGCCCCATCTTGTAATTCCACCTTCATTCTCTTCCGAGGAAATATGATAAGAGGGGGAATAAAGTTTCCACCAGCAGCCATACAGATCACGACGGTGCTCAATATACCCCGTTCTGCAGAGGTGATAGCACCCACTTGCTTTTTCCCCTTTTGTGCAAGTATTTTAGAGCTTTTGCTCTGGACTGTGGTAAAGCCTGTCTCATCGACATCAAAAATACGATGAGATTGAAAGTTTATATCAGACCTCACCTCTACTAGGAGGTCAAAAAATTTCATGACACTCACTTTATTGAAACCTTGCGCGCGAGCGAGAGAGGTTGCTTCTGGGCTTCTTAATGTTAATTCCGGATGACGTTTTCTGAAGGCAGCAATCCATGCTTTTCCAGCCATTTCAGTCTCCTTGCTGAACTTGTGGTTTATGTTATTTCGTTCAGCCAGTTGATAGGCTAGTCTTCTAACATCCTGCAATGTTAGTCCATAAAAACGATTCTCCATATCCAAAATATGTTGCACCAATTCTTCTTCCTGCTCTTGACTAAAAATTGGACGATAAGACCCCAATATTTTTATATTTTCAACGACTTCTTTGTTTTTTCCTTGAACGCGTCGTTTGAGCGTCGAACGAGGAACGTTGAACTCTTTGTTTGCCTTTAAAAACCCCATTTCGTTACTCCTGACAGCTTTAATAGCTTTTTCCATCGCATCCGGGTCCCAAGTCTGCTGCTGCGATATGCGTTTATATGAACTTGGCATTTCTGAAAGAATACATATCATATTTATTCTTACTCGAAAATGTTGTACTAAGGCAGGTAAAGTGGCCTACTAGATCACTTCACCTACTCACATACCAGGTCATTTTACCCGAAACGGACCGCAACGTAAACAACACTTGCTCAAATGTCAAACGCGAATAAATTTTCTTAATTTGCCGCGAAATGAATAGTTCACTAATGTACCAAATCAATATAATATGACATTGCTTTTCGTTTTGAGTTATCATAGAATCTTATTACAAGATTTAGACTACTCACCTTAGATGAAAGATAGCGAAAACCACTTTTTTCTTTATAAAAACTTTTCACACGAATTTGACGCGTTGCCATCGTCTACAGTAATACAGCGTCGATGGATGATTTTGTTCCACTCGCCATTGACAGATGACGCTTATTGGTTCATTCTTAAATAGAAGGTGACCACTTTACCCGACTGGGCCACGTTAACGAACTCTCCCCTACTGTTATCATCGATTAATGGCCAATTTTTCGAATCTTAGAATGGTTACAAAGCCCTTTTGCTAGGAGCTCTCTCGCACCTCCTTGACTTGTTTCACTTATGAGCATTAATTGTAGGTACTCATCTTGAGTCATTCATTAAATTTAATCAAGTGTTCAAAGCATGCACCTTAAACGTTGAAGTTGGGAAAAAATAACTCAAAATTATTCAATTTTGGCATTTAAAACAGCCACTATTTAGTTTTACGATTACTAATACCACTAGCTGAACGGATTCTCAAAGATATACATGGCACCTATCATTTCTGAAATTTTCATGCAAATCCAAGCAAAACTGTAGTGTCTGAGTCGGTAAAAAGCGCATGTTGTTCCATAGCCATATGTTGCCATAGTAATAAATGCAGCGCATATTGTTCCATAGTAATACAGGAAAATTCAAACCGCTATAACTTCGCTAAATATAATTCAATCTTTATGAAACTTTCAGGATGGATCAATCTTATAAATATACATCTACGCAATGAATTTCATTGAATTTAAGGGTACCGTTAAGATTTTATTCAAGAAAACATAAAATCGATAAATCATACTATTACTAGCAAAGTTGAGTGAATTGCGACTTCTCACGTATTTGTTGTTCTTGTACGCACCAAGGCCTACATGCATGATTTTTTTCAGATTTTTCGGATCACAGGTGTCCAATCGCGAGGGGGGGGACACAAATTTTTCGTGTATTTCCCCTCCCTGTGCGCCCCTTGAAGCAAATTTTGCCAAACTAAGACCTGTTTTGAAAAGTTATCATCAAGACCTTTCATTTGATACCCATATCGGCTACCTTTGATGAAATTTTTTTTTCAGGGGGTCATTCCCGTATATGGGGAGACCCCCTTAAATACCTTATAAAATTTTTTTGTAGTTGAACTTTGAAGAGATCACCACTTTACACCTACACACAAAATTTGATGTTTCGAGCTTAAGTAGTTTCCGAGAAAAACTGCTGTGACACACGGACGGACGGACGGACGGACGGACGGACAGACGGACAGACTGGTCGCGAAACTAGTAGGGTTTTGTAAAATTATTTTACAAAACCCTAAAAAAGGAAGAGGTATAAATGTTTTTCAATATTCCATCTGATGTTGGAAGATGAAAACAAGACCACAAAATTCAAATTCAAAAGTTCTGAACCGCTCCTTTTTTAACTAGTTTGTGAATAATGAATTTAAGTCATTAAAAGTGACTTTAGTTGAAACTAGTATGAATTAAACTGATGAAAGTAAAGAAATAACAATGGAAGCTGCCGATGGTACTGGCACATCTTTTTTCCTCAGTGATTCTATAGATCAGGACTTGGTCCATTTCAAATTAACTAGGGAAAATTAATTAAAAAAAGAAATACTAACTTAAATAAGTTAGGTAGGCAGAACTACGATCATTACAAAAGCGTTTTGTACATAACCTACAATATGTGGATAAATAGAATGATTTGATTCAAGAAAAACTTTTATGACATGCACAACAAATATATTCTTGCTTTAAAAGGATTCCATTTTAACCAGCCAAAATTTTGTTTAAATATCACTAAAATTATTGACTGACCTGAATTTTAAATATCTTTTGTTATTAACCTTATCTGAAAATTTGGAGAAAAATCAATCAAAAGTATTCCAGTCTCGCCACCAACCAAAGACAAAGTACAGGCAGCAGTGCTGGACCACAGAAAAAATAAGGCTCCTGGAATAGATTGAATACCTGCAGAACTGCTCCAAAGTGGGAATCCCCATTGAAACAACCTTCTGCATAGGCTAATATGTATAATATAGTCAGAGAAGCAGTTACCAGAGAACTGGCGGAAAGGTATAATATTTCCTGTACACATAAAGGGGCCCAAATTAAAGTGTAAAAATTGTAGAGGCATTGCTCTGGTGTGCACGTCTTGTAAAGTGCTCTCCAAAATTATGGAAAGAAAATTAAAGCCGTACTACGAAAATATTATAGGTGAATATCAGGTAGGCTTTTGAAGTGGACGGTCTACAATAGACCAAATATTCTTAGTCAAGCAGGTGTTCGAAAAGTGCTGGGAATATAACATCGATGTGAACTAACTATTTGTAGACTTCAAGCAAGTATACGGTAGTGTTGACCGGAATGTGCTGTGCAAAATAATGTTTGGCTTTAGCGTCCCAACAAAACTAATCCACACAGTCAAGATCACGATGCTAAAGACAAAGTCCTAGGTCAGGGTAAACGGTGAACTAACGGATAGGTTTATAACGGAATTAGGCTTAAAGCAATGAGATGGCCTTGCTCCAATGCTCATTCATTTAACACTGGAACACGTCATCAACAAGTCATCAGCTAAAAACTCTGGTACACTAATGTTCAAGTCCACACAATCGGTCGCATATGCTGATGACGTCGATATTATGGGAAGTGCAATCCTAGATGCCAAAGGAGCATTTCTGAGCCTAGAATCTGAAGTGAACCAACTTGGCCTACGAGTTAATGAGACTAAAACGAAATTAATGGCTCAAACGGGGACGAAAACTTCATAATGCTTTTTGTTATTCCACGGCTATTTTCACCTTGCTTTGATCATACTAAATTAACAAAAAATTTTCCTTTTTATTGGGTGACTATTACTTTTTATGTAATTGCAAACGCGCGTTTCGAAAGGAACGTCCTTTCTTCTTCAATGCGTTTTTAGGATTTTGTACTAAAATACAAAACCCTCTTGCAATCACGACCTGTGTCGGTCTGTCCGTCCGTCCGTCCGTCCGTCCGTCCGTCCGTCCGTCTGTATGTCACAGCACTTTTTCTCCGAAACTATAGAGGCTACAGCCATGAAACTTTGTGGGAAGGTCAGAAGTGGTGACCTCTTCAAAGTTCAAGGGTGAAAAAATTTGTAAAGGGGTTCAAGGGGGGTCTCCCCATATAGGGGGGTGACCCCTCAAAAAAAAATTTTCACCATTGGTAGTCGAGTAGGGTCTCATTGGTAAGGTCTTAATAAGATCTTTTCAAAACAAGTCTTAAAATTGCCTTATGAGTACCGAGGGGGGCAGGGGAAGGGGAAATTACGAACTTTTCGCGTACCCCCCCTCGCGATTGGACACCTTCCATCCGAAAAATCTGAAAAAAATCATGAATGTAGGCCTTAATGAGTACAACAACAACAAATACATGAGAAGTCGAAATTCACTCAACTTTGTTAGTAATAGTATGATTTATCGATTTTATGTTTTCTTGAATAAAATATAAAAGGTACCCTTAAATTCAATAAAATTTTGCAAACAGATGACTTTTTATAGGATTGATCTTTTCTGAAAGTTTTATAAAGATCGAATAGTATTTGATGAAGTTATAGCGATTTGAATTTTCCTGTATTACTATGGAACAATATGCCCTGTATTACTATGGAAACATATGGCTATGGAGCCATATGTGCTTTTTACCGACTTAGACACTACAGCTTTGCTAGGATTTGCATGAAAATTGCAGGAATGATAGGTATCATGAAGATGAGTACATATAATTGAAACAAGTCGAAGAGGCAGGAGAGAGCTCCTAGCAAAAGGGCTTTGTAACCATTCTAGGATTCGAAAAAATAGGCCATGAATCGATGATTACTGTACAGAGGAGTGGCCCCTGAAATTTCATGAAAGGTAGCCGATATGAATATCAACTGAAGGTTCTCTATGAGAGCTTTTCAGAACAGTTCTTAAACTGACATTTTTTGCTTCAGTGGTGGCAGAGGGGGGGGGGGGGGAGAAATACATGAAAAATGAGTTTCCTCCCTCGCGAATGGACACCCGTGATCTAAAAAATCTGAAAAAATTATCAAGGGAGATATTTATGGGTATAACTCTAACAAATACCTCAGAAGTCAAAACTCTTTCAACTTTGTTAATAATAGTATGATCCTCGAATTTCACATTTTCTCCAATAAAATCGTCTTTGACATGTTTCTTGATTTTATTCGTAGCTGGTTACTGCATTTTGTAAGTTGAGTACAAAACCCTTCTGACATGAGCATAGGTCTGTCTACCCAACTTGTTTACAAGTGTTTCTTATGAAAAATCTACAGTCATTTGATGCATTTAAGTTTTTTCATGTAGGTAATAATTCTTTAGTGCTAAATAATCTATTAAAGGGTTAAACAATTATGGGTTATTACCCTAGCTACAAATTTTCCACACTTGAACAAGTGATCCTTTAAGGCGATTAAACAGATAGAGAATTACAGATTATTAGAAAAATTAACAAAAGGATTCTTTAGAATTGTTAAGAAAAAAAAAGAGCCATTAGCATAATAACGAACTTTACAATTTTTTGAATGGCTTATTGAAAAATTAAAGAAAATAAATAAAATTGGCAGTTAGCTACGTCTACATTCATCCTTTTTTCTAGTGGCTCGTTGTAAATATACCAACTTTTGTATGCGTCTGGTTTCCACTGTCTTGACACCTCCTTCAATACTTCGACGTTGTCCTTCGTTAGTTCATGGTTTTCCTCCATTGCGTGCCGCGCTCCCCGTTGATTTTGTCTCTGAAAGTGCTATATTCCTTTTTTGTGTGCTTATGTTAGTTGATAGCGCCACTACTCTTCAGCTTATTAATTAATTCCTGGGAGTTTTTAATTGATCTATACCGGTAAATGTTCCCTATTTCTTTCAATTCTTCGATGAGCCACTTTGCAATGTTGTGTGCAGGAGAGCTGATGTCTACGTCTTGCATCTCATTTCCTTGCTTGTGAATCTTGGGTTGCCTTCGGATTCTTGGGAGGATCTGGTTGGGGACTTTAAATTCTGAATAACATCTAGAAGAAGTTTTTTTCACGTGCTTAATCGATTCGGGCAGTGGGTCTTTCCTTAATTGGAGGAATCTGGGGCTACTGAGAATTACCACGTTGTTACGTTTATCGGCCTCAAGTTAGTACACTGATTCTTGCTGCAAGTTGTTGATTATACGTCCTTCTATTCTGATTTTGTAGCTTCTTATATTTTGGATCGCTTCCTTCACTTCTTTTCGGGTTTTTTCTTTTTCATTCATACTCATGTATTAAATTGCGCTTTTCACGTCAATAATAACATATTTTATCGCTTTATTAGTAGGTATAGCATGGTTTGGTCCTTTATTCAGTACCATTCCCTAGTTTATTTAGTATGGGAGAAAACTCCAGTTCGACAAAACCTGAGCGTAGGTGACTACAACCATGAAACTGTGGATAATTTTGTCTACCTTCGAGCCAACCTGAATAGAAGAGTATTTCCCATTTTAAGGTCCAGAGTTGTACACAGGCAAAATAAGCTCCGCATTTACAAAACAATACTCAAACCTATGCTTTATACGAAAGTGAAATATGAACCTAGACAAGCAAATCCAAAAAACAGTGTCGTTTTTTGAACGCAAAGTGCTCTGAAAAATCTACGGCCCAGTGAAACAAAGGGCAGATAGGAGACTACATCACAACGATGAGTTGCACGAACTTTTTGACGATCCACCTATTTTCTCTTGCGTAAAATTAAGCAAATTGCAATGGGCGGGCCATGTACAAAGAATGTAAGATAACCGGCTATCAAAAATAATATTGATGAGAAGTGGACAAGGTAGATGTCCACCCGAAATACCGAGAATTCGATGAGAAGACACGATAGAAGCTGATAGCAGATCCTTGTTGGGATTAAACAAATGGCGGACAAGTTCGCGGAACCGTTATAACTAGAGGTCAAGGCCCGGCTTGGACTGTAGCGCCATAGATGATGATGATGAGTTTATTGGTTGTGATACATTTTCTTAACATTATTTTTTGACATTTTTCTAATGAAAAAATTGAATAAAAAACGAGTAGCTATCTGATTCAAATAATTAAATTCTGAAGTAAACTATGCAAATATCATGGATGTGTACAAGTTCACTGGATCCGTGGAACTATAACTAAATCAAATTTTCGAATATTTTAATGACGCTTGTTTATTGAATATTCAGGAAAAACGGCACATTGCTAAACAAGAAGAGTATTTAATTTTACGAGGTGTGACAATTAGGTAATGAGACTGATCTTATTGCCGCGTTTGTAGTAAGCCTGCGGACTTCAAATTCCCTTCCCTTTCTTCGGCATTGTTCCCCTCTCTTCTAATATATTTATCATTGCTCTAGCTTGTTTAATTCGCCTGCTGTGTTGTGTTGAGTAGATGTATGTTGGTGGTGCTCATCACGAAAATGGAGGAACGAAATAAAGAGCAACGCGTCGCGATAAAATTTTGCGCCAGATTGGGTGAAACAGCTTCGGAAACGTACGCTAAAATTGTGAAAGTGCATGGTGAAAGTGCTCTTAGTCGCGTCCAGGTGTTTTGATGGCACAAAGAGTTTAAGGAGGGGCGTGAAAGCGTAGAAGATGCATGAGCAAGTTGACGTTGAAAACGATGATTACTACATTACAACCGCCAAGTACGCAAAAGGTTGCGAAAACGAGTCAACAGGGTGCGCCCAGACATCCTTCGTAACTGGATCCTTCATCACGACAACGCGCCGTGCCACATCACCCTCAGCGTGTCCCAGTATTAAGCCTCTAAAGGGATCGCCGTGTTGCAACAGCCACCATATTCGCCAAATATATCACCGTGTGACTTTTTATTTCTCTAGAACAAAATCGATGGTCAAAGGAATCCATTTTGAGTCGATTGTGGACATCCAGGTGGCCGTGACGAGGGTACTCGCGGACATCCCAGTCGAAGTGTTCGAGAAATGTTACGAAGCATGGAAAACGCGCTGGAATAGTTGTATAGCTGCCCAAGGGGACTACTTGGAAGGGGACGGCAGAGTTGTAGAATAATTTTTAAATACCCGATTTTCATGGAATCAGTCTCAGTACTTAATTGTCATACCTTGTATGAACGCTAAAATGGTTTTAAATGGCAAGTCACTGATATTTGAAGGTAACATGCATGTCCAACAGAACTGTAGGAAGTGCTTGAATCCATGGTGCTCCAGTCGAGGATTTGAGAGCTGCTTTGAGCGTTCTTCGCACATGCTCTACCATGCCATAAGCTTGGGGGTGGCAGGAGGTCGCTTGAATAGGTTTAGCTCCAAAAAGGCGACTGAGCTGCTAATTAAATCAGCCTCAAATTGTGTTCCTTGGTCTGATGAAAGGGTGAAAAATGTACTGAAAACAGCAATATAATCTTCAAAGAGCCAAAATGGCTTTGCGACTAGGATGAGGATGTTGGTGGCGAAAGATGACGGACAGATAATGCATTACGATGCTAATAAGTGTCCATCGATTTGCAGTTTTTCATCTGAATTTAGTTCCTCGTTGATGATGCCTGGATTTTGAAAGTATGTCTATTGTTTCAACATATGAGAGGGCATCTTTTTAAATGTTATCCTCTCCAGGCTTATATTTTGTTTGCGTATCAAATTGAGCGATAAAATTGAGTTGCCTGTACTGCAGGATGAAGGGCCAGAGACCAAAAAATATTATGAACTTTTTCGGTTCCAGTATACATTGAAAACTCTCCACTGCTGCAAAGAGCTCTTGGTTGTAAGAAGCGTGACATTTCTCGATATCCGACATCTGACTTGAAGAAAAATTCAAGACGAGACAAAACTGCTATTGGCAACACTATCAATGGAGATTTCGGAAAATTACAACAGTGGATAAACAAAAGTAAACTAGTAAGCTGCAAAGACAAAAAATATTGTTTTTAAGCAAAAAAACAAAGTAGACTTAGATGTTGACCTAAATACTAACGGCGAAATATTGCAGACTGCTGGAAATGAAATGACTTGGTCTTATCAGAGACCATCATATGACCTGGTTGCTTAAGGAGTCCCAATAATAGGCTTGTTAAGAAGATATGAGAATTCTCTAATGCACATCAAGAAACTTGTTCTAAATGCATTTGTGCTGACGATACTACATTCTTCTTCTTTGTAGCGCTACAGCCCCTCTCGGGCCTTCGCTTCCTGCAAACAGCGCCTCCAACTGTCTCGGTCCATTGTCCGCGTCCTCTAATTTTGAAATCCGAGCAGTGATAAACTGTCTTCTTCAACCGATTCAGACTAGCGTTTCGTTGGCTTCCCCACTGATCTCCGGCCTTCAGTTCTCCCAACGAATACCTTTTTGGGAATCCATTATTTGTCCATACGGTTCATGTTACCAGCTCATTGCAGCTTCCGCTGTCTTACAATCGTTGAGACCTCAACCTCGTCGAAAATTTCATACAGCTCATAGTTTCATCGAATTCACCATTGGTCCCCGTGTAGCTTTGTTCCGATTATTCGCCTCTGGACCCGTCGTTCAAAGTCAAATGCTTGGGTTACTATCCATACGTCACACATATAGCATAACACAGGTCTTATCACAGATTTGTATACTTGTAGCTTTGTTTTCCTGTATATGTAGCTAGTCTTCAAGATCGTCAAAACTGAATAAAATATTTTATTTGTGAGCTGTATTCGTATTTCGTATTTCGTCTCTTTCATTACCGGTTTTCGTCATTTTGGCACCTTGATATACAAATTTGCTCACATTTTTGATACTGTACTCGCCACGTGTGATCCTTCGTGTGCTTGAGGTATTTTTTTTCGACTGCGTCATGAGCTTTGTTTTATTTTCTCTAGTTTTGCACTGTTGTCGAGCCTCAGGAAGAGTTCTTTAGCAGTTGTTAGTGACCGCAACAAAATGTTAATGTTGTCTGCATAGGCTACTACTTGGCTCGACTTGTATAGTAATGTACCTCGTGTTTTGACAGGTAGCTTCCTTATGATGTGCTCCAAAGCCGAATTGGATAGCAATGGGGACCCTGTTTCTAGTCTGATATTTGTGTCAAAGGCATCGGTGAGTTAGTCATTGATGCAAACTTGGGAGATCGTCAACATCATTGTCATTTTGGAAAGACAGACTAATTTGGCTGGGATGCCAAAGCAAAGCATTATTTGGTACAGTACGTTACGATCAATACTGTCGTATGCTTGCTTAAGGTCAACGAAAAATTGATTGGCTCCCTTCTTCCGGCATATGTTCTTGTTGCCAAATGTGCTGGATGAGTTTGTGATTAGCTTTATGAACACTGCTGCCACCATATTTGATGAGCTCCACTGGAATCTTATCGATGCCCGGCGGTTTATTATTCTGTTGGAATTAGCCAATGCAAGCTCTCAGCAGACATCTGTAGGCTCGGATGTTGTGGAGCTGTGTGGAGGATTAAGGAGGTTCTTGCAATATAACGCCCATCTTTCCTTAATCTTGATTCAATACTGTCGTATGCTTGCTTAAAGTCAACGAAAAATTGGTGGACGTCTATGTTGAGCTCCCAGCATTTTTCAGGTGCTTGAGTGACAGTGACCAATTGGTCTATTGTCAATCTACCTGCTCTAAAACCACCCTGATATGCCCCAATAATACTGTTGGCATACGAGCATGATCCAATTTTAGTTTCTAAGATCTTTGTTAATATTTTGTATGCCGTACAAAGTAGTAATATGCTTCTATAATTTCCGCACTGTAGCTTGTCACTTTTTTTGTGGATAGGGAATATAATTGATTGGCTCCACTCTTTCGGCATATGTTCTTGTTGCCAAATGTCCTGAATGACTTTGTGTATGGCTTGATGAACACTATTGCCACCATATTTGATGAGCTTTACTTGAATCTCATCGATGCCCGGCTCTTTATTATTCTTTTGGGCTTTGATGATGGAACAAACTTCATCCAGAGTTGGTGGGGCCAATGGAAGTTCTCCGCAGACATCTATACGCTCCGATGTTCTGGAGCTGTGCGAAGGGTTAAGGAGTTTCTTGAAATATAATGCCCATCTTTTCTTAATTTTGGTTTCATCAGCGATGATATTGCCGATTTCATCATGACAGAGCGTGGTTTCTGGCTGATAACCATGATTCAGGCCATTCACTACTTTGTATGCTTGTCTTGTGTTGTTGCTCGCGAAACTAACATATGTACTTCTCAATTGGTCGTCATAGTATTTTCTTTTCTCAATGCTAATTATCTTATTCGCTACTCTTCTGAGATTTTCACAGTGTTCTCTCTTTGTACTGGTTTTCCTACTTATGTAGTCTTTGTATGCCTGATTCTTTTTGCCGAACAAATTTTGGCCCTCACCATCGAACCAATCACCGTGGGGCTTGATGTCCGATTGTGTGCCTTACCACGGTCTTAATAGCTGCTTTCACTTCCATCCAGAGCTCGTTGCTTGTCTTTATGGATGCGTATAATGGGATGGGAGCCAGCTGGTTGCCGAGGGTCTCCGTGTAATTGTTGGACACAGATGCTGTTTTGAGCCTATCGATGTGAAATTTTTTTAAGCGGGCTGGTCTTCGCTGAATATGATTTTGACATACAAAATCGATAGGTTCATTTGAGCAAGTAATGATCTGAGTTACAAATCACATTATGGAGTACTTATTTGGAGTCAATCGGCAAAGCAACATCTTAAAAGTATATCCAGGCTACTAACCAGAGCATATAAAACATATTTTGAATCACCCAATGCTTACTCAAACTAGTTTGGCTTACCCATTAGCAAAATCAGTAGCCTTCATCATTATAATGGCGAAAGCTAAGTTTATCTACAAAAATTTAAAAATTAATGGATCAATCCAACACCATTAATTAAGGTGTCACAGACCAACCCATATAATGCGAGAAATGCTGATCAATTCGTAATTCTTTTTGCCAAAATGGATCGGCTAAACAACGATGCCCCGAATAATGCTCTGCGTATATGAGTATATAACAATCTACCAGAAATGGTTAAGAAAGCAAATCACTTTTTATATTTAAGAAAGGACTTCGGGATCAGTTAACGAACACTAATTGAAGGCTGGGCCTGAAGATTTGTTTTTAAAGCTCAGTATCTTAGGGCATTATTGACCCTATCGGCGAGATACTTGACGCGACAGATACTCAAGAGTTTTTTTTTCAATGCGTGGTATCATATTGATTTTTTTTATCTCTGACAGCTTACCATGAATTTGGACTAGATATATGAAAAAATTAATTCACATTATTTTATATGCCCCCTTATACCGATTTTTTGAATATTATATGCTTGGCATACTTGACAAAGCAATGAGATGTGAATGCAGATCACACAAACGTTATGCCACGAAGAAAGAGTGATAAAGAAAATCCATATGTTTGCTGCTGGTTCATTGATGCTCCGATGGCTAGATTTGAAGTATCCGTGTTCAAAACTAGCGGTTTCGTCAGCGATAAAAAGTCGTTATGATGGCGCAAGCTATGCCTTGCTTACACAATTTGAAAGCAGCCTAGGATTTCGTTGACGCTGATTATTTAACTTTCCTTTTGGTTCGACCTTTCAACCAGTCATTTAAAGGGGCCTGAATGTCACCCGGATGGCAAATACGAGTATGGTGTCAGTCAAAGTTGTACATCCTTATAAAATACTTGTTGTGCAGTGCACTTTGGCTGTGGAAAATTGAGGATTACTTCTGCCTTTGGCTATGGTAGACAAAAATTTGCTTCGGGAACAAGGTACCTTGCAAAAATGACCTCTGCTAAACTGATTCGGCATTTGCTACTCGTACAATCGATAGTAGACGAGCCTCTTACAAGATAGTAAAAACTTATTGAAAGTCTTCACGCAGACAATCGCCAACAGAAATTATAACGGTTTTTAGGTATCCGAAATCCACAGTTTACAATATTGCTCAAAAGTATGCGGCCGCGAAAAATTGTGTGGGTGATTTTCCCAGGCCAGCAAGGAAAACTTGTGTGTAAGAGAAGACGGCAAAAACCCCTGAAGTTGCACAAAGGGCCCAAGACCTCATTTCGGAGGATCCTGGGTGCTCACTAGTAAGCATCTTATGTGTAGTTGAGGCTTCCATGCGTTGAATTGCCAATAAGGATCAAGGCTACTAAAACAAAAAGAATCACCCACTGTCACTTGCTTCTGTGTTCACTGAAGCCTCTTAATAGCCACTAAAGCCTCTCAGCAGCCCAAATTTAAACCCCTGGACCATTACGTATAGAGCGTTATTGGGCAGTTTGCTAACAAATCCAGACACCCTAATGTGGTATCCCTACAGGCCGCCGTTGAAGCAGCATTCATACATTTACAACGAAAGCAGTTAATGAAGGTGTGCTCACTATTCAGGTGGAGAATCGGAGCAGTAATTGAAGCAAGCGGGGGTTACATTGAGCTATACATTTAAAGAAAATACCTAGAATTAAGATATAAAAACTTTTGTGGTTAAATGTTAGTTTATAAGTTATGGATAAGAATTATTATAAACACCGTGTTTTTCCGGATTTCGTTTACGCACCCTGTATATATAGGGTGATTTATTATGAGGTTTGATGTTCAATAGGCTTTATGATAGATCATGCATGACTTCTGTAAAACTGTAATGTAATTTTTACTCAGCATTATTCGGAAAATCATCATGCAATGACTTACACGTATCCAAATCGTTCAGCTGTACTACGAAAATCAGCGTTCTGTGCGACGTGTTTTTCGTGCTTTTAGAACAACTAATGATTTGCATCGTCCACCTACAGAAACCACTATAGCCAATACCATCCGCAAATTTGAAACCCAGCACACATTACTGGATAATACTCGACCGATTAGACCACACCCAGCACATAGTGAAGAGAATATAGTGGCTGTAGCTAAGAGTGTGGCTGAAGACCATGACGAATTGATTCAGCGTCTTTCTAAACAGCTTGGTTTATCGTATGCAACAACTTGGCGTATTTTAAGTAAAGATCTTGATTTTAAGGTATACAAAGTTCAAATCGTGCAAGAATTGAAGCAGAGCAACTCATGTTTCCGTCGTGATTTCGGTGAATGGACTCTGAATCAGCTCAATTGAAATCCGCTGTTTAATCGCAAAATTTTGTTCAGTAATGAGGGGAATTTTTGGCTCAGTGGATACGTCAATAAACAGAATTGCCGTATTTGGGCTGATAAATAACCTGAAGAACTTCAACAGCTACCCGTACAGCCATAGAAATGCACAGTTTGAAGTGGTTTTTGGGCGTCTAGAATCATCCGTCCATATTTATTTAAAAATAAGTCCGGTCAGAACGTAAGCGTCAATGGTGACCACTATCGCACCGTCATAACGCATTTTTTGCTACCTGAAATTGAGCCTGTGGTATCGGCGAACTTTAGTTTGCACAAGACGGCGCTGCTTTGCATACAGCGGGAAACAATGGACTTTTCGAGAAATCATTTTGTGAGACCCTGATTTCACGTTTTGGAGCAGTAAATTGGTTGTGTGATATCACACCGTTGGATTATATTCTTTGGCGTTACAGACAGTCTCTGGTCTTCAGGGGCAAGCCTGCTTCAATCGACGCTTTGGAAGCTAACATTATCCAGAATTGGACCCTCAGGATGGAACATTTACGACGTAGTCAAGGTCAACATTCAACAACATTTTAAGTATCATAGGTTTCCCTTTTGACTCACAGTAAAATTTTTACTACAAAATTCAACTTTGTGCCTTTTATTTGAGATTAAAACCAAACCTTATAATGAATCATCCTTTAAATAGGTATTTCAGACGTTGTCAACTACAAGAATTGGTTTGTTGGATCTAATTTTTCTGGAGGATCGTTTATATAACTTGCTAATAATGATCCTCGATGAAAGTAAGACATTCTTGCCATTTCCTAATAGTCAATACTCTAAACGCATTTTCGGCCAATTAGAGCCATGGCGAGCAAATTTAACTTACTCGTCTAATTACTTTTGATTTCGTTCAGAACTTTGAGGTCTGTGATGACGGAGGCTCCATTGTTACCGGTTCTTTGCCTGGTAATTTGATTAACCCCATGAAGCAGACTCGTCAAATTAACTAACTGAACTTGTCTCAGCTCTCTCGGAGTTTGTTTATTTTCTGCAAATTATCAAATTCATACTTTATAATTTTAAGGATTTTTTGATAAAGCAAGGACAATTACCAAGAAGTTCCACTAAATTTGCGATTCTGTTAAGCGCACATATTTTTCAACTACACAGTTGCATCGACAACAGAATATTTCCCATTCGTGAATATTTCCAAAACATACGAATTACTTCTACATATTTTCCCGTAGTGGATGAGTAGATATGAAGCTTTCATAAATTCCTGCGTTTCTCAACGGACATAACAATTCACTAAATCAACCAAACACATGTCGATCCTGTCATGTCCAGGCTTTTGTCGGAGGATGCATTGCAAATTGCATTGTGGCAACCTAGACTTCAATTTCATTTCATATATTACATGCACCTTTATAGCAGGCAATAAAGTTTTCCTACCAGAGCCATTTATGTATGTTCGTGCTCGCTTGGAAAGGACAAAGCCGATAGCAAATTATGGACAAGCGTCGACCGCACGGACATAAACCATAGCCAACTGACGTCCGAGTAAACGTATGTAGATTGAGCGTTGTGGTTACAAGGAAGGAAGAGAGGAAGGATCAGGGCCGGAAATGCTTTTCGACATCCAAGAAAAGTGGGTACTGCAAAAACTAATGCAATGGAAGAAATCAACTTTAAGAGGAAGGTGTTACCATGAAAAGGTTCATGTGCGTATTGGTGGAGCTTTTAAATTGATAAAATCACCCACAAAAACTGAGTAAAATCGCAAAAGCCATCATGTCCGTGTAGAATTTATTTCTCTTCCTAAGAAGTTACTCATAGATAAAGTTCCTTAGACATGCAAGCAATTAGAATCCGAATCAACCACCCTACCTGAGACGATCCAACAAGGAAAATGCATCCAATAAATCATCTACTTCGTATTCGATATTTTTCAGGCTCAATTTCTCCAGATATCGGCAAACTTCAATGAAATTCCTTAACCGCCTGCCAGCCACAAATGGATTTTTGTCGGGCACAATTTGACAGTCATCGATATGAATCTGTTTGAGATACTTTTGTTTTCTGAAACGAGGGAACAAAAGATAAAATTCACCCACAAACACAAAACGAAAAACGTAGTAAAAACGAGAAGAAAAACAAAATGGAAATATAAACAAGAAGCTCTTCGGTGTTCGACCATTGTTCTGTTCAATTCTATTTTATTATTTTCGAGGACTATTATTTTGCCACAAGTGCTTCTTATTTCAAGTATGTCCTTTTCCAAATCAACACAATGAAAAAACATTCAAGCACCTACCGACGCAGTTTTTTAAGGATAACCGCAATACTTCCGACTACACTGTTTAAAGTAATAGACTCAACCGTGCTAGGAAATTTACTGATAAATTGAAGAATTGTGCAGGCGTTGGCATTGTTGAAGGTGACGGATTTTTTCATGTTTTCTATGACGGTTTGCCATCGTTTGCATACCTGGAAATGAAATATTTTCTATTATAAAAAGGCATAAAAAAGGTATTTTAAATTTGACGTGTTCTTGAAACGTTATTTTGAAGTTTAAATAAAAAAATAAGTTGGGTATTATTAACAAACGAACAAACGCTCATTCAAAAAAGTGAGTTTCCATGATTGTATCCTTAATAGTGAATTTATAAGGAGAACAGAATCAACACCCTGCTTTGATTTATGATTCAATTCATTACAAAGGGTGGTCCAACCATAATGCACGATGTTAATTGTGCGTCACACCTTAACGTCAAGTTCTTTTCTCAACACAGTTTGACTTTTCTTTGTTTCAGTGTTTGATAAATTCAACCATAGAGAGGCACACAATTAAGCAGCGCGTTTAGGTTGTTGAAGCCTTTAACGAAAATTGGCGTTCAAATCAAAATGCATTTCGTGCACTTCGTGATTTTTTTGTTCAGCATAATCGGCCAAATGTGTCCACAATTGGGAGAATAGTGGGCAAATTTCAGCAAACCGGATTTGTAGGAAATATGAAATCACCTGTGCATGCTCGCCCAGTTTGTTCTACGGAAAACATTTCTGTTGTTCGCTATAATGTGGCAGAAGAGCTGTCAACCTCAACTCGTCGTCGTACCCAACAATTGAACATCTCACGAACATCACTGATGCAAATTTTAAATAAAGATTTGAATTTACACTCTAACAAGGTTCAAGAACTGAAGCCTACTGATCATTTCAAACGTCGATAATACGTCGAATGGTTGGTTGAACAGACAGAGGGAAATGGTGACTTCACAAAAAAAATCATCTCCAGCGACGAGGCACACTTTCACCTCAGCGGACTCGTTAACAAGGAGAATTGCCGCTTTTGGGCAAATAAAAATCCACGAATGATTGTTGAAAAGCTGATGCATCTATAAACAGTGACTGTTTGGTTTATGGGTTGGCGGCGTCATCGGGCCGTACTTCTTCGAAAATGAGGACGGCTAAGTAGTTACCGTGAATGGTGTTTACTACTGCGCGATGATAACGGACTTCTTGTGGCCAGGAATTGAGGTTATGGAACTGGACGAGATGTGGTTTCAACAGGATGGTGCCACTTGCTACACAGCCAACGAAAGAATGACTCTTTTGCACGAGGGATTCGATGGTCGTATTGTCTCACGTCGTGGTGATGTTAATTGGCCGCCACGATCATATGATTTGACACCGTTGGACTTCTTTCTCAGGGGATATTTAAAAGAAAAAGTGTGCGTCAGTAAGCCAAGAACGATTCAAGGGCTAAATGATGCGATGATTCAGCACATTAACGACATTGAACCTCAATTATGTCTCAGAGTCATTGAAAATATGGACCGTCGGATAGAAGTATGTCACCGTAGTCATGGCAAGCATTCGGGAAATATTTTGTTTCACACGTAATTATAATAGATCCGTCTATTACAATAAAAAGCATTAAATAATTCTCTGAAAACTTTTAGTTTTATTTACAATTAACATCGTGTGTTTTGGTTGGACCATTATTTATTGTAAGATGCTAGCAGTCCCTGATAATTATTTGCTACCGGAGAACCCGGCATGGCAAGCCTTCAGCAGAAAAGCAAAAAGAGTGCTTCGAAGTAAAGCTCAATAGGCATGGAATTGGAAAGTGGCATGCAAGGTCTCCGCAGCATTAAAATCGGCCAAGAAGTTCCTTTGCAAACTTATTAAACGTAGTAAGGCTTGCTGCTCGCAAGATCTACGGGGCAATGTGAACAAGGATCCGTGAGGCCTTGGTTACAAACTTAGTTAAATGGAAACTTGGTGCCCTACGCATGCCCTGCATATAGATAGCATGGGCACCTTTACCCGCCAGCCCCGTTGACACTGTCCACCGCAAATCAACAGTAAAATGCCCAATCTTTACTTGAAACTGTAAGAAGAAGTCCCATCATTGAAACTAAGGAAGGCTCCAAGTCTAGCTGAAGCTCCAGCTGAGGTGTTGTAGCTCATCTATCATCATCATACTGACTGGCTACTCACTAAACTCAACGCAGGAAAGAGTCCACCCGGGACGTTGTAAGATAGTAAGGCTCGTACTAACCTGCAAAAATAAGAAAAGTCGCCTACATACCACCTGTTATTCAAGCTAGACATGGTTTGGAAAGTGCTAGAGACACACATCTAAAGGAAACTTATTGAAGCAATTTGTGTCGCTGGGGACCTATATTGTCGGTAGTATGGCTTCAAAGCAGGATATTTCATCATTGATGCGATGACAGAGATGGTAAGCGTGGTCTAAAAGGTTGGAGACACATGACCGTATCAAGTAATGGGTAATTCTGCTGGTGAGACTTAATGCTTAGCATGGCTTCAACTCCGCTAGCTGGGAAGATTTTCTAGATACGCTAAAAACCCCTTTTCAAGTTCCAAAGTATCGAATGTGGCTTTTGAGGGACTAACTGCAAGGCCGAAGCCTGCTCTATATTACGATATAGGCCCGACAAAGGACGGGGTTACATCAGGCGTTGCTCAAGAATCTACCCTTGGTCCAAACCTGTGGCACATATCGTACAATGGGCTACTGCAACTAGAGCCATTGAATGATTCACGCCTCATTGGCTACGTGGACGGTGTTGCGGCACTTGCTATTTGACGTACCATCAAACAGGCACAGTTTGGACTTGGTATGCTCATACGCCGGTTGAAAGACAAGCACTGGAATAAACTGAAATGGTCATCAGGACAAAAAAGAGGATCCCAAAGTAAGGACTAATAGTTTTGGTGAAGTACTTGTCGAGCTGAATTCAACAGTAAAGTACCTAGCTTAGCTGATCGAATTGAAGATTATTTTCTCATAGTAAATCAGGGTAGTGGCTGATAAATCTGCTTGGAAATCTGATTGGTGTTTCATATCCTTCTACATTGTTTCGATTGTTAATCTTGGGAACTACTTTCTCAATCGTTTTCAACGTTTTCTAACTTTGACAAGTATAGACCTATTTCATCGCTAGTTAAATTTCTATCCTTAAGAACCATTGAGCAAGCATTGCCAGCATCAGAAGGAGGACGTTGCTTTTAGTACTCTCGATTAAACTTTTTTTGGAACCTTCCCCAATCCGTTTTTAGAGTTTTGTAAAATTATTTATTTTTGTAAAATAATTTTACAAAACCCTTCTAAAGTCGCATCCAGTCTGTCCGTCTGTCTGTCTGTCCGTCCGTCCGTCCGTCCATCCGTCCGTCCGTCCTTCCGTCCGTGTGTCACAGCAGTTTTTCTCGGAAACTAATTAAGCTAGAAGCATCAAATTTTGTATGTAGGTGTAAACTGGTGCTCTCTTTAAAGTTCAGCTACAAAAAAATTTTATAAGGTATTTAAGGGGGGTCTCCCCATATAGGGGAGTGACCCCCCGAAAAAAAAATTTCATTGAAGGTAGCCGACATGGGTATCAAATGAAAGGTCTTAATGAGAACTTTTCAAAACAGGTCTTAGTTTGGCAAAGTTTGCTTCGAGGGGTGCACAGGGAGGGGAAATACACGAAAAATTTGTCTCCCCCCCCCCTCGCGATTGGACACCTGTGATCCGAAAAATCTGAAAAAAACCCGGAATGTAGGCCTTGGTGAGTACAACAACAACAAATACGTGAGAAGTCGCAATTCACTCAACTTTCTTAGTAATAGTATGATTTATAGATTTTATGTTTTCTTGAATAAAATCTTTAGGGTACCCTTAAATTCAATGAAATTCAGTACACAGAAGACTATTTATAACATTAATTTACCCTGCAAGTTTCATAAAGATTGAATTATATTTAGCGAAGTTATAGCGGTTTGAATTTTCCTGTATTACTATGGAACAATATGCGCTGCATTTATTACTATGGCAACATATAGCTATGGAACAATATGCGCTTTTTACCGACTCAGCCACTACAGTTTTGCTAGGATTTGCATGAAAATTTCAGGAATGATAGGTGTCATGTATATCTTTGAGAATCGGTTCAGCTAGTGGTATCAGTAATCGTGAAACAAAATGGTGGCTGTTTTAAATGCGAAGATTGAATAATTTTGAGTTATTTTTTCCAACTTCAACGTTCAAGGTCCATGCTTTGAACACTTGATTCAATTTAATGAATGACTGAAGATGAGTACCTAAAATTATTACTCATAAGTGAAACAAGTCAAGGAGGCGGGAGAGAGCTCCTAGTAAAAGGGCTTTTTAACAACTCTAGGATTCGAAAAAATGGCCATGAATCGATGATAACAGTACAGGAGAGTGGCCCCTGAAATAAAATTCATCAAACGTAGCCGATATGAGTATGAAGTGAAAGTTTCCATGGGAGCTTTTCAAAACAGTTGTTAAACTGTCAGTTTCTGTTTCGGTGGGGCACAGGGGGGAAATACATGAAAAATGTGGTTTCCTCCCTCACGAATGGACATCTGAAATAATTATCAAGGGGGATATTTATGAGTATAACAATAACAAAAACCTCAAAAGTCTAAATTCCTTCAACTTTGCTAATAATAGTCTGATCTTCGAATTTCATATTTTCTCCAATAAAATCGTCATTGATATGCTTCTTGACTTTATTCAATCTGGTGACTGCATTTTGAAAATTGAATACAAAACCCTTTTGACATGAGCGTAGGTCTGTTTATCCAACTTGTTTTTTTTTTAAATTCACCCGGTGATTTTCATGTTTGAACTGGAATGAGGAAGACAACATCCCTTTGATCATTGATTCTTATTGTAATTGCTTTATGTTTGCCATCGTAAGGAAGCACCTGAATTTCCTGCTGAGGACTGTCAAAGCTGAATTCAGGTCTTGCAGAGGTCCAAATATGAATTTATCCTAAAATATGTTAGGAACCCCGCCCCAGATAGATTGCACATGTATTCAATTTGGTTATCTGTTATCCACGATTTCAGGAATAAACATCTTGGATTGCTGTTCGTGTTCAGCCATAACGTATGCTTGGCAGTCAGGTTACCTGCAAGAATATAATAACTATACAGCCTGTTCAATTTGTGTTTTTCACACAAGGAATTGAATTCCTTCTTGAACTTGCAGTTGTATAGGCAGAGATAACAAAGAGGATATCCCCATCGGGCAGTGAAATGTTGATTACGGACACTGCAAGAACTTGAAAGTTTTGAATTCGACTTTATAACTATTTTGGGAAAAATAGGGTATTCTTACCAATATCCTAGTGCCACCTCCTTCATCACCGTTTGCCCTATCGTTTTTTATGAATTCAAAATCCTTACATATCATGGAGTGCCATTAATTGAGCTGGGTTTCAGTGAGAAGCATGAACTCAAGCTTTTGCTCGACGATGAACTCCAAAGATAGTTACGTCCATGTAGAGTAACAATAAGATTGACGCTGATCGAGATATGAATACTTGCCGTGGGAGTATGGCTAAATTACAAGTTACTTTGAGACGATTGAAAGATTTGAACGCTTAGTGAATTTTGAGAAGCAGCTCATCATTAACTTTTACATTATTTACAGCAATGTCTGCTGGCCCTTTAGCGGCTAGTGAAAATCATATTCCAGGCTTGATGAAGTTACAACCTTTGGCACTGTGGTGTTATTCCGCTTGTTTTGGAATAAATTTAACTTTTGCATTTTGACATCAATAGCATCCTCGATATAATGCTGGATGACCAAATATACTGCGGTTCACGTTGTACAATTTATTTTTAAGGTCCCAGCAGAGCCAATTCGCAGTCACCGGGTTGCATGTACTACTTTACATTTTACACACTGATAGTGCATCTCGCACACCATTGACAAACCATTGACAATAATACCACTGGTTGACTACTCTTTTTTGGAGGCGTTTCCATTTCACCAATTTGAAATTCATGTACCTTATTTGTTGAAGCCATATAAAAGCGAAACTCTTCAAAATCTGGCTGATTAATGTTCAGCCCTGACCAAAGAAAAGGACAAAAATAAAACAAAAGAAAAGTTCTACAATCACCTGGAAAGACTAGTCGACTCATTGCCAACAAGCCTACAAACGACACAAAAATAACTCAAGCTCAAGTTGGCAATGAGCTATATAATCGGGGAACGACTGGAGGATAAAGCCTCCACGATGAAACAAATGACAATGGCCAGCGCCTGATTGACTTTGCATAAAGCAAAAATCTAGTCATACATTCGGCTTGCTTCCCACATTAACGCCTTCCTGAAATAACCTGGGTAACCGGATGGCAACACACTAAACCAAATCGACCATGTTCTGATCCGACAATGTTGGGCCTGTAGCATACTTTACGTCCGTACATACCGAGGAGCCAATTGTAACTCAGATCATTACTTGATCAAATTAACCTATCGATGTCGCATGTCAAAGAAATATACAGCGAAGATCAGCCCGCTTCAAAAATGTGACATCAAAAAGCTCCAAACGGCATTTCACGGAGACCCTCAACAAGCAACTGGCTCCCATCTTATCAGATGCATCGTTAAAGACGAAAAATGAGCTCTGGATGGAAGTGAAAGCCGCTATTAAGACCGTGGCTGAACAGACGGTCCGACATCAAGCCTGGCGCAAGAGGAATGATTGGTTTATGATGAGTGCCTAAATGCGTTAGATAAAAAGAATCAGGCGTAAGAAGAATACGTAGGTAGGAAAATTAGGATGAAGAGAAAAAACTTTGAAAATCTCAGAAGAGTAGCGAATAAGATAATTGGCATTAAGAAAAGAATATACCATGGAAACCAATTGGGAAGTATAGATGTAATTTTAGCGAGCAAAAACACAAGACAAGGATACAAAGTAGTGAAAACCCTGAAATGTGGTCGTCAGCACGAACCCACGCTCTCTCGGATGAAATCGGCAATATCACCGCAGATGAAACCAAGATTAAGGATAGATGGGCATCATATTTCAAGAACCTCCTTAATCCTCCGCACAGCTCCACAAACTTGGAGCCTATGGATGTCAGCGGAGAACTTTCATCAGCCCCACCAGCTCTGGATGAAGTTTGTTTCATCATCAAAGCCCAAAAAAATAATAAAGCGCCGAGCATCAATGAGATTCCAGTGGAGCTCATCAGATATGCTGGCAGCAGTGTTCCTAAAGCTATTCACAAAGTCATCCAGCACATTTAGAAAGAATAGTTGAATTCTACGTCTGGCACTCTTTGCGTGTAGACGTGTTTCTTTTTCGCGCCTGTCAAGAATTTTTAATTAATTAAAATTATTTTTAAAAACGTCAATCAGAAAGTAAGTTTCGAAAAAAAACTTATTACATCGTCGAACTATTCGAACAATTTATCGAGTATCTGAATTTTACCTGCGAGAAAGTTTCAAAAAAGAAGAAGAGTTTTTCACCGGGGGGCAGAGGAGCCCGACAGCTTTCCACCGCTGGGGGACCCAGGGCCAGGCATTTCGAATAGGACGAATGATAAAATCATGAAGCGGGAAAACTATCAAGACAGCTGTGAGTATGGCAAGCGTATTACTCTTTCAAGTGAAGCGTACGAAAGAGTAACGAGAGAAAACGCAAAGATTATTAAACAAAACGATGAGATGAAGCTCCGAATACAAAGTTTGGAGGATATGGTCCGGATATTAACAAATGCGAACAAAACAAAACTGATGAAACCAAAGATTACGTCCCGCAAAGAAGAAGCGATAACAAATAAGAAGAATGAGAAAAAGGAAGTGACAACAAACAAGACCAACGAAAAAACAGTACCAACACAAAAGACTCAAATATATAAAGCAAGATTGCAAAATACGAGCAAGACATCAATCCATGATGCTGAAAACATGCTAAGCGCAGGATGAGCAAACGAAAGCGCCAATTGCTATGCGGTGCTGTTTGCGATGCATGACGAAGTGGACATCGAGATGGAATGCCAAGATAGGATAGGTAATATTGATGATTGTAGTAATAATTTCATTGAATATTTAAAATCAAAAAATAAGGAGAAGGAGAAGAAGATAACCGGTGTGTATGCTGGTTCTCCTATTCAAAATAATAAGGTGAATGAGAAAGTGCCTCCAATTAACGTTTTTGGGCAGCGTGGAGGAGATATGGTTCGGTTATTGGCAGCCGAACATAAAATCAATAACTTTGAAGTTAAAAGAGTGACCGCTGATAAACACACAATTAAAACAAAACATTAGCTGATTTCAAACTGGCAAAAGATCCTCTTAATAAAGTAAAAGATCCCCACTTCACATATACGCCAAAGGCGGAAAAAATCAGACCTTCCTGTTGAAGGGCTTGGACTGTGGGGGAATACAGTTGATCGCCTTGAAATGTTGCAGGAAGCAGCACCAGCTGTTAAGTTCATCAGTGTGAAAAATTTGGCGAGAAGGAGATCAACTGTTGAAGGCAAAATATTACCATTTTATTTGATCCAAATTTCTAACGATAGCAGTCCGAGTGCCCCCAACAGGTAAGGTACCTAAGCTTTAGAGTTGTGAAGTGGGAACGCCTCCAAAAAACTGAGGTCAACCAGTGTTACCTGTGCCAAAGATTCGGTCATTCAGCTGCCAATTGTGCCATGCACTATCGTTGTGTTAAATGCAAAGATGTTCACGCCCCCAGTGAATTCGTATTGGCTCAGATGGAGCTAAAGGAAAAATTATAATGTGTTAATTGCGAGATATTTGGTCATCCAGCATCATATTGAGGAAGCCCTCGTTATTAAAATGCAAGAGTTAAATTTTCCCCAAAACAAACCCAAGTACATCACAACTTCGTCAAAACTGGGGTATCATTTGCACTTGCTGCTAGAGGACCAGCAGACAATTTAAATAAAATAAAAAATGTAAGTGGCAATAATGAGCTGCTTCTCAAAATCTATCAACAGCTTCAATCTCTTTCAGATAGAATAAATAAACAAGACCAAAAAATCAATTTCTTTTTTCAACGTTTATGCCAACATGCTTCAAAATTGTTTGTCATCCAGTCACATCCCCATGGATAGGATTCATCTCATCTCAATCAACGTCAGCTCTATTGTTACCAAACATCGGCGTGATTATCTCCTTTAATTCATTGTTAAGCAAAAGCCTGACATCATGCTTCTCACCGAAACTCACCTCAATTCATGGCACTCCATGATATTTAAAGATTTTGAATTCGTAAGAAACGATAGGGTAATAGGTGATGGGGGAGGTGGCACCGGGATATTGTCTCGAAAACCGAAATATTGAAAAAGTCGAATTCAACAGCTTTGAATCTCTTGAAGTGTCCGTTATCAAAATCTCACTGCCAGGTGGGGATAACCTCTTTGTTATCTCTGCCTATGCAACTGGCGGAACTGTTCTCAAGCTCAAGAAGGAGCTCAATTCTTTGTTTTAAATACTCGAATGGAACAGACCGCATAGTTATAATATTCTTGCTGGTGACATAAGTGCCAAGCATACATCATGGCTGAACGCCACCAATAATCCAAGAGGTGTATTCCTAAATCGTGGATAACAGAGAACCAAATTGAATACAGGTGGGTCTGAGTTCCCAACATACCCTAGGACAAATTCATATTTGGACCTTTGCATTGCAGACGCAAGACTTGAATTCAGCTTTAATAATCCTCAACGGAAACTGCAGGTGCTTCCTTACGATAGCGACTATAACGCAATCGTTATGGAAATCAGTCATGAAAGGGATGATTTCTTCCTCATTCCAGTTCAACATGAAATCATCGGTTGAATTTAAAAAAAAAACAGATTGGGGAAAGTTTCAAAAGAAATCGGGAGTACCAGAAGCAATATCCCCCTTCTGATGGTGGCAGCTCTTGCTCCATGGTTCCTAATCACAGGAATCTAAAACTAACGATGAATAAGTCTCTATTTGTCGATGTTAGAGAAGCTGACGTTAGAAACGATGGAGAAAGTAGTTCCCAAGACCAAACATCGAAACAATATGGAAGGATATGAAACACAAACCATCGCAAGGTTAAAAAAATTGATAAGCCCTCTTCTTACACGCGTCAACAATATTTATCGACGATTTTTGGACGACAACCATCCCTCGTTGGCTTTATTGAAATTACACCTGAAGAATGTCCGGCACTTAATCCGTTCATACTTCAGGGGTGAGGTCAGCAATCAACGTTTGGAAAAATTTAAGGGGTATTAGCCCACAGGACCCAGATGGCGTTTTCGTGAAAGTGAAGAGAACATTCCGCAAGAAGTCTCAAGTGAAGTTATCGAACCTTGAAGTCACTAGTGATGAGATAAACTTTCTCGATAGGGCTGGTATCGAAACTGATAGTACGACTCCGGATAGAAATGGAAACAGGATTATGTGTGAGGAATTGCATAAGCTTGCCGTGAGTGGAACACATTTTGAATTGTTTCATCTACCAAACCCTGAGAGGAGGAACGAAATATTTTCAGAAGTCGTTGAAGCAAAAGTTTCTGATTTCAAATCAAACCTGAACGGCCAATCAATTCTTCATTTCAATGAAACATTAACATCTGACCTCATACCGAGCTTGAATCTTATTGATTATTTTGTCAGCTATAAAGGCTTGTGTTTCATATTTCGCAGGACAAACAACAAAAAATCATGAGGTACTGATGGTATTCCAAATGAAGTTTTCCGACATTTGGCGGAGGTTGCTATTAAGAATTATTGCATATTGTTCAACATGTTGAGCAATTCGTATTTCCTAAATGAGTGGAAAAGGACTAAGGTGTTTCCGATCTTGAAAAAAGGAAAAGAATCTTCATACCTTAAAAGCTATCGTCCAATCAGCTTGCTGCCTAACATCAGCAAGGTGTTTGAAGTGATACTCAACAGAGCATTAAACGCCCACATTGAGGAATATCAGTTGATGCCGAATTGCCAATTTGGTTTTCGTGCCAAGCATTCGACCACACATGCAATAACGAAAGTAACCTCGGACATCTGGTGGAAACTAATTGATAGCCAATGTGTTGTAGCATGTCTCATTGATATGGAGAAAGCCTTCGATACGGTGTGGTTAGATGAACTAGTTTTTAAACTCCTTCAGGACAAGTTCTTCAGACACCTTGACGCCATGTTGTGTAATATGTTATACGGAAAATTGTTTGTAGTAACTGACGGAAATCTGAAAACCATGCGCGTATTCTAGGTCTTGAATGGTCTATAGCCGGAAACAGTTACTGCGCCTCTGCTCTTCTCAATCTTCATTCGCAAGCTATTGAACGGCTTAATTTTAACGTCTCGCCAACGCGATCATTGGTAGCGTTTGCTGATGATCTGCTCATCTATACGGCACACCAGAAAGCTACAATAGTTCAGTGCAATCTCCAAAAAATGTTCAATTATGTATAGCTACACTGACAATTGGCGAATGAAAATCGATGACCAGAAGTGTGAAACAATCTTGTTTCGGACAACGCTGCAGGGGGTCAGTCAAGACCTGAAACGTAATTGGAAAGATTTCCACATCATGGCTGGCGAGGGTAGTTCAGAACGAGTTCCACATAAGTCCTGTGTTCGATACCTCGGTGTTCATCTCGATCAGTATCTGTACTATACTGAACATATGAAAGTTATGCTCAGTAAAGCACTAAAAGTAGTCATGGCCCTTCGAAGACTCTTCCATTCCAAATACATTGATCAGAAGGTCAACATTATCTGTTACAAGACACTGATTAGATCGGTTTGGACATATAGATGTCAGATCTGGTACAATCAGAATGCTAGTACTATGGAAAAATTAAGAGTTTTCAAAATGAAATGTCTTCGTGCATGCACTGCTCTGTACAGAAAGCCTGAGACGGATTGGAAACATCATATATCGAATAGAAGAATTAATCAAACTGCTGAAGTGACAAAAGTCGATATCTTCTTACTGAAATTACTTCGGAATCATATCGCAAGATCTGTGACTGTGAGTGAAAACCCTTGGTTTTCACAGCCGTTCGTTGAAGGTGGTCGAGCTGAGACGGGGCAATCTAGGTATTGGTGGCTGAATGACAATGTGTAAATTATTCATGTTTTTTTCCAGTTTTTGCGTTTTTAGTCACTTAGTTTTTGAGTTTCTGCTCATTATTGCTAGAATTAGTATTCTTGTTTATTTGTGTTCAAAATTAGGGGAAGGTTGGGTATATGTTATTAATTTATTAGGTTTAGAGATAAGGTTAAACGCGTAGGTTAGGAATATTGTGATAGAATTTTTTAAGTATAAGATAAAGTTTTTGATTGAAGAATTTTATTAGAATTAAGCTAAGACATGTGAGTTGCAGGATCAAAGTTCACTGTTGTGTTTAAATTATAAATAATTTTACGATAGCGTTGGTTGGTTTTTTCTCCTTTTTCAATTGAATTACATAATATGTAATAATCTTTATTAATTTGAATTTGCTAGTTTTTTTTTGATGAAATATGTTTAATGATAACGTATAAATTTAGAGAGCCATGTGGCCCATTAATTTTTTGGTATTGTTATTGTTTGGAATTTGCTTTATATTCTTTGAAAATTTATACCGATTAGTATTGAATTAAGCGCTTTTGACTTTGAAAGAAGAGCAGATGCCGAAAGAGTGGAGCCAATCAGTTATATTCCTATCCACAGAAAAGGTGACAAGCGACAATGCGAAAATTATAGAATCATATCACTACTTTGTACGGCGCACAAAATACTTTCAAAGATCTTAAAAAACAAAATCGGATCATGTGCCAACAGTATTATTGGGAAGTATTTAGGTGGTTTTAGAGCAGGTAGATCGTCAATAGACCAATTGTTCACAGTCAAGTTGGTACTTGAAAAACGCTGGGAGTTCAACATAGACTTACACCAAATATTCGTTGACTTTAAGCAAGCATACAACAGTATTAATCGTAACGTTCTGTATCAAATAATGCTTTGCTTTGGCACCCCAGCCAAATTAGTCCGTCTTACCAAAATGACATTGCCGTCGACGACCTCCCAAGTCCGCATCAATAACCAACTCATCGATGCCTTTGACACAAATACCGGACTAAATCATGGAGATGGACTAGCCTATTGCTATTCAATTTGGCTCTGGAATACGTCATAAGGAAGCTACCTGTCGATACACGAGGTACATTACTATACAAGTCGAGGCAAGTAGTAGCCTATGCAGATGACATAAACATTTTGTTACGGTCATTAACAACTGCCAAAGAACTTTTCCTGAAACTCAACAGTGAAGCAAAACTAGTAAGGCTACAAATCAATGAAAATAAAACAAAGCTCATGACGCAGTCGAGGAAAAATACCTCAAGCACACAAAATATCACACATGGCGAATACAGTATCAAAAATGTGGGCAAATTTCTCCAAGTATACAAATCGATGATAAGACCTGTGTTATGTTATGGGTGTGAAACATGGACCCTAACCCAAGCATCTGCAAATATATTGAAAACCTTTGAGCGTAAGGGTCCTGAGGCAAATAATTGAAACAAAGCTAGACGGGGACCAATGTCGAATTCGATACAACCATAACCTATATGAAATTTTTTACGATCCGGAGGTCTCGATGATTGTAAGAGTGCGGAAGCTGCAATGGGCTAGCCATATGAATCGTATGGATGAACAATGGATACCCAAAAATGTATTCGTTGGGAGAACTGAAGGCCGGAGGCCAGTGGGGAAACCGAGGAAACGCTGATCTGACTCGGTCGACGAAGACAGTTCGTTGCTGCTCGGATTTCGAAATAGGAGGACGCCGTCAACGAATCGAGACAGTTGGAGGCGCTATTTGCAGGAAGCAAAGGTCCGAGAGGGACTGTTGTGCTTAGAAGAAGAAGATTTGTTGAAGCGTACTTGGACAGCTTATGTTAGAAATTTGTACCAGATCAAATGGTAAACTCATCTTTCCGATGGTAGATCTTCTCACTGCTAAGTTTTAGATGTAATTAAATTCAATTCCTGGTGTGGCTTTGTTAGGCACCTAAAAAAGTTGGACCGTTTCTTCTCCGCAGTCTAGACCCTTCAATAAAAAGGCCAGGTTTTTTTCATTTTTTGCTATATCAATGGTGTGGAGCATCCCCAGGGTTAAGCGCATCTTTGGCAAACTTAAAATCAACCAGTGATTTCATTTTAATAGTTAATTGCTCAGCATTAACTCAAATCACAATTTATTTTCGACTACTAATAACTGAACCATATCTCTTCCACTATATCAGAAGACATTGATTGGCGGAATTTTTTCTGCCTTGCTGGTAGCTTTTTCAGAGGAACCAGCAGAGCTGCGAGTTGGTTTCTTCTCGTTATTTCTTAAATGTTGTATAAAATTGACATGATTATCTTTATCAGAATTTCTTTCAATACTTTTTTTAACTTCCACTGATCTGTCCTGCGCTGCTTGGCCATCATTCGTGCCAATATCACTTAAAATTTCTTCCCGGGTCGTTTATTTTATATTTTTTTAATGTTTATATCCTTTTGGACCTGCTTTTGCGAATCCGGGTTTTGAGTATTAGTCCTTGTCGTGACTAATTCTACGAGGGGCTGTAGCCATGCCCATAGTTCATTATTTTCTTTTTGTAGTCTGATCACTCTTTCTTGTCTTTGATTATTTGTAGTTTAAATCCACCATCTACGACATCTGCTTCATTATGTTTTCTTTTGTTGAAGGTTGACGCCAGTTTTGAACTTGACATTTCCCCAGATTCCCCCAAAGGTGGGAAGCCGTCGGGCTCTTCCATACCATCGGTCCGGAACTTGTCTGAATTGTTCGCTTTTCTCTACTTATCGAAGTAAAATATTATTCAATATAAGTTCCTTGAGTCAATTACTTTGACAATTTAAGCTTTTTACAATAAAAGTCAACTTTGGACCGGCATTAGCAAAAAAATTAATTTATTTTTTGAAAACTTTCTACATGAGTGATTTAAAAACAAGTTTGTACGCAACGAATGCTAGACCTAGAATCTTGTTTCGGTATTACTTCAACCACTTCGCGGATGTGAGGCAGCAGACTGATTGAATGATAGTTTTTAGAGCATGAAGATTCTCTTAATTTTTTCAAGTTCAGAATTATTTTGACTTTTTTCAACTGATTTGAGAAATATGAATTGCTATACATGTTGCTGTACAATATGCGATTTCTAATAGAAACCTCAGGTAATATCGTAGCACTATATTGGGAGTACCGTCAAGACCATATGATTTCTCGTTATTTATCCGGCCGAATATGAGGCACACAAGCCTTCATAGCTGATAAAATAATCAAGACAGCCAAAGGTCAGTGTTTCATTGAATCAGCAAATGGATTTGCCGTTCAGACTTGATTTGAAATTGGAAAATTTTGTTTTAGTGACTTCTGAAAGTGTTTATGTCACCCTCTATGGGTTTCTAGGTGAACCGATTAAAAATCGGGGCGTTGAAACCTTCCGCACACTTTTCCTATGCCAGAGTAGAGAAAGGCTGCACGGTGACCACATTAAAGATAAGTTGGGTAAGCAGGAGAGTGCTCCTACCAGAAGGTCTTTGTTAACATCCTAGGGTTTGAAATAAGTTTTCTAATAGCGCGAATCGATAATTTGAATTATTCATCCAATACTTGGTTATGAAATCGTCCAAATTTATGCAAAAGATGCACAGTTTCTTTCATAAGTCCAGTGCAGCCGCCATTTCGACCTTGCTTAAATGATTTTTTGGTGGAACATATTCAAGTTGAACACTATTCCTTAAACAAATTGTTAGTGCATTTTGCCTTCCCCTGAGCCCCCTTATTCTTAAAATGACTTTTTTATTCCAGATTCTAAAAGTCCTAATCAAGACCTTTCGTTTGATGCCACACTCGACGACCTTTGGTTTAAAAAAATGTTTAAGGGCTAATTCATTATTAGGGGGGACCCCCCTTAACAATTTTTAAATTTTTGGCTAGACGTTAACTTTTGAGAGACCATTACTTCTGACCTTTTCACAAAGTTTGAGCACTCTAGCTTCTACAGTTTCTGAGGAAACTAGCTGTGACGCACGGACAGACGGACGGACGGACGGACAGATGGACAGACAGGTCGCGAAACTAGTAGGTATTTGTAAAAAATTTTTACAAAGACCTAAAAAAAAGAAGTTCTCCGCATAGATGGGACCAGGTAGCAGATTACTCTTGGCCTCTTTTAATTGCTGAAAAAAAGTGCCTTGGGGAGTTAGAGTTGAAGTGATGTATTTTCAAGCCTCCTCCTTACCCTGGGAGAGAAATGAACGCAATATATTTCAGATACTAAGCCCATCAGCAGAGTTTCTATCCCAAAGTATTGCAAACAAAATATGTAATACTATTCTAACAAATAAAAAATAAAATCAAAAATTCTTTGACTTTGATTTGTTTGACTTTTCGAACGAATATCGTCCTACTCGTAAACCTCACTGATTTTACGGCCTAACATCAAATTACCTCATCACCACTTCCCATTCAACCATTCGTGATGAAGAAGAGAAATTATTTAGGGTCAAATTTATGTAGTAGGAGATCCTTCTTAAAAACTTTCAAATTTTCTTCATCCCAAATTTTCAAAAAGTTCTCACTTTTGATCTTTTCACAATAAGTAATAGTTTTGGTGTCTAGAGTTTTAGAACGAACAGTTGGAGTAGAAAGGCCGTAATCCTGGTAAGGATTTGTATTCCAGTAGAAATCCCTCAAAGAATTCGTTTGTTAGGGTTTTGTAAAATAATTTTACAAAACCCTACTAGTTTCGCGACCAGTCTGTCCGTCTATCCGTCTGTCCGTCCGTTCGTCCGTGTGTCACAGCAGTTTTTCTCGGAAACTACTTAAACTAGAAACATCAAATTTTGTGTGTAGGTGTAAAGTGGTGATCTCTTCAAAGTTCAACTACAAAAAAACTTTATAAGGTATTTAAGGGGGGTCTCCCCTGTAGGAGAGTGACCCCCCGAAAAAAAATTTCATTGAAGGTAGCCGATATAGGTATCAAATTAAAGGTCTTGATGAGAACTTTTCAAAACAGGTCTTAGTTTGGCGAAATTTGCTTCGAGGGGCGCACAGGGAGGGGAAATACACGAAAAAATTATCTCCCCCCCCCCCCCTCGCGATTGGACACCTGTGATCCGAAAAATCTGAAAAATCAGGAATTTAGGCCTTGGTGATTACAACAACAACAAATACATGAGAAGTCGCAATTCACTCAACTTTGTTAGTAATAGTATGATTTATCGATTTTATGTTTTCTTGAATAAAATTCACCCTTAAATTCAATGAAATCCAGTACGTAGATGTCTATTTATGACTGATCTATCCTGAAAGTTTCATAAAGATTGAATCATATTCAGCGAAGTTATAGCGGTTTGAATTTTCCTGTTTTACTATGGAACAATATGCGCTGCATTTATTACTATGGCAACATATGGCTATGGAACAACATGCGCGTTTTACCGACTCAGACACTACAGTTTTGCTAGGATTTGCATGAAAATTTCAGGAATGATAGGTGTTATGTATATCTTTGAGAATCGGTTCAGCTAGTGGCATCAGTAATCTTAAAACAAAATAGTGGCTGTTTTAAATGCGAAGATTGAATAATTTTGAGTTATTTTTTCCCAACTTCAACGTTTAAGGTGCATGCTTTGAACACTTGATTCAATTCAATGAATGACTGAAGATGAGTACCTACAATTAATGCTCATAAGTGAAACAAGTCAAGGAGGTGGGAGAGAGCTCCTAGCAAAAGGGTTTTGTAACCATTCTAGGATTCGAAAAAATTGGCCATGAATCGATGATAACAGTACAGGAGAGTGACCCCTGAAAAAAAAATTCATCAAACGTAGCCGATATGAGTATGAAATGAAAGTTTTCATGGGAGCTTTTCAAAACAGTTGTTAAACTGTCAGTTTTTGCTTCAGTAGGGGCGCAGGGGGAAAATACATGAAAAATTTATTCCCTCCGTCGCGGATGGACATCTGAAATAATTATCAAGGGAGATATTTATGAGTATAACAATACCAAAAACCTCAGAAGTCGAAATTCTTTCAACTTTGTTAATAATATTATGATCTTCGTATTTCATATTTTCTCCAATTAAATAGTCTTTGACATGTTCATTGATTTGATTCGATCTGGTGACTTTATTTTGTAAATTGAATACAAACCCTTTTGACATGAGCGTAGGTCTGTTTACCCAACTTGTTTAAAGAGTATAGTAAAGATGCATTAAAAGCATTCTCGAAATACTGGTTTAAATTTACGATTAAAGAACATATCTTATAGAACCATCAATCAAGTGTTATTTAATTCTACATAAATCTACCGAATTATCACAAAAACTACATTAGCCAAACAGGCAATGAAGCATCTGCTCTTGACCTCCACCGAACTAAAAAAATCTAAATTGCCTCCAACATTTACTTTCTCCCATTTAAAACGTCGTTAAATCGTTTTCATCATTTATAATTGCAATGTTGTTACGGCCACAATTAGCAAAGAAATTATTTGGAAAGTCATTGTATTTCGTTGTAATTAATGTCCTTCTGCAAACATTTTCTTTCGCGTTGGCCATTTACTCGTAGTCGTAGTCTGAGCACGCTGAATCCTTGTTTTGCTTGGCTAAATGATTAACTTAAGTTATTAAACAAATTGCCGGCAAAATAGCATCGAAATTTCAGATAAGGATTTTCCAGACATTCAACGTTTTTCCACTTGTACCAGACAAAAATAACAAACATTAACATTTACGGACATTATAACACATTAAGCACAGGCATTAGCTAATTGAGGATCATTTGCTTTAAAGGGTTTGAACAACATTTAAATGAAAAGTGTGGTGGGCTTAAGCAGACGATTTGTAGGATGAGCAATTACTGGAAGATATTATAAGCAGAATGATTCTTCAATTGGTCTGGGTGGGAAGTGATTGAGTCTACCACTTTGTTGAAAAATTTGAAAGCTTAGGAAAGAAGCATGACGCTATTTTCTTTTGGGTGGACTAGTTATCTTACTGAACGTTGATGAGGCGAAATTTGAATATTCATCGCGTACATTTATACTTGTTTCAAGAGAAACTACTATATAAATTAGTTTGCATGAAATTTACATTGCATTTTTACGTTTGAAAAATGTTTTTTTTTTAATCAATGGACAATGGGATTAGATTGGATAACAACCTCCTCTAGCAATCACAGAGAACATATAAAAATCTTATGGCAGATGTAATGCATTCGTTTCTTTGCGGCCATCTGAACGTGAAGCTTACAGAAAATTTATATTAAAGTAACTTTTTTTAATTTTTAAACTATTCAACCCCAATAACTTTGCAGAGAAATCAGGCAACCAGGGACAATTTTAACTTGCCTCTACTTAATTTTCCAGGTGGCGTTCACTTTGTTAATGATTTTGATGAATAGCAAACTTATAATAGTCATAAACGATATGTAAACTGCTTTGTTTGGATTGACTCTGGGTTTTAAGATTAAAGCTTTAGAAATATTACCCTTACCACTTACTCACCTACCTACCAACTCTGATTTAAGTATTTGTCATTGAATATTCCATTTTCAATCAGAGTTTGTTGTACAAGTTTCCCTAGCTAGGCGTTAGGACTTAAAGTTACCATTTCTTAACCAGCTTTAATTATAGCCGTTCTTTTTTCTAAAAATATATGGTTTCGTCGTGTAGGTGTTTTGTTAACGATCCCAATATTTTTTGTTTTATTTGTGTAAAATATTTTCAAAGAAAAGAACAAAAAGAGATTAACAAATTTGTGAAATAAACCTACTAAGCTTATTTTAATATCTTGTGAACAAACGAATAAATATTGGGCGACGAAAACAGTGTGTAGGTCTTGTGTAAAAACTTTAAGGTACTGCAGCAAAGGAGGACGTAAAGGGCTTAAATTTGAATCGCCAATGATGTGGTTTTAGCGCAGGTAGATCGACAATACACCAATTGTTTGCAGTCAAACAAGTACTTGAAAAATGCTGGGAGTTTAACATAGACGTGCACTAAATTTTCGTTGACTTTAAGCAAACATACGACAATATTGACTGGAACGTGCTGTACGAAGTAATGCTTTGCTATGGCAACCCCGCTAAATTAGTCCGTCTTACCAAAATTACGTCAACGATCTCCTATGCCCGCATCAATAACCAACTCACCGATGCCTTTGACACACATATCGGACTAAAGCAGAGAGATGGGCTGGCCCCATTATATACAATTTGGTTCCGGAGAACGTCTTACGGAAGCTATTTGTCGATACAGGAGGTACATTACTATACGAGTCGATCCAAATAGAAGCCTATGCAGAAGACATCAACATTTTGTTGTGGTCATTAACACCTGCCAAAGAACTCTTCTTGAAACTCGGCAGCAAAGCTATAAAGCAATGAAAATAAAACAAAGCTTATGACGCAGTCAAGGAAAAATACCTTAAATACACAAAATACCACACTTGGCGAATACACTATCAAAAATGTTAGCGAATTTGTGAATCTAGGTGACACAATGACAAGAACCGGCAATAAAAGAGACAAAATACGCCGAATACAGCTCGCAAATAAAATATTTTATTCAGTTTCGACGATCTTGAAGACCAGCTGCATACATAGGAAAACAAAGCTCCAGGTATACAAATCTGTGATAAGACTTTTGTTATGCTATGGATGTGAAACATGGACCCTAACCCAAGCAACCGCAAATATATTGAACGCCTTTGAGTGATGGGTTCTGAGGTGAATAATCGGATCGAAGCTAGATGGGGACCAGTGGCGAATTCGATACAACCATGAGCTGTATGAAATTTTCAACGAGTCTGAGGCCTCAACGATTATCAAGAGTGTGGAAACTGCGATGGGCAGGACACATGAATCGTATGGACGAACAACGGATACCCAAGAAGGTATTCGTTGGGAGAACTGAAGGCCGGAGACCAGTGGGAAAACCAAGGCTGGCCTGACTCGGTGGTCGAAGACAGTTCAGTGTTTTTCAAATTTTTTAATTGGAGGATGCAGTCAATGGATCAAGACAGTTGGAGGCGCCATTTGCAGGGATCAAAGGCCCGAGAAGGGCAGTAGTGCTACCAGGGAGAAGAAGATGTTGTTGATCATGGATATTTTTTTAATACCTCTTTTTCCTTCGAATCTTTCCATTACTCTTTCTTCGTCACAACATACTCGCACGACCTCCACTCATTATCCATTCGGCAAGTTTATTTAGAGCTTCATTCGAAAGAGTGTTCATATGTTTTTGTTATAAGATGCATTCAATTTTCGTTTTGTAAATAGCTCTAGTTCCTTTCATCGTCGCACTACGTTCGTACAATTTGCACTTCACACATCGTTGATTCCTACGTATGGCTTTCAGGCAATGTTAAAAATGCTGTGAAGTGCTCTTTTCATGCTAGTTAAGTTCAATTTGCGAAAAATCCTCAGACACAAAAAAAGAATATTATGGTACAGAGCAGTTAAAAAAAATCTGAATTTATAAAAACTAGCTGTATCTCGACGATATGGTCTAAATACCCCAAGATACCACATTGTCAATCCTCAGAACTTATCATTAATTTTGGTTCTTAGATGTTTCTTAAGTTTTTTCTTAAAAACCAATAATGTCTGCTTTTTAGGGTTTTGTACTAAAATACAAAACCCTATTGCAATCACGACCTGTGTCCGTCTGTCCGTCTGTCCGTCCGTCCGTCCGTCCGTCCGTCCGTCTGTATGTCACAGCACTTTTTCTCCGAAACTATAGAGGCTACAGCCATGAAACTTTGTGGAAAGGTCAGAAGTGGTGACTTCTTGAAAGTTCAAGGGTGGAAAAATTTTTCAAGGGGGTTTAAGGGGGGTCTCCCCGTATAGGGAGGTGACCCCTCAAAAAAAAATTTCACCATTGGTAGTCGACTAGGGTATCATTGGAAAGGTCTCAATGAGATCTTTTCAAAACAAGTCTTAAAATTGCCTTATCGATACCGAGGGGGGCAGGGGAAGGGGAAATGTACGAACTTTTCGCGTACCCCCCCCTCGCGATTGGAAACCTTCCATCCGAAAAATCTGAAAAAAATCAAGAATGTAGGCCTTTATGAGTACAACAACAACAAATACATGAGAAGGCGAAATTCACTCAACTTTGTTAGTAATAGTATGATTTATCGATTTTAAGTTTTCTTGAATAAAATCTAAACGGTACCCTTAAATTCAATAAAATTTAGCAAACAGATGACTTTTTATAAGATTAATCTTTTCTGAAAGTTTCATACAGATCGAATAGTATTTACCGAAGTTATAGCGGTTTGAATTTTCCCGTATTACTATGGAACAATATGCCCTGTATTACTATGGAAACATATGGCTATGGAGCCATATGCGCTTTTTATCGATTTAGACACTACAGCTTTGCTAGGATTTGCATGAACATTTCAGGAATGATAGGTATCATGAAGATGAGTACATACAATTGAAACAAGTCGAAGAGGCAGGAGAGAGCTCCTAGCAAAAGGGCTTTGTAACCATTCTAGGATTCGAAAAAATAGGCCATGAATCGATGATTACAGTACAGAGGAGTGGGCCCTGAAAAAAATTTCATGAAAGGTAGCCGATATGAATATCAACTGAAAGTTCTCTGTGAGAGCTTTTCAAAACAGTTCTTAAACTGACAGTTTTTGCTTCAGTGGGGGCACAGGGGGGGAGGAAATACATGAAAAATGTGTTTCTAAAAAATCTGGAAAAATTATCAAGGGAGATATCTATGGGTATAACTAAAACAAATACCTCAGAATTCATAATTCTTTCAACTTTGTTAATAATAGTATGATCCTCGAATTTCACATTTTCTCCAATAAAATCGTCTTTGACATGTTTCTTGATTTTATTCGCTGCTGGTTACTGCATTTTGTAAGTTGAGTACAAAACCCTTCTGACATGAGCATAGGTCTGTCTACCCAACTTGTTTTAACTGTCTCTAGAAAATTGTTATATAGGCAGAGCATCATTCGGTGCATTGTCTTTTAGTCGATCAGTTCTGGCGTAATGTATTACAAAATTTTTCGCATTTCTTGAATTATATGAACTTATTTGTGATACTTACATAAAGGGAACGCGATGACGAATAACCCATTAGGTGCGCGCAATGCTGTAGGCGATTTTTTCCTTGCGGAGGACGATCACGGCCCACAAATAAGAGTGGGGGTATCCAGGTGGTGGCGATGCCCTCATGCACTCATACCGGGTGTGGAAGGCCAAACAACCCTGCTAGAGCACCTGTAAAAATTAAAAAGTGGCGAGCGCACCCGGTGGCTAGCTCATGAGCCCGGCAACGAGGCGGGTCCCATGACCGGTTAGATTTTAAAAAAAATGAAAAGACAAAATTTCGTGGTTCAATTATGCATTAGTTCTCATTTCAATATTCTTTATATATATCCTCAGTTCAACAACTACATCCACATGTTCTTCTTCTTAGCACTACAGCCCCTTTCAGGCCTTTGCTTCCTGCAAACAGCGCCTCCAACTGTCTCGGTCCATTGACCGCGTCCTCTAATTTCGAAATCCGAGCAGCAATGAAATGTCTGCCAGCGTTTCCTCGGTTTCCCAACTGGTCCCCGGCCTTCAGTTCTCCCAACGAATACCTTCTTGGGTATCCGTTGTTCGTCCATACGATTCATTCATTGCAGTTTCTGCAGTCTTGACAATCGTTGAGGCCTCAGAATCGTCAAAAATTTCATACAGTTCATGGTTGTATCGAATTTGCCATTGGTCCCGTCTAGCTTCGCTCGCTTGGGTTAGGGTCCATGTTTCACATCCATAGCATAACACAAGTCTTATCACAGGTTTGCATACTTGAAGCTTGGTTCTCTTGTGTATGCAGCAGGTCTTTAAGATCGTCAATACTGAATAAAATGTTTTATTTGCGACCGGTATTCTTCGGCGTATTTCGTCTTTTTCATTGCCCGTTTTCGTTATTTTGGCGCCTAAATACACAAATTTGCTAACATTTTCGATATTTTATTCGCCAAGTGTGATATTTTGTGTACTTGAGGTATTTTTCCTCGACTGCATCATAAGCTTTGTTTTATCTTCACTAATTTGTAGCCGTACTAGTTTTGCTTCGCTGTCGAGTTTCAGGAAAAGTTCTTTGGCAGCTGCTAATGACCGTGATAAAATGTTGATGTCGTCCACATGGGCTACTAGTTGGCTTGACTTGTATAGTAATTTACCTCGCGTATCGACAGGTAGCTTCCTTATGACGTACTCCAGAGCCAAATTGAAAAGCAATGGGGCAACTCCATCTCCTGCTTTAATCCGACATTTTTGTCAAAGGCATCGGTGAGTTGGTTATTGATGTGGACTTGGGAGTTCGTCAACGTGATTGTCTTCTTGGTAAGACGGACTTATTTAGCTAGGATGCCTAAGCAAAGCATTATTTGGTACAGTACGTTACGATCAATACTGTCGTACGTTTGCTTAAAGTCAACGAAAATTTGGTGAACGTCTATATTGAACTCCCGGCACTTTTCAAGTACCTGCTTGACTGTAAACAATTGGTCTATCGTCGATCTGCCTGCTCTAAAGCCATCTTGATACTCCTCAATAAGACTGTTGGTGTGTGATCCGATTTAGTTTTCTAAGATCTTTGAAAATATTTTGTACGCTGTGCAAAGAAGTGATATGCCTCTATAATTTTCGCACTGTAGCTTGTCACCTTTTTTGTGAATGGGGAATAAAATTGATTAGATCCACTCTTTTGGCATATGTTCTTAATGTCAAGTGTGCTGGATGACTTTGTGAATAGCTTGATGAACACCGCTGCCAAATTATTTGATGGGCTCCACTGGAATCTCATCAATGCCTGGCGCTTTAGGACTCTTTGGGCTTTGATGGCGGAACAAACTCCATCCAGAGTTGGCGGGGCCAATGAAAGCTCTCCACAGACATTTATATGCTCCAATATTTTGGAGCTGCTTGGAGGATTAAGGAGGTTTTTGAAATACGATGCCCATCTTTCCTTAATCTTGGTTCCATTAATGGTTATGTTGCCGGTGTCATCGCAGCAGAGCGTGGTTTTGGGCTGGTAACCACGTATCAGGCTTTTCACTAAACTTTTTCACAAAACTTACATCTAAACTTCTCGATTGGTTGTCAAAGTATTTTCTTTTATTTATCCTTATTATATTATTCGCTACTCTTCTGAGATTTTCATAGTGTTCTATCTTCGTCCTGGTTTTCCTACCTACGTTTCCTTTGTACGCCTGATTCTTTTTGCCTAACGCATTCTGGCACTCATCATGGTACCAATCATTCCTCTTGCGCCGGGCTTGATGTCCGATCGTCTGTTCTGCCACGGTCCTAATAACCGCTTTCACTTCCATCCAGAGCTCGTTTCTCGTCTTTAACGATGCGTCTGATAAAATGGGGGCCAACTGGTTGTTGAGGGTCTCCGTGAAATTTTTGGCCACATACGCCGTTTGGAGCCTTTCGATGTGAAATTTTTGTAGCAGGCTGGTCTTCACTGAATTTGCCTTTGACATACAACATCGATAGGTTAATTTGATCAAGTAATGATCTGAGTTACAATTGGCTCGTCGGTATGTACGGACGTCAAGTATGCTCGAGGGCCAACGTTGTTGGATCAGAACATGATCGGTCTGGTTTTGTGTGCTGCCATCCGGTGATACCCAAGTCATTTTATGATCCACATGTTACTGATATAATTTGCATATTTAATTATTTTCGCTACATGATATAGTTCACCAATAACATATGTATGAATATATATATATATATATATATATATATATATATATATATATATATATATATATATATATATATATATATATATGAATATGTGTGGGTTGCTCTAATATTATTATTACCATACAATATGTTCAGCTGCAATTTCCTAAGATATAGAGTAGAATCTTTCTACTATACGGTTACAGTTAATGATTAAAAATCCTCTACCTTTAAAATTAAGATTAATTTTTGCTTTTTTGTTTGAAGAATAAGCTTGGTCATAAAAAAGAATACAAAAATAGCAAACAATGAAATAATGAAGGAAAACGATTCTTTGAAAATATCCACAGTATATTCAAATTGGCTTGGTGAATATACGAGTATACCAAGTATAGCCTACTCCATTCTTTTATGCTCATGATGTAGAACCAGGTTTGCCCAATAAATTTAAGTAAACCAAAACCAAACACCTACAGTTGGGGAACATCTCTTCAGAGAATCGAAAAGTTTTTTAAATTCAAAAAAAATATTTTTTCAATTCATATTACAAACAAGAATAAGTTGAAGTAGCAGGAGAGTGCTCCTGCTCCGGTATTGTAAAACAATTAGTAAATCAAATAAATCAAACAATATATTCTGCATATCAAAACTTGACTAATATACGGATTCCATAAATTGAGTTCGGAAAATTAATATGGTTATTATGTTTTTAAACTCCCCACCATTTTGTTTCAAGTTTTTCGACCCCGTCGCTTGATTAGTCATAATAACACATCAATATTACAAACCATTTCTATAGTTTTTATCAAAATTCCTACATAATTGTGGTGTCTATGTCCGTTGCAAACGTGTATCTCCGTAGCATCACGTGTTAATGTTGTTGTAATTGTTAAATATTCAACCGGTTGTAACTTAGCTGTTCATAGTTCAATTATTGTGAAATTTTCGGAAAACATACAATTGTTTTTAAAAACATAGATTGTAGGTTTTGGGAAATTTAAGGGTCCCATCTTGATTTTATAAGCCAAAATGTAAAATTTATAAGATATACTAATAGTAACAAAGCTGATCGAATTTCGGCTTCTGAGGTATTTTTTCCCCTTGTACTCCTAAAGTCACACTTCTGTGATTTTTGCAGATTTTTCAGGTTAAAAGTATCCGATCGCGAGGGGTAGACCCAAAATGTTCGTACTTTTCCCCTTCTCCTGCACACCTCAAAGCAAAACTTGTTGATTTAAGACCTGTTTTGAAAAGTTCTCATTAAGACCTTTATATATAAATTTATAAATTTTTTTCGTGTGAAATTTTGAAGAAGGCGTCACTTTGCACCTACTTACAAAATCTTATGTTTCTAGATGATGTAGTTTGCGAGAAAAAGTGGTGTGACACACGGACGGACGGACAGACAGGACGCGATTTTAGTAGGGTATTGTCTAATGATTTCACAATACCCTAAAAAAGGTAACTACCCACCCCTTCGAGCGTTCGTTGTTGGCGAGAGTAAGAGTGCCTAAAAACTCGAACAATTACAACAGAATTGTTTCCAACGAAAAAGTATAATTAGCGATGATTCAAGTGGCAATTCAGATTTTAATTTTAAAGCACTGTTTAGGTTTGGTCCAATGGACCCTGTACTAAATGACGAAACAAATAGCAGATTGTATGTAGCGAGACGGGGTAATTGTTATGAAAGTGTGTAACGCACAACAATTGTATTCGTTGTTTACAATTAGCGCGTTGTCTCGCTGCTATTGCAGGAACTCCTCTTTCAACGTTGATCGTTTTCTGCCAGTGCTGGAGGATGCTACTCATTCTTGAAGTCTAGTTCGGAAAATTTAACAAACTATATTCATCTGTTTTGTAAGCTACAGTGCCAAAGAAAAAATAAAAGCAGCAAACAACGCAGCCCGCAGGTTATGACGAAAATGGAATTTCAAATAGTTGCGAGTACGAACTTTCGAAAAGAATAATATTTTATTGAACCACTTAAGTATCTTAGAAGTTTGAAACATACACTGCCATATCTAGTAAAAGAATTTATCACACACTCCGTTCTGGCCAATACATGTGACATTTGATTTGTTTCTTCTCTAGCAATTTATTGCACCGGACCATTGCTTTCGAATTTCGTTCCAAACTCATCTACCCAAAAATGTCCAACTGTTTCTCTTAATGGTCCTAACGTTAAAATTTACTTTCGATCGCTCTGTCCACTTTAACAAGGTTAGCATATATTTAATCAACATTTGTGCGATGGATAATTATTCAAGAATGATCATACGAGTGAACATCTCTGTAGCGATTAAATACACGATTTAGATGCACTCGAGGAACCTGATTTTCTTTAGCCTCTTTTTCACATTTCTCTTTGATTTCACAAGCCTATGTACGTATATCTATTATTGCAACATTTTTGCATTCCGTTTCCATTATATTCCTCTAGCACACCCTTATACCACGTAGATCCCGTAATTCATATTACGATTCCGCCCTTCAGCTTGACTTTCTATCCCAACACTGGTTTTAGTTTCTCTACACTCAATTTCGCCTATATTCGAAATCAACGAAAACCAGAACGAACCCAAAACTATTTCCTCCAGGAATTGCCATAAGTGTTCAGATAAGACTAAAGAATCACTCATATTTGCGAATTTCATTATTTCCTTTGCACTACGAGAAAGCTTCCGTGATTCCACTTTGAATGTAACTAGAAATCACAATCACCCGTGAACAATTCGCCTTCAAGCGCTTCTTGCGATGACGACCGCTTACTTTTAATCGTGTGCCACGGTCCGCTTCCACTTTCTATCACGCGAAATTTCTTTTTGGTTGTCCCATCAACGTTCCATCGCCAATTGCGATCTACCAGCCACAACCTTTGTTGTTCAGCGCACAACAGGCAGTTGTCGACGAGATCTATCTAATTTCTTTCGTGCCACAACGAGTCTTTGCCAACCCGTGACTTGCAACTACATTAGGAATGGCATTTCTGGTTTTGCCCTCAATTATCCCTTTGTAAGGTTTTCCAGATAAAGGGTTTTCCAATGATAGGTGTTATTTCGAATAGCCCGCTACTTTATTAGATGCCACTTTTGAAGCTGTCATTTTTTGACATTTAACAAGTAAAAACTACACCATTAATAACAAGTTGGGTAAACAGACCTACGCTCATGTCAAAAGGGTTTTGTATTCAATTTACAAAATGCAGTCACCAGATCGAATCAAATCAAGAAACATGTCAAAGACGATTTTATTGGAGAAAATATGAAATGCGAAGATCATACTATTTTTAACAAAGTTCAATGAATTTCGACTTTTGAGGTTTTTGGTATTGTTATACTCATAAATGTCTCCCTTGATAATTATTTCAGATGTCCATCCGCGACGGAGGAAATACATTTTTCATGTATTTCCCCCCTGTGCCCCCACTAAAGCAAAAACTGACAGTTTAACAACTGTTTTGAAAAGCTCCCATGAAAACTTTCATTTCATACTCATACCGGCTACGGTTGATGAATTTTTTCTTCAGGGGCCACTCTCCTGTGCTGAAATCATCGATTCATGGCCAATTTTTTCGAATCCTAGAATGGTCACAAAACCCTTTTGCTAGGAGCTCTCTCCCACCTCCTTGACTTATTTCACTTATGAGCATTAATTGTAGGTACTCATCTTCAGTCATTCATTGAATTGAATCAAGTGTTCAAAGCATGCACCTTAAACGTTGAAGTTGGGAAAAAATAACTCAAAATTATTCAATCTTCGCATTTAAAACAGCCACTATCTTGTTTTACGATTACTGATACTACTAGCTGAACCGATTCTCAAAGATATACATAACACCTATCATTCCTGAAATTTTCATGCAAATCCTAGCAAAACTGTAGTGTCTGAGTCGGTAAAAAGCGCATGTTGTTCCATAGCCATATGTTGCCATAGTAATACATGCAGCGCATATTGTTCCATAGCAATACAGGAAAATTCAAACCGCTATAACTTCGCTGAATATGATTCAATCTTTATGAAACTTTCAGGGTAGATCAATCTTATGAACGGACATCTACGTACTGAATTTCATTGAATTTAAGGGTACCGTTAAGATTTTATTCAAGAAAACATAAAATCGATAAATCATACTATTACTAACAAAGTTGAGTGAATTGCGACTTCTCACGTATTTGTTGTTGTTGTACTCACCAAGGCCTACATCTCTGACTTTTTTAAGATTTTTCGGATCACAGGTGTCCAATCGCGAGGGGGGGGACACAAATATTTCGTGTATTTCCCCTCCCTGTGTGCCTCCCGAAGCAAATTTTGCCAAATTAAGACCAGTTTTGAAAAGCTCTCATCAAGACCTTTCATTTCTCTCCTATATGGGGAGACCCCCCTTAAATACCTTATAAAATTTTTTTGTAGTTGAACTTTGAAGAGATCACCACTTAACACCTACATACAAAATTTGATGTTTCTAGCTTAAGTAGGTTCCGAGAAAAACTGCTGTGACACACGGACGGACGGACGGACGGACGGACGGACAGACGGACAGACGGACAGACTGGTCGCGAAACTAGTAGGGTTTTGTAAAATTATTTTACAAAACCCTAAAAATGGAACGGTACACGCTTCAACAAAGCATTGAAATTATTGAAGTTCACTATAAAAATGGTGAAAAATTGGCAGAGACGGTTCGTTAAACTCGAACATTTTTGGGTCATTGTGAAACACCTTGTCGGACCACAATACAGAAATTGATGGAAAAATTCGAGCTGTTGGGACCATTTAGTGATGTAAAGAATAAAACTCGTACACGTCACTCCAGGACAGCCAAGAATAATGCTGCTGTAGCCGAAAGTGTTGAAGAAAACCCAGGTTTGTCAACTCCTCGTCGTTCTTTGGAATCAGGCATTCCACAAACGTCATTACACCGTATTTTGCATAAAGATTTGGATCTTAAGGCTTATAAAGTTCAGTTAACACAAGAACTCAAGCCGGTCGATCATCAACAACGTTGTGTCTTTGCTGATTGGGTCCTTGAAATACATGAAAATGATCCGGAATTCCATCGAAAAATCATCTTGAATTAAGAGGCCCATTTCCACCTAGGTGGCTTCGTCAAAAAGCAAAATTGTCGCATCTGTGGCGCGGAAAAACCAAGAATTATTGTTGAAAAGCCAGTTTATGGTCCGATGGAGTCACTGGACCTTACTTTTTTGAAAATGAGGCTAGAGCAACAGTTAAGGTGAATGGATTGCGCTGATTAATGACTTTTTATGGCCAAAATTGGATGGTTTTGATCTGGACAACGTTTACTTTCAACCAGACGGCGCTACGTGCCACACAAGCAACGAAACCATTGATCTTTTACGGGAAAGTTTCCAAATGGTGTAATCTCTCGAAGAGATGATCACAATTGGCCACCAAGATCTTGTGACTTAACACCTTGCGACTTCTTCCTTTGGGGCCACGTGAAAGACAAGGTCTACGCCAATAGACCAGGGTCGATTCAAGACCTCAAAGATGGAATTCGTGAGGCTATCGAGGGCATAGGGTAGCCACTTTGCGATTTCGTTATGGAAAATTTAATGAAAAGAATATGGTCCTGTAAACGTGGTCGTGGAGGTCATTTGCCAGATGTTCCGAGCATTTATATTAAAAAATGGCTTTTTTATTTTAATATCAAAATAACACCTCTTATTGGAAAACCCTGTGTTTAAATTATAAGTATATAGACAAAATAAGATTGGGACAAGTATGGATCCTTAAGGAACTCCCGATTTAATTGGTGCTAGATTGTTCAAGACATTATTTAATGATGTACTTTGGAATCTCCTTCCAAATAGCTTTCGAAAAGTTGTTTCGGCTTGCTTTGAATACCATACGATTCAATTTTTTGAAGTAACAGGTCATGATCAACCGTATCAAAAGCCTTCTTCTTCTTCTTCTTCTTCTTGCAGGAACATAATCTGCTGCTGGTTTTTCCACATAAATCATTCATCTCGATCAGTATCTCAAAATCATGCTCAGTAAACCACATAAAAAGAAGTTATGGCCCTTTGACGACTCTTTCATTCCAGATACATTGATCAAAAGGTCAAAATTAACTGTTACTAGACCCTAATTACACCAGTTTTGACATATGGATGTCAGATCTGGTAAAATTAGGGTGCTATTACTATGGAAAAATTAAGTGTTTTCGAAAGAAAATGTATTTATGCATGTACTCGTATGTACAAAAAGCCTGAGATGGATTGGAAAAACTTTATGTCAAATAGAAAAATTTACTGCTAAAGTGAGAAGAGTCAATATCTTCATATCGAAACTTTTTCGGAATCATACCCAAGATCTGTAACTGTGAGTGAAATCCCTTAGATTTCACATCCGTTCTACTCTATAGACGAATATATTGCGACTTGTCTCTCTACTGGCTTCAATCTTCCAGAAGCATTCGTGTGTTTGGACATGAATCGATATGTTTTTGATTCAGACGATGTTCGAATCATATATCACATATATAGACGGGCCACCAATAAGAAGATAATATATCCTAAGACCAACAATTCCAATTAAGATACTCATTTGCCAGATTCGTTGAGGCTGGTCGAGCTGAGACGGAGCAATCTAGGTAAAGGTGGCTGAATGACAATGTGTAAATTATTCGTGTTTATTTCCTGTTTTTGTATTTTTCGTTACTTAGTTTTTAGTTCCATCTGACTATTGCTACATTTCCTCATAGTGTTCTTGTTTATTTGTGTTAAAAATTAGGGATGGATTTCATTAGAAGATAACTTTTTTTGATTGAATTTGTTTAGAATTAGGGTGTAACATATTAGATATAGGACAAAAGTTCACTGCTGTGTTAGTATTCTAAGTATTTTTTGAATAGTTTTGGTTTGTTTTCTCTCCTTTTTCCAATTGATACAAAAAAAAAAAATGTTATATTTTTAATTAATTTGAATCCGCTGTAGTTTTTGTTTCTAATTAAATGTGTTTCATTGATAACGTATAAATACAGGAAGCGATTTGGGCCAATAAATTTTCGTAGTTGTATTGTTTGAAATTTGCTGTATATTCTTTTGAAATTTACAACGATTCGTATTGAATAAAGCGCTGTTGACTTTGACTCACATAGTAGGGCCTGGGTTCTTTACCAAACATCTATCAATTCTAACAGCTAACTCGACATAAAATTGATTTGTAAAACGAATTCCAATGAACACGCTTCCAATTTAAATCAAAGCACATTTACCAAATGTTTGAATTTCCAACTATAATATTTAAAAGCCTTCTTAACACTTGTGCATTTAACAAATAAAGGCACCGTATACTATAAATCAGAGCATAATATACTATGTCACAGCATCGTATACTATAAGTGGCAGAAATTATTTATACTTCCAGTTAAATACAATCTATTCTTATAATCATTCACTTACCAAATACAAATTGTCCAGTATTTCCTCATGACTTGAGTAACTGAAAATTTTTTCCAAGATCTTATCGCTCAACTTATCAAACCGGCAAACTTCTTTTGTTTCAACTTGTTCTTCTGATCCTCCCATGTTTCCTTTCAGGTACATATTTTCTGTAGAGAGACGCAAACTTACAAAGTTACAGAAATAGTTCTGAGTAAAACTCGTCAAATTTAGTATGAGAAGCTGACAGGTGTCAATAGAGCTTTTAGTTAATATATTTATAAAAGATTGCTTGGTTCTTAACATGTTTCAAATAATTTGGAGTTCGGTGACAGTAATCACAACGAATAGATTTATTTTTGATTGTGTCAAATATAATTAATCTATTCAAATATTTGATTTAAGAATTGTAAAATAGGAAATCTAACATTTTCCGAGAAGGGGGAAATTTGTGCAAATATTGCATGGCTAGGAATTTGCCCTTTGCGATTGAGGACAACGATTTCATATTTTCCATCGTTCACGTATCAAAAATTTTCAAAAACAAATCCGGGGACATTGCGATCGAGAACAACGATTGTTTTCAAATAGAAATTTGAGAACATTGCGATCGAGAACGATTATTTTCAAGTAGAAATCCGAGAACATTTCGATCGAAGACAACAATTTCATTTTTCTGTGTAGAAGAAGACATCCGTGTTAAAAATTTTCAAATAAGAGTTCCAGAACATTGTTAAAAACTTGGAATCTGTCAAAATTCTGGCACAAGCTGGAATCAGCAAAACCATGACCTGAGAATGCAAGATTCTCACAAATAGATGCTTCAGGAATTCGTCGAGAAGGAACTTCAAGAAATAACAACAGATAAGAACCTGGTTACAATATCAGTGGCAGATCATTGTGTACCCATAAACTCAACAAATGAAGTCATCATGTCGGAAATGAAAAGTTCTTCAAAGCAAGACGTAGAAAAAACGATTGAACAGGACATTAGCATATTCAAAAAACAATTCAAAAATATTCATATTCATTAGCATATTCAAAAAAGTAACGCGTAAATTAGTTTTTAAACCACTAAATAACGATAACTTTGACCAAAGTAAATTTACCTCTAACAACTTTTCCATACATAATAACTTCTCACCCTTAGCAAGTGGTAATGGTATTCAGGATAATCCTGATATTGCTAGCAAATCCTCATGGCTTCCACCCATGTTTATCAACAATATTAACCCTCTAACGGCGAACCTTATTGTATTTTCAAACAATTCTCTACGTGCAGGTATCGGATTAAGTCTTTTTCGGACTCGTACGACAAAATTATCGTTGACAAAATTGAAACATTTGACTTCGTTCTGAATTTAAAGAAGAAGAAAACTGGGAAGACACTCGTTTACGCCTTCTATCAGACGTAACTCTATAGTAATTCTTATGGGGTTGAGCGCTTTGTTCCCTATTCCTGAAATAAAAGATGATGTCTTGTCAAAAATTCCAGAACTATTGTAAGTAATTTTGAGATAAAAAATTTATCAACAGCATGGTCTCGCCGTAATGATGTGAAGTTAAATACGAGTATAAAGGGGGGTGATTTGACACGTTGCTACAGATGTCAACGCTTTGGGCAAGATGTGTTGCTTGCGGGAAGGAATACATAGATGATGTGCTCCCACGTACCCCTTCTGTGTATTGCGTGCTATGCTCTTCAACTGGTCATCCAGCTAGCTTTTCTGCCTGTCCAGAAAGAGTAAAATTAAGATTAAAATTGGCAGAAAAACGTGCTGCAAAAGCAAATCCAATGTTGTATGTTATTCCACCTAATAACATTCCAAGTATATAACTCTTTCACTCCAGCAAATAACAATTTGCTTTATTCGAATGTTTGAAAATCAAATAATGAGTCCAAAAACTGCTTTTCTAAATTAAATAATGATTCTCTTCTCCACTTTGGCGAATATCCTGTAACCCTCATAAAAAATCTAAAGAATTTCTTGCTTCGTACTGTCCTTTGTCTCCGGAATAAATAACTTAAAAATTATTGCAATGATCATTAATTCCATGCAAACTTATGATAAGCGGATCGCTCTCTAAAATATTCTTGATGAGTTTGTGCCTGACATTATTTTTTTAAACAGCCTCGGCTAAGTGTAAGACACAAACCACAATTTCCAGATTATACAATGTTTCGCAATGATATTGATAGAGGTACAGCCATCCTTGCTCATTCAAAACATACCATTTTTCAAAATCGATATGAATTCTCATCTTTTTCATGTACTTTCGCTTGTTTACATATGCATGGTACTGGTGGTCGGATTCTTAAATTATTTTTAAATTCTTTGTATGTTCCCTGTGATTTCAGTCTATTACTCTTCTCTGATTTCGCTCAATTATTAAATTTCTCTAATGAATTTGATGATTTCATTTGGGGAGGAGACATTAATGCTAGACATCCTAGTTGGCATGATAGTACTTTTAACATTACCGGTAGAACTATTAAAAATTGGTTAATTGGTCAGGCAACAGAACTTCCATACCCATTATTGATGCAGGCATTCCTACTTCTCCCAGAGGGTCTTCTTTCTTGGATAATTTCCTGATTTTGCCTTCACTTCTACAGGTAAATGTTCATTGTGTAACACATCACTGTTTCTCAATTGCAGCTCCTTCGGGCCATCATGCCCTTTTTCTTGCGCTTCCTCTGGATAAATTGTACCAAATTATTCCTCATCTTTCCTTATTTTGCTTGTTTAAGAATGTTGATTGGCCTTGTTTTAACGAACATTTATCTGATCTCTTGGCAGACAAATTCCCGGATGAGCGTGTAGTTAACAACCAACAAATCGTTGATTCAATCCATATTTTCTCTTCTATGATTTCTTTATGCATGGACTCTTTTGCACCTGTCAGAAAATTTAATATCTCGAAATATGACAATTTTTCCCCATCAACATTCCATTTAATTCATACTAGAAGTAAATGGCAGCAGAAACTATAAAGAATATCTTTTTTCACAGTTTCGTACAAGGTGGCCGATATCTTCAGGAGCTGCCACATCACTCTCCTCGGGGTAGCTCGGCTGCGTGGGTTTCAGATGACTGCGAACCTTTATATATATATATATATATATATATATATATATATATATATATATATATATATATATATATATATATATATATATATATATATATATATATATATATGCTGCAACATGGCAGTGCTGCAAGCTCTACCGCGCAATTGTAATGATTTTCGTTTACGTCCGCTCGAACGAAATCGGAACCGACCTCTCATCGGTTCCAGACGTGAAGTCTGAGTCATGCCACCGAATGGTACCAACCGGTCAACCAGTCCGTGCACCCGCAATCCATTTTGCGGTGGCTGCTTGTTGGCCAGCTAGTTCGGAGAGGATTTCGGTCGCAGGTCTTTAAAATGGATAACGCTCGATTACGTGTTTCAGCCACCATTAAGTGCCCATTTCAAACGAGTCATAAAGTCAAACATACGGAAGTGAAACCCATCTCTACGTTATTCCGTATTTCTTTCATTCAGTCAGTCAACAACAAGAAAACTAGTCTATATTCCACGTTCCCGAAAAAAAAAATTGGTGGTAGGTGTTTATAAGTACAATAACAACAAATACCTTAGAAGTCGAAATTCGCTCAACTTTGTTAATAATAGTATGATATTCGAATTTCACATTTTTTCCAATAAAATCGCATCGGTACCCTTAAACTGAACGAAATCCGATATTTGCGTAGTCCTACTAAGGGTCCTTAAATTTTGTAAGTTTGATGAAAATATGCACGGAACTTATAGTCGTTTGAAATTTCTCCAATTCCAACAATAATAACACATGATTTTGGTATGTTATGGACTTTCCATCGAATCAGTCACTGCAGTTTTGACTTGATATTTGCAACAAAATGGCGACCATTGAAAGTAGAAAAACAACGGATTTTCTTTTGAACGTGCACATCTCTTTGACATATTTCTTGACGTTATTCATTGCTGGTGACTGCATTTCTGAGAAATTGTCTACAAAACCTTTCTGACATGAGCGAAGGTCTGTTTACCCAACTTGTTTTCTTTATATTATTGTTTTGTTATTCTTAAATACATTCGAACACAAAATTAATAGTTGCATCTCAACAAAAAAGTTCATTTCTGCTGTAGCTTTATAAAAGGCGTTTAAGCAATACTGAACGTATAATATTACAAAATAGTTTAACACCACCAGTTCTTACACCTAATGCGAATGAAAACTATTTATTTTAAAACTATCAAAAAAACATGCATTTTGTGTACTGAATTGCAATCGAACGTTAACATTCGTCTTTAAATAATGGAAAACCAAACTTACTCCGAAATTATCTTATCAAATAGCGGTCTGCGTGGTTTAGTGGTTAGAGCACTAAGCCCGTAAGCCGAAGGTTTCTGGTTCAAGTCTCGTTGGCGTCAACGAGATTCAGTTAGAGTGGTTCTTCGGACGGACTATAAGCCTGTTCAGTTATGGTACGTGCTGGTGTGTTCTAGGAAATATTTGGCTAGCATATGATTTTCTTGAGCTTTGCTTGCTGCTTTGGAGAATTGTCACGGGGAGTGAATAGTGGACGGTCACCCCAAATTGAAGTCAATAATTCTGATGATCCTCTGTTCAGTGCTTAGGATCTGTTGCTTTGTGTAAGAATCGTCCGCAATATATACAAAATCCCCAATTTCTGGTGGATAAAGCTCTACGTACTTTGGGGCCAGGAAAAGAGCGCCAACGCCTACTAGTTGCAAATATTGTCACTCTGTTGTCTGTACTTTCTGCCAGTATCTGTCAATTATGCTAACCGTTAAATGATGTCTCAGGCAGTAATCGAAATTGAAAAGAATCTTCATTTATCTAGTCCAAAAGTACAGCTTGCATTTTTGGGACCACCTCTGTCAGCTGTCCTTTGCCGATAAATCGATTTCCAATGGAAACAAGCAATGGTTTTTTTCGAGTCCCCTGCGCCAATATTTCCCACTTTTTCCAGTGGTGACGATGAATGTGCTAAAATCTCTTCTTTTAACTTGATATGTACTAGAACAGGTGTAGCAGCAGATCGAGGCTGTGGCGCAGGTATAGCTGCTCTCGGCTTTTCTTTTTTTTCTCCTTACACAAAATGGCCTTAAGTTTAGATAGAGAACGACGTGATACGTTACGTTCTTCTCGGCGCATTGCCACTATAAGGTCTTGAAACGTTTGTATTTTTTTTGTCCCTTGCTTTTCGTCAGCTTTTGACCTACCTACAACACTATTTAATTTTTCTATCCAATTCGAATGGCACGCGAATTTTTTATATGGTAACGACAACGAAATTCTCAAGTGCGCCCTTTATCATGTCTCAGCGACCTTTCATCTCTTGAAAAAATCCTTTTTTCTCGGAACCTTGCCACGAATGCCCTCGGAATCATGCTTAACGGCTTTCACAGGGGTGTATAGTGCTCGTTCTATTGAGGGTTGCAGTCGATGGGCCGAAACCACTGGAGACGCTGTCAGTAAGAAACTAAGGCGTGTTCAGGGCTGCAGAGATGCAACGATGATGAGTCCGAAATTCCTAGAAGCGATCTGTTCAATTGAACTCTCCTATTGTTTAACCTAGATGGCCCTATGATCCTTCTGGAACGATTTGAAAGATGTTGACGATTTGCACTATTTGAAAATACAATAGTTCCGCTTTTCACGTAAAAAGACAGAATGGTCTGTGGCAAAAAAAACGGAGATGCCCCTAGGTATAACATGCACCTGCTCTGTTCATTTATGATTTAAGGTTATGTTAGAAGCATTGAAAGTGTGCAGTGGTCGTGAAACATTGCATGGTAAGGCCGATTTATTACACAATAATTTCTACTCTACGCAGTGGTGGCGAGCGTAAATGAATTTTGTTTAAGGAATGCTGGTGTCATAAGTGAAAGAACTACATTTTTCTTTTTCCCAAGCATTCCGGCTATCAACTTAATAGCACATTGAGCTCGATGGACACCAGCTCATTACAGCGTATGGGCAGTTTCCTACGAGGTAGCTCGATGGACACCAGCTCATTGCAGCGTATGGGCAGTTTCCTACGAGGTGACCGATACTCATCAGGAGCTGCCACATCAGTCACCTCGGGGCAGCTTCATACTCTGCTTGGTCATGAAAAATAGAATCGGCCTAAGTTTGGTCTTATCGTAAAGTATACTGTCTCTGAAATGTTTTTGTTTGGCCTTTTGTATTTCAATAAACATTTTCAAAGATTTTGTTTTTGAAATTTGAATTTCATCAGCAACAGTTGAGGGAATAGAATGCCAAAAAGGAAAACAATTAGTAATAATTGGAAGAATAAGAGTTTTGCATATTAAAAGTTTAGTACTGCAGCTTACAGATTTGCTTGAAAGAAGGACTGACAATTCTACAGATGCATCAACTGCTTCTGTCAGAATTGATTTGTTGATTGATTTGTTATTTTAGTTGAACTGATTTGTTATTTTAGTAGCAACTGACGTGTTAAATACATGGAATCATTTGATTTGGATTAAATTGAAAATATTAATTCCACAAAAGATTTTCCTTAAACAGTGTTTTACTTCCCAAGTAGCGATTAATCAAATTGTTGTTCCTTTTTTTCAAATGCAAGGTACGGTGTCTAGGAGAAATTTGTCTTTCCGGCTGGTCGTGCAAACGGCATATCTACTATAAACAATTTTTTCCATCTAGACAACAAATTCTAATACTTGTATGATTTCACTACTTGAAACTACATTTAAACATATTCGATTTCTCTTTGATTCATTTTCAGTGGCCCGGAAATGTTGGTTGCATTTCATTCGAGTCCTTTCTCTGCACCACTGCAATCGGGTATTCCAAATCGAGGATTTGAACTTGATGTCGACATCCTTTTTGCTGATTCGGATTCAAGTGATTTTGCTCAAGGACCAAAGCATCTATGTGAATTTCACATAAATGCATCAAATCCAGGTAAGTTTATTTGCTCAATCTCTACATTTTTTCTTTGCCTCTTCTTTTTCATTCCAATTCACCTCTGCAGCAATTACTTTGAAGTGGTCCTTAAAGAATTGAAGTGAAGGGAAATGCTTTTCAAAGTAGAGTACACGGATATGGATGCATGTGTGAGGATAGGGTTAAAAACCTCTGCTGAATTTCGTAGGATTAACAATCAGTTTAGGTTTTATATGCATGATTTATTTATGAGGTAGTTTCAAGGAGAGCAATAATGCCTTTTGCAGATACTGGAACAATAAAAAGAAAATCAGGGCTTCGTAAAAAGCAAAAAGGATAATTCTTTTTAAAGTGTAAAAAACAAATAATTCGTAAAAGGTGCTCTCTATTTTAAGGCAAAAGCTTCATTATTTAAGCTTTTGGGCTCTATAAATACACACCAATTGAAAATAATGCTTTGCGGAGCCAAAAAATTATGAAGTGACGGTAGAATACACCTGATTTTCTTGAAAAATTTATATGTGTGCAAATATGGTAGAATATATTTATAATTCATGAATTGAACTTAAATAAACTGTGTTGAAAATATTCCGAAAAATTAGCAATCTAAAACTTCTCTATTATCCTTGAAGTTCACAATGCACGAGATTAAAAAAATTCTTGAATTTGTAATTAAATTTTCAAATTATATTCATAAAGTTTGCGTAAGATTGCTCCTTCCGGCTCTTTTTGCATTAAATGGAAGCGGCAAAACCAACTTTACACTTAAGCTATCTAACGAAATTTACCAAAACAGCGAAAACAAAAAATTTCATCAGGACTTGTACCTCCAACCACATTCATAAGCGAACACAGTCAGGTACCTTTTTCGTAAAACCCTTCAAGAATTAAAACGGTAAATCAATTTCATAGAAGAAAATTTAGCTAGAATCTGCCCAAAAGCAACGAGTGCATAATTAATTTTCTTGAGAAATCAAAACCTTCCCCGTTCTGGTAGGGAGGAAGATCGTAATCAAAGAAAGCTTTTCATACAACATGTAAGATACTTACTGAGCAAAATTTATGGACTCCCAACTGGCGTTGGCGTCCATCTATGCAAAAGGTAGCAAACCAACGGATTAAAATTCAAGCAGTGAAGACAGGGATCATATCCGTGTACCGCAAAAATGAATTTCTGATTAAGTTCCCTACAGGAGTAATTTAATTGCGATAAAATTATCCCCAGCTAGCTGTAAGGGTTGATGAATGTAATTGCTTTGGATTTGAATATCCTAGTCATCTAATGGGAATATTTACTATACTCGGATAAAGACTTTTTTGAAGAACCAAAAGAAAAAATAACGAGCAAAAAATTAATTCATCAGCAAGCAGAATACGTAAAATGGATTCAGATTTTACTTATTGAATTATGGGAATTCTACGACTGAAGCCAGAATGTGCATTTAATTTGGGAATTAACATATGTTAATAAATGATACTTTATAGTCGAATTCAAATATTTTGTATGGGGTGTTCGATGGCAGAATAAGGATTAGGAATTAGAGAATACCTTTAAAAATTTGAAATAAATTTTATAAAATCGGTGTTAAATCAGTTCTCCCTACTTTGGAAAAAAATGCCAAAAATCAAGAAACCAATCGCTAATTCATCATATAGTTTTTGTCATCTCAAAATATGCTGATAAGATAATGACTCTAAAACGGCAGTGAGTTTCGCCTCAGTGAAATATATTTTTTTCAGAGTATTATTTCTTCGGATGCCATTCTAGGGATTCTTGGCCCTAGTTTTGTCAAGGTATTTGACGGGAAACTCTATGCTCATGCCGAGGCACTCACATCAAATAATAAAAACTAATGGGGATTGAAGCGGAGAAATTCATAGTAAACAATTAAACGTTTAGGCAAAAAATTAAAATAAACGTATATAAATAGATAGAAATAGAAACCAATTCATAGTAAAAACAAAAATTTAACTTCAAAGTGCCCTAAAAAGAGTGAGATAAATTTTATGGAAGCACTGATAAATTAATTGCCAATATATAGTGAATTTTGATGAAACAGGAAAAAATCGATATGGCATTTTTTGCATGCAATTTATTTAACCTTTTTCAGAGCACTTTTTCCAATTAAAATTCATTAAAGCTCCTTGACTAGATTTTACAATCATCCTTTTCTTCATTTATGAAAGCCGTGCCTTCAAATATATACAGCATAGAAAACGAGTGTGCATTTCATCTGAACTTATAAACAATTAATTAATTTTGATTCCAAAAATATATATTTTTCCCTTTTCTCGTTACCAATATTTTTTTCCTTCTCACAGAAACGTATTTTACCTGTGACACCCATGTTTCTTCAATGTACATTAATTTTTGTTATCCTCATTTGCTCCTTTTTATACCTGCTCCTTTAATATAATAATAATAATCCATCGCACACATTTGTTTTTGTTGTAGGGAGGTGAATGCCATTTATTCACAGAATGTGGCACTCCCATGCTCGAAATAAGGCGACTGGGCTACCCACTAAACACCTCCCCTGTCAACCATAGCACCTAGCCTGAAACCGTTTGACACATTACTTCGGGCCAGGTCTCGTTTTGCTACGCCGTGAGACTCCTTCAAACTGGGGGATCCTTTCCTAGCGGGAGGGGAAAGGGGAAGAGTAAGTGCCAGACAAGTAATCCCCCAGCCCCAAGCGCCCGGCTGCTTTGAGACCTTTCTATCTTTTAGGACTGCCCGAACATAATGTGCCACCTGGTTCCGTTTGTAAACCGATTCGAGCATCACCGCGACTATATTATCCGGGGTGAGCTCTCCCGTCTCCCTATAGAGGTTACTTTGCAGCCAGACTCATTTTGTGCACGCAAAAAATATGTAGAGGGCATTGCCTTCCTCTCCTGGGCAATACCGACAATCGGGGGACCGTGACTTACCAGTCTCGTGCAGGTAAGACTGAAAACAGCCATGCCCGCTCAAAAGCTGGGTCCGATAGAAGTCAGTCTCACCATGCCTTCAATTCAGCCACGGTCTCGCAGCAGGGATAAAGCTCGCAGTCCACCTTCCCTTCGTGTAATTGACCCAAGACTGCTGCCAATTGTTAAGCGAGCGTTGTCTCCCCTCGCGGCCAACCGTCTCCTTCACATCCTCGTTTCGGCGCAGATAAATAGCGTGGCGCCCTCTAGTAAGGAAGCCAACAGGTATCACGCGTGCAATGAGTCTTACCGCCGAATCAGAGACTGTCGGATACGAAGATGCAATCCTCAGTGGCCTCTTTTCTGTACCTGTGCCAAGCGTTTTCGGTATACCTCCTTGCTGAGAGCGTCACCCCCCACTTCTGCTCCGTACAGTAGCACTGACCCTACAGCACTCATCAAGAGGCGTCTTCTTGATGGGCTGGGTCCCCTTATTTTGGCCATAAGTGGACTCAGAGCCAATACACCCAAAACAGCCTTCTCAGCCTTGCCCTGATTTACTCAGAGAAACTCGTCTTCGTGCCGATCAGTAGCCCCAGGTACTTCACCAATGGCTTCGATTCGATTCGTAAGTCTCCAATACTCATCATCCTTACTATAGGGATTCTCTTTTCTGTCAATATGACCACTTCAGTTTTCTCCAGTGCTAAACTGAATCCACAAGCAGTCATCCAGTCACTCTCTCTCTCGGTGCATTAGCATACCTAGCCTAAGTTGCGCTTGTTCAACAGTGCGTTCAGTGATCAGAGCCGCAACATCATCCGCAAAGCCAATTAAACGTGACTCATCTTGCATCTCCAGGCTCAAAAGCCCGTCAAAAGACACGTTCCACTGGTCTAGATCAAGGATAAATCCCTGGGCAGCCCCCGATGTAACAGCCATCCTTTGTTGGCCCTGTGTCGTGTCGTAAAGCATACTTTAGTCCTTCAGGCAGTCCTCAAAAGCCACATTAAATATTCAAGAGCTTGAAAAAAGGTTTCCTGCGCATCTGGAATATCCACCCACCTAGCGGAGTTGCAGGCGATTTCAACGTCAAATGTCACCAACTAGACGATCTGTCATTTACTGCGGCTCCATGCCTGTGTTTTTTCGACCGCGCTTATAACCTCTGCAACCATTACAATGGTGGAACGTCCTGCACTGAAGCCCTACTGCCGAGGAGATATGTCCCGAACAGCACGAATCGCGTCAATGTGTTTGCGCTTGATGAGTTTCTTTAGCACTTTCCCAGCAGTGTCTAGCATGCATAACAATCGGTATGCAGACGGTGGCTCGTGATTTTTCTTCCCCTTGCTGAACCTCACGAGCCTTGTCACCTTCTATTGTACCAGAAAAACTCCATCCTGTGGGCAAGCGTTGAATGTGCTGAGCGGCAATTCAGGACAATGGTGATAGACAAGTTGCAACACCTCAGCTGAAACACCATCTGGACCTGGAGCGTTCCTCGCTTTCGGTGAAAGGACTACCTCTTCCAGTCTAGCTGTGTAAAGAGTGGACACTCGACTGCTGTTTCACCATGGACAACGTCAAAATGGACAGGATGGGCGAGGAAGAGTGCCCGCACTATCTCGTCCATCTCTTCCGCATCATATATGCAAGGTTTCCGTAGGGATTCAAGCTTCCGCATAACTAGCTTGTAGCCAAGGCCCCACGGATCCTTGTTATCATTGTCCACCAGATCTTGCCAGTAGCGAGCCTTGCTGTTGTTAATCAATTTGCGAAGGCATTGCCTGGCCGACTTATATAATGCTACCCGGTTGCATACCTCGTCAGGGTTCCGTGCCCGTTGAGTCCCATGTCGAAGTTTGTGACACTCCCTTCGCTTTTCAGCGGTTTCACTTTTTTTGTGGTAGGGAGGTGAATGCCATTTATGTACAGAGTGTGGGCCTCCGATGCTCGCAAGAAAGCGACTGGACTACCCACTAAACACCCCCCTGTCAACCTGAGAACCTAGTCTGGTTGACTTGACCACCAGTAAACCAGCGGTGTGTCGAGCTGGGGTTTTCGATGGGGCATAGAAGCGCAGCAAGCAGTCGTGATGATACTCCCAGTTGAGCTCACCGCTTCTTGAGCTGTCAATTCTTTAGTCCCCTCCGAAGCTCCCTGTAGCGCCTCACCTGCTATGAGTTTGATGAACCTCTCGACGCCCATCCTTCCGATGTTCCATCCAGCTTTAGAAAGCCGAGAGCATGAATGCCCTGTTGATCATTGGCTGAATAGTCCTTTGATACTTTCCAATTGTGTATCCTCGGTACTAAGGACTCCGAGACGAATGTTACGTTCAGTATGGCTCCTTAACAGGCAATACAGAGGAACGTTAGCATATTTCCGGTGCTTTGTATGACGGAACGCCGTCCTGATTGTCATTTTCAGGACTCGTTTTTTTCCGTTTTCGGAGCCAATATCTCCGTTTGTGTGTGTAGTCGCCTTTTTGGTGTCATGGTTATCTTTGCTGAGCAGGGAGGCCATACGACAGTTGGCAAAAGCTCTCATGGGGACAAGTGCTCAGAGCCAGACAAACGCTAATCGGGAGTCCGTCTCAACCGAACCTACACCAACAACCCAATGGTGTGAACTTCGAACATACTCTGAGGCTTGCCAAGGTTTTACCGGGACGGAGACGGTATGATAGTTGAAGTGGAGCCGTTCACACACGAGTGTTAACTCGGCGCTACTATGCAAAGCAACTAGGTCCAAACCATTATATCCGCCAGCCCAAAGCATCAATTCCAGTTCGTTATCCAAAGCGTAGTCCAGACCCAATCAGGGTCGTTACCTGTCATCCCAGGAAGGAACGGGGCCCCCATAGATATACGAGTGGATAGTACTGGATCCGGAACCAGGCGTGAGAGCCGAAGCAATTAGCAACCTTCACTAAAAATGTGTGAAGTTGAGGTTTGAAGTAATATGCTTTTGTTTTTGCACTTTATTCACTCCGAAATACGTTCACGTTTAAAAAGTTTATAATTTTGAAGATCACGTGTACGAAATTAGCACTTTGGCTCACTGTTTTTATTAAAAATTTACGAATTTTCTATCCACATGAGTTTTCTCGCCGTTTTTGCGCCTCTTTCTTTTTCTTTTGCGCTGACGTTCGAGGTTTCTGTGAGAGTCGTTAGTTGTGTTGTACTCAAACTGTTTTACGAATGATAACGAAGGCACGATCGTGTGCACGTGTAATGAAATTTTGTCGGTGTGCACGGGTGTCAGTGGGGGAAGTGATTCTTCTGAAGAAAGGAAAGAAAAACCTGTATGGAAACAAAGGGGAAGGAGAAGCATTGGGAATCATATAGTTTCGAGAGCGTAAGTTATTTATAACGTAAAGTTTTCTTGAAATACTTCACTTTTCTTTATATATCAATGTAAAATTATGATATCCAATTAAAATTGTTTGAATCAATTGCTTAGACGATGTAATAATTTCCAAGGAAATGTAATTTATGACTGGTGTTTTAAAAGATTATTTGGCTTTTAAAAACTAATGACGGGGGCGATTACAAAACACGTCTGACACAACGAGCACTATACGTAGAATTCAGAAATAACTTCGTGGACTGTGGTGCAGAACAAATGACCAGGAAAAATGAAAAGAACTATGAAAGTCTGAGAGGGGGGAAAATCAAATTAACAATAAAAGAATTGACAAAAGTCTACACCATGAAGCAAAAAAGGTTTTGAGTCGAGGTAGCAGAAAACTGCGTGGAAATTTTTGTGCGACACATGCGAACAACAAAAAATTAATAAAAACGAAAAAATAGATTTGAAGCTCAACAATATATAAGTAATTCAAATAATAGCGTAAAAAATAAACTAAGAACTATAAATTTTAGTACCCATAGTTCCCTAGATGAATTAAAATATAAACATTTAAGGCAAAAATTGAGCCAAGCAAGTTGTTGGCTCTCCTTTAAATGCTGCACACTCATGAAATAATATATCTCATACCAGAAAAATTTGGCCTATCAATGTATTTGGTCAAAGCCGAGCTGGAGTGGTCAACCTGCTGTCAGCAACGTATGGAGTAAATAACTTGACATTTTCCACTTAGATCTACATATGTATTTAACGCGGCGTGGTCTCTGAATTCGAGACAACATCCCCTAAAGCACCTCTCCTATAACAGACTGTATGAGTTTTTGAAGTTAGGCTTACACTGCAGAATATTTTTGACTACTGATTCCATCTGAATCGATTCCTTCGTCCATGGCCCTGCAGAAAAAGATGAGTCTTGTGTTTTGTTCTTTAGAGGACCGTGGAGATGAATTTTTATTCTGATGCTGTTTGCCGAAAAAAAGTAAGTCGATTTTCATATCCTTTGTGAGCATCTTAAGTTGATCTTAGGAATTTATACTATGATGAAAAATGACTTACCAAATACTTATCATTCAAGTTGAACCGTACATCTAGTGAGAACCGTCCTGCAGACCAAATATGTTCGCTTAACTGGAATGCTTAACAGCTCATCACCTATAAGCCTTCTAGGTTTACAAAGGATATGACATGGATTATTTGGACACACATTTAGCTTGTGGTCACGTAGTCCACACTTGAAACATCCTATGATTAGACTCCTTGCAACATGTTTTCTGAGCCCATAGTTAAACTACCTGAAACATTGTACAGGCGTGGCTATTTATTCTATTGTACACAGAAATCAGGCTATTTTCATTTTGTTTGTAACGAAAAGCTCAAACGTTTCTTTTTCGGTCATTTCAATAACCTCTACCTTTTCAACCTCTGTGCTTTTAAGAGGAGTCCTATATGCATGTTATCTTTTTAAAAAAAGTCTATTCTCAATAATTTTACCATTGGTTCTGCAATATGGCATTTTTCATTTTTAGGGTACCCTTAGACTCTAAGAAGGAGGCAATGGCTTTTGACCTTAATATACTCTTGACAGCTTTGCAGAAAGAATCCACACCGGTGATTGTCGCTCCAAAGACAACACGCTATTGGCAAGACCAAACTGATTTATCAGCATTTCCCGTGTCTTTTGACTTAATACCTTTACATAACACGCAAAAAATATATTTGTGTTCATCCATTACTTAGGACGATTAATAACGCGTTTATAGCTTCTTTTTACTTTTGTTTTTACATAAAAATTTCTATTGACATGCTCACTGTCCATGCTCGTACGTTGCAATCAAAGCTTAGTGTAGGAGTAGAATACATAAACCTAGGGATGTTGTTTTTAGTGGGGGGTAAAGGTTATTTATGCAACAAGTGTTGGACTCCAAAGTGCACCAGGTACTGTGGATTACTCACTAACCATCTCTTCTGTCAGCTGAGAACCTAGCCTAGAACCGATTGAGCTTCTTACCTCGGACTAGGCCTCATTTCTTTTGCCTAGAGGAGATTTAAGGATCATAAAGATCAACAAATCTCCTTTCTAGCGGGAAGAAAGAGACGTCAAAACGATTACCAGAAAATATATCTCTCTACCCTTGACAACTTTTAACGATCAAGTATGCCTTTTTGTCTTCCAGAATCGTATGTACATAATGTGCCACACAATTCCAATTGCGAACGGATGTAAGCATCTTTTCGATTATAGTCCCCAAAGAGAGTACTTCAATTTCATTGAAGAGGTCACATTCAAGCCTGCCCCAACTTTTGTGACAAAAAAATGTATGGCACGCATTATCTATCTCTCCTACGCAGGACACGCAGTCTGAAGACCCTGGCTTACAAATCTTGTGCAGGTAAGACCGAAAACGTCCATGCCCGCTAAAGAGCTGGGTCAATTATCTCACTATGCATTCGATTGAACCACTACCTCAATTTTGGGATAAGATACGCAGTCCATCTTTCCTTTTGTCATTCTCACAGAACTGTTGCCAATCAGAGAGAGTGGGGTGTGCCACCTCCATTGCAACTGCCTCGCTATTGCCTTGACTTTTATGTCACTAAATATTCGTACGCTCTCTAGCAAGGAAGGTTATGGATATCACCCTTGCTACCATTAACACTGCCAACCTTGAGAATACACGATATGCACGAGTAATTTGTAGTGCCTCTTAATTCTGCACATGTAACAACCGCTTCCGATGAAGCTTCTTGCTGAGAATACCGCTCCGTATTTATGATCCGTAAAGTGGTGGGGACTGCGCAGGGCTCATCAAGAGTCGTCTTTTTTTATGTGAAAGATCCCCCCCATATTCGCTATTAAACGAACAAATCCAATTATCCTCCCTGCCACTTTATCAGCTAAAGGGTGGTCCAACCAAAACGCACAATGTTCATTGTAAATAAAACAAAAAGTTTTCAGAGAATTACCTATGTTAATTTTTTTTATTATAACAGAAGGATCTATGACAATCATGTGTAAAGCAAAATATTGCCCAAATGCTTGCCATGGCTACGGTGGCATATTTCTATCCGATTGTCCATATTTTCAATGCCTCTGAGACATAATTGAGGTTCAATGTCGTTAATGTACTGTATTATCTCATGTTTTAGCTCTTAATTGTTCTTGGCTTATTGACGTACACCTTTTCTTTTAAATACCCCCCAGAGAAAGAAGTCCAACAGTGTTAAACATGGCCGTTAAATTTCTCTCGCAAAAAAGCCATTGTTTTGTTGGCTGTGTGGCAAATGGCACCATCCTGTTGGAACCACATGTCGTCCAGGTCCATAACCTCAATTTCTGGCCAAAAGAAGTCCGTTTTCATCTCGCAATAGCATACACTATTTACGGTAACTGCTTGGCCGTTCTTATTTTTGAAGAAGTACGGCCCGGTGATGCCGCCAGCCCACAAACCGCACCAAAGAGTCACTCTTTGTATGCATCGGCTTTTCAACAATCACTCGTGGATTTTCATTCGCCCAAATGCGGCGATTTTGCTTGTTAACGAATCCACTGAGGTGAAAGTGTGCCTCGTCGCTGAAGATGATTTTCTTTGTAAAATCGCTATTCCCTTCTGTCTGTTCAACCAACCATTCGGCGTATTGACGACGCTTGACATGGTCAGTAGGCTTCAGCCTTTGAGTCAATTAAACCTTGTAAGCGTGTCAATTCAAATCTTTATTCGAAATGCGTATCAGTGATGTTCGTGAGATGTTCAATTGTTGGGTACAACGACGAGTCAAGCTTGATGGCTCTTCTGCCATACTATCGCAAACAAACGTATTGTTTTCGGCAGAACGAACTGGGCGAGCATGTACAAGTGATTTCATATTTCCTAAAAACCCGGTTTGCTGAAATTTGTGCGCAATTCTCCCGCTTGTGGACACATTTGGTCGATTATGCCGACCAAAAAATCACGATGTGCAGGAAATGCATTTTGATTTGAACGCCCGTTTTCTTATAAGGCTTCAACAACCTTAATGCACTTCTGAATTGTGTACCTCTCCATGATTAAGTTTGCCAATACTGAAACAAAGAAATGTTAAATTAAATAGGTTAAAAAACTTGACGTTAAGGTGTTACTCACAATAAACCTCATGTATTATGGTTGGACTACCCTTCATTACCCCGATTTGCTCGGAAAAGCTCATCATCGAGGGTATTCATATGCCCAAATATTTCACTACTGGTTTTGAATCTACTAAGGTTTCTTCCATATTAATAGTCCTAATTCTGGTAATTCTTTTCTTTGTCAGGATGATGACTTTGGTTTTTTAGAATGCAAGGCTGAAACCGCGCGCAATTATCCAGTCCCTTGCTTAGCACACTAGCATACCAAGTATATGTTTCGTATGTTCGACCTTGCATTCAAGGGTTAGTGCTGCAACATCATCTACAGAACCAGTTCCAGCCTCAGGAGCCCTAATGATTGAGCCTCGAGTTACATTCAATGTAATTTCCATCCTCTTTTGATCTTCTTTGATGTCATAGAGCAGGCTAAGACCCTTCAGTCCCTCAAAATCGACATCAAATATTTGGGTACTTGGAAATAAATTTACATTAAGTTGATGTAAAACGGTTTGAGCGATGCATAAAATTTTTTAAGCTCAGACGAGTGACTTATAGGAGAAATTAAATATGAATATAGTTCGTAATTACAAAAAAAACAAGTTTATATAAAAACAAATTGGAATTATTTTCATACCTCTAAGCATGGTTGAGAGCAAGCAGGCGTCAACACGATAGTTGCGCGACAATCAGTCCCAAATAGCGAAAATCTCTATAGACAAATTTGAGAATTTTTGAGTCGGCAAAATGTTATGAATTCACGTCACGTAACGGAAAAGCAAAATCGCTTGCCAGGTTGTGGATGATGGTTCATGACAGCGGGTGCTGGCAAATTATGGCTGATGATATTATGTAATGACCGATGACGGTGGGTACTGAGCGATGGCAAATGATGGGTGATGGTGGATGATGGCAGGTTATGGTGAATGACGTTATCCAATTAAACATCTGTGTGGGTGATTATGACGGGCGATGGTTGATGATGACGTTTTATGGGTGATGCCGGTGAATAAAGTCGAATGCTACCGGATTTTTTCTGATGGTGGTGTATGATGGCTCGTGATGGGTGAAGGTGGTGTATGATGGCGAATGAGGATAGATGATGCCAGATATCAGCTGATGATGGCTAATTATGGTGCATGATGATGAACGAACTTATATAATGGCGGATAATCCAGTACGACGGATGGTGGCGTATGATAGCTGATGCCGGTAAATGAAAACAACTGAATGTAAGCTATGCTGTATCATGGCTGATGAGGATGGATGATAACTGTGGATGATGGCGGGTGGCAGTGAATGATAACAGGTGAGGTTTGATGATGCTGTATAATTGCTGATGTTGGTGGACGATGACTAATGATGGCCGTTGATGATGGAGGAGTGTCAGTTATGGCAGATGTCGAAGAATGATAGTGTCTGGTGATGGTGAATAATAGATAGTGGATAATGATGGATGGTGAGTAAAAACGAGTGGTGGAGATAAACGATAGAGATTCGTGAATAGCGGATGATGGTGGACTCCAAGGTATAATCGGGAATGATGGCTGACGATTAAGGATGATGCTGGGTGATGACAAATGATGCCAGATGATGATTTAATTGCGGATGATGAACCATCATGGATAACAGATGGGGTTGGTGGATGGCAGATTAAGTCTAGGTATTTAAAAAACATAATTATTTCATACTTCACTTCACTTTTATCGGCAGTTAAAAGTGATTCTATTTGCTTTTCTTCCTTTCTAAAACTAGTTTTTCTTTCTTTTTGCAATATTTTTGGCTGTCATTGAGGGAAATGAACAGGATAAGTACGTAGCAGGTAGTGTTTTTGGCAGTAGTGAGCAACATCACTTTCACTTTCTTCTGTTCATTTTCTAGAGTAGAATGGCAGGAAATTTCAAGAGCTTCAATTTAATCGAGGTCAAATTTTCAAAACCTTTCAAACGGAACTCTTCTTCCACATTTGGTAAAATTTTTTAAATAAATTTTCACTAAGATTTATGGAGGAACCTTCTTAAGAACGTTTGCAAATTACATTGATAGCCTAACTTTCAAAATGCAGTCTCTTTTGATTCATTCAAGAAATTTTGTGTTTGTAACCACGATGGTTTTGTGGTAAATTTGCTGTGATAGACAGATCTTCGACGTGTACAATTGATTAGAGTTTCGAAATCGGAAACTGTGACGTCTTTATAAGGTTTTGTCGGAGGATGTGCTACTGACGCTTTTGAAGACGAGTTTTTCAAATTTATACTTGATATTTAATTATATCCACAATTCTAAAATATGACCTCATTGTTGATATGTTGACATTAATCTGGTCCATTTGAAAGGTATGCATACGACGATTCTTACCTATTAATCTCTCCACAAATTTACATAACGCAACTTTTGGAGCTTTCTTCATTTCTGGATATTTTATTCGATATTTATATTGAAAAAATTGGTATCTAGTCCTATGCTCAATGTGCCTGGCATTTGATTCACTATTTGCACTTTGTCATAAAAAATATATTTGAAAGCTCATACGTGCTTATTATGTGCGACACATTAACACACATATTTCAAAGTTTCACTATCCATCCGAAAAAAATTTTCAGCATGAATTATTTGAAAATTGCATCACAACCTGATTTGACATCACATCCGAGTATTATTATCAGTCATTCCAAGAACTGTTCTCAAACCTTCATAGCTCGTTACTGTTCATCAGTGAATAAAATAGGATATGTATCTTCAAAAAATAGATTTCAAAGTGTAAGGACCTAGTAGCAAAATGCCAAAAGGTAGACTGTGCGCTATTACTATTCCGGGAACCTATTTGAGCTTCCTAGGACTACCACGGACATGAGCTCATCTATATTCAAACCATTCTTTTGACAGGGTTTTGTGAATGATAATAATTCCCAACACGTCACACAAAAAAGACAGGTATTTTTCAAACCATATATTCGCCGTATCCAGCAGCCGTCGAAAGGATAAATGTCGCGTAGCGAAACCGTAACAGTTTCGACATAGCATCTCGCCTACTGAACAGGATTACAATAGAGTGGATGTTCTATCGCTGGCTAATCCGCAAAATGTCCCGCGGAAATGTGTCGTGGAAAGCCACTTTGACGGAAATACGCCGATAAGTTTCGCAATGGAAAATGTAATTTGGCAGAAGAACAGGCAAAAGCAACAGGGGAATCAATCGAACCCAAGCTCCTGTGGTTTTTCGCCGTTGCCGTTTGAATTGAAATATTCCTATAAATTTCTGATCCTCGAGGGAAAGAATATTGCAACCATATCGAATCCGTGACAATGGAAGTGTGTGGTGTATTGAGTTTCATCTTCAACATGTGCAATTGATTAGGGTTTTGCAAAGGAGTGAGCACATTTGGATACAAAATAAAGTGACAATTTATTGAATGATACGAGAAACGATCAAAGAGGAATAAAACAATAGTTCTGATATATTGAATATTATTTTGACTTAGTTTTTAATGAATTTTACAAGATTTGCAGAGTTTTATGGATCTCGAACATGCTTGCAAAGATAATCTATCTATGTGGACTTATAAAGTTTGTTGTTTTTCTGGTAATTTAACAAAAGCTGAATCAATTCATATTGTTTTGCGATTCTTATTAATTGTTTTACATCTCAAATAAAGCATGCTTTACAAATTCATTTGATATTTAAACTTTATGGGGTGAACTTTTTTTTTTAATTTTTGTGTTAAAATTAAAGGTTATTAAATATATTAGAATGAAAGATTAATATTCATTTAATATATTTATTTGCCAACTACACACAATTTAAATACAGAGCAAATTGAATTAAAAACAAAAATACAAATACATAGTAAATTGAATTAAAAATTAAAATACAAAGCACATAAAAATATTGTCTATGTTGTCTAAGAATTGAGGATTTGTTATATTTTGGATTTAAAACAGAACTTGGAAGTGGTTGGGCGCTAAACTTATTGAATATTTAACAGCATCTGTTAACTGGCTCATTGTCTGAATAATTCGTGTGGTCCGTACTTGTGGTTAATATAGAATCTTGTCAGAGAAAATCGGAACTTGAATATTACACTTTAAGACGTCGAAAGGTAGACATGCAGACAAAGCGACGGTTTAATGTTCGAAGTCGATCTTCATAAGATGGTTGATTATTAAAAGAAGTAAGGTCGTACAGAGATCATACGGCAAAAAGTAAAAATTGTTTTTGTACAGACTCAAGTTTGCGCCTATAGATTTCGTATACAGGGTCTCAGATTATGCAACCGTATTCGCCAATAGGACGGACTAGCGAGGTGAACAATGATTTTGTCGCCCAAATATTCAATAATTTATTTTCCCTCCGTTTAATAAACCTAGCAGCTTGTTAGCTTTACACAGTACTTCATCATAGTGAAGGTTGAATCTGAGTTTGTAATCTAAGACTACACCATGGCCCACAACTCTTTCAACACTTCTTAGTTGTGTGTTATTAGTTTCATAATTGTGTATGATAGCATTCTTTTTTATTGAAAAGCTTATTAAGAGACATTTTTCCAAATTAAGTTCCAGGTGATTCACATCGCACCATTAGTGGAGTGTGGTTAATTTGAACTGGAGAAAAGATATATCAGTTAAAGATTGTATTCTGTGATATAGTTTGAAGTCGTCGGCATAAAAAAGGTGCGGGATATCAAACAGCGCTTTTGAAAGATCTGAGTTGAAAATATTGAACAGAAGTGAGCCAAGATGACTGCCCTGAGGAACCCCAGGGGCGACATTGATCTCACATGACAATTGACTTTGTAAATTGACAAGTTGTATGAGGTTTTTCAAATAGGACTGAATACAGCTGAGTAGCGAACTGGATAAACCGAAGCTACGGAGTTTGTTTAGTGAAATTCTATGGTTCAATCAAATGCTTTGCTTAAATCTGTGCATATAGCAGCAATTTGATTTTCTTGCTCCGTTCAGCTAAGAATATCTAACATCAAAGTGATTAGATTAGTGGTAGTTGTTATTACGGGAGCCATGTTGCTCTTCATTGAGAAAAGGGTTCAATAATGGTTTGTGATCGATCCTTTCAAGCAACGTGTGTTAACCTTAAAGGTTCTGTAGCTGACACTATTAATAAAGCCGGCAATGGTGTCCAGTGGTATTGTGATTCCTGCAGATGACTTTCAATTTCTGTCTACGCTTCTCGCATGCATCTTGCTCATTAGACAATTAAAGTACTCTCGGAGGACCTGAGCTGCTTACAAACAAAGTGTTCAAGCGCGTTTTCGGATATTGATTCTTTGTGACGGTCTACTGAAGCATTCTCTTCCAAGAAATCTAAGCTTCCTCTCTCTTGCGATCAGCCTGCATCAGAGGTTGGATCTGAGACTTCATTCTTTTCAACAGAGAGCCTGAGTAAGACATTATCATCAACAACATCGTCATCAAGCAACGAAAATATTTCGTCAAGAGGTGCGAATCTGCCCATCACTTCAGTGTATCTACCACAGAGTGTGCCTTCATCGTCATCAAGTAACGCAACGCTAATGGTTAGCGATATTGCAGACGCTTTGCCAACTTTTCAGCCTTCTTCGTCTATCACTACAAGAAGTATGGCGCAGAGATCTTCATCTCATCGGGGAGCCATTCCAAAAAATTTCGAAATTCGCCATGTTCCTGAGGATTTGCCATCCCTCCAAGTTGTAGAGCCACCAAAACAAATCTTCGTATCAAGGCTTGTGTATAGCACATCCAGTGAAGATATTTTGGATTATGTAAATAAGAAATTTGGCTCATCTCTGAAAATAATTAGCTGTCAGAAGCTGACGAACGACAACTTGACCAACAGAGTTAAAGTCTCTTTTAAAGTGACTGTACCGGCATCGTGTGACTACATCTTGAACCCTGATTACTGGCCACCTGTAGTGCTAGTTAAATCTTTCATAACATCAAGAAAAAAAATTTTCGTTCTCCACCGAGCTCTCTGCCAAAGCTGTAACCTCCGTTCTTCTAATAACTTTCAGAATAACACTCTTAATTGTCAATTCTCTAACAGTAAATTTTCTATTTATTATCAAAATGTTCGGAGTTTAAGATCCAAGCTAAAGGATCTAGCTTTATCCTATTCTCTTTCTAACGATGATATACTCTGTATTTCTGAATTCTGGTTGACTGATAATATGTTTGACTCTGAATTTTTTTCTAATCACACAATTGTTAGGCGTGATCGTGATAGGTCTATCTCCAACAAGTTAGATGGAGGAGGTGTCCTAGTCACCTACAACAATACTTTTACTGGCTTCCTTCTAACAAATTTACTTTTCACTACTCCTGCAGAATGTGTGGGGGCAAAAATAGTCATTTTGCCATCCCTTTCTCTTCTTGTCTTTTGCACTTATATACCCTGTAAGTCTTCTTTTTTGGTCTACAATACTTTCTTCACCGAAATATCTAGTATTTTCTTATCGTGCTTTTCAAATTTTCACCTTTTTTTATGCGGAGATTTTAACCTTCCTAAACTCTCTTTAATTCTGTTCTTTTATGTCCATGTGTTACCTGGCTCAATTTCATAATTTTCCTAACGTTCATAATCATATTCTTGACTTATTTTATTGTAGTATGGAGGAATCGTTCCTATGCTCACCTCCAGTTCTTCTTCCTTATCTCTGTCCTGATCCCCATCATCTCCCCTTACGCTTTGAAATTTCCTATATTGCTTCTGGCCGTTATCGTCGGAAAGAGCGTCAGCGCTATAATTTTTATAAAGCTAATTATGAGCAACTTTCAGAAACAATTCGCTCTATTGATTGGTCCTCCTTCTTTTGCGGTCTTAACTCGAAATCTTGCTGTACCAATTTCTATGATTTCTTGAACGCTGCTATTTCTAACACCACTCCACTTGTCAGTCTAAGAAACTCTTCTGACTGTCCCTGGTTAACTCTTGATATGAGGCGAGCCTTGTAAGCTAAAAACCGAGCTCGTCAACGTTTTTCACGTGACAGATATCCTGAGTCACACACAGCTTTTTGTCATCTGAGGTCGGTAGCTAAGAAAAAGATGCAGATCGCTAAAACTTCTTATTTTCATAGTGTTGAAGGCTCTTTAAACTCAAATATTTCAAAACCTTTTTGAAAATATATACGTTCTCTTAAATTCTTTTCCTGTTTCCCATCCTCGCTTCCTTTGAACGGCTGCTTAGCAACTTCACCTCTCAAGATTAGTGAACTTTTTCAAACTGAGTTTCCTTCTACTTTTAATGCTACTCCCAGCAATAGCCCTTCGTTCCCAATCGTACACACGATACCTTCATTCCCTTTTACTTGCTATTCAGAAGATGTTATGAAGCTTATTTTAGAGCTTGATGACTCTGTTAGTTCAGGTCCTGATGGTATTCCTAATCATTTTGTGAAATCATTAGCTACTTTTGTTTGTATCCCACTTTCCTTTCTTTTCAATTCTAGCTTATCTTCAGACTCTTTTCCTTGTTGTTGGAAAAGATCCTATGTTACTCCTATTTTCAAAAAAGGTAGTACCTCAGACGTTGCCAATTATCAGCCTATCTCCTTATTACCCTGTTTCTCCAAACTACTGGAGAAAATCGTGTACTCACACCTGTATTCAGTCACTCATGAGCTGTTCGTTCCTGAACAACATGGTTTTATCAAGGGGCCATCGACCTTAACGAATTGGTTTGAATTCATGACCGTTACTTCAAAAGCCATGGAGGACCGTTCACAAGTCGAAACCTTGTATTTGCATTTCTCTAAAGCCTTCGACTCAGTAAATTACAATATTTTGTTTAGCAAACTTAAATTTCTTAACGCTCCTGATTATTTGCTCCACTGGTTATCCTCTTTATTATCCAATAGTGTCAGTCAGGTATCTTTTCAAGGCTGTCTTTCTACTCCCTTCCATCCATCTTCTGGTGTTCCTCAGGGATCCATTCTGGGCCCACTATTGTTCACTCTGTTTATAAATGACTTACCATCCGTTGTCATCAACTCCTCCTGCCTTCTTTATGCAGATGACGTCAAAGTTTTCAAAGTAGTGTCGTCAATCGATGACTGTGCTTTGCTTCAAGATGATTTGAATGCCATTTTATCTGGGAGTTCTTATTACCAACTTACACTAAATGTTTCTAAGTGCATTCATCTTTCATTTTCTTATAACCCTTGCCCTATCAGCTTTCAATTTACGCTAAATAATTCGTTCCTATGTACGGTGACACACTTCAGGGATTTGGGTGTCACTTTTGACTCTAAATTAAAGTTCGATGTTCATATTTCAGAAATTACTTCTAAAACCTCTCGCGGATCGATATCCGCGCGACGTTAGATAAAGTTTCAAATGTAGAGCAAATTTGTCGTATAGATTTACATTAAATTGATGTGAAAAGGGTGAAATGATCCAATTAAAAAGTTTAGCTACATATAATTTTCTCAAACAGTTTTGGCATCGCAGACAAGATGACAATATCCCTGGAGTTCACCACAAGCCACTTTCTAGGGTTTCGTAAAATCATTTTACAATACCCTTTTAAAATCGCATCCTGTCTGTCCGTCCGTCCGTGTGTCACAACACTTTTTTTAAGCAATATGGGTATCAAATGAAAAGTCTTAATGTGAACTTTTCAAAAGAGGTCTTAAAATGATATGTTTGTTTCGAGGGGTGCAGGGGAAAGGGAAATGTACGAAATTTTGTGTCCTCCCCTTGCGATTGGATATCTTTGACCGGAAAAAAATCACAGAAGTGAGACTATAAGAGTATAAGGGCAAAAAATACCTCAGAAGTCGAAATTCAATCAACTTTGTTAATTATAGTACATTTTATAAATTTTACATTTTTGCACATAAAATCAAGATGGTATTTTTAAATTTCCCAAAAGCTACCATTTGAGTTTTCTGAAAGCAATTGTATGTGTTCTGAAAATTTCACAAAAAATGAACAATAAACAACTATGTTACAGCCGATTGAACGTTTAACAATTACAACAACATTAACACGTGATAGTAGGGAGATACACGTTTGCAACGGACCTAGACACTACAAAAATGTAGGAATTTTGATAAAAATTATAGAAATGGTTTATAATATTGATGTGTTATCATGACTAATTAAGAGCAAAAACACTTGATACAAAATGACGGCAAACTTAAATGCATAATGACCAGGATAAAAATGTTCAAACTCAATTTATAGAATTTGTATACAAGTCAAGTTTTGATATGCAAAATATATTTTTTGATTTACTAATTGTTTTACAAAACCCTTCTCGCAGGAGTACTCTCCAGCTACTTCAATTTGTAATTTTTTGTATTGGTGTTAAAAGGATGGCTTCCAAAGCTTAGGAAAGATACCACTAGATAGTGACTTATTAAAAATAATGAAGAGGTGGCTAGTCAATTCACTTTAGTAGAGGGCCAAAAAGCAGAATGAAATCAGATCTAGCCCAAGTTCATTATTCAAATCAAGGTCCTTAATAGCTTGGAGAATTTCGTCTTCAGAAATCGAAACGCTTAGTATAAGGATCTTTGACGCCGTTCCCCGCGGCTCTAGGTCTGGTGAAGAAGCAAGATTGAAGTAAACATGCTAGAAATAGTCTGTACTAGATGACATCGAGTCTTTGTGTGTCATTATCGAAGGGTAGCCATAAGTTTTACGCTTACGGTTTACAAAGTCAAAAAACTTTTTAGGATTAGAAATAGTTTCCTCCGCTTTAATGTTGACAAATGATTGATATGCATCTTCGGATTTAAGTTTAGGCTCTTTAACAAGATCGTTATATTTCCTCTTAATCTCATCGCTGGCACCATTCCTCCTTTTAAGGAGCTTGTCGAGTTTATTTCTTTGGTTACGTAAATGCTTGAGGTTGCTTCCTAGCCTTGGTTCTGAAATTTTGTCTTTTTTCTTTATTTTAGGTATAAATGATTCATCGGTGTCAAAGATTATATTGGGGTACAGCTTAATAACCTGAATTTGACGCTAGATGTTCGTACTAACAAATATCGTGAAAGCTTGAACTTTATATATATGTCATTTTGAAAGTACATTTGACAGCTACCAAAATCAGTCAACAAAACAAATTTATCTTGTGTGCATCTTTATTATTTTTCACTATGAATAACTTCAAAAATTTGAGAAAAAGACAGCATTTGCGGGAGGTTCTTTTGGGTCATTTTTTTGCAAAGAAAACGGCTGCGAAAAGTCATCGTTTGCTTGTAAAAGTTTATAACAACGATGCTTTAGCGAAAACACAGTGTTTTAAATGGTTTCAACACTTCAAAAGTGCCGATTTTGACATCAAACACAAAGAATGCCCAGGACAGCCAAAAAAGTTTGAAGACGAAGAATAGGAGACGCTACTCGATGAGGATTCATGTCAAACGCAAGACGAACTTGCCAAATCGTTGAGAGTGACTCAGCAAGCCATTTTGAAATGTTTGAAAGCCACCGAATATATTCAGAAACAAGATAATTGGGTCCCCTATGAGTTGAAGCCGAGAGACGTTGAACGGTGCTTCTGTATGTCTGAAATGCTGCTTGAGCGCCATAAAAAGAAATTATTTTTGCATCGGATCGTGAGTGGAGATGAAAAATGAATCCATCACGACACTACCAAGCGCAAAAAGTCATACGTGAAGCCCGGCCAACCAGCCAAATCAACGGCGCCAAGGTTATGCTGAGTATTTGGTGGGATCAGAAGGGGCCGTTATATTATGAGTTGTTGAAATCGGGCCATACAGATGACCTGTACCGAACACAATTAATGCGTTTGAAGCGTGCTATCATCGAAAAACGCCCGGAATATGCGACCAGACATGAGGCTATAATTTTTTATCATGACAACGCTCGGCCGCATTTCACAAGACCTATGAAATACTATTTGGAAAATAGTGGATGGGAAGTTTTGGCCCACCCGCCTTATAGTCTGGACCTTGACCCGTCATTTATTTCGCTCGATGCAAAACGCGCTCACCAGAATACGCTTCACTTCAGGGCAAGGCAATTAACTAGATTCGTTCTTGGCCGCCAAGCCAGCGCAATTTTTTTGGGATAGAATTCATAAATTACCTGAAAGATGGGGAAATGTTGTAGCTTTCGATGGACAATACTTCGAATAAAATATATTGTCAGATTTTTCCCCAAAGAAGCATCAAATTTCGCAAAAAAATTCCGGTTATTAAGTTGTACACCCATGTGTGGTGGATAGAGCTGTATTCAAACCTTACGTTGATAGAATATCATTCCAATTCATCCGGAATAAAAGACTGTTAATTTTATCATAGTTGCCATTTTGGAAGTCATATACAATAGTGGAATTGTACGATATCGAATTCAAATTATCAGGAGTGGACAGTTCAATGCTAAAAGTAGAGTGATGAACTGACCTAGAAAACATATGCTCATTGTCATCAGTTGAACTGACCACTACCTAGTCGCAAGCGTTAGAAAAAGTAAGGTCTAGCCATGTGCTATTTTCGTTGGGTATAGGTGCTACTTGCTACAAATCGTTACTATCAAAGGTGCTCATGAGATTGAAATCACTACTATCCAGAGATTGATAGGAAGAAGGAGACCGTCTTCTTCATCGACCATAATTATGATGATGATGTATTGTTTTTTTGTGATTGAGGAGTGAATGCTGTTTATGCCCTGAGTGGTGGGCTTCTATTAGTGTGAAGTGATAGGCTACACTTCAAAAACATTCCCAATCACCTTGAAAACAAAATCTGGAACTGTTTGCTACATTATTATATGCGAGGCTTATAATACCCCACCGTTTAATGTCTTCACGTTTGGGTAATCCACTTTTACAGCTAAAAGACAGGTAGTTCATTAGGGCTACTGCAATAAAAGAGACCTTTAGTTGATTCAATACTTTAAAAAGTTCTTTCAGAGCACGGAGAATATCTACCTATCTAGCGGGATCGAGATATTCCTCAAGTCAAGCGTCATGAGCAACAAGATGCGCTGTAAGTGATGGTTGTATGCTTTTACTTGCTCAGCTTGGACTACCACTCTCATAATTAAGCTGATAGTGGATCCTCCAGCCCTTTGGCTATACTATCGTAGATATATACCTCCCGCAGCTCAAACTGCCTCAGTGAACTTCCTTATTATAAGCTTTTCCAATATTTTACCAGCGGCATTTACATATTGTGTATAAGAGGTGGTATGCAGAAGGTGGCTCTAAGTTCCGCGTGCCCTTGTTGATCAGCACTAGTTTCCTGCGCTGTGGAAATACTCCATATTTTAGGCAGGCATTAAATATATTAAGCAGCATATCAGAGCAAATATGCTGGACCAATTACTTTGTATTTTGCATCATCGCCTCTAGCTCTTCTACATTGAAGAGGGAGTATTTGTTAACGTATTGTAGTGTTGGTGGCTGATTAATTGTCCATGAAGGACTTGCAGTGATGTTGTGCTACCTCAGTAAACTACGTGTTGGTGCTCACTGAGACTGACTTGGTACAAGAATGCATATATACACTAGCAAGTTACTATGTGCGGTGTCATGGGCAGGTTCTTTCTGCTGGCATCAATTTCCACTACAAACCACTTCTTCACATAAACGTATTAAAACGTGATAAAAAAACAAGCGCCAAACTAAAATGCTGGAAGGCACAGGCAGTGATGGCTGAAGATCTTTCTTAAGGGGTTTTGTACTAAAATACAAAACCCTATTGCAATCACGACCTATGCCCGTCTGTCCGTCCGTCCGTCCGTCCGTCCGTCTGTATGTCACAGCACTTTTTCTCCGAAACTATAGAGGCTACAGCCATGAAACTTTGTGGAAAGGTCAGAAGTGGTGACCTCTTGAAACATCAAGGGTGGAAAAATTTTTCAAAGGGGTTTAAGGGGGGTCTCCCCGTATAGGGAGGTGACCCCTCAAAAAAAATTTTTCACCATTGGTAGTCGAGTAGGGTGTCATTGGAAAGGTCTCAATGAGATCTTTTCAAAACAGGTCTTAAAATTGCCTTATCGGTTCCGAGGGGGGCAGAGGAAGGGGGAATGTACGAGCTTTTCGCGTACCCCCCCCCCCTCGCGATTGGAAACCTTCCATCCAAAAAATCTGAAAAAAATCATGAATGCAGGCCTTTATGAGTACAACAACAACAAATACATGAGAAGTCAAAATTCACTCAACTTTGTTAGTAATAGTATGATTTATCAATTTTAAATTTTCTTGAATAAAATCTAAACGATACCCTTAAATTCAATAAAATTTAGCAAACAGATGACCATTTATAAGATTAATTTTTTCTGAAAGTTTCATAAAGATCGAATAGTATTTACCGAAGTTATAGCGGTTTGAATTTTCCCGTATTACTATGGAACAATATGCCCTGTATTACTATGGAAACATATGGCTATGGAGCCATATGCGCTTTTTATCGATTTAGACAATACAGCTTTGCTAGGATTTGCATGAGAATTTCAGGAATGATAGGTATCATGAAAATGAGTACATACAATTGAAACAAGTCGAAGAGGCAGGAGAGAGCTCCTAGCAAAAGGGCTTTGTAACCATTCTAGGATTCGAAAAAATAGGCCATGAATCGATGATTACAGTACAGAGGAGTGGGCCCTGAAAAAAATTTCATGAAAGGTAGCCGATATGAATATCAACTGAAAGTTCTCTGTGAGAGCTTTTCAAAACAGTTCTTAAACTGACAGTTTTTGCTTCAGTGGGGGGCACAGGGGGGGGGGGGGGAATACATAAACAATGTGTTTCTAAAAAATCTGGAAAAATTATCAAGGGAGATATTTATGGGTATAACTAAAACTAATACCTCAGAATTCACAATTCTTTCAACTTTGTTAATAATAGTATGATCCTCGAATTTCACATTTTCTCCAATAAAATCGTCTTTGACATGTTTCTTGATTTTATTCGTTGCTGGTTACTGCATTTTGTAAGTTGAGTACAAAACCCTTCTGACATGAGCATAGGTCTGTCTACCCAACTTGTTTCCTAATACGTAACGTTTCCGTTCCCTGCAAGCTGTCAGATATTTACCTCATTCCTCAAAAGAAACCTGTAATGTACTGAAAAAAGTGGGGTATCCCAACCGTACTTTAGGGCCCGATGGTGGAATCCACGTGCAAGGGTTTACAATCTCTGAAAAAAAGCCCCTATAACCATTGAGTAATTAAATAATACTGGAGTGGACCATTTGGTCGCAACAACCCCTGCGGCCACTTTTCCTAATGCTACGCTCATGTTTACAACCTAAGAGAGAGCCAAATTGCACAAGCAAACAAGGATGCTGCTTAATGAAAACAAATTTTCATAGAAAAGCCTTCATCATTATGAGTAAAACATGCAAAACACTAACTTATGTTATTAACTACTTATCTGTGAAAGGAAACACCTACAGATCTTTTACGATTATAATTTTAACACCAAGGCACTACACATTTCACTTTAAAATTGTAAAGTCATTTCACAGTGTCACACGTTAAAGTTGTTCGGATCACAAACGAAATAGAATGTTTAAACACTTGGAATGAATTCAGATCCCGAACACTTTTCACAGTTTTAATATCGGATAAAATTCGCGACAAAACCTGCGATTTGCCATTTTAGCGTTCAATTTGGATCCGTCAACTTGACAGCCAGATCCAGTGAGCCAGTGAGCTTCTGGAACATGAAAGTGAGCAGCAAGAGGCAGCGGGAGAGGGAATAACAGACAGGTCCTTTGAAGAGAGCAAAAGCCGGTCGCATGTTCTCCTATCCATTTTATATGAGCTTAGCCCATCCAGTTCTTATTAATCTGAGCCTATAACAAACAGAAAAACCACAACCCGATGGCTGTGTCAGGGCAGGTTTCTCGCCATTGTTACAGATCTTCTGTCCGTTATTGTCCAAAATTTTGTAGGGAAAATAGCGAAATTTTCCTTTTTAACAGTTCATTTTTATTTTCGAAAAGCTTATAATTTTTTACTTGGTTTATATAGCCTCAAACCAAAGGTCAACAATAAACACACTTACATTACCATTGAAAATTTAATCATTTATTTGAATAAATTTATCTTTGTTTCTGCTGTACATCTTTTTGTGCATTGAACATTGGGCATAGCCATTTGAAATGAAAGATGTGTTAAGAACAATTAAAGTAAAATGTGCTTTATTCAATATCAATCGCTGTACGTTTTCAAGGAATATAAAGCAAATTTCAAACAAAAAAAAAAATCTAAAAACAATGACTCAAATGGTTCTCAAAATTTATATATTTTTAAACAATGAAATTTAAGTAAAAGATAGTATCAAATTCAATTTAATAAAAATTATTGCATATTTGATGTTCCAATTTGAAAAAGGAGAAAAAGAAACCAACACTATTCAAAAAAAGCATAATACTAACCCAACAGAATAGTGAACTTTTATTCTGCATCTAATATGTTCTCACCTAATTCTGATCAAATTTAATCAAAAATATTCCTAACCTATGCGAATGACATCATCATTTTCTCACGGTTATTAACAACTGCCAAAGAACTCTTTCTGAAACTCGACAGCGAAGCACAGCTAGTAGGGTTACAAATTAGTGAAAATAAAAGAAAGCTCATGACGCAGTCGAGGGAAAACACCTCAGCACATTCAACGTTTGCCCATGAGACGGGGCTTTCCCGGTAAAATGGAAGGTGGTCAGGCTCGTGTTGATCAGCAAGGAGAAAGGAAATTCCACCTCACCATCTGCATCCTGCCCGTTATGCATGCTAGACACCGCTGGAAAGTGCCAGCACAACTCATTATCGGAAGACTCACTGACGCGAGTCGTGCTGTTGAGGACCTATATACTCGGCAGTACTGCTTTGGAGCAAGACGTTCCACTATTGATGCGGTTGCAAAGGTAGTGCGTGGTCCAAAAGTAGTATGTGGTCCAAAAGGCGGGAGCATATATCTCAAATGACCTTCGAAACGCCTTCGATTCCGCTAGATAGGTGAATATTCGGGATACTCTGGAAATCCCTTTTCAAGTTCCAGAATATCTAATGCGGCTTCTGAGGGACTGTCTGAAGGGCCAAACCCTGCCTCACGAAACAACACAGGACCAACAAAGGCTGGAAGTTACAGTAGGCCTAGTCCAGGAATCTATCTTTGGCCCAGACCTGTGGGATGTGTCTAATGACGGGCCATTGAATCTGATGATGCCAGATGTGTTGCGCTTGATGAGCTATGCAAATGAGGACGTGGCTCTAGTCATTTGACCCACCGCTGAACAAGCGCAACTTAGGCTAGGTGCTCATGTGCCAAGTGAGAGACTAAATGACTTATTGCGAGTTCTGTTTAGCACTGGAGAAAACCGAAGTGGTCATCTTGACAAAACAGAGAATCCCTAAAATAAACACGATCAGTATTGGAGACAGACTAATTAAACAAAAGCCAGCGGTGAAGTACCTGGGCCACTGATCGACGAGATGAGCTTCTCTGAGCAAATTAGGGTGAAAGCTTGAAGGTGCCTCATGGGTTACAAAATGAGGGCTGGCCTAAATTGATGTGTCATACAGTTATAAGCTTAGTTGTTGGGTTAAAAGAGGAGGTGTTTAGTGGAAAGTCCAGTGCCACACTCTGTGTGTAAATCGCATTCACCTTCCAACCACAAAAAACCCATTCTCGCACTCAGCATCGAATCTATAATTTTTTTTTTTGCGCCAGGTCTGCGATCGTCTTTTGTACCGTAGTCTTAATCACTGTTTTAACTTCCGTCTACAGATCATTGCTTGTTATCAGCGATGTATCTGATATGATAGGAGCTAGCTGGTTGTTGGGGATCTCCGTAAAATTTCTTGCAACATATGCCGTTTGAACCCTTTTGATGTTGAATTTATGTAACGGGTTGGCGTTTGCCGAATGATTTGAAGTACAATTGGCTCTTCGGTATGCTCGAGGTTGGATCAAAACATGGTCACTATGGTTTTGTAAATTGCCATCCGGTGATACCCAGGTCTTTTAATGTATCGATCGATGAGGAAAGCAAGTTGAACATATAACTAGATTTCTAATACACGCAAAGCCAATCAAGCGCAGACCGTTGTCATTTGTTTCATCGTAGGCGCTATATCCTCCACTCGTTCCCCGATGATATAGCTCATTCCCAACCTTAGCATTGAAATCACCCCGAATTATTTTTGTGTCGTTTGTAGGCGATGAGTTGACTAGCCCTTCCAAGTGCTTGTAGAACGTTTCTTTGCTTCTTTGTCCATCTGCCTGGTCGGGGTGTGTACATTTTTCACCCAAATTTTTATGAATTTCACTTTTTTACGAATTGCACACAACCGTTCACTCATTGCCTTCAAATCAATAATAAGTGATTTGAACTCTCTCTCCACGATGAAGGCCACTTCGAATTTCTCACTTCTCATTTTGAATATTGTGTACGATTGCATATCTGAAATATCATTTCCAGTCCGATTCGGTTCGTAGATTGCCAGTATTTTTAATTTATATTGAATGGTCTGTTGCAAAATGTCTTATCAGCGCAAGGGTTGTTCAGTGATTTGACATTCCAGGATCCAATGTCATAGTCCTTTTTTTGGTGGCGAGGCCATTGCCGTAGATATAATCCTTTCCGGGGCTCTGTTATAGACTTCGAAACAATATAGAGTCTTATAGGGACTGGAATTCAGCCCATCACCTATCTTCCACTACCTAATTTCATTATAAATTTAATTATCTACATAAAACGCATGTACATGTATGATTCCGTGATTATTAATCAATTTTATTAGAATTATATTAGGGCTTCCAGTCGTTGGGTTTACTTTTCGCTCTCTTCTTATATTTTTGGTATTTAAGAGGATAGTTTTAAGCAAAATAAAATTAAATCATCTGAAGTTAAATAAGCATGTGTATAAATGATGATGGGGAGTCGTCGTCCTCGCAAGGAAATTTCCCTCAGGCATGTCCATGAGGCCACGAGATACAATAACGAACCGCTTCGAATAAGCCACAAGCCCAGTCGCAGAGCATCGGCCGCTATTTTATCTGTCTATACGCTCAAATCCAAACAAAAACTTGAACAAGAAAACAGGTTGAGGTTAGATACGCCCAGAATTTTTCGACGCCATAAATAAACCATACCTGCACAATAAATCCCCTTGCTGCCGTTGATGAGGATGGTGAAAGCGTGTTTTTTTATTTGTGGTAAAAGACTCAAATTTATTTTGCATTATATAATTACATACTCCAAAAAAATAAATTATTGCTTAAAAACAAAGGTATATAAAAACTCATAAAAGCAAGGCCCCACGGCTTTTGAAGAAAAAGTTTATAGAAATTGTCAAACCCTTCGAAAAACTTGCGACACTAAATGAATTCGTGCAACACTAATTGATTGCACGCACTTAATCGGCCCTCGTTGTATTCGATGAAAGTAACAAAATTGCTGTGGCTGATAATCAACTAGTGCAGCACCAATTGATTGGCACAATGGGAAGCAATTGGCACTTTAACCAATTGGTTTTGCGAGAGTAATATGTTTTTGTTTTTGTCCAAAAACAGTCATTACATACGATAGTGACTTGAGTCAATTAATTCTTTATTGATTGACTATACGCGGCTGCAAACTGAAGCCACACACTTGAGCGTATGCATCTTAATAAAATTCCAAATAGAAAAATACAACCAAACTTTCTTGATTCCGAATGACAAGTGATTATATTTCTTCCTTCCTTAACATTAAATACATAATAAGTGCATAGTACTCAAATTCCACTCGAGCGGTAGTGTACTCAAAGTTTAGAATATGATCATCAGTGCAGACAGTTGTTGACGAAAATGCTGACAATATGTTTACATCTGGGTGAACATGTCACAAAACTGGCCCCCCTTCAGGTAGTCACCATCAAAAGTTGGGATGGTGATCTTGGCAAGTCTTACAGAAGGACTGAATATTGCTTAAGGAGCCTGATTTTGATGTATAGAGTGCAGTGTACTGTCTTCAATTGATATTCTCGCACCAGCCTCTACCTGTCAATGAATAAATCCTGCTGATATTCATGTGGGTCATCGTTGAGTTCCAGGATGGAATATTTTCTAGTGTGCAGATTTTGTTGTCAGTGGCGTCAAACCGATCTCAAGCACTTAATAAGTCCTCAAGTATTTTTTTTTTAAAAGGCCTTTGTTTTGCAAGTGTCGCCATCTTTTTCATAGTTTCTGATAAGCAACTGAATCTCCTCGCCTGTCTTCGTTTGCTCTTTGGCAAGCTTCTCCATTTAAAATTGTTAAATGGCCAGAAGTCACCTCTGATGTCTACGCTGGCCTCCTAAGTCAAACCACTTAGTCGTGAAGAAGGATGCGTACAGAATCCATAGGTTGTAAAATCCAGGTAATGTGAATATGAATCAAGTTGGGGTCACCAATGTCGAATCCTTCGAAACACGCTGAATTTACACTCGTTGAATTCAATGAAAGTCACAGAATAGCTGTGGCTGGTAATCAATTAGTGCAACATCAATTGATTGACGCGATGGGAACCAATGTGCACTTTACCCAATTGGTTTTGCGAGATTAACATGTTTTTGTTTTTGTCCAAAAACAGCTGGATTGCACTGGAACAGTCATTACATACGGTAGTGACTTGAGCCAATCAATTCTTTATTGATTAACTATATGCGGCTGCAAACTGTACCCACGCACTTGAACGTGTGCACCTAAAGAAAGTCCCATATACAAAAATACAACCAAACTCTCTTGATTCCAAACGACAAGTGACTGTATTTCTTCCTTCGTTAACAATAAATACATACGAAACACAAAGTACACAAATTGCACTCGAGCGGTAGTGTACTCAAAGTTTAGAATATAATCAACCGTCAGTGCAGACAATTGTAGACAAAAATGCTGACAATATATCTACATATGAAACTTGCGCACGTTACAAGAAAAAATCAAAATACATTGTATGATGGAATTTTATAAATTGCATAATGAGAAATGATGATGGAATTGAGTCTAGATACATTGAAATCATGTGATGTATTTGCTCAGAAATATTAATTTTCAAAACAATAGAAGCGAGGAATTTATTGATTTTATTGAAAATAATAAAACAAATATTATTTAACAAGAATATGATGGTTAGAAGAAATGAGTTAATGGTACTCTAGAAGGTGATAAGGTTAGCATCACGTTTCGGGACAGCAGAATCACATAAAGAAAATTACGTTATCACCTGCCTGACTGAAAGTATGACCTTCACTTTAAACTAATAGCAATGGTAAAACCTCGCTAATCGGATCAAATTAATACTCGTATTTTACATAAATGTAATTTTTACAGCATATGTAGTGCTGGAATGTACATGATTTATTAAAATGAAATAAATTCAAAGCCCGATATAGTTATTAAATGATATTCACCATAGTTGATTTTGTAGATCAGTTGTATACACAACTTTACTTTCATTTTGAGTTTATCTGCTTTTCATTTTAAGTTTTCTGACAATAAGATTTCATGTTAATTATTTCGTTAATGGACTTCCTAAATTATGGCTCCATCTCTGAATGAACTGTGGGCTCATAATAAATTTCTTCTCAATCTACCATCAACCATTCTCTTGAAATATTTGAATTCACAATTACTTTTTTCAAGCCACAAACTAATCCTCTTTGCCTTTTAAAACGATTTGCCATAGCGATAAATTCTTTTCTTCCATTAAGTCTCATCCCAAAGACTATCCAACTAGACCTTTCTTGGCCTCTTGGACTTTCCTGTCTAGTGGCTTTCATTAACTTGAATTACAATTCTGTTAACCGACAGCTAATCAGCTTGATAGCGGACGCACGGACAAAAGGTATGAAGGAAGCAGATGTGCAAGGACTCTTTGTCTAAGCAACCCGACCAACGTATATCCGTATAAGCCCCCGGCTTTCTTGATACCAACAAGTTAAATAACTCATCTTCAACCAAGACCTATTGTTTGGCTTCCCTCATCCCCTCTGAATCCAGTTTCTCGAACGTCAACATTCACGCGATAATTTATGGGTAAAAAGCAAAAGGATTATTCAGATTATGAGTCGGGAAGAAGCCGTAAAATTTCCCACAAAATAAATTTAATTAACCGGATAATTTTTCGACGCGGTTCTTCATAAGTCTTGCACAAGCATGAATTCAAAGTACATCTTTAAGAATTATTTTATTCGTTGATTGTATAATAATAAATTTCCAAGGATCAAATCTTGATGTAAAAGCTTTTTCGATGTGCTTAGCTGATGTCCTCTTTTAATGGAATTCATCGACATTGTAAGTGGGCAGATGGTGATAAAGAATTAAAGTCAATTGAGAGAAAGGTTTTGCATCGCAAATGAATTATTTAGGATGGAGTAAAAGTCTGTTCAAAAAGACAAGGCGAGATTTACCAGACCTTTGTATAAATTGATTCCTTAGAAATTCTTCCCAAAAAATTATTTTTTCTGCAATTTTCGGACATTATTTGCGGCTTATCCCTTCAAACGAATTTGCGCAAAAATTTTTACGAGTTGACATCGTTTATTCAAGTTAACTTGCCTGTCCTTGAAACATCCAATCGAAGATATCTTGCTGTGGGCTTTAAACGCTAATGAGGATTTCCGTTGAAAAGCTAAGTAAAAATGAATGCTCAAGTAAACATTTAAAATTTAATGCTTAAAATTGAAAGCATTTCACAGTAGTTGCTTGTCCTTCCAAGCATTTTTAGCTACATAAATTTTTTTTTTGGAATTTTGTGAAGAAAGTTCGGAGTCTGTTCAATAACTTATTTTTGCAGTTTTTTTTTGACAATTTTATACGAGTATATTGCGTAGTATCACCACAAAAACTAAACTTCCGGTTGATGTTTCGATCAATAATAACATTTTTGAAGTTCAACTAGCGATTCGGAAATTATATATCTGAGTTCGATAGTCTTTATATATAACAAAATTAACTTTCTTTTCACAAACAATAAAAATGGTTAAAGAAACTTATGGTAACAGCAAGTTTTCCGTAATAATACCTCTACAAGTTCATATCCATATTTTCTACTTAAATGATCTATTGTACAATGAAATTTGCTCATGATTATTTATTGCCCACACAAAATACATAAAGCGGTTGAAATAATTTAGCCGCGGTCTAACGATGTTGGCTGTAGCAGGAAGAAGAAAATCTCGTACTATTGCCGATTTTAGCGCTGTTAGCAGTTAACACTGTGCCTTTATTCAGTAGTAGATGTGCTAATCGGCACACGTCTTCCTCCTGAATGACAGTGGTTATTTTTATTTAATCAACAAATTGTACTTTCTTGGATTTCGAACTTCCGTATTCCCTCAAGTGCTTAGTGTCGATGGGATAAGTTGTTGGATCCGAAGTTGATTCAAAGTACGCCGGCTTGACTCGATCGGTACTAATGTTAATTTGTTTTCCACTTATACATATTCAAATCATTCTATAACTTTGTATGGTCCTCCATATGGAGGCTCCAATGGCTTTCTCACTCGGTCGATACAGACAAAAACGTGTGAACAAGTCGCAAGTTCCTTGTGAATGAAGATTTTGCGCTTGTTATGATGTGATGCTGGAGTGGCTCGTACAGTTTTTACATGTTCACGAAACTTTTGGACAAATAATTTGGGATCCGGCAGCATGTCTTCGTCAAAGAAATATTCACCAAGAATCCGTAGAGTTGTCCCATACACAAGTTCCACAGCAGTTGCACCAATATCTTCTTTGATGCTAGTACGCAGTTCTAGCAGGAAGGTTGGCAGAATTTCAAGCCATTCTTGATTGCTGTGGCGCATAACTGCGGCTTTCAAAGACTGGTGCCAACGTTCAATCGTCCCGATTCAAACTAGGATCCCTGTTCCGACAGCAGAACCCTTGGGGCTCCATAGCATGCAATCCAGTTGGAATTAAATGCGGTAGCGATTTCGTCCGCTGAGATAGTTTTGATGGGAATCGCCTCAAGCCATCATGTTAATCGATAAATTATCGTTAAAACATACGAACATCCTTATAACAATTTTAGTTGTCCAACGATATCAATATGCACGTGACTAAACCTGGTATCAAGCATATCAATTTGACCTTGTGCAGGCTTAGCATGTCGTCCAATTAAACATCGCAATAAATAGCTGCATCGCTGTCGTCTAGACATGGTCTCCGGGATTGCGCGATTATTTCACCTTGAAGTAGATGATTCAATTCTGCATCCAACTTCTGTACCTTCGCTAAATTTTCGATTGTCATTGCAACTAGCATTTTAAGAGCGATAATAAAAGATAGCACGTCAGCTGTTTTGTTGTCGCTTCCGGCTATGTGAATAATATTTGTTGCAAATTGCCTAATGAAGTCAAGTTGCCTGAGTTGTCTTGCTTTATCAGCTTTTTGATTGAAGGAGTATATGATGGGCTTATGATTGGTTTAAATAATTAGTTGCCGTCCCTCAACCATGTGGCGGAAGAATTTTATGGCACTGAAAATTGCCTGCAGCTCCCAATCATAAATACTGTATTTGTGCTGCGCTTCGCTAAACTTCTTGGAGAAGAGTCCGAGTGGTTCCCAAAAGTTGTTGTTTGATTGCTCGAGAACTGCTATTGTGGTGTCAGAAGTGTTGCATTTGACTGTCAGCGAAGCATTTTCGATTGGGTGGATTTGTTTCGAAGTTGCTTTGGCAATTTGGTGCTTGCATTGGTCGAAAGCTGCATCTGGTTTTGGAGTCCATACGATAGCACGATTATCTGCATTCCTGACATCGAGTGTCACCAAGAGGACGATTCGTCGTTTGGTGCGACTATATGCCTACATGCTCACCACCTATGCAATCGCATCAATAGTAGAACATCCTGCTCTAAAGTCGTAATCCCGAGAAGATAGGTGCTCAGAAGCACGAATCGCGTCAGTGAGTCTTCCTTTGATGAGTTTTTGTAGTACTTTCCCAGCAGTGTCTAGCATGCATAACGGCTAGTATACAGACGGTGATTCGGGATTTCCCTTTACATTGCTGATCAGCACGAGCCTCGCTACCTAGCATTGTATCGGGAAAACTCTGGCCTGTAGGTAAGCGTTGAATCTGCTGAGCAGCAAGTCAGGACAATGGTGATAGACAAGCTGCAACACCTTAGCTGGAACACCATCTGGACCTGGAGCCTTCCTCGCTTTCAGCGAAAGTACTACCTCTTCCAGTCCCGGCTGTGTGAAGAGTGGTTGCGGTATGCAACCTTAAAAAGAACAAAGCTCTTTCAGTCGTAGAAATAACTGCACAGTTGTTACAGAAAGGAGGGACTCATCTCTTTTACACAAGCTTATATGAAAAATATGGACACAAGAGAAGCCGACAGACAATCTACAAACAAGGGTCATCTGCTCCATATACAGGGTTATCCATTTAGTAGTTGGGAAAATATAACCCTGCCATTTGACATTTGTCAAAACTAAATGTCATCTACAACGTGTTTTTTTTGTTGTTGAAGGGTTGTCATTTAGAAATGCGTTGAAATCATTGCATTTTATTATAAAAATGGTGATTCTGCTGTATCAACATTTAGGCCTTTACGTGCCGAATACGGTCGATATAATCGACCTACACAGCAAAAAATTTCGAACACAGTGAGAAAATTTGACGAGACTGGATCGCTTATTGATATTGCAAGGCCTGTGCATCATCGCAACATTCGTTCTGCTGAAAATATCGCTGTCGTTGCTCAAAGTGTGGAAGAAGGACCGAATTCGTCGATTCCTTGACGTGCTCAACATTTTGGCTTGTCTTACGGCTCATTGTGGCGGATTTTGCATTTGGATTTGCATCTCCATCCATACAAAATCCAACTCACTCAAGAACTTAATTCAAGACCATACACAATGCTGAATGTATGCGAATTGGGTGATTGAACAACAAGCCATAGATAAGGATTTTTCGAACAAAATTTTCTTGATGAGGCTCATTTATCGCTCAGTGGTTACGTAAATAAACAGAATTGCCGCATATCGGGCTCTGAAAATCCTCTGGTGATCGCAGAAAGGCCTTTGCATCCGGAAAAAGTGACCGTTTGGTGTGCATTATGGTCTGGTGGTGTTATTGGCCCGTATTTTTTTGAAAACGATCAAGGAAGAGCCATTACAGTCAATTCTGACCGCTATGGATGGATTTTATTTTTGGAGAATTGAAGATTATGATCAGGAAGACATGTGGTTCCAACAGGACGGAGCCACAAGCCACACAACACAGGCTAATCGAGCACTTTTGCGTAATTTCGAGATTGAGTGATGTCAATTGGCCGGCAAGATCCTGCGACCTAACACCTTTGGATTTCTTTTTATGGGGCTATGCGAAAGATCATGTTTACGCGAACAATCCTCAAAATCTTGAGCAATTGAAAACCAATATTCGTGAAGTTATGGCCGAGATATTGCTGAAAATGTGCCGAAAAGTAATTGAAAATTACCTTAGAAGGATCGAGGCCTGTAAGATGTCCCGTGGAGAACATTTGAATGGTGTTGTACTTTGCAAATAATGGCAAAGTTAAATCTTTGTATTAAATAAAAGATTTCGTTTCCATCTGAATATTTTATATGTTTTTTTTAGCTTCACTTTCCCAAGCGTAAAATGGATAATCCTATACAAAAAGGAAGACAAATCACACTGTGAAAATTTCAGAGGCGTCACTATTGTGTCGATGTCCTATACAATTATCTCCAAAATAATCAAACAAAAGCTCCGGCAACATTTTGTTTTTTTTTGGTTGGGAGGTAAATGCCATTTAGGCACTGAGTCTAGGGCTCTTATGCTCATAAGTGACTGGAATACTCACACAACACCTCCCCTGTCAACCCAAAAAACGCAGCTTGGAACCGTTTGACACATTACTTTGGGCCAGGTTTCGTTTTGTTACGATGTAAGGTGCCTTCAAGCTGAGGGATCCTTCCTCTAGTGGGAAGGAGAGGCAAAGAAGAATTGTCAGACAAGCAACCTACTAGCCCTGACGTATTCAGCTGCTGTGAGTCACTTTTATCTTTTAGGTCTACCCAAACATAATGTGTCACCTGGTTTCATTTGTCAATAGACCCAAGCGCCACCGCAACTAAGAGCTCTCCCATCTCCCTTCCGGTAATGCTTTATGTGGTCTAGGTGCTCTTTTAGTTCAAAAAGACGATACTTCACTCCTTTGCTGATTTTTGGCGAGTCGGATGTGGATTTTATGATTTCAAAAACCTCTGCCGCTTTTCGGGTCAGCCTTTTTTCTTTATGGCACTGGACGGCAATTGTACTTTGTGGCCACTTTTCTTGGGAGAGGTTATCGAATTATACTTTCAAGTACAATATTCCCGCCACATTTGTCAGGGTGGCAGTGCAATAATCAGACTAATAAAGCACCGTTGGCTTTATTAGTCTGGTTACTTCTTTCTTTTTCTAACATGATCACTTTGTGGACTTCAAAATGGTTCATTATTATTTCGGGATTTAAAACCATTGCTTCAGCCACTTCGGTAGTGATTGCAGCAATACTCATCGAGTTTTTGATGCTATTTATATTTTCCCCCATGGTTCGAACATCCGGTGTGTGCTGCAGAGTTTCCCGGTGTTGATTTTTGGGACGTTCTGGTGTTTTCATCATTTTTAGGGTTTGTAAAATAATTTTACAAAACCATTCTAAAATCGCGTCCTGTCTGTCCGTCTGTTTGTCCGTCCGTCCGTCCGTCCGTCCGTGTGTCACAGCAGTTTTTCTCGGAAACTACTTAAGCTAGAAGCATCAAATTTTGTATGTAGGTGTAAAGTGGTGTTCTCTTTAAAGCTCAACTACAAAAAAATTTTATAAGGTATATGAGGGGGGTCTCCCCATGCAGGGGAGTGACCCCCGGAAAAAAAAATTTCATTGAAGGTGGCCAATATGGATATCAAATGAAGGGTCTTGATGAGAACTTTTCAAAACAGGTCTTAGTTTGGCAAAATTTGATTCGAGGGGCGCACAGGGAGGGGAAATACACGAAAAATTTGTGTCCCTCCCCCTCGCGATTGGACACCTGTGATCCGAAAAATCTGAAAAAAATCAACGATGTAGGCCTTGATGAGTACAACAACGAAAAATACGTGAGAAGTCGCATTTCACTCAACTTTGTTAGTAATAGTATGATTTATCGATTTTATGTTTTCTTGAATAAAATCTTAACGGCACTCTTAAATTCAATGAAATTCAGAACAAAGATGACTATTTATAAGATTAATCTACCCTGCAAGTTTCATAAAGATTGAATCATATTTAGCGAAGTTATAGCGGTTTGAATTTTCCTGTATTGCTATGGAACAATATGCGCTGCATGTATTCCTATGGCAACATATGGCTATGGAACAACATGCGCTTTTTACCGACTCAGACACTCAGTTTTGCTTGGATTTGCATGAAAATTTCAGGAATGATAGGTATCATGTATATCTTCGAGAATCGGTTCAGCTAGTGGTATCAGTAATCGTAAAACAAAATAGTGGCTGCTTTGAATAGTTTTGAGTTATTTTTTCCCAACTTCAACGTTTAAGGTGCATGCTTTGAACACTTGATTCAATTGAATGAATGACGGAAAATGAGTACCTACAATTAACACTCATAAGTGAAACAAGTCAAGGAGGCGGGAGAGAGCTCCTAGCAAAAAGGCTTTGTAATAACTCTAGGATTCGAAAAAGTTGGCCATTAATCGATGATAACAGTACAGGAGAGTAGCCCCTGAAAAAAAATATCCATCAAACATAGCCGTTATGAGTATAAAATGAAAGTTTTCATGGGAGCTTTTCAAAACAGTTCTTAAACTGCCAGTTTTTGCTTAAGTGGGGCACAGGGGGAAAATACATGAAAAATGTGGTTTCCTCCCTCACGAATTGACATCTGAAATAATTATCAAGGGAGATATTTATGAGTACAACAATAACAAAAACCTCAGAAGTCTAAATTCGTTCAACTTTTGTTAATAATAGTATGATCTTCGAATTTCATATTTTCTCCAATAAAATCGTAATTGACATGCTTCTTGACTTTATTCAATCTGGTGACTGCATTTTGAAAATTGAATACGAAACCCTTCTGACATGAACGTAGGTCTGTCTACCCAACTTGTTTTATGCTGCACCCAAACGCCGCAGGAATCTCAGTCTGGACAAAACTGTCTGTTAATCTTCATTTTTATCCATTTTTACGCTCATTGTATTCATCGTCATTTTTGTTATCATCAGTACAGCTTTCGATGTGCTGTGAACATCGTGGTTTATGCCGCTGTCTGCTTCATCATTTTTGTTATTTTTGTTTACTTTTTTAATTTTTTAGATCCGTTTTTAGAGTTTTTAGTTGAAGATGATCTGGTTTTATTGAGTCGCCCCTTGGAGGCCATGCGATGGTTGGCACAAGCCCTTATGGGGACAAGTGCTCAGAGTCAGATTAGCTAGCGCTAATCAGGAGTCCATTTCAACTAAACATGCACTGTCAAACCAATGTTGCGATCTTCGAACGTACTCCATGACCTTCCAAGGTTATACCGAGACGGAGATGGTATGATCCTTGGATTAAAGCTGTCCACGTATGAGTGTCACCTTGGCGTTACCATGTAAAGCAGCTAGCTCCAAACCATCATATCCGCCCGCATAAAGCATCAATTCCAGTTTGTGGACCAAAGCGTAGTCCAGATTCAGTCATGGTCGTTACCTGTCATCTCAGGAGGAATCTCATGGCAACCTTCAGATCCCCGAGTCCATGAGGGTGGTACTCTCTAAAAATGCTAACCTCCAAGAGTACTTCTTTTGACTGGCATTCCCCCTGGAAGAATTTTCTCGGATACGTTGGGGTGGCAGTCCCCAAAGAATGCTAGCCTCGAAGAATACTTCTGTTGGCATTCCGCCGGCTACCTAACGATAATGTAATAGGAAAATGTTAAGGTGGCTTTTCAAGAAGACGGTCTTCAACTGGCCAAGTACTTGCAATATAGGAAGTGCTAGAAAAATTCTGGGAATATAATATCGAGGTGCCCCGGTTCTTTGTAGATTTTAAACAAACAGACAATGCTATCAATATGTCACCAATCTTCAGGTGACGATATTTATCTACCACCTACGCCAGATAATGAAATATGCTCCACATGAAATACGATTTCGCCAAGAGCACGCAACTATGTTGCACCCGCCAACATAGGAGGGTGACTGATTCGCTGACGTCACATATGCTGATAACCTGGCATTTGACCCCTACTAGCAACGTTTCAGATATGCTTCAGCATGTTCAAAGTATCAAACGGGCCGGCGTAACGTATTTGATTTGCTCTTCACGTTAGAAATTTACAGTAATCAATATGTTGCCAGGGCGGCACGATGTAATAGTCAAATAAATGTATTTATTTTGTTTGATTTAGTGGTAATCCTAACCAACCGAACCTTACTTAAAGAAAATGGATCCGTTGACGATAGCAACAAATTTCTCACAAACGATTCATGAATGGGCTACTCAGAACCACCGGCCATCAATGAGGGTATTATTAAACAATTTTTACAATACCTTACTAAAATAGCTACCTGTCCGTCCGTCCATCTGTCCGTGCGATACACCGAGTTTTCTTGCAAACTACATAAAATAGAGTAATGAAATTTGGTAGGTAGGTCAAAAACGGTGCCATCTCAATAGTTACAGTACAAAAAATATTGTAAGAGTGATCTCCCTGTATAAAAGGTGACCCTTGAACAATTTTTTGTACCTAAGGTAGCCAATATGGGTATCAAACGAAAGGTCTTGATGATATCTTTTCAAAAAAATCACAATAATTTGCATTGTGGGGTGCAGGGTGAGAGGAAGTGTACGGAAAATGTGTGTCCTCTCCCTCAGGATTTGACCCCTTTGGACAGAAAAATCAGGCAAGTGGGTCTTTATGAGTACAAGGGCAACAAATGCCTCAGAAATCTAAAGTTCATCAAATTTTTAAAAAGTATAAAATTTTACGTATTTTACGATTTTATCTATAAAATCAAAAGATGACCCTTAAATTTGTTAACATCGTATTTCTAAATTTTTTAAAAATTTTAATAAAAACTGAGCAATACACAGCCAAGGTATAGACGATTGAAAATTGATTAATTGTAACAACAATTACACGTAATATTTTTTAAATTACGTTCGAGAAGGACACAAATACTACAGTTGCGTAAGAGCTTTGATGAACATTTTAGATAAAGCAATTCAGACATTGTCTCAAATCAAAATACATAATAACCATCAGCAAGCTCAATTCATAGAATATATGTTTGAGCCAAGTTTTGATATTCAGAAGACTTTTTTTATAATATCCTTCTGGCAGGAGCAGGTCCATGCTACTTTTACTTGTATTTTTTCTGGTTGGGAGGTGAATGCCATTTATGCACTAAATATGGGGCCCCCATACGTGCGAGCGACAGGAACACCCAGTAAACACCTCCCCCGTCAACCTGAGCCTGAAATCGTTTAACACATTATTTTGGACCAGGTCTCGTTTTGTTACGCCGTGAGGTCCCTTCAAGCTGGGGTATCCCTTCTTTAGTGGGAGGGGTGAGAGGAAGAGGAATTACTAGATAAGTGATCCTCTAGCCCCAACTGCTGTGAGTCCATTTTATCTTTTAGGTCTACCCAAACATAATGTGCCATCCGGTTCCATTTGCCAATAGACCCAAACGTCTCTATGACTATACTATCTCTCCTTTCTCCCTGTAGAGGTTGTATTTCAGGTTGTCCCATTTTTTGCATGCAAAAAAATGTGTGAAAAGTATCATCTTCCACTCTTGGGTGAAACTGACAATCGGGGGGATGTGAATTACTAATCTTGTGCAAGTAAGACTTAAATCATCATTGCCCGCTCAAAAACTGGGTCAGATAAAAGAAAGTCTCAACATGCCATCGATTTAGCCACGGTCTTGGCCCAAGACTGCTACCAATCGTTGAGTGAGTGCAGTCTCTCCTCGTAGGCAATCGTCTCCCTCGCATCCTCGCTTCGACGCAAGTAAATAGCATGACGCTCTCTACCAAGGAGGGCAACAGGTATCACGACTGCAATAACTCTCAACACCAAATTAGAGACTGTCGGCCACGAGAATGCAATCCGCAGTGCTCTGTTTCTCTGTACCTGTGCCAAAAGTTTTCGGTACACCTCTTTACTGAGATTGTCACCCCGTATCCATACAGTAGCACTGACCTCACAGCACTCATTGAGAGGCATCTACTTGATGGGCTAGATCTCTTTAAGTTGGAAATGAGTGAACTCGGAGCCGAACCGCCTGAAGCAGCCTTCTCAGCCGTTGCCCTGATTTGCTCAGAGAAACTCATCTTCAGGTCGATCATTCACCCTAGGCACTTCATGGCTGTCTTCAATTCGATTAGTATGTCTCCCAAACTGATCATCTTTACTCTAAGGATTCTCTTTTTTGTCAAGTTGACTACTTTGGTTTTCTCCAGTGCTAGATTGAACATGCGGGCGGTCATCTGGTATCTTACTCGGCACATCAGCATATCTAGCCTAAGTTACCATTTTACAGCGGTGTGTCCAGTGACTAGAGCTGCAATATTATCCGCAAAGCTAATCAAACGCAACTTATCTGGCATCTTGAGTCTCAGTAACCCGTTGTAAGACACGTTCCAAAGGTCTGGATCAAAGATAGATCCCTAGGCTACATCCGATACAACTTTCAACCTTTGCTGGCCCAATGTCAAGGCATAAAGAAGGCTTCCGTCCTTCAGTTAGTCCCTCAAAAGCCACATTCGATATTTTGGAACTTGAAAAGGGGTTCCAGCGTATCCAAAACGTCCACACATCACATCCGAACCTCAAATATAATCAACAGAACGATCCATCGCTTGGTGTGGCTAAATATTTCTGCCTTTTTGACCACACTCACTTCCTCTGCAATTGCATCAATGGTAGAATGTCCTGCTCCAAAGCCATGCTGCAGAGAAGAGAGATCCAAAATAGCACAAACCGCGTCAGTGAGTCTTCTTTTGACGAGTATCTCTAGTACCGGCTATGTCTAGCATGCATAACAGGCAGTATGTGGATGATGATCCAGGACTTCCCTTCTCCTTGCTCCTTCCTTTGTACCAGGAAAACGCCGTCCCGTAGACAAGCATTGAATGTGCTGAGCAGCTAGTCAGGACAATGGTGATACACAAGTTGAAAGACTTTAGCCTTGACACCATCTGGATCTTGAGCCTTTTTCGCTTTCAATAAAAGGACTGTCTCTTCTTGTTCCGGTTGTGTGAAAGGTGGGCGCTCGATTGCTGTTTCAGCGTGGGTAGCATTAATGTGGACAAGATAGGCGATGAAAAGTGCCCGCACTTTCTTGTCCATCTTTTCCGCTACATTTATGCAGCTTGTAGCCAAGGCCCCATGGATCCTTGTTCACATTGGCCAGTAGACCTTGCCAGCAGCGAGCTTTGATGCTGTTGAAAATTTGCGAATTTTTTTCCGATCGACATATATGCTGCCCTCATTTACATGTCTCATCGCAGCTCCGTACCCGTTGAGCCTTACGCCGAAGCTTGTGACACTCCCTTCGCTTTTCAGTGAATTTGGTCGAACAACAGCTCACTAGAGGGTTACTGTGCCAGAGTTTTTGACGAGGTATAGAATCGCTGCAAGCAGTTGTGATGATGGTCATAATGGAGTTCACAACGTTTTGAGCTGCAAATTTTTCTGTCCCGCTGCAAATCACCCTGCAGTGGAGCAACTGTCGTGAGCACCTGTCACGAGCATATCGACGAACCTCTCGACGTTCATCCTTTCATTGCTCCACCAACTCGTAGAAGGTTGAGAGCAAGGACATCTGGACAAAATATCACTGATCTCAAGCAGAATGCACTGATGATTACTGGTTGAGTTATCTTCTCATGCTCTTTAATTGTGTGTCATCTGTACTAAGGGCTTCAAGGTAACTATTATGTCCGAAATGGTTCCTTCACAGCCCATATGGTGGAAAATTGGCATATTCCTGGTGATTAGCACGACAAGTGCCGTCCTGGCCACCATTTTTAAGATTCGTTTCCCCGCGGATCTATTAAACGTATGCCCTTTCCGATTGCTATAGCGTTTAATTCTCTCTCAATGAGCACAACGCCCTCCAAAGCATTAAACTCGGCTTGAAAATACCAAATTGCTTCGTTTGGCGTAAGGTACACAATGTATAAAGTAGTCCTTGAGCACCTCATCCACACGAAACCGTCCCCCCCTCCACAGCTCTTCACTTAGATATCACTTTGCATCCTTACAAAGAATACAGTGCACCAGTGAAAAACATGAAATAATTTGGATCAATCGGTTTCATTCATTTTATTTACTTGTTTGAATGGAAACAAAAGTTACATCAAAAAGCATGCACAACGTTATGATAAATTCCTTAATTCAACTGGCAATTATAGGAAAATAGCCTGAGAATTTACCTTCAAAGTATATAGAATAAAACAAATTTTTTTTTGCTTTGTTTACATTTTGTTTCAAAACATTGGTTACTCTTTGAATAGCCTTTATGTATGCTTTTTGTTCGTGGTATAATATTTAACAAGTTCAAAGATATTGAAATATTTATTTGAATTTGAAAATGTTGTTACTTGTCGCTCAGTATTTATCCAAAATTTAACTAACTTCCTTATAATGTTATGAAGCACATACTGTAAGCAAACAAGCGCAAATTAGTTTGTTATGATTTTTTTATTACAATTTAAATGGAATAAAACTTTCTCGTTTCATATTCATCCTTTCACCTATTCCACCAATGAAAATATAAATTTTTTAGCCCATATGTAAAAAGTTATTTCAAGGGAAAAAGCTAAATTTTATGTATTCATAATTGAAATATGATGTAATGATTTAACACGTCTCGAACGTTGAAGATTCCCCGAAGGAAATCTGAACCGACCTCTCATCGGTTTTAAACATGAAGTCTTGGAACGTGACAGCGGAGGTCGACAAGTCCGGGCAATCTTAGTCTACTCCGAGGCTAGCTAGCGTGTTCCGAGAGGAGTTTCGGTCACGAGTCATTCGCGAGCAGACTAAGTCCGAAATGCAACCACTCAGCCACCGATTCAATTGGCCGATTTAAAACGCGTCGAACAACTTCCATTGACTCTACTCTAAATTACATACTTCCTCCCAAAGAAAAAGAACGGAAACACCGCTCAAATAATACGCGCTCCTGAATATAACCGACGTAGTGCTCGAAATACACTCCTCGAACTCAAACCTAAAATTCCTAGTTCTCCTACTACAGACAATCGATTTTTACGTTTAAGGCTTTAATTATTCTTATATTTTATATAGGGGCGTACTTCTTTGGCTGTTTATACGTTTGTGTTTTCTTAAAATAAATCTCATAGTATCAATACTTTCGTTCAGATATAAGTAAAGGAGTCGGTATAGTATTGAACTATGTTTACCGGAGGTGTCTAATTTAACCTCTCACCCCAAAAGTTCATTTAACAATATTAGACTTAATACACGGGCACTCATTTTGACGAATTAAACAACACTCGAGTCAGCACCGTCAAATATTCTTTACGTCCACAATTTCAACAAAAGCAACTTGCACAATGTCTGTCTGGGGAGCGATAATTAATTCTTGCAAAATCAAATTGACGTTCGACTTGAGACTGCCTTCCTTAACTTTGCACGGCCAAATATTTTGCACTCTAATAAACTGATCACTCACAGTAAAAACAACAAAATATGTTGATTGAACGGCAATAATTGTCCACTAAGGTAATAAAATTCACATTATTCACACGGGTAGCAAAACAATAAATAATTATTTAGGCCGTACTCGGAGAACTATTTTCGACCGTCGACACAAGGCTGGTACTGTTTTCTTTCTACGACATGCGATTGAGTGCAGAAATTAATAGTAGGTACTTCCCTGAAAGTCCACCTATATCCTTGCTCGCACAAATTCCTCCCGCCTTGCGAACGATTTTGCCATCGTTTTTGTTTCATTAAGGAATGCATCAGACTACGACTATATAGTCGCACTTCTGTCGCAAGTTACACATGGTCAGATGGGAGCCCGCACACTGCGATTTTCAACAATTTTGTCCAGGTTGGCAGTCGCAGGAATTCGCGATTTTTCCTTAAACCAGTTTAGTAGGTAGTTTTTGTGATACTCGCGCAGGCGCACATTATTTGGACATTTGACGCTGACGTGCATGGAAGTTTCTTGCATAGCGCACAAATGAGTTAGCGCATTTGTTCCTGGCAAAGACATATCTTCAAATGAGCATATCAGTTTTGCGCATACCTAGAGCTCCTTTGCGAATCTTGTCGCAGTGTGCTCGTATTTGCGTCTTAAAATCACTGGTTACGACAGTAAAATCGCAATGTGGCCGAACCCTAAGTCGTCGTTAGTATATCTATTGTACAGCACCAGGATGGCAATGGATACTCTAGCACCTGAGCTCGCACATGCCCTGTCTCCCGCTTAGCACCGAAATTTGCTCTGGGGCCTCGCTCGCTAATCCACCTGATGATAAAATCAAATTAAGGTTAGATATACGTAGGACCTCGTGGCACCATGAATGACTATACCTTATTCCTTTTTTTCGTACGCACAGCTGGCATGACGTTCCTTCAGGTGGGTATTTCCCCCTCTACAGCCTGTATCCCGTTTTAGAATTCCGCTAGGAAGACGACAAAACAGAATAATCTCACTTTTCAAAACAAAATATACTTTTTTCCCAATCAAGGATTGGTGAATGTGTGGAATGACACCACCTCCGGGAATGGTGGCTTTAATCAGACTGTCTTATTCGAGAACCTTAGCCGTCAAATCCTCTAGAATGACTGCAGAAGATACGGCAGCAGTTGCACCGGCACATCCGTGTCTCGTTGTACGCGAGTTCCGATACCTATCACTTCTGCCAACGTGGAACTGAAGCCCATCACGAGCCGCATGGGATACTCCTGTCGCTTTGACTTTTCTGGAATTCTTTTTTTGACACACGTCAAGTCGCGGCTCAGTGGCAGCGATTAGTTTAAGAGTAGCTCACGAATTGTCGACGTCAGTGGCGTAGTGTATATGGATCGGCTGGTCAGCGTTAGTGGCTTAGGGTGCCAAAAATGAGGTTATCACAATGAGTATGCTTACAATAATAGAAAAAAACGACATTTATTAATACGCTGTTTGTCTTACAGTAGCACGATTTGGCGAAACACGACTTATCTGCAAATGATTATGTCATTGCCAGAATTTTTAATGTACACTTAAGGTATTCTCCCACTTCCCCTGCCTACCCCATTATAGTATTGCCATTTAAACAGCGGATATTATAAGATCCTATCAACGAGCCAATTTACAAAATATTCAGTGAACTTAAAAAATAATACCTACCACAAAGAACTACTCTGATTCAGCATCAATCCTGAAATTACACTTTAAGGTACAACGTACAAAGTAGATAATTGGCTCCGACAAAGTGCCACTAAAGTGAGCTCTTCGTAAACCATTAAAACATAATTGACATTTTTCCCATCCACTTTCGAGGTTTTAAAAATACTAGTAAGCACTCGAACAACAAGGGCTTTCCATCCATTTTCATTTTAAATTCACAGCAAATCGATAGTGGTTGTATTGTATGCTGTTGTGGTGAATAATTTTACACGACATCCAGAATGGTTCACACCCATGTTCGTTTTGTGTACGCTGAAAAGCAGATGATGAAACAATTTTGCTGATGACCTCAACTTATGACCATCTACAGAAAAATTGCTCATCGAAACATTCTGCTTTATCTAATCAATGATAATTACACTTTCACTACCTTTTTCAACTCAACCTAGCAACCTTTCTCTTTAACCTAAATAATTTCTAAAGTTTCACTTTTCGATTTTTTCTTGTCTTCCACAGATGATGTCCTGCTTTCACGTCGCGGGAGAATGGGTCGAATAGTGAGTCCTCGTCATACATTGCCACCAAACACAACGTGCACGTACTACTTTCATGGATATCCCGGTGACCTGATTTGGTTATCATTCACTAGCTTCAATCTGCAGATACTCCAGCAAGCCATTCATGACAACAATACGCTAGGACGGGTAAGTTTCGGAGTGTTGGAGCAGGATGTTGTCGGCAAAATGTTGGTGCCACGTTAGAAATGTGTTATAGAACCAACTCTGGCTCTGACACTTTCAAGAAGGATTCGAAATAAGCTTCCTTGTGTCTTTTACTCAACTATCGTACAGCTGATAGGGTGGGAGAAAGTTCAAATGAAATTGCCAGGATGATAGTTTTTTTAATAAAATACACTTCATAAATTCTATAGTTGGTTTGTGGTTTTTAACGACAGGAGCTCGTTAGGAGGATTGAAATTTTTGACCTGTGTAGGAGAGGGAAACCATTTTAGATGGGATAGATTTTAAATAGAATTCAAATGATGAAGTTTAAGCAAGTGATACATAGAGCAATATATATCTCGTATTTTGTTTAGACATAGGGGCAAGACCTTTGGTATCTTTAAATCATTTCAACTTTAAACGAGTCAAATAGACAGAAGTATGCTCCTGTCAGAAGGGCTTTGTACACAATCTATGATATGCAGAACTTTCAAAAAATTTTACGTTAAAATAAAAACCTGCGTTACTTCAATTTAAGCGGTAGCCATTTGTTACAGCACAGCATATATTATTCAATGAAGGGAATTTCAAAGATATTTGTGTTACTCATATTTCCTGAAATTCTTATGTAAATCTGAAAAAAAAGTATTATCTGGTATGAACAAAGCCAATATTGTAGGGAAACCGTGTATATATATATATATATATATATATATATATATATATATATATATATATATATATATATATATAAGTTTGAAACCTCTTTTCAAACTTTGCCGCCTGTCCGTTCGGTCAAGTTACCTTCGGCCAGACGGTTGAGTGACGCTCATTACAAACTTCGCATTGGTTGTGGTCAGGGAGACAGACGTTGCGAGACAGACGTCGCTAGGCAGCCACGCTAGGCAGCCACACTTTTCGTGATCATAAATTGTTATTACTTTTGCTTCACAATTACTATTGTTAATCAAACACTTAGTTAAATCCAACTTGTTGTTGTTTCAGGTATTGTGTTAATCGATATGTTATCAATAATGTAAATAGTGTTAATATGTAATCTTAAATAATATTTAATTACAGTTATTTTACTGCAACAACTCGAGTCGATTTATTCAACTCAGACTCTCACACAAATCCTAAGTTTCCCAAATTTGAAACTTATAAAACAACAACAATTAAGGAACTGCATCATGGAAGTAAAGGCTACATTTCATTTCGTTTCTGAAGCGGTCGACTCAAAGACGACCGTAGTCAAGGTTGAAACTATTCAACTTGAGGGACGTCCCGAAGCATACCAATTTCCTTTTGACCAACAAACACACACACACCATTTAAAACTTTTCGAGCATAAAATTACAAAGCAGGTAGTCAAGAGCTTGACTACTCGCAACAAATATCGAAAGGTCAATATAACCTTGAAGGAAGGCAAGCTGCTGGAGGAATACCTGGACGGGGAGGGTAACGTAGTTTTTAATGAGTTCTATTTAGAGGTTTTCAAATCTACATCTCTTCACTCTCCTTCACCTCCCATCCCACCCACCGAAAAATCAATGCATTCCATTGCAAAAAATTTAGTGCTGAATAAATTTGACGGGAATGATGTGGACGCGAAATCATGGTTAAATACTTTCGAACAAGAATGTGAAAGACTCGGTGTACAAGAGGTGAAATATTCTGAAATATTGCGTTTGTGTTTAGAGAATGTCGCACTGGAGTGGTACGTGGTGTTTTTAAAAATAAATAAACTCTCGCACGCGTGGGAATTTCGGAAAGCTTCTTTTGTTGACACGTTCGGTTCAAAGTCGTGGTCAGAAATCACCTTCGCATACACGTATAAATATTTGGGCGGTTCGGTTTTAGGTTATGCATTAAAGAAAAGGAATCTTTTGATTGATGTTGATCCTGATTTATCGGTAAGATCACAAATAAATTTAATCGTAATAGATCTTCCTAATTATATAAAAACGCGTTTAGAATGAAAAGACTTGACCAAAGTTGACGATTTAATGTCGAAGCTTAGGCAAATAGATCCTTCCAGAAACAAAGCCGCTTTAAATTCTGTAAAAAAGCCGGGTGAAGTTCAGAAAAAGAATAATAAAATCTTTAATGAAAATTTAAATGAACAAAAAACCTGTGGGTACTGCGATAAAATGGGCTTTCCAGGCAGACGTCACTCGGAAGAAGTATGTCGTGCGAAAATAGCACACCAGAGCCAAAACAAAACAATAAAATCAAAGTCGCAAATAATATCGAAGCGCAAGATGCAATTTCTCTCCTTGAAAATCCAAAACCCAATAACGATCCCACTTATAAAACTAAAAATTCTAATCAATGATAGTCCAGCCATCGGTCTCTACGATTCCGGAGCTAATGTCTCATTGATAAATTACAACTATTGGAGAAAATTGTGTGTAAATAAAAAAATAAGTGGGAATAAACAATTGAAAACAATTTCGGGCAACTCAAATACTGAAGGAAGTGTCGTCCTACCAGTTACTATCTTCAATATAAAAGAAGACTGTCTGTTTTTCATCATCAAAAGTAAATCATTTGAAGATGATGTCTTATTAGGTCTAGACTGCATAAAAAAATTTAGGTTATGCCAAGACGAAAACCTAAAAATAAGTCAAAATTTGGAAAAAGCAGCCGAGATAGAGATAGTAAAAGGAAATTTTGAATGTAAAAATAATGAGATTGACGAAATTAAGTCTGATCTTGTACTAAAAGAAATCTTGAGTACTTATAAAGATGTCTTTGCAAAAGAAAAATTCGATATTGGTAAAGTCAACGATTATGAAGCCGCAATAAGACTCACTGAAAACAAATATGTAGCAAAAAGACCTTACGGATGTTCTCTGCAAGACAAAGCAGAAATAGAAAAACAAATTAAAGAATTATTGAAATTGGGTCTAATTGAAGAATCGAGTAGTCCGTACGCTGCTCCGGTTACATTGGCTTTTAAAAAAGACGAAAATAAAAGATCCCGATTATGTATTGATTATCGAGAACTGAATAAAATAGTCGTGCCGGAAAGTCACCCTTTCCCACGCATTGATGAACTAAAATGGTGTGCAAGAAATTGAAATCACTTCACAAAGTTGGACATGAATTCGGCGTTTTGGTCGATCCCACTTCGCCACAAGGATAAATATAAAACTGCTTTTGTAACTCACCACGGGCACTGGCAGTGAAACTGTTTACCTTTCGGTTTAAAATCCGCTCCAGCAATTTTCCAAAGGACATTATCACGTATTTTAAGGAAAAATAGCTTGGATTCATTCACTGTAAATTACATAGATGATATCCTAATATATTCAAATAATTATGAGGATCATATGCAGCATACTGAACTGGTACTAAAAACATTGCGCTCCTACGGTTTTAAATTAAATGTCTCAAAATGTATTTTTGCAAAACGTGAAGTGTCATATTTAGGACATCAAATAGGATACAACAGTATTAAACCTCTAAATGACAACGTAGTCGCAATCAAAAATTTCCCTGTTCCACAAAAAAGGAAAAATATCAGACAATTCTTGGGAAAATTAAATTTCTACCTCCAATATATCCCGAACTCAAGTATCGTACTGGAACCTTTTTATAACTTGCTCCGGAAAAATGTGCAGTTTGATTGGTCTCCATCATGTCAAAAAAACTTCGAGGCGGTAAAAGAATACTTGTGTTCGGAACCAATACTTTCGATCTTTGATCCAGCGTTACCAACCTACATTTTTACGGACGCGAGCATTCAAGGAGTCGGTGCAGTGTTAAAACAACGTCAGGAAGATGAAAAACTAAAACCAGTATTCTATTTCTCACGCAGATTGAACAATACACAAAAAGAAAAAAAAGCAATATTTATCGAATGTCTCGCAATAAAAGAAGCAATATTGTATTGGCAGTACTATTTAATTGGTCAAAAATTCACGGTTTTCACCGATCACAAACCCTTAGAGGACTTTAACATAAACAATTGTAACGACCAAGAACTAAGAAAAATCCTTACTTACATCTCACAATTCAACTGTGAAATCCTTTACAACCCAGGTAAAGAAAACTTGGAAGTGGATTGCTTATCTCGCAACCCTATCCTAGAAGAAGAAGAAGATAACTTCGAAAGCTCAGCAGTAAAAATCGTGAACTTTTTGGAAATAAACGAAATAATCAATGATCAAAAAAATTTCCATTTAGATAACAAATGTGAAAAGAAGAACGGTATCATCTACAGATTGCTAAACAATAAAGAGAAAATTTGGTTATCTGAAGCATTTGGTAAACAACCAATAAAAAAAGTTCATGAAATACGAGGTCATGTGGGAGCAAAACAAATGATCTTGACAATAACAACAACATTTTATTTTAAAAATATGCACAAACACATAAAAATATTTTGTCGTGCTTGTGAAACATGTATCAAGAATAAAACTAGAATTGCAAACTACAAGGTTCCGTTATCCCAGCTGGGTCCAGCCTCAAAGCCATTTGAAATAGTCTCATTGGACATAGTCGGTGGTTTTGCGGGAAACAAAAGCACAAAAAAATATCTGCATTTATCAACAGATCACTTCACAAGATACGCATTTATCACAACATCGTCAACCCAAACAGCCGACAATTTTATTAAACTAGTTAAATCAACAAAAAATACTAACAAGATCGACACGCTTATATCTGATCAATACGCAGGTATCAATTCGAATGATTTCAAAAGATACTTAAAATCAGAAAATATAAGACTTATCTTTACAGCAGTAGATTGTGCCTTTTCAAACGGATTAAATGAAAGGACAAATCAAACACTAGTCAACAGAATACGATGTAAAATCTACGAGAACAAAACACGCTCCTGGCCAGCTGTTGCACAAGAATGCATGCACGAATATAATAATACTATACCCAGCTCCACTGGTTTCACACCTTCTTACCTACTAACTGGAAAAGAAGAATCAATACTACCTGATGAACTAAACGAGAACAATGCCGAAAACTTAGATGAAAATAGAAGAAAGGCATTCGAGCAATCGAAAAAGATTCACATGCAAAACAAGAGGTATTACGACGAGAAAACAAACAAACATGAATACAACGAAAATGATCTCATTTACATAAACAGCGGGAACAAATTGAACAGGAAAAAAACGGATCCAATCAGAGAAGGGCCATTCAGAATAAAAAGGAAAATTTCTGAGGTAATATATGATGTCGATAGCGGTCTCAGGAAACAAGGATCAAACCTTTTTCACGCAAGCAAACTCATCCCTTTCCATTAATCCGAAATTCCTTCTTCGTTCTTGAGGGGGGGATGTAAGTTTGAAACCTCTTTTCAAACTTTGCCGCCTGTCCGTTCGGTCAAGTTACCTTCGGCCAGACGGTTGAGTGACGCTCATTACAAACTTCGCATCGGTTGTGTTCAGGGAGACAGACATCGCAAGACAGACGTCGCTAGGCAGCCACGCTAGGCAGCCACATTTTTCGTGATCGTAAATTGTTATTACTTTTGCTTCACAATTACTATTGTTAATCAAACACTTAATTAAATCCAACTTGTTGTTGTTTCAGGTATTGTGTTAATCGATATGTTATCAATAATGTAAATAGTGTTAATATGTAATCTTAAATAATATTTAATTACAGTTATTTTACTGCAACAACTCGAGTCGATTTATTCAACTCAGACTCTCACACAAATCCTAAGTTTCCCAAATTTGAAACTTATATATATATATATATATATATATATATATATATATATATATATATATATATATATATATATATATATATTGTACATAGTCTACGGTCAAGATACTTTATCAAAAGCCTCAGCCAAGACATGGTTCGCTCGCCTTCGTTCTGGAAATTTTGATGTCAAATATGCACCTCGCTCAGGTCAACCAATCACTGAAAAAGTCGATGAAATCTCAAAAAAAATTGAAGAAGACCGACACATAAACAGCCATGACATTGCTAAGGAGCTTAATATCCATCGCCAAACAGTTTTAAACCATTTGCGTAAGGCTGGATACACAAAGAAGCTCGAAGTTTGGGTGCCGCATGAATTAACACAAAAAAAATTTGTTTGACCGAATTTCCAGGATTGACACCAAACAAGGTTATGCTGTGTTTATGGTGGGATTGAAAGGGAATTGTTTATCATGAGGTGCTAGAGCCTGGCCAAACACTCAATTCGACTCTGTACTGTCAGCAATTAACCAGATTGCAACAAGCAATTCAAAAAAACCGAATTGAGCAATAGAAAGGGCCTTGTCTTCCACCATGACAATGCCAGACCACACACATGTTTGATGACCCGGCAAAAATTGACAGAGCTTGGCAATTTGTACCTCTTTCCTAGCTATTGACCTCAGATGACAAAAAGCATTACTGGACTTAGAGAATCTGTCACGTGAAAAATGTTGACGTGCTCGGTCTTTGGCTTTCAAGGCTTGTCTCACATCGAGTGTTAATCAGGGACAGTCAAAAGAGTTCCTTATACTGACAAGTGGAGTCGAGTTAGATGTCATACAGTGCGTAATGAAGAAACCAAAGTAGCTGTAAAGCATAGAATCTTAGTTCGCAGGTTTACAAAATCTAATTCCTGTAGGAATTTAAGCCAAACGACCACCGGGTTCGACGTAAATTCGGTATATGGGGCCAAGAGCAAATCGCTGCAGATCCCGCATTTTATAAGAAAATTTTCTTTACCGATGAGGCTAATTTCTGGTTGGATGGCTACGTCAATGTAAAAAAACTACTATTAGAGTAATGAGCAACACGCGGTTGTCTGAACATCGTTTTATCTGGAGAAAGTCGTTGTTTGATGTGCTTTATGGGCCGGTGGAACCATTGGTTTATATATCCCCAAAAATGCTGCTAGGACTTACAGTCTACGGTGACCACTGTAGGGCGATGATTGAAGATTTTCTCGTTCCGAATTTGACTCACCGTAATGCAGGAGGCCTCTGGTTTTAACAGGATGGTGCAGCATGCCATAAAGCTGGTGCAACCATCGGTTTATTGAAAAAAGCGTTTGATGAGCGCATAATTTCTATGTAAGGATCTGTGAACTGGCCTGCAAGATCTTGTGATTTAACACTGCTAGACTATTTCTTGTAGGGATACGTTCAATCACTCATCTACAGCGACAACTTGGAAGACAATATTCACCATGTCAGTGGCTAGACATGGCCCCAATTATTGATCAGAGTAATCGAAAATTGGACCTCCTTTTTGGACTTTCTCTGCGCCAGTCGTGGTGCTCCATGTCTGAAATCATATTTTACTAAAAATGATAAAGAATGATCATTCAAACTGAAATTAGATAGAATGAAACATCAATACAATAGAACAGCGGCATATACAAACTGACATGCAAGCACTGCAACATGGTATACATAGAAGGGACAACATGAAAACTAACGACAAGATACAAAGAGGACCTACGATCGTTCTTAAATAACAATGTAGACTCTAGTTCTGCGACGCACCTACAAAACCACGTACACGAGCCTAACGCTGTGACAAAAACTTTGACATTGCAACACAAACAAAGCAAAGGACCAATCTGGATATCCAAAAAAGGCTTGAAATATATAAAAATAGAAAAAAAGACAGTAACATTATGTTTAAAGTCATCATCCCTTGCAATTAATGATTGAACAGTGTAAGTAAAGAGCAAAGAACAGTAAATAGACAGTGAATAGATAGTGAACGCAAGAGAGAAGAATAGGAAAGAGATAGAGCATAGGAAAAAGGAGACAGAAGAGAGGAAGTTGAATTTAGAAGGACAAAGGAGAAAGGAAGCTGAAGTTAGAAGGAGAAAGTATAAAGCCAGGTAGAAGACAAAAATAGAAAAGAGGGAAGAGAGAATGAGACAAAAGAGCGAAAGACAAAAATAGAAAAGACAGAAGAGGAAAAGAGACAGACAACAAAAAGCGATAGAAAGAGTTAGCAGATAGTGAAATCAATTGAAAAGAGATAGAAATAGAATAAGAAGAATTCAAAGGACTCTGGGCGAGCGCTTTGGTATTCTTTTACTGACCTGGGTCAATTTCAGTCATTTTATTTTTCCAAATTTTAAATTTTTTTTATATTTTTATATTGAACTAAAAGTTTTTTGGCGGATATCAAAAAGGTTACAGATAGTTATTTTTAGTGGTAAGGATGTTGATGGACGGTGTTGTAGTTCCCGGACGTGACATATGTGACAAAGACGAACAAATTGCTTTGCTGGTTGCTCAGCTTGACAATATAAAGCTGAAGTTAGATCGAGTGTTTGTAACGCTATTGCAAACACAAGAAACACTTGCGAAAACTAATGCTGAGCTGGCCGACCAGCAAAACAAAAACGAATTGCAAGCTGCAAAAAATGCAGAACTTTTTCAACTATTGTAAAATAAGGTTAAGATAAACAGGAAATCTCAGAAAGACTGCTCTCAGATGAAGACGAATTTGCCTCAAAAGTCTTATTCATCTTCTGGAAATTCAGAAAGCGAGATGGAAGTTGACTGCATGAGTCACAGTAAAGATAAAGGGAGCCCTTCCACCACCAAAACCAGCTACGACATTTATAGACATGACAATTGCACCAATACCAAAATCAAACACTACTGAACACTACGAACTTCTAAACCGCACCACAATCACAAGAACTTAAAACAGTACCAATCATTCTTTAAGAGCTCTCAAAATGGTCCGAAACACCTGGATTTATTAAAACACAAAATATCTTATACACATCCTCGAAAAGGGTCTACCTTGGCATGCAAATTATACCAACAATACCCACAGATCACAGATGACTGACAAAAGTACTAACTGACAATGAAATACAATGCACACCTACATACTTCCGGAGGATAGACAGCTGAATTTTGTCATCAGGGGCTTGTATGGCTTTTCAGTCGAAGAGATCAAGCAGACTTACAGTCTCAGGGCCTCAATCCAATGGGATTTTACTGCATCAAAATGAGGGAAGATCTTTCTAGGGTAGTCAAGGTTCTCCCCCCAAAATCTGGAACGGACATTTAAAGTATTAAATCTGTTTGCCACCTTATGTGTATCGTGAAGACACGGCGTCCTTGTGCGGGTATAAAAACAAACAACTCCAATACAGGCATTTCTACGTACACAAAATCATCTTCAAAATTTGGACCAAATTTTTGCCAAAATACAAACGCAATTCTTAAACATGATGCAAGAGATGATGGCAAACATGATTCAAACCATGTTTGCTGCATCTCAAAATGTCGTCAAAACTAAACATAAATGAGGTTAATGAACCAAGTTTCAATTCTGATGTGGAATGCAAATTCCTAACTTCAGCATACTGATGAACTATAACAATTCATATTTGATTATAAAGTCAACATCGTAATGATTAAAAACCCTTTCTGAAGCCTGGAAGACGATGACAGAATGACGAGTGGAGGAGGCAGAACGGCCAATCTCGTCAGACAAAACGTAAGTCAGTATCTCATTAATACACCGAATCTTCAAAAACTAGAGGCCAGAGCAATCAAAGTGCCAACTGATTTTCTAGCGTTAATTGTGATTTTTGCTTACAATCGTCCAGGAAATAGAAAATTCTTAAATGATCTCAGAGCACTTGCTGCATTTGAAGGCCCTATTTTTATTGCAGGAGATCTAAATGCCACAGACTGCCTTTGGGGAGCTGTAAGAAGTAAAAAAGCTGGGACAAAGCACCATACATTCATCACAGCCATCCATTTCAGCCTACATAACCCTAATGAAGCAACACATTACGAATTGAGAAATGGTTTTACACTGGATACTAGAATAACGCAAGATAAAATACAAAATGTCCTCAACGAGCTGTCTTTCGACCACAAACCAGTCTTTTTCTTCATGGAAAGCATCTTTATTGATGTTCCTACGCAAGAAAAGAAAATTACAAACAGGAGAGCGTTGGAAGCCGCTTTGGCTAATGAAACTAATTTTTAATCACCTAAAATGGCCGACAACGTCGACAATATTATTGAGAACGTAACTCAGAAAATTATACAGGCAAAAGAGGACTATACGGTCATAGCTCCGAGAAGAGAAACAAATCCCTATGAACTTCCTCAGAACATCAAGCAACAGAAGGAGAAGGAATCAAGCTCGGAGGAGAGCTAGGTATAGAGGTGACTCTACGCTTTGCATAAACGCTAGCTTGATGACAAATGAAATCCGTGATGAAAGAAGGGTATTCCGAAACGAGCAATGGAAGAGCTTTTTGCCGAGTCTTAAGCCTGAGAGTAGTAGTTTTTGGCGAATGTCCAATACTTTTAGATAAATAGCAAAATTGTGGCACCGCCTATTTATGATCCATATGGGATGCAATTCTACGATGCAAATAAGGCTGAAACATTTGCAGATTCTCTAGAAATGCAATTACGTGAAAATCTTTCAGACGAGAAGGCCTTTAAAAATGAAGAAAAAATTGAATCTTCTGTCAATAGACCCCAGATGGATAACATTCAACATGAAGACAGAATTAAACCAATGGACTTCAACGAAATCAAAAACATTATAGAGACACTCAATAAACATAAAACACCTAGATATTATGCTTTTACAAACACAATGATTTCTTGGTTACCAGACAATATTTTAAAAATCCTTACTGGCATTATTAATGCAATATTCCGTTTGCGAAAGTATCCCGAAATATGAAAATCAGCGGTTATTATTGTATTTTTGACACTTCAAAAGGACCCACAATTTCCGAAAAAACTGGAGACCTATTAGTCTCCTCTCATCACTGTCCAAAATCGCGGAAAGAATTGTTCTGCATCGAGTTAACGAGGTTGTATCCAACAAAGATATTAAACCGGAAGAACAATATGGTTTCAAAACTAAACACTCTTCTGAAGTCCAGTTAGTGAGAGTAGCTCGACACATCACAACAGGCTTAAATCGCAGGAATTCGACAGGCAGGAATTGATGGAGTCTGGCATGCAGGACTTATCTTCGAAATACCGCTGTCATTCACTCAAATTATTGACTCCTTCTTGGAAAGCAGAACATTCCATGCCAGAATTGACAAACAACTCTCAAGCCTGAGTTCCTCAGGGCTCACCCGTCTCACTACTCCTGTACAATATACTTCCTGCAGACTTTTCCACTTTACCTCCAAAAGTAAAACTTTCACTCTACGCTGATAATACTTGTATATTCATTCCAGCATGACAAGCAACATCGCTTCAAATTTTGCAACGATCAACAAATATTTTATTGGAATACTTTCGTAAATGAAGAATTAAGATTAATTCTAACAAAAACAGGCCATATTCATCACCAGGAAAAGACTACAAATTTATTTAGCCGTTGGTGTCCAGTCTATTGTTTCCTTGTCAACGATAAGACAAGGAAACAATAGACTTGACACCAACAGCTAAAAACCTTGAATTTACATTCGACAGAAACCTCACATGGAAACAACTTCATTAGAATTCTATCCTTTCTATCCCCACTCATTACATCCAAAAGACAGCCTTAAAAATCAAATGCTCATATACAAACAAATTATACGATTGACGCTACTATACGGTAGTTCTGCTTTCTACCAGACGACAAAGGTTAACAAAAAAGCACTCAAGTCCTTCCAAAATAGAATTATTATAAAGATCTTCAGAATTCCATGGCACATTAGAAACACTTATATATATACAAGGACATAAGACTTGAGACGATTCAAAATACGTACGTGACAGGGCACTGAAACTTTTTGACGCAATAGGAAACCATACTCATAGTTCCCTGGCATTTCTTCAAACAGGGATGAATTAACGTTCATATAATGACTGAAACTGGCTCTGGAAGGTAGATCGGTAATGAAATACTCTAAGATATGAAGGAGCTAAGATGCTAAATCGCACTAACTCCACACCCCCCAACACATTCCGCACGGTAACATTATCAACGAAAAACTTATTACAAATTCTGACTCAATTTAACACTCTCAGGTGAAAATAAAAACGAGATGTAACAGAGTGAACGGACATTCAACAGTGCAAAAAACAAAAACATACTGTTATGTTACGCGTGACATGACCAAACAAGCCCGAGTTCTGATTGCAATTGATTTATTCTCTTCAAATATAATACGAGTACCTATACATTTATATGAAATTCCTCCCGCCTTATAATAAGGCGATACATATTCAATTATGTTAAATGATCAATATTCATTTAAAGCAAATAGCGAAATAAGAAATCAGATGCAATTCAAAAAATTTCAAAAGTACTAAATATTCAAGCTGAATGAATTCTATTATTAATATTAAGAAAGACATTAAGTATGTAACAAATTTTCATTGGTAAGCAATGCTTCTGAAACGGTCTGGCTCTCTGCCAATACGGTTGCTTTGTCTCGGTTCTGAGGGTAGTTCCATATATTCCATCACAGTCTCTTGAGGTCGGACTTGAGATTTTGGGGTACTGGTCGTAATATGCTGTGTCTTTTCAACGATTGTTGGTATATTTGGTGAGGTCTGGAAGAATGTCGTTTTTATCTACGTCTTCGTCTTCATTACGTTCGCGCATTTGGTCGCAGTGTCGTCTTCTCTCCACACCGTCGGGAGCTAGTATACGATAGGAGTACCGGTGTGTTTTCTCCATAACTTTTGCTGGCTGACATTTTTTTCAAGTTTTGTCTTGCAACAGACTTATTGCGCTGGTTGGGATTCGCGTATCTTTTTAGCTGACTCAATCTCTGGTCTTAGGCTCTTGAACTGCAGTTCTTGTCTCTTGTCGGGTTTTAAATTGTCGAAAATACCCTTCAGTCGTCTGCCAAACATCATCTCAGCTGGTGTTTTACGTGTTGTAGCATGTGGAATATTCCTATATGTGGACAGAAACTCACGAAGACGCTGCTGCGGTGTCTTGTTTTCATTTTTACTGGCTCTAGTTCTTGTTTTAAAAGTCTGAACAAAACGCTCAGCGAGCCCGTTGGTTGTGGGATAGTATGGTGACGATCTAATGCAGTTTATGCATCGTGATTAACAAAAATGTTGAAACCTTTCAGATATAAATTGTGGCCCGTTATCCGATACAATGATTTGCAGTAATCCTAACGTGGTAAAAATTTCATCTAGCGTCTCACATAGATGTTCGGCTCTTGTATGTTTGAAAAGTCGAATATCGACCCATTTTCACAGGGCATCAACTACAAGAAGCCACTGCTGATCCTCGTATGGTCCAGCAAAGTCCACATGGATTCGGGGCCCCTGGAAGCTCAGTGCATTGCGGCCTTTGTTCCTGGCATGGCCTGCATTTTTTTACAAATGTGTCGATGTTGGCATTTATAAGTGGGCACCAGACATAAAAACGGGCTATTGCACGCATAGAAACTATTCCCGGATGTCAGATGTGTACACGTCTTACCACGGGTTGGCGAAGTTTGTTAGGTATGATTTTTCTACTGTGCCAGGTTAAAATGTTATCGGTTGTAGCGATTTCGTATTTATCGTCATAGTACGTTTAAGCTCGTTCGTTACTTCTTTGCTACTCCAACATGATCGTACTAGCTATAATACTTTTTGTAGCACAAGGTCGTTTTTTGTTGCTTTTTGTAAAATCTTTTGTGATAGTTGTATATCGTGCTACTTACTACTTAGTAATTCCTCGGACATCTTGATAATCCGCTGCTCTTCTCTGCCTGCGCGTTTGTCATTATTCGGAAGTCCTGATAAGCAATCTTCAATAATGTTGTTAGCTCCTCTTCTATATTCTATGTTGTAGTTATATGTTCTGACGTAGAGCACCCACTGAGTCAGTCGGATATTGACCAATTTCGGCAGATTCCGATTTTTGCCAAACAAATGTTGTAACGGCTTATGGTCTGTGATTAGCGTGAATGTAAAACCTCGTAAAACTGGTCAAATTTTCTTACTGCGAAAGATATAGCTATGGGTTTGCAGTCGATCATAGAATATTTTTGCTCAGCGTTAGTAAGTTTGCGAGAAGCAAAGGCAATAGACTCATTGGTTTGCACACTAGTTTTATGAAATAAGACAGCTCCTTCTCCTTTCTCAGATGTGTCCCATGCGACGTATAGTTGATGGTTAAGGTTGTAGGGCACGATAATATTAGTTTTAACCACGTTTTGCTTTATGTGCTCAAATGTCTGTAATTCCGCAGTACCCCACCTCCATTGTTATCGTATTACTGTTAATGAGTGAAAATTTGCACACATACTGGGCAGGTTAGGTATAAATCATTCATAAAAATTTATAAAACCCTAAAAAATATCTGAGCTCTTTTACGTTGGTTGGTCTTGAAACATTTGCAATCGCTGCCAATTTGGATTGTAACGGTCGTATACCTTCTTCACTGATTATATGTCCCAAATATTTGATTAAGGGTTGCATAAACACGTACTTGCTCAGTTTTAATTGAAAGCCTGCTGCACGTAGTCATCGTAAAAACCTCTTTTATGTTTACCAAATGCGTGTGATTATCCTTGCCCGTGATGCCGATATCGTCAAAATATACCGCAACGTTGGGTATCCCTTCTAATAAGTTTTCCAAACACCTTTGAAAACTAGCCGGGGCATTTGCGATGCCAAAAAGGAAGGCGGTTGTACTGGTAATAACCTCTGTGGGTCGGAATAACCACAAATTTCCTTGAGTCGGGGTGTATTTCAAAACACAGATATGCATCCCTGAACCCATTCAGACCTGAAAGAGAATCGAAGCTACTTTCAATAACTTTTTGCATATTATCGACTAATTGTGGTTGATTGAATATGATTTTATCATCAAAAATTTTTTTTTATGTTTTGATGAACATTTACAGCATGTCCACTGGAGTGGACATCAGTCTTCAAGCGATGTTCATTATGATCATTGGAAGACAAAATTAATACACAGATTTGGATAATTTTTTATACTTTATTGAATTTTTGCAAAACTACTTAGAATGGAAATTTAAAAAACAGTTTCTATCTTTTAATAGACAGAGATGAACTTTACATTTAGTGCAAATCATGTGAGTTTTGTGTTTGTATCCAAGAAGTTTACGCCTACTAGCTCCTAATTTTTCATCATAGACAGCAAAGTGATCATATTTATCGAAACGAATTTCAGTATCTGGTCTTGTTTCTGAACGGTGTTTCTTCGCTAAAGTTTCTGCAGTGTTCTCAAGTTCTTTTTTTGAGCTGATCGTCGTCCTTGGCTTTCCGCATGAACTAAAGCCTTAGCTGTGCTCATTCTGAAAGACATCAAATCCAAAAGTTCCTTCGAAGGCACATTGTTTCGTTCTGCGTCGCGCCTGTATTACAACCAGCTGGCAGCAGCTGCGAAGTCAATAAAATGGGTAATTACACGAAGCGTCCATTTTCTTGACCTAATATAGATTCTATAATACAAAATGAGTTGATCTAATAAATCAACTCCTCCCATGCCTTCATTGTATAATTTTGTTACTTCAGGCCGCGTAATCGAATCAAATTTTTTCGTGGTTTTATTCCATCTTTGAACACTGTCTGTGGTTCCGATGCCTATAAAATTGGATCCAATTGTGACAGCTTTATTGTCGTACCATTTTGTTAAGATAACATTGCCGTCACGACTTGTCAATTGTTCAGAAGAACCTCTCCCAGCTTTCTTCATGTCCTTGTCACTCATGAATGGTGGTGAGCAGAATTAATTTACTCTGACGGTTCCAGCAGCATAAATATTACGTTTGTTCAGCAACTCGAAGACTCCATATGATGCAAAATAATTGTCAAACTACAACTTGACACCTTTTGTGTTATCCGGGATCCTACGGGACAAATGCATGACTACTGCTGCACCATAGCCGAGGTGTTTGATTGACAAACGATTGGTCAATCTCGGTGTTTGCTTCTTGGTAAATCATGAAGTCGTATGGTAAACCACTTTTGCCACAAAGAATAAATACTTTTATTCCCCAGGGGCTAGGTTTGTCCTTCATATATTGCTTGATGGAAAGAGTTCCTCTGAACGGAATCATATGCTCATCAATTGCCGAATTCTCTTCAATTACATTTTTCAAACATCTTTGCCGAATTGAACTTATGAGCGGTCTTACCCAAGAGACAAAAATACCATACAAAAACCAAGCTTTCGTGAAAATATTAAAAATAATTACTTTGAATAGTACGTCTTTGCTATTTCGTGGTTTCTCCATGTTATTTACAAAGTGCCAGCAGCTCCGTAGTTTGAAGAACCTGTCCCGCGTCATATTTTTGTAAAAATATGGAAGACCAACGTCCATACCCCAATACATGCGCGTTCTGGGGTATTTCAAATTTCCCATCATGATATGAAAACCCACCAAAGTCTTCATTTCCTTCACGATGCCTGGTTTAAACCCAACCAAAACATTTTGTAGTGCATAGATGTTAGTATATGTGCACATTTCCTCAAACATTACGTGTCCAATGTCGTTGTGAAAATATTTGACTGGCTGGTTGAAATCGTTCCATCTGAATCACGGGGTTTGCACGCCTTTGCTATTTTATGTCTGATTTTGATGTAATTTCATAGTGCAAAATTACATCTTCATCAGCTTGAGGTTCATCTGCTGCTGCATAGTTGACGAATTTGAGCGTGAGCATCAGCAGCGATTTCTTCATCACTTTCATAGGTCGAATCTTCCAACCTACGTTGATTTTAAGTCGGCGTTACCTCTATGTAATCACCTTTGTCTTCTTCTCCAGGATTTTCATGAATAACATCTTCTTCCTCATCGGTGAAAAAATCAGAAATGTTTAAAAGTTCCATTTGCTGCTCCTGCGTCAGATATTTTTTCGCAATATTCTGAGAAAAATATTTTCATATCAAAAGTGCCATTCTATACCAAATTACACACTAAGAATTGATATCCACTCCAGTGGACATTACTTTGTAACTTCACTCAACACTGTACTTACCTAAAGTTTCTCACTAAAATATTACATTTTAATAGTATAAAATTGTTTTACACCAGAACACGGCACCAAAGTCAAAATTAACCCTTTAAAAACCTAAATTGGCCCCTTAGATCGAACCGAGTTATTTTTCAATTTTCAAAAACCACTTCTCTTCGAGACAAAACTACGAATGACGCGTACCAAATGCAAGTTTCGACATGCCTACCAATTTATTTGAGTGGAATAGAATATTCTCAAACTGTATGTATTGATTTTCAAACTTTCACCACGCGTCACTTGCGTGAAAAAATAAAAGAAAATCGTGTCCACTCCAGTGTACATTGGGTCCGAATGGGTTAAGTCAATCGTTGCATACGTTTCTCCGCGAGATAATTTGTGTGTCAGCTGATCAAAAACTAGGACTGGATGCCGTTCTGTTACTAGCGCGGGATTAAGTGTTGTTTGAAAGTCACCACAAATTCTAATTGTACTAATTTTCTTTATGATATTTACGGTGGGTGTTGTCCACTCTAGTTGTATATTGTTAGGATCCACGTGTGTAATCACCCCTTTTTCTGTATGTCTGTCGAGTTCAGCTTCCACATTTTTTTGCAAACCGAATTTTATTGGTCGCGCGAGTACATTTATAGGCTTCGCGTTATGTTTTAAATGAATTTTAATTTGATAATTTTTAATCTTACCGAGTGAGCTCTCAAAAAGGATTTTATTTCCCTGAATTTTGGATAATTCTCGATCAAGGTTAGCGTTGTGTTATTTCTTTTGATGCTTGGATTCCCCCAGCGAATACACTGCAGACGGAAATTGCATGCCGAACGCTTCGCTCCACGGTAAACCAAATAGCAAAGGTTCTGCGTTCTCCAAAACATCTAGCGGGAGAATAAGTATCGTATTTTGCAGTATTAATGTCACAAACGTTTGACCCATAGGTGTCAATTTGAAGTTTCCATATGCTTTCAGTGTGGGACCCTTTACTTGTGGTGGTGATCCAATTCTCCTCCACAAATCTGTGCTTGTAATTGAATGTGCTGCCCCTGAATCCCAATCCATCATGCATTTTATGTTGTTGATAATGACGCTTATCCTTTTTCCCTTATTAAAGTCGAATATTGGGTCGGATTTGGTTTCGTCGTCGGAGCTGTGTGTCTCGCTCATTTTAAAAATTATACTTTTTGTTGCTTTTAGTAGTTTTATTGTTCTTGCTTTCGATTGTATTGGCATGTGTGTGTGTGCACTTGTGCAACTTAATTGAGCTCGACCACGTTTGATGCAGCACGATCCAAAATGTCCTTGGATACCGCACTCCGCAAATTTTATTTTCTGCGCGGTACTGTCTATGCATTTTTGGCTTACCGCACCGTCAAACTGGTTACTTTGAAGTTTTCTAATTATTTAACATTTTGCCGAGTCTTGAACACGTTTCACCGATTCACAACCATTAATGTCATAGTCCTTTTCTACTGCCTATCGCGCTTGAGCCACAGCAAACACTTCCGCAAATGTTACTTCCACATCTAAACTTTCACTGTTTTTTCATTTAATGTCCAGCCAACGTTGTTTTAAATCTATTTCGAGTCGTTTATGATTCAATTCCGTTGCAAAGCGATCATGCAATTGTCGATCGAGCATGTCGCCGTTGTGGCTGCATTCTCGGCTTAATTATTTAAGCTGATTTGCGTACGACTCAAAAGTCTGATCGGAGACGAAAAATTTTTTCTTTAATGGCGTCATGTGTCTGCTTCTCTCGGTAAAGGCAATTTTCAGCTCGTGGAAAGTTTCTGACTTAAGAAATGACAAAAATAACTCACGGTTCGCGGCAGCGTAGGCACTATTTGTTGAATTATTGAGGCTCCACATTCAATATTGTGCTTCGAAATAGTTTATAAACGTGGTGGCTTGTATTTGGGTGTCGAATACCCTGATGATGCTCTGCAATTCGTATGCTGGATTGATTCCCGGAGTGCTGTCGTCTTGAGGTGTTTTCAATCGTCAATCCATGTATCAATGATTGGAAGGATCCCATAAATGTACTGAACTGTTCCGGGCTCATTGTAAACCTTTTATTTCACTTCAAACACATTGCACTGGTAATATCCGTCATTTTTTTTATCCCATCCTCGTCGCCAATGTTATGTTACGCGTGACACGAACAAACAATTTCGAGTTCTGGTTGCAACTAATTTATTCTCTTCAAATATAATATGAGTACATATACCTTTACATGACATATAATATCCCTCTTCCTGACATAATTTGGTATTTACCTGCTTAACCCCTCCTACAACTATATAAAGTTATTTCCTTTCACATATCCTTTAAATACTGAAGATGACTCAAAAGAGTCGAAACGCGTCTGCTTGCATCACAAAGCAAGGCCCGACGGCTTTTCAAGAAAAAAGAGTGGAAACTACGTAACAACGATGCGTTCTGTGAGTGATTAGACGAACAAGCTGTACGTGCTTGCGTAAAGTTATACAAATTGCAAAATTTATTGATTTATTTATTAATTTAAAGTGCATTTAACGGATAAAACATAATCCAATTACAAAATGGAACAAAACAAACAGAAAAAAAAATTAGTGAAAATAAGAATGAAGTGTTAAAGTTAATAAAAAAAGAAATTCAATGGTACTAACAATAATAAATATGCATGTAAAATTAAATTAAAGCAAACAAAAAAAAATAAAGTCTAATATTTACTCCAGTTGAGTTTTAAGAATCAGGCTTTTTAATCTCCATTTAAGAACAAGGTATGAGTCGGAAAAAGGGCCAAGCTAAAGCTTATCATGATTCCTTACCATTCGTATAGTGGGAGGATGAAAATATAAATTTCTACGGGCATATGGTGGCACGGAAAAATTGTTTGCCCGAGAAGAACTTATGACTTGACCAAAATATACGATCAGCCATCAGGACCAGGTGATATATTAGGATTAAGTGAATTAATGAGGGATTCAACTTCGATATGATCATTGAAAAGTGAAGAAATGTCAATGGAGTGAAGTACGGGTGTATTAACGGGATTGGAGACATGAGAAGAAGGAATAAAAGTTGACAAGAAGAACTGAGAGAACAAGTTGGAAATATCCTGTGGAGAAGAGCTAACTATATTATTCCAGCGGACTAAAGGAGGGACAGAAGGGGAGGGCTTGAAGGATCTAATGTATGACCAGAATGGTTTCGCATTATTCGCCAAGCTAATGAAGTAGTTTTTCATTGCAGTCTTTAGTTCTTTTTTTGCTACAAGACGCAGATCACAAAAACGGGGTCTGGATTCTTCAGTACCACAACGCTTGAAACGGTGGTGTGGCTTATTTTTACCATTCAAGGCACTAAGAACTTGCTTGGTTAGCCATGGTTTCTGCTTAACTTTGCGTTTAATCAATTCATAGAGGTAATTATAAAACTTATTCAGAGCTTCCTCAAACTCCAAATGATCAAAAAACTCCTGCTTAGCTCGGAGGCTAAGGCTTCCTAGTTTGCTTTGAAGAAGTTGAATTTTGGAGAAGAAGCAATAGTAAAACTTGACAAAGGTGTGATGGAGAGATCGAGCAATAATGGCGGATGATGACTATCAATACTCACTAGAGGATTTAATGCAGTGGAAACAGACAGACAGTTAAGGGGAAAGTTAGAAAGAACAAGGTCAAGTACCCGACCTTAAGCATTAGGGATATTATTGAATTGCGATAGTGAACAGAGTGATAGAAACGAGGAGAGGGATAAAGAAGATGCACCGGTTGATGAAACAGAGAAAGGAAGGTTCTTCGTTCATTGAACTGTTTCCAAATTAAAATTACCGCATATTAGAATTAAAGATTGCGGATGATGCATTAAGACATAAGAGGAAAACTCGTCAAAGAATGTCTCATACACATACAAAGTAGAGTTACTAGGTATGTAGACATAGGAAACTAATAAAGATGTATTGTTAGGAAGGAAGATCTTGACAATCACACAATCCACAACACGGGAAAAGCAAAAATCAGCACAAAGAGAGCTACGTACTATATTACTAACAGCTACAAGAACACCACCTCCATCTACTTTATTTGCAGAGGCCAAGTCCCGATCACAATGGTAAATATCAAAAGTAAGGGATATTTCCGAGTTAAAATGTTACTATTTATCCAGGTTTTCGTAGAACATATAAATAAATCTACGCTGAGTTGTAACGATAGAAAGAGCTTATCAAACTTGGTCCTTAACCCTCTTACATTTTGGTACTATACTGAAATATTTGAAGTTAAGCTACAGTCATGAAATCTTATACTGGTTTGTAGGTTGCGGTCTTCCCGGTGCATGAAAGAACTTCCTTCTTCTTGAGCTGAATGGTTTAATAAGTACTCCAGGTGGCCAATCTTCAGGATTCAAAATAATATCACCATTTGAGGGCACTATAAGCTTGAAAGAAGCTTCCACTCTGTCCTTCATATTATCCTTAGTCAATTTGTAGCAGTTGGCCCAAATTTTTTAGGTAGTCCGCAGTTGTATGGTAGCTTAGGCGCGAAATAAAGGTCTCCTTTGGAGGGGATACGATGTCAAGTGTTGGGACTTCATCATCCGAAATCAGAGTAGCCACAGCCGATGAGTCAACACCAGATGAGGGCGGAAGACGAGGCGATGGATTATTTTTGGTTTAAGGGGTCGCCCCCGATTGACTGATGAGGGTCCCGGAAAGCTATCACATGTTAAAGGTAATTCATTACCAACCATATGCTGAGTTGCTGCTGAAGGCACAGGAGAACTCGAACACGACGTAGTAGTCCTAGAACCAGCAGAAGGTTCGGGATTTTAAGAGCCGAAAACTTTGCCAGCGATTTACTACGAGTAAGGATGCAAGGTCTTTGTACAGGTGTAATTGAGCCACTAATGCATTCCGGCATAAGTGATTGCGTCTGGATATTTACGTCAGTGATATTCACTGAAGCCAGAGTCTAAGGTGACGCGTCCGCGGTAAATCTGAACAGGGTCTCAAATTCCAGACATGCACTTGAGCAGGGCAGGCCATATAGAAAGAATTAAAGAAAACTTGCTACACCAAAGAACATTAAAGGGTAGAGGACAAGGTAAACGTTCAGCCGGAAGATTAAGGGCTCGCTGGGTAGACACAAAAGAAGCTGAAAGCAGATGTTTCCTGGGAGTGATTAACTGGCGAACACCGTCGCCAAGTCGCGCCATAAATGATGAGGAATTTTATAATTATGAAATCATTAAATTATATTAAATAGCTATGAAACCAACCGTTTAATTATATCAAATGCTTACTTGATAAAAACTGAACAATTTACAGAAAATGAATTCGTATATGGACTGCTGAATTGCTACTTTGCTGGATTATGCATTAGCAGAATACTTTTGTGATGTTTCGTTCTAATCTATATTTCAGCAAATCTTTCTTTGTAGTTTTAACCTTTTTAAGGATGCTAATACACCCTAAATTTTTTATTAAACCATGTTTCTAAGCAAAACTTTTACCTTTTACAGCCCTTAAATTTTGATTAAAGTACATCATATTTTTTGAATATTACAGAATTTTCACTTGTTAATCGCATAAGTTTTGCTTTGTATAAAATAAAATAAAATCGGGCACGTATGTAGTCCCCTGAAGCTTAAAAATTGTATTTACTGACTATTCTTACGTATACATTTTTTGCTCTTTCTCTTTAACAGGCTGATCTTCCGCCCTGGATAATTCGACTTCGAATGTGGGACAGCTATGGCACGTATATACCGATTAAGTCAACAACAACGACCGCAGTTCCTGCATCGACGACAGGAGCTGGCCGAAGTGGTGGTGGCAACATTCTCGGTAGTGGCGTTGCAACAAGCATCAATAATGTCATTAATAATACAGGTAGCTACGGAAACTACTACTACAGCGCACAGAATCCTAAATACGGAAAGGCGATTCAGGTGAACATCGATAATGCCTGGAATCCAGTGGACACGTACATCTACGGCCCCACTCAGCCGAGCATCTACAACCAGGAGAACAAATACGGGGGATACCTGAGCCAGAAATTTGGGAACGGGATATCGAGCGTCCGGGACAGTTTCAACTACATCGCTGGCGGGAGATTCGAAAAAGGTTCTAGGGAGTCCAACGCTATACAGGCGGGCGATGGAGGCGCCTTCCCAGGTGGCGGTGGAGCCAAAGGCAGTGGCGGCTTGGTAGGTGCAACTGGCAAACACAAGCGTCGGCTCATGCTGGAAATTTACGACTACGAAACACCCAAATTATGTGATCACACAGCCATTACCACCATGACCGGCCATAAACTTCGACCTTGCAGTCCACTCGAGAGCTACGTGAGCACAGGAAGAGATCTGGTGAGTTCATCCGTTTTATCCCCTTAGCCCTGTGACATAAACTTTAAAGCTAGTCCTGATACTGACGATAACGAACAACTGCAGTGTGAGGAGTAGTTGCGGTGCACCGAATTATTAAATTTACGACTCACGTTACTTCGCAAACCACTTCAATTAATTTAAACATTTCTTAAATCAGTTTTGCCTGACATCTAACTGCTTGGCTGATTTCCAGTGTGCATCCTTCATGCTTGAACTTTTCATTAATTGCTCGGATTAATAATTTTCCCAAGTTCGAATATCTCTTGCACTCGAAGCAACAAGCATGGAGCCCAACACTCGTTCGGTAAAGGCTTCCTTGGTCTCGGGCCCGATGATGAACTTTTCGCTTGTTTATATGCGAGTATGATGAATCCCCAAACGACCTGGCTTTTATCCGGACCTCCCCTCGAATCCATATCATCTGACTCTCTATTCTGTCCTGGATTTTCTCGAGGATGCAATTTGCGTTAGATTTTATGCTCGAATAATTAAGGATTATGATAAATTTTCTATGATTTAGGTCGAGATATCGTCTAATTTATTAAAGCCTCGAAACATCCACCGTCGTCCTTGCTCCTGACGAATGCACGATAATTAAGATAACAAGTTCAAGCGAAGTTTAGGACTCGGCGTTGTCGCTGTTTGGGTGTAGGAAATTATTATTTGTGCTTTTTCATCGCCACCGTCTTGTGTTTTCCTAGTTTCATTTAATTAGTGCTAAGTACGGATAAAATTAGATTTGCCAAAGATGAAAGGCGAACTTGCCAGGAAGTTTTGCGGGGATGATACCTAATTTGGATGAGGAATTATGTGTGATGTATGAAGTAATAATGAATAATGGGATAGACGAATGGGGAAAAGCGATGAGGCAAAATAAAGCACATTGACCCAGTTTGGTAGACGGGAAAGCGGTTATTTTTAATTTGATAACTTTCACTTTTGGAACGTTCTATTGTAATATATAACAATTCATTTTCATTAAATTTACGTACTAGGACAAAAGGACTTTAAATGTAAATACGCTTTAGGATGTTATACATATCAATTATCTTCTTCCAATTTAATTGCAGAAAATGGAATTTCACACTTACACAGGAACAGCGTTATACCCAGCTCAATTTACAATGAACTACGAATTTGTAGATACTGAATTAGGTGGTGAAATGTGGTTTGGTCGTCGCGGTGAAGATCCGGTGCCTCCATTGTGTTCCAGAATTTTTAAAAAGCGAAAAGGCAATATCCAAGCCCCACGAAATGTCTTCCTCTACGGCCGTGGTGGAGCAAAAAACTTGACATGTCTCTACCGCTTCGAAGCCGGCGTTAACGAACGTGTTCAACTTATCCTTCACAATGTGTCCTTCGGTGATGGAACCGGTTGCACTACAGACACAGATCTGCACACTGGTAGGCCAAAATGTTCATACGGAGACCCGGATAGTCGATTGAGTGAATTGAAAGTATACGACGTTCCTTTTCGAGACGTTAAGATACCGCTAGGTTGCTTCTGTGATAATACAACCGCTCTCTATAATGCACCCGTTTCCTTTCTATCAAACTCGAGAACAATGGAATTAACATTTTCGGTAGCACGACTAAATATAACCGAAGACTTTGCTGATGTGTATTTCTACGCGACATATGAATTCAAGCGGTTTGCAGAGTGTAGAAAGAAAACAAGGCTTAAAGGTGCAGGTGGTGAAGATGAAATTAAATTTCCATTTTTGTCGGACGATGCAAGTTGCGAGGGAAATTCCTGGTATTTGGAAGCCCAACAACTTGAACGGAGTCTTTTTGTGCAGACATGGGGCACGTATTTACCTATTGAACCTACTTCAGAGGATTCAATGCGATGTGCAACGAAAAATCGTTTGATGATTTACTCAGGACGACCGTGGAAAGTGATGCGAGTTATTTGTCCTTCACAACCTGGCCCTAGACCGTCATCATTACACATATTCTCAGAAGACTGGATGAGTGGGCATGGGCCTGTATTTCCTAGCAAGTGAGTAAACTAATCAACTAATTTCAAATCTTGACTTAAATATTAAATTAGAACCGTTCTCATTCTGTCTTCCAGACCTGTTAGCTTAGTATTAGAACCTATTTTCAAAGAACCAGGGATTGTATCCTTCACGTGGTTGGAGATTCAAAGAACAAAAGCATCACTGATTCAACAACTTGATCTTCAAACAAACTTCACAGCGAATGAAACGCTTGGCGAATTCGGCCTGTATCCCAAGGAAGCTGACTGCGAATATAAATGTCCAGAACTGGATGCATGTATTTCAGATGTTCTGTGGTGTGACGGTAAGTATATATTATTCCAATTTCTGCTATCGATATATTGTAAGCATATTCGAACGCTTAATAATTTCGCGACTATTAATTGATTTAACTGTTTTGCGCTATGTCTACAATTTGTGCGAATTAAGTGTTTGTTCTAGTATTGTGTGCCATACATAGTAATCACACGACCTTGACATTGGATAGCATATATATATATATATATATATATATATATATATATATATATATATATATATATATATATATATATATATATATATATATATATATATATATATATATATATATATATTAAACAATGAACTGTAAATGTGATCTTGCTAATTGTGTAGCATTCGATCATACGTTTAAATATGTGATATGCAAAATTTTCTGCAGGAGAAAACTACATGGTGCTTGTATGGATGCGCCAAGGGATTGGTTTCATCCCTATTTGGAGGCACATTTTATTTGTTCAGACTGCCAAAACGTTGAGGACAAATTCAGAACTTTCTATGATCAAATAACTGATCACATAGATGTCCTCATGAATGAAAAGGACCAATTAATTGCCCGCCAGAGTTCGAGATCCCGAGCAAACGATGAAAGCTTCGTGGAAATGGCAACCTGCTTTGATGAACTTGCTACGAAGCTCTCAAGCAGCAATAATAATATAATTAGAGCTCTAGAATCAGTCGACCAACGTCTTATTGCGATGAAAAACCTGATTTCGAATTTACATCCGCCGAGTACTGAAGTTTTGAACAAAGACAGGATGAAGGAGTTGCTGGCCAATATATCGAATAAAATACCACATCAGCAAAGCGATACACACCTTTCTCAAGTATTAACAAAAATCGAAGGACTGCAAAAACAATTTGCCACTTTGAAAGAAAAGGTACAAAGCTTTACAGTTGCTCAAAAAACTGCTATATATCCTATCAGTGCTAATACACACGAAACTCATGATCATACATTGGAATTAAATGTCGATGCCGCTACGCGAACACCTTCGATTCAAGTTCCAGTCGTTCAATCTCAAATTTTTAAACTGGGCACATTTTGGTCTAAGGATGACTGGAGAAACAGAATCAGGAAATTGGAGTTTACCAACCAAGCATCCTGGGAGATTTTCTATCTTAGAAAAGCATCAACTAAACTCGATGCCACCGGATTGCAGCAGTTATTCGAATGAGATCTCAAAATACAAAGCTGCAAAGTGGAGGAGTTACCGCATCGGAATAAACATCGACGCGCTTTCAAAGTTTTTATACCAAGCAGGTATGCATGGCTTTTTACAAACCTAAGAGCCAAGAATGGAAAGTATGTCTGGAATGGTATGGTGTTTAGCAAATGGCAAGCGGCAAAAAGATCAACAAATTCAGAGCACCCAAGTATTTATTTAAGTAATAAATTTTCGGTAAAAGAAATAACACGTAGACTAAATACCAAAAATATTAATATTAATAATACATTAAATCAAAACAATGTTAATGTTAATCCTAATCCAGATTCCAATCAAATAAGTCATGGCTCCCCTCCTAATCTCCCCACGGATGATCTCTTAGAGCATCACTCAACTTCCGAAACACCAAGTGATAGCACTATTAGAAATTTGCAACAAAACACCTGGACGCCAAATCATGCCATTTCAACGTTCTTACCTTAACTGAAACGTGGTTGAATGAGTCTTTTGTCAATGAAGAGATTCTGGATGGAAACTGGTCAATTTTTAGAGACGACAGGGATTCTCACATCACTGGGCAATCGCGTGGAGGAGAAGTCTTGATTGCAGTGCAAAATTCGTTTTTCAGTGAGCCCGTCAGTACTGTCTCTAACAATTCCTACCAGCATAAAATTGTTCGTATCAAAATTGCGAATGTAAACTTGTATATAGGGGCTTTTTATATCCCTCCAAGATCCAATGAAGAAGTTTACAATAATGCGTGTGACATAATATCGTCACTAGCTGCCTCCATCAATGAAGAAGACATAATAATCATTACTGGGGATTTTAATCGACCGAATTTGACATTCACTGTCGATGAATCTGATAATGGACTCCTCCCAGTCAATTTTATAGACAGTATAGACTTCAACATTATTAGCACCATGTATGGCAATGACTTGCAGCAAGTTGCTTCGACCCCCAACCTTCATGGTAATTGGTTAGATCTCATTTTTACAAATGCGTATGACGAAGTTGTGGTGATTCCAACTAGCGATGCGGAGCATTTGTTTTCTAACACCCGCCACCATTCCGCAATTTCTCTTGAATTAGCCACTACGGATAGAGAATACCATCTTTCTTACAATAATTCTATCGTTTTTGACTTCCATAATGCTGACTATGATAGCATTAACAACCATCTTCATACTATTGATTGGACTGGTACGCTTTCAACGTTAGGTACAAACGACGCAGTAGATTGTTTCTACAATATATTCATGTACGCCGTTGAGAGGTACGTGCCCAAAATTAAAAAGAAAAATAAGCTCTCTGAGCCTTGGCTTGATGGCGACCTTAGGTATTTAAGAAACCAAAGGAATAAGCTCCACAAATTAATTCAAAAAAGATCCAACGTTAGCCAAGAAATGAAAAATAAATATGATGCGCTGGTTAAAGAATTGCAACTCAAATCTCGGAAAGCATATGATTCTTACGTTAACATAATTGGTGAAAACATTATCCATAACCCAAAAAAGTTTTTTGATTTTGTAAACATTAAACGTAAGTCCCAAGGTTTTCCCAATTCGCCCATCATTGAGCCTCTGCTAATCGATCAACAGCATGGTTTCCGAAAAAATCGCTCTACAGTTACAAATCTTACATTAATGGTTTTCAGTATCCTCTGTGAAATGGAAAAAGGTAACCAAATTGATGCGATTTACACTGACTTCAGCAAAGCGTTTGATCGTGTTAACCACGAAATTTTAGCAAACAAATTAAAAATCTTCGGAATCCGTGGTCCTTTGCTAGACTATTTCGACTCATATCTCAAAAATAGGACCCAATTCGTCAAATTTCAAGGGTTTGTGTCCAAGGAAATAAATGTTTGCTCTGGTGTACCTCAAGGCAGCCATCTTGGTCCCCTACTTTTTAACATCTTTATTTCTGATCTCTCTGTTATGCTGTCTGATATTCCCCATCTATTTTATGCCGACGATCTTAAGCTATTCAATGTAGTAACGTCTCCTAAGGACACGGCATTCCTTCAAAACAAGGTAAACTCTCTTTTAGAATGGTCAGAAAAAAACCAACTTTCTCTGAATTTCGAAAAATGTGTGGTAATAAATTTTTCCCGTAAAAACTCCGTTCTTGCTTGCGATAATCATCTCAACTACCACAAACTTAACAGAATGAACAGCGTCGTAGACCTCGGTGTTATGTTGGACAATAAACTTCGATTCAACTTGCATTACGATGAAGTTATCTCTAGGGCCAATAAGCTACTCGGCTTCATCAAACGTCGATCCAAAGAGTTTCAAAATATTTGGGTATCTAAGACGTTGTACGTCGCGTTAGTTCGCCCAATGCTTGAATATGCTTGTCTTATTTGGGATCCTGTTTTTCATGTCCACATTGACAGACTTGAATCGGTTCAAAAACAGTTTGTATTGTTTGCATTGAGGTCGCTATATGATCCTAAAAATTTTCAGGATTTACCCCCCTACGAGCACAGGCTGCAAATTTTTAATATGCCATCATTTGCTTCCCGGAGAATTACGATAACCTGCTGTTTCGCGTTTGATGTCCTCAGAGGCTCGATAAATGTTCCATTTTTAACTAATAAAATAAAAGTCCATGAGCCCTTGCGAGTCACTAGGCACTCTCGTCTGATGGTGGAAGAGCGGCACCACACAATCTATGCCGATAATGAGTCTATCAATAGATGTTGCAAAACGTTTAATTCACACGGTGCGCATTACTCCCCAGACATGTCCAGAACCCATTTCAAAGCTCTGCTATCAATGCTCTAGCATCTTAATCCCATCATGTATCCAACCCTGACACCATATTTTTATTGTATCAATCTAATTAATTTTAATTTGTATTTTTTAAGTAATTATTGTGAGTTAGCGTACAAAATTTGTATATTTTTATTTCTTGTACCAGTGCCTTGCTTGGCTAATAAATAAATAAATAATCAAGTTCTGGTTTAATATGTTGTTACAACCATGGAAGTCGCCGTAGTTGCAGACATTAAGTATTAGCAGAGGGGTGTGTAGCCCGGGGTGGCATACTGAGGCCGGCTAGCGCTCTTTCGTGTCGTGGGACTTCCGGGACACCCTCTGCTCGTGCTGAGCCACTTTACTACTGTGGCCAAAAAATAAGGTGACTTTTGAATTTAAGCTGCGCACGTCGAAGGATTTGGAGAATTATTTTTTTTTAAGTTGGTAGTACTGTCAGTGACATCTATGTCAAATTTACATTTCAGCGGCGGCAGATCCTTTCTGTTAATAAATACCCATGTAGTGCTACAAAAATTGCAGTAAGAAGTCCAGTAGTAGGCAAACCAAATTCTTTTTCGAAACTTTACGCCACATACGAGAAATTTACCTTTCCGGCTGGTGCTGCCAACGGGGATTTTTTGAAATCACAAGTGTCCATTCGCGAGGGGGGAAAAATATTTTTCGTGTATTTCCCCCCGTGCCCCCATTGAAGCAAAAACTGTATGTTTAAGAACTGTTTTGAAAAGCTCTCATAAAGAACTTTCATTTGATTTTCATATCGGCTACGTTTTATGAAATTTTTTTTCAGGGGTCACTGGCCTATTTTTTCGAATTCTAGAATGGTTACAAAGCCCTTTTGTTAGGAGTTCTCTCTTGCCTCCTCGACTTGTTTCACGTATGTGTATTAATTGTAGGTACTCATCTTCAGTCATTGATTAAATTGAATCAAGTGTTCAAAGCATGCACCTTAAACGTTGAAGTTGGGGAAAAATAACTCAAAATTATTCAACCTTCGCATTTAAAACAGCCACTATTTTGTTTTACAATTACTCATACCACTAGCAGAATCTATCCTCAAAGATATTCATTAGACCTCTCATTCCTGAATCTTTCACGCAAATCCTACCAAAGCTGTAGTGTAGTGAGTCGGTAAAAAACGCAAATTGTTCCATAGTAATGTAGCGCATACTCGTATTTTCCATAGTAATACAGAAAAATTCAAATCGCTATAACTTTATTAAATATCATTGGATCTTTGTGAAACTTTTGGGACAAGTCAACCTTATAAATAGTCATCCGTGTACTGATTTTATTCAAGAAAACGCAAAATCGTTAAATCATACTATTACTAACAAAGTTGAGTGAATCTCGACTTTTCACGTATTTGTTGTTATTGTACTCATAAAGACCTACACTCATGATTTTTTTCAGATTTTTCGGATGAAAGGTGCCCAATCGCGAGGGAGGGGTCCTTGAAAAGTGCGTACATTTCCCCTTTCCCTGCCTCCATTGGTACCGATAAGGCAATTTCAAGGCTTGTTTTGAAAAGACCTCGTTGAGGCCTTTCCAATGACATCCTATTCGACTACCAACGGTGAAAATTTTTTTAAAGGGTCATCTCCCTATATGGAGAGGCCCCCATAAACCCCTTTGAAAAATGTTTCTACCCCAAAACTTTCAAGAAGTCACTACTTCTGACCTTTCCACAAAAATATGTTTAGAAAATGTTTTTCTCCTTAGACGCAAATAAAATATTTTGTTTTTTATACATATATATATATATATATATATATATATATTTCGAGGGTAAGTTTTCCCTCTTCTTCAGTGTACTGATGGTCTAGTTGCAATTTTCTTTGCTTAAATACCTAACATGTCTAGCTATACAGGAGTGAGTTTAATTGCTATTTAATTATACCTTTTTATTTTTCTTACTCTACTTTTTAAAACGTTTTGGTTTTATTGGTTTAGTCCTTTAATTACAAGCTTAACAAATGTTATTTAATGACAGTCAATGGAAAAGGTTATTACAAAATTTTTTTTTTTTTTTTTAAATTACTTTATTACCTCTAGTAGTTTTGAATATCCGTGCCCGACGTCATCATTCAGCCTCGATTGTTCCGGTTGTCTCAAAATCCACAGGCTTTCATACGCATCTAATTTCTTGCGGCTTTTGACCTGCTGTACTACCTCGACGTCTTCCCAATTGATCTTATGGTTGCTTGAAACGATGTGCTTTGCTACCGATGATTTTATCGCTTCAATGGGTCGTTGTTTCTCGATGCACTTTTCAGCTTCATTGATGTGCTCCGTAAACCTTGTTTTAAGCGGGCGTTTCGTTTGTCCTATGTAGCTTTTGTGGCATGTCTGGCACGTGATTTTGTAAACTCCACATTTTTCGTGTTTATGTTTCTTATCTTTGGGTGTTCCCAATATTGTGCTCAATTTCGATCTTTGGCTTGTTGGTACTGCTATTATGTTTACTTTTTTTAATCTCTTTTTGATTTTGTCGAAAGCTTTCGAATATTTTAATGCTGCTCGTTGGGTCTCTTTTGATCTTTCTTGTGAGTAGAGTGTAGTGAGTGACTCCAATTTTAGTTTTTTCTCTATTCTTCTTATGATCGCCTGTATTGATCTTTCGTCAAAACCATTCAAAACTGCTGTGCCAAGGATAAACGGCTTCTCTTGATTGTAGCGTTCGGCGTTCATATTGGACGTCACTGGTATCGTTCGTTGAGTGCTCGTTGTCTTCCTGTGGATTCCAAACTCGATTTCGTTTTCATCTCTGGTGATCTTCATGTCTAGAAAGGCTATTTCATTTTTGTTCTCCACCTCCATTGTGAACTTTATATTCTTGTGGATACTGTTGATTTTCGTCATCGTGCTTTCCAGATTTGCTTTCTTGACTATCGCGAATACGTCGTCTACATATCGTAACCAAACTCTCGGCAATGCACCTTCATCCGCAATTCGTTGTTCTATCCATGTCATGAATATCTCGCTTATAAGTGGAGATAATGGGTTCCCCATTGCTACGCCAAACTTCTGTTTGAAGTATCTGCCTCGAAACGTGAAGTATGTTTCTGACATGCAGAGTTTTGCAAGTTTGTATAGCTGTCTTGCCTTCTTCATCTGTGATCTATTCTTAGCTTGGGTCAGCAGCCAGTCTTCAAATAAAGCCAAAGCTTGTTTTACTGGAACGCTGGGAAAAAGTGCTTTCACGTCAAATGAGACGAGTATTTCATCTGGTTCAATGTGTTGGACCAGTTTTAATTTTTCAATGAGTTCACTTCTATTTTTAACTGAATGGACACTAGAGGGATCACCCCATTTTTTGCATTCATCCACCAGCCACTTCGCGATATTGCTCGTAGGGGCTTCCGTTGCTGTAATAATCTCCCGCATTTCGTTGCCAGGCTTGTGGATTTTCGGTAAACATTTGATACGGGGAAGAACTGGGTTTGAAACTCGGAGCGCTGTTTTGCTTGGGATGACGTCTTTGCATTCTGTAAGTGCTTTTTCTACCCTTTTAATTGAATCGGGAAGGGGATCATGTCTCAGCCCGCTTAAAACAAGGTTTACGGAGCACATCAATGAAGCTGAAAAGTGCATCGAGAAACAACGACCAATTGAAGCGATAAAATCATCGGTAGCAAAGCACATCGTTTCAAGCAACCATAAGATCAATTGGGAAGACGTCGAGGTAGTACAGCAGGTCAAAAGCCGCAAGAAATTAGATGCGTATGAAAGCCTGTGGATTTTGAGACAACCGGAACAATCGAGGCTGAATGATGACGTCGGGCACGGATATTCAAAACTACTAGAGGTAATAAAGTAATTTAAAAAAAAAAAAAAAAAAATTTTTGTAATAACCTTTTCCATTGACTGTCATTAAATAACATTTGTTAAGCTTGTAATTAAAGGACTAAACCAATAAAACCAAAACGTTTTAAAAAGTAGAGTAAGAAAAATAAAAAGGTATAATTAAATAGCAATTAAACTCACTCCTGTATAGCTAGACATGTTAGGTATTTAAGCAAAGAAAATTGTAACTAGACCATCAGTACACTGAAGAAGAGGGAAAACTTACCCTCGAAATATATATATGTATAAAAAACAAAATATTTTATTTGCGTCTAAGGAGAAAAACATTTTCTAAACATATTTTTAAATAAGCGCAAAAACACCGAGACCACAAACAACTTTCCACAAAGTTTCATGGGTGTAGCTTCTATAGTTTCGGAGAAAAAGTGCCATTCAGACGGACGGGTGGACGGACACAGTTCGTGATTGCAATAGGGTTTTGTATTTTAGTACAGTACCCTAAAAATGGATCCAGTCACAACATCACTACAGAAACCTCGACCAACTGCAGCTAGAATTGTATAAGTTACACTTAAAGATGACAAAAGACCTGAAAACGGATGAAGACTTCGACGAATTTTTAATGAAGCAGTCCATAATTTTTAATCGTAGCAAAAATAATTTCCTCAAAAAACGAAAATTTGATTCTAAAAAGCTAGCAACGCTTATAAACAACAGAATTTGCAACACCGAACCAAGACCAGATGTTGAAGATGTAAATGGATTAGTCGTGAATCTATCAGAAGAGAAATTAAAAGAATATTAAATCGTGGTCTCAATTTCACAGTTAACCCGTTATCACCATCTGTAACAGACGTCATTGCAGATACTGAATCTGCGAGTTATCGACCATCCGAGTTATCGACGATGTTAAAAGAGTTGCTAGAAACAACAAGCTTGACTTCAAAACAATTTAGTGGAATCGTGCCTTAAGATCGTTAAAACAGCGCGATGTTTTTAACATGAAATCCGACAAAGAAACAAGGTTGTTATAATTAGCAAAACCGATTATGATTATGAAATCAATATCCGGAGATAATTTATCTGTTTACCTTTGCCCTTTAAATAAAATGGTGAAAGATGCCAAGTCCATCATAGACATCATACATAATGTCTTCAATATTAATAAACATTACTAAGAAGTGCCAAGCCCACAATTGCCATTGATGTATGGCCTGCCAAAAATCCATTAAACTGAAGAATAGTTTCGTTCTTCAACTCATCTTTCTCTAAATTGACCAAATGGATAGACGATGAGATGAAAAGATTTGACAATTTCGAAAGGTTTTCAATGAGGAACTCTTACAATTTTGTCGACAAGGTCAGAGATATAGAAGTCAAGGAAGACGAACGGCTTATTTCTTTCGACGTCACAGCTCCTATTCCCAGCGTCTCTGTTGATTTTGCCATAGAAGCAATTAGAGATCATTTCCAAAAGTGCAACATCTGAATCGAACATATCGATGCATACATACGCTGCATGTATGAAATACAATTGCACAAATTTCACGATCCACTTTGGATGTCGTATAGGGAACAGCGTGTCACCACTCATAGCCGTGTCTTCATGTGCAAATTTGAAAATAAACTTGAAGATGAAAGAATTTCACCAAGGGTTTGGGGCGTTATATAGACGATGTTTTTGTTGTCGTGAAGGAAGCAAGTTTAAATCAAACTTTGGAATTGCTCAACAGCCATTATCTCAGTATAAAATTTACCACCAAATCAGAAAATGAAGAAAAATCGCTGACTTTTCTTGATTTAAATATTACGCGCAACGGCAGAAAAATAAAATCCTCGATCTATAGAAAGCTAACAACAACAGGCAAATATATCACCAAAAACTCGTATTATCCTCTTCAAAACAAAATTGCAGCATTTAGATCGATATATCGTATGTGTCGTTTGCTATTATCAGTGACAGGTTATAAGAACGAGTATGAGCATATCGTACCCTTGGCAAAAACGAATGGATATGATAAAGCGCTGATGGACAAATTGATTGCCAAATGCATGCATAAAATAAAAAGAGAGAAAACTTCAACCCTTTTCCATCAAAACTCCATATCAAACAATACTCGATCACGTGTATCTACGGCATATGTTCCAAAGATTTGCAACTCACTTAAGAAGGAATTCAGCAAAGCCAATCTTACGATTGTGCATAATAACACTTGCAAGCATGCCTCACTCCTTGGCTCTACGAAAGATACATTTTCACCAAAACAAAAAAGCGGAATGTTTCAAGTCAATTGTACGTGCTGTTGAATTTCGTCTCCAGGAACACGAAAGATACATCAAGAATTGTTGTTCTGGTTCGCAGCAAGTGGAATTTAAATAGGCTATTACAAGGAGCGATGAATAAAACACGTCTGGTCGTGGCGACGGACTGTAGAAGAAGCAAAACTAAGCAAGTTTATTCTCGTGTCAAAAGTTTTAGAACAATTTTGGTACATTAGTTTATTAGTACATTAAGGTGGGTTTCATATTTCAACACCCCAACTCATTCGGACAAAAGACAATTTGATTCAATAGATAAAAATAAATGCAAACTGATTCTACGTTAATACAAGTAATCAACTCCATTCTACGTTATCTCAAATGATCAAATTGACAAATTACTTCAAACGATAATCAACATTGATTTTACAATAGTTCATTCTTCATCATTTCATCTCTTGTTTTGTTGTACTCTCCAAGGTCTAAATTCTCAAATGATCAAATTGACAAATTACTTCAAACGATAATCAACATCAACAAATTACTTCAAACGATAATCAACATTGATTTTACAATAGTTCATTCTTCATCATTTCATCTCTTGTTTTGTCTGGATGCCCATTCCATGAACACCCACGTTCAAAATCGGTCCGACGACGGCCTTCGTCAAACAATCTGCAATGTTGTTCTTTGATGGTACGTATTTTACATCGATGATTCCAGCCTTCACCTTCTCACGGACGTGATGGAATCTTACATCGATGTGTTTGCTACGCTTTCGGAACGCATCGACCTCGGCAATCGTTATTGCACTCATGTTGTCACATCTAATCAACACAGGATCTCCCGTTCTCTTGAATTCATTGCGAAACATTTGCAACCATATGGCCTCTCACAAGTAGCAAACGATAAGGCCATATACTCAGATTCAGGTGTTGAAAGAGCCACGGTATTCTGAAGCTTACTGGCCCATGAGATTGCTCCTCCAGCCAATATAAACACGTATCCAGAGCAGGAACGTCGCTTATCGATGTCGACACCCCAATCAGCATCTGAGTAACCATAAAGTGGTTAGTTACCCGCACGATACACAATACGATAATGCATAGTACCCTTCAAGTACCACATTATGCGCTTCACGGCGGTCCAATGAATCCGCCCATAGCATGAGTTGAATCTGCTCACGTAGTTGACAGCAAATGCAATGTCTGGTCTCGTTCCTTGAACCAAATATAACAACGAACCGACCGCTTGTTGATATGGAATGTTATCCGTTGATTCATCCTCCTTCTTCATATCTGTTAACAATCTTTGACTTGGATCACTTGGAGTAACCGCTGGCTTGCAGTCACTCATTCCAAAGCGCTCGAGAATCGTTTCGATATAATGACGCTGATGTATAGCGATTCCATTCTTGACGTACTCGATGGAAATGCCAATTATACTGTTCGCTCTACCAAGGTCTTTCATCTTAAACTCGGTACTAAGAGCCTTCTTCAGTGCCTCCATCTTGTCGCGTTGCTTCCAAATAATCACAACATCATCCACATACACTGCCAGAATCACTTCCAGCGATGGCAAGAGGTAGATACACGGATCAAGCTTTGATTTGGTTAGCCACATCCCGATGAGAGCTGCATCTAACTTTAGGTTTCATTGACGGCCCGCTTGCTTCAAGCCATACATCGCACGATTCAACCTGCAGACCCGTCCGGTCCCGTCATTGAATCCCTCGGGTTGGTCGGTGAAGATCTCCTCGTTGAGATCCCCTTGAAGGAATGCAGTCACCGCATCCATTTGGTCAACATTGTAACCCTCTTGAGCGGCCATGGCCAGCAGATAGTGAATTGACCCATAGCGTACAACGGGCGAGAAAGTTTCCTCATAATCTATGCCGGCCTTTTGGGAGCAACCCTTTGCCACCAACCTCGCTTTATGGTGAACAACTTCACCAGCTTGATTACGCTTCAACTTGAAGACCCATTTGGTCTTAATTGTTTTTCGGTTGACTGGTAGCTCAACCAAAGTCCATGTTCGGTTCTCTTCGTGTGACGCCAATTCTTCCGCCATCGCCTTCTCCCAATGTTGACTCCTGTTGCCTTTGACAGCTTCATGATATGATTCGGGCTCATCGATTTCCGCTACAAAAACGAAATTCGCCTCCACATTCCTTGATTTCGGGGGACGCGTTGAACGCCTTACATCCTCAACTGGAACTTGTAGTGTACTGGGTGGGACATAGTCCTCGTCCGACCCATATTCAGACTGCGATTCAGCTAGTGTTTCATCGAACCCGTAGGACAAATCACTTTTGACATTCGTTGTTGATTCATCGCCATCGCCCACAATAGACTCATTCCGGGAAGTTGGTGAGCGAATTATTGATGCACCATCGACAGCTGACTCTGTCATGGTAGACTCGACTTCATGATTTTCAAGCCCTCCGGTCGACTTTTGCTCTTCGACTTCCCCTAGAATGAAATCATCGAGAAGGTTAATTTGAACGTCATCATTTACCTTCAGTTCTGGTGCACTTTTGAAGACGACATCCCGACTCGTATGAACTATTCGAGTCTCAGGATCAAAACAACTCAAACCTTTTTGCGTATCGGTGTATCCAACAAAAAACATCCTTTTCGATTTCGCATCCAACTTTTGCCGCTTCTCCTTTGTGACATGCACCATCACCAGCGATCCGAATAATTGCATCGACGAAAGATCGATGGCTCCTTCTCTCCAGAATTGCTCCGGGACCTTGTTCCCGAGCGTGCGATTCGGTGAACGATTTGTAACGTACGCAGCCATATTAACCGCTTCAGCCCAAAGCGGTTTCTCCAAGCCCGCATCGAACAGCATGCACTTTGCACGTTCTATGAGCGTTCTGTTCATACGCTCGGCTACGCCGTTTTGTTGTGGTGTGTACACACAACTGCGCTTGCATTCGGTTTCGAAATCGCCGAGATATCTCTGCCATTATCGGAACGGAACATTTTAATTTGTAGTCCGGTTTGCTTCTTCACAAGCATCTTGAACTCAACGAAAATCCTCCCGATCTGACTCTTCTGTTTGGCAAAATACACGAAAACCTTTCGCGAAAAATCATCAATAAATGTTACGAAGTATTTTGCGCCCCCAACTGAAGGCGTATCCATCGGGCCGCAAACGTCGCTGTGAACTAATTCCAGTATTTGACTTGTCTTGATTTTGGCACCTTCTTTCTTGAATGGACGTCGGCTTTGTTTGCCTTGCGAACACGGAATACATTTTGCCAACGCTTGTTTATCGCCGTCAACTTTGATTCCATTCACAATTCCACTCAGTTTGATCAGCTCACCATGCGACAAATGACCCAATCCCCGATGCCACGTCATCAGATTGTCTTCGTCTTTGCCTGCTAACAGCCCACTAGCCTTCGACGAATTCGTGATCTTGTATGTACCGTTTTTGGATGGTGTATTCAGTAGCACATCACCCGCACCGCTTCGAATGACACAACCACTGCTGTCGAAATGCACACTGTTCCCAGCTTTCACAATGCTCGATACTGACAACAAATTTGCCGCTATTCCAGGGACTGGCAATACGTTATTCACTGGAATTATGTGCTCCCCAACATTTAGCTCGATGGAACCGGTGCCAACAACTTTCAAGCGGGTGTTGTCAGCCGTTGTTATGTCAGCGAATTCATTGCTACTGGTGAATTGCTTGAACATCTTCTTGTCCGATGTGAGATGAGAACTCGCACCCGAGTCAATGAACCACGCGTCCGTTGAACCAGTTGCCGTCATAGCATAGAAGGCTGGTTTGGCACTTCCGCCTTTGCCTTTATCATTTTGTGTGTTGGTTTTGCACTGGAGGCTCTTGTGCCCTTTTTACCAAATGTGAAGCACTTGATCGAGCCGCTTCCTTTCTTCTTCTTTTTGCTTTTCGACTCACTCGAAGCTGGTTTGGATGCAGCTTTGAATGCGCCTGTGGCATTCCCTTCGCTGTTCAACACGCCTTTCGAATTCGCATGCTCCAACAGACTTCTCTTTAGCGTTGCTGATGTTAATCGATGTCCACTTGAACCGTCACTTGTGAGGACATTGCTACCATCAAGTCCACCGATGAATGCTTCATATTCAGGCGTTAGACCATAAATTATAAGCCCGCACATTATTTCGTATCGATCACAAAACCGGCTTCTTGTAAACGGCACATCGCGGCTGTATGTTCGCGCAGAAATGTCCCCATTGAGTCAAAGTTTGATAACCACAACGATGTGAAGTCCCCGAGAACCTTTGCTTTGTTAAGCCAATTGTTATTACGCTACAATTCCGAACACTTTTTCCACAGATCCGCTGCCGTATTATGTTCACCAATTTCATCGTGTAGTTTTGAATCTATTAGCATCATTAATCTTGCTTTAGCTTGTTTGGATTTCTTCACACGGTCACTTACTGAAATCGCATCACGAACGATTGCCGCATTTTCTGCATATCGCGCACTTTTAACCGCTGCTTGCAGTGTGGCATTGTCCAAATCAGCCGCCAATGCGGCCACTGCAACATCCACCGCCGCCGTTGCAGCGGGTGCCGTTAATTTACTGTCCGTCGCGTTTTCTTCCAGGAATCCATCGAGATCGTGCCACTCCAAAACAAGCCTGGCGTTCCGACGCCACGATAAATAATTATCTGAGCCTGTCAGCTTCACCACTTTCGTGAAATCACCTTTTTCGCTTTCCATAATGATGACCGAAAAACTCGTAATTTACGACGACAACAAATGTCGGTTTATTGCACTTTTTCTGGGCCACGGAAATTTTATCTTTTAAAATGTACGCCGCACCTTACTCTATTTATTCCGCAAACCTGGGCCCATAACCTGTTGTTCTGGTTCGCAGCAAGTGGAATTTAAATAGGCTATTATAAGGAGCGAGGAATAAAACACGTCTGGTCGTGGCGACGGACTGTAGAAGAAGCAAAACTAAGCAAGTTTATTCTCGTGTCAAAAGTTTTAGAACAATTTTGGTACATTAGTTTATTCGTACATTGAGGTGGGTTTCATATTTCAACAAGAATACAGACGTAAATAAAGGTATTGCTGCACGCGCATTGGATTTGAACAACCCAGGAAGGCATTACACGGGACCGTTAGGAGATAGTTTGAAATTATTAAAAAGTGTAAGTAATCCGCGAAAACTCGATGCATATGAATCTCTATTCATACGAGTACATATAACGGACGGTTTAATAAATATCAACAATAGCCCAATAAATTCAAATTTACTTAATTTGGCTAGATAAGATATGTATATTCAAGATTAACTTGATTAACTTTTGCATCATTTATCAAAAACTCATATGTTGAAATAACATAACAGAACTTTTATGTAATATTGACAACAGTCCGGCAATTTATTTTTCATTTAATCCGACTAAATCATATATGTTAAAATTAACGGTTATTAGCTAATGTCTTTGCTTTTGTTGTAATTGTTTCAATAGTAATTTTGCGTCTAGCGCTGAAGATGGTCGGCAATACCGACCGAAATGCATTCGTGTAGTTTAGAATAAAATACATTTGTAACATCCGAAGTAATATTCTTTTATTTTTAAACTTGATTATTTGCAATCCATAAGGGTGAAAAACTTAATTAATTTTAATAATTAATATGTCTCGGAGTCCCACATCGAGTTTACTGACTCCCCAAAGATGGGAAATTTAACGCCGCGAAATGCCTTATACCTTCTTTGTTAACGTAAGAAGGAGACGGCGAGTCTTCCGCACATGATAACGGAATGTAGTCACCATTTCACCAGAAAGATGGTTGGACGATGGACTAACTTCCCATACCTAGAAAACTCTAAATTGTTTTTAAACTTGCAACAGAGTCTTGGAATGGATTGGACCTACAAAACGACCTCGCAACCAAAAAAAGACTACGGCATTGGATTTTGGAATGGGAGGTCGCTCAAGTACCCTGGTGATGTTTAGGACCTTTTCTAATAGGCCAGCCAATATAAATTAAACATGCTGGCAATCCATGAAACGAACTGAGCTCGAAGTGATATTCAAGATATTAGATCGCACACAGTATCCAAAAGTGGGTAGTGTGCTGGAAAGCAAGAATTCAAATGCATAAATTCTAAATGGCGGTCGTCAATGGACAGAAAATAAGTGCAATTAGCTATTTTAGTAACAATTGAAATGTTGAATATTATTCATGGAAAGTTTTGAAATGGCTTAAATTGGAAGTATTTATACAACAGAATCTTTTCTTTAAACAGTGCTTATCTTTCTGAGTGGCGGCCAATACAATTATTATTTGATTTTTAAAATAAGGCTACCCACAAGTAATCTGCCTTTCAGGCCTTCAATGAAAACGGTATTTGGAGGGAAACAGTGCCTTTGGATTGGATCGCCTTGCGGTTTCCGCATTCAGGCTAGTGATATTCTTCGATGAATTGATTCATTTTGTGGGCGTGGTAACAGCCAATAAACTTCTGTCACTCAAAATCAAAATGTTTAAAAAATGCTTTCATTTTTAAATTATTGGCCGGGACTCATTAAAAAAGACATATATATGCAACGAATGCTAGACGTAAAATTTTATTCAGCCCCAAAAGATACGAACACAAAACTATCTTCAAAACTTTAAGCGTTTACTTTCGCTTAATGATGAAACTATAAGCTTCAAAAATATTCCTAAATTGCAAATTCAATATCGTAAATTTCTGATTTACTTTACTCTAAACATTTTCCAACTAAAAAACAAAATCAGAGTATAACAAAATCATACTAATCAATCTCCGACTAACGACATTTCTAAATTTTCCTTCTATTTCCTGTGTAGGCCATCGAAATTGCCCGTCAGGATTCGATGAATCAGAAGATGAATGTGGTACAGCGCGTAAGCTATTGGAATTACCCGGAGGTATTTTCGCTGCTTTAGGATGTATAGCAGCCGCTATCGCTGCCTGTTTAATATTCTGCATATTCGGTCTGATGCGGAAGCGGAAAAAGTCAGTGGTGCAAAAAACTGTATTGAATGGAACACTAAGCAAAAAGGACATCAAAAAAGATCCGTTATTCATGGACCCAAACTCCTGACACGGGCTTCAGCCGGTCGAGTACATTCACGTCGACCGGGAGACAACTGTGTGATATGTTGTAAAATATTTCTTTATTAATTCTTTAATTGACTAGGTTAACTATATATATAAATACGAGTATATACACATACAATATATTCTTATTATTACAACTACAACTTATTACTCTTAGGATAAAACAAATTCGAAAGGGAAATGGAATCAAACTAAAAAGATACTTGACTTTCTAGGAGTAAAATTTTCACAAGATTGGATTATTGATATGCCCAACATGTGAAGGCAATGGACTTTTTTTAATTTTTATTTTTAATCGAAATCTTTTTTGACACATTTAACGCATTGCCTTCTAAAATATGACGAAGAAAATATGCATCTGAAAAAGGACTATTTTTAAAGTGACAAACTTATATGACGAAAACCTTAGTGATAGTTTTTCTATTGTTTTCCAAACACTTGTTGTATTTTAAGTGAATTGAGAAACTAATGAAAGCAATTTAGGAAGGAATGACTGATAATCTGGGATGAATGATGTGAGACGTATGAACCCGTAAGTAGGCTCGAAATACTTGTAACTATGTAAATTCACTTTTGCTTTAAGTGGGAGTGTGCTGAAATGTTTTCTGTTTCCTGAAATATAAAATTCTCATATTCATTGTTCTAGTTTTTAATGTCTTTTTCTAGATAAGAACGTTAAAGAAATGTATAAAGAGTAAGCTCGATTTGATGCCAATTTTCTAGTAAAAGCAAATGGAATGGGAATGAATGGAAAAAAAACAAGTGAACGATATAAAGTATTTATATGTACACACAATCACTGCCTTAAATTTTAATATTTATGAGATTGTATCTATGATACTAATTTTTGATTATACATAATTATTTCTATTCATTTTTTAATATATGAATGAATTTGTTTCGATAACAGTATTGATCATTGAATACTCTTAATCGGTTCAGTTATTCTTAATATTATCAGCTACACATCTACCATAAGAACTAGTAAGTTACATTCTTCAGTTATTCAGTAATACTTAAATTATTTTCAGCTAAAGTAGTAAATAAATTTATTTATTTTAAGGAAAGATAAAGAAGTATACAAATTTTCACGTAATATTGGATGCGATTCATGAAATTCATTCAATTTTCATTTAAGTTTAAAAGCTATAGCATTAAAATTGTTCCTGTTAAAAGCATTGCGGTCAATTTCGTTTTTACGGGAATGGTAATCAGCTTGAGTTTTGCAGCTATTGCATTTCAATTAAAAATTTATTTACTACTCTCTATGAGAATTTTACTTTGAAATATTGTAGTTACCACATTTGCGATTCTATATCTATACGGAATCTAGAGCATGAGAATTAGCGTTACAAAGGTCTAATTTTGAAATTCAGTTAAAAAATATAGAACGAATAATTTCCGTAAGTTCTTCACTCTGCCGTTTTCCATATGAAATCCAAGCTGGCAGCCCTTTCAAATCTCATTTGGTGGTTTCCAACTATATTTTGACACATGCACTAGTTTATGTACATGAAAATTATTAAAATTCGAAAAAATAGTAAAATATCAAATGAACACATATTATTGCATCATTGAAAGTTCTCATAATCAAATGTCAAAATGATTACGATTGAAAAGCCATCCCTAAAAGACACTTTTATTTTATTAATGGGGACATTTAATTTTGCTTTTGCTGCTATTTCAGTATATCCGAGCTTATTTCAACAAAGTCCCATCCATTTTGTTTGGAGACGAAGTAACGCTTTTAAATTATTCTTAAGCTTGCCTGAAGCTTTCTCTTTTCTTCACTTAACAAATTTTGATAACAGAATTCAATCCGGCCTTTAAATGCTTAGTATTCATTCTTATACCGCCACGTTATAGGTTTGCATTTGTCCTCTCAGTCGTCACTTTAGACCTTTGACGGAAGCGCAAATTGTGCATCTACAATACGAGTCTTCTACGTCCTCTCGAACGTGGAGCCAGTAGAACTGTTCCCGCGGTTTCGCTGAGGTCTTGTTAGCACCAAGGTGACCTCCCGAGGATCCTTCGTGCATTTCCTTAACCACATTGTGGATTCGGCTTTTGGGATGTATAGTTTGCATCTTATAGGGGCTGCCATCCACCGTTTCCCATTTCCGCTTGAGTATGCCACCCTCCACCTGAAGAGGGTTCCATTGTGCCCAATAGCTTTTCCGGGTTGTGTCATGCGCTGAAACGTCTTACCACTCAGGTTGCCTAGTTGTCTTTTTCCATACGAGCAATGGTCCGATGTCTTCATCGACTAGCTGGGTGTTTCGAATCTCCTCCAATGACCAACCTTCATCGACTTTGGCCATTATCAATCGCGGATCAACAGGTGGCTCCTTTTCCTCAACCCGTCGGCAATGCTTGCAGTTAACTGGACATGTACGACGAGATAGGGCGTCCGAATTTCCATGAACTCCGCCTTTGCGATGAACAATTTTGTAATTGTATGACTCTTTTTTCCTCGCAACTTGTCCCTCGGGGTTTTTGAAGTTAAACAGCCATCTCAGTGATGCCTGGTCTGTTCGAAAAACAAATTTGTGGTCATATAGGTACCATTGAAAGTGCTTGGTGGCCGCTATTATAGCCAATAGCTTCTTCCTTGTCACGCAGTAGTTCCTCTCACTTTTTGAGAGAACTTAACTGTGTTACAAAGGGGAAAAATTTGAATGCAACCGCTGTCAGGAAAAATATGGAAAACATACTCCACATCAATAGCTGCAAGGTTGAAGAACTATCTTCTCAGAACACTCGAAGGAAAAGCTTCAAAGCGTTCATTCCATCACAGTATTCTTGGCTCTTCACAAACTACAGAAAAAAGAACGGCAACTACATGTGGAACGATATGAGCTTTAAATTATGGAAGGAGCGTAATGGAGTCACAGAATCCAAGGCCAGCCGTGTCAAAAGTAATTATAAGAAAGTATGTATTACTAACTCCATAACCAACACTTCAATTTTATCCAACATCTCTTATAACGCACCTCCATCCTTACCTCCTCCTATTTTACTGAATAGTGATGCGTTAAATGAGCCAGAAGTCAACACCACTAAGGAGATTTGTGGCCAACCACGAAAAATTTCTGGAAAAGACCGATCGAGTGTCGATGAGATGACTAAAGATCCGTCCTCAATACCCAAAACATCCATCTCAACAACTAAGTACAGTAATTTCGTGCGTGGTGAAGACCAAATACCACCAGCCACGAGCTCATCCGGACTGCCAACTTTATCAACCACTTCAAACAAGAGCAAATCATTTCTAGATCCACTCTTGCCACCCACTGTTAAGGCCACTATTGTCTCGAGTAACGATCTGGAGAAAAGGTACCTCATTTCAAGGCTCAGAGAGCACAAAATTTATGAATATGTTCACCTTTACCTCTCCTACATGCATGAAGCACCGGAAAACGAGGACTAGTCTCAACATCATTATTCAAAGAGATGGCCTTCCGGTTGATCTTGCCGCCCTTCGGAACTTATATTTTTCCTATCATGAAGAGTTGGGTGTGACCATAGACCAGGCGAGAAAAAAGATCTTGAGACCTCTGCTTCCTTTGTTAGTTCCAGTTATATCTCTTTACTACAAAGGACAAGATAAAACCAACACAAATTTTTTCGTCCCCTTTCATAAGTCTATTCAACATATTCATCTTAAACTGTTTTACCACAACTGTAGTGGTATCCGTAATAAACTGCCCCAACTGTTTCTTGACGCAAAATCTTGCCATTTTAATATACTTACCCTGACCGAAACATGGTTAAATGACTCTCACAAAAATGAGGAGATTCTGGACAATAATTGGTCCATTTACAGAGACGACAGAGATTTCCTTAGTACTGGACAAAGACGCGGAGGTGGTGTATTGATTGCTGTACATAACTCTCTTCTTAGTGAGCCCGTCAAGGCGCTATCAAATTCATTATTCCAGTATAAAATAGTGCAAATAAAGCTGCAGAAATTTTCTGTATATATTGGCGTCTTCTATGTCCCTCCAAAATCATGCTTACTTCCAGAATCTGTCGAAATTATCTATAATGCTGTATGTGATATCAGAGCTGGAATTACTGCTGGAATGAATGAAGAAGACAGAGTCATTATAACTGGTGACTTTAATCGGCCAAACATTAAATTCGTAACCGATGAACTTGGTAATCTTCTTCCCGTCAATCTTCTAGACAGTAATGACTTTAACTTAGTGAGCACCCTATATGGCAATGATTTGCAGCAAACCACTCCCATCCAAAACCAAAACGGAAATTGGTTAGACCTCATTTTCACAAATGCACATGACGAAGTAGTGGTCAATCCAACTGATGAGAGAGAGCACCTGTTTTCCAACACAATTCATCACTCCGCCTTTTCTGTTGAACTTTGCACTCCTGATTCAGTAAACCCTATTTCTTACAATAATGAGATTGTATATGACTTTCGTAATGACGATTATAACAATATCCTTCTATCAACTTTCAACTGGACTGGCGCTTTGTCAACATTAGACTTGGATCAAGCCTTATCCACCTTTTATCAAATCATTCTTGACGCTGTTGATTCATTTGTACGTAAAATTAAGAAAAAAGACAAGGTTTCTGAACCCTGGCTGGGAAGTGACCTCAGGCGTTTACGAAACCAACGAAACAAGCTATATAAAATATTAAACAAGTTGGGTAAACAGACCTAGGGTCATGTCAGAAGGGTTTTGTATTCAATTTACAAAATGCAGTCACCAGATCGAATAAAATCAAGAAACGATTTTATTGGAGAAAATATGAAATTCGAAGATCATACTATTTTTAACAAAGTTGAACGAATTTCGTGTTCTGAGATTTTTGTTGTTGTTATACTCATAAATATCTCCCTTGATAATTATTTCAGGTATCCATTCGCTAGGGAGGAAACACATTTTTCATGTATTTCCCCTCTGTGCCCCCACTGAAGCAAAAACTGACAGTTTAACAACTGTTTTGAAAAGCTCCCATGAAAACTTTCATTTCATACTCATACCGGCTACGTTTGATGAATTTTTATTTTCAGGAGCCACTCTCCTGTACTGTTTTCATCGATTAATAGCCAATTTTTTCGAATCCTAGAATGGTTACAAAGCCCTTTTGCCAGGAGCTCTCTCCCGCCTCCTTGACTTGCTTCGCTTATGAGTATTAATTGTAGGTACTCATCTTCAGTCATTCATTAAATTGAATCAAGTGTTCAAAGCATGCACCTTAAACGTTGAAGTTGGGAAAAAATAACTCAAAATTATTCAATCTTCGCATTTAAAACAGCCACCATTTTGTTTTACGATTACTGACACCACTAGCTGAACCGATTCGCAAAGATTTTCATGACACCTATCATTCCTGAAATTTTCATGCAAATCCTAGCAAAACTGTAGTGTCTGAGGAGGTAAAAAGCGCATGTTGTTCCATAGCCATATGTTGCCACAGTAATGAATGCAGCGCATATTGTTCCATAGTAATACAGGAAAATTCAAACCGCTATAACTTCGCTAAATATAATTCAATCTTTATGAGACTATCAAGATTGGCCAATTTTATAAAAAGACATCTACGTACTGAATTTCATTGAATTTAAGGGTACCGTTAAGATTTTATTCAAGAAAACATAAGATCGATAAATCATACTATTACTAACAAAATTGAGTGAATTGCGACTTCTCACGTATTTGTTGTTGCTGTACTCACCAAGGCCTACAATCTTGATTTTTTTCAGATTTTTTGGATCACAGGTCTCCAATCGCGAGGGGGGGGACACAAATTTTTCGTGTATTTCCCCTCCCTGTGCGCCCCTCGAAGCAAATTTTGCCAAACAAAGACCTGTTTTGAAAAGTTCTCATCAAGACCTTTCATTTGATACCCATATCGGCCACCTTCAATGAAATTTTTTTTCGGGGGGTCACTCCCCTATATGGGGAGACCCCCCTTAAATACCTTATAAAATTTTTTTTGTATTCGAACTTTGAAGAGAACACCACTTTACACCTACATACAAAATTTGATGTTTCTAGCTTAAGTAGTTTCCGAGAAAAACTGCTGTGACACACGGACGGACGGACGGACGGACGGACAGACAGACGGACAGACGGACAGACAGGACGCGATTTTAGAAGGGTTTTGTAAAATTATTTTACAAAACCCTAAAAATGGTAACAACGTTGGCGAAGAGCTTAAGAGAAAATATGACGAGCTCGCTAATGAGTTTGAAATTAAATCTCAAGAAGCATATAAATCCTACATAAATGTTGTAGGTGAAGAAATCACTCGGAACCCTAGAAAATTTTTCGAATTCGTCAACGTAAAACGTAAGATACATGGTTACCCTTCAGCAATGAAATACAATGATTCTATCTCTTCTTCTCCAGAGCAAATCTGTGAGTTTTTTGCTGATTTTTTCCAAGGAATCTACAGCGATCCTGGAAACTCTCAAAACCTTCCGTCCTCTGAAATAGCACCAAGAGCGCAGATCGATAGTATTTCGATATCTGAAGAGGAAATTCGTCAAGCCATCGAAGCTCTTGATTTGAACAAAGGACCTGGCCCCGATCTAATTCCCCCTCAATTTTTGGCCCTCTGTAAAGATAATTTGTCCCTCCCTCTTTTCCTCATTTTTAATAAATCGCTTTCGAGCGGTGTTTTCGCCTCACATTGGAAACCATCTTATATAATACCAATCCATAAAAAAGGCGAAAAGCGGTCTGTTGAAAATTATAGGGGAATCGCTACGTTATCTTCCATACCGAAGCTTTTTGAAAAGATTGTATGCGATAAAATGTCACCTCTTATTGAAACTTATCTCAACGACGAGCAACATGGTTTCCGGAAAAGCAGATCTACTACCACCAACCTTGTCGTGTTGATGTCAGACATTCTATGTGCGATGGAAAAAGGTAATCAAATCGACGCCATATACACCGATTTGAGCAAGGCGTTTGACCGCGTGAATCATGAAATATTGATAAAAAAAACTGCAAAGTTTTGGAATCACTTGCCCACCGCTTAGCTGGATTCATTCATATTTGAAAAACCGCATCCAATATGTCAAGCTCCAAGGTCGCTTATCGAAGAAAATTAATGTCCTCTCTGGGGTTCCTCAGGGTAGTCATCTGGGTCCATTACTTTTCAATATCTTCATATCTGACCTTTCAGCGGCACTATCCAATATACCTCACCTTTTTTATGCCGATGATCTGAAGGTATATCACATTATAAAATCGCATATTGACGCTTCCTTTCTTCAATCCAAATTAAATATTTTGCTCCAATGGTGCAACGATAATCAACTTGCACACAATTTGGATAAATGCCATGTCATAAGTTTTTCCAGAAAAAAAAAATCATCCTTAACGATTATCAAATCAAAAGTACGAGTTTGAGCAGAGTTGAGAGCATAGTAGATCTAGGCGTCATCTTAGACGCACAGCTTCGGTTCAATCTTCAACATGATGAAGCCCTCTCTAAAGCTAATAGGATGCTAGGTTTCATCAAAAGGAGAGCCAAAGAATTCGAGAATATTTGGGCAACAAATCGCTATACACCACTTGTTCGTCCCATTCTCGAATACGCTCGTTTGATCTAGGACCCAATTTACAACATTCATAAAACCAGATTCAAGTCGGTACAAAAACAATTTTTACTCTTTGCCGTAAGGTCCCTCTATGATCCCAGAGATTTCTATAGCCTTCCATCCTACGATAACCGACTCCAAATATTGAATACGGCATCACTAGCTTCCAGGCGAACTGCGTTGTCCTCATGCCTAATTTTCGATGTGCTTAGGGGTAATATTAACGTGAAATTTATTTCCGAGAAGGTACGGCTGAATAACCCTTCCAGAGTTACCAGAAACTCTCCTATGTTCACCACAAGAACACATTGGACCATAGATGCGGATAATGCGCCAATAAATAGATGTTGTAAAGCATTTAACGAATTCAGCAATCATTATTTCCCAACCATTTCCAAGTCCCTTTTCAAGTCCATAATTACACAATCCTGCTCTTCCCGGATACAGTAGATCATTAAGTAACCTAATGTATAAATTGTAATATCTTTGTGTTTTGTTAAATGATGCCTTGTTTGGCAATAAATAAAAATATAAAATATAAAAATAATACGAGAGGACTTTTTCTTCACCATGGATCTGCAGGAAGAGTACAGCACCAATCCCGCCCTTGCTCGCATCGGTGTCAGCTACAAACATTTTTCCGAATTTTGGATATGCTAGCACGGGTGAGTCACACAGCTTCTCCTTCAAGGTCTCAAAGGCTGCCTGGCATTGTTCATTCCAGACATAGGGACGATTTTTCTCGATTAGCTGATGGAGACACTTAGCTATTTTGGCAAAGTCTTCGACGAATCTTCGATAGTAGGTCACCAGACTCAAAAAACTTCGAAGTTGGCCCATATTGCTTGGTGTTGGCCAGGTATTCACGCCTTCAATTTTCTCAGGTTCTATTTTGACACCTTCTACTGATACAATATGTCCTAGGTATTTTACTTCAGCTGCGAAAAGGGTACACTTGTCGGGACTAAGTTTAAGATTCGCCAGTCGCAATCGTCTTCTAACGTTCTCCCAATAACAATGATGTCATTTATGTACACCAAACAGGTCTTCCAGGTTAGGCTTTGCAGCATGTATTCCATCAGGCCTTCAAAGGTAGCTGGAGTGTTGCGAAGCTCAAACGGTATCACCACATATTGCCACAATCCGGTCCGAATTGAAAATATGGTCTTCTTCCGGTCCTTCTTGTTGATTTCTACCTGCCAATAGCCTCTCTTGAGATCGACTGTAGAAAACCATTTTGCGTCAGCTAAAGTGTCCATGATGTCGTCGATGCATGGAAGTGGGTAACTGGGGGTTTGTCTGTATCTTGCTTCCTTCTACAATGATGGTCGTGAGTAGCTTCTAAGGGGTGATGGTGAAAACAGGCTGGCAGCTGCCGATGACTCAATGCCCGGGGTTGAGTCTGCGGTATTAAGGACTCTAACTGGCACGTATCAGTTCCTTATAGATCTTACAAGGCTTCGTCCTACAATCAAACTGCGTAATGCCGATGTTTTCGTTGGCTCTATCAGATAAGATTGGTGGTCTCCAGAATGGCCCAGATAATGCTCTAGGAAGATTTTGGTACATCAGTGTCAGTACATACAACCATAGTCATCTTGGGAATTCGGACGCTGGGATCCTTCATCAATACTTCGACTTTTCACAATTTCAATACCCGTTTGCCCAAATCCAACGTGAATCCATGTGGTCGCAGAAAATTCATTCTGAGTATACAGTAATCCATAATTTTCGCGACCAGAAAATTATGTTGGAACGCAAGGTCTCCCAACTGTATCTGGAGGTTGGCCACTCCATGGACAGGTGCAGTTTCTCCCGTGTCTGTACGTAGTGAAAAATTTATGCTCTTGTGAAGAAGTTGTTGCTTCACTAGGTCTGGCCGTATAATCGATTAGGTTCCACCAGTGTCGATCGTTATGGTGCAATGCTCTCCGTCAACTTGACCCGGAAGGCATAAGTCTGCTTCTCCCTGACGTAGTCTTGAGACGGTGATAGTGGTGCTGAGGACGCCGATCCTCCAAGCCCACCTCTGTCCCACGAAGTCGGCCCCTCAGTTTGAAAGGCTTCCATTCTGGGTTCCTGACTCGGTCTGGATCTCCTCCACTCTGGAAAATAGCTCGGTTTTCTTCACTTCTTGCCGTCTCTGCGGATGCCCCTTCTCACCGAAATTCCAGCATCTAGGCGAACCATTAAGATGATCGTCACCATAGCGCATGTCAAGTGCCTTCATTTTAGCAGCCGAGTTTGAGTGAAGCTCAATGGGGATAGTCTACAAAAGCTCGGCAGCTGGGCCTCTTAGAGCAAGAGTTAATGCAGTTGTTTGTTTCTACTCATTCCAATGATTTGTCCTAGTGGCGGCTTCAAACTGTTCTTTGTAAATACTGCAGATTGTTTGCCCGTCGAATATTGGTGCTTTCGCATTTCTGGATGTGCTTTGCGCTCCGATTATAAGCGGAGCTGGTGAGGTGGTTACTACTGCCTTCGCTGCTTTCAATTTCTTTTTTATTTTTTCTATCTCATGGTTGATTCTCTACTCGACCTGGCTGGCCGTCTCCTCGACCTGGTAAACATTAATTTGTTTGTTCAGACTACCGAGCCTCGCTATCATTTCGGTTGACTGTTTTTGCAAACTTGCCTCGATTTCGATCGCTTGTTGGTCCAGCTGCACTAATTTTTTATTTGACTTCGCTGATTTTCATTAAGCTCCGCAGTTAAACTTGATGATTGTCCATTTAGCTTCGCACATTGTTCATCAACCTTCGCAGTTAAGCTGGATGACTGTCCATTTAGCTTGGCAGATTGTTCATTTAGTTTTGCAGATTTTTCATCAAGCTTCGCTGTTAAACTGGATGACTGCTGTTGCTGCTCTTGCTGCGTCAGCATCAGCGCATTTTCTGGTTCCTTGGATTTTGGTGTTTCTGCTTCTGTTTTTAGCTCCGACATGGTCAATTACTTAATTTTTTTCCAACAGTTTCCACGTTACATTTCACTTTAAAAATGTTTAAAAGTGTTCACTTTCAAAATTTTCATTCTCGCTTCTGACCCCACTGTCACGTGTTACGGTTGACGGCCAATTATTTTAATGTTCTGGGAAAATGAAACTACCCTGTCTCTTAAATTAAGTTAAAGGAGCTTATTTACTAAGAAGGCACAATCATCAATTTCACTATTTTACAAATCATATTTTAATCTAATTTTCACTATCTATCAATTTATATTCCAACGGTTTGTATTATGAAAATCTCTTCAGTATCAATCAATATCGCCTTTAATTCACGCTCCACCCTTATAGCAGTTCTTACTATCGCGGTTTTACTATTCCCCCCATTCATTCACCTCGGCTTTATATAGGGTCTCTAGTCATTTAATCCATTTCTCGTACATTGACAAATGTTCTGACGAGAACAAGCTGGAATATTCGAGAGATTCTGAATGCCCACAGTGACGTCACTTTCAGATATTGGTCATGGATCTACTTGGTCCATTCTTGTGCTTTCGAGTACATTCGTTGATCATGATGTTATTAATAGTTGCGACAACAATTGCGAAAGTAGCTCACAGAATTGTTTGAACATGTAACAATATACATATAATATATATATATATATATATATATATATATATATATATATATATATATATATATATATATACTTATACATATATATATATATATATATATATATATATATATATATATATATATATATATATATATATATATATATATATATATATATATGTATATATATATACAAATATATATATATATATATATATATATATATATATATATATATATATATATATATATATACATATATATATATATATATATATATATATATATATATATATATATATATACTTATCCATTTATATTCTCATACATCACACAAGGGAATGCATTACACAGTCAGTATTAAAGGGTAATCCAACCAAAATGCACGATGTTAATTGTAAAGAAAACGAAAAAGTTTCCAGAGAAATATGTGAATAGTTCTTATTATTAAAGAAGGATTTATGAAAATTATGTTTGAAACAAAATATCACCCGAATGCTCACCATGGCTATGGTGGCATACTTCTATCCGATGGTCCATATTTTCAATGTCTCTGAGACATAATTGAGGATCAATGTCATTAATGTGCTGAATTATCTCATCCTTTAGCTCTTGAATTGTTCTTGGCGTATTGACGTACACTTTTTCTTTTAAATATCACTAGAGAAAAAAATCCAACGACGTCAAATCACATGATTGGTGTGGCCAATCAACATCGGTGCAACGTGAGATAATACGGCCATGGAATTTCTCGCGCAAATGAGCCATTGTTTTGTTGGCTGTGTGGCAAGTGGCGCCATCCTGTTGAAACCACATATCATTCAGGTCCATAACCTCAATTTCTGGCCACAAGAAGTCCGTTATTATCTCGCAATAGCAAACACCATTCACGGTAATGGCTTGGCCGACCTCATTTTCGAAGAAGTACGGCCCGATGACGCCGCCAGCCCATAAACCACACTAAACAGTCACTCTTTGTGGATGCATCGGCTTTTCAGCAATCACTCGTGGATTCTCATTTGGCCAAATGCAGCAATTCTGCTTTTTAACGAATCCTCTGAGGTTAAAATTGTGCTTCGTCACTGAAGACAATTTTCTTTGCAAAGTGACCGTTCCCTTCAGTCTGTTCAACCAACCATTCGGTGTATTGCCGACGCTTTAAATAGTCAGTAGGCTTCAGTTTTTCAGACAATTTAACCTTGTAAGCGTGTAAACTCAAACTTTCATTCAAAATTTGCATCAGTGATGTTCGTGAGATGTTCAATTGTTGGGTACGACGACGAGTCGAGGTTGACGGATCTTCTACCACACTATCGCGAACATCAGCAATATTTTCCGCAAAATGAGTGAGACATGCATGCACAGATGATTCCACATTTCCTACAGACCCAGTTTGCTGAAATTTGCGCACAATCCTCCCGAACGTGGACACATTTGGTCGATTAAGCTGACCAAAAAAATCACGAAGTGCACGAAATGCATTTTAATTTGAACGCCCATTTTCGTAAAAGGCTTCAACAACCATTACGCACTGCTCAATTGCGTACCTCTCCATGATTGAATTTGTCAAATACTGAAACAAAGCAATGTCAAACGTCAGTTGGGCGAAAAACTTGGCGTTTAGGTGTGCTTCACAATTAACATTGTGCATTATGGTTGGACCACGCTTTATCAGATTCAGTCAAGAATTAACAAGTTACTCAAGAAGTGTAGTTTGTACGAAGCAATGAACATGGTTAAAAAACGTCATTAGTACTAGCAAATACGTATAGCTAGTTTGAAACCTATATCCTTTATATCAGAAGTGGGATTCAATGTAGTGAAGTCTGTCGAGAGGGATATGGTTACTTGTATACTTCATTAAATTCCGTTCATTCGTTGAGCTGTATGCCGCGGAAAACACAAAAAAAAACTTACATTGTCGCTTTAACTGTGTGCTGCGTCAGGTTTTGAGGGCATTCTCTTATTAGAATTCATTTCATATTCACCATGATGTGATAGTCGATTATATCATTACCAGCAATAATCAAAATAAAATACAGTGATTAACAAAATTTAGCCTTCAATACTGAACCTTTTTGGTGTTCTAGATACTTGTAGCGCTTCCAAATTCTCTCTATAAATTTCACCTTAGCACCTTAGAGCTTCTTGATATCTACCTTTTTCACATCAAAAACCAATGAAATTGTCTAATTAGTATCTGAACCCTCTACCGCTTCTGTCGCCATTTGGTTCTACATTCCGTCTAAATCTCCTTCTCAGAGATTTATTCCCTCACCTTCATTTGAAAATTGAGTCACGAACGCCAATTGTAATCATATTCAGATTTTGTTTCCGTAAAGCGATCCCACTACCGACACCAATTGTACAACCTAACGTGACAAAGTCACAAGTCTCTGATATTTTGAAGACAGTATTTGATTCGTTAGTATTTTATTATATCTTACAAATAAATTTCAAGCTGCTTATCAATGACAAATCACAAGATATTCTTTACTTTTTCTTCATATTTTCTACGTGATTAACTTTATGATAACTTTCTTATAACGATTCAAAACTTAACCCTTTAAAGAAAATAATACGTTTAAAGTGGACAAATCAAAGACTTACATGTTTAAAAGATGGATGAATGTGAAAACTAGTAAAATGAAATAGTGGATGCTACTTGAAGCATCTAAACGAATACAATTGAAGGATCCAAAGGATTCTACGTACTAAGTATGTTAGTGTATGACAAAAATTCAAACTGTAAAATATATTTCATTGAATAAAACAAAACATAAATATAAAGTCTCCTATGAAAACCAAAGAAGGTAAATTGAAAATGCAACTGAAACGCTGTCCGGTCTTGGTCTTACTTTTGAGTGAAAATAAAAAGTATAAAATTAAAACGATGCAAAAACGCGAAAACATTCAATAGAGATACCTAAAAGGAGTAAATTCAATGAGAATTTATCTCATTAAGTAGTATGTATATTATATAAAGCAAAAAAAAAATTTAAGACAGAACAATTTAATCGTTTTTAGAAGCACACTTTACAATTTATAAGAATGCAAATTGTATAAAAGACCGAATGTAATGCAGATTTATTTCTAAGGTAAACCAATGAAAGATAAGAAATAATCAATTGCAAAAAAATGTCACTATTAAAATTGCAAATACAATATGCAAGAAAATTTTAATTGAAGGAATCTGTCTGAAATGTGTATTAGGAGATATCAAAATCTTAGTGCCAGTCTTGTTAATAAAAATCCTGAGTTCTTTGTTAATTTATATCCATATTCACCCAATCATCTCATGAAGCGTATTGAACGTGAGGCAACAGAAAACATACATTTTAAATAGAAAAGTAAAACACTGCGTCAACAATCTAAACTAACGCAATCAATTATGTATTGCTCAAATTCTATTTCGGAGAAGCAGTCCTATAAGTACCTTTTTCCCTAATTATTATAAACATAAAATGTATTTAGTTAACAAGGAAAAAAGCTGCCAATTAAACGTTTTAAAATGTCTATCATTAAAATCATGCACTGAATTCTTTTATTTTCCACCAGTAATAGAGAACTAATCTATTTATGTAAGCCTCATAATGGCTTTAAGCATTGTTCAGATCATAATTATGTATGTACCTTTAACTTTTTGTTTTACATGTACAAAAGAACAACAAAGTTATGAAATAAAATGCACTGATTTAACTTTTAGAATCGTCGGGTTTTTCTTTGCTCGAACATAATCAATTTTGAAGGAATTTTCAGGAGTGGAACTATTCACCCTAAAATTATATCAGACCAATCAAATAACAACCTATTTAATGGTGCCAATAGGGTAAGCCCTGTGTCTGGCAGCGGATGTAGACCAAAAAGTATATATCTGAAACACGACATAATGTTTGAGGGATGTGGCGACGGCATTTATCGAAGACATTGTATCGAGTTTTTTTTTCTTGAAAAGCCGTTGGGCCGCAAATCCAGTATGCCTTTCTGGCTTTACGAGTAGTAATAAACCAGTCACCTAGGCAATCTGCTTGAAAACCAACATAATGCTTGATCCAATTTTAATTGCAAATTTAAAAAAATTAATATTTGAATTTACATTAAAGTTTGATCACGGCAACCCCTTTGTAACGCAACATACCAACGGATTACGTTGTCCCGCAATACAAGCTACAGTTGACGGCATGAGTGAGCTTGCTAAGAAATCCCCGTTGCGACAGAAGAACGAGTTCTAGTCGAGTATTTGAACGGGAATTACTTGTTTACTGGACGGTCGGTATAAGAATGAATCTAGCATCCAACGAAACTTTAAATACAAAAGTGAATCTACCGGTAGTGTACGGGCCTGAGCATTCGCATGACTGTGATTTTATAAAGGGTGACATGTGAATTTGCCTTAACTCTTACTTATCACCAATTTCAGGTCCATATATTGACAGATTATGACAGTTTGGTCTTTTACAATTCCAACCATGGCATCATTCACATCGGCCGAACGTTTTATTATTGTTAAAATAACAATCGATTTATTGAAGACCAAGTTTGGAAATCGAATAATTTCACGAAATGGACCCATAAATTGGCCCGCGAGATCGTGTGATTTGACTCCTTGTGACTTCTTTCTTTGAAGATTTCTGAAGGATTGTGTTTACGCTGATGCTCCCCAGACTATTGAAGCACTAAAAACAATATTCGAGCCAACATACGCCTAATAACGCCGGAAATGGGCAAAAATGTCATCGAAAATTACAATCATCGTTTGATAGTCTGTAAAGTAGTACAAGGTGCACATATGCCCAAAGTAATGTTTTATATTACTTATGGAATTGCTTGCAGCTACATAAATGAGTTTACCTTGAACATAACTTGCAGATACAAAAAACATATTGAGTTCGCATAAGTAGAAAAATTAAAATTAACTCCTTCACCTCTAAGCATGGTGGTCGCCATCACCGGTGTGTATCTAAGAGTGACAGCCTGAAGAGGATTAGTGCACACATCGAAACCACCTTCTTCTAACATTTTTCTTCTCTAATAATTTTTCAGAAAAATTATTATTAAAAATATGCAACTCATTTATGTGGCTGCAAGCAATTCCAGAAGTAATTTAAAAAGCTATCGGAGCCATCCGAAAGAGTGATCGATATCCGCGCGACGTTAGAAAAGCTTCAATGTAGAGCAAATTTGTCGTATAGATTTACATTAGGTTGATGTTAAAAGGGTGAAATGATCCAATTAAAGTTTAGCTAATAATGTTTTATATGTATTTAATTGTAAGGGACCAAATTTTCATAATAACTAAACATAACAGCTCAATCTTTACAAAAACTATGTTTTTTTCGACAAAAATGTGTACACTTGTTATGGATCACCCTATATTAGGTGCAATCAATAAATTTCATTACATGTACGAGTGGGTTAACATTTGAGAGGTCATCGGCTTGGCGATGGATAGTGAAGAATTGATGAGTGTCCCATCTCTGGCTGTACGCGAGTGTAGCGAGTCAAGTGCTTGCATTGTGTAGCTAAGGAACGAAACGTCCATCTAGTGCACGTTCCAAGAATAAAATTCAATTTATGACCTAGAGGTGCGACCGCAAATCCGCCGTGCATCTTTAGCGAATAGTTGGCTTCGATTTTATAATAACGACACCGCTTTGTTTACATTAGCTGTGCTGAAAATTTAATGTTACTGTATTTAAGTGATTTTCTACTGTTCTTATCAGCGAATTCTATGGGTGTTTGATTATGGTGGACATGAGCTAGCGAAAACACAAAACAGGTCATTATAGTCATTTCATCGCCAAGACACCACAAAAAATTGCCATAATTGTATAGTGAAAACACAGTAACTACTCCAAAACTACAACTTTATTTAGACTATGGATGTGGCCATTTCGAGAGTAACTTGCTCTCTTCTTCAGTCCATTGATACTAAAATCGTTGGCAATATAATTTGATCTTAAATACTACGAGATTTCCAGGTACTAAACGGTTTTAGATAATCATAAAATTAAGAAAGAAAAATTTAAAGAGATAATAATGACATGGGACATTGATGGAAAATACAATTAAAAGTACAAGAATAATTGGACATTTAGGTAATTAACTAATTAGGGTGATCTCCTTAACTTAGAGGTTGGTATCAAAAACCTCAATAATGATATCAAGGAAGAAATTCGTTGTGGCCTATCTAAAAAAATGAAGAATAGGAAACCTGCAAAATAATGAAGAAAAGGAAACCTGCAGAGTTGTAGTGATTTATATAAGTTTCAAAATTTCCGTGAAGGACTGCAGCGATGGTCTGCTGCCTCGGCAGAAGAAGATGGAGATATCTGCCGAGAATGCCCTTGCTTGGGGACGCGTGAATGCGCTGGCAGGCTAGCATTGCGGTGTCGTGGGGTGGGTTCATTCCCCCAGCACAAGGACCCACTGCAAAAAAATTTCGCACTCACGAATTTGTTGGGGTCGAACAAAGACAAGGCAACCGAAGTCGCAAAAAGTGTAGGAAACTACACGAGGGACAACTGACTTGTTCAAGGAACAAGGATAACAAGCAAAAAGAAGTGGAAGCAGGGTGACCTCGTCCTTACCCGGAGAGGCTCATGGCCCACAAATGAGAGAAGGGTAACCGGGTGGTGATGGAGCCCCTTCGCACCCACCCAACCGGATTAATATCCATATTTGTTGCAGTGGCTAGATATTCCTCTTCTGAGTGGAAAACTCATTCAACTTAACTTGCATAAGTCTTCCCATCAGAAGAAAAGTACCCCGATGACCAATTTATGCCATAGAATTATACAATTCGATTGCATAACTCTATGCCATAAAGAGACACTCTGCTTGGGCCACTCAACCCGCGACGTCACCTGAAACAAAAGAAGGGTTAATGAGTACCCGGCGGCTGGCTCATGTTTTGAGGTGGAAGCCTGCCACCGTACCGGGTCCTATACCCGGTTAGAATTGTAAGAAAGGAAAGACCGACTTTTTACTTTTAACATTTCATGATTTCACTTTTATTCTCTATTATTTTACATTTATTATACATGCTCAAAGTAGAATAAGCTTAATACGAGATATTTAATAGTTTGACAATTGTGGCATTTGCGTTTTGTTCTGACTATGCAAAAATATTTATGCTATTTAGCACGTAACTGCGATTCATTATATATCCAACGTGCATGAGCTAAGCTAATTTTTCTTTTAACAATCATTGAAGAAATGCCGAAAAATATGAATGAGCTCTATTCTTTATCAAATGGATGGGAAAAAAAAGATTGGGTTCGATACGTGGTACACTCATCAAAGCCTTCTCTAACCAAGTCAATGCGAGGAAATTTCAAGGAAAGTAAAATGGTTAACTTCTAGCTGGAACCAAACAAAATAAATGGTCAAATATTTATGACAATCTGGTTCTCACTATTATTTTTTTGTTGGTGTTTTAACACTTTCCAATCAATTTTAATCAGCAGTGGTGCATGACGTGGTTGTAGTAATTTATGTCAATAAAAATATAATTGATTTTAGGTAAATTCACTTACAATAACAAATTATTTGCACAAAAAAATCAAAGTTTTTTTAAGAGAACTGTCAATTAAAAGGAATTTAATTTTTTTCCCAGATGCAAATTCAGTTAGAATGAATCGTTGAAATAAGTTCTTCACAAAAATTCATTTTTTGTTTCTTTTAATGCGAGGGAATGTCATGAAACAAAATCGATCGCTTAGTTACATTCAAAATCGAATAAATATAACTCTACTCTGAATAGTTCTACTCAAAATTTAAAACAAAAGTTATTTCAGTTGACTTGATTGCGACAGACCGATAATGATTTCCTCTAGAAAACAATGCGAGACTCGTCTAGTTATATATTTGCGTTCTAGATTTGTTGGTCTCTTACTAAATTTACAACAAAAAAACTTACTTCTTAAATTGTGTGGTACTATCATTCAATTTATGTTGCGGCTGACTGAACTTCATTTGTTTTTTCCTCGGCATTTGCATTGTTTGTATTTGCTTTTTCACCTTCGTCTTTAAATTACTGTTGTCCTGAAACTGCCCAGTCCGTCATACTCCCGACGAATGGTTCAATCCGAATAAACGAGGTGATAGCGGGCTCCGTTATCATTCGATGCAGTTTCCTCAATCGTTGGAAAGCGTATGCACTTAAATGCCGTTAGATATTACATCAACCAGATGTTTTGTCGTCCAGGTTGAAACGGTGCTTTTTAACTCCACGCGGCTGGGTTTAAGTGGCAGTATACCCACAATTTTCATTATTTCATCTCTATTTCCACATTCTATTGTCCACTGTGAAAACGTCCAATACTGATTGTGTACTCGGTTACCCTTAATCAGTTCTATTTCTACTTTTTTCATCCCAGCTTATAATTCGTCATGTCCTTGACTTGAGCGTACGCACCAAATCCCAAATGGCGTTCATCGTTTAGCACAGGCCATTGTTACGCGATGAAGTCCAAACCAACAAATTGCCAAGCAGACAATCAAATACACCAAAGTCCTTGCTGAATGAAAAAAAAACCGAAATTTTGGTGTAGTATTCACAAGATCGAGTGTCCCAAGGCTGCAAAAGCAAGCATAGGGCGCTGTGTAGGCAATGAGAAAGAAAAAATGGTTGCAACATCCATGCGAACTTCACGAAATGTGTATGCTAATAAAGCACAAAGCGCGTGGAGATGATTTTTCTACATTAATTGGAAACAAAACAGCCACAAGCGGAGCGTACACTTGGAAATCTCGCAATTTCCGCACACAAAACAGGCGAGCACTACAAAACACAGAATTGCATCCTTAACTTCGCAAGCAAGCTACACACTCTTATTTCGTCGGACTTTGCAAGCGTTTCGAGCAAAAATAATGCAAACGCTATTCACACAAACGTTTTTTCTCAAACACCACCGAAATAGAGCAATGTAATGAGCCCGTTGTGCTCGGTGATCGCTCGATTCACTAATCCCATATTAATCACTGCATGCGCGCTAACAAGTTGCTTACACATTTAGTAATTCACTTTGCATACAGTCTCGGTACTTAATGCAATTATTAGCACTTTTCACGTCAAAATATAAACGCGAATGACTAAGAATGCGCTATTTTTATTGCGATCTTTCTTCCGGTCTTTTCTTTCTTCACCCCCGTTTGACTTACAGTTTGCAAGTTGCAACGGTAACCACCACAAATTCTCCACTTCCCGATCACTTTATCATTCGCGACGTATTCATGGACCAAAACGTGGAACTTTACAGATAATTTCTTTTCAACACAACTGTAATTTTTTCACGTTCATATTTTTCTTCACGTTTCTGTCGAGTAAATCAAACGTGTAATTCATGCACTCGACTCTAATTTCTTTGTCGTTGGCTCGCGGGCACTCATTTACGTGGCGCCCACGCTGTGTGGCGGTTTCGAGCAGACTCCTTGAAATCTCTCGGCAACAGCACCAGCAACACAAGCAAATGCCACTCCCGCTATCACCACCGCTATCGTTGGCATTCAATTTTTCCAACCAATATTCAGCATCTTGTTTATTCACTGGACGTGTTGTAGTTCACGGCGATACAAAGTTTGAATCCCATTTCTTTGATTGATCCTTACCAGATGATGATCTGGCGGGAGGGAGGCACTTGTCTGTAGAACAGTTTACGGATCTAGGCGACATATGTAGCAAATTCTCTGTAAAAAACCCACCTGAACTCATAAGCAAGCTACAGACTATAGGAAAAATTAATGAAAATGAAATGCTAATATCGTTTGATGTAAAGTCACTGTTCCCAAATACACCCGCAAAGCATGCAATATACCAATTAGAAGTTTGGCTCTTGAAATTCGGTAATACAAGGGATTGGATTAAGAAAGTGAACGTACTCGTATATAAAAACCTAGCCCTGCTCTGCATGAGCGAAAACTATTTCACGTTCCGAGAAAAATTCTTCAAGACAACGGCAGGAGTTGCAATGGGTAAACCCCTTTCTCCCCTTTTAGCGGAAGTCTTCATAGAATACATCGAATCAATCATGGAAGAATCAGACATCATGCCGAAAACATGGTTTAGATATGTGGATGACTTACTAGCCATAGTTCCAAAGGATCAAGCTGGGGAAATTCTCGATGCGATCAACAAAATTCATCCAAAAATTCAGTTCACTATGGAAAAGGAGAAAAATGGAAAATTAGCGTTCCTGGACCTCGTTATCATTAACAACAACGGGACAATCGAATTTGAGCTTTACAGGAAGAGCACTTCCACTCAAAGGACTTTACCAGCAACATCAACACAACTAATAATGCAAAAAATGGCCACCTACAACAGTTGAATACACCGGCTCGTTACCTATCCCTTAACGGAAAACGGGTACGATAAGGAGAAAACATATATTATGGACACTGCCATCAAAAACGGATATAGTCCTAATACCATCGAAAAATTAATAACCAAAAAACAAAAGGATGCCATCAGAAATAAGCATACGACTCTCGGTAAACAAGAAAACGCTGAAAACACCAAATGGATAAGCATTACCACGGCGGATTCGTTCTACAGTATTAGGTCTCTTTTCAAACGATTTGACATCAATATCATAGCTTCCACCAGAAATGCGACTCTCAAAAATCTACTAGGGAACGAAAAAGACCCCCTACAAAGTAACAAAATGAGCGGTGTCTACCACATTCAGTGTAATGATTGTGAAAAATGCTATATCGGTCAGACCAAGCGACCCATCACTACACGATTCCAAAAACACATAAAAGAAGCGAAGTCCGGGGAAAGGCGGCGTCTCAATACGGTGCGATCGGCAGTAGCCATACATCTAATTGAAAATGGACACAGCATAGGAAACGATAGCCTTCAACTCCCCAAATATGTCAACCGACCTTATACTTTGGACGCGCGGGAGATCCTCTACATAATGCAGGAAGACCCCCAAACACGTATGAACACAGACGAAGGAAACTGTCCATCGAAGTTAATTAAGAGACTTGCTAAAACGAACCGGAGATCACCCTAATTAGTTAATTACCTAAATATCCCATTATTCTTGTACCTTTAATTGTACTTTTCGTCAATGTCCCATGTCATTATTATCTCTTTAAATTATTCTTTATTAATTTTCTGATTGTTTAAAACCATTTAGTACCTGGAAATCTCGTAGTATTTAAGATCAAATAGTATTGCCAATAATTGTAGTACCAATGAACTGAAGAAGAGAGCAGTTACTCTCGAAATGGCCATATCCATAGTCTAAATAAAGTTGTAGTTTTGGAGTAGTTACTGTGTTTTCACCATACGAATTTGAACAACTACAAGTTTCGGAAAACAATACTAATTGCCATAGTTTACTCATCCCGATCCTATGAATGAACTTCGTTCACCAATGTCGTTTTGTCATTGAAATACTCATATGCACTATTTACTGACCCCCAAGGAATTTCTGATTACAAGTGAATTCAGTTGTTGCTGCATCATTTTTAAGGGTTTTGTACTAAAATACAAAACCCTATTGCAATCACGACCTGTGTCCGTCTGTCCGTCCGTCCGTTCGTCTGTATGTCACAGCACTTTGTCTCCGAAACTATGAAAGCTACTGCCATGAAGCTTTGTAGAAAAGTCAGAAGTGGTGACCTCTTGTAAATTCAAGGGTGGAAAAATTTTTCAAAGGAGTTTAAGGGGGGCCTCCCCATATAGGGAGGTGGCCCCTAAAAAAAAATTTTCACCATTGGTAGTCGAGTAGGGTGTCATTGGAAAGGTCTCAATGTGATCTTTTCAAAACAAGTCTTAGAATTGCCTTATGAGTACCGAGAGGGGCAGGGGAAGGGGAAATGTACGAACTTTTCACGTACCCTCCCTCGCGATCGGACACCTTCCATCCGAAAAATCTGAAAAAAATCATGAATGTAGGCCTTAATGAGTACAACAACAACAAATACATGAGAAGTCAAAATTCACTCAATTTTATATTTTCTTGATTAAAACCTAAACGGTACCCTTAAATTCAATATAATTTAGCAGGCAGGTGACTATGAGGTTAATTTTTTCTGAAAGTATCATAAAGATCGAATAGTATTTACCGAAGTTATAGCAATTTGAATTTTCCTGTATTACTATGGAACAATATGCGCTGTATTACTATGAAAACATACGGCTATGGAGCCATATGCGCTTTTTACAGACTTAGACACTACAGCTTTTCTAGGATTTGCATGAAAATTTCACGAATGATGGGTATCATGAAGATGAGTACATGCAATTGAAACAAGTCAAAGGGGCAGGAGAGAGCTCCTAGCAAAAGGGCTTTGTAATCATTCTAGGATTCAAAAAAATAGGCCATGAATCGATGATTACAGTACAGAGGAGTGACCCCTGAAAAAAAATTAATGAAAGGTAGCCGATATGAGTCTCAACTGAAAGTTCTCTATAAGAGCTTTTCACAACAGTTCTTAAACTGACAGTTTTTGCTTCAGTAGGGGCACAGGGGGAGAAATACATGAAAAATGTGTTTCCTCCCTCGCGAATGGACACCCGTGATCTAAAAAATCTGAAAAAATTATCAAGGGAAATATTTATGGGTATAACTATGACAGATACCTCGAAAGTCAAAATTCTTTCGACTTTGTTGACAATAGTATGACTCTCGAATTTCACATTTTCTCCAATAAAATCGTCTTTGACATGTTGCTTGATTTTATTCGTTGCTGGTTACTGCATTTTGTAAGTTGAGTACAAAATCCTTCTGACATGAGCATAGGTCTGTCTACCCAACTTGTTAATGTTCATATATTGCTTGCACTTTCCGATTTTCCATCCGTCGGATTAAAATTACGGGAGAGATAAATGTAAGGGAGTCTGCGTGGTTGACGTCCAACCGTTTGTTTGCTGGACTCATTTCGGGACAAAAGGAATATTCAGATAAGAACACAGTTATTCGAAGCATACTCGTAATACACATCGTAACAGTACATATTGTTGTAGAGTGTTTGGGAAGTAATTCGGTCGGATAAAGACTCAATGCAGATGGATGTTTAACAGCTGTCCCGGAACTTGTAGTGGTTGTGAAGCTTGCGTGGAATTGAGAATTGTGGGGTTCGGCGGCAGTGGTGGTGAATGTCGAGTGCAAGTGAGTGATTCCGTGTGGGTGAACTCCTACTTGGAACAGATTAGACGAGAAAATGAATTGGATTTGGGTGGTCACTGTCGACTCAATGGAGTAATGATGGAAGGAAAATTTGCTTCCGTGCGGGCTGGATTCAATGCTTGCAAAGTGCAGTGAAATTTACACAAACAAATTCACATGGCGAAAAATACACAATTTGCCCCATGGTATATTTCCTTGAGTTTTCTGCAAATCAGTGGTGCCCAGATGAGATGTAAAGAAAGAAAGTTGTGTTATTTCGGTTTCGTCTGCATTTCGTGTGGTTTCGTGGCACTTTGTTCGTGCATTTTAAGTTCGTGTAACCAGTAGTGAAAATATCTAAAATCTCTCTTTGTTGTACAAAAATCATCAACAAGAAAGGAATTCATTGTCGATAAACTTCCAAGATAAACTCAAGATGATGAAACATAGAAATAAAACTCCAATTTTTTTATTGTAATAAAACATTTACACGATCGCTCGGTGAAAAAATTTCATAGTTAATATACTATCCGCTGTCGCTGTCATCGTTGTTGAATTCGGAAATTCCAAATACGGCAAATCATATAGAAAAAGTCATAACTCATAAACAATGACCAGATATATTTAAAAACAACAATAGCAGCAAGTTGAAAATGGTAGCAATCAGCAGTAGAAGCAGTTTCAGCACCATAAACACCTTAAATTGAATTTTTTGGCATAGATCTTAATTTTCGTGATATCTGTATACAGGCTTACCCACCGCCAAACGCGAGCGCTCGTCGTAGGAGGATTAGGCAAGTACCCATTTTTTATTGCCTAAATGATACTAACTCCGAAAACGCTCGAAACTGTTCACAAAACGTGCGTCTTATTTTCCAAAATGTGTGTGAGTTGTATAAACATATATATAAATAGAGAATAAATATATACATATGTATCCCCAAATGCATGGGTCTGATTGGATCAAGAAAGAATTTAAAAACCAAAGAAACGGATAACTTTCAATTTGTATAAATATATATTCTGTTTTGTATATTACTAAGGAATAAAATCTGTTCGTAGTCCTGATTTTTCCTTCATTTTTCTTAAAAATGAGAACTTAATATGAAAGATTGAATACGTAAATTTAACAAAGATATAAATTGCAGTTTTAGAACAATATTAGAAATTTCTTGAAATAATTTATAATTTTGCTAATATGAGGAAGTAAAAATGGAAAGATAAATTTTCAATCTCGGTCTTTTTATTCAGTTCAAAACATGACCGAGTATGGGACTCGCCACGATGGCTAGCCCCTCTACTCATGAGCTAGCCATTGGGTGCACTCACACCTTATTCTGACGTTACAGGTGCTCTTGCAGGATAGAGTGGCCTTCCGCTTGCGTGCTTATTTATGTTATAGTATTATCTAATTCCATCATATAAGACTATAACATAAATTTGCAATGTTGACTATAACATAAATTTGCAATGTTGATGATATATGTTTGCATGAGTTTTTCATTCAAATGAAAAACATCTGGCCCGTCTACAATAGATCTTGATCTGGATGGGGGATGCAAGGGGGCACCGGCCATTAGTATTGTCGGCAACAACGCAATATTCCAAAGCCTGGTCTGTTTTCGCTAGGTCCAGTTTGTTGCTTGCTTTGGAAATCTTCTCCGTCAGTAAATTACCTCTGCCTTGACACTATTGGATCGAGTCATTTCATCCATAAATTTGTGAATGCGAATTTTTTTTTGTAGTGGGCCCTTGTTCTGGAGAAAAGGGCTCCCTCTATGATACTGCAATGCTTGCCTGCCAGCGCATTCACGCATCCTCAGACAAGGTCAATCTCCACGAGCATCAACATCCTCGCTCGCCGGAGCAACAGACCATCGCTGCAGTCCTTCACAGCCATTTATATTCACACTTTTCACTACACGGCCTGTTATTAATTGCCACCCAGCTTCTATATACCAATTAGCATGGTACTTGGCAACAAAAATGGCAAATGTCATGCACCTTGACAAGAACAGCCGTGATGCAGTGAACTCTACCACCTCTTCGACATTGACTGACACTAGTCGACTTTTATCACTAGACATCACCAACCTCTATACGTCTATAAATTGACCATGCGAAAAGAAAAACTTTCATTCAATAACAGCCGACGATTCACAGATCAACTACTTAATTTCATAAAGACCAAAGTCAAGCAGATATATTTTTAGTTCAATAACAGCACATACATTGTCAAGGACGGTCTGAGTATGGGACATCCAATGTCGTCAGTAATGTTAGAAATATCCTTGAAATCTTTGAAAAAATACCTCATACCTGAAATTGTCAAAAGATTCAACGTAATATTTTTAAACGATGTGTGGATGACTGTTTTATCGTTATAGACTCACCAGGAAATAACTAAGATGAACTACTTACCTATATGAACAACAAACAAACGGTCAACTCAACTATATGGACCTAATTGTGACACGCAAACAAGCACGATTAAACTACAAAATATACTGAAAACTAACCGCAACTGATGATACCATACACGTAACATCTAACCAACCCACACAACATAAACTAACAGCGTACTGATCAACAGTGCACAGACTCCACTTCATCCCCATGATTCCAACTAAATACTCCAGCGAACTAAACAACATTTATAGAATATCCAGTAATAACGGATACAAACACCGTGATATTAATAAACTTGTTAAATAGTACAAACAAAAACAGGAGTGCCAAATGACTGAAACTCATAAAAAAGAACAACAGTGGATTTCTTTAACAAACATAGGCAAAGAGACATATTATATAAACTACTAGGTGCTTTCCAGAATAAACGAGACTTTTGTCATAACATTTTTTTAGTAGCGTCATCTGTGAATGAGATAGTGCGTTAAAAAGTTACATTCCTCTCTAATCTCCAGTGAAAGCTTAGTGACATTCAGTTCAGTCAAAGTGAAGTTATTGCGTCTAAAGTGAAAGCATGTTTGTGTCATCGGTACAAAAATGGGTTTCGAACAAAGAGCTAATATCAAATTTTGTTTTAAATCAGTAAAACGTTTACCGAAACATTTGAATTGATAAAAAAAGTTTATGGCGATGATTGTCTATCTCGTGATAGAATTCATGAGTGATTTACACGTTTCAGAGACATCGATTTATTGCATTTTAACCAATCATTTGGACTTACAGGAAGACCTGTGCACGTTTTGTTCCACACAGGTTAACTGAGGACTAAAAATTACTCAGAATTCAACATTCGAAAGATATCATTAATGAGACTTCCTTTGAAACATATTAACTGGTGATGAAACATGGTGTTTCCAATATGAATCCAAAACTAAGCGCCAAAGTGCCGAATGGAAGGCTCTACATGAGCCAACATCCAAAAAATCACGTTTGGAGAAGTCAAATATGAAGTTGATAGTCATTTGTTTTTACGATGTCCAGGGAATCGCCCACAAGAAATTCATGCCAATGGACTTAACCGTCGATAAAATTTTGTATTTTGGCATTTTGAAACGTTTGTTACATCGCATTCGTTGAATTTGGCCTGAATACCGCGAAGGAGGAAGCTGGCGCTTATTGCATGATATTGCACCATCTCATCAATCCACTCTAGTGACTGTTTTTCGACTAGAAATTGAATTTTTTTCAATCACTCACCGTATTTGCCTGATATGGCTCCCTGTGACCTCTACCTAATCGGAAAATTACATTTCACCATGAAAGAAAAACGCTTTGCGTTCGTAGAAGGCATTCAAAAGGCTTGCATCGACATTCTGAAACACATTCCGGTCAATGACCTAAGACACTCTTTCGAAAAGCTTTTGGATCGCACAAAACAGTGTTTCGAGGAAAAGGAGACTATTTTGAATAAATAAACTCGAATTAATCAGAATAAAGCTCCTGTCGTTTCTATTTTAGCTCAGTCTCGTTTATTTTGGAAAGCACCTTGTATCAAACTTACTTAGGAAAAACAAACTGCACACTGCATTCAAAACTATGAACGACATTTTTTTTTGTGGTAGGGAGGTGCATGCTATTTATGCACAGAGTGTGGGACTCCCATGCGCGACTGGACTACCCACTAAACATCTCCCCTGTCAACCTGAGAACTCAGCCTGGAACCGTCTGACACATTACTTCGGGCCAGGTCTCGTTTTGTTACGCCGTGGGGCGCCTTCAAGCTGGGGAGTCCCTTTCCTAGCGGGAGGGGAGAGGGGAAGAGGAAATGCCAGAAGAGCGATCCCCCAGCCCCAGCGCTTCCGGCTGCTGTGAGTCCCTTTTATATTTCAAGACTGCCCGAGCATAATGTGCCACCTGGTTCCATTTGTCAACCGATTCGAGCATCACCGCAACTATATTATCCGGGGTGAGCTCTCCCGTATCCCAGTAGAGTTCCCTTCGCAGCCTGACCTATTTCGTACACGCAAAAAATGTGTGACAGGCATTGTCCTCCTCTCCTGGGCAAAACCGACAATCGGGAGACCGTGACTTACCGATCTTGTGCAGGTAAGTCTGAAAACACCCGTGCCCGCTCGAAAGCTGGGTCAGATAGAAGTCAGTCTCGCCATGCCTTCGATTTAGCCACGGTCTCACATCCGGGATGAGGCGCGCAGTCCACCTTCCCTTCGTGCGATTCCCCCAAGACTGCTGCCAATCGTTGAGCGAGCGCTGTCTCTCCTCGTGGACAACTATCTCCCGCGCATCCTCGTTTCGGCGCAGGTGAATAGCGCGGCGCTCTCTAGCAAGGAGGGTGATAGGTATCACGCCTGCAATCACTCTCACCACCGAGTCGGAGACTGTTGGATATGAAGATGCAATTCTCAGTGCTCCTCTACTCTGTACCTGTGCCAAACGTTTTCGGTATTCTTGATGAGTGCTGTAGGGTCAGTGCTACTCTACGGAGCAGAGGTATGGGGCGACGCTCTCAGCAAGGAGGTATACCGAAAACGATTGGCACAGGTACAGAGAAGAGGAGCACTGAGAATTGCATCTTCGTATCCAACAGTCTCCGACTCGGCGGTCAGAGTGATTGCAGGCGTGATACCTGTCACCCTCCTTGCGAGAGAGCGCCGCCCTTTTTACCTGCGCCGAAACGAGGATGCGAGGGAGATGGTTGTCCGCGAGGAAAAACAACGCTCGCTCAACGATTGGCAGCAGTCTTTGGGGAATTGCACGAAGGGAAGGTGGACTGCGCGCCTCATCCTGGACGTGAGACCGAGGCTAAATCGAAGGCATGGTGAGACTGACTTCTGTCTGACCCAGCTTTTGAGCGGACACAGGTGTTTACAGTCTTACCTGCACAAGATCGGTAAGTCACGGTCTCCCGATTGTCGGTTTTGTCCAGGAGAGGAGGACAATGCCTGTCACACATTTTTTGCGTGTACAAAATGGGTCAAGCTGCGAAGGGAACTCTACAGGGAGACGGGATAGCTCACCCCGGATAATATAGTTGCGGTGATACTCGAATCGGTTGACAAATGGAACCAGGTGGCACATTATGCTCGGGCAGTCCTAAAATATATAAAGGACTCACAGCAGCCAGAGGCGCTGGGGCTGGGGGATCGCTCTTCTGGCATTTCTTCTTCCCCTCCTCCCCCCCGCTAGGAAAGGGACTCCCCAGCTTGAAGGCGCCCCACGGCGTAACAAAACGAGACCTGGCCCGAAGTAATGTGTCAAACGGTTCCAGGCTAGGTTCTCAGATTAACAGGGGAGGTGTTTAGTGGGTAGTCCAAGGGTATCCTCCATGGGAGTCCCACACTGCCAGACTCGGCGGGCGTAAATGCCTTCACCTCCCGACCACAAAAAAAAAAACGTTTTCGGTGTACCTCCTTGCTGAGAGCGTCGCCCCATACCTCTGCTCCGTACAGTAGCACTGACCCTACAGCACTCATCAAGAGGTGTCTTCTTGATGGGCTGGGTCCCCCTGCGTTGGCCATAAGTCGACTCAGAGCCAATATTCCCGAAGCAGCCTTCTCAGCCGTTGCCCTGATTTGCTCAGAGAAACTCATCTTCGAGTCGATCAGTGGCCCCAGGTACTTCACCGCTGGCTTCGATTCGATTTGCATGTCTCCAATACTGATCATCCTTACTCTAGGGATTCTCTTTTTTATCAAGATGACCACTTCGGTTTTCTCCAGTGCTAAACTCACCCCGCGAGCAGTCATCCAGTCCCTCACTCGGCGCATTAGCATACCTAGCCTAAGATGCGCTTGTTCAACGGTGCGTCCAGCGACTAGAGCCGCAACATCATCCGCATAGCCGACCAAACGCGACTCATCTGGCATCTCAAGTCTCAAAAGCCCGTCGAAAGACACGTTCCACAGGTCTGGACCAAGGATAGATCCCTGAGCGACACTCGATGTATACAAGGATTCCGTAGGGCACCAAGTTTCCCCATGACCAGCTTGTAGCCACGGCACCACGGATCCTTGTTCACATTGTCCACTTGGTCTTGCCAGCAGCGAGCCTTGCTACTGTTGATCAGTTTGCGAAGGCATTTCCTGGCCGACTCAAATGCTGCTACCTGGTTGCATGCCTCGTCACCGTTCCGCGCCCGTTGAGCCTCACGTCGAAGCTTGTGACACTCCCTTCGCTTCTCAGCGATTTCAGTTGACCACCAGTACACTGGGGGCTTGCCGTGCCGGTGTCTTCGACGGGGCATAGAAGCGCAGCAAACAGTCGTAATGATGCTCATAGTAGAGTTCACCACGCCTTGAGTTGCCAGTTCTTCCGTCCCCTCCGAAGCTCCCAGCAGCGGCTCACCTGCTATGATAACCTTGACCAACCTCTCGACGTCCATCCTTCCGATGTTCCATCCAGTTGTAGAAGGCCGAGAGCATGGACGTCGGGAGACAGCATCACTTATCTCAAGCAGAATGCACTGATGATCACTGGCTGAGTAGTCCTCTAATACTTTCCAGTTGTGTATCCTCCGTACTAAGGACTCCGAGGCGAATGTCACATCCGGTATGGTTCCCTCACAGCCAATACGGCGGAAAGTCGGCATGTTTCCGGAGTTTAGTACGACGAGGGCCGTCTTGGCCGCCATTTCCAGGATTCATTTTCCCCAAGAATCCGTCTGAGGCGTGCCCCATTCGATTGCTTTAGCATTGAAGTCGCCCCTAACGAGCACTTTACCCTCTGCGTTCGAGACAGTGCCCTCCAAAGCATTAAGCTTGGCTTGGAAAGATGATATCGACTCGTTAGGCGTTAGGTACACACTAGAGAAGGTGATCCCTGAGCACCGAACCCACACGAAACCATCCCTCCGTCCAAAATTCTCCGCCTGAAAGTCACTGTTCCGAACTCAGATAGCGGCAGTACCAGTTTCATCAGAATACCATAATGCAGGACTTTTATTAAGGTGTTGCTCACTAGGCAACAAGAAGTCGGCTTTCATGTCCCTCGCAAACTGCTCAAGCAGATTTTGGGCGGTTGAACTGCGGTGTAGGTTTAGCTCCAGGATGCGGGTCATCGAAGCTCTGATTTTGCCTTGGCTAGGGCTTTCTGGAACACCCGGCATTTTCCTGATCCAAAGACGTGTCCAAAATCAGGTTTTAGATCAGCATCCTTGCAAAGAATACAGTGTGCCTCCTTCGTACACTTTTTTCTTTTATGTCCCATTTCACCGCATTCGTAACAAAGGGAATTCCTATCGGGTCCTTTGCATACTTGTGTGGTGTAACCATAACCAAGGCATTTAAAACATTGAAGAGGCGTTGCTCTGCGCCGTATCCTACAGACAACCAACCCAATCCGTACTTTGCCCTTGTTCAGGAATTGTTCGACGTCCTTTTCGGTCACCAACGACATTGGAAACAAACTGAAACCATAACTGAATGACATAGCATTATACGAGAACAGTGGCATATACAAACTGACATGCAAGGACTGCAACATTGTATACATAAGAAGAACAAGGCGGAAATTAACGACAAGATACATATAGCACTTACAATCGTTCTTACCCAGGCTGACTCAAATTATGTGACGCACATACAAAACCACGCACACAAGCCTAATGCAATGACAAACTTTATGATATTGCTATGCAGCCAAAGTAAAGAACCGAGACTTGACATCCTTGAAAAGTTTGAAATATATAAATATAGAAAAACAGACGGTAATATTATCAACGAACAACTTATGACAAATTTTGCCGCATTTTTCTCAGTGCTAGACCTTACTGTTCGACGAAAATGGAAACGAGATAAAACATAACAAACAGATATTCAACAATTCAAAAAATCAAAAACTTAATATCCCTCTACCTGACCTAATTTAGTACCTGACCTAATTTAGTGCCGGACCTAATTTAGTATAACCCTTCCTACGACTATATAGTGTCCTTCTTTTAAGTCATCCTTAGACACTGAAGATGACTTAAATAATTTGAAATGCGTCTGCTTATGCAGTAAAGCAAAGGCCGACGGCTTTTCAAGAAACAAGAGAATTTGCCTGCATATATCAAATAAACAAAACAATTGACTACATTGTATCGTGTTTGCGAAATTTGTTGATGTCAGGAGAATCATCCAGATATCGCAAATACAGGTCAGTTAAAAAGTTTGCATAGCGAAAATGAAAGAATGTGTAGTTTGTAACGAAATTAATTTTTTTTATTCAATATCGCAATTTGAAAACTCTTACTTCAGCGATCCTCCAATAATTTTATACGATCTTTGTAAAGATTTTCCGGAAGTTTTGCAAAATCCTTTTCCCTAGAAAACTGCTTCCCACGAAGAAATTGCTCCGAATTCCTAAAGAGATAATAATCAGAAGGAGCCAAATCTGATGAATACGGTGAGCCTTCAAGCAATTTATATTTTAATTCTTTCAATTTAGCGATCGTCAAAACACTTGTGTGAGGACTTGCGTTGTCCTGATGAAGAATGATTTATTTCTTCTGTAAGTCGGGTCTTTTTTCACGAACTCGTTATCGAACTAGTCCAAATTGTTGCAATAATACTCAAAATTAATTGTCTTACCTTTTTCAAGATAATCAATCAACGAAATTTCTTTTCAGTCCCAAACAACTGAGGCCATTAACTTTTTCGCCGATCATTCTGACTTGGCCTGCTTTGAAGTTGAACAGCCAGCTTCAGTCCACTGTAAACCTTCTTGTTTCAGTTTAGGATTATGATGGTGAATTCAAGTCTCATCCACAGTACGTTTCAGTTTCAACATTAGCACGTGATACTAGGTAGAAACATATTTGCAACGGATCTAGACACTACAAATACAGGGCTATCCATTTCGTGTTTGGGAAAGTATAACCCTGCCATTTGACATCTTTGAGAATTAAATGTCATTTAAAGCGTGTCATTTTTAGTTGAAAGTTTGCCATTTTGAAATGTGGATCGTTTAACAGTCGAAAAATGCATTCAAATTATTAAATGTTATTATGAAAATGGTGATTCTGCTGTATCAACATTTAGGGCTCTGCGAGCCGATTACGGTCGATATAATCGAACTACACAGCAAACAATTTCAAACACAGTGAGAAAATTTGAAGAGACTGGATCAGTTATTGATATTGCAAGGCCTGTGCATCATCGCAACATTCGTTCTGCTGAAAATATCGCTGAGTTTGCTCAAAGTGTAGATAAACAGAATTGCCGTATATGGGGCTCTCAAAATCCTCAGGTGATCGCAGAAAGGCCTTTGCATCAGGAAAAAGTGACCGTTTGGTGTGCATTATGGTCTAATGGTGTTATTGGCCCGTATTTTTTTGAAAATGATCAAGGAAGAACCATTACAGTCAATTCTGACCGCTATGGACGCATGTTAACCGATTTTTTTTGGATAGAAATTGAAGATTATGGTCTAGAGAATATGTGGTTCCAACAGGACGGAGCCACAAGCCACACAACACAGGCAAATCGAGCACTTTTGCGAGAGAAATTTCCAGGACGCGTAATATCGAGATTGAGTGGTGTCAATTGGCCCGCAAGATCCTGCGACTTAACACCTTTGGATTTCTTTTTATGGGGCTATTCAAATGATTGTGTTAACGCAAACAGTCCTCAAAATTTAGAACAATTGAAAACCAATATTCGTGAAGTTATGGCCGAGATACTGCAGGAAATGTGCCGAAAAATCATTGAAAATGGCCTCAAAAGGATTGAGGCCTGTAAGAAGTCCCGTGGAGGACATTTAAATGATGTTGTATTTCAGGTATAATGGCAAGGTTCAATCTTTATATTGAATGGAAAATTTCGTTTCCATCTGAATATTTTATGTGTTTTCTTTAGCTTTACTTTCCAAAGCGTAAAATATGTAAGAATTTTGATTAAAAATTTTAGAAATGGTTTAAAATATTGATGTGTTCACGTAACTAATCAAGCAATGGGGTTAAAACACTTGAAACAGTTTAAAATCATAATAACCATAATAATTTTTCGAACTCAATTTATGGAATCTGTATATTAGCCAAGTTTTGATAACCAGAATATATTGTTTGATTTACTGATTGTTTTATAATAGGGTAAATATGGGATAGATGCCCTAGGGGGATAGATGCCTAAGCACGCACAAAACGGCCTGCACAAACACTAAGCTCTCAGTGTTTTGTTTAAACGTTAGATCCATACCACTCTCTCGCCAGTCAGTGCGGTACGCTTTGTTGGACCAGATATGTGATGTGTTATGCTGCTGAAAGCAGTTGAAGTGGTGACAGATAGCTGAATTTTGGCTTCTTGGAATCTTTGGCCAGTCAGAACTTTTTGTATTATAAAGTAAGTGCGTATATTCTTGTATTTATAGTAAATATATATATCAATGACAAATAAATGAGTGTCATAAAAATTTTTTTTGACGTGGTATTTTTGCAAAACTCCATGGCGTCTATCCCCCAACAAAGGATAGATGCCAAATTTATTATGAGTCTACATGCCCTTAGGGGCGACTATCCCATATTGTACTTTGACCTTATTTTTTAGTGATGTCACGTCATTGACTGAGAGAGCGGAGGTGAGATATTACTTCCAAATTCTATTAGAAAAGTGCTATTAGGGTGTGTTCTTTTACTTGAAGCAATGATTTTCTTCTTTTCTAGACATGCCACGTAAGTACGTACGTAAGGCGTGCTTCATGGCGTGTGGACGGAGGACGCTCTTAATACCGGATTTGAAGAGCTGAGACAAAACAAATTACCAATTAATGAAATATCTCGTCGTTATGGTATTCCATCAAGAACCTTAAGGCGAAGATTTGCTAAACAAGATGCAAAAAAATTGGCATTAGGTACCAATGCTTTTTAACTTATTTGATGCCTAATTTTGACAGATTATTTTCATTCATTATCGTATCATGTAAAAATTTCTGTGATATTTCAGGAAAACATCCGGTACTAGACTTCGATAATGAAAAACGGCTAGTAGCACACGTTCAAAAACTAGAGACAGCTGGGTTTCCTGTAACAAGAGACACGATACGAAGACTAGCGTTTGAATTCGCCGAAAAGCTTGCTATTGATCATAAATTTGATAAAAAATCCAGAAAAGCAGGACATCATTGGCTACGGTCTTTTCTAGAACGCCATCCTGAATTAAGCGTACGACAAGCTGAAGGGTTATCCCTTGCCCGAGCTCAGGGACTTAATCGTGAGGAAGTCACTAAAATGTTTGAACTCTGGCTTAAAACTATGACAGAGCATGATTTACTGGACAAGCCCGACCGTATATTCAATACTGATGTAACTGGTGTCCAGTTAAACAACAAACCTGGAAAAGTCATTGCTACGAAGGGCTCGAAATCAGTTCATTCACTAGCATCTGGGGAAAAGGGGGAGACTGTGTCGATAATAGCTTGCTGCAATGCTGTAGGAAATTTCCTGCCCCCAGTTGTTATTATTAAAGGAGCAAACAAAAAGCCGGAATTTCATGATGGACTTCCTAATGGGTCAGATGTATACATGAACAAGAAATCTGCTTATGTTAATAGGGAGTTGTTCCAAAAGTAGCTGGTGCAGCATTTTGTACCACCGAAGCCTCAAGGTAAAGCTGTTCTACTTCTTGATGGACATTGTTCCCACACGAATTCTGCGGATATGTTGGAGACCACAGAACAAAATGATATAATTCTCTTTTGTTTGCCAAGTCACAGCACGCAAGCTTTACAACCGTTAGATTGAAGCTTTTTCAAGCCATTTAAAACTTTTTATGCAGCCGAGGCTAGAAATTGAATGCTTGCAAACAAAGAAAAAAATATCAATCGGTCAGTTGCTGGTAGATTAATTGGCAATGCATGGATACGAGCAGCAACACCCTCCAATGCCGTATCAGAGTTCAGAGCTTGCGGTATTTACCCATACAAACCGACAGCTATTCCAGATTCTTTCGTTGCCATCTCTGATTTTTCTTCAAGGATTCAACTCTACAATCAGCAGGAAAATGTTTCGATTGATGAACATGATGGGTTTTTGGAACCTGAACCAAGTTTTTCATCTAATAATGAAAGGTTGCCAAATTTAGATGGCAACGAAGCTCATATTTGCACAAATTCAGATAAAACTCGCTGCTCTACACCAAGAAATTCAGATCAAACTGACGACACTTCTCCATCTTTTCTTGCGCAACAGCCTAAGGCAGAATTCAAAAATGAAACACTAAGCAAGTTTCTACAAGAATGTTCTCCCATACCAAATATTCCGATACCACTATACAAGAGAAAAAACAGTCAGCTGCAATATTAACTTCCAAGGAAAACATTGTTGCTAGAAAAAATAAAGGTAAAGCAACTTCAAACATACCATTCAGTGAATTGAAGAAAAAAAGCCAAGAGTGACTTCAAAAGAGTCAAATGCAAATGCGACCTGTGGTTCTGATGATTCCCTCATGTCAAATGTATGTGTGGAATGTTTCGAAGATTTTGAAAAGACAAAATCCAAAGTAGACTGGATTCAGTGCATTATGTGCAAGAAATGGCTGCACGAAACCTGCACTATGTACGGCGACTATTGCAATCCATGTCGGTGTTTAAAACTTCTTAATGACCAAAATTCTAAAACATAAATTAACGAACCGGTTGTAATTCATGAAACGATTTGTGACTATTTTATATTGATAAAATGTGTGAGAAAATATATTATGTTTTGTAATGCCAAAGACAGTTGTGCTAAAGAGACAATATTGATTAAAATAGAGCATGCGTAAGTAAATACTAATTAATAAATCAGAATATTCTTTCATTCATTCCTAAGGGCAATCATCCCACTAGTCAAAAAATAAATTTGGCATCTAACCCACGCAGTAGGCTTCTATCTCCATTTATAACACTTGTCTATTTTATTAATAGATAAAAAAATAAAACAATCAGTCGTAAATTATCTTATTCATTTTCTTCTTTGATAAGTACACAAATCAATATATAAGTTCAAGGCCATTAAATCCTCATCTTCTGTATGTTAATCGCCTATTTGAAAAGGATGGGCAACTATCCCACATTTACCCTACCCTTCTGGCAGGAGCACTCTTCTGCTACTTCAACTTGTTTTTTTGCTTCTTTTCAGTGCATGATGCGATTTGCAATCCCACTGGGAAAAATGGTGCACTCTTCCTAGTTAATACCAACAGGTATTTCATTGATTGTCGGTCCATATTATATGCATTCAACACAATGTTGCGTTGGACGCTGATCCGCGGCACTGGCACTGAATGTGTTAAAAACCAGATTAAGTTAGTTCAAATTAAAAAAATACGGAGGATAAAGGCAAATTAGAAAAAAACAATGTCTTTGATCGTGTATGTTTATTGCATGTGTAACGTAAACGTATCTTAATATAAGTTCCTATTGTTAACTTTCTATTGAGTCAATCGAAATTTCCTAACATCTAATACTTCTAATACTGCCTTAAGCTAACTAACTTTTGTAAACGTACTTAAATAAATGACAAGGACCACAGTTTCAAGGGTTGAGGAAATCAATTTACATTTCCCCTACAAACTTACAATCTAGTCGCAAATTGTCATAAATAAAATTATATAACAAATTTTTTGTTCGAAAAAAATAAACGAAAGAAACAATTGTTGATGATATATAAAATACTTATCGCGATAATTAAGAGTATGAAAAAATGATAATGAATTCCGTTTCGAAAACAATTAAAACAAGTGCTGGAAATAACGATTTCCAAATTTTCTACGTTCTACTGATAACACGATGTGGTAAATTAACAGCCAAATATTGTTTATGTAGTCTTTGTCTGCAAAATTGGTAAAATTCGATTTCACGTGTGAAATTTCGGCGTACAATATCCTTCACTTCTTCACTCACAGGGGGTTTGAAGTTGTTACGATTGATGTTATTCAGTTTTTCGGCACCGGCTGAAATTAGAAGAAATTTTGATTAGTACTAAGGAAATCAACTTGAAGGCAAGCACATATTTGTACCATAATACACTTCGGTGGCTCCCTTGAAGAATCGTGGTACATATTTTTCTAAGACGGATAAAGTTGTATTTAGATCTTCTAAAACACCAACTACCGAATATTCACTTTCAACGGCATATTTTGCTTTTTCCAACGCTCCGACACTGTTGAAAGGCCTAAAACAAACAAGAATAATTTGATGATCATACAAATCTAATTTCGCATCGCTTAGAGATTCTTTTTCAAAAACAATTGTAACAAGAAAGCTAACAATATAAGATTCAAACCAATGTTTACGCCAGACCCTTGGAAGATATAGAATTTTCCACTTTATCTCATCACTTCGTAATCTGAGCAAAGAACGAATAAAAACTACTTAAGGGCCTATGTCACTCTATAGCAGCAAAAATAATGTATCGAACTCAATACACAATGGGACCGGTATGTTGATAAAGTTTTGATTTTTCATATTTTACAACGCTGGTTTAGTATATTCCAGGGATGTGGACTCATATAAACTGTTCATATAAAACCGCTCACAGTTAGGGCGGTACAGTTTTGCGACAATGAATTGTTTCGTGTAACTGTTGGAAATCTGACGATGATGCGTGATTTTAAGGCCTTGAATGGTCTATAGCGAGGAACAGTTACTGCCCCTCAGCTCTTCTCCAAATTTATTCATTGACTATTGAACGGCTTTGATTTTAATATTTCGCCAACGCAATCATTGGTGGCATTTGCTGACAATCTGTCAGTCGCTGAAACTAACCTTCAGAAAATGTTCAACAATGTGCAAGCCTGTATGAATACTTTGCGAATGAAAGCTAATGCGAAACAATCTTGCTATGGAGAACACTGCGGTCGCCCAGTCAAACATAATTGGAAGCATTGCTTGTGAAGGTAGTTCAACCGTTTTCCATAATGAAATGGACATGTCAAAGCCATGCTCAGTAAATCACATAAAGTGTTCATGTCCCTTTGACAACTCTTTCATTCCAGATACATTGATCGAAAGGTCAAAGTTGTTTATTACAAGTGTAATAATCGAGCAGTTGCCTAAACAAACTGCTCGAAAACATTCATAACACTTATCCGAAATTTTCATTTCAGATTTATAAAAAAATTCCATTATTTCCATTCATTGTTATAAATCATGAAATATTTTTTACTATTGTTATTAAATGTAAACTTTATATCATTTTCTTCTATATTAAATCTAAAAGTTTCTTCTTAATTATATTCTTTATGAGACTTATCTTTTTATTATTGTATTATTTAAATTTTTTCATTTTTTGCTTCTGTTAATTTTCAAATTCAAATCTGCAAATCAAAATTTCGGACATGAGACCACTAATTTAGTGCATCACATCATTGCATTGCAAAGGCGAATGCAATCTAACTAACTAACCGCTGTTAGCTGGTTTCAGATTTAGCGACAACGAAATCATGCGGAGATTTGAACGGATCGTGGCAGTCTGTTTCGGATCGACACACAGCGTGGGGAATTCGAAATTTGTTGTGATTGTGTCAGTGATTTGTTAAAACCCGGGAAATATTAATTTTGCGTTTTCTCATTTACCGGCTAGATTCTGAATTAGTGTGTCCGCTTAAAAATGCGGCCAAGATATTCAAGTTCTATGAAGTGGAGATGGATTTTTGTGGCGGTTTATGCAGTCACGTTTCGCGTTGCCTTTTTAATTTTGGTTGAGCGGGTGGTAAGTCGGTGTGATTGAAAGATATTATTCTTCATACACTATGGAGGATTTCAATGTTCGCAGTAACAATACAGTTACAGTTGGCTTGCGGGCTGATTCTTTCAAGAGTTTTGTATTTTGCAAACTTTTTTTTTCTTTGCCTAGATATAATAGATTTGTTAATTAAAACGAACCAAAAGAGATGTATTGGTATGTGGCATAATGACTTTTAAATTGAGCCCACATATAAGGAAGTGTTAATGGGTATAATTTTCCACATCCTTAGAAGCGCTTTATGCCTGGTTTAATAAGGGGTGGAAATCATCCAACGTTTTTGCAAAACCAAGAATATGCCAGCAATGAATGACTACAGATTAATTCATGGAACATGTTCCTCCGCTAAATATTGAAACAATATAAAACATCGAATGTATATCACCTGCTACCAATGTTTCAATCCGAAGATAAAATATGCGAGTAAAAAAAGTAAAATAAAGCATCACGATCATTTTGGAGTTGATTGTGTTTAATAGCATGTGCATGTTAAATATGACCACTGTTGCCTACGGTCATAGTCCTTGGCATCATGGACGCATGTCCAATGCTCCTCATTTGCAACATTCAAACACTCTACCCTAGTCGCACCATTATATGTCTGGGATTTAAGATCCAAGAGGATGTCTGTAGCTGTAATCGAGGCTGTAAATTACCAAGAGTTTGGAATTCATTTCAAACTGCTGTATTCGAGTCATCGATTGCGGTGAATGCTGATAATGCGAGCAACATGAAAATAATTATACCAATTTATAGATATTCTCTACTTTGGACTTCTCATTTATGGAAATTGTGAAAGTGCGTCTGTTTTGCGCACATGGCTTGTTCTTTGACAAGGTATATTTAGCATCCAACATAGACGTTCACCAAATTTTCGTTGACTTCAAGCAAGCATACGACAGTATTGATCGTAACGTACTGTACGAAATAATGCTTGGTTTTGGCATCCCAGCCAAAATAGTCCGTCTTACCAAAATGACAATGACGTCGACAACCTCTCAAGTCCGCATCAAGAACCAATTCACCGATGCCTTTGACACAAATATCGGACTAAAGCAGGGAGATGGGCTGGCCCCATAGTTATTCAATTTGGCTCTGGAGTACGTCATACGAAAGCTACCTGTCGATACACGAGGTACATTACTATACAAGTCCAGCCAGGTAGTGGACTATGCGGACCACATCAACATTCTGTCACGGTAACTAACAACTGCCAAAGAACTCTTCCTGAAATTCGACAGCGAAGCAAAACAAGTAGGGCTACAAATCAACGAAAATAAAACAAAGCCCATTATGCAGTCGAGGAAAAATACCCCTAACACACAAAATATCACACTTGGCGAATACAGTATCGAAACTGTTAGCGGATTTGTGTATTTAGGCGCTAAAATAACGATAACGGGCAATGAAAGAGACGAAATACGCCGAAGAATACAGCTCGCAAATAAAATATTTTATTCAGTATTCACAATCTTGAAGACCAGCTGTATACATAGGAAAACAAAGCTCCAAGTATACAAATCTGTGATAAGACCGGTGTTATGCTATGGGTGTGAAACATGAACCCTAACCCAAGCATCCGCAAATATATTGAACGCCTTTGAGCGACGGGTCCTGAGGCGAATAATCGGAGCGAAGCTAGACGGGGACCAATGGTGAATTCAATACAACCATGAGTTGTATGAAATTTTTGACGAACCGGAGGTCTCAAGGATTGTAAGTCTGTGGAAGCTGCAACGGGCTGGGCACCTGAATCGTATGGACGAAAAACGGATACCCAAAAAGGTATTCGTTGGGAGAACTGAAGGCCGGCGGCCAGTGGGGAAACTGAGGAAACGCTGGTCTGACTCGGTCGACGAAGACAGTTCATCGCTGCTCGGATTTCGGAATTATAAGACGCGGTCAACGGACCGAGATAGTTGGGGGCACTGTTTGCAGGAAGCGAAGGCCCGAAAGGGGCTGTAGTGCTAAGAAGAAGAAGAAGAATATTTAACATCCGATCTAATCATTTTGCGTTCAACTAGACTGCGGTTGCTACATCCACATCTGAAACTGTTCTTCGGCACCGAAATCAAATTTCTTCCCTGCTTTTGATTAGTGTTGTGCTGCACGTTGCGTGGGCTCACTCTTAAGTATTGATTCTTGAAAAGCTGAGGTCTTCATTATACGTCTTGAAAACTGCACGTATGTTAATATCGGATTTATCGAATGAATTGTATTGAATGCGACCAATCAAATCGAACAGTATATTGCACTTGACTGATTTTATCCATTATTATGATTTTGATAATTGTGACGATTCAGTATAAGATTTTATACTTGTCAACAAAATTATTGTGTCTTCAGTGAGGAAGATGAAAAATTCACACGTATCCACGGTATTGAAAGTTATATGACAAAAAGATATGTACGTCTGCTGTGAAGATTATTTAAAAGACAAGCTTACATTTTTTGTTAATTAAGTTTCGAGGAAACGTAAGTAACTGCATACATTAAAATTGTAATTTTACTCTCGAATTCAGTGCTTGTCAAGAACTTCTAAAGAACTCTTTCACCACAAATAAGAAGAGGAGCATTCGTAAAAAGATCTAAAATAATCCATATCCTGAAAGATTGTGTTACTTCGCCATTTGAAAAATCTAACAGAATAGAAAGAAGCTTAAAAAAGTGTCATTTAAAGAAAAAACAAAAAAAATCTTCTTAAAAGGTCAGTCAGAACTCCTAGCGATCGCTTTTATTCGAAGGCAGTGTTAATTTGCTTGTTTGCTCTGATTGTTATGTATGTAAGATAAGCAAAAATATTAACACAAAAACATACTAATTAAATTTTTTTAGGCACATGTAAAGCTCATGAAATTGAAAAACTCAAAAAAATGAAATCTTTTTTTTGGGTTAATCGAATAAACAATATAAAATGTCAGCTTTGAAGCACGCCACGCTGAATACGAGTATATGAGGCATGATCTTTCCGGTAAAGGAAAAACCTTTGGAATATTAGAGTATAAAATTGATCATAAGAATATAAAATTGAATCTTAAGAAACTGTTTTTATTATGCAAAATACTTGTAACGTTATATTTAGAATTACATATTATTAAAATTTCAAACTGTCCCCGTAGAAGTTTTTATAAGAAAAAGCCGCAGTTGCACCACATGTTGATTGAATAAAGTTTAAAAATAATAATGGATTGCTGAATTTAAAACTCGGTCTTTCCTTTTCTCTTATCTAACCGCGAAGGGAGCCGCAACGACGGCCGGCCCCTCCACTGAAATGAACTAGCCATCGGGCGCACTCCCCCCTTTCTTATTGTGTTATAGGGGCTCTTGCCCGGGTAGAGTGGTCTTCGGCTCATGTACCATTGCAAGTATAGTATTATGTGATTCCATTAAATAGTACTATAACATAAATTGGCCACGTTCATGGAAAAATTCATGCAAATTCTGTTTTTATGAGTTTTTTTCTCAAATGGGAAATATATGGCCACGTCTACATTTGGATCTTGATTCGGTTGGAAAGGTGCGAGGGGGTACCGCTTCTAACTGGATGCTCCACTCTTATTTGTGGGCCATAAGTATCGTCGGTAACGACAAAGCCTTTTAAGTCCGTCCGTTTTATCCAGGCCTAATATGTTCTTTAAACAAGCAATTTCAACCCTTAGGATGTTACCTCAGCCACGAAATCCCTTCGATCGGCACTAGATCGTTTCAAATTTGTGAATGCGAAATTTTTTTGTAGTTCACGCGTCCTCAAACAAGGCCAATCTTGGCGGATCTCACCATCCTCTTTCGCCGAGGCAGCAGACCATCCCTGCAGTCCTTTACGGACATTTTATATCTACTATAATTCACTTTACAAGGCTTTGGTAAGACCAATTTTGAAACATGGATGTCCGATATGGTATAATCAGAGTGCTAGTTCAATAGGAATGTTACGAGATTCCAAAGGAAAATTTCTTCAAATATGTATCAGAGTCTGTGCAGAAAGCCTGAGAAACACTACATCGAATCGAAAAATTTATCAGATTGCCAAAGTAAAGAGAGTCGATATATTCATTTTGTAGCTAGTTTAAAATAATATCGCGAAGTCTGTAACTCTGAGCGAAACCCCTAAAATTTCATACCCGTTCCACTTTGCTCAAATTCAAAGTCAAAAGCACTTTATTGAATACTAACCGTTATAAATTTTAAAATAATTTAAAGCGAATTCCAAACGTGAACAATACAAAAACTTTGTGGCCCAAATGGCTCCCTAAATTTCTACGTTATCATTAAACAAATATTATCCAAAAAACTATAGCAAATTCAAGTCAATTAAGATTATTGCATATATTATAATTTGATTGGAAAAAGGAGAAAAAACCAACTTATACTATCCTCAAAATTATTTATAATTTAAACACAATAGTGGGCTTTGATCCTACACCTAATATGTTTTAACCTAATTTTAATAAAAATTCAATCAAAAAAAAAATTTATCTTATACTTAAAAATTCTATCACAATACTCCTAACCTACGCGTTTTACCTTATCTCTAAACCTAATAAAATAAACATAACATATACCTAACCAATCCCTAATCTTTAACTCAAATAAACAACAACACAAAATAGCGAAAACACAAAAGCTGAAAATTAACACGAATAATTTAGACATTGTTATTCAGACACCAATACCTAGATTGCCCCATCTTAACTCGATAAGTTTCAACAAATCTAGCGAATGAGTATCTCCACTGGAATTGTTGGTCTCGTGAACTTAAATTCGGAGAATATTTTATCTTCTTATCGGTGGCCCATCGGTATATGTGATATATGACTGGGACGCCGTCAGAATCAAAAACATATCGATTCATGTCCAAATACACAAATGCTTCTGGAGCAACGAAGCCAATAGCGAGGCAAGTCGCAACATGCCCGTCTGTAGGGTAGAACGGATGTGAAATTCAAGGATTTTCACTCACAGTCACAGATCTTGCGATATGATTCCGAAGAAGTTTCAATATGAAGATATCGATTTTTGTCACTTGAGCAGTTTGATAAATTCTTCTATTCAATATATAATACTTCCGATCCATCTCAGGCTTTCTGTACAAACCAGTACATGCACGAAAACATTTTCTTTCGAAAACTCTTCATTTTTCCATAGTACTAGCACTCTGGTTGTACCGGATCTGACATCCATATGTCAAATCTGGTCCAACCAGGGTCTTGTAACAAATAACTTTGACCTTTTGATTAATGTGTCAGGAATGAAAGAGCCTTCGTAGGTTCATGATTACTTTTTGTGCCTTACTGGGCACGTTCTTGACATGTTCAGTACAGTACAGATACTGATTGAGATGAACACCGAGGTATCAAACACAGGATTAATGTGGAACCCTTTTCTAAGCTATCCCCGCCAGCCATGATGTGGGAGTCCTCCCAATTACGTTTCAGGTCTTCACTGACCACCTGCAGTGTTGTCCGAAACAAGGTTGTTTCGCAATTCTGTGCATTGATTTTCATTGACCAATTGTCAGTGTACAGCTGCGCATCATTGAACATTTTTTGGAGATTGCTCTGAACTATTGTAGCTTTTCGGTCTGCCGCATAGGTGATCAGATCATCAGCAAACGCTACCAATGATCGCGTTGACGATACGTTGTAATCAAAGCCGTTCAATAGCTGAGAGAGAAGAGCAAAGGCGCAGTAACTGTTCCCTGCTGTAGACCATTCAAGACCTTGAATTCGCACATTGTTGTCAGATTTGCATCAGTTACAACAAATGATTTTCCGTATAATCTAGTACACATCATGGCGACAGGGTGTCTGGGGAACATGTCCTGAAGGAGTTTAGAAACTAGTCCATCTAACCACACCGTATCGAAGGCCATCCCCATATCAATGAGACATGCTTCAACACATTGTCTATCATTTAGTTTCCAACAGATGTCTGAGGTTAGTTTCGTTATTGCATGTGTGGTCGAATGCCTGACAATTCAGCATCAACTAATATTTCTCAATGTGGCCGTTTAATGTTCTATTGAGTATCACTTCAAACACCTTGCTGATGTTAGGCAGCAAGCTGATTGGGTAAAAGCTTTCAGGGCATGAGGATTCTTTTCCTTTCTTCAAGATTGGACATACCTTAGCCTTTTTCCACTCATTTGGGAAATATGAATTGCTGAACAAGCTGTTGAACAATTTACAATAACCCCTCATAGCAACCTCAGGCAAATGTCGCAGAACTACATTGGGAACACCATCAGTACCACATGATTCCTTGTTGTTTATCCTGCGAAATATGAAACACACATCTTCATAGCTGACAAAATAATCAATAAGATTCAAGCTCGGTATGAGGTCAGATGTTAATGTTTCATTGAAATGAAGAATTGATTGGCCATTCAGGCTTGATTTGAAGGTGGAAACTTTTGCTTGAACGATATCTGAAAATATTTCATTCCCTCTCTCAGAGTTTGGTAGATGAACCAATTCAAAATGTGTTCCAATCAAGGCAAGTTCATGCAATCCCTCACATATAATCCTGTCTCCGTTCCTATTGTCGTACTATCAATTTCGATACCAGCCCTATCGAGAAGATTTATCTCATCAGTAGTGACTTCAAGATTCGATACCTTCACTTGAGACTTCTTACGGAATATGCTATTCACTTTCGCAAAAACGGCATCTAAGTCCTGTGGGCTGATATCTCTCATTTTTCTGCCCATTGATTGCTAACCTCTTTCCTGAAGTATGAACGGATGGTGTGATTTCAAAAAAGCCAACGAGGGATGGTTGTAGTACAAAAATCGTCGATAAATATTGTTGACACGTGTGAGAAGAAGGCTTTTCAATGCCGCGTGTTATTGGTTCGCGGCCTATAATTTTAACGTTCCGGGAAAGTGAAAACGCAATGTCTTTTAATTTAAGTTAAAAGAGTTTATTTAATTCAAGAAAATGCACAATAATCAGTTTAACACTTTCACTAATTTTAATTTTCAAAATAAAATCTAACACTTGTCCATAAATTTCTTATCGCAATTGTCTTCTAAATCACTCCACTATTACGAAAACACACTTCCCACACACTTTCGCAGTTCTTATCGCGGTCGAATGAATGATTATCCCCATTCATTCAGCTCGCCTTTATATAGGGTCTCTACCTATTCACCCATTTCTCGTACATGGGCGAATGTTCTACCGAGAGGTACCTGGTAGGTTCGAGCAAGTTCATGAATGGAGTGACGTTACTTGCAGATGTTGATCATGCTTGTTGGGTTCGAGTAAATTCATTCGTTGACGTTCTTAATGATGATGAAAGCAATTGCGACAGCAGCTCGCAGAATTATTTGTACATGTAATTATTTGTACATGTAACACTGCCCCCACCTCAGTTCTTTTCGCCCCGAAAAGATGTGTCGCTATTTGTAGTCAATTCCCCCTGGGTGTAATATGGGGCAAGACGGTCCAGATGCACGATTTTCATTTTAGCTCTCGGCTTACGATGTTCCTGTATTCGGTATACGACGTCGTTGATTCGCTTTGTAACTCGGTATGGTCCCTCCCAATTATGTTGCAACTTTGGAGACCTACCCTTTCGCCGTTGCGGGTTATAAAGCCACACCAAGTCATCTTGCTGGAAGCCAGTAGAATTAGCCTTTAGATCATACCTGGTCTTCATGCGGTCAGTAGCCGATTCGAGGTGTTTTCGCACTGTCCGATGTATCTGGTTCAACCGTTGTCTTAGATCACTTGCGTACTCCGAGATCGTTTGGGGTTTCTCAGGGGGTGTTCCGAACTTTATATCGGCTGGCAAACGAATAGTCTTTCCAAAAATGACTTTGGCTGGGGCTTGGCCCGTCGATGCATGTTCAGCGGCTCTATACGCCATTAAAAATAGTGGGATATGTCGGTCCCAGTCCCTTTGGTTCTCGTCAACCATCTTGGCAAGGTGTTTATTGAGCGTGCCGTTGAAACGTTCGACCATTCCATCGGATTGGGGATGCAGTGGTGTTGTCCTCGTTTTCCGTATTCCCAGCTGCTCGCACATTTCGCTAAAAACTAGTGACTCAAAGTTTCGGCCTTGATCCGAATGTAGTTCACAAGGCACGCCGAACCTGCTGACCCAATTTAACACTAGCTGTTCGGCTACAGTAGTCGCTTCCTGGTTGGGAATGGGGTAGACCTCGGGCCACTTGCTGAAATAATCAGCTACAACCAGCGTGTATCGATTTCCGCATTCAGATTCAGGAAAGGGTCCAGCGATGTCAACAGCAATCCTTTCGAATGGCACGCCTACGTTATATGTTTGCATTTGTCCTCTCAGTCGTCGCTTTGGGCCTTTGACGGAAGCGCAAATTGTGCATCTGCGGCACCAGTCCTCTACGTCTTCTCGAGCGTGGAGCCAGTAGAATCTTTCCCGCAATTTCGCTAAGGTTTTGTTAACACCAAGATGGCCTCCCGAGGATCCTTCATGCATTTCCTTTACCACATCGTGGATTCGGCTTTTGGGTAGTATAGTTTGCATCCTATAGGAGCTGCCATCCGCCGTTTCTCATTTCCGCTTGAGTACACCACCCTCCACCTGAAGGGAGTTCCATTGTGCCCAATAGCTTTTCAGAGTTGCGCCATGCGTTGAAACGTCCTTCCACTCAGGTCGCCCAGTCGTCTCCTTCCATACGAGCAATGGTCCGATGTCTTCATCGGCTAGCTGGGCATTTCGAATCTCCTCCGATGACCAACCTTCATCGAATTCGGCCGTTATCAGTCGCAGATCAACGGGCGGTTCCTTTTCCTCAATCCGTCGGCAATGCTTGCAGTTAGCTGGACATGGGCGACGAGATAGGGCGTCAGCATTTCCATGAACTCCGCCCTTTCGATGAACAATTTCGTAGTCGTATGACTGCAATCTTTCGATCCATCTCGCAACTTGTCCCTCGGGGTTTTTGAAGTTAAGTAGCCATCTCAATGATGCATGGTCCGTTCGAAGAACAAATTTCTGGCCATATAGGTACTTGTGGAACTGCTTGGTGGCCTCTATTATAGCCAATAGCTCCTTCCTGGTCACACAGTAGTTCCTCTCACTTTTTGAAAGAACTCGACTGTAATACGAGAGGACTCTTTCTTCGCCATTGATCTGCTGGGAGAGTACAGCTCCAATACCGCCGTTGCTTGCATCGGTGTCAACCACAAACATTTTTCCGGGTTTCGGATACGCCAGTACGGGTGATTCACATAGCTTTTCCTTCAGGGTCTCAAAGGCTGTCTGGCATTGTTCATTCCAGACATACGGGCGATTTTTCTCGGTTAGCTGATGAAGACACTTAGCTATTTTGGCAAAGTCTTTGACGAATCTTCGATAGTAGGTTGCCAGGCCCAGGAAACTTCGTAGTTGGCGCTTGTTGTTTGGTGTTGGCCAGCTTTTCACGGCTTCAATTTTCTCAGGGTCTGTTTTGACCCCTTCTGCTGATACGACATGTCCCAGGTATTTTACTTCAGCTGCGAAAAGGGTACACTTGTCGGGACTAAGTTTCAAATTTGCCAGTCGCAGTCGGGAGAAAACCTCTTCTAAGTTCCGCACATGCTCTTCGAACGTTCTCCCGATGACGATGATGTCATCTAGGTACACCAAGCAGGTTTTCCAGGTTAGACCACGTAGCACGTATTCCATCAAGCGTTCGAAAGTGGCTGGAGCATTGCAAAGCCCAAACGGCATCACCACAAACTGCCACAATCCGGTCCCAACTGAAAATGCGGTCTTCTCTCGGTCCTTCTTGTCAATTTCTACCTGCCAGTAGCCACTCTTGAGATCGAGTGTAGAAAACCATTTTGCGTCGGCTAAAGTGTCCATGATGTCATCGATGCGTGGGAGCGGGTAACTATCTTTCTTAGTAACGTCGTTAAGCTGCCTATAGTCGACACAAAAGCGAGTGCTACCATCCTTTTTCTTTACTAGAACTACAGGCGCGGCCCATGGACTTACAGAAGGTTCAATAATGCCTTGTTTTTCCATGTCCGAGATCAGCGCGCTCACTTCTCCTTGTTTGGCTATAGGGAGACGTCTTGGTGCTTGTCGAATCGGATTGGCTCCCTGTGTGTCTATGACGTGAGTTACCAAACTCGTTCGGCCTTGGTCATCCGGGCTTGTTGAGAAGATGTCACTGTACTTGGTGACCAGATCAGAGGCTCGTTTGAATAGCTGCACCGGCAATTTGACTTGCTTCAATATTGCAGACGTGGATTCCCTGGCTTTTTCTGTGTCTTGCCTCCTTTTCCAATGATGGTTGTGGGTAGCTTCCAAAGAGGTGATGGTGGAAACAGGCTGGCAGCTGCCGATGACTTCTCCCGCTTTGATGCTCGTGGTTGAGTCTGCGGTGTTAAGGACTCTAACCGGCACATATCCGTTCCTTAAAGATCTTACAAGGCTTCGTCCTACAATCAAACTGCGCAATGCGGATGTCTTCGTTGGCTCTATCAGGTAAGATCGGTGGTCTCCAGAATCACCATCAAGCTTGGCCCATACAATGCTTTCGGAAGAATTCGGTACATCAGTGTCAGTACATACCACTACATTCATCTTGGGGATTTGGACGCTGGGATCCTCCATCAGTACTTCGACATTCTGCCATTTCAAGACACGTTTTCCCAAGTCCGACATGATTCCATGTGGTCGCAGGAAATCCATTCCGAGAATGCAGTCATCCATAATGTTTGCGACCAGAAAATTATGTCGGAACACAAGATCTCCCAACTGTATCTGGAGGTTGACCTCTCCATGAACAGGTGCAGTTTCTCCCGTAGCTGTCCGTAGTGAGAAAATTCTGCCCTTGTGAAGTTGTTGCTGTCTAACTAGGTCTTGTCGGATAATCGATCGGGTTGCACCAGTGTCGATTGTTATGGTGCAGTGTTCTCCGTCAATTTGACCCGGAAGGCATAAGTCCGCTTCTCCACGATGTAGTCTTGACACGGTGATGGTGGTGCTGGGGACGTCGATCCTCCTAGCCAACCTCTGCCCCACGAAGTTGGCTCTTACATGTTTCCCGACCCCTCTGTTTGAAGGGCTTCCATTCAGGGCTCCTGACTCGGTCTGGATCTCCTCCTAGCTGCACACCCTGGACAATAGCTCGGTTTTCTTCGCTTCTTGCAGTCTCTTTGCAAGTGCCCCTTCTCTCCGCAATTCCAGCACCTAGGCGCACCATTTACATGCGGGTCTCGCTCAATTTCCACGCGTTCACACCTGCACTCGTCTGTCACTACTTCACGAACCCGGGCAGTGGTACGAGTCACATTTTTCGCTGCCTCAAAGTTCAGACTGTAAGCCAATGCGTCCTTAACCGTTTGCTTTTGAGCTAAACGCACGGCTTGTTGCAATTCCGGGTCCTTTAGTGCGCTGATGAATGCCTCTGTCGCTGCATCATCTCGATGTTCTGGGTCGTAGGCTGGGTAAGCCAAAAGTGCTAGTCGCTCAATGTCTTGGGCTAGCTGCTGTAGGGTCTCACCAGACTTCTGCACCCGATGCCTTAGCTGTGACCGATAAATCTGTTTTAGATGATCGTCTCCATAACGCATGTCGAGCGCATTCATTATAGCATTCGGGTTTGAGTGCAATTCATCGGGGATCGTCTGCAAAAGCTCGGCAGCTGGGCCTCTTAGAGCAAAAATCAGTGCAGTTGCTCGTTCCTGCTCATTCCAGTGATTCGCCCTTGCGGTCCAGACCGTTTGCCCATCGAATATTGGTGCTTGTACATTTCTAGATGAGCTTTGCGCTGCGGTTATAATTGGTGCTGGTGGGGCGGTTACTACTGCCTTTGCTGCTTGCAAGTCCTTTTTCACTTTTTCCATCTCATGGTTGATTCTCTCCTCGACCTGGCTGATCTCAAGGTTGATTCTCTCCTCGACCTGGTATACCTTCTCCCCGACGCATTTAATTTGGCTGTTGAGACTACTGAGCTCTGCTTTTATTTCGGTTGACTGTTTTTCCAGCTTCTGTGTGATGTCTGCCTTGATTTCGAACGCTTGTTGGTCTAGTTTCGCTGATTGTTCATTTAGCTTCGCTGATTGTTCATTTAACTTCGCTGTTAAATTGGATGACTGTTGTCGCTGTTCTTGCTGCATCAGCATTAACATTTGCATCAGCGCATTTTCTGGTTCCTTTGGTTTTGGTGTTTCTGCTTCACCACCTTCTGCGCCTTTTTCTGCATCTGAGGGCTCACCCGAATCCAGATACGCGCCTTCCGATTCAATTGCGTCACGCAAGCGTGCAATCAGTGTGGCCTTTGTACCTTGCGTAGCCAGGTTGCGCTGTTCCAACTCTTCCTTAAGCTCCGACATGGTCAGTTCATTAATTTTTAAGTTTAGGCTTCGTGGCATTTTTAATGTTTCTTTAAATTTTACTATTGTGCACTATAAAAATGTTCAAATTTTCACTTTCAAGATTTTAATCTCACTTCTCGACACCACTGTCGCGTGTTATTGGTTCGCGGCCTATAATTTTAACGTTCCGGGAAAGTGAAAACGCAACGTCTTTTAATTTAAGTTAAAAGAGTTTATTTAATTCAAGAAAATGCACAATAATCAGTTTAACACTTTCACTAATTTTAATTTTCAAAATAAAATCTAACACTTGTCCATAAATTTCTTATCGCAATTGTCTTCTAAATCACTCCACTATTACGAAAACACACTTCCCACACACTTTCGCAGTTCTTATCGCGGTCGAATGAATGATTATCCCCATTCATTCAGCTCGCCTTTATATAGGGTCTCTACCTATTCACCCATTTCTCGTACATGGGCGAATGTTCTACCGAGAGGTACCTGGTAGGTTCGAGCAAGTTCATGAATGGAGTGACGTCACTTGCAGATGTTGATCATGCTTGTTGGGTTCGAGTAAATTCATTCGTTGACGTTCTTAATGATGATGAAAGCAATTGCGACAGTAGCTCGCAGAATTATTTGTACATGTAATTATTTGTACATGTAACATCAATTTTTTTAAACCTTGCAGCTGTTAGTGTTTCATATCATTCCATATTGTTTCGATATTTAAACTTGGGAAATACTTTCTCCATGGTTTCAAACGTCAGCTTCTCTAACTTTGACAAATAGATATCTATTTCATCGTTAGTTAGATTCCTGTCATGAGGAATCATAGAGCAAGCACTGCCATCATCAGAAGGAGGACATTGCTTCTGGTACTCTCGATTAAACTTCTTTTGAAACTTTCCCCAGTCTGTTTTTTCAAAATTCAACCAATGATTTTCATGTTGAACTGGAATCAGGAAGAAATCAGCCCTTTGATGATTGATTTTCATTACAACTGCGTTATGGTCGCTATCATAAGGAAGCACCTGCAGTTTCCGTTGAGGACTGTTAAAGCTGAATTTAAGTCCTGCGTCAGCAATGCAGAGGTCCAAATATGAGTTTGTCCTAGGGTATGCTGAGAACTCCGACCCATATAGATTGCACCTGTTTTCAATTTGGTTCTCTGTTATCCACGATTTCAGGAAAACACCTCTAGGATTATTGGTAGCGTTCAGCCATGATGTATACTTGGCGTTCAGGTCACTAGCAAGAATAAAATAACTATGCAGCCTGTTTAATCCGAGTATTTCAAACAAGTGGTTGAGTTCCTCCTTGAGCTTGAGAACAGTTCCACCAGTTGCATTGGCAGAGATAACGAAGAGGTTATCCCCACCTGTCAGTGAGATTTTGATAACGGACACTTCAAGAGATTCAAAGCGACCATTTTAATACTTTGGAAACAATAGGGTCTTCGAACCAATCTCCCAGTGCCACCTCCCCCACCTCCTTTTACCCTATCGTGTCTTACGAATTCAAAATCCTTGAATGTCAAGGAGTGCCATCAATTTAGGTGGGTTTCAGTGAGAAGCATGATGTCAGGCTTTTGCTTGACAAGGAACTCTAGGAGACAGTCACGTCGATGTAGGCTCACAATGGAGTTGTTGTTGATCGAGATGAGATGAATCCTATCAGTGAGAATGTGACTGACAACTTATTTTGAGACATTTGAAAACCCTAAACGCTGAAAAACAATGTTAATTTTTGAATCTTGTTTATCGATTCTCTCCGACAAGAAATTTACTTGCTGATAAATTTTAAGGAGCAGCTCATTATTGCCACTTATATTATTTATTTTATTTACATTGTCTGCTGGTCCTCTCGCAGCAAGTGCAAACGACACCCCGGGCTTGACAAAGTTGGTAGGTATTACACTGCGGTGTGCTTGACTTTGTTTTGGAGTGATTTTTACCTTTGCATCCTCGATATGATGCTGGATGACCAAAGACACCACAGTTCATACGATATAATTTTTCTTTTGGCTCCGCATGAAACAATTTGCACTCGCCGGGAGCATGGATGTCTTTGCATTTAGCACACCTATATTTATTTCATGGCGCAATTGACAGCCAAATGCCCGAACCTTTGACACGTGTAGCACTAGTTAACCTCACTTTTCTAGAGGCGTTACCATCTCACCACAGAAGTTCAAGTACCTTGCTTTTTGCAGGGAATTTGAACTGCTTTTGTTGGAAATCTGGACTGAGTAATAAGGCAACTTTTTATGCTCCAGAATCGATCTCCTTGTTGCAAAGTTTGTAAAGGAAATAAGTTGTATTTCTGGTGCAACTTCTTGGAGCACCTGAAGGAGATCGACTGTGTCCTCATTGAAGTGCAGACTCCTCAATAAAAAGGTTGGGGTTCTCTCGCGTTTGGGGGTGTATGTAAAATGCCGAACATTTCCAGAATTTAACTTACTTTTTGCTGCCTGGAAATCAACCAACGACTTTGCCTTAATCGTCAGTTTATCGGCATCAACTCTTTGATCTCATTTAGCTTATTTTCCGCTGCCAAAAGCCGAACCATATCTTTGCCCGTTTACCCAAATACATTGATTGGTGGGAATTTTTCTTTCTTTTAATTAATCTTGACAGACGGACCAACACACAAAACTTTTTGTTTTTTCTCCCTATTTTTAATTTTTAGGTACTCTATAAATCCATTATCTAACTTAGCAGAACAATAATCAGAAGTTTTACCTGGATCCTCTTCAATATTCATCGTATCTTCAAGTCCAACTAGCGCTGCATAATAATTCTTGCTGTCGTTTGCTCCACCTACGCTGAGGACATCCTCTTGATCAGCTTCTTGTTTTGGCTTCTTAGTTTTCTTATCACCAGTTTTTGAATTTGCTTTTTAGCCTTTCTTGCTTTCTTGAGATTTGTTGAATGTCAATGTTCCAACAAGTGCTTCTAGTGGTTTGATTCGAAGCTCGAGCTCTTCATTTTCTTTCTCAATCTTTAATCAGCCGCTCGACCTCGATGACCGATAAAATTTGCGGTTTTTCTTCTTTATTATAGTATCTTCTTTTGAGTTTTTTTCGCCCGTAATCGTTGGCGATAGACACGATCTTTCTGGTTGATGGCTGAAGCCAATGGGCTCCTCCATCTTGTTGCTTTTGCAGCCAGACTAGAGGGAATGTTCTCAAACCGGGACTTCCTTTGAACGTATTTCTACTTTTGATACTTCTTCAGGAAATGAATTTCAGGTCTTCAAAAAATACTCGAGTAATTCGACGGTGATGGTTTTCAATTTAAAAAAATTATTTTCAACTGACCTTTGTGAAAAATTAATTAATTTTTAAAGTTAATGACAGGAGCGATTTGAAAACACGTCTACACGCAACGAGTGCTAGACGTAGAATCACGCCCGCATTGAGAAACGTGAGTTGATGTCGAATTGCTAATTTGGTTTTCGTAATACACATTCAAACATATATACGATAGCGAAAGTCAGACATCTGTTGGAAACTAAACAAAGGAGAATGTATTGGGGCATGTTTTTTTATATGAAAATGGTCTTCGATACGGTGTGGTTAGATGGACTAGTTTTTAAACTCATTGAGGACAGGTTCCCCAGACATCATGTTGCCATAATGAGCAATATGTTCTATGGGAAATCTAACAATAATGGACGAATTCAAAGTCTTATTTATTTATTAACACTATTTCACAGATCCGTGAATCCAATTACAAAATAGGTAATGAAATATAATATAATACATGCGAATAAACAAAATTTTAATAAGAAAAAAAAATAAGAATATAAGTACTAATAAAATGTTGTAAGCTAAGGAGAATGTTGTGCTATATGCTTTTAAAAGCGTTTAAGGAGTGAGGCAGAGGACCCAGCTCGAGCTCATTGTAACGACGTGATACACGTACTAAGAATGAATAAAAATAAGTATCGGTACGAGCAAAGGGCACAAAGAATATGTCAGTTCAACGCGTTCTTGAGGTGGGACGTATATAAAGCATTTCCCGAAGGTTGGATGAAAGAATTCCGTGATATAATTTAAATAAGCAGCACATGTCTAAGAATTCTCTGCTATTTTTGAGTTATGGAATGTTGAGGATCTGTAAGCACTTATCGTAGGAGCTGGTCTGCAGCGGGGAACAGTCACTGCACCTCTGCTTTCCTCAACATTTACAGACAAGCTTTTGAACGGCTTTGATTTTAACATCTTGCCAATGCAATCAATGGTAGCATTTTGCTCATGATCTGATCATTTAAACGGCAAACCGAAAACCTACGATAGTTCAGAGCAATCTTCAAAAAATATTTAATGATGTGCAATAATTCTACATCGACAACTTGCAAATGTAAATTAATGCATAAAAATGCATACCAATTTTGTTTCGGGGCATGCTGCATGGGCTCGAATATGAATAGAGATTCATATGCATCGAGTTTTTGTGGATTAGTTACACTTTTCAATAACTGAAAATTATCAACTAACGGTACCGTCTAGTGTCTTCCTGGGTTGTCCAAATCCAATGCGTGTCCAGCAATACCTTTATTTCCGTATTTAATCTTGATGCATCTTTTGTCCAATATACTTTATATCACATTCCATGTAATTGACGATATATAGATTGTGCTTTTCTGTTTTAGTGTAAATTGATCCATCGCAGAGCGAAGGAGTGAGCCAAGCTGGCGGGTATTATTATGGGGAATCCTAAGATTGGCTTTGCTAAATCCCTTCCTTGAATTATACATGTTAAATTAACTGCTTTTAGCTAATTTTTCTGCTAATATTTAATTATTTCATTCGTAGTTTCGCGTCTAGCACTGAAGAAAGTCGGCAATATCAGCTGAAATGCATACGGATTGTTTAATATAAAATATGTTTTCAATATCTACCCTAGACAGCGCTATCAGTGTATGCCCCTCTTAACGTTCCAGATTCTTGCATAATGTCATAATGTCGGTTGCCAGAACTGTCATTTACAGTCACTCACCTTTAGTTCACGTGGTGAGAGAACACCATTATCGACAGCTTCAACCCCCCCCCCCCCTTGGATTCGTTCACTCCTTCAAACGAAAGCTGTGGAGAGTACTCCTCAAGAATTTACTTATTGAAATTCGATTGATTTATTAATACCTGTACCATCTTATATCTATGGATTTTATTTTTCTTTACTATTTTATAAATAGAAACTTCTTTAATTTAATTACAATGATAATAATAAAATGTATCAGAACACAACCCAAATCTGATGGACCTTGCAGGTTTTAACAATTCAATTTTGCTGTAATACTCGTATACCTGTTAGAAATAGAATCTTAATAGGTTTTAAATGAAATATTTGCCACTAAAAAGGGTGAAATAAAAAACTTTTAGAAAAAAAAACCGACTTCAAAGCGCCCTAAAAAGAATAACATAAATTTCATAGAAGCGGTGCCGAGTCAGTTACCCCGTTTCAACATAAACACTCCCAACATGTGCACCATCCCAAAAGAAACGGTAAAAACTGAAATTTGTTTCATCCATTTTAGGGTGTTTTGAAATTGGTTCCTTGTTTTTTCAAAAAGTTTGTAGTCTCGATTTGTTATGAAATCGTGGTAGGTTATAATTAATATCAAAGGTTCGTTATGTGAGTAATAACATTGCATTAACTATGTTTAAGCTTCCAGCGGGCGCGTGGGCGGCAATTTGGCCGCCTTTTTAAATAAACACATGCCCATAAGCCAGCGAAGCACAGCGAGGCCCATAGGTATGCTTTAATAAGCACATAAGACAACAAATGGCATGTCAGAAATATTTTTTCCACGCGATCGCCCTGTGTCAGTCAGTTCCAAAGTTGAGTGTGTCAGGTCAGCAGTGTTAAGGCGGCCAGATTGCCGCACCGCGCCTTTTTGTGAACAATTTTTTTCTTGTCGTCCAACCAAAATGTTAGTACCTAAATTTCCAATTATATTGCATATTTACTGTAGTTTTACGAATGGTCGTAGCTAATTTTACAAAGTGTTGTTTTTAATATTTTTTCTGAAGTTCAAACAAAAAAATCTATTATTAGTATTTCCTCTCATACAGGAAACGTTACAGCAGGCCGGAAGATATTCTTCGAATTCTCCGAGAATTGGAAGAGGAGGAGAAGGCACAAGGCAAAATCGAAGAAAATGATGAGGATTCCGACGATCCAGACTACGAGCATGAGGAAATTGAGAGAGACGAGCATGACTGTGACTCTGAAATTGAACTGGATAGAGGAATCGAGGAGACTTTGGATGTTGGTGAGAGCTTTCGATTTTTTATTGGGAAAGATCAAGAAACGTTGTGGGCAAGTGAACCAATTGAAGGTATTACAAAAGCCAAAGCAAAAAATGTGGTGAAAGTTTTTCCAGGCCCTAAAGCGGCTGCTCGTAACTGTCATACAGAAATTGACTGTTTCTCAGCTATAATGTCCCCTGATATGATTGATGACATAGTCCGCTATACTAACATATACATTCAGAGAATAAAAAGGCCAGGTTTTGAAAGCAGAGAGAGATTTTAGATGGACTGACAAAATAGAAATTCTATCTTTTTTTTGGGTCCTTATTTTTGTTGGCAGTGAAGAGAGGCAACCGTACCAATCTGGCTGAATATTTTACTACAAATGGCACTGGTTTTACGATCTTACGAGCAAACTTTAGCGAAAGACGTTTCCGATTCCTGATGAGGTGCATACGGTTCGATAATGTAAATACACGACCCCAACGAGCAAATACAGACAAGCTGACCCCAGTTCGAGAAATTTTGAACAAATTATTAGAAATTGCCAACAGTCCTATTCTCCTGGCGAGTTTCTGACCGTTGATGAAATACTCGTTGCTTACAGAGGCCGCTGCAGCTTCATACAGTACATGGATAAAAAGCCTGCTAAATACGGGATAAAAATATACGCCTTATGCGATGCTTGAACTTTCTACACATATAATGTAGAGATCTACTGTGGAAAGCAAACGACGGGCCCCTACGCTTCTACAAATAAGCCTTATGACATCGTCACCAGATTGATAAGGCCAGTAATAAAAACAAATAGAAATATTACCACGGACAACTTCTTTAGTAGCTATCCTTTAGCAATAGATTTGTTAAAGAATGGATTGACCTTTTTGGGTACGCTCAAAAAAAACAAAAGAGAAATTCCTCCGGAGTTCATAATAGGAAATCGTAGGATGGTACCGGGGAGTAACAAGTTTGGTGCTCAACCTGACGTCACTTTAGTCTCCATGGTGACCAAGAAACACAAAGCTGTGCTTGTTCTGTCTACTATGCATGATAGTAACTTTGCTGATGAAGAAACTGGCAAGCCTTATCAGGTACTTGATTACAATGCCACAAAAGGTGGATTGGGCACCGTGGACCTCATGTGTTCGAGGGCTTCCACTTCCAGAACAACTTGAAGGTGGCCAATGGTGGTGTTTTATCGACTACTTGATGTAGCAGGGATCAATTCCTACAAACTTTTCGGGGCCAATAATCCTTACAGTAGAATGTTAGAAGAACATACTTGTACAACTTAGGCATGTCACTCATGGAGGAAAATTTGAAGTACAGGGCCACAATAAATACCCTTCCATGAGAAATACAGTGCTTTTTGGAGCAGTACAAAGAAGCTACTCCACCGGATCGACCAGAGGGTACTATAAGCACGAAAAGGTCTATTTGCTATTTATGCGGTAGCAAGAAAAACAATAGGACGTCCTTGTCCTGTTACAAATGTGGACGATTCGTGTGCAAAAAAAAAACACTCATTGGTGGTAGTTTCATGTAATTCGTGTGCAGAACATGAAGAACATCATGAAAATGTGTAATTTCACAAGCATTAGAATTACCTTGTATATGTACAGAATAAATTGTTTATCTAGTTCATAAGATCATTTTCCTATCGTTCATATTGAATTCCTTTATTTTTTATAAGTCAATTAAATTTGTAGTTTTATTTACGCTATCAGATAAAAAAGAAAGGCAAAAGATGGCTGAACGACTGTCTATCGATAGTCAGAAATTTTGTTCCCATAAAATTAATAAATAAACAATTTAAAAATATATGTATTATGAAGCTGGTGTTTTCCTAATATATCTGTTAAAAAAACAACGATAAGTAATATAAATACGCATTTACATACATGAAAACAGAATGAGCTCTGAGGCGGCCAAAATGCCGCGACGCGCCCGCTGTTGTGAGTTTCAACCACGCGCCCGCCGGAAGGTTAGTATAAAAAGCAAATGAAATAACTATGTAACTTTAAAAACTTACGTGCAATCGTAATCATGCCCACAAAAGAACAAGGTTTGCCTTCTATGATCTCCAATTCCTTCATGCGTCACTCCTTGTGTGAATGTGCATTCGCGATCACCACTTCGTACACATGTTTCAAAATCTTTCTTAAGCCAAGCAGGATCTGGCAAAGGTAACTCTGGAAAAGCTGCTTTTCGCTCCACAAAATACCAAGGGGCACGAACATAGTAGAACCAACTGATCACCCGTTCAATAGGATCGCGAACAACATTGAGATAAATTGGCATGGGAAAATTGAATTTGGTGAAATTTGTGTAGCAGACATGCTTGATGAAAACCGATGGGTCAGGCAGTTCAGAAATGAATTCGGCAAGTTCCTCTTGTTGTGTGTCTCCCAAACGAATTGTTTCAACACGTTGGACGGCATCACGATGGAACTCAAAGTCATTACGGATGGAAAGACGTCTCAAAAGTTCCATAAATGTTTGACTGCCAACTTTTGGAACGCGGTTGAAGAAGACCACATCCATTCCAGCCTTTCGAGTGTTGTTTAGTTCGTGTGCGTTTAGGGCTTGCATCTAGGAAGAAATCAAAATATGTTGTTAGTTCCATGTTTTAATTGAATTATGGATACAAGTCTATTCTGAATTTATAAATAAATTCATTTTTAAAAATATTTACAGTCTTGCTGCCCTTTCCATAATTATATTTTTTTCACATATATCTACTACTGAATCGTCCACTTCTCGCCATAAACTTGGATAATGCTAGCTTCCTTTTGAAAATCTGTAAATTCTACGAAACTTTTAATTCAATCATATATATCTTCCTGGATATACTAAAAAAGAAAACAAAACATCCTTAATTCTAATGGCACATTTAATATCACAACATGTTTCACAAAAAATTACTATCTATTCTTAATGCTAGATATTGTTTATATAAACGTTGTTTGCAGAATTGGTAGAACTCAATTTCATTAGTGAAATTCCGTCGGACCATTTCTTTGACTTTCTCGCTAACGATTGGTTTGGCCTTATTTTTATTTGTATTCGTGTACAAGTCCGTGTTAGCTGAAAATATTGCTGGGTTAAAAATAATGATTAACATTTAATATGCGCTGAGTTACCCAAATAAACATTTCTTGCTCCTTTGAAAAATCTTGGAATATAATGCTCCAAAACAGTCAAAGTTATATTTGTGTCTTCCCATGACCCCACAACGGCGTAGTCCTTATCAACGGTGTGTTTAGCTATTTGGGCTGCTTTGCGTGAATTAAATGGTCTACAATAAGTTATTTTTGATAGGTAATTACTATTAAGGCTGGTTTGATGACATACTGGATGCAGAAGGCGATTTCAAAAGATGTAATCAAAAATATTTTTAATAATTTCACATCCCGCATCCAGAACTAATTTATGTACTTACGCGCAATCCTCTTTTGAGTGGCCACAAAAGAAAAGTGTTTGCCTAACATGTCCCGCTCCCGTTGCCCTTGATTCCTGCTCATAAGTACATTCGGGATCATGAGTTAAAACGCAAGTTTCGAAATCTTTTTTGAACCATGCCGGCTTTGGCATTTTTATATCAGGAAAGCGTTGCCTCCTCAGGACTAGATACCAAGGACTACGAACATAATAATGCCAACTGATAACACGCTCAACAGGATCACGTACTAAATTTATGTAGATTGGCCGAGGCATGTTAAGTTTGGTGAAATTCATGTAGCTAAAATGTCTCATATATGCAGCAGGCTCGATAAGACCAGCAACTATGCGAGCATAGTCTTCTTGACGATCAAGACTGAGAAACTGTGGAATTCCTTTTTCCGGTCCGTTCAAGCGAACATCAAATGTATTCGCTCGACCTAATTCCCGTATTAGGGCCATCATTGATTCGCTACCAACTTTTGGAACTCGATTGAAAAATAAGATTTCCATTTCAGCTTTTCGAGTATTATTTAGCATGTAAGGTGATAACTGGGAAAGCTGTTGATAGAGATGTTTGCATGATAAAATTTATAACGCGTTAAAACTTAATTGATGTGAGTGGAAGACACGTATTTGATTCAATGGTGATGTGGTAGCCACGTTGATTTAAGCACTTATTTTATTCGTGTGAATGAAAAATGAAGTTGAACAGCGATGAATTAATAGCTCGTTATTTACATTTTGTGCATATAAACACTCGTAGAATCAGTTTCGGTCGTACAGATTTGACTTTTTGGATCGCCTCCTAGTCATAAAAATTTCCAACCGTAGAGAAATATTCTTAACAGAGGCTTCTCGTTCGACTCCAAAAGAAAACAATGATGACGTTACCTAAGACTTCGTAGTTCGCTACGGTCAGGTCAAAAATTGCTTGTGAATATATGGATTGAGACCTAAGATTAACTTCTGAATTCTGGTGACTATGTAGCAATAGCCCAAACTAAACATTTCTAACATTTTTTTTTTATTTTTAATAGCTGTCGAACCAACTTCTTGGAGTAAGCAGGCGCGTTTTGACTCATTTTAGTCATCTTCAATGTCTCCTCTTATGACTTCCAATATTCTTGAAACTGGCCCAATTTCAACTAAAAACACTAAAAAGCAATCCAAAATAGACGATGCAGCCAGCAGCAGTAGTCAAGATGTTCACAGCAAATCGGGAGCGGAACTATCGACGATGAATACAATGAAAGTAAAGACAGACGAAAAACGGAGATTAACGGACAGCCTTATCCAGACTGAGATTCTTGTGGCGTTCGAGCACAATAAAAATATGATGCAAACGCCAAAATGACGGTGAAAGGAACAGAAGAAAATTCTGCAGGATACACCACATGCTCAAGCGGTGAGGAAAAATATAAAGAACATCAAGAATCAGATTATTCCTGCTGCTGTCGCTACCAAAGCGATCAAAGCAAGGATATTAAGGCCCGAAATAATAACGAACCTATTCTGAAGCCCACTAAGTTATCACGACAGGAAACGAAAGGAGTGACCAGACAAATAAAGCGCTGTTGTGTGATTTCACTGCCACCGTTGAAAATGTGGCTGAGGTACTGTACTCGGAAATGGAAGCCAATAACCTCTTTCAAAAAAGGAGGTCACACAGTACAATTGCCGTCCAATTACACCAAGAAGAATGGCTAATCCGAAAAGCGGAAGATGATCTGAAAACAATGAAATCTGCATATGACTCACCAAACATCAGCAAAGATCTGAGGAGTTTCTGGACTGTATAGGACAATATTGGAGAAGCTACTTAAAATCCGAAGAAGACCAGAAACCAAAGAAGAGCAGAAAGCGAAAGAAGCGCTGATGGCTAAGCCTAAAGAGCACGCGCAGATAGCTCCACGATCAAAAATCAATAAAAGATTTGCGTCTAGCCTAATCGAAGGAGATTGGGATAGAAGATAATAGGAATAGGCACTTGATGGGCATGGAACGTTGAATCACGGGTTTCAGATAGCGCTGACAAAAGGAGCGAAGAAAAACGCAAAGGAACTCCTTCAAAAGTGCCAAAAAATAAAGTTCATGCCGACGCCCAACAAGAAAAAAGGCCTAATGCGAATCAGGAGAGAAAAAGCCTCGACGAAGACCCCGGCAGCTGGCACTGCTCGTAACACCGCAAGATGGCCTATCCTACGCAGGAGTGTTGTGGGATGCAAGGGGGAATATAAAGGCCAAAGATACTAATCTTACTAACCAAGCAGTACAATTAACTTAGTTGGATTACATACCGGTCGTATTCGGAGCAGAGGCCGATAGCAAAGAAGTATTCTGCGAAAAAAGATCTTGGCAAAAGCACAATTATAGCCTCCCTCCAGCCGATGGAAATGATCGAAATAAGAGCTATTGACTACGACACAGACCTGATTCAGGTAAAAGAGGCCATCAAAAGAGAGCTCCCTAGTGTGGGCAGGATTAAAGCGATGCTGACATCAGAAAACCGTAGGGAAATATGCATGGTCATCATTGATTTGACCGAAAAGCATGAAGAATAATTTCTGAATATTGGCTAAATAAAAATAAGGTGTATCATTGAAGGATCGATATCATCTTTCCAAGCCAAGCGTAATGCTGTTGAGGGCGCTGTTTTTAGCGTAGATGGCAACGTGCTCATTGTGAAAGACTTTAACGCTAAATTAAACGAGTGAGGCATGCCTTTAGTAGATTCCTGGAGAAAATGAATCCAAGATTTGGTGGGAAGGACGGCACTTGTCAGGCTTTACACATTAACAACGCCAATTTTGTGCCAAAGTGGCTATGATGGAGCAATACCGGACGTGTCAGTTGCCTTGGAGTCTTTAATATGGAGGATACATAGTTTGAGAGTTTTAAAAGACTACTCAGCCAGTATTCATCTGTTGATTTTGCTTGAGATCAGTCATGTTGTCTCCCGACGTCCGTGCTCTCAACCTCCTACAATTGGGTGGAACATCAGAGGGATGGCTGCTGAGAGATTCGTTGAGATGCTCACGGCAGGTGCATCGCTGCAGAGTGATTCACAAGAGACAGAAGAACTGGCAGCTCAAAACCTGATGAACCCAACTATGAGTTTCATCACGACTGCTTACAGCGCTTTTATGCTTTTTCAAAAACACTGGCATGGCAAGCCTCCATTGTATTGATGATTGACTGAAATCTCTGAAAAGTGAAGGGAGTATCAGAAGCTTCAGCGTGAGGCTCAACACCCACGGAGCCGTGACGAGGCATGCAACCATAAAGCAGCATATATGCCTTTACGAATTGATGAACAATAGCAAGACTCGTTGCTGGCAAGATCTAGTGAACACTGTGAACAAGGATTCATGGAGTCTTGGCTACAAGCTAGTTATGCAGAAGCTTGGCACCCTACGGGGGCCTTGCACACATGAAGCAGAAAAAATGGACGAGATAGTTCAGGTATCATTCTCCGCCCATCCCGTCTGTGCTGGTGCTGTCCATGATGAAGCAGCAGTGGAGTACCTACTCTTCACACAGCTAGAAAAGGCAGTCCTATAATTGATGAAAAAGAAACAGTATTATTATTGAAGGCAAGGAAGTATCCAGGCCCAGATGGTGCTCCAGCTGAGGTATTACAACTTATCTATCACTATTGTCATGAATTCCTACTCAACATGCTTACATATGGGACGGGATTCTCCAAGTTCAGTAGAAGATGATAAGGCTCATGCTGATAAGTAAAGGAAAGTGTTATCCCCAATCGCCATCTGCATACCGCCCGTTAGGCATGTTAAACATGGCTGGGAAAGTGCTAGAGGGTCGCATCAACGGAAGACTCATTGACGTGATTCATGCTACTGGGGATCCATCTCTTCGACAATATGGCTCTAAAGTAGGACGCTCCACAATTTATGCGATTTCAGAGGTGATGAGCGCAGTCCAAAAAGCAGAGGCACTTAGACACACTAAGCTACGGATCGTTCTGTTGGTAACAATTGATGTGAAAAACGCCTTCTACTCCACTAGATAAGTCAGTATCCTGGATACGCCAGATAACTCTTTTCAAGCTCCAGAATATCTGATAAGGGACTGCTTGAAAAACTGAAGCCTGTTTTATGACGCGGCACAGAGCCAACAAAGGATGAAAGTTATACCGGATCTTGCCCGGGGATCTGTCCTTGGTCTAGACCAGTGAAACGGATCTTACGACAGACTACTGAGAGTGGTGATGCCAAATGTCCTACGGTTGATCAGTTAGACTCTGTCATTCAAGAAAAAACAAATAATTCAGGTGATCTGCAATGGCATATTGAATTGATGCATTTTTACAAATAGTCCTACATCCCAGACAATAACACGGCCTACTGATTTCCTAGAGTTTAAACCTGTTCTGATACGTTGGACTGCTCTGACTGCTTCGAGTTCGATCAAGTGCATAGCTCTGATGACAAATTGGTCTTCCGGAATGGTACCTTTGTCAGATATAACCTCATTGAGTCGATGTAGAATGACCATTCCCCCAGTTTTGTGAAAGTTGTAGATGTTTTTAAGAATTAGGAAAAACAATAATAATATTGTTTACTATAGGCAAAATAATTGCGAGTAAAGTTAAAGGTGCTGAAGTGCTCAATTTCGAGCACTAGGGCTAATCTAATCACGTGACTCAGGGAGTAGTTGGGATCCAACAAATTGGATGATAAGGAGGATGATGAAATTGAGGAAGAAAGCTTTTTGCTAGAGTCACTGAGCTCCATAACATGCGAAGAAGCAGACCGAATCCAAAATGACATGCTCAGAGAGCTTGCCGACGTGAAAACTAAACAAACAATAGTCACTGCTCTAACGGGTGCTGATGAGCCAATATAGACATCTCCGACACCGTCGCTCGCTTTGATGGCACCAATGCCTGCCTCTTTCTCGCAATCAGTCGCAGACAATATCCAGACCGTTATATCGTCCAACACATAGAATGGAATGTTATTATCGTATACTATTGCGACGCTACAAACGATCACCACAAAATGCAGACCACCCTTCCGATTCTTGCTTTGAGTCCCTAATCCGCTGACACTATGGAGACCACCAGGTATAAAAAAAAATTCTTAATCCGCTGCCACTACGTAGACTAGCACTTTAATTTTCACTCCAAATCAATGATCTGGTGCTGGCATGCAGATAATCACTTTGAGTGTTGTGCTGCCGTGGCGCATCAGATAGTTGTCTCAGAGAATTTGATATAAACAAGAAAAGAATATACAACACATCGCACTACATTCCGCTTTCACATGTGCTGGACTTCAGGTGATGTGTGGACTTCTTGTCACCATATGTCATTACTTCTCAGGCTAACGTCCACTGCATAACGACAGTGCCAGAAACCACATTGATGCGCAAAATGTCACCAATATGTTATGATTGCTAGTGGTACAATTATATTAAAACAATTTAAAAGAGGTAAGTTTATGAGTGAGAATAGAATTTGTGCAAATCGCATCACTGACAAAAATGATCATTGGATTGATTCTCTTCGTGGTGAAGGGCAATCCGCTACTGACAATACTTCTGCCCAAAAAGAAGATTGTGTACAAAGACGGAAATCAGTTGCCAATACAATCGGAAATGTGCCATGTTATGAAGCAACCAAGAGTGAAGGTTGATGCTGAACTAACCATTGACGTACGCGATCGACTATATACGATGGTTAAAGAATACACTGGCTGGGCCAATCCAAACATGCCAAGACGAGAATTAAAGTTAAATCAAACGCGACTGTGAATTTGAAGCCGTACAAGATACCGTTTGCCAAATGGGAAACTATCATAAAGCTACTTTAAAATGACATCATCTGCCAAAGTCTATCCGATTATCTATCGCCAATTGTCTTGGTGAAATAAGCAACGGAGAGGATCCGTTGTCCATCAACTATCGTGCACTCACATTTCCGATGCATTCCATGAGGAGCAACTCGCTTCGATCTCGGAGAGTGAATTTTTCATCACCCTGGACCTAATGGCTAGTTATTACCAGATACCACTCAAAGAAACGTCCAAAAAGGGGACTGCTTTCGTAGCCCAACGAAATAATTTGAGTTCAACGTCTGCTTTCGGGCTGGTCAAAGGACTTGCAAGCTTCCAGAAGGCGATCTTATTGCTGATCCAGAGGATGTCATTTGGGAAAGCCATCCCATATATTCATGAAGTTTTAGTCCAAAGCAAAACCATCGACAGAGGCCTCCGCTCATTGGTTGAGCTAGTTTGAGAAGCCGGTGTTACTCTTTGTCGATCAAAATGCGTTTCCTTCATAAACTTCTCACGGATGCTAGTACAAAGGAGGATAAAACAATGCAAACATTGCAACGAGTTCAACCGCACTTTTGGTTCTCCCATATGCGAAATTATATTAAACTATATGCCTTCAACGCTGTTACAACCAAACTACAGCCAGAAAACCAGAAAGTCAGATGCACATATTTGATGTTGAACCGACATCGTTCTCGGTGCTACACATGGATCAACTCAGACTCTTCCCTTGTAGCACCAACATATACATCATCATTGCCGCTTCTGATCCTTTTGGCTAGTTTGTCGTTCTAAAAGCCATTCAAACCCTCAAAATAAGATCAGTCCGTGCTTAATGTACTAAAGTCATACTTCAGACTACCAACTCAACTTATCACCGATCGTTAAGCCACATATACGAGTATGGCGAGAAAATTTGAGATCAGATCAGGTATGTAAAGATCTAAAAGACCCATGAATGGATGAAAAAGTGGAGAGGATCAACCAAAATACCTTCGATTTCCTCCAGCGCCAGCCACTGCAAATGGAACTTTTTCATCAGAGCCATGCAATGAAGTTTTAAAACGATGAAAACTCAACCAGCAAATTCAGTCCAAATGAGATTGCATTGCGATACATCAAACAAAATCTTTTGGTGCTGGCTTTTGATGATGAGCAACTTCCATAAGAGAAAAGCAGTACGAAGATATTGATGACAATAGGACAGAAACGAGAAAAGGACGCACGTCATATCTTGGCCGATCCAAATAACCAACCTACCAACCTGTTCCTGTTCTTGGAATTTTTAAATGTAAGAATCAGCTAGGCTTGACTCATCTTCACGCAAAAACGAGATCAACAAGGTGGAGAAAAGCTTCAACATTTATAGTAAGGGATGCCTGTCAGCAGCCATCAAGAAGATGCTCATAGGGTAAAAGTGTTGCCGCAATTTAGTTTCCATTAGTAGCAGCCTTTCACCAACAAGCGTAGCTGCTTGGCAGAATGCAAAGAACGAAGGAGGGTAACAATAGCACGCGCAAAAACAAAACTTTTCTAGCATTCAAATAGGATAGTGCAATAACATTGAAGCTGCGCTTCGAATATCCACAATATACACAATCAGAACAACCCACAGCAATTTAACTTGTGCTTAGACAACCTACAAAATTCAGTTTCAACTATGAAATATCAAACGTAACTTACTAGTATGTGTGAAGTAATCGCCACCTGTGAATTAAGCTCCAATTTTTGAACGCTTTGGACGTTCGACATTTCGTCAACCTATCCACTTTTTGCAATCACTTAGGATACAAGGAAACAGAGAAAATGTACTCCATAAATTATCACTATTTATTATAAGTAGATAATTTTATCAAATGCAATTAAAAGTATCCCCAAATTAAACCATAACAGATGACGCTGTACGACATACAAAATATTTTATTAAATCTCAGAAAATAAAATCGGATCATACGCCAACAGCATTATTGGGGAGTGTCAAGGTGGCTTTAGAGCAGGTAGATGGATAACAGACCAATTATTTACAGTCAAACAGGTACTTGAGAAATGCTGGGAGTTCAATATAGACGTGCACCAAATTTTCGTTGATTTTAAGCAAGCATATGACAGTATTGATCGTAACATACTATACCAAATAATGCTTTGCTTTGGCATCCCAGCCAAACTAGTCCATCTTACTAAAATGACAATAACGTCGACAACCTCCCAAGTCCGTATCAATAACCAGCTCACCGATGCCTTTGTCACAAATATCGGACTAAAGCAGGGAGATGGGCTGGCCCCATTGCTATTCAATTTGGCTCTGGAGTATGTCATAAAGAAGCTAACTATCAATACGCGTGGTACATTACCAAATAAGTCGAGCAAAGTAGTAACCTATGCGGACGACATCAACTTTTTGTCAGGGTCATTAACAACTGCCAAATAACTTTTCCTGAAACTCGACAGCGAAGCAAAACTAGTGGGGCTAGAAACCAATGAAAGCGAAACAAAGCTCATGACGCAGTCGAGGAAAAACACCTCAAAAACACAAAACATCGAAAATGTTGGCGAATTTGTGTATTTAGGCATCAAAGTTACAAGAACCACCAATGAAAGAGACGAAATACGCCGAAAAATACAGCTCGCAAATCGAATATTTTATTCAGTTCTGACGATTTTAAAGACCAGCTGCATACACAAAAACACAAAGCTCCAACTGTACAAATCTGTGATAAGACCTGTGTTATGCTATGGGTGTGAAACATGGACCCTAACCCAAGCATCCAAAAATATATTGAACGCCTCTGAGCGAAGGGTCCTGAAGCGAACAACCGGAGCAAAGCTAAACGGGGACCAATGGCAAATTTCATATAACCATGAGCTGTTTGAGCTGACCATATGAATCGTATGAATGAACACAAATACCCAAGAAGAAATTCGTTGAGACAACAAAAGGCCGGAGACCAGTGGGGAAATCGAGGAAACACTGTCTGGCTCAGTCGACGAAGACAGTTCATCGCTGCTCGGATTTAGAATTGGAGGACGTGGTCAATGGACCGAAATAAATGAAAGCGCTATTTGCGTGAAGCAAAATCCCGAGAGGGGCTGTAGTGCTAAGAAGAAGAGAGAAAATGACGCTGCGAATTGTGAGCAATAATGTTTGTTTTCACAGATGTATAACAATCAACCTGACGTACAATAATTTCATCTTTTTCTCCACAGTGGAATAAGTCAGAGATATTGTTGTTGGAGTGAAAGCAAACGAAATGACTGAGAAATGGATGGATAAAAAATCCAGTTCTCAAAAATGAGAGAAAGTGGATGAGCAGGAGAAACCCACAAAAGGAACCGCTAGGTAGAGTTAATAAAAGAGCACAAAAAAACGGTGTCCCGCCTCGGGACTGGACACCTGTGAATCGAAAATGTGGAAAAAAATTATGAAGGCAGTTTTTTATGAGAACAACAACGACTTATACCTAACAAATTGAGGTTCGCCAAACTTTGTTGGTAATAATATGATTTATCAATTTTACATTTTCCTGAATAAAATTGTAAGGGTACCCTTTTTTTTAGGTAGAAAGATGTATTACGCACAGAGTGTGGGACTCCCATGCTCGTTACAAGGCGACTGAACTACCCACTAAACACCTCCCCTGTCAACCTGGGAACCCAGCCGGGAGCCGTTTGACACGTTACTTCGGGCCAGGTCTCGTTTTGTTACGCCGTGAGGCACCTTCAAGCTGGGGGATCCCCTTCTAGCGAGAGGCGAGAGGGGAAGAGGAAGTGCCAGAAAAGCAATCCCCAACACCCCGGCTGCTGTGAGTCCTCTTATCTTCTAGGACTGCCCGAACATAATGCGCCGCCTGGTTCCAATCGGAGGACCGTGACTTATCAATCTTGTGCAGGTAAGCCTGAAAACAACCATGCCCGCTCAAAAACTGAGTCAGATAGAAGTCAGTCTCACCATGCGTCCGATTGAGCCACGGTCTAACATCCGGGATAAGGCACGCAGTCCACCTTCCGTTCGTGCGATTCACCCACGATTGCTGCCAATCGTTGAGTCAGCACTTTCTCCCCTCGCGGGACAACCATCTCCCCCGTGGCCTCGTTTCGGAACAGGTAAATAGCACGGCGCTCTCTTGCAAGGAAACAGGTATCACGCCTGCAATTGCTCTCTCTACCGAATCAGACACTTTTAGATAGGAAGACGGAATTCTCAGTGCTCCTCTTTTCTGTACATATGCCAAGTGTTGTCGGTATACCTCCTTACTGAGAGCGTCGCCCCATATTTCTGCTCCATACAATGGCACTGAGCTTACAGCACGCATCAGGTGGCGTCTCCTTGATGGGCTCAGTATCCCTACATTGGCCATAAGTCGACTCAAAGCCGATACTCCCGAAGCAGCCTTCTCAATCGTTGGCCTGATTTGCTCAGAGCAACTCATCTTTGAGTCGATTAGATGTCCCAGGTACTTCACCGCTGGCTTCAATTCGACTAATATGTCTCCAACACTGATCATCGTTACTCTAGGGATTCTCTATTTTGCCAAGATGACCACTTCAGTTGTCTCCAGTGCTAAACTGAACTTTCGGGCAGTCATCCAGTCTCTCACTTGGTGCATTAGCATACCTAGCTTAAGTTGCGCTTGTGCGACGGTGCGTCCAGCACCTCAAGATCGTCCACATAGCCGATCAAGTGCAACTCATCTGGCATCTACAGCGTCAGTAGCCCGTCGTAAGAAATATTCCACAGGTCCGGACCAAGGATAGATCCCTGGGAAACACCCGATGTAACTTCCATGCTTCGTTGGCCCTGTGTCGTGTTGTAGAGCAGGCTTCAGTCCTTTAAGTAGTCCCCAAAAGCCGCACTAGATATTCTGGAACTTGAAAAGGGTTTTCCAACGTATCCAAAATGTCCACCCATTTAGCGGAGTTGAAGGCGTTCCTGACGTCAAGTGTCACTAACAGGACGATCCGTCGCTTGGACCGACTAAATGCCTCTGCCTTTTGGACCACGCTCATCACCTCTGCAATCACATCAATGGTAGAGCGTTCTGCTCTACAGCCGTACAACCGAGGAGATAGGTCCCCAGCAGTACGAATCGCGTCAGTGTTTCTTCCCTTGATGAGTTTCTCTAGCACTTTCCAAGCCGTATCTAGCATGCATAACGGGCGGTATGCAGATGAAATTCCGGATTTCCCTTCCCCTTGCTGATCAACACGAGCCCCGCCACCTTCCATCGTACTGGGAATACCCCGTCCCAAAGGCCAGCCTTGAATGTACCGAGCAGCAATTCAGGATAATGGTGATAGGCAGCCGGAACACCTCAGCTGGAACACCTGGAGCCTTCCTTGCTTTCAGTGAAAGAACTGCCTTTTCCAGTTCCAGCTGTGTGAAGAGTGGACACCCGAGTGGCGTTTCACTATGGGCAGCATAAAAACGGACGGAATGGGAGGGAAAAATGCCTTCACGATCTCGTTCATCTTTCCCGCGTCATGTATGCAAGGTTTCTGTAGGGCACCAAGCTTCTGCATAAGTAGTTTGTAGCCAAGGGTCTACGAGTCCTTGTTCACATTGTCCACTAGATCTTGCCAACAGCGAGCCTTGGTGCTGTTGTTCTTATCTTTAAATCCAATGAAATTTTATTCTCACATGGCTACTTACAAGACTAATCAACAGTAAAAATCAAACAGTATTTAATGATGTTATGGTGGCTAAATTTTGGGTGTTACACCATCAACAGTACGTAGCTATTTAGTGATGTATGCTTTCAATCGACTCAGACACTACGAGCTTATTGGAACTTCTTTGAGAATTTCAGGAATGCTGTATATCATGCACATCCTCCAGAATCTGTTCAACGAGTGATCTTAGTAAGGAGAAGAGGAGGAAGTCTAAAGTCCCTTATAACACGGAAGTTTTAAAAAAGAATCAACAAAAGTGCAATCAACAAGAGTGCAACAAAAATGATATACGACAGACACAACACTTTTATTTGGATCTTTTAATTTCTAGATGAAAAGAATAATAAGAATATCTTCAAGATATTATTCAGTCAATGGTTGTTACTTATGCTGCAGGTTAAAGCGGCGTAGTAATGGTTATTCGTTCAAAGTGAGCACACATTAGTTGCAAGTGTCGTTAACGTTTTTGTTGAACTTATTTATTATTGGTGCCTGGATGTCGCAAGTTGGGTAAAAAACGTTTCTGACGTGAGCGTAATTTTATCCACCCAACTTATTAGTTTTGACAAAGGATTGGAAACAGCGTCGATAAGCTTGGAGCCGAGGAATACAAGGTGTGTTCCAAAATAAATGAGACTTTTGTCATGAAAATTTTTTTTATTTTGGTGGCACCATCTGTGAATGAGATAGTGCGTTACATCCCTCCCTGACTTCCAGTGAAAGTTTGGTAACGTTCCGTTCAGTGGAAGCGAAGTTATTGCGTCTAAAGTGACAGTATGTTTGTGTCATCGGTACAAAAATGAGTTTCGAACAAAGAGCTAATATCAAATTTTGTTTTAAAATCGGTAAACCCCTTACCGAAACATTTGAATTTATATAAAAAGTTCATGACGATGATTGTCAACCTCGTGCCAGAGTTCATGAGTGGTTTGTACGTTTCAGAGATGGTCGTGAGGACAAAAATGACGATGAAATACGGGCCGCACAGAATTAGTGATCATCGAAAGCTCCATCGAAATTGTGCGTGAATTTCTCAAAAAATGAGCTGAAATCATTGTTGAAATTCAAGGAACCGTCAATGCAATTTTCTATCTTGACGTTTTGAAGCGTTTATTGCATCGCATTCGTCGAATTCGGCCTAAATACTGCCAAGAAGGAAGCTGCCGCTTATTGCATGATAATACACTATATCATTGATCTACACTTGTGACTGATTTCTTGACTAGAAATCGCATTTAACCATCAATCACTCACCGTATTCACTTGATATGGCTCTCTGTGACTTCTACCTATTCGGAAAATCGCATTTGGCCATGAAAAGAAAACGATTTGCATGTGTAGAGGGCATCCAAAAGGTTTGTACCGACATCCTGAAGGACATTCCAGTTAATGACCTGAAACAATCTTTTGAAAAGCTTTTGAATCGCGCAAAACAGTGTAATAAGGCTGGAAGAGATTATTTTGAATAAAGAAACTTGAATTTCCTATTTTAGCTCAGTCTCGTTTATTTTGGAACCATCCTTGTATTTAGCCATTGATGAAACGGAATTGAAAGGGAAGTTGACAAGTTTGTAGTCTAAGAGGGTTTAGTCATACGTGAAAAAGAAGTCGATGAGAAGCAGTGAAGGCTTGGCTGAAGACCAAACTTGTAAAATATCTTCGCCAGATAATTGACTGGATTTCGTTTGCAGGAGAACATTGCGTAAGGGCCCCAACATTAGGTCCGATTATATAATTTGACAAAAAGGTGAAGAGCTCTATACTTCTATAGAATTCTTTAAAATATTTTTCATTTATTTCACCTGAAAAATAATAATTAATTGTGAAAATTCGGTTAGTAAATTGTGAACACAGGTTGGAAATTTTAAAATGTATTCATACTTTGTTTGATTGTGAAAATGGATTGAGAAGTAGTTGGTTTCCTTTTCGGTTAAATTTTGCCAAAGAGAGAGATTTATTTGACTGTTAAATAGGTGACAAAGGAGCAAATTTGTCGGTTTGCTGATTCAGTTTGGTGTTTTACGTTGGTTATAGGTGGATGGGTAGAGAATCTATTTTGCAGTAGGGGAAATCCCGGAGTAGTGTGATCCTTAAATTCTCATAGAAGGTTTGTGTAACTTCCGCAGAGTTGCCTTCTCCAGACGATTCTGGAGATGATTATTTTCGAGCCGCTTTACACACTTGATGGCTCTCGGGGCTTGAGCGGTGAGTGAGTGGTGCCTGCAATCCGAACTTTGGCGAGTAAATCGAGGCCGAGCAGCCACAGCTGAAACCTCCATCGATTTGAGGGCAAAAAACTTTTCTCTAGTATTTGACATAATTTTGTATAAAAAGTATTGCTACTAATGTCACAATTTAAAATTCAAATTTAAATAAAAATAACTACTGATTTCATAAGTAAAAATACATTTTTCTGTTAAGATAAATGATACCAAACTATGATTGAAGCTAAGCTAGAATAAAATCATGTTTATATTGTTGTTGAGTTGAGAATGTTTCTAATAATTCAACTCTTATCCAATACATTTTGAATATTTATGAAGTAAAATTTACGTGAAATCATGAAATAATTTATTATATCGCTTGTATTTTATACAATTATATACTGCCATAAAGTTCCGCATATTATTTTTTCAATTCCAATCAATACTTTGCATTCTGATCAAGTTTTAGTGCCAAATATTGCTTTTGCAATCTCTGCCGACAAAATTCGTAGAACTCAATCTCGCGACTGAAGTTTGCCCGAACCATGTTTTTGATTTCATCACTTATTTGCGGTTTCAACGGATTGGTGTTGCTTGCCAATCCACCATCTTTTGCTAGATTAAAGAAAATATATATCTTTATCATTCCTTGAATACAACAAAAATATTCGTGTTAATTACAATGATAAACTTTCGTAGCTCCTTTAAAATATTGCGGAATATAATGTTCAAGGACTGCTAACGTAATATTCACATCCGACCAAGCACCAACAACTGCATATTCTGTTTCAACTGTCCTTTTTGCTATTTGCAAGGCACGTTTGGAATTAAATGGCCTAGAAAGAATCGTCAACCATTTTCATTTGAATTGCAGCAGTCTGGCGACCATAGGCTAATCAATAGTCATTTAAGTTTTTTGCAGCATATTGGAGAAAGGTGATTCTTAAGGTGATGTTATATGAAAATTTGCTGAAAATTTAATGAGAAGAAGTTGAATATTGAGCCAGTAGTACGAGTAGATCAGATACTATTCAATGTTTACCAAGGCTACCTAATTATTTGGAATCTATATGAAAACTAGTGAAGCTTGCCAGTTATTCGACTGACTTAAAAAATAATCAACTCCAATAAAGATAATAAGGAAAATGTATATTTTGTTTTACTTTTGAAACTTAAAAACGTTTTGTTCTCTTAGAAGGTAAAATCAGACCCTTTAGCAACATAATTTATTCTGCGATAACTTATAAATATTGAACTAAACTTTACTGAACCGTGTATAAACCTTATACTAATAATTATTGCTACGAATAAGATTCAAAGACTGCTGCATTAAAATTCAGATAAAAGCACACAAAGAGTCTAGTCAAAACGTATGAACTAACAAGCGAGTTCCCTTAGAACAAATTTTCAATCTAAGGATATTCAACCTTCAAACCCCATTTGAGTATGTATACGCGTTTGCAAGCGCATTTATGTAGAAAATATATGAAAGATTTGTAATTGGCAAATATCGGATAGCATTGACATGGAATCCGAGACGATGAACTTAGTTTTGATCAGATGGGTAAAATAATTACCTTTTGTTGACACGTGCAAACATATGAACAAGTGGATTTCGGACATGTAAGCTTTGCCCCAAGTGGATAGCGCTTTCACATTCTATCTCAAATACCTACGAATGATTAATGATAAAGGAACTCTTCATCTTTTGCAAGTTTATCGCTTGTTTTTTAACTCTCTTTTAATTTTGCCAATCAGCTGGTGAACTTGCTTGTTAGTTTATAAGCTCAGGACTAGTTATCCAACAGCGTTTGATGATGATGCACTTCGGAATTGTTTTTTTTCGTCTTCTGTCATATTTTGACTTTCCCCATACTGATTTTGGATGCGCGCCAACTTTACTGGAACTAATGTACAACCAAAACCAGTGCTCCAAAAGGCCAAACTTGGCAAGGAACGATGGAAAATTATTTTCAAATTGATAAAATATAGGGAGGGATAGTGATTAGACTATGAATGGAGTTTTTTTCAATGATATATTATTTTGATGCCCACTTCTTCCTAAAGATGAAAATTTTGGTACAAAGTCAGCACCATATCTCTGGGAAACGAGATCTATTGACTTCTATTTTGAGTTTACATATTTTCTACTTGGCTCACCTTTTATCAAGAGTCTACTTAAGTAAGACCTCCAAAAACAACACGTGAGAAAGAAAAGTTAAGCACAAATATAGTATCTAGTTCCTTTAGCACAACAAAGGAGTCGAAACGCGTCTGCTCACGCAACATAACAACGCCCGACGGTTTTTCAAGAAAAAAGTAAATTGGCTTGCGGATATCAAATATACAAAATAATTGACAATAAATATACACTTACAGGCACAATCAAGCGCCTGCTTACACTTTTTGTCATCCTGCTTGTTTGCATTAAATGCAGCTTATCTCAGGCTTTGTTTTGTATCGAGTGAATAATTGGGAAGTAAAATAAACAGTTAGACTCTCGAGTTGGTTTTAAAATTTGTATCGCAGTAGGTTTTGTACGAATAAGTCATTTTTTGACCTTATTATCTTGACGTTGCCGAGATAAGATTCCTTGTTTTTTTTTCCCCGAAAGTGTAAAAGTTGTTTAATTTGTTGCTTTAAGATTGTGCTTTGTGTTTGAAATAATAAAAGTGCCGTTAAATGCAATTGGTACAGCTAGGGCTGTCACTTTAGCTGAAGCTGGATACAGTCAACGTCCCATCGCCCGAATGCTTGGTGTACGGGACGCCATTAGATGGTATTGAGAGACTGAATCATATACCCAGAGGTCAGGTCAAGCCAGACATCGTTGCACTTCCACTCAAGACGACCGTTTTATCGTCAGCAACGTGTTCAAAAATCACTTTTGCACAGCTAATTAGGGATGCAACATCGTTCATAAAAACATCGATGTTGCAACATCGATGTTTTGTAAAAGTGAAACATCGATGTCGAAAACATCGCTGTTTTAGGTCGATATATCAATGTTTTTGGAATACTAAAATAAATTGTAAAAAAAGATGAAAAAATACGAATAAAGGATTTTTTTTTTCAATACTATATTGACACATACATGTAATTATTATTTGAGAAATCAGTTTAGAAATAGTAATTTGGATAGTCTTGTACCAAGTAATCGGTTTCTTTGTTGTGTAATTGTTAGTCCAGCTTCGGAGAATAACCGCTCACATGGTACTGAGGTTGCCACGATTGGCAAATATTTAATCGCAATTTTATGCAATGATGGAAAACATAGCCGCATATCTTCCCACATTTCAATCGCATCTCCTTTGATAGGAGACACTGGCGCAGATATGTACATGTGAAACTCGGTATCAACTTTACCTTTTTCTGTATGTATGGTTTTTACATTTTCATGTGTTAGTTTTTGGTGATAGTTCCAAATATCTCCTGCATTTTCGTTATCCAACTCGTCAGTCTCAGATCCAGCATCAGTTTGTTGCAAACTGTTCAAATAATTATTGATATGATTGAATACTTCAGTTTTGGCAGTGACACCTTTAAAATGTATAAGCTTGAACCTTGGATCCAAAGCAGTTGCAATTGCCAAGATTGAGCATTGCTCTACTTTTTCAAATCGCTTTGTTATCTGCATTAAAATTTCTGCCTTCAATGCAGCAACGCTATCAAATGAAGGTGCAAAATTGTCCAGCATTTCTCTTAAACAGCTTATTAGAGGAATGATTTTGCTGACAGTTACATAATTTTGGCCTGAAATTTCTTTGGTTCACTTTTCAAACGGTTTCAAAAGCTGCTCTATTTCGCGTAAGCAGCCCACCTCGTTTGATGTTATCATCGTTGGACCATCAGAACGGCTTAACAATATTGCACCTATTGTTGGTAATAACTCCAGAAAACGTTGCAACATATAAAATGTTGAATTCCAATGGGTGCGTACATCAACGACTAATTTTTTTATTTGGCCTTCCTTCACTCCAAAATCCTTTTGCTTTTGTCGTAATTCATCACTGGCATTGACACTACGCTTGATAAACTTAACAATTTCTCTACTTTTGTAATGAGTACTGAAGAGTCTTTAGCTTTATCTAATGAGTTAACCACGATTAAGTTTATTGTGTGAGCGAAGCATCGTACTATTTTGTTTTCGCCAAACATTTCCCTGTTCACCTTCATAACTGTACTGTCATTGTCGGTTACTATTGCAGTAACTTTACCAATTAAAACTCCCCAGTCGTCAAAGATTTCTGTAAGCCGCCTTTGTATATATTCTGCCGTATGCTTTTCAAATAATTCAAATATTCCAATATTTCCACTCACAAGCTTAGATTTTTCTAAAAAATGAATCGTTATTCCAACAAAAGATTTATTCTGCATGGTCTCGGTCCAGATGTCATATGTTAGGCAATAATATTCCGCAGCTTGTATGTAATTCTTGAACACTATGGATAAGGCTTTGTATTTTTCATCTCTGTGTTTTTTAAATATCTCTCTAGAAGGAATTTTATATAATGGTACAATGTCTTTCATAAGCTGTCTAAACCCTTTGCCTTCTACTGTCGAAAATGGTTTATGATCCATTATGATGTAATTCACGATGGCGTCCGTAATTTTTTTGTGTTTCGTACCTTCAGTACTTGTAATACTTTTAATATTACCAAATAGTTCGTTTAAATTTTGTTGCTGCTTATCGACTGTTTTTGAGGTACAATGAGAAGTGCTGGCTCCTTGGTAAACAATTTCAATATCAGAAATATCATCGGATAACGGATTTTGAGTTTCTTTCACTGTTTCATCAGTGTGCTTGGTTCTCTTATTTACGCAGTCTATCTCCTCTATAATATTAGGATGAATCTTTTCTAGGTGACCTCTAAGATTAGTTGTATTGCCAGACGTCTTTAAACTTTTCTTACAAATTATGCAAATAGCTTCTTTGTCACAAGCTTTATTAAAGTAGTTCCAAATTACACTCTTTCTTTTATTTGGTGGCATTTTTCTGAAAGGAAAAAGCAATATTGTGAATAGTAGCCAAATCGCCTCGCCATAGAGTGTTGGCTAGTTACTAATATCGACCACTGACTATGTCTAACCAAATCTATATCATAATATTCAAAACGATTTCCGATAGGTTGAAAACAGATGCATCGCCTTTGAAACGTTTACAATAAAAAAACGTTACAAGTAAAATTGCTTACCAATAATCAATATTTATCACAACACAACACCTTAAATCAAGTTTCTGTTTCTGTCGCAAAACACTCGCACTAGAACTGATACGTTGTTGACGAATGACGAAATTAATTTTCGAACTCGATCGGACTCAAGTTTGGTCCGCGGACTGCTCTCCACACGAGCAGACTTGGTACGCAGCGGACCAAATCTGAGAGTCCGGGCGGACCAAATCCGGTGGTCTATTAGCACTATTAGAATACACAATTTTAAAAAAGCGTTTTCTGACCCACCCTTATGTGCACACGAGCTAAAGTTTCACTGATCTTCCTTTCATTCTGAAAACTAAACATCGTTCATAAAACATCGTTCATAATGACCGATGTATCGATGTTTTGCGGATTGTAACATCGATGTTAAAACATCGATGTTTAGAAGCGAAACATCGATGTTTTCACAAATTCGATGTATCGCTTGTATCCCTACTGCTAATGATCTCTTCGAGATCAGAAATGTTAGTGTAAGTAACGTACGATTAGAAGAAGACTGGGTGAAAGTTATTTAATGGCTCTTCGTGCAGCTTGCGCCCCGCAACTTCTCCCACAGTACCATGGAGCGAGAATATTATGATTGGACAATGGAGCAATGGAAGAACGTACTGTTTTCAGATAAAAGCGGAATAGCCTTACGTGGTACAGATGGGCGTCAGCGTGTCTACAGACGTAAAAATGAGAGGTTTGCTCCTTGCGCTATAGCCGAAATAGTGGGTTATCAGGGCGGATCAATAATGATTTGGGGAAGCATCTCTTATGAGGCCCGCACCGAGCTTGTCGTCTTTGATGGGGGCAGTGTGAATGCTCAGAGGTACGTGGAAGAAGCTCTCCAAGATCATGTGGTACCGTTTGCTCTATTTATCGGAGAACATTTCAGGCTAATGCATGATAATGCACGTTGCCATGTCGCTAGATCTGTGACACAACACCGGAATTCAAACTTTATCATGGCCAGCGCGTAGTCCCAATCTCATTCCTATTGAACACATTTGGGACAACCTTAAAAGACGTATTCGGGCAAGATTACCAGTGCCTATTACCCTAGGAGAGCTCAAGACCGCAGTTTTAGAGGAGGGGCACAATATCCCGCAGTCAAACATTCAGGATGTCATAGATGGTCTTCCAAACAGGCTTCAAGAAGTCATTAGAGTCCAAAGTGGTAACATCCATTATTAAATTTGATGTCAGTGATAAAAAATAAACTTTTTCTTTAATTAAACAAAAATAATCAGTTGAAATAAATCTTGGAAAATTCGATTTTGTGGAGGAAAGTTTTATTATATAAATTTTTTTAATTTTTTCATTGTTTTGATGTATGGAAAGTCGTTTTCAACATACCATTCATCAAATTTGTATAAAATTTGATAGTTTTGGAAAACTATCAAAATTACAGGTTGGGCGGCGAACTGTGCGTGTGAGTGTAGTAAGTTGAGGTTAGAAAAGGGCTTGGTACAGGTTTATCACAAATAACAAGAAACAATAAGTTGAATAAGCAGCAGAGTACTCCTACCAGAAGGTCCAATCGCGATTTTGTGTCCTCCCACAAAATGTTGGTACTTTTCGTCCCTCCTTGGACCTCTTGTGCGCAAAATAATTCTAAGAGTTCTGATCAAGACCTTCGTTATTAGAGAGGACCCCCTTAAAAAAAATTTAAATTTTTGGTCGGACCTAAACTTTCGAGGGACTATCACTTCTGACCTTTTCGCAAAGTTTCAGGCCCCTAGCATCGATAGTTTCTGAGGAAACTTATTGTGACAGGCGGACAGGTGGACAGACAGACAGATGGGCAGACAAACAGACAAGTCGCGAAACTAGTATGTCTTTGTGAAAACATTTTTTACAAAGACCTAATTAAAGCTTCTAATAGAAGCAAACAAGACAACATTTCCAGTGGATTTGGAGTATACTTATTTTTTTCATAATTAATCTATAATACTTGGACTGAGGATTATGCATAACAACTTCAGGATCTACTAATCTTTTGTCATTGGAGCACTTTTAGAGCCTCAAAATCTTATTTCATACAGAAAGATTTCCTTAAAACCATTTAATACTCTTTTTACCAATAGGCTATTTTTAAAGTATAGCTGTTTTTATTTTTCTTGTAATCAACAAATAAAAATATTCCACGGTCAAAAAATAAAGGACATTTAAAACAAAAGATTTAAAATACATTCAAACCAGATCAAAAAAACTTCAACGAGAATAGAAATTACTAAAAATCATAAACGTACAAAATTTGAATAAAATATGCCGAAAACGCAGAAGTGTGCTTTTGCCAAGTATTATTCAACACACAGCTAGTATCGCAATGCTCGTTGCATCTAGGGACACGTCAGCCTTTTCATTGTGGCCCGTTCCCTGCAGTGTACCTAAAGTAGTTCCAGAAGCTAATTTCATGATTTCTTTTGGAGCTACAATTGTTTCTTGAACATGCAGTACGCTCCCACACTAGGAGTGAGAAAACCCGTATCGGTTTAACCGAAAACAGGTTTTTTGGTTTTGAAAACTGTTTTTTCCGGACATTTTTCCGCCCGACTTAGACCATTTTTTTTTCCTTCAAATTTAGGAACCAGTTAAAAACCTGATACAAAGGAATAGACAAATAATGAAGACAGCGTCAGAGATTTCTACGTATGATTGGTTCTTTGAATGCAGGAGACTTTGCATGGAGTGCGAACTGGAGCTAGCACACTATAAATAATAAATGCAAAATCTTGAGGACCGAACGGAAAGATCTTTCAACCCCATCCAGTAAATGAATGACTTAGCTTAGCAGTGGACTGTAGGCTTGGGTATCAATAGGTTAGTGTGTTATTTTCAACACAAAAATGAAATATTCTTCAGTTCATTTTGATTTAAATAAGCAAGTGAAAAAATCGGATAATCATTTATATCTATAATTAATCAATGCACATAAAAATTAATATTTAATTTTTATGTGAGTTTATTATTCCAAAAATTTGCTAAGAAAAAAATTGAAAACTCGGTTCTCTTTTGCTGCATTCAATCACTTTGATGAGCCAAAGATAAAAGAAACTGGAGAACCAAAGAACCGTTTCTTTTACTAAAAACCGCCATCCTTATCCCAGACTGACTACTTGTGAGACCGAGCCCATATTATACTTAAAGCTATACTTATGTTCCATCTGTAGGTTAATGTCCCAGAAACATGATGAGTGAAGGCGACTACTACTGAAGATGAAGGCCCAGATTGGAGCTTTGCCATGAATGTCAATGTTTCATTTGCATGGTAGCAGAATCTGCACTGACCATTCACCCTCACACCCATTCTTAAAGTTTTGAATGTGCAATGCCCAATGAGGAATTTTGTAATTTCTTGCCTTATTCCATGAAAACTTTAAATGATTTGTAATCATAGGCGTCAAGAAGCAGGTTAGATGTTCGAACCGATAAATATCTAATCCTCTCTCATTTCTTGCCTTCCACTCCCTTCAGAGTTCTATTTTTCGAAAACCAAAAAAATGCCTTACTGAGTTCATATAAATAAAAATTGTGTTTTTTATTTCAAACGGGCATCATTTTCATTTAGGATTTAGGATTCATATCCTTTTTCTGTGTAAAGAACACATGATTCTTGCGTACGTAAATTTAATAACTTAAAAGCGACTTTTCTTCCAATCAGTTGTTAGAAACTTTTATTTAAAAATATATTTTAAACAGACACCTTAAACATTTTTAAAGAAAAATCGATATTTTTATCGTCTGTCTGTCTAAATTAGGAAAAGTTCAGGCAAGCCTCATTGCCTTAATTAGGAAATGTAAAGGCAAACCCCATCACCGCCTAAATCGGAACTTTATTTATAAAGTGATATAAAAGGTTGCCTAGGAGACGGATTTTTTGTTAGTAACGCGTAAAACGATAATAGAACTCCCATGAAACTATTGTAACATTTTTAATATTATCGTAAAACTTTCGCAAAACGATGTTGCATGCCAAACTATCGCAATACTAATGTTTTTGACGCATTTTCATAAGACTACCGTTTTTGACGAATGTTTATAAAACTACCGCTTTCGATGGATGTTCGTAGAACTATCATTTTTGACAAATGTCCTTTTTTTGTGAATTTTCGCAAGATTATCATTTTCGACGAACTTTCGTAAAACTAACGTTCTTAAGGAAACCATAGTTTTTGATGAATGTTCGAAAGACTACCGTTTTTGATGAATTTTCATAAAACGATCGTTTTCGACCAATGCATATAAAACTATCGTTATTGATGAATGTTCGTCATTTTTACCGAATGTTTGTAAAACTATCTTTTTGCCAACTCCTCGTAAAGCCATCATTTTTGACGAATATTAATAAAACTGATTTTCATAAAACTGTCGTTTTTAACAAATGTTTTAAATGAATGTTCATAAAACTTTCATTTTTGACGAATGTTTGTAAAATTATCGTTTTTGGTGAATTTTCATGAAACCATCTTTTTTGACGAATATTTATAAGACTATCGTTTTTTATAATTGTTCGTAAAACTTTCGTTTAAGACGCATGTTCGTAAGAATATCGCTTTAGGGACTGTTCTTAAAACTAACGATTTGATGAATGCTTGTAAAACTACAGTTTTTGACGAATGTTCGGAAGACTTTCGTTTTCAACGAATAATTATAAAACTATCGTTTTCGATGAATGTTCGCAAAACTGTCTTTCTTGACGAATGTTCGTATAACAATCGTTTATGACGAATTTTCGTAAAATGCTTCGTTCTTACTAAGAAATGTTAGTGTTGTTTACATTTTTCACTATCAAAATCTTTCTGTGTAGGAATTGTTTAGGAAAACCTCATGAGGCCCTAATGCGGAAAGCCCCATCAGTGCCTAAAGAAGTTGTGTTTAGAAATTGATGGGGCAATGCGTTACGTTCGATATTAGGACCTAATGGGGTTTTCCGAACCAAATCCTATACTGAACATGTTTAGGGATGCTTAATTAGGCCCCCATTAGATCCGCATTAGACATACCCTATTAGGGCCTCATTAAGCTCGCATGAGGCATACTTAACTTATATATGCCCCATTAGGCCCGCATTAGGCAGGCCTTACTTAGGCAAGCCCCACGTTTGTGCATGCCTAAACTGATTTCTACTCGGGTTTAAAAGTTAAATAAAGTGGTGCATCTGATTTTAATAAAAGTTGCCCGCCGAGGAGATCTGGTATTGGCCTGTGACTACACTTATGAAGTTAAAACATTACAAATTTCAATCAGGTAAACACTTTACAAACTTGCAATTTCTATCAGCTGCAGTTCACGAATTTCTAGACGTAATGATTTGTGTCACAACGTACTGCTTATAAATGGCGCACTGTTTTCAATGACAGCCAGTGCCAAGGTTCTCAGCTGTTTCAAGATTAGTTTCATTTGGCAATCACTGCTAAATAGATTCACACCACAGCAACGCTTCCAAAATGTACAAATTTATTTTGCCACTGATCCACAATTTGATTTGTAAATTTTTTTTGTGATCGAGCAAATTTTTGATGGAATACCTACATCAACAAACAGAATTTCCACATTTGGAGCGATGATAATCAACAAACAGTTGTCGGAGCACCATTGCCTCGATAAAATCACTATTTGTTACTCTTCATGGGCCAGTGGGATAATTGGTCCATAAGTCTTCAAAAATAATGAAGGTCATATGTTAAAGTCAACAGTGAGCGGTACAAAGAAATGACTACTAACCTTTTAATGCCTCAATCGGAAGGAATCAATGTTGCTGAAATGTGGTTTTGGCAGGATGGCACCACATGCTACATAGCACTCAACACAATTAATTTACTGAAAGACACCTTTGACGAATAATCAATTTCACTATGAGGCCCTCTTACCTGGCCAAAGCGTTTGTGTGTTTTGACCCCGTTAGATGATTTTCAACAACATTTTGTCATGGCTATCAACAACAGGCAAGGAACTCTTCCTGAAACTCGGAAGCGTAGCAAAACTAGTAAAGCTACAAATTGATGAAAATAAAACAAAGCTCATAACACAGTCGAAAAAAAACTTCAAATACAAAAAATATCACACTTAGCGAATACAATATTGTAAAGGTAAGCAAGTTTGTGTATTTAGGCACCAAAATTACGAGAAGCGCTTATGGAATAGATGAAATACGCCGAAGAATACAGTTTGCAAATAAAATATTTTATTCAGTTTTGACAATCTTGAAGACCAGCTTCATTTACAGAAAAACAAAGCTTTAAGTACATAAATCTGTAATAAGACCTGTATTATGCTACAGATGTAAAACATGGACCCTAACCCAAGTATCCGCAAATATATTGAACGCCTTTGAGCGACGAGTCCTAAGGTGAATATAAAGAGTGAAGCTAGACGGGGACCAATGACGAATTTGATATGACCATGAGCTGTATGAAGTTTCTGACGAACCCGAATATGATATACCGACGTTATACTAGGTCTTAAAAGGGCCCAACCAAAGCTTATTTGCAGGGTTTTCGCCTAGAACGAAGTTTAAAGGGTTTTTGTGTCGTTTATAGGCAATAAGTCGACCAGTCTTTCTAGGTGATAGTAGAACGTTTCCTTCGTTTCTTCATCCATTTCATCGATTGGGGTGTGTACGTTTATCAGCCGGACAATGTCTTGACCCATTCAATTGTCAGCCGTGTCCAAAGTACTGGATTGCCTGAACGAGGTAGCAGCACTTTTTGGTAATTCACGTATAGCTATTTCCGGTCAAGGTTCTTTATTCTCGTGAAACGATTTTGATAAAAAGCGGTATAAATATTTGACCCTGGCTGAGTAATATTTTAGTATAACTCTGCATCGAAGCATAAAAACTTGAAACATTATTTGGAGTATAGCTCATGGTTTAGTAGCCTTAGTAACCTGAAAGTTTACATCTACTTTTTAACGCACATTTCAACTCATTATGGTCTGTACCATCTGTTCTTATATCTGTTGGTGGAACAGGCTGCATAGGTCCTCGACTTCTTTTTGCTTGCAACTCCCTTTCGATGTAACTGTTTGAGGGCCTCTCTATTTTACATTCCACAAGATTTTTGTAATTACATAACGTTTCTGCCAGTCCCGCTCTAGAAGCAGCCAACGTCATATTCCGGTTCTATTTTTGTGAACCCATGAATTTATAACTACCATATCAATCATGTGGTAGAATATGCGTATGTACCTCTTGCGGCTTTTGATACGAATTTTATACTTGCCCAAAAAACCATCCATGACATCAACGCCACCCATGTGTGCTTTATAATCTTTGATGTTTTTTGGGTAGAGTATAAGGATTTGGCGTTTTTGTTTTTATCAAATCTATTCATAGTACTTGCAGGTTAAGAACCAAAGTAGGTCGAAGCCAATGTAACTCGTTTATTGCCTTTCCAGCTTGTTACTGAAATGTCAACACCCTCGTACTCAGCCACTTGTTCTTCATATGACCTACGAGGAAAAGTATCTTTCATAAAATCTTTTACAGTAGGTAGCTTGCAATTTTTTCCGAGCAGATTTTGTTGAATTGTCTCTAATGCATATACGAGTATTCCCTGAGTTTTCAGATAATGCAATAACGGAATAGAAATTGTCAAAATAAAAGATATGATTCTTCATTCGTGGTGCTGGAAGAGATAAACGAATAAATGTGTTTCCTACAGCACCAAAGTCTGGTTCACCAGGCAGATTTTTAAAGTCTTGCTTTCCAGATTAAATCTCAAAGCTGTAACCGTATCCTGAGAGCCACAAATAACTTGAACCCCCATTTATGGGGTTTATTCGGGAGGTATTGTTGCATGAAATGTGCTATTTTTGCACAATACATTTGCTCATCCAACGATAGTCTATAGTATAGACGATTGATAAATGCTGCACCGTTTGAGTATAGACTCTATACTCAAACGGTGCAGCATCTATCAATCGCTCATTTGGATGCTTTATCAAAGGTCTTATCTTATGAAGACGATCGTGATGTAGATGACCGAAAGGCTAATGTTGCTCATTGTCATTGAAGTAATGTTTCGAATTTGTTTACAGTCATTGTCAGCATTATATTTTCAAACCCGTATTGAGAGCAATACTAGGGTAATAGAAAACTGACATAAATATAATAATGCCAAAAACTGGAAAATTTCAGTAGCATTGACTGGAGGACAGTTAGACATTTCTTTTTGCATGATATACAAATTTGTTTCATCAAAAATTTTGGTAAGAGTATTCTCATTTATAAAAATGGAGAAAAATTGAAATGGGGTTTCCAATCGGATTATTTCTGCTAGCCCAATGCATATATTCCCTGAGTTTTCAGATAATGTAATAACGGAAAAGATGTGTAGAATTGTCAAAATAAAGGATATGATTCTTCATTCGTTGTGCTGAATGACATGAATGAATAACTGTGTTTCCTATAGCACCAGGGTCTGGTTCACCAGGCAGATTTTTAAAGTCTTGCTTTCGAGATCAAATCTCAAAGCTGTAAGCGTATCCTGAGGGTGAAAATACAACAAATAACTTGAACCACCATTTATGGGGTTTATTCGGGAGGTATTGTTTCATGAAATGTGCTATTTTTGCAGAACACATTTGCTCATACAACGATAGTCTATGCTCAAACGGTGCAGCATTTATCAAAATCTTGTTTAGATGTTTTATCAAAGGTTTTATCTTATGAAGATGATCATGATATGGATGACCGACAGGCTGATATTGCTCATTATCATTGAAGTAATTTTTCGAATCTGTTTACAGTCATTGTCTGCATTATATGTTGAAAACCGTACTGTCTGCATTATATGTTGAAAACCGTACTGAGGCAAATATGAATGGACACTAGGGTAGTGAAAAACTGACATGAGTATAATAATACAAAAAACTGGCGAATTTCAGTAACTTTGACTGGAGGGCAGCTAGAAATTTCGTTCTGTGTGGTATACAAATTTGTTTCATTAACAATTTTGGTAAGAATACTCTCATTTATAAAAATGAAGATAAATTGAAATAGGGTTTCCAATCGGGTTATTGTTGCTGGTAGTTCTGGCTGACCTAGAAATTATATACGCTCATCATTCCATCCCAAGTTCTTTTTTAGGTCTTTAAAAAAAATTTTACAAAGACCTACTAGTTTCGCGACCTGTCAGTCCGTCTGACCGTCCGTCTGTCCGTGCGTCACAGGTAGTCACCTTAGAAACGATGGAAGCTAGAATGCTCAAACTTTGTGAAAAGGTCAGAAGTGATAGTCTCTCAAAAGTGAAGGTCTTACCAAAAATTTAAAAATTTTTTAAGGCGATCCCCCCCTCATAACGTATTAGCCCTTCAAATTTTTTTTGGATTAAAGGTAGTCTAGTGGGGTATCAAATGAAAGGTCTTGACTAGAACTTTTAGAATCTGAAATAGAAAAATCATTTTATGAATTAAGGGGGTCCAGGGGAAGGCGAAATGTACCAGAAAGACTTATTTGCAGGTAATAGGCTCAAAGTAAATGTTTAAATTCATAAACCAATGTTTAGTGTATTTTGAGCTTTCAGGGTGTTTTATTGTAGTTCTCATATTACCAGCCTAGCTATGCAGATTTTTGAAGTCAAATGTCTTCAATCGTAGCATAAGGAACATAAATTGTTTGAATATTTTCTTATCTTCCTCTATTTGATCAATTTAGGATCTATTGTAATTTGACAAGTTCTCATCAAAACTTTTCGTTTATAATCGAACGTGACTATCTTTAGTTAAAAATGTCAAGCGGTCACTATACGAGTATGTATGGGACAATATGTAACTCTCTTGAAAACCATTGAACAGTTATTACTGCCATGGATTATTATTTTTCATGCGCCATCCAACTTTGATATTTGCTGCCTTGCAAAATGCAGGTTGATAGCCACAATAAGATTAAACTAGGCAGCACAAAGCTGTAAGATTGCTAAATCTTTGCATTAACACAACAGTCACTTTTAGGCCTTTGTTTAGGGATACTTATAGCATCTTATTATCCTGAGCATAGGTATCGGCACACGAGGAGGTGGTTCACTGGAAATAAATCTCTTTGTCACTGATGGGGCTCGAACCAGGAACCTTCGTCTTACGCAGCCAGTACTCTAACCGCTACAATACGCGGACTACTTAAGATATACACCTAAAATTTACTTCATTTTAAGTATATCCTTTAAAACTTAGCTTATTGTCAGCGAAAAGTTGACTAATGAATGTCTTATGTCTTGAAGGACATCATCTTTTTTTATCTCAACTTCGGAACAACAAAGTGTTAACAGCTCATAGACGATTTATTTTAGTAACAAATTGAAAAAGTGAACTCCAACGCCCGATGCATTACTTTCTGGCTTCCATCTGAGTACTGTTCATAGCCTGTACTGCTTAACTTTGCTGGAATTCAAAGAACCAGCATTTCAGCGTTGCTGAAACTTAATAACAGAGCACGTCGTATACAATAATGAAGAATGGATTTTTTATCATACTCGCCTACATGAAGAATCTTTTAGTCACAGCTCTCAAAGCTACGTAAATGTGTAAGAAGAATGAATAACGACGTTGAATTAAATCCAAAAAGTTTCGGGTTCTATGAGAGATGGAGGAAGGGAGGTTTGAAAGGTCAAGTTTATCTTTTTTTTTTCAGTTTTTGCTCAATATCATGAAAATATAGAATCATCGAATAAAATTGTTCGGACGTCTGTTTATATATCTATATTCACTCCTTTCGCATTCCGTCTCAAGTATATGGGCCTTTAAATATGGTAAGCTTATCGGGCTAAAAAAAACATTATAAGAGTTTCTGTCGCATATCTTGAGAACTGCCCTGAAAATTATATTTTAATCAACATAAAAGCACATTAAATTTTCTTTGAAATGTCATATTTTTATTAAAGGGTGATGGTCTTCTCTCAAACAGCTTACGAAATGATAAAATTTGTGGAGTTCTGCAAAGACGTTATTCTGAAGCTTATCTTACACAGCTCAAAAATAGTACACTGCTCTGACACCTTTCTTGGATCTAAATTAAAGATTGACATATAAAGTTTCATACCAATTGGTAGCTTGCATTTATCACTTTGCATTGTTATCTTTAAGTAATAAATCTGCAAAATATAAGCTATCGAAAAATTTTAGGTAGAACATGTAAATCTTACAAGTCTCTGTTTGCAACTTTTACCGCATATCTTGGAAATAGTATATTGTTGGAAGAATTTAATTCCAGCTAAAACTTAAGTCTCTTGAATACTCTGCATATCGGCTTATTGTATTTAATATATTCTCAAATACTACTACCTCTGAGATATGAGCTGGTAGTAATGCTGTATTTGGGAAAATTTTTGTGCAAAACTTGCCAACATTGTAATCCTTATTCAGTTTTTGCCACATATCTCAAAAATGATACGTCACAATGGATATTATATGTTAGGTTAAAATGAACTATCAAATTTTCTGCAAACTTACAATTCACTCACATCCCTATGTCCTACCACCTCTGATACAAGCTCCGGTAAAATTGTTTAATATGGAGAAAAAATCTCCAAAACGTGTGAAGCTCACATGTAGTCATATTCAGTTTTTGTTGAATGTCTAGTAAACGACTTGTCATTGAAAAAAATTTATTCTTAAAAAATATTAAAGCTTATTTGATTTCTTGCAGAAACAATATATCACCTCTATATGCTAGAACCTCTGAGATATAAAATAAGTTCGCAAAAAATGTCGCGTAAAATTTTTGAAGCTCAGAAATTTTGAATTGGCTGTTTTGACATATATCTCTTAAATGATGCATCTCAGTAAAAATTTCATGCCAACCAAAATCAAAGCGTTCTGATTAAAAAAAAAATCTTAAAGGTATTCGTAAGACGGTTTGTACCAACTACTAGAAGATAAGTTCATATCTGCTATACTGATAAGTCTTAAAAGTATTGAGCCTTTTGCTGTCGTTTTTCGATTGAATATTATTTAAAATGGATTTTATTTAAGTACATACCATCCATCATCATCTATGACTCCTTGATATTTTTTGGGTGGAGCCATTATTCCATCTGTGTAGAACTTCTGTGGTTCATCGGCGAAAAACTTGGCCAAGTGATCTTCACAATCCCTTTTTCAAGTGAATTTCTTTTCATTAAGGAAGTTTTGCAGAGAACGAAATAGATGGTAGTCTGATGGTGCAAGGTCTGGACTATACGGTGGATGCATCAAAACTTCCCAGCCAAGCTCGGTCAATTTTTGCCGGGTCATCAAAGATGTGTGTGGTTCGGCATTGTCATGATGGAAGACAACGCCCTTTCTATTGGTCAATTCCGGCCGGTTTTTTAAAACCGTTTGTTGTAATCTGGTTAATTGCTGATAGTACAGAGCTGAATTAAGTATTTGGCCAGGTTTTAGCACCCCGATTCTCTTCCAATCCCACCATACACACAGCATAACCTTATTTGGTGTTAATCCTGGCTTTGAAGCCGTTTGTGATGATTCACCTTTTTTTGAACATGATCTTTTTCGAACGACATTCTCGTATCTTACCCATTTTTCATCGCCCATAATGATTTGCTTCAAAAATGGCTCGGTTTCGTTGCGTATTATTAATATTTCGCAAATGGAAATTCGGTCGATCAAATTTTTTTGTCTTAGTTTATGCAGCACCCAAAGATCGAGGTTCTTTGTGTATCCAGCCTTACGCAAATGGTTCAAAACTGTTTGGTAATGGATATTCAATTCCTTAGCAATGTCATGGCTGCTTATGTGTTGGTATTCTTCAATTTTTCGTAAGATTTCATCGCCTTTCAGTGGTTGGTCGACCTGAGCGAGGTGCATCTTTGATATCAAAATTTCCAGAACGAAAGCGAGCAAGTCATCTCTTGGCTGTGGCTTTTGATAAAGTATCTTGACCGTAGACACCACACCCTTTTTTCACGCAGTGATATTGTAAAATATAACGAATTTTTTCAGGAATTTCACTCAATTTTAAATGAATATAAGTTTTGACACGAATGACGAAATACAAAACTGTCCATCTGAAAATTGTAGACTGGAATGTCACCTTTCAAACGCATGTCAGTTTGGCTCAATCTGATTAGTATTGCTTGATATATGACAGGGAACACCATCTAGTGACAAAAAAGGCTCAATACTTTTTAGACTATCCATTTTTACGTCCATTTGGTGGGTGAGAAAGACATCCATAAGACATGTATGTTATCATCATTGGCTTAAAGATGCCTTAATTTAGCTAGTTTTTGTCACGTTTGCATTTGGCGTGGCTTTTAAAAATGCCAGGAATGCAAGTTTTAACTATGATGTCGAGAAATCATCGTTATTTCAAGCAAGAGCGTTGAAGCTGTTAGAAAAACATGAGGCGATTCTCAATAATATCGCGACGTCAGTTGAAAGTTCGAAAAAGGAAGATTCGGAGATTCTGTCTAAGGTGGGAAGGATTGAGGACAGTTTAAGCACAATGGCAGAAGGGATGCAGCGATTTAGTCAGCATAACACGATTGTTGGAAATTCACATGAAATGACATCAAGTGAACGATTAGTGAAAACTTACCCGAAAAAACAACGATTAAATCGAAAAAATCACTGCAGGCACCTTTATACGCTCCAGAATCGGAATTTGTGTATAAACTGGGAACTTTCTGGTCGGAAGAAGATTGAAAGAAAGGAATTGAACGGCTAAATCGTGTGAACTCAAATAATGACCTATATTTCACAAATGGTCAGTCACAGTACAGGATTTTCTTCATGCAGAAAGCTCCGAAAAACTGGAATGCAACTAAAATTCAGGAGATCATTGAAAACGACCTTATGATCAAAGGTTGCAAAGTTGAAACTATGCCTCAGAAGAACAAACGTAAGCCCCGATCCATAGTTTTCATTCCATCGAGATATGCCTGGTTGTACTCCAACATGATAAAAAGAAGCGGTAGCTACTCCTGGAATGGTATGGTATTTAAGCAGTGGAGAACCATTAGCAGCTCAACATCGCCTAATTTTAGCTTTAAATACCAAAAAGTATGTGCATCCACTAATCTTTCTAATTGTACTAACCAAACTTTACCCATGATTATTTTTGAACTATCCTTAACACCTTACTCATTGCAAGGTACTGCTGTTATTACAAATAAGGTAACATTGGTGACACAAGACGACTCTAACAATAGTAGCGTGTCACATAAAATAGTTAACTTAGAGTCGGACGATGATGTCTCCAAATCCATTGAACCCTCGCCATGGCGGAGAAATCCTCTCAACCACAATCGAAATATAAAAATTTCATCCGTGGCGAGGTTCAATTACCATCTTCTTTGGGCTCAATACACCTTCCACAGTCTGTTCCCCAAGACAGCAAAAAATCCTTTATAGACCCGCTTTGCCCACCATCATTAAAGGCCACGATCAACTCTGGAGTCGATTTAGAAAATTGGTATCTATTGTCGAGATTCAGAGATTACAAAATCTATGAATGTGTACGACTCTTTTTGGCATACATGCATAAAGCGCCCAATACAACATGTATTGATGGAAAAACAAAGACTAGTCTCAAGGTCATAATACAAAGAGAAGGTCTCCCTGTGGATTTTTATTCTCTTCGAGGAATGTATTTTCGCTTCCATGAAGAGCTGGGAGTCACGGCAGATCAAGCGAAAGCAGATCTTGAAACATTTGCGTCGCATGTAAGTTCGAACTACATCTCCTCACTTCAAGGACTAGGGAACAACACAACAAATTTTTTCGTCCCCAATAAGAAGCCTGTTCAGCAAAGCCTTAAATTATTTTACCACAATTGCAGTGGTATTCGATCGAAATTAAACCAATTATTCCTTGACGCAAAATCTTGCCATTTTAAAATTTTATCTCTGACAGAAACTTGGCTAAATGATGCACATAAAAATGAAGAGATTCTTGACAGTGATTGGACCATTTTTAGAGACGATCGAGACTTTCGCAGCACTGGAAAATCAAGAGGAGGTGGTGCACCACCTCATATACAGGGTGGGCCAGAAAGAATTGCGATTTGGAAAAATCATTTAAAAAAAACTGAGTACAATTCACATACAAATTCTTATTTCTATAAAAATTGACATCTGGGAAATCCATTTCTTAAAAATAACGTCATCCAGGTGTGCACCATCCCGCTGCAAACATTCTTCGAATCTGACCCTCAAATTGGAAAAAACTCGCTGGCACATTGCACGGGGAATAGCTGCCATTTCTTCCCGGATATTGGTCTTCAACTGGTTAATCGTGGCTGGGTTATTGGTGTAGACTCTACTTTTTAGGTATCCCCACAAAAAAAAGTCCGGTGGCGTCCGATCTGAACTTCTAGGAGGCCATGCAATGTCACCTCGGCGCGATATCAGTTTCCCAGCAAACATCTCGTTCACGACCGCCAAAGAGGCATTAGCTGTATGGCATGTCGCGCCATCTTGTTGAAACCATGTCACACGATTATAGGCTTCAAATTGTTGCAGTTGTGGAAAGGAAAAACCCCTTAACATGGCTATGTATCGGTCAGAATTTACAGTGACAGATTGGCCTTGTTTTTTCGAAGAAGTAGGGTCCGATAATTCCGTTCTTGTTGACCTTGGGCGTCCTGCAGGCTTCTGTTTGAGAGTCGAACCAGTCTCTTCGAACTTTCTGACGATCGAATCACTTTTTCTTTCGGACACTGATTTAGGTCATGTAATCCAAACTCACGCCGAAATAAATGCCGAACAATCGCGCACGAATTGTGATTTTTGTAATAATGTTTAACTCAGAATGCACGTTGCGCTCCGGTGAAGTGATCCATCGCGACTAAATTTCCGAGAACCGAGCTACTTAACCCCACCACCCGTGCAGTCCCTTCTCTAAAGCTTCAAACGCAAGATTGTTTTTAAAATCGTACGCCTTTCTAGCCCACCTTGTACATTATTCCAGCATAGAGTGGTTCATATATCTACAAATAAGCTTAGCCTCTATCTTGGCGTGTACTTTGTCCCTCCAAATTCTTCCGAAATCGTCTACAACGAAATCATCGAAACCATTTTTTCTCTAACTGCATCTTTTAAAGAAGATGAGATAATAATTATGACTGGCGACTTAATCGACCGAATCTGAAATTCGTAAATGACGAAGTCGATAATCATCTTCCCCCAATCAATCTTCTTGACAGTCAGGATTTTAATTTGATGAGCACTTTTTATGGCAACGATTTGCAGCAAATCACTCCGAAACCTAACCAAAATGGAAATTGGTTAGACCTAATTTTTACTAACGCATATGACGATGTGGAATCAAACTGATGACAAAGAGAACCTTTTTTTGTACAGGCCTTCATCACTCTGCACTAAATATTGATATTTCCACTCCTGACATTTCTAACCCTATTTCATACAATGAATCAATTGTATACGACTTTTGCAATACTTATTATGAAAGTATCAATTAACATCTTGTCGCTGTTGATTGGACTGGTACACTTTCGACGTTAGATCTTGAAGAAGCGTTATCCTGTTTTTATCAAATAACTCTTGATGGCGTCGAAAAGTATGTACCTAAAATTAAGAAAAAAGACAAACTGTCTAAACCTTGGTGAAATGGTGATCTTAGATATTTACGAAATCAAAGGAACAAATATTATAAAATTATCAAAAGCAAGAAAGATGTCAGCAATGATATTAGATCAAAATATAATGAGCTTGCCAATCAATTTCAAACAAAATCTCGAGAAGCATATGAAGTATACGTTAATTTGATCGGTGAAAATATTATTAGAGACCCAAAAAAGTTCTTTGATTTTGTGAATATCAAGCGTAAGACTCAAGGCTACCCTTCATCTATGTTTTTCAAGGATTCAATTTCTTGTTCCCCAGAGCAAATTTGTGAGTTTTTTGCAAATTACTAACCCTGAGAACCCATTAAATCCCATTTCGGAAATGGCTCCAACGACATTGATTAACGAAGTTTCGATTTCTGAGGAAGAAATTGCTCATGCGATTGCCAATTTGGATACCAATAAGGGACCTGGCCCCGGTCTTATTTCTCCTAGTTTTCTTATCCAATGCAAAGACCAATTATCCAGACCATTCTCCATCATTTTCAACAAATCACTTTCTAGTGGCATATTTCCTTCTTACTGGAAATCTTCTTACTTAATACCAATACATAAGAAGAATGATAAACGGTGTATTCAAAATTATAGAGATATTGCTATATTATCATCCATTCCAAAGCTTTTTGAATAAATACTTTGCAACAAGATCTCCCCTATTATAGAGCCGCGGCTTAATGAAGAGCAGCATGGGTTCAGAAAAAAATAGATCTACTACCACCAATCTCCTCATCGTGACATCAAGTATTCTGTGTGAGATGGAAAAGGGCCTCCAGATTGATGTTATATATAGAGATTTTAGCAAAACATTTGATCGTGTAAATCATGAAGTTTTGATTAGCAAGCTCCGTAATTTTGAAAGTACTGGTCATTTACTCAGTTGGATCCATTCTTACCTTAAATACCGCACTCAAGTTGTCAAATTTCAAGGACGATTATCGAAACAAATTCATGTCCTCTCTGGGGTTCCTCAAGGAAGTCATCTTGGGCCTCTTCTATTTAATGTTTTCATATCTGATCCCTCAGCAGTTTTACATGATGTACCTCATCTTTTTTATGCAGATGACCTTAAAGTTTACCAAGTCATACCATCTCTATCCGATATGATGTTTCTCCAGTCCAAGCTTAACATTCTCTCTGAATGGTGTTACAACAACCACCTCTCTTTAAACTTGGAAAAATGCCAGGTGATAAGTTACGCAAGAAAACGGAGCCTTCTTCTGTTTGATTATCACATCAACAACATAACACTTAAAAGAGTCGATAACATTGCGGACCTTGGTGTTGTTTATTGTTTTGGGCTAAGTCCACAATTTGTATACTTCGTTCTTACTTTTGACCTACTTACTAAACTGCTGTAAGTGTGTTTTATTCACTAAAATTAAAAATAACATCAGTGCGCGAACTCAAATAGATCTTATAAAACGATTCTTATAAAACGATTTAAAACTGTTTTTTTTACAATGAGCATTAAATTCAGCCTCCCGAACTGCATCGCATTCGACAATTCGTTTAAATTTGTCACCTGCAGGGCCTTCTGTAATAGAAAGCTTCATGGAGCATGCATGGATGCGCCTAGAGATTGGTACCATCCGTACATGGACAATCATTTTATATGCTCGGATTGCCAGGCGTTTGATGTTGCACTACGAAATATGTTCGATAGACTGACAGGCTAAATTGATAAGCTGAACGATGAAAAAAACAGCCTGATTTCACGACAGCAAAAGCAGTCTCGAGCCAATGACGACAGCTTTGTAGAAATGGCATGCAGTTTTGACGAATTAGCTGCCAGAATTACGGAGAGCAACAAAAAAGTGTGTAGATCACTTGATTTGCTTGATTCTCAACTCGCTTCGATCAAAGAGACTTTTTCGTGCTATTCCCCGAACGAAAACGATTGTTGCAAAAATTCTTCGTCTCTACAAAATATAGTTGAGAAAATGCTAGAAAAGCATCATAGCAGCCTCGAGAAAATGACTTCATCCCTTTTCAAACCTAAGGACCATGTAGATTTATCTCAGCTGCTATCGAAAATTAATAATGTCGAAAAGTTGTGCTGCAATCTCATTCAAGGTTAACAAAATAGTCTCACTAGGCCAACGATCACTCATCCATTGGTTAGAGACTTCAGTAACACAACACCCCCTACACCACGTTATCCACGACATATCTACAAATTTGGCACCTTCTAGTCCGCTGAAGAGTGGGACAGCAGAAAACAGAAACTTGCAAACTCAAACCCGCAGGCTGACTACAACATATTTTTTGTTAAAGGTTCAAGAAAATTCAATAACCCAATCACAGTTCGGAAGTTGTTAGAAGATGTCATACTTATCAGTGGATGCAAGGTTGCGGAGCTTCCTTTCCGGCATCAACGACGACGAGAGTTTAAGGTATCTATTCCCACAAGATACGCCTGGCTGTTTAAGAGCTTCAAGAAGAAAAATGGTGCCTGTTCCTGGAATGGCTTGCTATTCAAACAATGGAACGAACATAATACTGGCCCTGAATCCAAAGATAGTGGTAATTTAAGTAGCCTTAAGCATATTTGTAAACTCTCAAATAGTAGCCATAGCCTATCAATCAATACTCACGCCAATCCCAGCTCTAAAACCACTTCTCCCTCGCATAAACAATTGAATGTTAATCACACTTCTTTGGCTGACTCAACATTGCACTCCGTTTGTGTACGTGCTGGCAATTCTGAAACAGCTTCAAATTCCGTGGCATCTTGTGCACAAGAGTTGGATGCAGGTCCCTGCTTGGTACCTAAATCCACTGATCAGGATAGATACAGGAATTTTGTTCGTGGAGAGGACTTGATTCCTGTTTCGCCTGGATCTATTACTCATCCGTTATCGCCTGCCTCAAACAACTTAACCAAGACATTCTTAGACCCTCTTCTGCCCCCTTCAGTCAAGGCAACTATGGTATCGGGAGCTGATCTGGAAAAAAGATACCTTATGTCTCGACTGAGAGATAACAAAATTTTCGAGTCCGTTCGTCTTTACCATTCTTATATGTACAAGGCGCCAGACACAACCTGCATAGACGGTAAAACAAAAACCAGCTTGAAAATTTTGATTCAAAGAGAAGGGCTTCCAGTCGATCTCGAGGCTCTTAGGCCCGTTTATTTCTCATTCCATGAAGGGTTAGGTGTCACTCGAAGTCAAGCTAAAAGAGATCTTGAAATATATGCATCACATGAAAGCTCTAACTGTATTTCGTCACTACAAAGAACTAGAGAACATCACAATAAATTTTTTCGCCCCCCTATAACCAGCAAAGCCTCAAATTATTTTACCACAACTGTGGAGGTATGTGCAGTAAATTAAATAAGTTTTTCCTTGACGCGAAATCGTGTCATTTTAATGCTATCACCCTTTCCGAAACATGGTTGACGGATTCTTACATTAATGAAGAAATTCTGGATAGTTACTGGAGGATTTACAGAGATGACAGGGACCCGAATATCACTGGCCAGTCAAGAGGAGGCGGTGTATTGATCGCCATACATAACTCCTTCATGAGCGAGCCAGTTAACTGCACGCCGCATAATTCATTTCAGCATAAAGTGGTCAAAATAAAAATGGGAAAATCTACTGTATTTATTGGCGTTTTTTATGTCCCTCCCAAATCGAATGATACTGTCTACGACAATGTCTGTAAAATTATAAGTGATATCACTGCAATGACAAACGAAGACGATAAAATTATCATTACTGGCGATTTTAATAGACCTAATATAAAATTTGTGATCGACAATGACGATGGTCGACTCCTTCCGATGAATCTCCTTGATAGTAATGATTTCAATTTGATGAGCACCTTCAATAGTAACGACGTGCAGCAGATATCTCCTGCTCCCAACCAGAACGGTGTATGGCTAGACCTTATTTTTTCTAATACATACGACGAAGTTGTGGCCAGTTTAACTGATGACAACGAGAATCTGTTTTATAACTCGAGACATCACTCCGCTTTTTCTATTGAACTGTCCACTCCTGATACTTTTAATTCTATTCTGTACAATCAAACTATTGTATATGACTTCCGCAATGGCGATTATGGAAACATTAATAGTCTTCTATCCAGCATTGACTGGTACGGTACTCTGTCAACGTTAGATTTGGATACGGCTCTATCCACCTTTTATCGTATAATCTTTGACGCCGTTGAATCTTTCGTACCGAAAATCAAGGAAAGGGATAAGATTTCTGAACCATGGCTGGGGAGTGATCTGAGACATTTACGTAACCAGAGAAATAAACTATATAGGCTCCTAAGAAAAGATAAATGTGTAAGCGATGCGACTAAGAGTAAATATAATGAACTTGCACTTGAATTCAAAATTAAATCGCAAGAGGCCTATCAAACATACGTTAACGTCATAGCGGAGGAAACTATATCCAATCCAAAAAAATTCTTCGACTTTGTTAACGTTAAGCGCAAAACATCCGGTTACCCGTCTTTAATGTCATACAACGACTCCGACTCGTCCTGCACCGAGCAGATCTGTGAATTCTTTGCTGATCATTTTCAGCATGTTTACTCCAATCCAGTCAACTCGCCTCATTTTGAGTCGTTGGAAACAGCCACACAGATCTTAATTGATAACATTACCATTTCTGAAGATGAAATTCTTCATGCTATTGAAGATCTTGATCTACTTAAAGGACCCGGCCTTGACCTTATTCCTCCTTGCTTCCTGTCCCTCTGCAAAAATGAATTGGTTTGACCTCTCTTCCTTATTTTTAATAAATCGCTAACATCTAGTATATTTCCCAAACTTTGGAAACCATCCTTTATAACACCAATTCACAAAAAAGGCGATAAGCGGCGCGTGGAGAACTACAGGGGCATTGCTATCCTCTCTACTATGCCTAAACTGTTCGAAAAAATTATCTGCAGTAAAATTTTCCCCATTATAGAACCGTATATGAATGAACAGCAACATGGCTTCCGTAAAAACAGGTCTACCACCACTAATCATATTACCTTGACATCGGATATTCTTTGTAGCATGGAGCAAGGCTTCCAGGTAGATGCAATATATACAGATTTCAGTAAAGCGTTCGATCGAGTGGACCATGAAATACTGGTGAATAAACTTCGCATTTTTGGCATCTACTGTTCACTGCTCAACTGGATTCAGTCATATTTGAAAGACCGCCCACAATGCATTAAGTTTCAAGGTCGGTTGTCTCGTGAGTTCAATGTCACCTCTGGAGTACCTCAGGGCAGTCATCTTGGTCCACTCCTCTTCAATATTTTCATCGCTGATCTTTCTACAGTACTGTCTGATGTCTCGCACCTGTTTTACGCCGATGACCTCAAACTGTATCACTGTATACAATCCTTATCCGATGTATCTTTTCTTCAATCTAAGTTAGCAGCTCTCCTTCAGTGGTGCGATAGAAACAAACTTGCTCTGAATATAGAAAAATGCCAGATAATAAGTTTTGCAAGAAATAAGAACGTTATCTTACATGATTATGATATTAATAACACACGTTTGAAAAGAGTCGAGAGAGTTGTCGACCTTGGCATAGTCTTAGATACTAAACTCCGCTTTAACCTCCATGATGATGAAATCCTGAGCAAGGCTTATAAAATGCTAGGTTTCATTAAACGTAGAGCAAAAGAGTTCAGAAATATCTGGGCTACTAAATCTCTGTACACTCACTTGTCCGTCCACTTCTTGAATACGGTTGCACAGTCTGGGACCCCATATTCGACATTCATAGTCGCAGATTAGAGTCAGTGCAAAAACAGTTTTTGCTCTTCGCCCTTAGATCCTTGTATGATCCTACTTCTTTCCACAATCTTCCATCTTATGATGTTCGACTTCACATAATCAACCTGACTACACTGGCTTCTAGGAGAGTTGCATTGTCCGCTTGCTTGCCCTTTGATGTAATAAGAGGCAACATTCAAACTACATCCTTGTCAGACAAAATACACTTAAACGATCCTATAAGAGCCACAAGACACACACCAATGAGCCGATTAACAGATGCTGTAAAGCATTCAACAGGTTTAGCGTTCATTACTCCCCAACCATCTCCAAATCCAATTTTAAGAACTAAATCTTAAATGCCCTCAACGCCGCTATTTCATAAATGTTTAAATTAAGTTTGTATTTTTTGTATTGTATTTTTTGTAATAACGCCTTGCTTAGTGGAATAAATAAATAAATAAATAAAAGCTTTGTTTTAAACTTCAGTATGATGGAGAAGTATCGAGGGCTAATAAAATGCTAGGATTCATCAAACGAAGTGCTAAAGAATTCAAGAATATTAGGGTTACTAAATCACTATACGTCTCATTAGTATTCTTGAATATGCCAGCCTGATTTGGAGCCCTGTTTTTGATATTCACGCTGACAGGTTTGAATCGGTCCAGAAGCAATTTCTTCTTTTTGCCCTCAGATCCCTTAACGACCCTAGGAACTTCAACAGCCTACCATCATATAAATATCGGCAAGATGTGCTAAATATGGCATCACAAGATTCTAGGAAAATGATGATGTCTGCATGTCTAGCATTCGATGTCCTCAGAGACAATATTAAGGTTCAGTGTATAACAAAAAAAAAATACTCTGAATGAACCCCTAAGAATCACAAGACTTTCACCAATGCTTACCGTAGGTCGCCATCACACTACTTATGCGGACAATGAGCCAATAAACAGATGTTGTAAGGCATTCAACAAGTTCAGTAAATATTACTCCCCGTCCATTTCCAAAACCTCATATAAAAATAATATCCTAAAATCCTTTCATTCCTCCATATAATTTGTATAATTGTGCGTAAAAATTAATGTATCATGAAAATGTATTGTTTACAAGGTTTTTTTTTGTGTAGTAATTTTATATTATAAGGATATGTCTTGTTTGGCAAAATAAATAAATTTAAAAAAAATGATAATTTAATTACTCTCCATATTTTATATACTTTGGCTAAGTATCCTAATTGTTTCCGATTGGCATTACTAAAGTATTTTTGAGTGTGTTATATGTATATGCGGTATTTAAGTAAGAGCAATGCAATTAATTTCCACAATCTGACAATGCATCTTCATTGATATTTCGGGTGGGAAATATTCTGCACAATGCTAGGTCCTTATGAATCAAAATTCTGTTCGTTAATGCCAGCAAGTACTTTTTTAAATTTACACATGTTTTTCTCACTCTCGATTTTTACATTTTCTGCGTTTATGTCAAAACGATGGTCCCATTGTTTATTTCGGCTTCATTTCATTTTGAGCGCTTGTTAGCAATGAAAAGATATTATAGGATCTACTAAAAAGACTCAAGTGTATGAAAAATCTCATTCAATTTGCTAGAAAACATTGAGCATGAAAGATCTAAAAAGATTTTTCATTGAGCATTTCTACGTTATCAAGTAATATTCCGCTGACTATCAAACTCTTTACAATTTGATCTTTTAAAATTATCGATAGATATAATTATAGTATGTGCCAAAAACACTAATATTCATGTGAAATCACCTTAAGAATCATTTCCTCCAAAATACCTACATACAATCGGCACGAGAATGACCACAGAAAAAAAGCGTCTGTCGTCTATGATCGCTAACATGTTCCAAGTCCGAATTTTCAACATAATTGCATTCCTTGTCCCGATTGCGAACGCACTCCTCGAAATCCTTTTTCAGCCACGGTAGCTTTGGAGCTGGACCGCTAGGGAAATTCTTTTGTCGCTGCGCCTGAACCCAAGGAGCGCGGGCGTAATAAAACCAACTAATCACACGTTCCACCGGGTCCCGGACCATATTGATGTAGATGGGTCGTGGCAAATCAAGATGAGTGAAATTTATGAAATTTACGTGATGGACGTAGGCTGCAGGCTGCTCCAACTCCACGATGTCCTCGGCCAATTGAGTTTGCTGAAGTGGTCCAAGCGTGACTAAGAGCACCTTGGGCGTTTGTTCCCGATACAAATTGAATCCGTTGAGAGATGCCAAACGTCTCATCAATTCAATTAAAGTTTCACTTCCCACTTTCGGGACTCGATTGAAAAATACGACATCCATTTGTGCCCGCCGAGTGTTGTTCAGTTTGAGCGCGCTTAAATGTTTTAGCTGTAGAACGAATGCTTTTGTTATTTCTTTCAATTTTCAACGTTAGTAGAGTGGAAAGCTTGGAAGAAGTTTATCTAATGGTGAACGAAGAAGCAGAAGCTACTACGGCTTCGACTAACTACACAAACACACAAATATTACGAAGTAAAAGTAGTATTAGACACGACGAGCAAATTTAGTATACACTACACTACAACGCAACACAAATAAAATTAGCCACGAAGGAACTTTCTACGATTCTACAAGAAATGAAAGAGAATGAATGAGTCCTAGCAGTTTCAAGTTGAACATTTAAAACCTAAGTAATAATTGAATGAATGATATACTGAATGCTATTTTACGTGAAGTGGCTTCTTGTGTTTTGGAGCCACTTACAGAATTTAAACTTCATTTCTGTTTCACTTAGCGTTATATATTTCAAGGCAATCAACATAAATTTCATAAAACAATTCTAATAAAATAGGAACAATTCTAGATAAAAATGAAACGAACAAAAAAAGAATTAGCTAAGATTAAGAGCTTTGTATTGTCTGTACAATCTCTGTTTGCAATATTCGTAGAATTCAATTTCATTTGTCAAATTTTTTCGCAGCATTTCCCGCACCTCATCGCTCACTGGTTTCTTCAATCCATTTTTATTGACCTTGTCAAACTTGTCCTTTTTCGCTACAATAAATTCGATCAATCAAAATCACTTTTCACCCGCAATTTATCAATTTAGTCACTTACAAAAATAAACCTGCGTGATGCCGCGGAAGAACATTGGCACGTAATGCTCCAAGACTGTCAATGTTATGTTGGGTTCTTCCCAGGTACCTACCACCGCGTATTCCTCTTCCACGATTTTCTTCGCTTTTTGAAGCACTTCACGTGAGTTAAATGGCCTAATTTAAATTTGTATGATTTAAGTTTTTTTGTTCTACGAGAGTAAATTAGGGGCGATCAAAGATTTTTGGGTTGCATATATTAAGCAGCTTTATAAATTGATGTCAAGGTAACGGTTGGCCAACATTTATCAGTTTTTTTTATCACCAAATACGGAATTCGATCGCATATAGAAACAATAATTAATAAAATTCTATTTTTCAATGGCCAATTCTAAGTTGATTAATATTTATAACTACTTATTTTCTGCGATATGCATTTTAGTATGTATCTTTTCGCCAACATAAGCAAATCCAAAGATCCAAGACCGACCTAATTAGCAATACTTACAGACATTCAGCACGATTGTGACCGCAAAAGAACAACGTTTGACGCCTGTGGTCCGATGAGCCATCATTGAGAATACCTTGCTCAAACACACAAAGTTTATTCTTTTGCCTAACACATGTATCAAAATCCAATTCCATCCACTCCTTGTCGGGCATTTTGACGTCCTTGAAGATACTTTGGAGCTGCTTGTAATACCACGGCGCCCTAACATAGTTGTACCAACTAATGATCCGCTCAATCGGATCACGGACTAAATTTACATAAATCGGTTTTGGAAGTTCGTATCGCGTAAAATTAATGTACGCGACATGTTTCGAATAAAAAGTTGGTTCTTTCTGTTCCGCAACCTCTTCCGCGACATTGATTTGATGCAAGGGCCCCATAATAACAGTTTCATATTTTTGAGCCTTATCACGTGCGGTTTGGATTTTATTCACTGGTACAAGTTCTTTCATCAATTGCATTAGCGCCTGACTTCCAGTTTTAGGTACTCGATTGAAGAAAACAATGTCCATGCGCGCCTTTTTAGTATTGTTTAAGGAATCGGCCGTTTCATATTCGAGTTTCTGAGAAAAATTTGGATTCAAATTAGGAAGGAGGCTGTGGATAAGGACTTGGGGAATATTAGCAAGCAAACCGCCTCAGTTGGGAACATGTTAATTGAGATGTGGAGCATGGTTGAGAAGTTAAAGCTCTCTTTGTAGCAGCTCAGTAGCGTCATGCTTGGCATCCAGCGTTTTTGCACGTATCCATGAGAATGATTAGTATGTGATTTGGTATTTATGAGACCTTGACATGCACTCCCCTCACTTGCCGCATACTGGCGTTCCACCGTTTCAGCATTATTTGTAGTTTCAACATTCACCGAAAAGTAAAATTTCAAGCACTCCACTTCCGTTTCAGCATTATTTCACTTAGTGTCTAACTGTGAATTCCGATCGATATTTACATATGAACATTATAAATATAAAATTGAGAAATTATACATAACAAGCACTTAACATATTGTTAAAACGCGAAATTCTTTTGTTTTAGTAAATCGCACCTTTGAAAAATTCAAATAATCTTGAAGGATTTGAGAGTAAAAATAAGGTACGCATTTAGGTACGCTGATTGAAAATAAACTTCTGGCTTTTTTCTGATAGATACCCATACCTATGCTTGCCTAAAGAGGATGCAATATATGTACGCCAAACTTGTGATAGGCTAAATGTCAAATTATAAACGCAAGACTTCGAAATATAATATTTCACTAAATTTCGAATTTAAAGGGGGTACAATAATGAATGAGATAATATTAATAACAGGAAAAATGATCTGGATGCTTTAAACGCTAAGGCTGGAAATGAGATATCTCTTCGGGGAAAGACTGGAGGATATAGCCTCCACGATGAAACAAACGACAACGGCCAGCACATGATTGACTTTGCATGTAGCAGAAATCTAGTCATACGTTCGACTTGGTTCCCACATCGACGCATTCAAAAAATGTCCTGGGTATCACTGGATGACAACACACAAAACAGATCGATCATGTCCTGATCCAACAACGTTGGGCCTCGAGCATAATTGACGTCCGTACATACCGAGGAGCCAATCGTAACTTAGATCATTGTTTGATAAAGTTAAAGTATGGTTGTCGTATGTCAAAGCCATATCCAGAGAAGATCAGCCCGCTACAAAAATTTGACATCGGAAGGCTCCAAATGGCGTTTGTGGCCAAAAATTTCATGGAGACCCTAGACATCCAGCTGGCTCTTTTCTTATCAGACGCATCATTAAAGACGAGCAACGAGCTCTGGAAGTGAAAGCGCTGCAAGAGAAATGATTGGTTGAATGATAAGTGCCAGAATGCGTTAGACAAAAAGAATCAGGCGTATAAAGAACAAGTAGGTAGGAAAACCATGACGAAGAGAGAACACTGTGAAAATCTCAGAGGAGTAGTGAATACGATAAATAGGATTTAGAAAATAAAATACTATGACGACCAATTGAGAAGTATAGAGTAATTCTCGCAAGTGACAACACTAGATGAGCATACAAAGTAGTGAAAACCCTGATACGTAGTTATCCGCCCAAAACTACGCTCTGTCGTGATGACATCGGCAATATCATCGCTGATGAAACAAAGATTAAGCAAACATAGGCATCATATTTCAAGAACTTCCTTAATCTTCCACATAGCTCCAGAACATCGGCGCCTACAGATGTTAGCGGAGAACTTCCATTGGCCCCACCAACTCTGGATGAAGTTTGTTTCACCATCAAAGTCCAAAAGAATAATAAAGCACTGGGCGTCAATGATATTCCAGGGGAACTCATCAAATACGCTGGCAGCAGTATTCATAAAGCTTTTTGCAAAGTCATCCAGCACATTTGGCAATAAGAACATATCACGAAATTGTGGAGCCAACCAATTATATTCCCTTTCCACAAAAGAAGGTGACAAGGTACAGTGCAAAAATTATAGACGCATGTTACTACTTTGTATAGCGTATGAAATATTTTCAAAGATCTTGGAAAATAAAATCGGATCAAACGCCAACAGCATTACTGGGGAGTATCAAGGTGGTTTTAGAGCAGGCAGATCGACGATAGACCAATTGTTTACACTCAAGCAGGTACTTGAAAAATACTGGAAGTTCAACCTAGACGTACACCAAATTTCTGTTGACTATAAGCAAGCATACGACAGTATTGATTGTAACGTACTGTACCAAATAATGCTTTGCTTTGGTGTCCCAGCCAAATTAGTCCGTCTCACGGAAATATCAATGAAGTTGACGACCTCTAAAGTTCGCATCAATAATCAACTAACCGACGCCGTTGACACAAATATTGGACTAATGCAGGAAGATGGGCTGGCCCCATTCTTATTTAATTTGACTCTGGAGCACGTCATAAGGAAGCTACCTGTCGATACACGAGGTACATTACTATACAAGATGAGCCAAGTATTAGCCTATGCAGATGACATCAACATTTTGTCACGGTCATTAACAACTGCCAAAGAACTCTCCCTTAAACTTGACAGCGAAGCAAAACTAGTAGGGTTACAAATGAACGAAAACAAAACAGATCTCATGACACGATCAAAGAAAAAAAAATCCCCGTTGGCAGCACCAGTCGGAAAGGTAAATTGCTCGTATGTAGTGTAAGGTTTCGGAAAAAAAATTTGGCTTGCCTACTACTTAACTTCTTACTGCAATTTCGGTAGCACTACATGGGTTTTTATTAACAAAAAGGATCTGCCGCCATTTGTGTATGGAGACACCCCATAGAGGCGCAAATATTTTGCCAATTAAATTGAGTTACACACGTATGGATCACATATTGAAAATCGGCGGGTAGTAAATTGTTATAAACATATTTATACTCGTTTCGCCCTTCTCACATTTGCTGTTCATACATTTCATAGTGGCTACCACACAAAGGTGATAACTTGTCGGCTTTAATAGCTCAAATAGTTAATTTCAAAAGATTTCCATAAAAGTTTCATCAGCACTTGCATTGCCATTAATATATACATTTTCAATTTTTTTCTGAACTATGAGGGCCGTCATTTCGATTTTTATTGAAATCGGCTGCTAAGAATATTAAGCTGTAAATTTTTGACTTTTTTATTTGTCATTCGATTTGCATAATTAAATTAAATTAACTTGCCTTAATAACTTATAATTTCAAGTTTCAACGGAATCTGTTGAGAATCTTGGCTGCTAGAGAGCTACAGAAATAAAAAAAATTGCTTGCCGCCCCCCTGTATGGGAAGACCCGCCTGTATGGGAAGACCCGCCTGTATGGGAAGACCCGCCTGTATGGAGACACCCCCCCTTAAATACCTTAAAATATTTTCTTGCACTGCCAATTTCAAGAGGCACCACTTTTGACCTACGTAGAAAATTTCCTCATTCTAGCTCATGTGGTTTGCGAGAAAACTTGTTATGACGCACGAACAAACGGGCGGACGGACGGACAGACAGACAAGTCGCGATTTCATAATTTTTTAGGGTATTGTTAAAAATATTTTACAATATCTCAAAAATGATCTGGTTTATAAGTTCTTTCAAGTAAAGTCATTTAAAACGTTTCCATGAAAAATATTCATTATTTCAGTTGGCACTAAAATAGCGAATTGCGCTTGCCTTCAGACCTTTGGGGGCCGCCATTTTGAATGCATGCATTTGATTTTGGATTATTTTAAATCTTTGTATGCTAGGACCTCACCAATCAATGTACTTTCTCGTTCAAATAGGAGTTTCACTCTAGACAGGGCAAAATAATTCAATTTTTAAAGAAAATGGCAGCTAAAAATATTAGGCTTTAAATTTTCGACTTGTTTATTTTTCATTCAATTTTAATAATTTCCTGCAAAATACAAGAACATAGTACAGAAATTCATAATCTCAAGTTTCATCAAAATCCGTTGGAAAATGTGACCGCTAGAGGGCCACAAAAACATGAAAAAAACGCATATTTAAACGGCCGCCATTTTGAAATTTGCATATGCATGATCATCAAAATATCCAAGACTGTAGGTCTAAGTAATGTCTATCTCGAAACCAAGTTTCATATATGTCGGATCAAAATTGCGACTTTTAGAAGCCTTTGAAGTTTTGAGTTTCAACTGGCCGCCATTTTGTTTTTTGCAACCTGACCTCCAGTTTTTTTACGTAATTCTTTAGATACTTATAATTTCTATCTAACTGCCGAGTTTCATGAAAATCTGTTGAAACCTTTGACCACTATTCCAACAACAAAATTTTGCACGTTCTTCGACCTTTGAGCGGCCGCCATTTTGTTTCTGCCGTACCGACTTTGGATTTTTTATCGTGACATTCATCACATACATCAGTGAACCTTCGTACCAAATTTCATCCAAATCGGAGCTATACTTTGGTCAGAACAGAAATCACGATTTTTCGTCTAAAATGGCCGCCATTTTGTTTTTGATCAGCCGATATAACTGGTTCACGAACTTAGCCGAGATAATTATCCAATACACCTTTCCTGAAAATTTGGTGAAAATCGAAGCAAAATTGCAACCTCTAGCGTGGTCACAAATTTCGTTATATCCCATATATATATATATATATATATATATATATATATATATATATATATATATATATATATATATATATATATATATATATATATATATATATGTATATATATATATATATATATATGATGCTCTCCGCAATAGGTAAATTTCTCTCGAGAAATTTACCTAATACCTCAAATACAAAAATTATCTCACTTGGTGAATACAGTATCAAATAAAGTATTTTTATCAGTTTCGACGATCTTGAAGACCAGCTGCATACACAGGAAAACAAAGCTCCAAGTATACAAATCTGTGATTAGACATGTGTTATGCTTTGGGTGTGAAACATGGATCATAACCTAATTATCTGCAAATATACTGAACGCCTTTGAGCGACGGGTCCTAAGGTGAATAATCGGAGCGAAGCTAGAGGGGGATTAAAAGCGAGTTTGATGCAACCATGAGTTGTATAAAATTTTTGACAAGCCAAACGATTGTAAGACTGGGCTGGACACATGAATCGTATGGACGAACAACGGATATCCAAAAAGATATTCGTACGGAGAACTGAAGGCCAGAGACCAGTGGGTAGACCGAGGATACGCTGATCTGACTCGGTCGACGAAGAAAGTTCACTGCTGCTCGGATTCCGAAATTGGAGGACGCAGTCAATAGACCGAGACAATTGAAGGCACCATTTGCAGGAAGCGAAGGCCCGAGAGAGGCTGTAACGCTAAAAACAAGAAGAAGAAAAAGAATCATATGTGCCAAAAAAAAACGTTCTGTTATTTTCTTCCACAAGAGGAGGTGTTGATACTATTTATTTATTTATGTTGCCATTAACAGAGTTACCTCTAATACAAATGGTGAAGTATATGCTAAGTAACACACAAAATTAACAAATTAGTAAACTAATAAGATTTTGTTTAAGTAAATAAAGAGAACGAGGAAAAGGACCAATTTGTAGACGATCATGATTGCGAGGTAGCCTTAGCAGTGGAGAATGGAAGTACGGGTTAATCCGAGCAAAAGGTACAAGAAAGACACTAGCATTTCTACCCGAGCGCAGATTTAGCCTATAATAAATTCGAGAATCAAGATTTGTATCCGTAAGGCGGTTACATATTTTAAAGAGAAGACATTCATCAAGTATCAATCTGCAAATTTCAAGAGAAGGAATCTGAAGGAAGGACAGGTGATTTTCGTAGGTCGCATAAGGGATTTTGAATTTGAAAAATAGAAAATGGGTGAACTTACTCTGGACAGATTCAAGGAGAACAATCAGATTATCATTGTGAGGTGACCAAATTTGAGAACAGTATTCAAGAAGAGAACGTACGATACAGATAAATAGTTTGATAGCCAACTTAGGGTTAGAAAAAATAGAAGTATGCCTAAGAACAAAACCCGAAACACGGGAAGCTCTAGTGACTAAATTACTTTTTATGGAATTGTTTGCAGCTACATATAAATGAGTTGCATATTTTGAATAATAATTTTTCTGAAAAATTATTAGAGAAGAAAAATGTTAGAATAATAATGTTCTCTAATAATTTTTCAGAAAAATTATTATTCAAAATATGCAACTCATTTATATGTAGCTGCAAACAATTCCATAAAAAGTAATTTAAAAAGCTATCGGAGCCATCCGAAAGAGTGATCGATATCCGCGCGACGTTAGATAAAGCTTCAAATGTAGAGCAAATTTGTCGTATAGATTTACATTAAATTGATGTGAAAAGGGTGAAATGATCCAATTAAAAAAAAAAAGTTTAGCTAATCTAGTGACTAAGTTTATAGTGTGAAGGTTAAATTTGAGCTTTAGGTCGAAGATAACCCCCAAGTCTTTCACCTGATCCACTACTGTTAGAGGAGTTTGATTCAGTAAATAGGAATGGGATATTGATGAACTTTTCAACGAAAACGACATTTTGTGGCATTTTGGTACATTTAAATTCAAAAGGTTAGCCTTACACCAAGAAGACAGAGATAACAGATCGTTTTGGAGAATATGACAGTCAGCAGGCGAGTTGATTACTCTGTAGATCTTCAAATCATCCGCAAATAAGAGACAGGAAGAGTTAAACACTGATGGGAGATCATTGATAAACATGGTGAAAAGGAACGGACCTAAGATGGAACCTTATGGAACTCCAGTGCAGGGATGAAATGACTTAGAAACCGAGTCATCAATGACAACTTGGCATGTTCTAGAAGCTAGGTATGAAGTTAACCATGACAAAATGGAGTCACTCACACCATAATGCTGCGATTTGCAAATAAGAATGTCATGGTTGACAGTGTCAAATGCCTTAGAGAAATCAGTGTAGATAGTATCCACTTGAAGACTGTCATTTAAGGCTACCGCCACAGTGTCAGTAAGTTCCAAGAGATTGGTTATGGTAGAACAATTTGGCACAAAACCATGCTGCTCAGGACCTATTTGGGAACAAAGAGAAGAATAGAGCTCTAGGTGGACAATTCGTTCTAAAATTTTAGAAAAGGATGAAAGTTTTGAGATAGGGCGGTAATTCTCCACCATGGTCGGGTCACCACTTTTGTGTATTGGAGTAACATTAGCAATCTCGATCAGATGGTTCACGAATGCACAACACGACGTAAAACGAACAGGTGGCCAGTTGCATTTTTTCAGAACATTTTAGATGTTGTTGGGATCGCATTGTTTATTATTTGGAATAATTTAAATCCTACTTAGAACCAGCGCAAAAAACCGTAAAGAACGTTTTTTTACGTGAAATATCAACTGAATTGGTAACACTTTATATACGTAGACGAAACTGAAAAGGGCTAATGAGTTATCATTTAACACCCATTCAAGACATGGTGGGGTCAAATTAAGAAGCTGTTCAATCATCTGAACCTGCCAAAAAAAGAAAAAAACGTTGCCACATTTGACCTTCAAAAACATCTAGCACATCTAATCAATGTTGTAGTAAATGCAACAGCAATGTTTGCACTGAACAATCTGTAAAAAATATTATTTGTAATATCTGTATTACTAAGTAGTTTGAAAAAAGCTTAAATTTATAGTCTTTTAGATTTATTTGCCTATCAATTGCCTTAGATTTCATACGGTGTCTGGTGGACACTACTGATCATTTACGTTAGAAAATTATACTGGGTTGTTAAGAGTTAAACAGTATCCAGAGGGACCCACAACTCCACCGTAGATGGTCCCAAGCCCGGTTTAGAAAGTAGGAAGGATCCCTTTGTTTCCCCCACCCCCAGCTCCTACGATTCCTTAATCTAAATCCCACGACCAAAGATTAGTAGATTGTTTCGGGATCGCACATAAGGTTTACTAGTTCCAAAATGATGGAACATTTAATACCGAGAAATGCAAATAGCTACAAAATCATCTGCAGGTCTGTCACTAAACTCTACTTACATGTCCTTTGGCAAGTCTTCCGTGTCTGACAAGGAAACCGAAAGTAATAAAAATGCCGGCAGAATAGGGGTTGGGCGATGGGCTAGCTTCCCATCCCTGGAAAACCCTATATTCTTTCAAAATCTGCAACATCGCCTAAGATTTGATTGGGCCGTGCACTGAAAAAAGGACTATGGAATTTTAACCTGGAGCGTCAGATTACCCAACTATCCTGGCGCTGTTAAGGACCTTTTACAACTGACCAGTCAATGTGAATTGAACATACTAGCAATCCAGGAAACGAACTGGACTGGAAGTGAGATTCAATATATGAAATCGCACATAATATTTGAAAGTGGAAAACCTGCTGGGAAGTGAGAGTTCAGAGTGAAATTAATTGTGGATAGGGAGTCCAAACCACATGTTATAGATTATAAGGCAATCGATGAACGGTTGAGTGCAAAATCCTTCGAAACTCGGCTGAAAAAAGAATGAAGAAATGAAGGAAACGTTCAACAATTACCGCAAAAAACTAGTTGACTCAATGCCTGTATTATCGGCAATGAACTATCTCATTGGGGAACGAGTCGAGGATATAGCCGATACGATAAAATAAATGACAATGGCCAACGGCTGATTGGCTTTGTATGTAGCAGAAATCTAGTCCTACATTCGATTTGCTTCCCACAACCAGATCGAAGATGTTCTAATCCAACAACATTAGGCCTTGAGCATACTTGACCTTTGTACGGACCGAGAAGCCAATTGTCCAACAATACTTAGGGAGGGAACCCAGGACAAAGAAAGAGCATTGTGAAAATCTCAGAAGAGTGATGAATAAGATCATTGGAATTAAGAAAAGAAAATACTATGACGACTAATTGAAAATTGTCAATTTAAATCTAGCAAGCAACAACGCAAGACAAGCATACAAAGTAGTGAAAAGCTTGAAGTAACATTATGAGCCCAAAACCACGATTGGCCGCGATGATATTGGCTCCAAAGACGTATAAAGTAATCACAGACGAAAACAGGATTAGGAGCTAATCAATCATATTGACTAATCAATCATATTGACTATCCAAAAAAATAGATATTTATTCTACGGAGGCGTATCACTACTTTTAAGGCGTACAAATATTTGCGAAAATCTTAGAAAACAAAATCGAATGAAACGCCAACAGTATTACTGGGAAGTAATAAGGTGGCTTTAGAGCAGGTAGATTGACGATAGACTAATTGTTTACAGTCAAGTAGGTGCATAAGGAATGCTGGGAGCTCAACATAGACATACACCAAATCTTCTTAAAATTGGAGCAAGCATATGACAGTATTGATCGTAACGTACTGCTCCAAATAATGCTTTGATTTGGTATCCCAGCCAAATAAGTCCATCTTACTAAATTGACAATGACATCAATAACTAACTCACCAATGCGTTAGACACAAATATTGTACTAAAACGGGGAAATGGGCTGGCCCCATTCCTATTGAGTTTTGCTCTATTATATGTCATAAGAAAGCTACCTGCCGATACAACAGGCACGTTACTATTCAAGTTGACCCAAGTCGTATCCTATGGTGACGACCTCAACATTTTTTCACGATTGTTAACCGCCAAAGAACTTTTACTGAATTTCGACAACAAAACAAGACTAGTAGGGCTACAAATCAATGAGAATGAAACAAATCTCATGACGCAGTTGAGGTAAAACATCTCAATCACCCAAAATACCACACTTGGCAAATATAGTTTTGATAATGTGGGCAAAGTTGTGTACTTGGACGCTAAAATAACGAGCACCGGTGATAAAGGAGACGTGATACGAAATATTTTATTCATTTTTGACCGTCATAAAAACCAGCTGCATACACAGGAACCAAACCTCCAAGTATACAAATCTAGACAAAACCTGTGTTATGCTATGGATGTGAAACATGGACCCTAACCATCCGCAAACATATATTGACATATAAAAACGGGTCCTAAAGGAAAAAAGTGGAGCGAAGCTAAAAGGGGCCATGGTTAATTTGATACAACCATGAGCTTTATGAAATTTTTTACGCCGCAAAGGTCTCAACGATTGTAAGATTCGTTAGCAAAATTGAAGGGCGAAGACCAGTGAGGAAACCGAGGAAATGCTAGTTTGACTCGGTTGACGAATAAATCAATTCCTGCTTGGATTTTGAAATTGGAGGAAGTGGTCAATGGATTGAGAAAATTGGAGGAGCCAAAGAGTGGTTTTCTTGAATATGCCCTCTTCCACTTTTTGAGTTTGTGAGTGCTTGATAGAAGCATTGAAAAGGCGTGAGTAGTTTTTATTAAAAAATATGTTGAATTCAACCTATTCAATTATTTTGCCGGGTATTATTTTTTCTTCAAGTCAATTTATATAAATTTCTCTTTTTTCTTTTCTCTGTAATTTGACAGGAGGTTAGCCTTTGGCTTTTTTTGTATTCAGTTTTCTTCTACAATTAATTTCATTTAATGAACCAACATTGAATTTTATTATTAGAATAAAACTGCCACCATGATTTTACAAACTAAATTTTTCATTTCTAAATATGACCTCTCTCTCATCCATTCCTATCCTTTGGCGTTAGTGTTTCAAATGGAAGTGATCAAGCATGGGCAGAGAGAGTTTCAGAAAGACTCAAAAAAATAACTGAGTGCTAGTCAGCTTCAGTATGTGACCTAGGGTATAAGATCTCTTTCTACCAAATTCAATTTTTGCAACTGCGGTGACATCGGTAGTCGTGATAACCTGCACTACTAGCAAACAGAGGATATTTTGTCAGAGATCTTACTCTATTTTTGACATTAATGAAGAAAAGCAACGGAAGCAGAGAGCAAAAAGAAGCCGAAAATCTTTTCTGGCATATTAAAGCAGAGATAGATGGGTTTGCTCACTGTAAAACACATATAAGAGAGGTAATCTTCACAAATATTGCAAGGTACCGTCCTCTGGTTCTAACGTGGATCGAGAGAAAAAGAGCTTTTATTAAAGAGCGTCTAACCCTTTTTCTTGAAAAGCCGTCGGGTCTAGCTTTGTTATGTGAGCAGACGCATTTTGACTCCTTTGAGCAATCTTCGGTGTATAAAGGACGTGTTGAGCGGTCTAACCTCTAGCAATTGCATTCAAACGTCGGTTTTTAAATTTGGTTTTGCAATTTGCCCACAAGTTTCATTATGACCGCAAATTTTTAGAGATATTATCTACTAACAAAATTCTAGAATTCTAATTCTGTTCGAACAAAATTCTTAATCCTGCAATAAGATTAAAAGCCTAGCAGTACTTCCCTGCAACAAAAATTTAAAACCTAAAAGTTCGTCTAGAAGTGTACCTACTTTGGCCAAACGGAAAAAACCATTGGTATTTTAGTTCCCCATATTAATGTAGAAATTCATTCCTTTATAAGCTTCGATCGAGTTTGGACAAAATAAACTATTAGACAATAACATTTGTTTTTTTACTAACAAAGGCTTATGAAGATATTACAACTCAGATGTGAGGTAACATGCGGATGTATCTTTTGTAAAGGTATTAAGATTATGTTTCCGTTCCGTAAGTAATAATGAGTCGTGACTATATAAAGATGTCGCAAAAGTAATTGAGTGATTTGCTTCACGCCAATCGCATCGAAATTTTTTCAATGTTTATTGTGGTATAGTTACGAGAACTGTCAAAAAATTATAACAAATTGCTTCATGAGGATGGCAATCAATCAAATAATGTCTAAAATTTGTTTTCCCCACTAGGAAATACCGAATTAAAAACTCTTGTTTAGGTCTTTGTAAAAAATATATTTTACAAAGACCTAACAGTTTCGCGACCTGTGTGTCCGTCTGTCCGGCTGTCCATGCGTCACAGCAAGTTTTCTCACAAACTATAAAAAAAAAATGCTCAAATTATGTGGAAAGGTCAGAAATGATGGTCTCTCAAAATTTTAGGGCTTACCAACATTTTTTTTGAGGGGCCACCCTCATAATCAAAGATAGTTGAATGGGGTATCAAATGAAAGGACTTAATTAGGACTATAAGAATCTGAAAGAAAATACCATTTCAAGCATTAGGGAGTCCAGGGGGAGGCAAAATGTACCAAATTTTTGTGTTTCCCGTCGCGATTGGACACCTTTGAGCCGAAAAATCTGAAAATAATCACGGAGGTGGGTCCTAGTGAGTATAAGGGCAACAAATACCTCAGAAATCAAATTTCGCTCAACATGATATGCAGATATTACATTTTCACCCATAAAACTGTACTGTACCCGTAAACTTGTAATTATATGGATTGGTATAAGATCTTAATGCTTAAAAAATTTCATGGGAATCGAATCAGAATTGAGTAAGTTATAGCCGTTACCATTGAATGGAGTTACAACAACCTTAACACGTGCTTATAGTTGATACATATTTCGAATTGACCTAGGCAGTTTTATTTTCTTCCAATATTCATGAAAATTTCGAGAATAGTGTCGAATTTAAATATGTTCTATCGGCTGAGCATTCAGAAAAATCATTTAAACTCCATCAAAATGGCGGCTGCAATGTGCTTATGAAAAAAATTCTGCATCTTTTGCATAAATAGGAAAGACTTCTTTCCAAAGTATTGGATGAATGATTCAAATTATCATTTTCACTCCTAGAAAATTTGTGTCAAACCCTAAGATGGTTACAAAGACCTTCTAGTAGGAGCACTCTCCTGCTTACTCAACTGACTGATTTGGCGAACAGACAGCATTTAAGCATAGACAAAATGAAACCAATTAATGCAATAAAATATCCCTCTAATTAAATGCCCTCACTCCCGGTTTGTGAAGAGCATAATCGATGAAAGTTTTGAATGCGAGCAAGAACACTGAATGAACGTTCAGGAGTGAAGACAGTAGCAGGTATCGTGTAAAATACACGGAGGGCAACACACATATTCGAAAAAATCGTCTCCAAATTTCGAACAAAGATCGCATTTAGCAATGTAAAGGGTGATAACTCTTCTTCGAAGTTGCTTTTGTATATGTGTTTTAGATGGATCATTTCATCTCCTAAATCTTCAAAAGCGTCCAATTTGTATTTCTGGATGAAATTTGTGGCAGCACTTCGAATTTCGGTTTCATCCATCACTGTGAATATCCATAAAAAGAGAAACCATTACGTAAATCCTTCATGGCATTGAATCTATTAGGGTTCGGCCACATTGCAATTTTCCTGTCGTAACCAGCGATTTTTAGACGCAAATACGAACACACTTCGACAAGATTTGCAAAGAAACTTCAAGCATGCGCAGAACTTATATGCTCATTTGAAGGTATGCCTTTGCCAGGAACACACGCGTTAACTCATTTGGCGCTATGCAAGAAACTTCCGCGCACATCAGCGTCAAATGTCCAAACGATGTGCGCCTGCGCGAGGATCACAAAAACTACCTACTAAACTGGTTTTAGGAAAAATCGTCAATTCCTGCGACTGCCGACCTGGACAAAATTGTCGAAAATCGCAGTGTGCGGGCTTCCATTCAACCATGTGTAACTTGCGACAGAAGTGCGACTATAAAGTCGTAGTCTGATGCATCCCTTAGATACTCCCGCAATAACGGCGTCGATTATTTCGTAGAAAGTGATCCTTTTGAAATTGGTCTCTTGATCGTTTGCACTCGTGTCATCGTCATCTTCTTTTTCATCGAAACACCTCTTGGGTTTTTTCTTTCAAGTATTAGGAAAGATTGATAAAATCCCCAATTGAATGGCAACGGTTTTGTATTCACTTAAAATGTCATCCCATCGATTTCGAATGAAATTGAAGTCAGACAGCAAGCTTTCGAGATTTTGAACTTCAATGTCAATAGCAGCATCTTTGGCTTGAAGAATGATGCTCCTTTGATTGATAGCTTTCAATATCTTAAACCAAATTGAGGACATCAGGATGCACTCAAATTTTTACATGTATTTCAGAACGCCGTTGATATCACTACAAATCTCCACAGTCACCCTGAAACCCTGAAATATGTTTGGCAAAAGGCTTAGCTGCCTCAGCTCTCGCAGACCACCTTGTATCTGAAAGCCTGTGAAGGGAACCTGTTATACTTTCTTTGAGAATTTCCCAAGGTTGAGGACTGCTACTGAAACTAGTATAGCATTGCTGAACAACTCCGAAAAAAGTGATTCCTGCCTCACAGCATTCTGCAGAGTCGGAACCCCCTAAATTGAGACTATATGTTGCACATGGCGAATCAACAGCATTATCGAAAATTAAACCAACAATCGCCTGGCAAGTTTTTTTGGTTACAATCGACAAAAGCCAGAAATCGTTTTTGAATTGTAAATATCATTTTGTTCGAGTTAAAATGAATGCACCGGAAAATCAACGTAGTTTGATCAACGTGGCTCGAATCAGGTGTAGCAACAACGATGATAGCGAAGTATTTGGCACTTTTATGTTCTTTCAGAATGGCCGATTTAACGTGTTCATTACAGATTTGAATAAATTCGTTCTGAGTCTCAACTGAAAGATAGCGGACCTGGAAAATTTGTATTGACGATGAACAATCTTAACCTTAATCGTAATGACTGATTAGCTCTAAAATTCCTAAAAAATTTTCATTGTTCCGTTCTCCGAGAAGATTGCTAGCACCTTTGAATTATAGGCCCCTTTCGCCTATTTGGCTTTTATCTTCGATATAAGCGAGGCAGGAAATGGCCTATCGGTACGATCACGTGGAATAGAAGGCGGCATCTTTTAGTGACCCCGATATATTATATCTTTCACCACGTCGGAGTGGACAAATTCAGTACATACAGAGCCGATTTTATAACCATAAAATACAGTTGTTCTTTTTGGATCAATCGCATGGATTGTGTTTCCATTGAATGTTGATTTCAGAGTTTTCAAGTTTTGAATAACTACGTCATTGTTTGCAGCTTCCGTTGATTTGTCTCTTTCTGAAGAGACAGGAAGAATATTGTTTTCATGGTTAAGATAATGTGTAATATTAAATGTAAATCATAAAATCAGCATACTGATAACCTTTAACAGCTTTAACAATCGAGTTTTTCGGTACGAAACTGTATCCAAAAGGGATTTCTTTGCTTTTTAGAATGTTTTTTTTTCATTTTTGTCTCGCTCCAAGCGTTCCTTGCGCTTTTGAGCTCCAGACTTGTGCTTGAACATAATGCATCTAATGTGAAAATTTTATTTTTAATTATTCTTGACTTTTCTTAATGGTATATAGCTAGAAGATTTATGAAATATTTAACAATTTGCTAAATTTGTAATTCTTGTAGGCTTAAAGTTTAAAAAAATTTCTTACAAATCATCAAATTTAATAAGAACTGAGATATGAAAAACATGATAAGAAAATTTTGTCTCACAACTCACGAATGGAAAGTCCAATATTTGACGTATTATGGAAGGAGAGTGGAATTTGATCTATTACGAGGTTTTATTTTACTCTGTCAACGTCAATTATATCAAAACTCTCGATCTGCCATTTGGTATTTCCACATAACGTCAACAAGCAACATTCGCGGATGTAAAAAATATAGTGCACAACTATTTGGAGATTGAGAGCTTCGCCATGACCACATGAATAAGAACTTCGAAAATTATACGCAACGATGTGACGAGCATACTTCAAAAATTCTCAAATTCCACTTTATGCGCCCTTGCGCCACCATCTGAAGACGGTCGGCAAAATTCTCCCACTCGATGTACAATGATAATGAATGATTGGTACTTACTCATGTGCTATTATGTCCAATTGCCACTGTTTTCTTCTTTGTTTCGCACAATGTTGTGAAAACGACAAACGAAAAACAATTACACACTGCTCCAGTCTGGGCGACAACTGCTGTTAGAATGTCAGATGCACTGCGATCGTAGCCAGTAATTCTAAGTAGCCTACATCGAGCAAGTTCACACGCTTCAGCGTGCTGCCAGTTGCAAACAGGTTAATCAGGTTTTCTTAGACGAAAGGGACGCGACGTCGAGAGAAGCCAAAATGTACTAAAGAGGTTTTCACATGTCAAAACAACCAAGCAGCACGATCTATAGCAAATGCATGGCCATCAGCTTCGCCTCAGAAATTTTTAGAAGGCTCAAAGCAATCATTCATCCCTCGATAGTTCAAGGGGAAATATCATACGTATCATGTATAGCAGATGGGAAATGTGTGCTTGGTCCTAACATGAAACTCGTGACAATACTGTGTGGTAGTGCATAGTTCGTCTGAGTATGATACACATACATAGATAAAATGTATATTGTATAGAAAATGACCATGGGTAGACCTGAGACAGTATCCAGCTAATTTGTTAGCAGCCACTGGTCGCAAACATGATTGCGGCCACGTGGGTGGGCCATAAGGGTGTTGGCGGTTTAAATATTCGATTTAAAAAAAACTACGAAACATTGGACAACATTATTTTTAAGTCTTAAAAATTCCTTTGCTTCTACTTTTTAACAATACAAATATCGTAGTTTTTTTTAAATCGAATATTTAAACCGCCAACATCCTTATGGCCCACCCACACCCTTATGGCCCACTCTGTATAAACTCGCCCATTCACCTGCGGCACGAGGAGTACGGTAAAATAAACACACCAAATTTGAAAAGAAATTCCAAACAATTTCTCATTTTCGATTCTAAATTCAGTTATTATTTGCTAATTTACGATTTTTAGGAATTTTTTTTTTCAAGTGGCAAGAATTTCAGGAGAAGCAAATACAATTTTTTTTTATTGATGAATAAGACCTACAGGCCCTTTGAGGAAGGCCGGGCCCTGGAGGATTGCCCCCATCTCCTCCCCCCCCCACCCCTCTCGAAAGCCTGGGTACATGCTTACTATTTAAGACTGGTATTTATCCCCCTTTTGCTTTCCATTTTTAATGTTTTAAATAATTTTCCAAACAATTTACCCCCCTCAATTTTAGCAGCGCAACTTGCGCCATCGAAACTCTACATAGGCACCCTTGTTCCGATATATTTGAATATGATTCCTTGGCAATCTCTCACAAATGCATGGAGTTATGGTTTTTTAAATTTTCGGCAGCAGAACAAAAATGCATGGTACTGCTCAAACAAGTATCTAAGGGAAGTTTGTTGTAGATGGAAATAACCGAAATTCTGCATTTAAAAATTAAAAACGCACAATTAGGAGTGGTTTCACCAGACTTCGTGAAATATTTGTGGGTGCTTTTAATTTACGATAAGGATTTTTTTTATTTTTCGTGGTCAATATCCCATTAATAAGTCCTAAATTCAGAGGAACCCCAAATTATAAGTGATGAGTTTTTAAAATATTATAAAACATGAAATCAAATAATATTGTATTTATTTACCACATTAATTACTAGCCAGCCAAATTTTGTCAAAAATTAGAAATCGTTAAATAAATTAAACGAACACTTTAATTTTCCAGGTCAATTCTGACCACATACATGAATAACATCCTCGTCAACTCATTTGAATAAACAATAAATAAACAAACAGAGTATGTTCAATACAGAGAATACAAAATGAATGTGAACAAGTACAAAAAAGGAAAATAAATTCAGTTTTATCTCGAAATTCCACTTTTATTCGCGATCGGGTAACTACTTAAAATCACAATCTGTTTGCTTTTGAAGCCAATCACCAATTTCAATACTGCAATTCATCAATAAACGCTCAATTTAATTTGATTGCTTCATACTGTCGGTATAATCGTTGCATACAGAATTGATAAAATTCAATTTCGTTTGTGAGGTTTCTGCGTACTATGTCCTTGACTTCCTCACTCACTGGCGGTTTGAATATATTTCTATTGACTTTACTCAAACTTTCCGACGATTCTGTGGGTAGAAATTTAATTGAAAATTTTAATCATTGTTTGATTCATAAATGCAAACACAAAGGACGACACAATTAGGCAATTCAAATTAACTTACGATAATAAACTGATGAAGCGCCACGGAAAAATTTTGGAATGTACTTTTCTAATACAGTCAAAGTTATATTCGTTTCTTCCCACGATCCTACCACAGCGTATTCCTTTTCGACGGTTCTTTTCGCGATTTGCATTGCTTTGACTGAATTAAATGGTCTGAAATTTCAATGCGATAAATCGCGAGCTTGATGACGCGGTTGAATTCTGAGTATAATCACATGTTTTCAATTATGCAGACAATGCAACAGGTGAATTAAATTCGATTGGTAATGCAATTATTTAAAATTAGTGCTAAATGTAGCGACATTGTCTGCGCAATCAATAACATGCTGTCATTTTGTATGTCCTATATTTCTAGTCTACTTACAGGCAGAGTGCCCTTTCATGCCCACAAAAGAACAAAGTTTGGCGTCTGTGATCACCGACTCCTTCCTTCACTGAATTTTGAGCAAATGTACACTCTCTATCGCCATTTTTAATGCAAGTTTCGAAATCCTTCCTCAACCACGCAGGTTTTGGCAGAGGTAATTTGTCATTTAACATTTTTCTTTCAACGAAATACCACGGTGCGCGCACATAGTAAAACCAACTTATAATTCGCTCCACAGGATCCCTTACCAAATTTACGTAGATTGGCCTCGGCAGATCGAATTTCGTAAAATTTACAAATGCAACATGTTTAGAATATGCCGCTGGCTCTTCAATATCCGCCACCTCTTCTGCTAGATCATTTTGCTCCTCAACACCGAGGATGATCGTTTCCACCGTATTGGCTGGGTCTCGGCCCGCCGTATAACCGTTTATTTTTCCTAGGCTCTTCATCAAAGCCATCAGTTTTTGACTTCCCACTTTTGGTACACGATTAAAAAAAATAATATCCATTTCCGCTCGTTTTGTGTTATTAAGTTCATCGGCGGTGAAGCGTGAAATCTAAGAAATTTGGCATTATAAATCTCTAAAATTTGTAGGAACGTTAACAAACAGTGAGACGAACACAGAAGCATAAGCACATTGAGCTTACTTTTTTATTAAATTAACAATTAAAATGGAAGGGAAAATCAAACGCTTTTCTATTTATGCAAAAATGTTGCACTTGAGATGAAAATTTGCACTACATTGACTACGTTTAGGTTAGACTACATTTACTATCCTTGAAAGTGATGGTGCTTACGGAAATAAATCATGAATTAGTTACAACACATTATTCAGACAATAATTATTTTCAAGTGCAATCAACACGTTATGTGATACCTTTGCTACATAGATTTCATGCTTCTAAAAGAAATATACTGATGTTATTACTTTTAAAAGGTTAGATTACATAAAGCAACTTAGTTCTGCTACTATGGAAACTACTGATGATGGTCAAAATTGCCTATCATCCAAAAAATCACTACTTCTTAAACGCAAGTCTTAAGATCTTGCTAAATAAAAGATAGGTTTTATAGTGTTATTACTATTCAAGACCGTTATTTATGTTCTTGATGTTGAAATGTGATAATTTCCTACTTCTATGGAAACTTTAGTCCTGGGGTTAATCGATCTATTTTAGGCATGTAAATGTTTACTCACTATAAGTGACCATCGAAGTCCTAACTAGCTAACACTTCGATAGATAGCTTTTTTATAGACCTACTTAATATCAGTCAAAGAGCTAAAGTCAGTAGACTGAGCCCTGTTTGTCAAAATTAAAAGGCAAATTTTCAGTTTTGTCCATTGAAATTTTACAGCTTATCATGACTTAGAAATACGAGTATTAGAAACTAAAGAGCCTATCGCTTACGGCTTCTATGCAAATTTCAGCAGCGTAGCAAAACTATAATCATCTAATAATAAACATGATGCAGTTTTTTTTTGTTAACGAACTCACTTCCACAAAAATCAGAAATTCTGGGTGATCTTGAACGTAACCTGATTATAGATGACTTGCAAAATGCTGGATTAGATTGTTAACCTAAACGATGATAGTTATGGTTGTGATCATAACAATTCAGAATGAAGGGCTCAAGTTTTCTTAGGTTTGTCAACTTCAGCCGATCTGGCAACACTGACTTCGCCGTGTCGAACGACTCAAAGGTTTCAAGGATTGAGTAACGAGCCGTCGTCACGAGTGGTCATATAATCTCTTTTCTTGCATAAGTTGTTAATAAACATAAGTAAACAAGAAAACATATCGTGTTTCAATTAGCCATCCTTGACAGTTCAGAAGCGTGATGTGTAACAATAGTGATAACATTTATCATTTAAATTTGTAAACTCGTGAGTTACTCACTCCTGAAAAATTTCAACCGTTCGGTGCAAGTTTGATCGTGCATAAACGTACCGTGCCGCCGTCCACTTGTATGTGGCTTTATCGACACACATTGTGACTCCCGCCCGTCTTCATTGTCTGCACTCACCGCCTTTGACAGTTTATTCGATACGTTCCGGGCAACAAATCCATCGTAAAGGAACTTTGTTGCAAAACTGTCCCGCCGTTTACTTGTGTGTGGCTTTCCCCGTACACACCGTGTCTAGGTGGACATCGTTTCCATCCGCACAGCTTCGCGCGTCGACAATAGCAGCCATCGTGTTGGGCAGTCATCGTCTGTGCACACTACCATCGACAACGTGCTCGTGTCGTCTTCGATCCGTTTTCGGTGACAGATTCATCGTCAACGAATTCGTTGCAAAACTTCACCACCGTTCACAAGTGCATAGTTCCGTCTGTATGCAACGTAGCGTCTGGGTGTGTAACGTTCCTGCGTATCCCACAGTCTTCATTGTGCTGTTGGCAACTTGAATTGTGTGCAGTGTTCGTCATTGTGTGCGTACATCGCTATCAACTACGTCGAAGTGCCACCATAGTTTCTACCAGGTTGCAGTGTTCATTTCAAGCTGCGCACTCCACCATCGTAATTGTATTGCTGTTGGCAGTTTGGGCTATGTGTAGTCATCGTTGCTGTCTACACACGCCGCTATCTATTATGTTGCGGGCCAACATCATTTGGCTCAACAACTTTTAATGTGCAGTAATTTGTTGTGAAACTCCGCCGCTATCTACGTGTGTGTAGTGTTTCTCTGCAGAGATTGCCTGTGTGCGCATCGTTCTGTCAGCCATCACTTTAATCTGCACAGCCACTATTTCATCGTAGGGCTGTTGGCATCAGCTATACCTGCGTGTTACCGATAGCAAACATCGTTTTGTGTAATCATCGATTTAAGCTGCACACGTCGCTGTTTTCGTCAAGTTGATGTCATTGTTGATAACGATGTGCAACCCTCGTATCCATTTGCTGCATCGCGTCACCATGTGAAACATCAAGTGTGTAACACCAATACCGCACCATCACTGATGGTCGCGTGAATCATCACCGCCATGCTTTACATCTTACTGCTGTGTTCGTTCGTGTTCAGCTGTTGCCTATACATATCGTTCCTCCCTGTGTATTCGTTTGCTGCCTGCAAATTCTGCTACACCAGCGCTTGGGATTTTGTAAATACATCGACCTTTAATTGCTTTGTATTTTGACGTAACGTTTTCTACCGATCATGACTCTGGTGAAAATCGATTCGTTCTCAGTGCCATCGATAAAGGATCAACTAAAGTCACGTGGATTCAATGCCTCCGGCAACAAGGCTGCACATTGTGGCTCATTGAAGCCATGAGAGGTACTGAAATTGAGTTGACGAGGTGGATGACCCCGAAATGTCGGAAATGTAGCAGCCAATCGCGAATCTGGCAGCGATTGTTAAACGACTTAGTACCGATGTCCGTATTTTGAGTGAAAATCGACGATCCGAAAATGCAGGCGCCATATCGAATTTGTTTGTTGGCAAGCCAACTGACTGCCAATCAATGTTTCAGAACGCGAGGAATGTAATTGACTTCAACCCGCAGAAAAACGGCTTCTTCTCCGCGAGTGCTTTCGTACATCGGGCTCGAAAGTTAATGTGTGCGTACGTATCGGACGGGAACGTTGTGATTTTTACGATTCAGGCCAAGTTAAAAGGCGCCACAAAACTCTGGCTGGACACAAACAGTGACGTGTTTGTAAACTTCGAACAGTTTACAATTGAATTCTTGCAAACATTCCCGGATAATGACAACGAGTCAGACATTCATTTATGTATGGGTGCTGATGTGAGTGAACCCGTATTGGACTATCACTTCTGAATTTGTGCCGGCGATAAAAGAGGCATATTGTTGAAATGATCCGTCGTACGGGATATTTGCCGCAGACTAAATTATCCGACACTACAAAACTCGATAGCCTCATTTAGTTTTCAGTATACAAACGAACTATATATCCCATTTCACGATTTCTTGCGAACGTTAATAAGCCGCCTGAAATTAAACTAGAGAGACCTCTACCAATAGTTCCGTCTGCACTCCAACAAACGTTGAAAGGACAAAAACAAACAAGCCTGACCAAGGGATTGTGTTATAATTGTTTCAAACTGGGCACATATCAATTAATTGCCCAAGGCTGCACCGTCGCGCCTGTTGTTTGAAGTGTCAGAATGTTGGACATTCCGTTCATAATTGTCTTACGCGCCGTGAGAGACCGATCAACAAAGCAGAACTGCACAGAGTTCGCATCAATACGATTGTGTTGTTAAGAAGGTACTTTTGAACAATAAACGTATCGATGCGTTGATTGATCCGGGAAGTTGGCGTTCATTGATCTGTGAATATGGCTTTCCGGCGTAATCGAATGCGCTTCGATCACATTTAAAGGTTTTGGAGCACACGAAAAATGTGAATACGACTAAGAGTGGATAGTTCCACACTACCAGCCAAACTACTTGTTGTCAAGAATGAGTTAATTCCCTCGCCGATATTATTGGGAACCGATGTGCTTACTCACGGTTCGAGGCATGTCAACTTGCAATCTGGAATGTGTTGGATCGAGCATATGCGTAAGCCGATCTTTACCATAAAGTTCGAGCTCATGGAATCTGAGACATTCGAATTTGGACAGCTATTGTACAAATTTTGATCGTATTTCGCCGACAAAACAAGATAAGATGGGTCAAAGTAAGTCATCGGTGATGACTATTCATCTAAAGTCTGAGAAGCCGATTCAAAGCCACCCGTACGGGATTCTTTTTGCCAAACAAGCCGCCTTAGCTTCAATAATTGACCAACTACTGACACACAATATGATCCGCGCCAGCGAATATACATATTCGTCTCCGAACGAGCTTGTGAATAAGCAAAACCAAGAGGACCGACTATGTGTAGATTTCCGAACCATCAACGCAGTCAAGCAAAAGACCAGGTTCCCGATGCCAATAATTAATGAGCTACTCCCGCAAATAGCTGGAATAAGATTTATATGACACTGAACTTGTTCTGAGGCTTTTACCAAATACTGTTGGACGAAAACTCGATGTGACACACGGTAGTCACTACAAGTACATCGTCAAGCCGTTTGGGTAAGTGAACGTAAGCTTCATTAAAAACGAAAATCGGCAGCTATAAGGACGAAGTGATTATTGCGAGCGAAACCATTACCGAAGGAATCGAGCTGTTAACGGAATTCCTCACTTTGCGAACATCAAAGTGCATTTTTTTTCAACCAAGGTGTTGTTCTCGTGACAATATCTCATATTCCGGACTACAACCAGGAAATTTCAAAGTTAGGGCCATCGTCTATTTCCCGAAATGAATGAACGCAAGAGAGGTCAAAGGATTCTTGTGATTATCTTGCTTCTTCGAAAAGTTTATCCGGAAGTACGCCATCATCACCTGGCCTTTAACTGCCTTGTTATAAACGAAAAATCTACCGAAATTCGACTTGCACCGGATTGCGATAGAGCCTTTGAAAAATTAAAGACTCTGCTTAGTGTTGAGCCGATTTTAGAAATAAAGGATCCACCAAAATTTACCAAGTTCACACCAATACCAGTCCTGTTGAGCTTGCCACGGTGCTGTTTCAATCACCAGACCATGTGATGTGGAAAACCGTCTTTTACTACAGAAGCGAATGTAACGAGGCAGAAAAACGATACAGTAGTCACAAACTAGAAACGTTGGCAATTGTCGAGGCCCTTGAACGGTTTAAGTTTTAGTTGCTGGGTTAACATTTTCAAGTAGTGACAGATTGCCAAGCCGTATCAACAACCAAGCTGTTAACTCCGTGAAACAACCGTATTGCACACTGGTGGCTTAAACTTCAGGAGTTTGACTTTGAAGTCACATACCGAGCAGGCAATCGTATGTCTCACGTAGACACTTTAAGCCGAAGCCTGACTAACAAACCTATAGAAAATTTTGTTTGAGGATTGCTGGTTGTCCTAAGTGAAAGAACTACATTGTTCTTTCACCCGAGCATTTTAGCTATCAACATAATAGCATTATTCGCTCGATGAGGAGTATATCGGTCACCTCGTACGAAACTGCGAGAAACCTATAGAGCCAAAATCCGTTGCCGAGAGTATGTTGGTGATTGGTACGAACAAAGACGATTGGTTGCTATCAATGCAAAAATATGATAGCCAATTAAACGATATTATCAACAGCTTACGTTACCAGAAAACTAGTCTGCAAGCGAAAGAAATAAAAAAGGCAAGGTATAGTGAGATTTTTTTAAGATGGCAGCGAGAAAGATTTCAACATTCTTTTGGTGTTCTGTGAATGTTGTGTTACAATTTTTATAGTTATTGACTAGAAATAAATGGTCTCACAGTAAGTCTATCATCAGGGAGTGCCCCCTGCTGGAAGGACATGAATAAGAAGCTTCAACCTTATAGTTATTTTTCTATCTTAAGGCCTTACTATATCTTGATAAATTGAAATGAACTTTTCTGGCAGGGTTGGCATTTGATTTTTTTAGTTTTTGCCTAAAAGCTTTTGTCTCCTGAATTAAGAGCATTGGAATTTTTATAGTCTGTTTTCTCATGAAAATAATTTACCTGATTTGCATTAAAATTTAATTTCTTTGAAGTCATAGTATATATGTCCAAAAACCCTACCCTACAATAGTCATTAGTGAAATTAGTCTGGTAAACTTTGGTTTATTTTATGCCTCACTGGATTCGTCAGAATATCAGCGGAAGGTGAACTGAAATGAGAGATCCAATTCGATAAAAAAAAGAATGTCAAATCTTGGACAGCAAATGATCTCTATACATGCTCCTCCTCAAGGAAATCCCTATGCGAAAAACAATTCTTACCTTATTGACGTGTGTTTTGTATTTATTTGAATAAAATTTTGAATCGATACTCTCCAACTTCATTATAGATTTCCGTATTTTACAATAATTTAACCCAAAACATCTGGTACCAGAATATATACGCTTGTTTTAGTTGCAGGTCAAGCAAGATCAAAATGATTTGAATTTATATTATACCGATTTTTTTGGAGTTAGGTAGTGAAGACTATTTACCTGCTACACTGTGGAGCACCTTCAAAAGCAGGAGAGGAGAGAGGAAAGGCGATGGCTAGAAAAGTAATCCCGCAATCATGACGTCTCCCGGAGCTTTTCAGCCCTTTTTATCTTTTAGGACTGCCCAGATGGTTCCATTTGCCAACTGATAGAAGCATCTCCCCAATTAGATTATCCGGGGAGAGCTCTCCTGTTTTCTTGTCAAAATCCCGGCACAGCGTGCCCCATCTATTGCACTCAAGAAATGTGCTTCTGTGCAAAGCCTATTGTTGGAAGACCGCGACTTGCCAAATCTTGTGCAAATAAGATTGAAAATAGCCATGCTTACTAAAGATCTGGGTCAGGTATAAGTCAATCTCACCATGACTTTGATTGAGCCACTCTCTCAGATCAGGGATGTAGTACACAGCCTATTTTCTCTTCGTACTTTTCACCCAGAACTACTGTCAACCATTGAGTGAGCATTGTCTCTCCTCCCGGGCAACGATCTCCCTCGTATCTTCGATTTGCGCAGGTAGAATATACGCCACTCTCTAGCAAGGAGGGCGATAGGTCATACGCCAGCAATGACTAACACCACCAAATCAGAGGCTATCTTATATGAAGATGCAATCATAAGTGCTCCTCTTCTCTCTCGCTGTGCCAAGCGTTTTTGTATATTTGTATGCTGTTAAGCCGATTTGTTCAGAAAGATCCATCTTTGAGTGTATCAGCAAGCCGAAATACATCATTGCAGGCATTGATATTGGTTGATCTTACTCGAGGTACTATCTTCTTTTCAAGATGGCTATTTCGGTTTTCTCCAGTGTAAAGCTAAACTCACAAGTAGTCGTCCAGTCCGTCACCCGGTGCAACTGTACTTCCAGGGACTAGTACCACAAAATTATCCAAAAAGCTGGTCAAGCGTGACTCATCTGCTAACTCGAGCCTCAGTAGGTTAGCACACGAGATGTTTCATTAATCAGGACAAAAGATGGAGCAAGGAGCAACACCAGGTGCAACTTTTATCCTCTAGGGATCCCTCTTCTTATCATAAAGCAGACTCCAGTAGTTTCAAAACTGGTACTAGATATTTTCGAACTTGAAAAAAGAATTTTCCAGCACTTTCAGAATATAAGCCTATTTTACAGAGCTGAAGGAACACCTAACATCCAGCTTGACCAAGAATACTACCCGTTGAGTGGCATGACTATATACTTTCACCCGTTGAACCACGCTTAGCATCTTCACAATCGCATCTAGAGTGGAACAACGTACTCTTATTTTAAAGCCATACCGCCTTGAAGATAGGTTCCTGGTAGCATGGATCGCGTCGGAGAGTCTTCCGTTGATGAGTTTTTTGAGAACTTTTCTAACCATGTTCAGCGTACATAATGGGCATTGCGCGGATGTTGATTGAAAGTTCCCTTTACCCTTGCCAAACAACATCCCAGCGCTCCAGGAAGACACCTTGAAGCAGACATGTGTTGAACTTACTGAGCAGAAAGTCATAACATGCCATAACAACTGCAGCAACCAGTCCAGGAATCTTTCCGGACTTCATGAGTAGGACTGCCATCTTCAATTTCTTGCACGTGAAAGATGACTGTTCAAATTGTGATTTTTGCAGAATGCATCAACACGGACAGGTTCTCTCTTGCTTCAAGTAAGCACCTTGCCGAACTTCTAAATGACTAGTCCCTAAGGATAAACGTGTACAGTGCTCACTAGCTCTTGCAAACAGCGTGCTTTACTGCTGCTGATTAGTTTACGAAGGTATTTCCTGGTCAACTGGCAGTATGATTGCGAGGTAACTCATGAAAAGAGTAGCGAGCATCTAGTTCCAGATGCTCTGTCGTGTTTCATTCCTCTTGCAACAGCGGACATCGTAGAGTAAGCATCAGATCTATGGTTTGAGCCTATAAAAGTACATGTGATACCCTGACTGGTGGTTCAAAATGGGGATATTATAGAAGCGTCCACCACCTCATCACTCAGACTTGAACAAAGGTCACTTATGGAGGCGAATGAGTTTCAAAAGAGGAGCTAAAAGAAGTGTTGCGACATTGTTGTGATAATCCTACCATGGGAAATATGGGTACTACGCAAACTGTGCGTTGACTCGCTCAGGATTTCTAATGGCCAAAAATGCCAGCGGATACCAAGGCATGTGTTCAAAAATGCAAGACGTGCCAGGCGGTTAAGGTGGAGATACGGGTACCTCCAGGACTTATGCTGTCCCGATGTGAAGGAGCTAGTAGGCTTTGGGAAGTGCTTTGCATTCATTCAGTGGATCCTCTCCCTCGACCAAAGCATAGCAATACTTTTATTATGTGAGCGAATTTTCACTCCTGTTTCTTGTGAGAAAAGTTTCAGCGGCAAAGATATACCAATTACTTGAAGAGCAGATTTTTCTCACTTTGGAGTACCTAACTGGCTAATATATGATATAAGGGTGGAATTCGAGGAAAAAAAGTGGCAGTGACTTGTCAAAAAATATGGAGCACGTATTAGGTTCCCAAATTTTACCATTTACAGGCCACTTCTGTCAAAAGTAGAAGCTACGGCATCAAAAGAATACTGCGTCCATCTGCAGGTGAAAAGTACCGAGAGCGGAACCGAAACCTGGCTCAGATAACATGTGCACACGCGTAAAGTGAAGAGAACCACTCCCTATTGCTTCATGTTTGGTAGTGGAATGGTGACATTTTGGGAGAAGACAGGGCAACCAGGGGAGCTAAGCCGGAATTTGGGAACTGAGCATTCTTGACGTCTATACGTACCAAAAAGCCAATTGTAACTGGGATGATTACCTGATTAAATTTACATATCGATGTCGTATGTTAAAGGAGTTAACAGCAAAGACCAGTCCTCTACAGAAATCTGACAAAGAAAAAGTTCAAACGGCATATATAGCAAAATATTTCAACAAGAGCTTCAGCAACTAACTGGCTCCTATCTTATCAGACGCATCGCTTAAAATAAGCAACGAGCTATGGATGGAAGTGAAAGTGTCAATTGAGACTATGGGAGAACAGACGATCGAACATCAATCTCAGCACAAAAGAAATGATTGGTTCGATAATGACTGCCAGAATGTATTGAACAAAAAGAATCAGGCATACAAACAATATTTAGGATGGAAAACCGGGACAAAGAGAGAACAATATGAAAAGAATACACTATAACGACCAATTGAGAAGCACGGATGTAAGTCAAGCTTACAAAGTCGTCAAAACTATCAAACGAGATTATCAGTTCAAGACCACGTTCTGCCGTGATGACATCCGCAACATCATCCCAAATGAAAACAAGATTAAGGAAATATGGGTATCATACTTCAAAAGCGTTTTGAATCCTCCACACAGCTCCAGAATATCAGAGCCTGTAGATAATGGATGAAGCTTTTCTCGCTATCAAAACCCAAAAATAATACAACACTGGGCACCGATGAGATTTTAGTCGAGCTCATTAAATACCGTAGCAGCGGTGATCAGTAAGCCATCCATAAGGTCATCCAACACATTTGACAACAAGAAAATATGCCAAGTAAGTGAACCCAATCAATTATATTTCCTATTCACAAGATAAGTGATAACCTATAGTGCAAAAACTACACAAGAATATCACGACTTTGTACGATATGCTAAATATTTTCAAAGATCTTAGAAAATAAAATCAGATCATATGCCAACAGTATTATTGGGGAGCATCGAGGTAGCTTTAGAATAGGCAAATCGACGATGGACCAATTGTTTACAGCCGATTAGTTGCTTGAAAAATGCTGAGAGTTTAACCTAGACACCCACTAAATTTTCATAGACTTTAAGCAAACATACGACAGTATTGATCGCAACGTAGTGTACCAAATAATGTTTTGCTTTGATATCCCAGTCAAATTTGTTCATCCTACCCAAATAAAAATGATGTCGACCATCTTTCAAGTCCGTATCCATAACCAACTCACCAATGTCTTTGGTACAAATTTTGAACTACAGCAGGGAGGTGGACATTTCTTTTCGATTTGGCTCTGAAATATGTCATAATAAAGTAACATGTTGGCTAGGCACGTTATTATTCAACTTGAGCCAAATGGTAGCGTATGTGGACTACATCAATATTTTGTTACGGTCATTAACAACTGCCAAAATAATGAAAACCGACAATCAAAGAGACGAAATACGCCGAAGAGTACAGCTTGCAAATAAACTATTTAATTCAGTTTTGATGATGTTGAAGACTAGCTGCATACCTAGGAAAACAAAGCTCCAAGTATAAAAATCTGTGATAAGGTCTGTGCTACGCTCTAGGTATGAAGCATACTAAAAATATGGAAAATCTTCGAAAGGTGGGCTCTAGGCGAATAATCGAAGCGAAGCTAGATGGAGACCAATGGCGAATTTGATGCAATCTTGAACTGTTTGAAATTTTTGACGAGCTAGAGGCCACAATAATTGTAAAACTGGAGAGGCTTTAATAGGTTGGCCATATAAATCATTTAAACGAAAGATGGATACTCAAAACAGGAATTTGTTGGAAGAAATGAAGAGCGAAGACCAGTGGGGAAACTGAAGAAACGCTAGTTTGACTTATTCGATGAAAACAGTTCATCGCTACTCTGGTTTTGAAATAAGAGGATGTTACGGGTTCATATATTATACCGAAAGTATATCCACTGCTTGTTTGTAGAATTCTTTGGTAACCTCATCTTAGAAGTATGAAATAACTTTTTATAAAATATACGTCATAACAGACTATCACCTGAGAAATATGGAGTACAAAAAAGAATATTGCAACTCACACACTTCAGGCTATTTATGGTGGATATTGAATCGAAAACATAAAGGTATTTTAATGTTAAAACGACTTCAATCCGTTCTAGGCTGACTTAATACAAACTATTGTAACTTCGATAAAATTTAACGTGATCAAGATGTTATAAATGCAACATATTAGTTTCCACTGTAGGGTTAGTTTGACCAAGCTCGTAAACCCACCGAAGCACCATGCGCACAAAATGCTTCAAATACGAATGTAATCATAGGAGCTGCAGTTTGTCACAACATAAACAAAAGAGGAGCTATGACTAGGGCCAAGTATAAAAACGTAAGCTAACTAAATCAAATTCTATCGTTGAATTCTGGGCTGATTCTCATCAGTCATTGTAATGCTGGACGAAGGATTGGCACATTTTATCCTCCATGTGTCGACATCTGGAGTTGCTCGGAACTCTGATTGCTTTCAGCTTTACTGCCAATGATGACTACTGGCTGTACAGGTTCACAATCATTTCCTAATTGGAAGCTGGCTCTTCTTATCAGTACGCCCGTACTAATTGGAATGAGCTATTGTATCTACAGAAAACAATCAAAAACATAATCTGAAGACACAACGTACTCAACAAGAAAAGCAAAAACGTTAAAAAGATAAATCAATCTCAATCAGTGGAGATTCAACACTATCAGCAAGCGAGAAAGATCCACCATAAAATGAGAAACAAGTAACATAGAGTAAGGAAAGACTTACCCCTCCAGCTCAAAAATACAAAAATCAAGAAAATATTTGTTTCAGGAATGGAAAATACGATAAACCAACTGATTACTAAGATTGAGCAAAAAAACATGTCCATCCACAAAATAAATGAATTTGACAATATTCTTTCGAAATCGTGCAGCCGCTTATGAAATGCTATGGAATCAAGTAAAGTCTGGCTGTACAAAGACTCTCAAATATAATCCATGCTACACAAAAGCATATGTTGGACTGGCAAAATACCGACAGGATCCAAAACACACATTAAAGATAAGTCTCGCGCTAACCGATGGTCTACGGGAAATTCATACAAATGACGTCATGGCCACGACAAGTGGAAAAGGGAGTACACGCACTCGACCATCTGTGAGCAATTTGTTGCAGTTGTCACTTACCATCTTGTGCAACTGACAATTCGAACGAATTTCCGATCAATGTTGCGAGCAACTTTGTTGCAAAACATGGGGCAATAAATTATTCTTGATCTTCTGATTAAAAAACAGGTGAAAATGAAATGTTACTGACTAACTGGCTTAGAGACCAACCAGAATTGCAGTTCGGGAAAATGTGGAAAGAAAAGCAACGTTCATGAACGATGGAAGAAATCAGTTGCCGGTGAATGACTACATACCCTCCGTTAGAGTGAAAGACATACAAGTAAAATATTGAGGATTAGCGCGCTGGGGCCTGTTCTTTTTCGGTCGTGAACCTGGTTGGCGTAGATACAGTTGTAAGCGGAAAGCGCTTGAAAGTTTTTCATTTTTGTGTCGTGGGAAGTTACTGAAAGCTGACCTCTCAAGTCGGAGTTTTAATTGCGAAAATTCACTATCGGAGGATCCAAAATTTGAAAGATTTGCTGGCGGATCATTTTTATATAGTGAGAAGTTAGCTGAGGTCCCAAGTCAGAGTTTTATTTGAGGGAACTCACTATTAGAGGGTTTTTGGAGTGGCACCCTCAACGTTATGTGAAGGAACTAGTAGAATTCTCGTTTCAAAAACTGTACACTTTCTTGCCCTAGCGTTTTTCATACGTGATCGAAGATTTATTGCGATTTTAGAACAAGAAAAGTGTTTTGTGCTATTTAAAAAATGAAATAATAACAAGTGAATGTAAAACGGCATTGGAGACCGTGCGTCTTATTTATTCCGCTTCACTGGTTGTCCGTGTTAGTTTCGGGTCACGGGAACATTTAGCGCTCGCATCAAAGGGGGTTGCGAATCATTTCCATTTGGAAACTAGTCAGATGAGATTTTCTTTTTAAGCGAGGATATCTCTTGATTATACGGCTTTAGTTTTTCTGACTTCATTTAATGTCGTTTTGTTTTTGTTTTCTTCTTCTTGGAACGGCCCTGGTCAAGGGCTTACGCCTCAAGCGATCAAGTGTACCTGAAGATAGGAAAAGTAAGCGTGTGGTGCTCCACGACCCATCAGCACCGGTTGGCCGATAATCCTCGTGGTCATGCCTTACGGCACGGAGAAGATTTGGTTTCAGATGTTCGCGTAACAAAAATCCGAAGCACATCAGTTATGGTTCCCGAACAACCCCAGCGGCAGTAAAAAGAGGTGTTTCCAGTGTTTAGGACAACATGTGTGGTTCTGGCTGTCGCTCCCGGGACCTGCTTACCTCTGCGGTCAGATTGAGGTATGCTCTTTTCAATGGCTCTAGCACTGAAGTCGCCCGCGATGAGCACCTGGCTCTCTATGCTCAAGACAGAGTCCTTTAAGGCATTGAGTTTGGCCCGGATAGAAGGCATCGGTTCTTTTGGCGTTAGATAAACACTAAAAAACACAAAAAACCCCCTCTTCGTCCATGATCCTGTACGTGTTGTGGGCACTGCCTCGAACCCAGATTCATTTAAGGACCAGGTTTGTGAGTTCTTGTCATAATTTAACTCACTGAGCAACACACTCCTGGGATATTAATATGGTATTGTAAACATTTTTTTTTACAAAACCTTAATGAAGATAGTTTTCACAACATGTAAATTTTTCTCGAGGGATTCATCAAAAGATAATTGGTCGCAAGATTTTCTTCACTGAGCAAGCCTCGAATTACATAAAATTCTTATACTAACGTAACAACAGTCGAGCCTAAAAGTCTAAGTTTCTAACACTTTTTATACTTTTTACTTGCGTTCCTTGCACGTTAAATGAAGTTCAAAATAATTTAATAAGATTTCAAATCAGATAATTTTAACTTAGATTTAAGTTCATTCAAAAACAACTATAAAATCAAATTTGTAATCCTTTCGTTTTTGGGTCTTGAAAAAAGCAACAATTGTAAATTATCATTACTGTTCTAAAATGATCGATCTTAATATCCGCAGCATGAATTTATAACAAGAAAATATCCTACAAATAATTGCAATCAATTCAAGGCAATCTTACGGAATCTTTTATGGCTGCACTTTTACAACCGTCGATTGATTGGCTTTTAGATCCAGGTCGTGAATATCAAAAAGTGATTGAGATAATTCTACTATTTGAGACCTAATTTCACTAGAACCAAGTAAACCTAAAAACTTAATAATTGCCATCATAGGACCTATTAAATTAATCGTTAGTTGATTGATCACATTAAAAGTTTTTCAATTAAATTCTACCTACCATTAAACAAAGTCATCGAAGTGACGTCAAACACAATTGATTAGGTGGTTTCTCTCTGATCCAATTTAGTTACATTAAAGTTATGTTACCAAGTTATACATTGTAATAATGAAATTAAATTGGTTGAATTAAAGCAACGAGCGGTGCATTAAGAGTGGGAACACTTCATCTTTAAAGAAAAGTAAATTGATTAAAAACTTCCTCAAACAATAGACTTATACCAAACAATATATGTGTCTTATGCGCGACAAATATCTTTCGCGCTAACTCTTATTAGAACTTGGCAAAAAATATTCAGATTTATTGAAACTGTATAACTGATTAGGCATAAAAGACTAGTTGAAAACTATTTCCTTACAGAAATTTACGTCTTTTATGTGGATAATAAAGAAAATCCACTCAATTTCTTATGGGATAATTTATGTGAATGCGGTGAATTTAGGGGTGCTGAATTTAACTAGGGTTAAAATAGTAAATGTTGCAGATATAAAAATAGCGACAGATAGAGCTGATATGTATAAGCAAATGGCGCCAACTTATCAGTAAATAGAATAAATGTAGTTCACATCCATCCTTAAAGGATACAACATTCTTAAGGCTATTTGCACTTACTCTATGTCAATATTTCAAGCTATTTTCACATTTTATGTTAAGCTATTAGGGAATTTATGCATGTTTTTTGAAACTATTTGTAAATTGTAACATTTGCTGTAGAAACAAGTCAATTAGATAGAAGTACTAGTATAGATTTTTGTACTTAATGTGCAGCAGCTAAAGTTCCTTTTTCAAAATGCGCGCCATACAGCCGGTTGATGTCGTAGCGGAGCGCTAGTAGTTTCATACAAGAGGCCAAGACTATAGAGGTTTGTGTTGACATTGTTCAACCACTATTACGCGTTGGAACAGTGAAAGGCGTGCTTTTGCCGTTGAGGCCTACTTTTTGAGTAGATGTTCTGTGATCGCAACGCAGCACGCCATTCGAAATGGCTTTAATTTAGCCCCGTTGGCTGCTGTCCTGGACGAAAATGAACTGTTGCATGAGCCACTACGAACAGGCAAACCACAAGTGGGTCATGACAAAGAATTGAAATCTTTGGCCCATTGAATTACCTGAGAATATTGAGGCAGTAAGAGCTATAAGGTTGTGATCACCACGGTGTTCCGCGAACAAACATGCGTCTGCCCTTGGACCCTCCCAATTCGGCTCTTTGTGATTTTTCGATGGGGTTTTTAGAAAGCTCATGTTTATGTGAACCGATCAAGGACGCTACAGGAAAAATTTTCGGACCCTTAAGAAATCTGTAGTCGTCATGTAACCTTGGACTATGACTACCTAAATATTAACGTGGCACATAATTTGCACTTTCGATTTTATAAGCAAAGTACTCCAACTTCCATTTTTTACCGAAATGTACGAGGCTGAAGGACTAAGCTTGAAGATCTATTTTTTTTTCTTACCAGCTTAGTAATGACACCATTGTTTGCTTTTCTTAGAAGTGGCTGAATGCAAATATTGTTAATTTGGAACTTTTCCCGGATCACATTATAAATAGCTGTGATCGTGATTTTATCTTTCCAAATAAGTCTGATGGTAGTGGAGTCTTGGTTACCGTTAAAAAATTTGTGTCCAGGTCCCTTTGTACTAATTTTTCTCTTATCATGCCCTGGAATGTGTTTTAGATAAAGTAACTTTACCAAACGGTGTCGTCATATTGATTTTATCTGCATAACAGATGTTCTTTGTAATTCTTCTTTGCAATTATATGAGTCTTTTTTTGACGGTCTTGCTTCCTATTTCCTTGCACGTCATCCGCATTCTAGGATCCTTTTTGTCGGAGATCTTAACCTGCCCACCGCATAAGGGGTTGGCTCCCTGATTTCTACAATCTCTTCTACAAATTCATTTTACTTCTATCGCTTCCTTCATTTCTCTCTGTTCTCTGTCCCAGTATAATCAAGTTCATAATACGAATGGTCGTCTACTTGAACTCATTTTTTCCGATGTTCCTGCTCATTGTCAGGTGGTATCTCTTGCTTCATATCCTTATGTTACTCCCGAGCAGCATCACCAGTCTCTGTCCATTGATCTTAATGCGCGGTTGAGAAAGGAGGAGGGATCTCCGTGTTCTCCTCACCTCCAGCTTCCATGATTCCTCATCCTAAATCCCACAAAAAAATATTAGTAAATGATCTCGGAGTCGCACATTGGGTTTACTGGGTCTCCAACAACTGAAAACTCAATGCCGAGAAATGCTAATAACAACGAATATATCTGCAGCTCTACTATTAAATCCTAATTACACCCACCTCCTTTGTGGTGACGTAAGAGAGTGAGGGCGAGTCTACCGCGCCTGACAACGGAATTGAAAGTTATAACCATGCTGCTGGAGTGGAAGATGGGCGATGGGCTAACTCCCCGTTTTGGATTGAATCTACGGCAACGACCTCGCAACCGAAAACAGGGCTATGGTATTAGATCCTGGAATGTCAGACAAATAAACCACCTTAGGGCCGTTAAAGGCCTTTCACAACAGTTCAGTCAATATAAATTAAACATACTGGCAATCCAGGAAACGAATCACACTGTAAGTGATCGCATAAAATATTTAAAAGTAAGAAACCGATCTTAAAAATCTGGCTAATTAATGTTCACGCCCCAACCAAAGATTAGGTCGAAAAAACGAAGGAATCGTTCTACAATCATCTCGAAAGACTAGTCGACTTATTGCCTACAAACGACACAAAAATAATTCTAGCTGATTTCAACGCTAAGTTTGGCAATGAGCTAGCTAATTGGGGAACGACTGGAGGATATAGGTTTCACGATGAAACGAATGACAACGACCAGCACCTGATTGACTTTGCATGCAGCAGAAATCTAGTTATACGTTCAACCTGCTTCCCACATTGGCGCATACATAAAATGACCGGATGGCAATACACGAAACCAAATCTACCGTGTTTCGATCCATCAACGTTGAATTTCAAGCATAGTTGACGTCCGTACATGCCGATGAGTCAGTTGTAACTTGGATCATTACATAATCAAATTAATCTATCGATGTCGTACGTCAAAGGCGTATCCAGTGAAGACCAGCCCTCTACAGAAACTCGATATTGAATGACTCCAAACGGCGTCTATGGGAAAAATTTCATGGAGACCCTCGACAACCAACTAGTTCCCATCCTATCAGATATATCGCTGAAAACAAGTAACGAGCCAGCTGGGAATAAAATCAGCGATTCAGATCATGGCAGAATAGCCAATCAGACATCAAGCCCAGTGCAAAAGAAACGATTGGTTCGATGATAAATGCCAGAATTCGTTAAATAAAAAGAATGTGTAGGTAGGAAAACAAGAATGAAGAGAGAACAATATGAAAATCTCAGAAGAATAGCGAGTAAGATCATTAGAATTAAGAAAAGAAAATACTATGATGCCCAAGACCACAATCTGCCCTGAAGCTATCGGCAACATCATCGCTGATGCGTCCAGGATTAAGGAAAGATAAACATCATATTTCAAGAACATCCTGAATCCTCCCAACAGCTCCCAAACATCAGAGCTTACACTCGTGAATATTCTCGAAGGTCTTCCATTGGCTGCATCTACTCTGGATTATGTATTCTCTACCATCAAGGTCTAAAAGTATAGGAACGCGCTGGGGATCGATGAAATTCCAGTGGAGCTCATTATATAAGGTGGTAGTGGTGTTCAAAAAGCCATCCATAAAATCATCCAGCAAATTTGGCAACAAGAACATATGCCGAATGAGTGGAGCCAATCAATTATATTCCCCATCTACAAAAAGGTGACAAGCTACACTGTGAAAGCTATAGAGGCATATCACTACTTTGTACGGTGTACAAAATATTTTCAAAGATCTTAGAAAGTAGAATCAGATCATACGCCAACAGTATTATTTTTGAGCAGATCGACGATCGACCAATTCCTTACTGTTGAGCAGGTACTTGAAAAATACTTGGAGTTCAACATAGACGTAGAATATGATAGCATTGATCGTAACGCACTGTAACAAATAATGCTTTGCTTTGGTATCCTAGCCAAATTAGTCCACCTTACTAAAATGATAATGACGTAGACAACTTCCCAAGTCCGCGTCAATGACCAACTCATCTATACCTTTGCCACAAATATCAGACTAATGCAGCGAGATGGGCTGACCCTATTTCTATTCAATTACGCTCTGGGGTACGTCATAAGAAAGTTACCAAGTTACCAAGCAATAACCTTTGCAGATGACTCAACATTTTTTCACGGTCATTAACAACTGCCAAAGAACTCTTCCTGAAACACAACAGCGAAGCAAAACTAGTAGGACTACAAATTAATGGGAATATCACAAAGTTCATGACGCAGTCGGGAAAAAATTCCTCAAATACACAGCCCAAGGTCTCAACGATTGTAAGACTGCGGAAACGGCAATGGGCTCGCCACATAAGTCGTATAGACGAACAAGGAGTACCCTAAAAGGCATTCGTTGGGAGAACTGAAGGCCGGAGACCAGTAGGGAAACCGAGGGAATGCTGGTCTGACTCGGTCGACGAAGGCAGTTCATCACTGCTCGGATTTCAAAATTGGAGAACGTGATCAATGGACTGAGACAGTTATGGGTACACTTTGCAGGAAGTGAAAGCCCAAGAGGGGCTGTAGTTCTAAAAAGAAGAAGAAGATTAATACTCAAAAATCAGCCTGGGGGCTTACCGTATTTTCTTGAGAACACAACTTCCAAATTGTTCCTTATCTTCCCATGCATCTTACAAGATTCAGCCACTAGGTCTTGAAATTTCCGATTCATTGAAGATTGCATACAAAAAATATGAGCTCTGTATGGTTAGCAATTCTGCCCAACGAATAAGCCAATACGACATCGGATAACTTTTTACAAAGCCGTACAACAAAACAGGTAGCATACTTGTAAGTAAGACTTTTAGTGGATCTAGAGCTACTGGAATTCATCTTGTTGATCCTAAAAATTTAAAGGTAGCTTTGAAAACACAATATTTGACCAATTCTATACGAGCTAGACTCGAGAATGCGAGGTTCATCAAGCTGCATTCAAGCAAAGTTTGAATGAGTCCATTAACATTGACAGCCTAAGGCAAGTACCAACACAGGTTATCACTTCTACATATTTCTGAAAATGGCAACGTCTTGGGGGCTACCGAAAATACTCTTCTTCCATGAATTTCTACGCTTTATGATGTAAATACCATCGTACCTGGCATTCCTAAAACAGAATCCACTTCTGATCAGCAGAATACGAGGTACTCTCAAATTTTATCAAGCACTTCTATAAATATTCAACTAGAGAAAGAACAGAAAAGGCAAAATGATAAGGAAGCTAAAAATGACAAAGTTTCACTAATAAAGAAAAAATTCTAGCTAAAAACCAGAGAAGAACATTAAAACTATTCAAAAGAAGCCAGGAATCAATTCAAAAGAAGACACGAGTCAGAATTTTGAAGATGGTTTCACAATGAAATGAATACGAAGATGAGTTTTTCTATATAATCTGCAACAAAAAGTATGAAACTCCACCAAAAGAAGACTGGATCATGTGCATCATTTGTAAACTTTTGGCACATGAAAGAGACAAGTAAAGGTTACGTGTGTGATTTATGCCACCCAAAGAAATATTAGTTTATTATAAAGATTTAATTGTATCGTTCCTAATTACCCCACAGCGTTTCCATTTCCTCCCTGGGATGATCTCATAACGTATTCGGGACAAAAACAGCACGACTTCTTGTTTTCGGCCATATTTTGAATGTTATGAACGTACAAAAACGCACCCTCATACCTTATATTAGCCAATAGCATCCATAATAAAAGGGCAACCACACCACTTTGCATTCATTCGCATGATAAATAAAGGGTTTTCTATTAGAGACATAACAATTTTGTATCTTCTCATATGAACACATCCTTAAACTTTTTTAATGAACCGTTAGTTAAAATTAAAGTCAACGTTAGTAATCAACATTTTCATCATGATAAAATTCATGGAACAGCAACGTTTGAAAATTGTTAAAAGTTACTACTGAAATTTTGAATCGGTGGTTACAACTTTAAGAGCGCTTACTCTAATTTTCGGCCGTAATAATCGTCCTACCTGACAGGCTATGCATGCTAAAGTGAATCAGTCCGAGTCAAAATTTTCACTATTGGAAGTTTCGGTGCCAAACAGATCTCGTACAAAGGAAATATCGCAATCGTAACTGCATCGATTCAAAATGAGGCAGATCAGTCGATGCTGCGTCCTTCTCAAGAATTGGGCATCGCTCAAACTACACTGTGGCGTCTTTTGTGAAAAGATTTTGGTCCACATGGTTACAAGATCAAATTGATTCAAGAACTGAAGCCACTTGATCATTCGAAACAACAAAACTTCTCCAACTGGGCTCTGGCAAAGCGTGAAAAAAATAAAAAATTTCATCGAAAAATCACCTTCAGAGATGAAGCTCATTTTTGGCTCAATGGCTTTGTTAGTAAGCAAAATATGCACTATTTTTCAGCAACAAACCCATATGTACTTTTTGAGACACCGTTATATCCGCAGAAAATTACTATTTAGTGAGGGTTCCATGCGGGAGGTGTGATTGGACCGTATTTTTAAGGTAAATGAAAATGACCGTCTTGTTACCGTTAATGGGGAGCTCTATCGTGCTATAATGGAAGATTATTTGTGGCCAGAATTGGATCAACTTGACATCAACAATATCTGGTTGCAACAACACAGTGCCACGAGCCACACAGCATGCTTCACAATCGGTTTATTGAAAGGCAAATTTAGTGAACGTGCTATCTCGAGAAATGGTCCGGTCGAAGGGCTACCTCGTCCAGGCAGTCTAACGCTCTCTTTATGGGGCTATATCAAGTCACTGGTCTCCAACTTTAGACGAGCTCAAGGACACCATCCAACGCGAAATTGTCAACGTTCCGGTCGAAATGTGCGCCAGAGTGGTGGAAAATCGGGAGTAAAGAGTTGATCACTAGACCTTCACGATACGATACGATACCGATATGAAGACTATTATCGGTATCGTATGGAGTTAGACTTTTTAATATCATATCCATATCGGCTATATTTTTTTGTAAATTGATCGTATCGGTATCGATTTTGAGTCTATGTCGATACGATAACCGATAAATGTCGATATTTTATAAGCTGAAGAGTCTATATATGAAATGGAAAAAACAAAACAGTTGAATTCCTTTCTAGGTTTTTGCTTAATAGTTTTTATAAACCTACTAGTTCCGCGACCTCTCTATCCGTGCATCTGTCCGTACGTCACAGCAAGTTTTCTCAGAAACTACATAAGCCACAATCTTGCAATTTTGTGAACAGTTCAAAATTTATAAGCTCTGGTGTAAAAAAACATTTTATAAGGTTTTTAAGGAAAGGTCTCCCATCCACAGGGGTGACCCTTAACATTTTTTTTTTCGTAAAATATCTCCAATATTGGTATCAAAAGAAAGGGCTTTGTGGGAGCTTTTTGAATCTGGTAAAAAAAGTAAGATGACACCATAGGAGAGTTTGGGGGAGGTCAAAATAGGCGAAAAGTTTGTGTCGTCTCTCGCAATTGGACATTTTTGAGCCGTATTATCTGAAAAAATGTCATGAAAGTAGACCTTAATGGGTACATGGGCAACGAATTTCTGAGACGTCTAGTTTGATTAGCTTTGTCAATAATAGCACGGGACTTTTAACATTTCCAATATCATTTGTATTATCTCATGTATAAGTTCATATACCCTTAAAATTGTACAGCAATCGTGGAATAAACAACAAAGTTATGGTCAGTTGAAAATTATACAATTGGAACAACAGCCACATGTAACTCTTATTAGAAACACGTTTCTAAATGACTCACACAATACAGATTTGTTCCGATTGTCGAAAACATTTCAGTAATCGTGCATAACATTTGTATGTTATTTTTGGTGCAAAGGTAACGACGTCGATAAGGCTTAAAAGAAAATGGCACCTTTGGTATATGGGTAAATTGTTTGATCCACTAATTAGTTTACAAAACTCTCCAGCTGCTGCAACTCATTCTCTTCTACCAATTTTCTTTTTCTTATTTTATTAAGTAACTTTGGACAAGCTTTAGTGTCATTAATGAGTTAGAAGTCCCTTATTTTTTATCGACTAATTTTGTTGTTGCTTTTTTATGCATGGCCGGGCATAACACTAGACCAAAGGTGATGATAAGAGTCCAATTTTCTCCAAAATATAGGACTTACTTTTTATTAGGTCCCATTTGAAGGACATAAAAATCAAATAACAATAACAGGATATTTACCGTTGACACACAGAATTTCATACCTTTTCCCAATTCTATCAGTATAACTAATTGACGCATTTGAGGATTTTGATTATTGAGGTTTTAAACGGGAGACATGACGCCCCATCAAAGAATTGTAATATTTTGTAGTAATCTGCAGGTATTAACATTTCACCACGTTAGATGGAAATTGAAAGTTTTCGTTGAGCTCAAGCAAGCATACGATAGTATTGATCGTAACATACTGTACCAAATAATGCATGGTTTTGGCATCTCAGCCAAATTAGTCCACCTTCCCAAAATGACAATGACGTCGACAACCTCCCAAGTCCGCAGCAACAACCAACTCACCGATGCCTTTGACACAAATATCGGACTTAAGCAGGGAGATGGGCTGGTCTCATTGCTATTCAATTTGGCTCTGGAGTACGTCATACGGAAGCTACCTCTCGATAAGCGAGGTACATTACTATACAAGTCGAGCCAAGTAGTGGCCTATGCGGATGACATAAACCTATTGTCACGGTCATTAACAACAGCCAAAGAACTTTTCCTGAAACTCGACAGCGAAGCAAAATCAGCAGGCCTACAAATCAATGAAAATAAAACAAAGTTCATGACGCAATTGAGGAAAAATACCTCAAATACACAAAATATCACACTCTCGAAAATGTGAGCAAATTTGTCTATTTAAGCACCAAAATAACGAAGACAGGAAATGAAAGATACGAAATACGCCGAAGAATACAGCTCGCAAATAAAATATTTTATTCAGTTTTGACGATCTTGAAGACCAGCTGCATACACAGGAAAGCAAAGTTCCAAGTATACGAATCTATGATAAGACCTGTGTTATGCTGCAGATGTGAAACATGGACCCTAACACAAACATCCGCAAATATATTGAACGCCTTTGAGCGACGGGTCCTGAGGCGAATTATCGGAGCGAAGCTAGACGGAGACCAATGGCGAATTCGATACAACCATGAGCTGTATGAAATTTTTGACGAACCGGAGGTCTCAAGGATTGTAAAACTGCGGAAGCTGCAATGGGCTGGACACATGAATCGTATGGACGAACAACGGATACCCAAGAAGGTATTCGTTGGGAGAACTGAAGGCTGGCGGCCAGTGGAGAAACCGAGGAAACGCTGGTCTGACTCGGTCGACGAAGACAGTTCAACGCTGCTCGGATCTCGGAATTATAAGACGCGATCAACGGACCAAGACAGTTGGAGGCGCTGTTTGCAGGAAGCGAAGGCCCGAAAGGGGCTGTAGTGCGAAGAAGAAGAAGAAGAAGATAGAAATTGCAAAATTCAATGTTGATGCACTTTCGTATGAAGTACAACTATTATTTTGCGATTCTTTAAAGATTTTGATGAGGACACTGAATCCTTTTGTGAAAGATGATGTAATGATAAATAACGTCAAGGTTTTAATTTTTTGAATCCTCTCGATTGGAAAAAGACAATAAATTACCCAGAAATTGAGCTTAAATTATACGATTTCAGATGAAACAACGTAATTTCTCATGTTGAGACATTGAAGCAGCCGCCATTTACATGACTATAGTTAAATCTGAAATTTGTTTTCTGAAAATTGCTTGAAATATTTATGTTAGCATTTGTACCAAATTTCATCTAAATCGGAGCTTTACTTTGCCCGAAACAGATATCACCGATTTTCAACGAAAATGGCCACCATTTTATTACTTCTCGGCCAATACGAGAGTCATTCAACAAGTACTTAGCCTCACCGCCCGATGGCGCTGCTATTACAAAAGAGTTTTACCATCGTGCAGCACATTCTTTTAGTAACCTACTGTCAAAGTTTTAGTCAATTCCCTTTATTAGTTTTGTTTTGATAGCCTTTGGAAGCAAGCGTGTTGGTCGGTTGTACAAAAATTGGAAAAGAACAATATCGTTCAGTGATTAGATTCTTATTTTTGGAAGGGAAAACGCGGAGCAAAATGAAAGATCGCTTGGATGCTGTGTACGGTGACTCTTCTCCTTCGATGGCGACCGTCAAGAATCGGTTCAACGAGTTTGTTCGTGGCCACACGTCGGTTTTTGATGAACCACGCCCAGGTGCCCCGAAAATGGCTGCTATGGAGGGAAACGTTAAAAAAATCCACGATCTCATGTTGGCAGACCATCGATTAAAGGTTCGCGAGATAGCTGAGACTGTGGGCATCGCAGAAGGAACGGTGCATCTTATTCTACATGACTGGGCATTAGAAAGCTGTCGGCGCGATTGGTGTCGCGTTTGCTCACACCGGAAAACAAACGCAACCGTGAGACTACATCGGCAACGTGTTTGGCGCTGTTTCAGCGCAATCCAGTGGAGTTTTTGCATCGTTTTATGACTGCGACAAAACATGGATTCACTGGTATACACCAGGGACCAAGGAACAGTCGAAACAGTGGACTTCACCCGGTGAACGTGCTCCGAAGAAAGCGAAGACTATTCGATTGGCCGGAAAGGTGATGGCCACCGTTTTCTGGGATTCACAAGGTGTGATCCACATTGATTACCTCAAGAAGAGTAAAACAAACACGGGGCGCTATTATGCAGACTTATTGGGCCAATTTGACGTCGAATAGAAGAAAAAGCGGTCCCGCTTGGCGAAGAAAAAAGTACTGTTCCATCACGACAACGCACTGGCTCACACCTCCGCCGTCGTCATGGCCAAATTGGTCGAATTGCGCTACGAATTGCTGCCCAATCCACCATACTCTCTAGATTTGGCCCCCTGTGACTACTTTTTGTTTCCAAACCTGAAAAAATCACTCGCCGGGAATAGATTTGGGTCGAATGAGGAGGTTGTCGCTGCCACGGAGGCCTATTTTGCAGCCCTCGAGAAAATGTATTTTTTGGACGGGTTGAAAAAGTTAGAGCATCGCTAGGCCAAGTGTATCGAGTTTGAAGGAGATTATGTGGAAAAAAAAATTGCCACCTTTCCAAAATTTTCGTTTTTCTTCTGAAGGCTCGTATGGCTGGATAATGAACTTGGTCGAGACATTTATACTTTAAAAATAATTGAAGCAAAATTGCGACGTTCTTGTTGCTTTCAAGAAAGATTTCTACTTAGTAGATGAAGTTCTTCATACATCGCCCCTCTAATGCCATACTGCCTCCCTTTTCCGCAAGGCATTTGTCATTTATTCCTAGAAAGGACCCTTTTTGCCTGAGAAAGAGTTGCAGCAAAACATAGTCGTGATTTCCCAGGAATGAGAACGTAAAGTTGAAACGTAATACGATTATGAAATCATTTAATTTTTTGGACTTCATTCACGGCATTTTATTAAGGTCTTAGAGAATGGATCAGACTCAAACCATCAGTGCGTTCGACTGAAATAAAAGTCGACTTTACAACCTCTAATAGAGGAACTGTATTTTATTTTTATCAGACTTAATATTAAATCTTTTATCTGAAATGCTTAATGTCGATATCGATATTTTTGATAATATTGGGACGTACTCATCGGCAATACGATAATATCTATAATTTCCTGAATCAATTGTATCGTATCCTTATTGATATCGTCACACTGAATATCGTATCGTATATCGTATTGAAAATCGATACAATACAACACGATATCGATATTTTTATCGATCATCGTGACAGCCTAGTTGATCGCTGTAAACGGGCTTTCGGTGATCATATGGTTCATAAAATGTAATTCTTACACTACACCCACAATAAATTTGAATTCAGTATCTCCAATGTTTCTCTGTTTTATTAATAGATAAAATTGTTATGTCCTTAAAGGAAAACATTATATTATCAGCAGAATGTGTCTTATGAGCAAGTACGAATCAGCCAGGTGGAAGCTGCAGAGAAGAGAATGCTGCACCCTACAATCAGCTCAAAAGCTCTCCTTGCTCCTCTGCTAATTCTATTCTGAATATCGCTTTTTGGCTCTCTGCGTTTACGTACAAAAGAGACAAAACGGGGAGGAATATTTTCTGTGCGATTGGAACTCGCACGCTTGCGTCTTCAGCAGTTTTCGCAGAAAAGTAGAGTCAATGCTCGATGCGCAACCAGATATAAGCGCTTGATTGAGTTCTTCCTGATCAGTTGAAATTCAACTCTGTATGTAAGTAGATTGCTGTCGATGTATTTTTTAAACACAAGTTAATTCAAGTTTACCTTTGAAATCTAGAATAAGCCGTGCAGGTGAATAAATGGTTAGGGGTAAGGTATTGGCTTCAGCCGAGATTGGCCACAAGAGACCAATCCAGTAGCTTGTCTTCTTGGTTCTCTTTACAGGATACGCTCACAAGGAAAGTCCCGCTGACCCTAAGGAATATCAAGTCAAAAGTCAAATATCAATATTGATCGTTATGGGTTCTCAAGGAATGAAAGGCCAATTCCAAGCACAAAGAACATAGGACAACAATGCAATAACAAATTCAACTGATGTAAATGCAGTTAATCAACTTGGTTACAATGTATATGTTTAAAATAATACAAAATAAATAAAACTACACAATCAAATAAAGCGTTGTCTTTGCTGGTCTGGTTGACGTATAAGTAGTAGCAGGTAAGCGTCATGCAGGAAGATCTCTCCCTCCTCGGGGGCCATGATGGCGTATATAGGATACACATCAAATCAAGCTCCCAGTTCATGCCAGTACACAGAGTGTATACTGGTAGCGCAACGCTTATAAAACGTTGATTATTAAGAATTTTTTTCACAAATAAGTAGATAGATAAGCAAAGTTTATGTTTCAATAAAATTTTATAATGTTCATGATTTTTTCCTATTATTTTTTAGCCTTTGAACTTAAATGTTCCCTATCTAGCAGGATATTTTTTCACATGCCTTAGCAATGTCGTTTTTCTTTTAACTAATACAAATATTAGATGTTTAGTAACAGCAAAATCTGTATTGCATCTTTATTTCGAACAATTTGTGACTATTTTTTCTATAAATTATTTTTTTAATTCGATTGAAATTACTCAAATTTTACAAAATGCGTTAAATAGTCTTTTTGTAAAAATATTTCGTTGAAAAGGAATTCTTTCAACCTGCAATCCTTATCATGATTCAGTTTGTATAGTTTTTACTGTGGGTGGTTTATTCTTATTGACACCTTTTTCCGTAAAATCGATTTTGATAGTCCATTAACGTTGTTTCTTTTTTTTTTGTAAATACTCGTTCTCACCACGAGCAAAAATAAAAGCGAAATGACGTTATCGTTTTGTTTTCCTCCTTACACGAGAGTCCATTGAAAATGAACAATATATACAACGCGCAAAACAAACAAAAAATAATTCTAAACCTAACCAGCTTGCGATGAAACCAAATTAACAATAATGACGAATGAATGAACCCATGATGACAAAAGATTTCAGTGAAAGAGCAATTTTCCCGTCCCGAAGTCTTTTAAACTCTAAAGCTTAAAATTAGCGACGAAGCCGCAAGTTGGAAAAGTCGAAGAAAAAGTTTTCAGTACCAATAGCAGAGCTCTAGAACAAATGCTGAAAAATAAGAAAAAGTTGGAAACAATTTCCCCCGAGAGTTGAAGACGATTCAGATGCGAAGTATATATATCCTTATGGAGTAAAATTTTCATGTTTTCATTATAAATAGTAGTTTAGATATGATTAGCATTTATTTATTAGAAATATAAAGCAAAGGCAAGCTAGCATTATCCATGTCACGAAGAATATCGTTTAGCATTGAAGTGAAATGAGCGAGCGAGCGAGTATTCGTAGTTTGTATTATTTATATTAAGAATTTTCCTACGTTTTGAAAATATTTTCAAAAGACGTAAGAAATAAGCGAAAGAGGAAATAGTTGTCCAAGAATAGCCAGTCAAATAGATCCTAAAAAGTCTCCAATAGAAGTAATTTAGCAGCAAAGACTGAAGCCAAAAGGAGTAAATTTTGTAGTTATTTTTGAAATATCATTTGAAGCGGCTACCAGTGCAACATTTCCTCAAATGCATTTTAAAGATTATTCAAATTCGATTCACATATAGAATATCAAATCAGCTCAACACTTACCTGACCGGTACTTTTTAGATACTGATACGTTCCATGAACACCTTTCAAATCTGATTCTGCAATGAAACGAGAAAAAATTATATTAAACGAGTTCAGATTGCATCGAAAAAGATACATTATGTAGTTTTTGCAATAAAAATTATTTACAATCATTTTTAAAATACTTTTTTAGCAATTTCATCTGGTTTATATCGTTTTATCCATTCCTGGAAAATTCTTGTAAGCCTCGAAACTATTTCAATTGCTCTAATATACCAGCAAATATTACGCAATGTCCAACGATTAGACTTTCATTACTCCTATTTACTTGCTATTATTTCCCGCCAATTTACCGTCACTTTTCAATCTCGCGCTTAAATTAATCTAAACTGTATCTTAAGCTTGCACCAGATCGAATGAAGCGGCGCTCCGTATATGCCGGTGTCGCATTGCTTTACGTACAAACTGCATATGTGAAGTTGTAATGAAAGTTACCTGACGGGATATTGGATATTTGTAACGCGATGACAACGATTCAGTCGACAAGAGAAAGATTATGAAAAACTGGCACAGCGGAAATTACCAACGTACACTTTTCCCAGTATGTCTCGCTCGTTGGTTGCCGCCCCGAATGCCATCGTAACGTAATATTTGCATATCACCTAAAATAATAAATGATACAGGAGAGCGCAGTTAGTTGCATCTGATAGATCCGAACATGTGTTCAGGAGTGTTATTGTATGTAAAAAGTAAATGTGTAGGTGAGATTATTTGTCTCCGTATGTTAGGTAGCTTCCAAACATGCATGTAGGGAAAGGCTGTGCGTGAAGAAAAGCGTAGAAGGTTATCGGAAGCGTTAATCGCGGTCACGGCTGACGATTTTTAATTTGACGAGTTGCAGATTGCACTTCAATTATGATTTGCAACAACTATTACTATCTGCGTTTGAGCGACTGTCATCAGCGATTATTACACCTTAAACGTGAGGTAAATGCTTGGAGACTTTGCTGATGGCGACTGTCTCATGAAATTGTAGATAAAAAGCTTGTTGGTAGCTTAAGTCTGACATTAGTTGATACTTCTTCAATCTGATGACAAGTCGTTTTACAGTCGGTAAAACAACAAATATGGTATGTTTTAATCTGTTAAGTGATGCCATTTGTAACATAAATTATTTAGCTGATTAGAAAGGTTAAACACAAGAAGCTACTAAAAGCACTTTACTTTCCGTTCCTTGAACTTTAAACTGCTTTCGTGGTGACTAAACTTATATGTGCATATGTATCATATGCAATAAATTTGAACTACTCTGTTTTTTAGGTCATAGAATGTAGGAAATAAAAAATTTCCGACAAATGCAGACGTACCAAAAAATTTTACGATAATTTATTATCTCCGATATGTACCATAAGAACAATTTTTAGGGTTTTGTAAAAATTGTTCACAATGCCCTATTAATATCGGTACCTGTCGGTCCATCCGTTAGTGTGTCAAAGCAAGTTTTCTCAAAAGCTAGAAGAGCTAAAATTATTAAATTTTGCGAACAGCTCGGAATTTTCTGGGATATGAAAGTTTCATAGTCGAAAAATAATATGTAAAGGCTTTTAAGGGAGGTTTTTTGTAACCTGTATACTCAAATTCTCCCTCATTGGTGAATCCTTAAGTACTATAATCAGTGGCGGCTCGTGCGTTTGTAACCGGGGGTTCACAGTTCACAGTAATAGCAGTTGCTACAATCAGAAGGGCTTTAAACTAAGATAGCGTTACAATGTAATTGTACCTCATTACACAAGTCATTACCACATTTCCGAGTCAATATGAAATATTTCATATTATTTCGTTTTCATCTTGCCTTCCATTTTTCTTACCTTTGACATGCGAATTTTCCAAGATACATAGAATTGCGTAGCAGTTCGAAGACGAATTTAATTTAGAATAAAATGTCATGAAAAAATACAGTTTTTGCTATTCAAGCACAATTTTTATTTTTTTCATTATCATGAATCTTTATAAGTAATTTTTAATAATTGAAATATTGAAAATAAGTGAAATAATATTTTACAAAAAAAAGGTGTACAAAAACAAATGGACAAGTAATTCAAGTGCAGTGCTTGTACGTAAAATCCAATCTTCTGTAATGTGACGCCTACGCCCGGGAATCGAAGTGATTCCGATCCCGAACCCTTGCACCCGGCCAGATGGGTGTGACCTCTAAGTGCAAGCGGACTTCATCTTTCGTGCGGATATCGTTGCGCAGAAAATATTTTTTTTTATTTCCAAATATTTAGATCTGTGGTTATAAATATTTGAAACATAAATTCAATCCAGCACCGATACATTTCGAGACATATCCATCTGGTAATGCCCCCCCACCGTTGCCATCAAAACACTATGCCACTGGCGACCAATAAAAATGCACATTGCCGCCATGTGGCGTTCCATTCCGCACATCTGTTTTGTCGGATGTTGTCAGATTGACAGTCCGACGCAACGTGGGAGAGAAAACGCGGGAAAGCAGGTGCGTATTTTCACAAGATCTGAAACTGTTGCCAGTGATTTTTCTTCAACGTCTATTGTGCTAAAAAGTGATTCCCAACAAACGTCTGCAGTGATTTTCTATGCGCCCTTCGGAAAAATCAGATTTAAAGCGGATTTGTAGATGCGAAACGGATTTCCTGCTGCTGCTGATTTGCAAATGGATTTTTCAAGGTGAGCAACACGGGTGTTTTGATTGCAAGAGATATATTATTGAAGAGCGATTGTGTTTCAAGGCAGGAATCCAAAGAAAGCATGGTGGGAACAAGATAGCAAGACGAATCCTCCGGCCAACGACCTGACAGAAGACCCACAACAACGTTTTGATCAGTCACGGCACTTACCTAAGGACGATATTGAAGAGATTTTCGGTGACGGTTCTTACAACCCGGAAAACGAACAGATTTTGCGCACAATTGGAAATTCGATAGTACCAGGTGAATGTGTTGCGAAGGCATCGAGTGTCATCAAATCAAAAACTACACAAGATGCTCCTGCTGGTACAGGTAAGAAAAGAAAACGATACAAATTAACTCCAGTGAGCTGTGATCTGAGACAAAGTTTATGGCCTTGCGAGCTCCACATGCAGAAACAAAGACTACGCGATATTTTGGGACCATTGGCTGAATTGGATATCCGTCAGCATAAAATTGTTCGTTTTCGGTTCGAGCAGCTGTTCGGGGAGGATCGTGAAGATAAATTCGCCCCGTACAGTCTTAGTCTAGAATTAAATGAAATTTTAATGTTGAGTTGTATGAAACGCATCGCGCCGGTAATCGTTAAGTGTTTGATGCATTCCCTAAAGGAGGGTCTCATAGCGAACCGATACATCTTCAAAAAGTTAGCAAAGAAACTGGCCCATAACATAGTCCTAATAGATCAGTATGCAGATGAGGAGTTCATAAAAGAACGCATTGATGAGTTTTTCTGTGCTGGCCACCGAATAGAGAATCTTATGGACATTGAAAGAATCTGAAACACAAGATTCTAGTATTTTAATTTAAGACCGAAGTGTATAACTAATTTGGCATTAACGCATCTGGCATGGGATTTATAATTATTTCAATTAATATTCATTTATAGTTAACTTCACGCCTAGTTGCGTGACAATTTCGTAGATCTCAGACTAGAAAATACGAAATCTCGTAGTAGTCGATTTTAAAGTTAAGGGTTGGAAACGGAAACTCTTGAGAAAAGCAATTAAAACGCAACGTTACTAAAATAATAGAAAAAAAAAGTTCCAACCACAATGAAAATATCAGAAGTAGACTTGTTGGGCCCAACAAAAGAAAATTTATTCTCTTTATAACGATTTTGCCGTCTATGCAATCTAACCTTTTCTCATAGACATATATAAAACAAAAAGAAACACATTTAAATATTGTAGACAATGTGTTGACATAATTGCATGCCGAATATCTAATCGCCAAATTATGCAACTCGTAACTATTTTCTTATGTTGCTATTGAAAATTTTGTTAATTGTTAATTTCTTACGAAACTCACATAAGGTAGTCACTAAGTGCCTTACTAGGGTTAAAGTATTACCAAAATATTGACTAGAAGTCTTTCCGATAAAATTGTACAATTATTGTGTACAATGTATGAATTGGTCTTAAGAAAATGAGCTTAATTAATTTTATATAAAACGGTCGTTAACGTTTTCGAACCTAATGAGTTCATTTAACGGGTTCTCAATAAGTCGTTTGAAATCACGACGCATTGGAGAGCGCGCCGTGTAACGAAAAAAGTTGATCAGTCTTTGGCTGCGATATATCCCGCTAGTTTTATGTTGTATATTGTCGACCATATTTGCATATGAACTCTATTGCTACCGTTAAAGACAACACAGAATAATAAAAAAGGAATGGAGAGGTTTATCCCATGCAGATATAAATGTGATCAAACAATGAGTTGCCTTTAATATGTTTAGAATTGTTGATTGTTTTTATGCTCAGTATTCATATTATTATTAGTCGATGCACCGTTTGCACAATTAGAAAATAAAAAGGAAAAGAAAATCCGAGAAAAAAAAAAAGAAAATCTAGGTGAAGAAAAGATAGAAATAGAGTGCACTTTGGATATCATTTTTGTTAAACTTTGATATATTCGTAAATTTTTTAAATAACGCACTCACTACAGTCAAACTAAATAAAATCAGATTTCCGATTAAGATAGATTTCAATTTAAGTAAATCCTGTTTTGATGAAACCGATAAAGTTCTTGCATTTTCATTTTTCAATTCCATTCAATGCATTATCAATTCCAAAAGCATCTTAGTAAACCTCCTTTTTTGGAAATCCTATCATTTTAATTGTCTTCTATTTTGAAATTCAATAATTTACGCGATCCAACTTATCTTTCTTAATAATAGACGTAATAAGCAAATTCAATTGAAAATAATATAGCCTACTCTCGTTATATTTTGCTAGAGCTTCATCGTCTTCTTACTTTAGACATTTATTAAGTACATATGTATATTTATAGTTCGGAATTATTTTGTTATACATTTTTTTTTAAATACGATATGGTCTAAATAGAATTATGATATTCTCGGTATCCAGACCCATGTTTGCTAAAATTATGAATAAAAGTATGAAATGCTAATTAACTAAAGACTTTCCTTTTCAGTGGTTCTTTTTGTTTCAGCGGGAAAGTGAGTGCAGGGTAGGTATGCTGTCGCGAGGGTAGGGTTTCGACAAATCCGCTGAGGTCGGTTTCGCGTCGCGCGCGGTACGCGGTACCTTAGTTGTTTTTGCTTTTTCCTTAACGTAGCATTCGTCGGGTTGAGTTAACGTAGTATACTTTTCGGTACCGCGTCGGAAATTCGGGAACGCGAAATAAAAATTAGTTTTTGTTCTTTGACTGGTAATAGAAAGAAATACGGAGTAACGTAGAATAGGTTTCCTCTCCGTATGGTTTTGTTTTTTTAACGCGTTTTGAAAACGGGCGTGTTCAGGTGGCTGAAAATACTGTAAATGAGCGTAACACATTCGGAGACCCGCGACCGAAATCCTCTCCGAACTAGCTGGCCGACAAGCAGCCACCGCGTGAATGGGTTACGGTGCACGGATTGGTTGACCTGTTGGTACTATCCGTTGGCACTACTCAGACTTAACTTCTAGAACCGATGAGAGGTCGGTTCCGCGTTCGAACCTTAAAAGGTTGAAAATCATTACACTTCTTTCTTTTTTAGGGGCAAATTTGTCGATTACCATGTCGTTAAAATTTTGCGATTCCTGCGATAATTTTTTTTCGATTGAAAGCATTGCTAACGCAGTAAGTCTGTCTTGGCTCATCGTTGATCTTAAAAATGTTTTAATTCTTTTTTGAGTCGAAAAAGACCTCTCTGCTTCAGCGGTTGTCATAGGGATAGTCACTATGAGTTTCAAAAGCTTAGAAGTGGCATAAAATAAATTCTCAAGGCAGTTTTCTTTTAAAAACTTGAGAAGATTAACGGCACCTGATAAATTCCTGAAATCAGGCCTTTTATATATGATTTCAAGTTCCGTTCGTAGCCTGACTGCATCTAAAAATGGATAAGCTTCGACAGAACTATTTAAATAGTTGATCGGAAAGTCTGTTGCGAACTGAAGAAAATTTTTCGCTAAGAAAAGGTTTGAAGCACTTAAATGATTTGTGAAAGCAAACCTATCAATAGCATGGCTTATGATTGAATCACAAATTTCTTTGGCTGCTACAATTTGCGTAATGTATGGATCGTCATTTTTTCTTTGCTTTTTAGCACTAGTCATTTCTGTAGGGATTTCATCTTGAATATTTTCAATATTATTTCTTTCATTTTGAATAGATTGTTTAAAACTCATCACGCATTCTTGAATTCCAACTGCATCTATACTAATTTTCTGTAACTGATTGTATAAAATATCGCAATGTGGCATTATACGACTGAAGATGGTCAGCCAAAATAGAAAGACAGGATCTTGAAGCATACGAGATATTGCATATGCTTGATTGATAGTTAGAGTCTGCTTTGAAGTTGATTTTATTTCTTCGATGCACTCAATTAAGGAATTCCTATTTTGATATACAGTGGTAACAACTCTACTTTTGAAATTCCACCTTGCGTTGGAAGTACGTGGTATTCGACGACCAACAATTGCGTCTAAAATGGCTACTCGTTGCGGAGAATTAAAAAAAAATTACTTATATCACTCAAATAAGAAAAAAAAAACGCGTACTTGTTGATTTTGTTTTGCACCTTGAGATAAAACCAAATTTAACTGATGGGCATAGCAATGAATATAAAATGCATATTTGTAATGCGTTTGTATAATTTTTTGAGCACCCCCAGTTTGTCCAGACATAACGTTGGCACCATCATAGCTTTGCGAAATTAGCTTTTCGGGGTTGTTGACCACTTTTTCCAAGACTCCATGATTAGCTTCCGCCAAACTGACAGCATCGTGCCCATTAGGGTTTAAAAACGACCAGAAACGTTCCACAGGACTACCATCTTGAAGAACATACCGAAAACCTACTGACATTTGAAAAATGGAAGACACATCTGTGGTCTCATCAGCAATCACAGATACAAAGTCAGCGCAGAGTATTTCTTTCTTGATGGACTCTTGCATAATTTCCAACATGCAGTCCAAAAATTCATTTTGGATTGTTTTTGAAGTACCTTTGAAAACGGTAGTTTTTTCTATGTGGTCTTTCAAAGCTGTATCCAATTCAGCAATAAAATTTATGAGGCCACGAAAAACTCCTGGGCTTAGTGACTTTTGCGTCTCGTCATGACCTCGAAGAGCGAGCTCAAATACTCCACAAAATTTTACGCAGTCTATGATTTTAGATAAAACATACCGATTTTTCCGCACTTGCTCGTTCTTTTGTTCGATACTGCGTCTATAAGCACTGTCAAGTTGTTGCCTAATATCTTGCTTACCTAGTAAGTTGAAGTCTAGTTGGGCATTGATATGAGATGCTGCACTCTCATGCTTTTTAATTTTTTGAGCAAGATGGCTCAAATCGTCAACACCTGTTTTTGTCCAACTAGAATCTGAGCTTTTACTACCGAACAAAACGCACGGAAAACAAAATAACTTGTTTGTCACTGCACATCCACAAATCCACTTTGTTTTTTTCATATGTTTCCGGTTTAAATTCGCGCTTGAACTGTCTCGATTTCGAGTTCGTCACTTGGACAATTTCAATTTTAGGAATTGGTATTCCGAGATTTCTAAACTTGATTTTTTCATCTAAGGAAAGTTGTTTAAAGTTTTCTCTAAATAAACTAACGCAACATTTTTCACAATCCATAATAAATTTTTTAAATTTTCGATTGGCAGCCCAAAGTAATGCTAAGAATTACAAAGATTTGAACTGATGGAGCACTCTGAATTCGTGCGCCGAATGCAGTACAAATTATGGTTAGCACTCCTAATACTTTTAACCCCCCAAAAACCAAAATTAGGTGCACGTGCGATTGCGACATACTCATGTTCATAAGACTATCTCGGATGCGAACGAGGAAAACGAAATTGAGCACAAAGAATGGAGGAAAATTCCATCAGGCTAGTGAACATATGAGTTGATTTTCTTTGAAGAATTCATCTGGGAGGCCCGTCATTCACTTTAAAGACATTACTATTGATAACTTAGTTGAGGGTTGGCGCTCTGAATCATAGTATACTCAACTAGTAACCACACTCTATCAACCCTCCGGAAAAATTCGAACACAAGCCGAACAGCGAGCCATAAATCTTCGGTAGCAGGTAGATGGTAAACGCTGATGTGGGGAATGGCGCGAATATAAACATATGCTTCGATGAGAGATTTCAGGGCTACCAGAGCTAAAAAATCAATAACATTGCAGAAAAACAAATTCGTTCCATGCAATCTTTTAGTTTTTTATTAGGATGTGGCAGCACTCCCATGTTCTAAAATGCGTAAAAGAACACGTGCGTCGGAAATTTTATTTGCATTTTGCTTTGTTTCTTGAGCGCGCGAAACATGGGATCAGCTGTCATGCCCCGGATCAGCTGACGTGCCCCTCGGAAAATTCAAAAAGTGTGCAACACAGGGTAAATGAAAGGTGTGGCTACTATTTGAGTATACTATGCTCTGAATAATTCTTGCTGAATACATTTTTATGCTTTTCTACTTCCTTCTCAGGGGGTCACGTGCTCCTGTGCACATATGCTAGAGCCGCCACTGACTATAATGAATCTAGCTGGGAATTTTCTGGTAAATGAAAGTTTCATAGTCGAAAAAATAATATGTAAAGGCTTTTAAGGGAGGTTTTTTGCAACCTGTGTACTCAAATTGTCCCTCATTGGTGAATCCTTAAGTACTATAATGAATCTAGCATTTTTGATCCTCTTGAATTTAATCAAACTCACATCCAGATAATCTTAATTCGCGGCTGCCACCAATACTTCCAGTTACAGACAAATCCTAATAATGCTCACTAAATTGACGCCCTTCTATGTCACCTCAGCAGTCAAATTCTTCATTACTGTTACGTCACACCATTGGAAAAAATCCCGTTGGTACCACCAGCCGGAAAGGTAAATTTCTCGTAGATGCCCGTATTTTTAAAAGCAAATAGTCATTTTATTGGCCCTCACTTTCAAATCGAAACAGTAGCTGGGGAGTCCGACTATTTGACTTGTATTGTAAACTATTTAGTGAAGCAAACAACGTCTTCTGAACATCAAAACTTATCTCACACATATATTCCATGAATTGAGTTCAGAAAAACATTATATGGTTATTATGTATTTTAATTTGCCGCCATTTTATTTTCAGTCTGTTGACCTCAATACATAAGTAGTCATGATAACATGCCAATGTTTTAAAATATTTCTAAAATTATTTTTATTATTATTACAAAATACCCTTTATTTCACTAAATTTATTTTATTTTATTACTACAAATACATATTTCGGGAGCTACGTGTTCTCTTCTCCAGTGCTTTTACTTAATTAACCTTTTTTTGCACTTTAACAAAACATATGTATATACAATTTTTTTTGTTATGGCCTTTGAAGGGATAATTTCAGGTAATAAAACGAATTAGTTTCAGATAGTAAAATTAATTCATTTGGAAAGTATACTTCCTAAATCAGTATTCATTCTATATTTACCAAGCAGTTTGGAAATATTGATGCTTTCATACGCGTCTAATTTAAATGGAGTTCTCAATCTTTTTATTTCTTCTACGTCCTGAATTGATAGTGGGTGATCCCATTCGATGATATACCGTGCGACCGTTGACCTGATACCTGTAGTTGCCCTTTTGTTCCTTTTCTGCCATATTTTCGCTTCTTTTTGGTGTTCTTTGAAGCGTGTTGCCACCAGTCTTTTTGTTTTGCCAATATAAACTTTTGGACGTTGGGGGCATGAGATTTTGTATACTCCACTGCACTCTGGCGTCGTCATTTTGTCCCTTGCTGATTTCAGTATACTCTTGAACAGCATACGCTTGCTGGACGTTATTACGTCGAAACTCACTTTTTTATTGAATCTTTCCGTTGCTCCTTTTCTGGCGTTAAATTCAAATGAATAAATAAGAAACTCTAATATTTTCCGTAAAACGCCAATATTTATTAAAACCCGGGCAGACACGTGTTTCGGAAACAAGTTATTTGCTTCTTCAGTGCCGTGTTACTGAAACATATTCCATAAATTCTTGTATTTATACATCGTTACTAAATTACAAACTAATTTACAAAAGGTATTTTACTGAGCTAATAATAAAAACATTAAAAAAAGGTAATTAAAACATTGATCCACTCTATTATCCTTCACGGTGTCATAAACTAGATGAGTCATTCAAGCCTTTAACATATTGATCCAATCAAACTACTGTATGCGTTCCCTAGATCCGTATTAAGCCCTAAATCTTCCGGTATCCTTGAAATCCACAAACTTTCCGCTGCATCTAACCTTCCCCAATCGTTGATTTCTTCGAGGATCTCCACGTTGTCCCATTCTATTTGATGCGTACTCTCCATAATGTGTCTTGCAACCGTTGATCTCGCCTCATTTCGCCCTTTTTTACCTCCTACTTCCGCTTCCCTTATATGCTCGTGGAATCGAATTTTCACCAGTTGTTTTGTTTGGTCCACGTCCATTTTTCCACACTCTGGGCATGTTATCCTGTATATGCCGCTACGTTCATCCTTTTGTTTACTGTCCTTCGTAGTCCCTAGTTTTTGTTCCAATTTGTAGATTCGTGACAAGTGTGCTGTTTCGATACCCGCTGTCTTCAGTATTTGTTGTAGCTTCCGTAAATGTGTAGAATAAGTCAGCTTGATTCTCCGCGTATTTTGAACCGGTGTTTTGAAGAATGTCGTAAAAGAGTTTCTTCTTCGATGCGCATCTAACTTGCTTATTCTGGTTTTGATTAACCGCGCTGTATACCCATTCTTCTGTGCTGTTTCAATTATGAATTGCTCTTTTCGGGCGCGTCGTTCAGTTGTCAACGGAATTGATTACGTTCTATTAATCATCGTGTTGTATGCCGCCAGTTTTTGGTTGTAGGAATGATTAGAGTTGCTAAGTATTGTCCTCTGTGTGTGCGTCGTCTTTCGATATACATCAAACTCTATGTAACCGCTATTTCTTATAATTTTCATATCAAGAAACGGAAGCTCTCCATTGTTGTCCTTTTCCATTGTAAACTTGATATTTTTGTGGATGTTGTTTAATTGTTCCAGTAAAATGTCTGCTTGGTGAGCATCAATGATTGCAAAAATATCATCCACGTGTCCACTCTAGGTGCTAGACCTTTTCCTCGATGATGTCTTCGATGTGTTCCATGAATAGATCGCTCAAAAGTGGTGACAATGGTTAGCTAAACTTTTTAATTGGATCATTTCACCCTTTTCACATCAACTTAATGTAAATCTATACGACAAATTTGCTCTAGATTTGAAGCTTATCTAACGTCACGCGGATATCGATCACTCTTTCGGATGGCTCCGATAGCTTTTTAAATTACTTTTTATGGAATTGTTTGCAGCTACAATGGGTTCCCCATGGCAACCCCTTTGGTTGTCTTGGAAAAAATTCCTCGAAATGAGAAAAAGCTCTCATTCATGCACAGAGTTACCAACTTCGAATACATTTTCGATCTCTTTTTCCATTCCAGGGATGAGTCTTTTTGTAAAAGCCAGTCTTCAAACAAGGCCAGGGTCTGTTTAACGGGAACACTTGGAAAAATTGATTTCACATCAAAGGAGACCATGATCTCCTCGTCCTTCACAGCATCAATCTCCTGTAGCTTTTCAATCAGATTCTCCCTGTTTTTAACAGATTTCTTACTTGTCCTAAACGGTAGTTTTTTGCATTCTTCTGTTAACCACCTGGCAATTTTTGAAGTTGGTGCGTTACCCGCGATGAAGAAAGACAAGCCATTCGTACAACAGTTCGTAATTTGTTAACAAAACCGCCATCTAGCAAACACTCGAACGAAGCAAGAATTATAGCGGAACTGAAGAGCAAACCTCACTGCCCGGGTTTCAATAAATATTGGCGTTTTACGGAAAATATTAGAGTTTCTTATTCATTCATTTCACTTTTTTAATCACTGGACTTATTTTGGTCGTTATACATGAATATCCGATGCACGTTTTCTTCCTTTCATTCAACATTTTCACATTTTCAAGTTGTTCTTTTGTAGCTTCTTTCTCGTACGATTGATAATGTTGTCTACTATCGTTTCGTAAATTAATTGTAGTTCCTCATTGAATCTCATTTTATTCATCGGGATGGTAAGTAATCGGTGGGCCATGCTGTGATACGCAGCTAATTTTTGTCGGTGGCCAATGTAGTGCAAGCGTTGACTCGTTCAACCTGCGCATTTCCATACGGCATTCTGGTGGTTGTTATCACTTGATGTATGTTCTCCCGGCCACAGAACTCCTTAAAAGCTGCGGACATAAAGGCAGTCTCATGATCACTGATTAACCGTCTCGGATTTCCAAAGCTTCTCTGGATCATGGCGAACTTTCTCAAGACTTCATCGGTAGACTACGTTTTCGTTGTAGCCAGCCAAGTTTATTTCGAGAAAGCGTCCAAAACAGCGAAAATATAGTGGTATGACTTACTGGCGGTATCCATCGGCCCCGAATGATCTACGTGAAGAGTGTCTAATGGTTGATCACCCTTGTCTAGATAATGCAGCAACCCTTCTTGCCTTCCGGCTTTGCGACTTGCTAGAATGCACCGCACACATTTTTGAATGCAGCTCTCCACCTTCTTCTCCAAAATCAAGATATGGATTCGTTCTCAATTTAGAACCACGTTTTTTGTACGGCAAAATGAATCCGTTCACTTTCACTTTCGGTACGTATAACAGCTCCCTTTCGTCATCCCTTTTGACTAGCAATAATTCCTTTAACATAAAACCATCACTTTTCTAACAGCTTTGACATGCGGATCCTTCACCTGCGCTCGCTCCAACTTCACTTTAAATTCATTTCGCATCAAATATATCATCGTGGGAAATCGGCTTAATGCATCAGCGTGCAGGAGACAACTTTCAGCTCGATGCTCCACTTCAACGTCGAAATCTTGACTATACATCACCCACTTTGAGGCTTCCAGCGGCATTTCCTTCCTTTGTATCGTCTGCCTAAAAGCATTGCAATCAGCGACCAACTTCAAATGGATTCCTAATAGATAGTGTCTGAGTTTTTTGAAAGCCAATTAGACAGCCTTGACATGCTTTCTGCACATTTTCAATACGTACTTCAAGCACCGCACGCTCTCTTTTTCATCTTTTGCAAGCACTATGACGTCATTTATGTATGATAACACGATCCCCTCGTGAATCAGTGGGTTGAAAAAAAAGTTAATGAGCCGCTAAAACACAGCTGGTGAGTTACAAAGTCCAAACGGTGCGTACTTGAACTCAGAATGCCCCTCGATGGTGATAAATCCCATATATTCAATACTTGATTCATCGACTGCTACATGAAAGAACCCATTTCCTAAGCCAAACATTGATGTGCCTTGCAGCTTGTCAATGACATCCTCTATCAACAGAGTTAGGAAAATTTCTCTAATTACCTTCTTATTCAGGTCTCTAGTCAAAGCAAACTCGCGCCGTACCGTCTTTCTTCCTTACGACGACTACTCTTCTAGCGTACGGCGATGTTGTGGTCGAATAACTCCATCCATCAGCCATTCAGAAATTGGTAGCTTGAATGCCTCCTGCTCAACAGAATCTAGCCGACTACCCCGATGCAGGACTGGCATTTTTTCCTTCATCTCAATATGCAGCTTAAACGGCGGCTCCGCTACGACCTGCGGGTTGTATGATTCCATTAGCTCTTGCACATCGTTTTGATATTCTAGCGGTACTACTTCTAGCGGTAGACCGTCGTCTTCTAATGTTACGATGGACATAACAACTGTTTCGTCTTCAGCACAGCAGCTTTTCAAGTAAACCCCGTCCCTTTAAATGATTATATCAGTAATGGCAGCCATTCCACAGCCCAGAACGCAATCAACACTCATGGCCCTATCTGGCACGACGTATAACCATCATGACATCTTAATTTCATTCACCACAGAATCAGCCAATCGCTGCAACGGAAGCTGCTCTGAAGCTGGTATATTTGGTAACGTATGCAGCACATTTTCCTTGACTAAATTCATGTCACTGCCCATGTTGATAAGTCCCCTTCTGGAGGAACTTAACTTTAGCAACGTTCTCATGACACTTGAAGCAGTTTGTGGGGAAAGTGCACGCAGCTCTTACATGATCAGCTGACCCACAATTAAAACAATACTTTTTATTTAATGCATTACCAACTCCACTGTTCAGTTTTGTACTACTCAGCTCTTGATCGGCTCTCAGCTACCGCCTTTGGTTTCTCTTTTATGTCCTCGTAAACTTTCAGCTTTTTCTTCAACTGCTTTATATTTTCAGATTCATGCAGCATCATTTTGTTAATCTCATTGTCTTGTATTCTTCATCTATGTACTCGACTAGCGACGCTTCATCTATATAACCACGAGCGGCCATCTCCTGTATTACTAACACGTATTCCACCACTAATTCGGAACTCTCCTTCTTTCGTTTTCTCAACGCCTGATGTAGTTTGGCACCACTAATTTTCATCAAAAACTCCTTTTGCAGCTATCCCCGTGTCCAATCCTGAACTCCACTTTCAGCTTGTACTAATGTTTTGGCATCGCTGCGGAGCTATTTTTTAGGAAATAAAAAATTTTCAAGCTCGTTCCAACCAAACAACTCAGCGATTTTTTTGAAATCTACGAACCAATTCTCAATAAGGTAGTGTCCGCTACCATCAAATGTACGAATTGTATCTTCAACATCTCGAAACGAGAAACTGCACTTTGTCATAGTGCCCGCCCTACAGTCACCATCAGCCCGCGTGCCACTTTATTTTTCATCCTCATCGTTCTTGCTTCCATCTGCCATCATACACAGTTGAGAATTTTTCATGCTACAGTTTTTGTTTGCGCTTGAACTCGTCATTCTCTACTGATGTGGATCACCCAATTCGTTATCCGACTGTTCACTCATTCGTTTTTGCACTAACAATGGTTCCTCATAATCGGCATCAGCTCGACTCCTCTATTCCTCCCTCACTCCTTGCGATCGTTGCTGGTGTCGTCATCGCCGTCGCTACTTGCCTTCCCATTTCGGCCTTCAATCTCTCACCTTTCATTGAATTCCATGTCTAACATCTCAAGATAATTCAAACATCGACATAGCTAACTGCTCTTTTATTTTCTGTTTCGCGCTAATTGATAAAATTTCACTTACTGTTTCTAACTGTACTTCGTCGAAACGATCCCGAATATACTCTCTTTTGTTTTCCCACTCTTCACTGTCTTCGCCTTTAAATTCAAAACCACCAAACTCACGCATTGTCTACGATTTTTTCTACCGTCATCTCTCTTGAAAACGACTATATACAGCACAGCTACATATACTCGACGCTTTTGGTTGCTGATGGGCCAAACTATCCCACACTAAGTTACCAAGTGTTAACTTTCTATTCGACATGATCGCTGCACTTTTCTATTTCAATTGTTACTGGATTTACACTGCCCGCGAGTCTGAGTACCAATGCACTATATTATACTCCCAGTTTGCTCTATCCGATTAATCAATTATCCGATCCCGGTTGAGCCCCCAAACTGTGGGATTGTAATAATAACAACGAAATTGATTCGATAAGGGGATATTTATTTAATATAGTGATGTGTTAGCAAAGGTGTATTGAGTAAATATTTCGGTTAAGTTCTTTAACCGGCTAGATCGGCCGAGCAAGAACAAAATGGTGGCCATTTTAGACGAAAAATTGGACACCACCAGCAAGTCATGTTGCTATATTTTCGTTGTTGTGGACGCTTGGCTGTTTACGACGAAAACGTAATCTAACGATGAAGTCTTGAAGATGTTCGGTAAGATCCAGAGAAGCTTTGGGAACCCGAGACGGTTAATCAGTGATTATGGGGCTGCCTTTATGTCCGCAGCTTTTAAGGAGTTCTGTGACCGGGAGAACATACGTCTTGTGATAAGAACCACCGGAGTGCCACGTGGAAATGGGCTGGTTAAACAAGTCAACGCTAATATAGTACAAGCGTTGAAGTAACTAGCTATCGAGCATCCTGAGGAATGGTTCAGGTATGTTGACAGTTGCAATTTGCACTGAATATGAGTTTCCATAGAGCTACTAAAACTACGCCATTTGAGCTGCTCTTTGGGGGGCGAGGCAGGGGTGCAGAGCATACTGACATTCAACAAAGAATAATGGAACGAAACGTGCAACATTTTAATACCGAGAGAAACCAGAGACGAAACAAAGCCAGAGAACATATCCAAATCTAAGAGGAGAACCGCCAGCAGTACAATAAGAGACGTAAGCCAGAAAACTTCCATAGGGTGGGGGGCCTTGTCGCTATCAAAAGAACGCAGTTTATTGCCAGTCGAAAGCTAGCCAGTGAGTTTTTGGGTCCATACGAGGTTTCAAAGGTGAAAAGAAATGGGCAATACGATGTTGTCAAGGCCAGAGCCGATGCCGAGGGCCCGAAGATAACTAGTATAAGTGCTGACCACATGAAACCATGGCGCCGTTATGCCAACTATGGAGACGAACGTTGTTCATTCGAGTCGGATGAAGTTCAGGATGGCCGAATGTGGGAGACGATCTGTGGTGGCAACCCGGAGCGAGTGGCCTGCGAGATGAAACAAACGAGATTAAGGGTGGGTGAACAACCGGTTGGTGATCACAAACAGCGTGGAAGACTAGCTTTTGCGATGATTCGTATCCGAGACGTCGTGATAAACAGTTTCTCAGAATGGCGTTCCCATTATTCTTATATTAATTTTGTTATCATACCCTCCGCAATACATAAATATCTTTCGAGAAATTCACCTTAAAGAGTGAGTGTGCACTTCATCAATCATTCATATAATTTTTCATATATTTCAATTCTAATTAATGCTTACGAGCATTATTTTTCGTAGAAAAGGGCGAAATAATCAGGCTACAGGGGACTTATTGACAGTATCTAAGGTCTTCACATTTAAATCACACAACATCATTTTCAATTCCTTTAGGTTTTATAAACAAATTATGCGACCGTAAGTCCGACTTGGACAAGAGAAACATCCACAATTTTTTAACCTTAATAAGTTCGTGGTCAAGAACTTATTTTAAATACCAAGTGGAGTGCAAATGAACCCCAACATTTTTTGGTCTATTTTGTTTTTTTAATGTTATATTTAAGGAATATTAAAACAAAATACTTTCTGATTGTAAACAAATATATATTCATATATAAGTATGCTGTAAGCAGCGATGTAAACACATTTTGTAAAAATAGGATAAAATGATTATAATAAAAAGAAAATTTAAATAAACAGGAATCTGAAGAAGAAACAGGAATATGTGACATTTCAAATAATAATTTAACGTTCAGACTTGTTGCAAACTGTTATATTTTTTGAATGCTTTGCACATACGTACTGATTGCATCGAAAACAAAACTTTCGGGATTTTCTATCTTTACTTCTGTCGCATTAGAAACGTCGTAGCTATCTTCCAATAACGGGAACAAATTGTTCGTTCCTTACGTTTAACCCTGCCAAAATGGTTAACATAGATTGTTTTATATTGGATAGTGACCTGTCATTTTGGTACATACGAATTATATTTTTCGAAATTAATTCTTGACCCAACTTCAACAAACATATCCTTCTTCAATCTCAACCATATTGTTTCCAATCTGGATTTTTCAACACCCAAAGTTTATAGGCGTTGATGCCACCAATATCTAGCAGATGAAAAAAGATTACCATCTGCCACCGATTATTTGTTATATTCACTGCACCCTCTGCTTTATTGTAGTTTAAGATAATATTTGGTTTGTAATCAGTTTCCTCTCCACTTATTTTGTCATCGTTATGTTCTGTCGATAAAAAAGTAACAGCTGCATTCTTCTTTGGTACATAAGAAACAAAGGTTTTATTTTCCATAAAAGCAAACATTCTTGAAAAGTCCTTTTTATATTTTGCTGGAACTAGTTCTTTTGGAATATATGGTTTATTTTTTTGCAGTGTACCGCATAAGGTATTGTTTTTATCTAAAAGCTTATTGGCTAACTCAATAATGGTAAACAATTTATCAGTAGTTATTCCATATCCTGTAGATAAACGGCTTACCAAGTCCATCACTACTCTTTGTCTTTAACCTATCTTTCATTTTTTTTAGCCCTACAGCCCCTCTCGGGCCTTCGCTTAGAGATAGTTAGGATATCTCATTTTCATGACCGTATTGATTTTTTCGGAAGTTGGTTTCGTCAGTACCATGCTTCCGTGTGTCTGCTCAGCTATGATATGATCTGATCCAATCCGTACATATCACCACTGAGTGAACACTCGTAGTCTGTCCGAAAAATCCCCTGAACTAAACCACGTTGTTCACCAACGAGATTTGAACCTGGGACCTTCGGCTTATGCGCCTCATGCTCTAACTACTAGACCACACAAAACTTAACCTATACCTGGTTTGTTTCCTTTTTTGCGTAAAATTATTCTATAATAATAAAATCAGTACGGTCTTGATTCCGCTCATCGTGGACAACAATCATGCAAGCCACACTAAATCCTTCGCATCTTCACTGACAGCTACAAGTTCTGCCTCAGTGGTTGAAGGTGCAACTGATTGTCCATCTGTCCAGATTACCGCAGTGCCTTTTATGAGTGAGACAAACCATTTATCAATCTTCGGGTATAGATATCTCCAGCAAAGTCTGCATCAGAGTGGGCACCTAGTGTAGAAAAGTTCTACATCAGAGGAACCACGCAAGTACCGGATATGCGTTTCATGGAAGCTCAATCAGAAAATTTAGGCTCTCCCGTTGATCGAGCAACTTTTGAAATGGCATACGCCTAGATCAGAGCAAGTAGCGCAGGCCAAATACAACAGGAAATGGAGGAAACTGAGCTTTCGAAAGGATTACTGGATGATTCATTCATCGGGTTGATATTTTTCTCTGGGTATGGTCTTTAAGAAATGTGCACACAAGAGTTACATTGCTCAATCTGCACTCCCAAAAATAAACCCACCGTGAACTTGAACTCTGAGGTCAGCAGTCTCAAGAACGAGTCAAATACATCTTGCGTTGAATGTGCAATGATATCATCATCGACGTATTCATCGTAGAAGCCCAGTGGTTGGGTTGTATAGATTTTATCACAAATTTCACCATATAAGAATCCAGTTTTCACATCAAATTGTGCAAGGGTAAGTTTCTTTTTTTCTGCAATTCCAATGAGGGCTCACATTGCATCACACCGAGCAACCGGGCTAAAAGTCTCATCATAGTCCAGCCTTGCTCACTGAAATCCGCCGCAAATAACTCCTCAAAAACCAAGATTTGTACTCTCCATAATTTCAGGATAGTTATTTGACTTGAGATTCTCCTGAAATGCTTCTGTCAGACAAGCCATTGGATCACTCAGTTGGTAACGATGAACATTATAGCCCACTTTGTAGTCATCAAGTCTCACTGGCTGTTGAATTGCTCGTACCAGACCCTGAACTGCTAAACTCTCTTCCGGAGGGTCGTTGTTAGCAATGGACGAATCCGGGTTGCCGTCAGAGATGTGGTCAACTTTCCTGTCTTGACTGGCCCCATCCTTACAAGACTCTTCACTATAGTGTTGATGTTCGAATTCAATGATGTCGTTCATCATGCACAGCTTTTTTTGGATAGAAACCAACGTCTCGCGTTTTCACCAAATGATGCTTTGATTGCACCCAACTTTCATAGTTGTCTTTGTCATTCACCCATCTGACAAAATATTCGAGAACTGCCTTGTCGTTGAATTTCGAGCGAAACTGCTTATGAATATTTACATAGCATTCCGACCCAAGGATTTGTAAGAAATCAAAATATAAAATGCCTTTCAAGTCCACAACTGAAGTGGTGCTTTAACTGGAAGACTTGACTTCCTCGTGCGATTAATTAAAAATACTTGTGTATTACATGCGTGAGCCCAAAATGTTCTCGATAGTTTGCTGTTGGAGAACATTGGACACGAGCCAGCTCGAAGACGTGTTTTTGGATTGTTCTACAATGCCATTTTGTTCAGGATTGTAAGGACATGACGGATGAAATTTGATGCCACGTTTTTGTAGCTGAATCAATACCGCAGTACACTCAATTTCAATACCACAGTTCGAATGAAAACTTTTAATTGTATGGCCCACGATAATGCACTTGTTCAGGAATGCTTTCAAATGGAGAGCAGCTTTTGATTCTTCTCTCATGAAAAATATGCGAATTTGTCCAAAATAGACATCTTTAAAGGCCACATAATATCAAAAACCATTAATCGAATCGATCGACATTGGCATTAATAAGTATACTGACAATCTACGGATGATCTCGTCACAAGTGAAACGGTTTACGGTGTGATTTACCAACTACGCATCCATCACAAAATGAGGTAGTATCAACATTTGACCGATAAGCAAACACAAGACGACATATCGCGCATATTACGATTCTTTTGAAGGCCCAATTGTTCATGTCAGTCTTGGACTACTTCTTCTGGTGTAGCAAGATTAAGTTGTCCTGGCAAATCTACAACACAAACACAAATATCCATTATGTACACAGGGCCAAAAAGCGTTCCAGTTACAACAAACTCATCGTCTCGTCTAATTTCCACGTCATCGTGATTGAATGTAATCGCATTTCCATGCTTGACAGTGTGTATAATAGAGAAAAGTTGATGGCGAGCCTCAGGTACGTACCAAACATCATTCAGAGTCGCAGGTTAGCATTTTTTACCTTTTTTTGTCTCGATGTTAATTTTTTCCTGATCGGTATGCAAAATAATGTCCTTATCAGCTGTCTGAATACGTTGTGGGATTCTAAACTTTTCGAACGTAGCAAGTTGCTGCCTGTTCACCATTAAATGATGCATTGTGCTGGAAGACGGAGCCCAAGGGTCTGCAGAAGTGGAATCTATATTGATTGCTAAGCCCATCGCAAAAAATGAACCTGCTTTGCTGCTTTTGAGATTTCATTTGAAGCATTTGTACTTGCCATTTTCTGTTCGGCAATTCTGCGTTTTTGGAAATCAGGAATGAGATTGATTTTCTTGCAATATATATATGCTGATTTTTCTTCCTCTTTATATTTGCCAAGGTAGAGTCCGATACTAGTTTCTGGTGGTACTGATTTCCTGAGATCTAAATTACGACTCCTGGAACACGATACCAAGTTCAACGCTAATATTGATACTCAGAACCAATTGTTTTGAAAATATGATGATCCAGCAATGATAACGGAAACTGAGCATTCGGGTTGTCTTTTTGTAATTCCGTAAGTATGTCATCAAACACATAAGTTAGTTGCAAAGCATGTTTTGTGGCGGAAGTTGCATCATCTTTCGATATCTTGAAGAAATCATCAAACCACGTGCACACTTGCTATAGAAACGATTAATGAAATAACAATAATGACGTCTCCCAAAATTCTTTTCACGTCAGTTATTTTGCGGACCTAGTTGGCAACTTCTTCCTTGAGTGCTGTGCTGACTATACGAGCAGTGCGCACGTTATCTCATTGCCAGCTTTGGTAGCCCTCGGATGGAATAAAGATACTTTTCTTCCAAAGACAGGCCAATTTGACACTTCCACATTTCCCACTGTTTATCGTTTGCTAGTTTATGCGTGCCAGCATAATACAGCTGCTATCGTCTGGACAATCGTTTACTGCCTCAAACTTGTTTTCGTTTCTCTTGAAAAATGTCGATATTTAGATTCCTTACCTAAAATTTCCGAATCTCAAACGCATTTGCTACTGAGAAGCATGTCTGGACCCATGATCAGAGATGGTTAAAATTTGAGAAATAAAACCCGGACGAAAACTAAAGAAAAGACTACATTTTTTTTAAAATCAACGTGATAAGAAGGAACACACATGCCACAAGTCCCACTTTCTCATAGCAGGGTTGCCAATAATTAAAACAATAATAACGTTATACATTAGAAACAAGGTGGCGACACCTAACACACATCATAAACGCTGTACAGTTTATATCTTTAACCGAATCACTGATTCATAGTATAGCTCTCATTCGGGCCTTCGCCTCAAATAGAAGTCGTCTCGAATCCTCGCGGCTCTGCAACCTTGTTCCCCAATTGATAATCCCAAGCAGCGATCTGCTGTCAGCATCGATGAATCCTCTCATCGTTTCTTAGGTTTCGTTACTGGACGTTTCCCTTGAGCTCGACCCTTAAATGTTCCTATGGTGACCCTGTACTCTTCCTTTTCAAATTAATTCATCTCATCCCGTAATATGAATTTTCGGAAAAGGCGTCACGCTTCAACCTCCAATAAATAGTATAAATGGTCTTCAATGCTACTATCAAAATGTTAGAGGGCTAAGGACCAAACTTTCTAGATTTTTAACCGCCTCCACTATTGCCAACGACGATATTTTCTTCATTACCGAAACCTGGTTCAATGATTCCGTGAGTGACTTCGATTTGTCTGGTACGCACAATATTTTTCGTCGTGATCGAGACACTAGTGTTTCCTCAAAATCAGACGGTGGTGGAGTCATGGTAGGTGTCAAAAGATGTTTTCCTAGCTCCATTTGTTGTGATTTTCAACCATCTCCTCCTATTGAATGTATCATGGTGAGAATATCACTAAAGCCAAGTTCATACCTATTAGTATCACCTACATATATACCTTGCAATTCTGCATTACAAACCTACACAGTATTCTTTGATAAAATATCTAACTACGTGCTCTCTAGATTTCCTCATGATACTCTGTTGATATGTGGAGACTTTAATGCACCTTCAGTTTTATGGAACCCTTGATAGCTCCATACCTATCACGTCGAACAACCCTACCTCCTTCGATTTTTTGTCTTTTCTATCCTACTTGTCCCTCTCTCAGATTAATTCCATTGTTAATTTAAATGACTACTTGATCTTGTTTTCGTCAGCCCGGCTTTGGCAAATAATATATCTTTTTCTTCAGCTGAACCTTATATCCCGCCTGACCCCCATCAACCTCCGTTATGTATAGAGCTGAATCTTCCGGTAACTCGTGGTAAAGAGAAACTCTTACCTCCATCTTTTAATTTCAATCGAGCTAATTTTGAAGCCATATCCAGTGCCCTAAACTCTATTCACAAGCCCAATTTTTTTCATAATCTTTCATGTGCTTTGCTTTGGCAAAATTTTATGATCTCTTAAATGAACAAATCACTGAATTTACCCCTTTATATTCACCGAATAATCGGTCTGATGCCCCCTGGATTACTGCCGATGTGTACAATGCCCTTAAAAATAAAGAGAAAGCCAGATTGATATCCAAGAAATCCTGTTCAGTGGAAGCTCGTTTAGAGTATTGTAGATTGCGCTCCTTAGCGAAGACCGAAGTCAAACGTGCACTAAAAAATTATTATTGCTCTATTGATCAATCTATTTCGTCTAACCATCCTAAACGTTTCTGGTCATACATACGATCCTTAACAACCTCTCCTCCTATACCTAATAAAATGTTTCTGGAGAATTTGCACGCAAACACCCCAGAAATTATCTTAAAATTGTTCGCTCAATTTTTCGCCTCAACGTTCAATGCCCCCTCAGCTGCTGGTAATTATTTTCCAAACTTTTTCCATCCAACCTTCCAGTCCTCTTTTTCGTTCTCTCCGCCCAAAATCGAATCAATTATCCATAACCTAAATGGATCTGTCGGCCCTGGTCCGGATGGGATTCCTTGCTTTTATATCAAATCACTTTCTACTGCATTGTCTTTTCCCCTATCCTTTCTTTTCAACCTTAGCTTAACTGCTGGCATATTTCCTGAATGTTGGAAAGTTGCCTTCATTACTCCAATTTTCAAACAAGGCAATCCATCTGATATCGCAAACTATCGGCCAATATCTATCCTATCGTGTTTTTCAAAAATATTTGAAAGAGCTATGTACCTCAAATTAATTCCTGTGCTATCACCCATCTTTCATGATCAGCAACATGGTTTTCTTCCGCGCAGATCAACTACTACGAACCTACTTGAGTTCTCTAACAGTGTTGCTCTAGCGCTGGACTCTCAGGCACAAATGGACGCTATCTATACGGACTTTAGCAAAGCCTTTGACACAGTTCCTCATAACATCCTACTTATTAAGCTCAATCATTATGGTTTTCCGGAAATATTAATATACTGGCTCAAGTCCTACCTTTCTTCCCGGTTGTGTTGTGTGCGTCTGAACAAAAATTTGTCTCCATATTTTAGTCCTACTTCAGGAGTTCCTCAAGGTTCTATTCTGGGACCACTCTTATTTATCCTCTTTATCAATGACCTCCCACCTATGCCAAATTCGTCATCTTTGCTTTATGCTGACGATCTGAAACTATTTAGACAAATAGATAGTACTGCTAATTGCAGCATTTTGAATAACGTTCTGATTACGTTAAGCAACTGGTGTTTATCTAACAATTTCCATTTAAATATCCCAAAATGCCACGTAATGTCTTTCTCATTGAAACGTGAACCTATAGTTTACCAGTATAACATAAACGATATGCCCCTCGCGCGTGTTTCACATTGCAAGGATCTTGGAGTCATCTTCGATTCTAAATTAAAGTTTGAGAGACACATCTCTCATGTTAACAATAGGGCTACAAAAATGTCTGGTTTTGTGCTGCGTCATGTCCACATATTTAGTGATATTCACACTGCGTCCCTTCTTTACGTTTCTCTCGTACGAAGTATTTTAGAATACGCTACCCAAATCTGGTCTCCACACCAAGAATATCTTACTACTGCCTTAGAGCTAGTTCAGCGAAAATTCACTAAATACTTATTTTACAAGTTTAAAATTCCGTATTGTTCCTATTCAGATCGGCTTAACTTTTTGCGTTTACCATCTCTTTGTGATCGACGTCTTTATTTAGATGAATGTTTCTTGTTCAAACTTTACCACCGTCTGATGGACTCATATCTTGTAGACAATATACATTTACGGGTTCCTGCAAGAACTACTCGATCATGTCAAACCGGGGACAGGGAGATGCTGGGTTTTCAAGGAGGCCCTAACTAAAGCCAAATCGATACTCAAATGATCCGTATTCTGCAGGTCAATTTGCACCGAAGCACAAACGCCCAGGACCTACTTGAGCAGTTTGCGAGGGATAAGAAAGCTGACCTCCTGTTGCTGAGCGAGCAACATCATAACAAGGACTCGCAAGCGCGGTACCCTGACAAATCTGGTACCTCGGCCATCTGGGTTCGAGACAGCGCCCGCCTTCAGGTGCAGGGCCATGGACGCGGGGATGGTTTTGTGTGGGTGCGGTGTTCAGGGATAACATATTTCAGTGTCTATCTGACGCCTAACGAGGCAATGCGATCTTTTCGAACCAAACTCGATGCCCTGGAGGACGCTGTCTCGAACACAGAGGGCCATATGCTGGTCGGGGGAGACTTCAACGCTAGAGCCATTGAATGGGGTATGCCACAATCCAACCCAAGGGGAAAGCAAATCTCGGACATGGTGGTCAGAACAGCGCTTTTTGTCCTAAATACTGGTAACACGCCGCTGGGGTTGCGTAGGAACCATACCCGATGTGACACTCGCTTCGGAGTCCCTGGTACCCAGAGTACACAACTGGCGAGTACTAGAGGACTACTCGGCTAGTGATCACCAGTATATAGCTGTTGAGATTCACGACGGTGCCACTCTGCGTGCATATGCCCAAACTTCAATCCTCGGATGGAGGACTGGGAGGATGGACGTTGAGAGGTTTGCTGACGCGCTTACGGCAGGCGCACCGTTGCTGGGAGCTCCGCCAGGGAGTGGAGGGCCCACAGCCAAGGACTTGGTGAACTCAACTATGAGTACCATCATAGCTGCTTGCGAGTCTTCCATGCCCCGTCGGAGACCCCGACATGGTAAGCCTCCAGTATACTGGTGGTCAAACGAGATCGCCGAACAAAGAAGCGAGTGTCACAAACTTCGGCGAGAGGCCCAGCGGGTGCGAACACGGGAGGAGGCAGACACTAGGCTAGCATCCGTGGGGCCTTGGCTACAAGCTGGTCGTGGGGAAACTTGGTGCCCTACGGAAGCCTTGTATACATGACGCGGAAAAGATGGACGCGATAGTGCGGGGACTCTTCCCCGCCCATCCCGTCCGTGTTGACGCTGTCCATGGTGAAACAGCAGTCGAGTGCCCACTCTTCACACAGCTGGAACTGGAGGAGGCAGTCCTCTCCCTGAAAGCGAGGAAGGCTCCAGGTCCAGATGGTGTTCCAGCTGAGGTTTTGCAGCTCGTCTATCACCATTGTCCTGACTTGCTGCTCAGCACATTCAACGCTTGCCTACGGGACGGGGTTTTCCCGGCACGATGAAAGGTGGCGAGGCTCGTGCTGGTCAGCAAGGGGAAGGGAAATCCCGAATCGTCGTCTGCATACCGCCCGTTATGCATGCTAGACACGGCTGGGAAAGTGCTAGAGAAACTCATCAAGGGAAGACTCACTGACGCGATTCGTGCTGCTGGGGACCTATCTCCTCGGCAGTACGGCTTAAGAGCAGGACGTTCTACCATTGATGCGATTGCAGAGGTGGTGAACGCGGTCCAAAAGGCAGAGGCATATAGTCGCACCAAGCGACGGATCGTCCTGTTGGTGACACTCGACGTCAAGAATGCCTTCAACTCCGCTAGATGGGTGGATATTCTGGATACGCTGGAAAACTCTTTTCAAGTTCCAGAATATCTAATGCGGCTTTTGAGGAACTACCTAAAGGACCGAAGCCTGCTCTACGACACGATACAGGGCCAACGAAGGATGGAAATTACATCGGGTGTTGCCCAGGGATCTATCCTTGGTCCGGACCTGTGGAACGTGTCTTACGACGGGCTACTGAGACTTGAGATGCCAGATGAGTCGCGCTTGGTCGGCTATGCGGATGATGTTGCGGCTCTAGGCGCCGGACGCACCGTTGAACAAGCGCAACTTAGGCTAGGTATGCTAATGCGCCGAGTGAGGGACTAGATGACTGCTCGCGGGCTGAGTTTAGCACTGGAGAAGACCGAAGTGGTCACCTTGACAAAAAAGAGAATCCCTAGAGTAAGGATGATCAGTATTGGAGATATACAGATCGAATCGAAGCCAGCGGTGAAGTACCTGGGGCTACTGATCGACTCGAAGATGAGTTTCTCTGAGCAAATCAGGGCAACGGCAGAGAAGGCTGCTTCGGGAATATCGGCCCTGAGTCGACTTATGGCCAACGTAGGGGGACCCAGCCCATCAAGAAGACGCCTCTTGATGAGTGCTGTAGGGTCAGTGCTAATGTACGGAGCAGAGGTATGGGGCGACGCTCTCAGCAAGGAGGTATACCGAAAACGATTGGCACAGGTACAGAGAAGAGGAGCACTGAGAATTGCATCTTCGTATACAACAGTCTCCGACTCGGCGGTGAGAGTGATTGCAGGCGTGATACCTGTCGCCCTCCTTGCTAGAGAGCGCCGCGCTATTTACCTGCGCCGAAACGAGAATGCGAGGGAGATGGTTGTCCGCGAGGAGAGACAACGCTCGCTCAACGATTGGCAGCAGTCTTGGAGGAATTGCACGAAAGGAAGGTGGACTGCGTGCCTCATCCTGGATGTGAGACCGTGGCTAAATCGAAGGCATGGTGAGACTGACTTCTATCTGACCCAGCTTTTGAGCGGGCACGAGTGTTTTCAGTCTTACCTGCACAAGATCGGCAAGTCACGGTCTCCCGATTGTCGGTTTTGCCCTGGAGAGGAGAACAATGCCTGTCACACATTTTTTGCGTGTACCAAATGGGCCAGGCTGCGAAGGGAACTCTACAGGAAGACGGGAGAGCTCACCCCGGATAATATAGCTGCGGTGATGCTCGAATCGGTTGACAAATGGAACCAGGTGGCACATTATGCTCGGGCAGTCCTAAAATATAAAAGGGACTCACAGCAGCCGGAGGCACTGGAGCTGGGGGATCGCTCTTCTGGCAATTGCTCTTCCCCCCTCCCCTCCCGCTAGGAAAGGGACTCCCCAGCTTGAAGGCGCTCCACGGCGTAACAAAACGAGACCTGGCCCGAAGTAATGTGTCAAACGGTTCCAGGCTAGGTTCTCAGATCGACAGGGGAGGTGTTTAGTGGGTAGTCCAAAGGTATCCTCCATGGGAGTCCCACACTGCCAGACTCGGCGGGCATAAATGCCTTCACCTCCCTACCACACAAAAAAAAAAAAAAAAAAAAAACTTAGTCACTCCTTTTGCACGTACCGATGTTTATTTTCACTCTGCTATGGTGCGCCCCCGTAGAGGCCACAATAATCTTGAGCTTGGTCCATTTCCTTCTTCATTTTTTAGTTTTAAGTCTTTGCTAAGAGAAAAATTATTTAACACGTAATTCGTTAATGTTTGATTAATTTGTATAGTTCCAACTAATTCATTCAATATGTTTTTGGTTTTTATCATTATTGTTTTCAATATCTTGTAATTGGGCTAGCCGCCTGTAAGATTTGGAATTAAAATAAATAAATAAATAATCGTTCACACAAATACATTTGAAAATATGGATTTTTTCATTTTTGTATAGCTCATGACAGCTACAAACTTTTTCAAAAGCAAATAATCAAAGATAATTAAAATGCCCTTAAATATCATGAGCCCTTTCACCAATTGTCGTGCAAAAAAAACACCCGGTATTAATTTAGTTACAATTGAAAATACAATCAGTAAGTTAACATTACACACATTACAATCAGTTGATGTAAAAAGGGTGAAATGATCAATTTAAAGTTTAGCAAAGACAAATACCTCCAGGTGAAAATTAACTTGAACATCATTCATAGTTACTGAAACATATTGAGTTCGCATAAGTAGAAAAATTAAAAATAATTCTTTCGCCTCTAGGGATGGTGGTATCTCATAAGATTGATGGCTTGAGGAGAATTAGTGCACACGTGGAAACCACATTCCATTAACATTTTTCTTCTTTAATAATTTTTCAGAAAAATTATTAAAAAAGCAACTCAATTATCTAGCTACACACAAAGAATTTTCACAAGTAATTTTACTCGTGTATCATTACTTTTTTCAACATTGAAAATTTATCATTTTATGTGATTGTTTCTCCCTCGTGTGTTAAATGAGGATTTTAAGTTGAACTCTACCCAATTGTCATGCAATTTTTCTAAAGAAAGTTTGAAGATAATCAGCAAACATTCACTTTCATCTAAAGATGCAGTCAAATATTTTTTGAAAGCTTTTTCTTACACGATTGCATTGCAATCAAAGTCTATCGAATTCGCTAATCACGTATTTTATTGATGACAACTTTCAATTTCATGTTGACTTCATAACTACTTCTAAACGTTTGTTAGAAAGGATTTTATCACGATTTTTTGGTAGTTAAAGAAGAGAATGTGAGGTCAATGGGGGTAAAATAAGATAAACGATACAAACCACTGAGTAAATCAACGTTGTATTTTATCTGAAATTTGGTTTTGCAATAATTTTTATTATTTGCTTGTGTGAGCAAGGGTGAAAAACTTAATGCAGAAAATAATTTACAACGCCTTTTGTTGAATGAAATTCTCAATCAGTTTTAAGTTTTTTTCCCATAAAATCGACAGCAAATACTTTTCAAATGCGAATCGTGAATTCCATCCCAAACCAATAACGTTGTCAAGTTGAATTAACTTTCCACCCATTTTGCGATACGGATCCAATTGATTTTCGTTATTTTTCATTCTTCTGTATCACTGCCCTGACTTTCGAGTTATATATAAATTAATTGCATTATTTTAATCGAAGCATAAACCATTGGTTTTATGCAGGCAGAAATTGCAAATGTGGATTGCATGTTTCCAATATGCTTGGTTCAATTTGAATAATGTTAGACATTTCGCCCTCGAACTTAGAGTGAAAATATCCGGCCAGAATACATGCATGTACATATGTGAGCCTTGATCCAATCAAACTCGGTATTCCACATTTACCAAGCACAATTATTATGGACAAGCATGCTCAATAATAAATTGTATAGCAACGTCTCGTTGTTATCTTGGAAAGTTAATTGACCTTAAATCCAGTTCCTCATATGTGTGAACATATTTAAGGTTGCTAACCCTTGAATCTGGTATCAAAACAAATCCTCATGCGTACTTCGTTATCAAGAAATATAAACTTGCTCAACTTGAATCTAGTTTCGTCGTATCTAAGGATAATTAATATCTGCTTGATTTGAATTTACAATCTTAACTAGTTCCACTTTTGCAAAACGAAGGGTTAAATATATCCAGATCAACCTTAGCAGATAACGAGGAAAGTGAACTCATTAATTTCGCAAGTTAACAGAAATGCATCTGGAAGTCTTTCCGTTTGATTCGTTGCAATACTACGTATTTAATTGGCCATTTTGCTGTCCACCCAACCAATCCTGTTTGAATGCTACCAAAGTCACCGAGGGGAAATTTAAATGCACTTAATTGCCATTCCTACGTTCATTCAATGTGGAAATGCAATCAAATGGATTTGCATTAATTTCAATTGCAACATTTCAATTGACTGAATTTTCTGAAAATTATTTTTGCATGGATGATGAAATAATACACTATCCAAATAGATTTAAAAACAATCAAAAGTAAATGGAAACTGAATTAGATAAAATAAATAATAGCTAACAAGAAATATCCTGAAAATTTTTGAAAATATATGGTTGAAGTTTATACAGTTAAAACTAAGCTCAAGAGAGATATATACATTTCTCACTGTTCAAAACCAGAACATAAGTTTCACTTTACTATTGTCTAAAAAAAAACAGAAAAAAAAACAAACAAATAAATAGGGAACAAAGGATAAATCACCCTTTCGGTGGGAGTCCAAGAAGAGCTAAGAATGAAAATATTTTGTTTCCTTTACCGTACAATTATTTTTATTTTATTCGTATATACGTACTTCGAAGCCTACTTAGCTTCTTCTTCAGTACAACTAAATTACTTATTCTCTCTCCCTCATAAAACAGATTTCTTGATTTCGTCTATTTATGTTCCCAGTAATTCACCGTTAACTGTTTATCCTCCTGGGATCCGGGGAATCATATATGATACTTGCAAAAAAATGTGTAGCGACCTCCGGAGTTCACCACCGAGTTACTACTAGGCGCCACCGTCGCTTAGAAGACACCTTATGCATCTTGTCATTCTCGATCTCTTCTGTGACAAGCCGCAAAGCCATCGACAACGAAACGCAGACGCGCTCATCCTAAATTCGAATTAAACGATATTGTATTTATGTGTTAATTAAACAAGTTTGTCCATTAACTGTTGGCATTGTTATTTCCACATCCCAACAACTGGTGACCCCTAAATCAAACGGACAAGCAAGCAGCAAGTTAATTACGCAGAAACAAAATCAACGCTTGAAAAATGGCAATGGAAAACTTTGCCGACGCCGTCGATAGCACGCACGCGCAAGTAAGTTCCGTTTTATCTTTTAAAATTCCCGTTTTTTGGAGGAATCGTTTGCCAGACTCGAGGCCCAATTTCGTAATCACCGCATTACGAAGGACGACCAGAAATTCGACAAAGTCATAGGAGAGCTGGATTCGGAGATTTTAGAGCAAGTCGCCGACATTGTTGAGAAATCCCCGGCGGAAAACAAATACGAAACGTTCAAACAAAGAATACTTAGCACGTTCGCAATGTCCGAAGAGGCACAAAATAGGGAACTACTGGCTGGCCTCGAACTGGGTGACCGGACGCCGTCCCAACCCCTTCGGGCGATACGCATCAGGGCAGCCGACCGAATTCCCGACAGTTTTTTGAAAACAATGTGGCTCCAACGACTTCCCGTAAATGTGCAACAGATTGTGAGCATAGCTGAAACGTCTGACCTGACCAAACTTTCCGAAATGGCAGACAAAATTCTAACGATGCACGAGCCACGAAACATCGCAGCCGTTTCTTTGCCATCCACGCGAATTGGCGCGGAAAAGGAGCTAGCTTTTATAAGAAAATCGTTGGAAAAAATTCAACGAAGTCGATCGCAGACTCGAAACTCTGCACCATTCCGAACCCGTTCCCCTTCGCAGAAAAAGGAGAATCCGTCTTGGTGTTATTACCACAACAGCTACGGCGAAAAGGCGCGACGATGCCGCGACCCATGCACTTGGCACGCAGGTCGAAAAGCAAAAAACTCAGTGCGCTACAGTCAAATACGGCGGTTGACAGTAGACGCGCACCACTAAGCCGACTACACGTTTTCGACAATGCCACGGGATTAAATTTCCTCATCGACACAGGCGCAGATGTCTCTGTTGTCCCTCGACAAAACAACCAACACAAGTGCAAACCGACGCCATTCAAGCTTTACGCCGCGAATGGAACGACCATCAATACATATGGCCTTAAAACGCTGACATTAAACCTGAACCTGCGACGAGCGTTTACCTGGAAGTTTTGGATTGCTGATATCACACGACCGATCATTGGTGCTAATTTTTTGAGACACCACGCATTATTGGTGGATATTAAAACCGCTGTATACGAGGACCCGAGACTGAAAGGACGTCGAAAGGAACTATCAGTGAATATAAGTACTCGGGAATCGCACTAATTGCAAACACATCGTGTTATGAGAGTCTATTAAAAGAATTCCCTAACATTCTCAATCCAGTGCAGCAAACAGCTATAAAAAACGAAGTTCGCCACCACATCGAAACAACTGGCCCGCCTGTAGCGGAAAAACCTCGACGCCTCACGCCAGAAAAATTAGCTATCGTGAAAACAGAATTTGCATTTATGATGGAAAAAGGGTTCTGTCGCCCTTCAAAAAGTTCTTGGGCAAGTCCCTTGCACCTCGTTCCAAAACAAGATGGTTCATGGAGACCATGCGGAGATTACAGACGATTGAATGCAATTACGAAGCCCGACCGCTATCCGATGCCCCACATACAAGATATTACCGCCGGATTGGAAGGAAAAAAAATCTTTTCGAAAATCGACCTGTTAAGAGCGTATCACCAAATCCGGGTAGCGGAACAAGACATCCCAAAAACGGCGGTGATTACGCCTTTTGGGTTATATGAATTCATAGTAATGACATTTGGATTACGAAACGCTGCCCAATCCTTTCAAAGGTTTATGAACGAGGTACTCCGAGGACTGTACTTTTGCACTTGCTATATTGACGACACTTGCTATATTGACGACATCGGAAAATAAGGAGCAACATTTACAGCACCTCCGATTATTATTTGAGCGTCTCGACAAATTCGGCGTGGTGGTCAACGTGGCCAAATGCGTATTTGGAACCAGCGAAATAGAGTATCTGGGTTACAGCATAAATCAATTCGGAATAACGCCACCGGTTTCACGGGTGGAAGCCATTAAAAACTATAGACGACCCAACACCGTGAAAGAGCTATGAAGATTTTTGGGAACGCTAAACTATTACCGTCGTTTTATTCCAAAAGCAGCGGACTTACAAGCGCCGTTAAACGACTTACTATCAAACGTAAAAACCAAAGACATTAATTGGTCAAAAGAAGTCGACGAAGCATTTAACAAATGCAGGGATTCTATCGCGAGCGCAACACTGCTCGTTCACATTCGAACAAACGCACCCATAGCACTGGTAACAGACACATCCAGCGTAGCAGTCGGTGCGGTGCTAGAACAAAAACACGGTGACAACTGGGTACCCATAGCATACTTTCAGCGAAAACTTTCAAACGCAGAAAAACTATACAGCACATACGACCGGGAACTGTTAGCTGTCTACGCCAGTATTCGACATTTCCGACACATCCTTGAAGGTTCGAATTTTGTGGTGAAAACCGATCATAAACCATTAGTTTATGCCTCTCATCAGAGAACTGACAAAGTGTCACCGACACAAAGCAGACAGTTATCATTCATCTCACAATTCACAACCAGAATTGAGCATATCACTGGCGAAGCTAATATAGTGGCAGACGCTCTATCTAGATTGGAGGCGATCTCGATGCCATCAAGGATTGACACAAGGCTCTTAGCGGAAGAGCAAGCTAAAGATAGCGAGCTACGACAATGGATTTCATCAAACCAGACATCATTGCAATTAGTTCCAGTATTACTGGACAACCATTCGATATACTGCGACACTTCTACAAAAGTAGCCAGACCATTCATTCCTGAACCATTGAGGAAGACGATCTTCGACACTTATCATCGCTGCGCCCACTCCAGCAGCCGAGCAACTCTCAAAGCTATTAAAAGGAAACTAATTTGCGATACCCATCTCGGACCAAACAGCTGAGACGATCGCAAACACATTTTATTCAAATTGGATCTCACGCTACGGAACACCTCTGGTAATTACCACTGACCAAGGAACGCAATTCGAATCATCTTTATTCAACGCTCTTGGAAAACTACTTGGGTGCCAGCAAACTCGCACTACTCCGTACCATCCAGCATCGAACGGCGCAATCTAACGGTGGCACCGCTCACTAAAGGCAGCAATTATGTGCCACGAAGACAATCCTCAGTGGACCGACGTCCTTCCCCCCGTCTTAATAGGATTACGCAACAGTTTTAAGGAAGACCTCAATGCTTCCTCAGCCGAATTGGTCTACGGTACGACCCTACGATTACCAGGAGAGTGGTTTGCCGATTTCAACACTGAAAAATGTGAGCCGCACATATTCGTTAGCAAAATCCGACAACATATGAAGGAGCTACGACCAAGGCCTATAGAGCATCGCACAAACAGGACCACATTTATACATAAAGACCTGCACTCCTGCACTCATGTGTTCGTTAGAGTAGATTCTGTAAAGAAATCACTAACACAACCATATACAGGACCGCATCGAACCATCGAACGACTATCAGCATCCGTTTATTCAATAGACCTAAATGGCAGGAAAGTCAATATTTCTATTGAGAGACTGAAACCAGCATATATCATGACTGACACAGAGAACCCAGTAACATCGACATCATTAAGTTCACGATCGACGACAATACCAGTTTCACAACCGACATTACCCGCGCCTACCAGTCAGCCGAACGTTTCGAACAAATTAAGTCCAGAACATTATAAGACAAAGAAATCAGTTTCCTGGTCACAGCCATTAGAACGAGGACCAACGCCTCAAACGTCTCTAGCATCGTCATCAAATGTACAACGACAAGCAGCATCGAGCCCAATTAAGACACCGATCAATCCACGTCCATCGCATATACGAAAAACTTATTTGCCGCATTCATCGAAACGCGTAAGTCAACCAATCATAAATAATGATTGAACGTCATCAACAGTTTCCCGACGATAGCCCCATTCAGGAGGGAGTATTGTAGCGACCTCCGGAGTTCACCACCGAGTTACTACTAGGCGCCACCATCGCTTAGAAGACACCTTATGCATCTTGTCATTCTCGATCTCTTCTGTGACAAGCCGCAAAGCCATCGACAACGAAACGCAGACGCGCTCATCCTAAATTCGAATTAAACGATATTGTATTTATGTGTTAATTAAACAAGTTTGTCCATTAACTGTTGGCGTTGTTATTTCCACATCCCAACAAATGCTTCGTAACAGCACCATCTGTTAAATTATTGTGTAAGTTCTTGAGTAAAGCTTTATCGCAGACGTCCAGTGGCGTTTAGGTTTACTTTCTTCAAGTGAAGTGCTTTAAAGTGTTTAGTTGCGGTGCCGTTATTTTTTGACAAATTTGCGGTTTTCTATATGCCGACTTCACGTAAGGATAAGTAATAAATACTTATAAATTCCTGAGTGGTTAACGGTTGTTCTCATTATTGTTTTAAACTATTCTGTATAGCGTGAAAGTTTTTGTCAACGCGAATATCATACGGAAAATTAAGCGTATCATATGTGATACTTTGGGTACTATTGAAGATAATGCTCGCAATTATAATGATTTCAGGTATGTCTGATGAAGAAACTCGCTACACATTATTGGACTTTGATGTCTCAGATTATGAAAAGGAGAATTTAAATGTCAATGACGATGATACACAAAACCGAAATATCAATTTTCTTGAAGAACAGAAAAGTTTGCAGAATCCAAATAGTGTTTGGGTTTCCTTTGATGATGAGCCGCTTCAGTACACCTCCAGTTCAACGAGGAAAATTTTTGCTGGTAGGCCAGTAATTTGGAAGCGTTCAACTGATTTTAGGCTCGTCTCCCTTGGATCAACTCCCGCTGAAGTCAGGTTCCCAGCGGATCAACAGAGGCGAGATGTTAAAAAACCCGTGCAATATTTTGGTGCTGATTTTTTTGCAAACGTGGCATTTTGTACAAACGCTACGTCCTTTTCGTAAACGGAAGAATCATTTAACACTACTGCTAGAGAAATTCAACGATTTTTTGGGTGCAGCATGGTCATCGCACTTTTGAGGGTGCCAAGAATAAAACAGTATTGAGCCTAAAAAACTAGATGTGATTGAGTGGCATCGGCAATGGCTAGAAATCGTTATACTGAAATTCGTTCACATTTAAAAGTTGTCATCGATGATGATGTTTCCAAATCCACACGATCTCGTGACTGCTTCTAGAAAATACGCCCAATCGTTGCAGAAATTCTAGGAGCGAGCCAGGAAAATGTTTGAGACAAAAAAGTCGCCATCGATGAACAGATTTTATCCTACACCGGAAGGTGTATTTAAAAACTGTTAGAGGTCAAAAGCCGACAGTTTACCACTAGAATTTGTTTTGTATGAAGGGAAAGGGTCTTCTGCAGAATCAGCTTTGTACTCAATACCTGAAAACTTAAACGTAGGCGGAAGAATGGTACTGAAATTGCAGGACACCCTCTCTGTTGGAACTTCGATTTACATGGACCGTTTTTTTACCTCCATACCATCAGGCAAAGCAAATGCAACGGAACGGGAAATTTGATAAAAAACAAGGTCCCAAAGAAGAAAATAACTGTGACAAAGAATGGCGGATCAGTAGAAATCAAAACAGATTATTTTAAGTCAGATAGCGTTCTCAGAAAGCAGGGATGTGGTGCGTCTGATTGCATTGTACGTGATGATGAACGAGTGACCTCAGTAAAATGGTTTGATAATAAACTAATCTTAATTGCATCAACACAAAGTGCTGTTCATCCTGAGGATACCTGTGAACATTGGAATAAGGAGCAAAAAGTACATCGATGTAACAGGGCTAATCTCGATCAAATTTTACAACTCATGCATGGGAGGGATAGACTTGCTAGATAGGGTCGGACTGAAAAGTGGACCGTGAGGGCTGTTTTTCATTTCGAAGATTTTGCAGTTGTTGCTTCCTATAAAGAGTATCGTTGGGACGCTAAAGCCAAAGGGGAAACTGCATGTCAGTACTTCGATTTTAAAATGGAGCTGGCAAAAACTTAAATTCATGCTTCTTAAAATAAAAACCCTCAAAGCCCACACCATGAACGACTGAGTCCAAGGCTTTCCTCACCATATTCATCCACTCAGTCCCATAGAAGACGCATTGTCACAGCCCTTCCACACGAAGAAAAAACAAACAAGCATCTCATCTGCCAGAAGATAGGATAAATGCGGATAAAAATCGTTGCATACTACCTGGTTACAAAGCATTAACTTTGTTAAATCTCAGGAGTTCAACGTATATTTGTGTTTCAATTCAACCAGAAATTGTTATTAATCTTTTCGTGAACATCAATCTAATCGAATTAAAAATAAATTGATAGTAATCAAATCATATGGCTTTTTTATTATTTTTCCCGGAGTATCATATATGATACCATCTACAAATCCTATAATAGACATCAATGAAACATTTAATGTATAGATTTCCGCAATTCTAATTGTCGTTTCCTTGACCTTGTTCTATCTAATGATCCAGTTAGCTACTTATCTGTATCTCAAGCCGTACATCCGTATGTTCCTTCTGATTGGCATTATCCTCCTTTATCTATAGATCTTATAGTCAATTTAACAAATCTCATACTACTCCAATATTTAAGTTTTTCAAAGCTAACTATGAAGGTATTATTACAGAATTACTTTTAGTCAGCTGGCTGGATTTTAGAGGCCTAAATTGTGAGGTTCCTCTAGATAAATTTTACATATATATTTATCACCTTATTCGCTGTTTTACACCTCTTTAGACATCCTGTAAAATAAATCAGAAACCATGGTTTACAAGGAGAGTGCTTAGTGCCCTACGAACAAAAGATAAGGCACATTGTGTCTTTAAAATACTCGGCACTATTGAAGCAAGATCTAAGTTTAGCAGGCTGCATGCTATTGCCCAGAAAGAGAACAAATAAGCTCTGAAGACTCATTTCAGTAATCTGGATAGTTCTCTTGTGGCTAATAATACAAAGCCTTTTGGGTCTTATGTTAGGTTACTGAAATCCTCTTCTTCCAGTCCTAGTAAGGTCCGTCAGAATGGTGCAGAGGTTTCATCTCCTCAAGAAGTTACTGACTCATTCGCGCAATTTTTCTCTTTGAGTTTTTCTCCTCCCGTTGCAGCTGTGCATCCTGTTGTCTTATCTAACCGTCTTCCCCTCCCAGTTTCGTATATTTGTACAGATGTATCTGAAGTCGAAACTTTGATCAATGTTCTTGATCCTATTATCAGTCCTGGGCCGGATGGCTCATCGCTAAGTTTTCCTTTATCTCTCCTCTTCAATTTAAGTTTGATTACTGGTACTTTCCCTAACCCTTGGAAAAAAGCTAATATTGTGCCAATTTTAAAAGTGATGATCGTACGTTAGTTTCTAATTATCGCCCTATTTCCTTAATTTCCTGCATTCCAAAGTTACTTGAACGCCTGGTTCATGATCGACTCTCAAACTCATTTGCTCTTATTGTTACTCCAGACCAGCATGGCTTTCTCAAAGGATACTTCGCTACCTCTAATTTAATGGAATTCACGAAGAGTATTGCAAGAGATTTTGATAACTAACTGCACGTTGATGTGATCTTCAAAGATTTCACCAAAGCCTTTGACACTGTGAATCATTTTCTTCTTTGTCGTAAGCTTGAATCTCTTGGCATCTCGTGTGGTATTTATCTTGGATGTTATCTTATCTATCATGTCCTCCCTGTCGAGTAAGTGTCTGTGGTACTACGTCTAGTCCTTTTTATCCTTCATCTGGTGTTAAACAAGGTTCAATTCTAGGGCGTCTTCTCTTTTTGTTGTTCATAAATAATAAACCCTTTGAAATTAATTCCTCTTGCCTCTTGTATCCTGATGACTTTATAAAACACTCGTTTTAACTTTTAGCAATGCATATTTATATTTTATTCTTTGTGAATGTTTTACTCTTTGACAATAGCAAGAAGTTGGACGAGGATGATGATGATGATGTCGTTTCTGTTGATGATAATGTTGTTGATGATGATGATGAGGTTGATGCTGATGATGATGTTGACAAATGCTGTTGTTCACACTATTGACCCCTTCGATGACTCGGTGTGGTCCAGAGTACAGTTGGTTGAGCGGAAGACATATTAACAGCTGGCCAGGTCTTTCAATATGAAAGGATGGTGCTCTGTGTGTCTGGCTGGCGGAGTCAGACAAATCGCACTAGATAGGTGAAGTAGCTCATTGGTGGAACTCTGCGGGTCGCTGGCTGGTGCTGTGTGAGGCACGATGAAGTCGTCAGGGGTTCGTAGTGATGTGCCGAAAACAATTCCTGCTGGCGAAGCTTACAGATCTTCCTTAAATAAGGTACGCAGGCACAACAAGGTGGCTGCAAGTGCTTGCAGCCAAGGTGTCTCGGGAGCGCATTTTAGTGCAGCCTTGAGAGTGCGGAGCATTCATTCTACGCAATTGGCAATTGCCCTATGGGTGACCCCCAGGAGGCGGCCAAATTGCCTTAGGAGGTCGGCTTCAAATTGAAGGCCCTGGTCTGACATTATTTCCACCGGTGTGCAAAATATAGCAATCCAATATATAACACTCTGGCGATGGCCTTGCTATCGGGCACTGGTGAGGCAGCTTTCGTAGCCCTCACACAGCGGAAGCTTGATAAGGTCAACGTGGATAAACATGTGGCGTTTCAAACTTGCCTAGCTCAGCACGGTTGTGGCGGTGAACCTTTGAACGTTGGTATGGTACACACTACTTCACTCATCTACACACATCCTTTCGCAAGCTCGGCCAGAAGAATTTGAGCCATCGCACTTTGGCGGCACGCCCGCTGGGGTGCGAGAGCTGATGAACGACGTCAAATGCTTGGTGGCGGAGCGCGAATGGCAAGTAGGGCTTGATAATACCGTTGAATTCAACATAGTGTGCTGTGTAGCCTTCTTAAGTCAATTGATGCAGCTTGAGGCCAGAGTTTGCCAGAAGGTGCGCCAACTGAGTATCTGTGACCTAATCCTCACTGATTGCTCGGGCGGAAAGTGCAGTGGGCACTATGACTGTCTCTACTCGTGAAAGCGCATCAGCGATAACGTTGTCTTCACCTCAGGTGTACTCCAGCTGTGTGTCAAACTGGGTGATGAAGTCTACTTGTCTGCCTTGGCGGGGTGAAGCTTTGTCCGAGCGCTGTATCAAAGCAAAGGTCAGTGGTCGGTTGTCGGTGTGGACGACGAAGTGCCTCCCTTCAAGTTTGTGTTGAAAAAATTTGATGGCGGCAAATATAGCCAGGACCTCATGGTCGTAGGTGGAGTAACGCTGTTCTGTCTCAGAAAGCTTCCTCGAGAAGAAACTGAGAGGTTCCTAAGTACCGTCATCACGTTCTTGGTCCAAGGCTGCACCAATGGCGGTATTAGACGCTTTGGTGGGTAGTGTCAAAGGATATGAGGGCGGAAGGAAGGCCGACGTGGCTGCCTGGCCGATTCCTTGGCTGCAGCGTACAAAAGTGGCTTTGGCATCAGGTAACCAAGTGAGTGGTGCTCTCTTGGTTGTACAGCCTTTCAGTAGTTCCGAGAGTGGTGCTTGGGACTCGGCAGCGTGTAGCATCCAGTGTCGATAACAATTCAGCAACCAGAGAAAACGCCTCAGCTGGCATGAATCGGCCGGTATGGGAAAAGATGCAATGACTTCCGTTTTAGGGGCTGGTGGTCGAAATCCTGTTTCGCAAATATGGTATCCCGCAAATGAAACTTCGGACCTGGAGCTTAGCAGATTGCAACATAGAAAGAAGCTGCTCAAGGTGACGCAGGTGGTGGTTGTGGCTAGCTAAAGAAAACTAGGATGTCATCTTGATAAACGTGGATGAAATCGAGCTTACGAATCAGATAGTTGAGCGTCCGCTGCATTGTCTGGGCTACAAACTCAAAAAGGCCGATGGGCGTGGAAATCCTCCGGCGCGACCGGGATTCGGTAAAATGTCCACTGAAGGTCGACAACCGAGAAAACCGAGCCACTGGCCTCCTGGATCAGATCTTAGACCTTAGCTAAACTTTAAATGAATAATTTCATCCTTTTCACATCAATTTAATGTAAATCTATACGATGATTTTTGCTCTTCATTGATGCTTTCATTACGTCGCACGGATATCGATATCGTTTTCGGATGGCTCCGATAGCTTTTCAAATTACTTATGGAATTTTTTGTAGCTGGATGAATGAGTTGCATATTTTTTTTTATAATTTTTTTCTGAAAAATTATTAGAGAAGAAAAATGTTAGAAGAAGGTGGTTTCGACGTGTGTACTAATTCTCATCAGGCCATCACTCTTAGATACACACCGGTGATGGGGCCTACCATGCTTAGAGGTGAGAGAGTTATCTTTAATTTTCCTACTTATGCGAACTCAATATGTTTTTGTAACTACGAATTATGTTCGTTAAATTTAATCTTATAAGTACTTGTCTTAGCTAAACTTTAAATGGATCATTTCACTCTCTTCACATCAATTTAATGAAAATCAATACGATAATGTTTGCTCTACATTGAAGCTTTCATTACCGGTGTGTATCTAAGAGTGATGGCCTGATGAGAATTAGTACACACGTCGAAACCACCTTCTCCTAAAATTTTTCTTCTCTAATAATTTTTCAGACAAATTTTTTTTAAAATATGCAACTCATTCATGTAGCTACAAAGAATTCCATAAGTAATTAAAAAACTATCGGAACCATCCGAAAATGAGATCGGTATTCGTGCGACGTAATTCGGCTTTCGCTGCAATGAGGTTTATTTCCGCTAGGTGACATGGCCGTGCGAAGAGAGGTGGATTGTGTGTCACTATTAGATGATGAACGGGTAGGCCAGCGATCGAAGTGAATTAGCCGGGTTGGATGGGTGTGTCTTCGTGTTAGGCGATGATCTGCTTGTACGGGTCTCCGACGGTGCCCGCCAAGAAAGAGACCTTGGCCACAGCACCTGCACTTATGCTATGCACCGCTGAAGTAAGACAAAGGACGAAGGCCATTGAAAGGTTGGTGCAATCGCCCAAGAGGTGGCCGTTTCGAAGGTCGATGAGCAGGCCATGGTGGTTGAGCGCATTGGCTCTTAGGATGGCCATCTGAATGTCTGCAATGACAAAAGGCCACTGGAATGAGCGGTGTAACCCAAAGTCCAGCATGAGTTGCTGAGTGCCAAAAGTGTTTATAGGCGTGCCAATAGCTGCCTGTAATACGAGGTTTTGTTTCTGAAGAGGCTTAGCAATGAAGTGCCTTGAAATGATGGACAGAGCAGAGCCGGAGTCCACTAGGAACCGAGTTTTGGTTCTACGGTAAGCGATATAGAGGTGTTTCTCCGAGATATCGCCAGCAGTGTCCGCGGAGTACAGCGCCAGTGAAGTTAGTTTTCCGAGCATCTTGCGGTGGTGTCTTGCACTGGAAGGGTGCAGGACAGCCTGCAGCGGATACCTAAGGCTGCATGCTTGCTGTGGTACTAGCAATATCCCGTGCGTGGTTCTGGCCCTGGAGTGGCGGAGCGTGCCCTGCTTTGACAGCCGTCTCGTAACGAGGAGCACCCGCGGTGCATGTTGGTATTGGCGAATGGTTGCTGAAGTGCATCACGGGTCAAACTTGTGAGCTACGTAATTGCTAGGCGAAGGACGTTGAAGTGAAGCCAGACGTGGCCATTACTGCTGGACTCATGTTTAGCGTCTGATTCTTAATTAACAGCAGCATACGCCACGTCTGCTGTGATGACCCCCAGTATGTCATCACTGATTCGCGTGGCAGCAGGAGAACGTATGTGACACAGCAGCTGTTACGGTCATCTATTCCCAAGCTCGACGCCTCGGGGAAATCCGTGAAGCTCTTGTATTTGTCGAGCCCAGGCGGCACACGGATGATGTCGGCCACTTTGGTGGTGTTATCGAGGTCCAACGAAGAGACCATGCGGTGGTACCTGGTTGAGTCCCTTGTGACCTGATGCACTTGAAATTGGCACTCAACCTGGAAAAACCACAACTCCGGGCTAGCACGCTAGAAGGACAGCAGCTTGCAATAGGTGGAACAGTGTCACTCTTGTAGGCAGAGGCGGTTGGCTTTGACCTGCTACTGCTGGCTGAACGGCTGTTCCAGTGGTGATATGCCCAGCGTCATTGTCGTCGTCTCGTCCAAGGACCATGTTCTTGCTTGATTTCGGAGTCACCACTTGAACGTATATTTATATTTTACTCTTTGTGACTGTTTTACTCTTTGACATTGGTAAGAAGTAGGACGAGGATGATGAATGATGATGTCGTTGTTGTTAATCATGATGTTGATGAGGTTGATGCTGATAACCATGTTGACAAATGCTGTTGTTGACACTATTGTTAATGATACACGTTTCGACCACAAATCAGTAGTGGTTTGCCAAAGTTCTCTCATGCATATCAGTTCATGAGAACCTAAAAGAACGGCTTAATCCATTTTCACTTTTTTAGAGGGAATTGCTTGCGGAACTGATATGGGAAATCAGCCAGCAGGCGAAAATTTCTCGGGGGGGAGAAGGCCCTGCTTGCGCTGTGGAGGATGCGCTGACGTTGGAATGTTCAATTATTTCGAACAGTCATATCCCATTTAGACTGTAAACCACCCCAAACTAGACTGAACGCTCTAAATGAATGGTGTGCTTCGAACTATTTATGTCTTAACATTACTAAATGCCATAAAATGACTTTTCCTCGGAAAAACTCCGCTATCAATTTTAATTATATATTAAATGATACTTTTCTCTCTGAAGTGTTCAGTTATAAAGACCTTGGAGTAACTTTTGACCCAAAACTCAAATTTGATGCCATTTTTAGGGTTTTGTAAAATAATTTTACAAAACCCTTCTAAAATCGCGTCCTGTCTGTCCGTCTGTCTGTCTGTCCGTCCGTCCGTCCGTCCGTCCGTCCGTCCGTCCGTCCGTCCGTGTGTCACAGCAGTTTTTCTCGGAAACTACTTAAGCTAGAAGCATTAAATTTTGTATACAGGTGTAAAGTGGTGATCTCTTCAAAGTTCAACTACTAAAAAAATTTTATAAGGTATTTAAGGCGGGTCTCCCCATGTAGGGGAGTGACCCCCCGAAAAAAAAATTTCATTGAAGGTAGCCGATATGGGTATCAAATGAAAGGTCTTGATGAGAACCTTCCAAAACAGGTCTTAGTTTGGCAAAGTTTGCGTCGAGGGGCGCACAGGGAGGGGAAATACACGAAAAATTTGTGTCCCCCCCCCTCGCGATTGGACACCTTCCATCCGAAAAATCTGAAAAAAATCAAGAATGTAGGCCTTGATGGGTACAACAACAACAAATACGTGAGAAGTCGCAATTCACTCAACTTTGTTAATAATAGTATGATTTATCGGTTTTATGTTTTCTTGAATAAAATCTTAACGGTACCCTTAAATTCAATGAAATTCAGTACACAGATGTCTATTCATAAGATTGATCAACCCTGCAGGTTTCATAAAGATTGCATCATATTTAGCGAAGTTATAGTGGTTTGAATTTTCCTGTTTTACTATGGAACAATATGCGCTGCATGTATTACTATGGCAACATATGGCTATGGAACTATATGCGCTTTTTACCGACTCAGACACTACAGTTTTGCTAGGATTTGCATGAAAATTTCAGGAATGATAGGTGTCATGTATATCTTTGAGAATCGGTTCAGCTAGTGGTATCAGTAATCGTAAAACAAAATGGTGGCTGTTTTAAATGCGAAGATTGAATAATTTTGAGTTATTTTTTCCCAACTTTAACCTTCAAGGTGCATGCTTTGAACACTTGATTCAATTTAATGAATGACTGAAGATGAGTACCTACAATTGATACTCATAAGTGAAACAAGTCAAGGAGGTGGGAGAGAGCTCCTAGCAAAAGGGCTTTGTAACAACTCTAGGATTCGAAAAAATTGGCCATGAATCGATGATAACAGTACACGAGGGTGGCCCCTGAAAAAAAAATTCATCAAACGCAGCCGATATGAGTATGAAATGAAAGTTTTCATGGGAGCTTTTCAAAACAGTTCTTAAACTGTCAGTTTCGGCTTCAGTGGGGCACAGGGGGGAAATACATGAAAAATGTGGTTTCCTCCCTCACGAATGGACATCTGAAATACTCATCAAGGGAGATATTTATGACCTCAAAAGTCTAAATTCGTTCAACTTTGTTAATAATAGTATGATCTTCGAATTTCACATTTTCTCCAATAAAATCGTCATTGACATGCTTCTTGACTTTATTCAATCTGGTGACTGCATTTTGTAAATTGAATACAAAACCCTTCTGACATGAGCGTAGGTCTGTTTACCCAACTTGTTTAAAGGTAATTACTAAGGCACCTAGAGTTTTTGGGTTTATCCTTAGGCATGTACATACGAGGTGTGTTCAAAAAGTATCGCGAATTTTGAATTTTCGCGGGTTACGTATATTCGAATTTCGATTTTTTTGTGGCGTTATGTTGGTACTCATATCTGTCACTTATGCCAACAAGCTCGGCCATTTCGAATGTTCACTTAATTGGTGATAGCTGCTTTACTTGCACGTGTTTTCAATCGTCTTCGATTTTTACTTATTCAAAAAAATGGATCAAAGAACGTGTATCAAATTTTGTGTGAAAAACGAAATTAAGTGAGCGGATGCATTCCGAATGTTGACTGTGGCATACGGAGAAGCTACCTTGGACCGAAGCAACGTTTGTCGGTGGTACTAAATGTTTTTAGAAGGCCGAGAAGATGTGAACGACGAAGAGCGTGCCGGACGCCCGAGCACTTCAACAACAGACGAAAAAATTAATGAAGTGGAGAAAATGGTATTGGCCAATCGTCGAATCACCGTTAGAGAAGTTGCTGAGGACCTAAACATATCGATTGGCTCGTGCCATTCGATTTTTATCAACGATTTGGGCATGAGACAGGTCGCCGCGAAATTCGTGCCAAAATTGCTCAATTGCGACCAAAAACAGCAACGCATGAACATTGCTTATGAGATGTTAAACTCTGTCCGCGACGAACCAAATTTGCTCCAAAGGGTCATAACTGGTGACGAATCGTGGGTTTATGGTTATGACGTGGAAACCAAAGCTCAATCATCTCAATGGAAGCTGCCGTATGAACCAAGACCGAAAAAAGCGCGCCAAGTTCGGTCGAATGTGAAAGTTTTGCTAACAGTTTTCTTCGATTGCAGGGGCGTGGTGCATCATGAGTTCTTGCCACAGGGAAGAACGGTCAATAAGGAATATTACCTGCAAGTTATGCGCGATTTGCGCGAAGCAATCCGCCAGAAACGCCCGGATTTGTGGGAGAACAAAAATTGGCTTTTGCACCACGATAACGCCCCTGCTCACACATCGTTGCTTGTGCGCGACTTTTTGGCCAAAAACAACACACTAATGATGCCGCAGCCACCGTATTCCCCAGATCTGGCCCCCTGTGACTTTTTCTTGTTTCCTAAACTGAAGAGGCCCATGAAAGGACGACGTTACGCTGCGCTTGACGAGATAAAGACGGCATCGAAGGAGGAGCTGAACAAGATTAAAAAAAATGATTTTTTGAAGTGCTTCGAAGATTGGAAAAACCGTTGGCACAAGTTTATAATATCTCATGGGGATTACTTTGAAGGGGACAAAATAGATATTCATGAATAAATAAATAATTTTTGAAAAAATACAAAATTCGTGATATTTTTTGAACACACCTCGTATATTCAATAGCATCTCTACTTCTATCTGCCAATTTGTTTTTCTTGTTCTTGAATATTGTTCTGTTGTCTGGTCTCCCCGATATTCCTACCTCGTGTCTTCTTTAGAAACTGTCTAAAGAATGTTTAAGCGTTTTCTTTTCCTTGAATTTAACTTGCCGTATCAGCCCTATGAAATTCGATTATCCTGCCTATCTCTTCAATCTCTAATGTCTCGATGAACTTACTTAGATCAATATTTTTTGCATAAACTTTGCTACCATCAAGTCCTGTCCAATATATTTGCTGAGCTGCGTATACGACAAACATCTCGTTCATCTCGGATGAGTTCTTACTTCGTTATCCTATATGCTAGAACTGATTTATATTTTCATTCGCCAGTTTTAAGAATCGTATGAAACCATAATAATCTCGAGCTTGGTGTTTCCTCTCTTTTTACATAACATTTAAGAAAAAACTAAGAGACTATTAATTTAACTTACAATTATCATCATTTTATTACTTTTTCATTTAAATATTGCTCTATTTATTCTTTTTGTTCCGTTTTGTTATTGGATTGTGTTCAGTCTGCTACATGGAATAAATAAATAAATAAATGGAACAATGTTCACTTAATTGAGCTTTTGCTGGTGCGTACTAGTGGAGACTGCTGCTTAGCCTGCTTACTACTCTTAACATTAGATAGAACGATTGGTTTCGAGTGATTCTTCGGATGGACTACAAGCTCGCTCAGTTATAGTTACTGGTTTAAAATCAGAATGTATCTTAGCTAAGTCGGCGGACAGACAGTCATAGCGTGGTAATGACCATATCACCTTCTCGAGTGCCAATACACTCGATCAAGATAATGAGATACTCTAACCATCTCTAATCGAAGGCCCGAAAGGGAGAACATGTCGCTTTGATTTTTTCTATTCAATGAATTAACTTTCAATTGAGGCTAGAATATCTTTCGACTAGAAAATCTTTCATTATTTATATAAAATACTAACTTTGGTGAATTTTAATTTCAGATACAGCACCAGATCTCTTTGAAAGAGGCCTTTATAAATCAGAAAAACTCATAAAAATAATAAATCCGATCGTATGAAAATTGGATTTAAATGATAAAAATTCCAGGTAAATACCTGAGCTATGATGTGGATTGCTGGAGAACTTCAAATCAGACTTACCTGAAAAGAGAAGAAAATAATATTTAATACTCAGTTTAAAGGAAGAATATTCAGAAATATTTAATTTATTTCTATTCTATATCAATCATTAAGGATTAAAGCATTTAACAATGCTTTTGATGGTTAGAAAACTGTAGTAAGGAAAATATGTACTGGATAAACAAAATGTTGTTGTTTAATCGAATTTGTAGTTGAAAATTTTTAAGGTTTAATCCATAAAAGTCCTGATATGCTCATAATTACTCTTGCTTTGAATTTAATTCTATTACGACACAATAAAAATTAAATCTTTGCTAATTATCAAGACTTCAAAAGAGAAAATTAAATTCCCCTCTCGAATGGGATTATTTTCTTTTCAAAAAGTGATAATTAAGATATAACTACTGAAATCATTACATATCCTGACTTGAAAAAAATCTCTTAATACACATTCTTATAACTTATCTCATGCGGCTGCCACTTTTTATAATTAATTGTACGAGTACCTACAATATTTCCATGCTTTCTTTCATAATTCTGTTTTCTGTATTTTCATTTCAATGAAACCATAAACGCACGTGATAAATGTAAAATAATGAGAGTGAATGGAGAGTGTGGTCAACATTTTCATTTATATTTCTGGTAAAATTTCAACAATAGATTCAAACCCACGATTTTGTTGAACAGTGACTTTGCTAAACTGTAGATGATTGTTTGTAATTATATTTAATTGTACTATTACCATCATTGTGCTGAACAGTAAATGGACTTTAAATGGCTTTTTTTCTTCTTCACATTGATATGAATGATTTTGAATTTCATAAATATTTTTCATAAAAACATTTCACTCGTATCTTTTTTATCGACTTCTATAGGAGGATTGTTGGTATTGTAAGTGTGTTGCTATGCTCAGGGGTGCAAGTAAAAATATTTCAAAACTACTTTATTTCTTGGCAACCATATGAATTATCCATGGATTGTATTCTATTTGAAATCATGGCTACTGAAACAGTCTGTTAAGGATTGATTGATATCACAAAAGATCTAAACATTTTGATTATATAATTTCTCAATATAATCCGTCCAGTTGGTAGCATTCGAAAATGCTTATATTTTGCACAATAAAGCTGCGACGAATTTCTGCAAACATTTTGCAAAACTTATTCACACTTCTGCAACAATAAACACTAACCCAAGATTTTTGCAAAATAAAACCAAACGATTACTAGATATTCGTGACTGCATTCACCACTCGCAACCCTGTTTAAGCGATTTGCACAATTAAATAACTACGAAATCCGATGCCATCATACATCCTTATAAAAGCAAACATTAAGTTCTATTGTTAAACATTTTCACAACTTTACTACTATTGCTTTTGTTTCACGCAGTTAATCATGCTACTTAAAGAAATTCAATTAAGCTAGGATTGTCCGTCTCGTATGTGGGCATTTATTAAATCTTTTCAAATTTGGCGCAAACTATCTCACCTCACGATTTTTCCAATAAAAGCAACTTGATTGGATTGTGCAAAATTATTATTTTAGGGTTTTTGGGAAGATTTTGTTTTTCATTCAACTTATTGAAATTCATACTAGTATATTGATATTTGAATACGAATCAACGTTTTTGTTTATTTGTTTCTGCTTTTGGTTGAGTTCAGATAACTTATTTGTTGTTCGTGCCAAACTTTAAACGTGATTAATTGAAATTCTCCAAAACTCATCGCACCCCTCTCTTCGAATCCTGCTTGAAATAATTTCTAGGGAAATACCCTCTGGTACCTATTCATCAATTGGGGGTCTCTTCAGAATAATATCGAAACAAATGAACGTTTCATTGTTTTTGCTCTTTGGTATAAATTTGAGAAAACGTAAACAAACTCAATTCTATCGGGCGAATTGCTATGGTTAAACAAAAGAGCAATCATAGCAAAACGTTCGCTAGGATTTCGTTTCTCTAATCTTCTAGGAAATTAAAACTTTCATTCAAAATCCAACTACCATTTACAATGCTCAATAACATGAAGCCAACAGAGAGTATTTACACTCTGTTACAAAGAGATTTCTTATAGTGCAAATGGAATACATATGAACATATATTCGTAGAGTATGTATATGTATTCAACAATTTAAATTAATTGGAAGTAAATTTCCTTTTGGGGCATGTAATTGGCAGAAACTGAGAATGACTACAAAATTGTTTGCTATTGATTCTCTGCTTGCAATCATGCTTGCAATGCATACACAGACTGACCGTTAAAGGAGGATATTAGTCCAAGTTCATTTACTCATCTTTGGTTGATTACATTCGTAATTGTTTCGAGTTCTCTTGGATTTCATTACAGAATCATTAAATGGAATTTCAGATACATTGCTGAATTTGAGATAATAATGAAGTGGCTGCCAACTGATAGCCAGAATCTTTCAGCTTACTACAGTTAAGTCCATTAAAGGGTGTTAAAATCATATGCTTTTTTTGCGGTTGGGAGAAAAATGCCATTTACGCACTGAGTTTGGGACTCCTTTGCTCGCAGGCGATTGGACTACCCACTAAGCGCCTCCCCTGTCAACCTGAGAACCCACCATGGAGCAGTTTGACACATTGCTTCGGGCCAGGTGTCGTTTTGTAATGCCGTAAGGCAACTTCAAGCTGGGATATATCTTCTAGTGAAAGGGCAGCAGGGAGGAGAAACTGACAAATAAGCGATCCCTCAGCCCTGATATCAGCTGCCGTGAGTCCCTTTTATTTTTTAGCACTTCCCTAACATAATGTACCATCTGGTACTATTCGTCGAGCGATTCGAGCATCACCGCGACTATATTAACCGGGCTGAGCTTTCCCATCTCACTGTACAGTTTGCTAAGCAGCCTGCCCTATTTTATCCACGCAAAAAATATGCAGCAGGCATTGTCTTCCTCTCCTGGGTAAACCCGATAATCTGGGGACTGTGACTTACGAATCTTGTGTAGGTAAGACTGAAAACATCCGTGCCCACACAAAAGCTGGATCAGATAGAGGTCTGCCTCATCACGTCTCCAATTTGGCCACGGCCTTACATCTGGGATGGGGCGAGCAGTTTACCTTCTTACCGTACAATTCACCCACGACTGCTGCCAACCGTTGGGTCATTGCTGGCTCTCCTCGCGGGCAACCACCTCTCTCACCATCCTTGTTTCGAGACATGGTGCTCCGTAGCAAGGACGGCAACTCTTTTTACCTATGTCAAGCGTTTTTGGTACGCCTGATGCTCCGTACAATAGCACTGACCCTACAACATTCATCAAAATGCGACTTCTTGATAGGCTGGGTCCTTTTAAGTTGGTCATAGGTCGACTCAGGGCCGATACTCCCAAAACAGCTTTCTCACCCGTTGCCCTGATTTGCTCAGAGAAACTCATCTTCGAGTCGATCAGTAGTACTTCATCACTAGCTTGGATTCGATTCGTATGTCTTCAATACTGATCATCATTACTCTAGGGACTCTCTCCTTTGTCCATGTGACCACTTCGGTTTTCTTCAGTACTAAATTGAACCCGCAAGCAGTCATCCAGTCTCCCAATCAGCGCATTAGCATACCTAGTCTAAGTCGCGCTAGTTTAACGGTGCGTCCAGTGACCAAGGCCGCAACATCATCCACATAGCCGATCAAGCGTGAATCACCTGGTGTCCTTAGATATGTTCCACAGGTTTGGACCATGCACAGATCCCTGTGCAACACCTAATGTAGCTTTCACCCATCATTGGCCCTAAATCATGTACTAAAATAGGCTCCAGTCCTTCAGGTAGTCCGTTAAAAGCCGCATTGAATATTCTGGAACTTAAAAAGGGTTTTCCAGTCGTTGGATAACGAGAAGTATTTTAACATCGTGTGTTAAACAGGAGAATTTGTACAATATTTGGAAATTGGAGCCTATAAATTATGAACTAGAAATCACATATAAAACTTATGTTCGAATACTTGATAAGGTAATAGAAAAAGCAAAAGTCATGTACGATAAAAAACAAGTTGAAATGAACATCAATAATTCAAAAAACTTATGGTCTTTCATTAATGAAAAACTCGGCAAAAAAATAAAAAAACATGATACCATTGACTACATTTTTGATGATCGAAAAACGAAAGTCAAAGATCCATATAAGATTGCTAACTATTTCAATCACTATTTTAGTAATGTGGGCAATGAGCTCAGTAGCAAGATTAAACAAACAACCAATCTTGAAATCAAATTACCTCCTATTTATAATAATTCAATTTTCCTAGGGCCAACGACCGAAATCGAAGTATTGAACGTAATTAAAAAGATGAAAATTAGATGCAGCGGAGTTGATGAAATTAATCTTAGAACTATTACTACTCTAGCCGATTTCTTTGTGGGGCCACTTAAGCACATAATAAACTTATGCATAGAAAAGGGAACATGGCCTAAAGATCTTAAGAGAGCTGATATTAAGCCGATACATAAAAGTAAAGAAAAGCACTACATGACTAACTATAGACCAATTTCATTGATCTCTAACCTGGCTAAAATACTTGAAAAAGTGATTTATCATCGAGTCTTGGAATTTATTGAGAAACAAAAGATAATATCATAACCACAATATGGCTTCATGAGAAAGTTAGGGGCGAAGTATGCCTTAATCCATATAACCAAACTAATATACGAAAGACTTGATAAAAGTGCACCAACGGCAGTTACGTTTTTAGACCTTGCAAAAGCATTCGACACTGTTAATCATAAAATCTTATTAGACAAGTTGTATGATTACGGTATAAGAGGTAATGCACATCTGCAAATTACCTCTTATTTACAAAACAGATATCAATGCGTTAAAGTTTATGGTGTTAAAATTGAATACTGTGAAGTAAATACAGGAGTTCCACAAGGTACAGTTTTGGGTGCAAGCACAATAACATCACCCCGAAAAGCCACACCGTTAAACTCAAGACGAGTATACCGTTCAAAAAAGGTACAATGATCAAGTATCTGGAAATGCAGTTGGTGAAGGAGAGTATTGAAAGACTCTATGCAAAATTGGACAGGAGAAGTAGAGAGGCATACGAATTACATTTGAGCCTGGCCAAACAATATCCGTTGGGTTTCCCGTTGTTTCTAATAAAAGTGAAAGTAGCGGAAGAGTGTGAAAGCGAGCGAAAGAAATTAATACTAGAAAAGAAGTTTCATCAATTAAGACGAGAACAAGTGACAGTGTCCCAACAATTCAAGGTGCGTACAATCGAAAACATAGTCATCAATCAATCGTCCCAGGTATTTACGCAAGCTCAACTGAATCTGCTGAACATGGGGCTGAAATACTCCATTAACGCGAAAGCCAAACCTGAAGATATCGTCATAGAAATCGAAGCCGGGATCAATAGACTTTCGAGCATGCATGGACTGACGGCTGAGGAAAAACAAAAGATAAGAGCCAGCACTGCAGATACACTGAGAAAAGAAACTAGATGGGTCAGAAAGCAGGGCGAGGATCAGGATCATCAAGGAGCTCAAAAATCTACCGGTTTACTACATGAAAGCGGATAAAGGGAATGCCGTAGTGATCATGGACAAGGCCGATTACGATAATAGAATGCGGGAAAAAATAAATACGGGACCAAACATCAGTCTACGAAATAATCCGCTTCCTGAGTCAATAAAAAGAGTGGAAAAAGTGCTGAAAGAATGTGAAACATGGATTCAGGAAATCAAGAAATTCTTGAAAGTAACCAACCCATCGGTGCCAAGGATCATAGGACTTCCGAAGATTCACAAACCAGGCCATGAAATGCGTGAAATTGTGTCAGCAGAAAACGCTCCCACTCAGAAAATTGCGAAGTGGTTAGTCAAGGAATTCAATAACATGGACAAAAAATTTGTTACCAGATCAGTAGCAAATTCGGCAGAATTTACTTCAAAGGTTTTGTCCTGGGGACCTTTGGAAGATGGGGATACGATGGTGTCATTTGACGTTAAGGCACTTTTTCCCAGTATTCCGGTCAAAGAAGCACTTACGTTACTTGAGGAGTGGATTCTGATACAAGGATCAGGAGAACAATGGAAAGCACGAGCCAAAATGTATTTGAAACTGGCTAGACTCTGCATGGGTGAAAGCTATTTCACCTTCAGGGGAGAATTGTTTAAGCAAATACGTGGTGCTCCAATGGGAAACCCTCTTTCCCCGTTTCTAAGTGAAGTTTTTATAGCATTTTTGGAGGAGAAGTTAGCACAAGAAGGTAAACTGCCACATCGATGGGTGCGTTATGTAGACGATATCTTCACGATCATCAAAGAGGACCAGGTCCAGCAAACTCTCACGGCGATCAACTCAATACACAACAACATCAGTTTCACCCACGAGCTGGAGTTGGAGGGGTGGCTACCATTCCTTGACGTAATGGTATGTAGAGGAGCTAATGGATTGGAATTCGAAATATACCGTAAACCTACGGACACCATGCGGATAATTCCTTTCACTTCGAACCATTGCCAACAGCAAAAACGGGCGACATTTAGCTGGCTTGTGAATCGAATGCTCACGCTTCCATTGAATAAGGAAGGCCTGAAAAAAGAAACGTCCCACATTTATAAGCTAGCCGAGTGGAATGGATACCCTACGGATGAAGTCACCAAATTGATAGCCAAACGAACGAAGGAGATCTTCAATAAAAAGTTCACAACGCTAATTGCGGAAGTTGAGCAACGGAAGAGGTTGGTTGTAACGTTTGACTCAAGGACGGAAACAATAAAGAGGGCTATGAAGAACGTAGACATCGACCTAGTTTATACGAGCCAGGCCACAAAAATACAGAACTTGCTTGGATCAACCAAGGACCCCATTCCCAAAATGGAGCGGAGTGGAGTCTACAAGGTATCGTGTACGAAATGTAATGGATGTTACATTGGACAAACGAGGAGATCACTAGGTGTCAGATGGAATGAACGCTTAAGGGAAGCAGTCAACAAAAACAAAAAGCAGGATGCAAAAAACTTCAAATCAAAAGCAGGATGCAAAAAACTTCAAATCAAAAGCAGCGGAGCATATAGTCCTTGAAAAACATGACATCACTGCGGACAACGTAAGCATGCTGAAAACGGTTACAAACGGATGGAAGCTTGATGTAGCAGAAAGCTTGGAGATATTCAATCGGAAGACGCAGGACATTTGGAACGGCGACCCAGGTAACGGATACACCTGGCTATTCAAGCTTACAAAATAATGAAGGTAGTTAAGTAGTAATTAAGGAAAAACAAATTTTTGAATGGTAAAGGATCAGGTAATTAGAGATTAAGTAAAAGTACTTTGAGGGATTAGATGTAATTAGAGATTCATATTAATACGTTAATGAGTTTAGTATAAATATTAGGACACTTATCGTTTAGGGAATAGTAGTACTGAGGAAGTTCTCAAGTAGAGAACGAAACAATTGTATACTAAATTTAAAATAAATAGTAGAATTAAAGGGTATATACTTTCTTTCACTTTTTTTATGATGATACGGTCATTATATCGAATGGTCGAAATTGGAAAGTTGTTGAAACTAATATGAATAACTACCTCAAGGATGTTTTGAAATGGATGGCACTAAACAAACTCTCACTAAATATCGACAAAACGGTGTATATGATCTTTGGAAACTATCGTAATAGTGTCCCTGAATTCCTTAACATATCCATAAATGAAGAAAGCATCAAAAAGGTAGAACCGTTCAGATATTTAGGATTTATTTCTGATTATAATTTAAAATGGTACAAACACATTGAGTACGTCTTGAACAGAACAAAATATTTGATTTTTATTTTTCACAAACTCTCACAGGTTATGAGTTGCCAGATTCTTTTGATGATATACTATGCATTTTTTCATAGTATCATAAACTACGGAATCATTGCATGGGGAGGAGCTCACTCAAACTATTTAAAACTTTTACAAAATCATCAAAATAAACTTTTAAAAATTATTAATAAAAGTATGTTCAATACTTGTGCCGAACCTTTGAATTTAAACCAACCCTTCTCATTAGAATCTATGAATTATTATTATAATGAATTGAAAGAGAAATTTGTATTTTCGCACAGTATCACAAGGAAGAAAAGTATACAACTTCCGAAAATGAATAAAGCTGTCAGTAATAAAAATAGTATTGTCAGAGCTATTAATGTTTTTAACTTGCTTCCTATTGAACTCAAACTCATTAACAATGAAAGATTAAGAAAAGCAAAATTAAAAAAATGGGTCGCCTTTAATTTGTAAAGATTGCATTAAATTTATGAATATTATATTAACTTTGACAGAATTAGATGACATTTAATTTTGATTTGATTGTAAAACATCATGAATAAGCATTAATTGAAATTGTTTAAGATATTTACAAATTAACTTCACTCTTAGTCTTTAAGTAACATTATACTGAGTCCACGCACAGGTAATACTAGTTACTTCTGTGGAATTTGCATAATGATTAGCAAATTATTTAAATTATTTGGTCAATAAACTAAACATCAAGCGTATCCAGAATATCCACCCATCTAGCGGAGTTGAAGGAATTTCTGAGGTGGAGTGTCAACAACAGATTAACCGGTTGCTTGATGTGGCTATATGTTTCTGCATTTTTAACAACGCTCATCGCCTCTGCAATCGCATCAATGGTGAAACGTCCTACTCTAAAGCCGTACTGCCGAGGAGATAGGCCCAGCAGCTTGAATCGCACGAGTGAGTCTTTCTTTCATGAGTTTTACAAGCCCATTCCCAGCAACGTCTGAAACGCATAACGGGATTTCCCTTCCTCTTTCTGATCAAGACGAGCCCCACCACCTTCCATCTTACGGGAAAACCTCGTCTAGTAGGCAAGAGTTGAATATGCTGAGCAGCAAGTCAGGACAATAGTGATAGACAAATTGTATCCGTCAGCTACAACACCATCTAGACCTTGAGCCTTCTTCGCTTTCAGTAAAAGGACTGGCTCTCCCAGTTTTGGCTGTGTGAAGAGCGGACACAAGATCACCGTTTCACCATAGATAGCGTCAACATGGACGGGATCAGCGGGGAAGGGTACCCGCACTATGTCGTTCATCTTTTCCGAATCATGTATGCAACGCTATCGTAGGACACCAAGCTTTGGCACAAATAGCTTGTAGCCAAAGCCACACAGATCCTTGTTCACATTTTCCCCTAGATCTTGCCAGCAGTAAGCTTTGCTTTTGTTCATCAAATTGCGAAGATATTTCCTAGCCACCTTATATTCTGTTACCAAGTTGCATGCCACATCACGGTTCTGCGCCCGTTGAGCCTCACGCCAAAGCTTGTGACATTCCCTTCGTTTTTCAGGGATTTCATTTGGCCACCAGTACACTCGAGGCTTGATGTGCCAAACTTTTCGATGCGACATAGAAGCGTTGCAAGCAGTCGTGATGATGCTCATATTTGAGTTCACCACATCTTGAGCTGCTTGCCTTTCAGTCTCCTGCGAATTCCTCTGCAACGGAGCACCTGCTGTGAGCAACTCGGCGAACATCTCAACGTCCATTTTTCCTATGCTCACTCAATTGTAGAAAGTCGAGAACATGGATGTTGGGAGACAACATCACCGATCTCAAGCAGAATGCACTGATAATCACTGGCTGAGCAGTTCTCTAATACTCTCCAATAGTCTATCCTCCGTACAAAGGACCCCGAGGCAAACGTCATATCCGGCATGGTTCCTTCGCAGCCAACACGGTAGAAAGTCAGCGTATTTCCGGTGTTTGGTACGGCCAGCGCCGTCGTGGCCGCTATTTCTAGGATTCATTTTCCCCGAGGACCTGTTTGAGGCATGCTCAATTCAATAGCTTTAGCGTTGAAGTCTCGTCCAACGAGCACTTTGCCGACTGTGTTCGATACAGTGCCCTCTAAAGTATTAAGTTTGACTTGAAACCATGATATCGATTCGTTCGGCATAAGGTACACACCCAAGAAGGTGGTCCTTGAATGCCAAACTCACACGTAACCATCCCCCCGTCCACAAATCTCCACCTGAAAATTAGTGTTCCAAACCCAGATGATGGCAGTACCAGTTTCATCAAGATACCATGATGCAGAATCTTTATCATGGTGTTCCTCCCTCAACAGCGAAAAATCGGCTATCATGTCTCTCGCAAACTGCTCGAGCAGGTTTTATGTAGTTGAATTGCGGTGTAGGCGTGGTTGCAGTATGCGGATCATTGAAGTTCTGATACTGCCATGGCTAGGGCTTCCGGGAAACCCAGTATTTACCCGATCCCAATACGTGCCCAAGATCCGGTCCTGGATCAACATCCTTACAAAGAATACAGTGTGCCTCCACTGTACACTCTTTTCTTTTATGTCCAATTTCACCAGATTTGTAACACAGGGAACACCTATTGGGTCCTCTGCATATTTGAGCGGGACGACCATAGCTAAGGCACTTGAAACATTGAAGAGGCGCTGCTCTTCGCCGTATCCTACGTACGAACCACCCTATTCTTACTTTGCCCCAATTTAGAAATTGTGCAGCGTTCTTTTTGTTCGAGTCAATTATGGTCATACGTTGTTCTCTATGGTTTTCTTGTGTCAGCTTTACTTTGATCCTGCCCACGCTAGGAAACTCCCTTTTTATGGCCTCTTCTACCTCAGCCAGATTTGTGACGCAGCCAATGTTTATTATTTTGATCGTTGCCATTGGCCCAAGCGAGGCTATAGTTGTGGTTTTGTATGATGTTGCGACTTAGTAGCACGTAAATATGAATAATCCTGAAAGTTTACGAAGGTCCCATTGAATTAAGACCAGTCTTTAAACTTTTAGCCGTATCCTCACAAACGTTCGTTGATACTAACTGCCATAATAGCCGTTTTGAAATTTTCGACTCCTTATCGAGATTGAGATATCTCATTGATACAGAATCAGAAGTTTCTGTTTGCTTTTCCTCAAGTATTGCTATAGTTGCAAACATGCCAAATTTCTTAAACAAGAATACTTCGTGAATTATAAATAACATATTCTAAATATTGGAACTTATCAAAAATGCACAATTTATATTATTCGTCATATTTTGGTCTGTGCGTATTTTGTTGAGCGAATCATTGCAAACACAAGACAACAAATAAAATTATTTACTATATTTTCTAGGCATTTTATCACCTTCAGCATGGTGTTCAGTCATTAAAAATATTCCACACGTTATAAGCACGTGTAGTACATGAATGAAATTTCTTTCTTTTTCATTTTTGTTTCAGAATGGAATATGGCCACTTAAATGGGAGTAATCATTCGTCCGTTAGTAAAATAATTGATCCAACCTTGAGCTTGTGAGGGTTACCGACTTCCATATTGATCGACGTGACGCGGATATAAGTTTCGTCCCCAAGCGGCAACCTCGCAAACAGCTGCTGATCCCTCGTACCGAAGCGATTGTTAGTAATACACAATTAACATCATTTGATTGACATATGTATGTATGGCATCACCCCTGAATTACCCCATAGTTGCAGTAGATTTGTAAAACACTGTATTTACGGCCCACTGCAGTGAATTGTATCCATGACGAACAGAAATATAAGCAATGACAAAGCTTTCCCGACATCCAAACGTCACTCGCATCCATTCGCGATTATTCCTTTCCACTCTTCGTCTTTTACTTATGTATTTATTTAAATCTTGTCAATATTTGAAACAACAAATTATATCAAATAAATCAAAATATCAAAAATAAAGCTCCAATGGTGATCCACTAATGTGAGATGTTTCTTTGTTGCGGTTGGCGGTACTGTACAATTCGTTCTTTGTGCCGGACAGCAAGTGTCTTTTGTGTTGCGTCATAATTATTGTGCAACATGGATAAACTGTTTAAGTAAATTGTGTAATAATTAAAATAATAAATGAACGATTTTTTGTCATTATCGCAAGCAATGCCAAATTCAGGAGCATCGCAGACTGCATCTTCTTACAGCGCCACTGTACCGTCGGGTGCAAACCAATCCACCAGCAACTAAAATCCTGAAGGGTCTTCAATCCTACACTGCAAGCTCCTGCCATTTTGGAAAGATAATCCAGAGATCTGGTTACTGGAAGCGAAATCAGTTTTCAATTTTTCAGTGTTCGAGCTGATAATGTAAAATATCACTTGATAGTAAGCAGCTTCACTGCCGGTGTATTGTTGGCCTTTTAAAGATATAATTAAATCACCGCCTGCCAAGGTTAACTACAACTTTTTAAAAGATGAAGCTTATTAATCACCTAGCAGATTCTGCTGATCAACAATTACAAAAAATTCTGTTTGGGTTCAAGCTTGGTGGCAGGAAGCCCTCAGAATTGCCCAGGCTTATGCGGTCTATGGTTGGCGCACAAATGTTTTCAGGGTTCACTGGCTAGTGCAACCTCCTCCGACAGTTTCTCAGCCTAACTTGATAAGCTGGCTAATGTTGCAGATACTTTCATGGAAAGCGATGCATTACCTAATTTGTTTATGGCTGCCACCACGCAGTTCAGCTATCCCTGAGCAGTCCACAAACTCTAAATTTTACTAAGGAGACCATAGTAATAGACCTTGGGGAAATTAGACCGACGCTAGAGAATTTGTACGTGCAACAAACAGAAGTAAGCAACATGCTTAAGAACCTGCCTTGAAATGACGAGCGTTGCTGAGATCGGCCTTGCGAACGATCAACATCCGGAGAAGTCATATATTTCTCCATCAGGACACCGTTATTATCACCATAATTATGGCAATCCTGCGCAACACCTCGTTCAACTCTGCACTTTTAAGTCTACAGTAGTGCAATCACCTTCACTTGGGGGAAACTAAATAAGCTGTTGTCAGTAGCGGTGGCATTTATAATCAACCTCTTAAAGAATATCGCTCTTTTGTACATGAAAAACGTAGCAATTTAATAGTACCAATATACTCTGGTTCTGTATTTTTAATCATTCCAGGATCTTTGATCTGTCGTAAGCTTAAAGGGACTGACTACAAACTTTTTACTTCTAATAACTCCACTACAAATACTTACGGCAATCATCATCTCTCTAGGGCCTGGGTTTCGTCGAGATTTCAACTGGTCATATGGTGCTATTGATAATAATCATGCTATTAAAGGTGCGAAATTTAGGCTTATTTTAAACTATTGCCTGATGTACAACGTAAATGTCTCATTGACAAAAACATCAAACTCATCACACCAGGCTATATTGCTGAAGCATCAAACCACAGCACCATTAAAAAATTCTTCGCTCAATACTATTAAACCACATTACAAACAGCTTCTCCAAAAATTCAAATCTGCAATTAAAATTTCGGATATGAGAACACTGAGATAATACAACCCATCCAAGTATTGCATTGCGGAATGTGATCTATAGTGGCTGAGCTAGAGGCTCGTCAAACCACCGTTGCGGCGTGACAATATGGTGGACGATGGAAAAGCAAGAGAGAAATCTGCTTGGGCGCGTAGAAACCACCGTTGCGGTATAAAAATTATGCCGGGATTTGAATGCATCAAGGAGTCCGCATTAGATGGTCAAGCAGCGAGGTCGTAAAAATCATGCGGGGCGTGAGAGGTGAATTGCACACAGAAAACCTTTTATGTTAAACAAGTTATTCTTCGTAATCAAAATCGTGTAGTTATTCTCTAGCTCCCAGATATATTCAGGTCCCCAAAAGAGGTATGTAATCGAGAAACGTTTGGAAGTGTTTAGATTAATTTAGATCTTGTTTCGTGTGATATGATTGGTATTAAAAATACAGTGCATATAAAGACTGATTCCGATGAATTGCGCACGGCAAGTCGTTATTGAGAGACAGACTTGACAACTGTTAGCAAAGGGAAATGTCAGTTTCTGTTTGTTCAAGTTTAGTAGCGATATTTGGTGTCGCGTGTGAAAACGTCACAAAACAACGCCCCTGGAAGTAGTGCTCTGCAGTCGGATTGCACTAAAGTGTTCGTTCAACGGGATTACAGTGAAGGAAGGTCCGTCAAATTTCATACAAAGCACCCAAGTGAACTTGATGGTCATATTGAAAGGCATATCTTCGAATCAACAATAACGACACTAAATGATTATTTTGCTGAAGCAGAGAAAAGATCTGGCAGCACATACTGCTCAGGATGTTTGGCTTGTCTAACAGCTTATTTGGTTTATATGTGCACTAAAACTCATCACGAAAAGACTCTTCAAAAGATATCTAAATTTATTGCATCCCAAAATGAGCGTATTTGCAGTCCAAAAGGGCTGCAAATAACAGATCCTATATTTCGTGGTTTGTGTGTAATGAAATTTCAATATTATATAATTATGAATCTGTAAATATTCCACAGGTGACTGCAATCAATGGAAGCAAGTTAGAAATCTTTGGCTTACTAAAGGCAAACGTCAAAATTAATGGTACGTCTCATTTGACTAAGTTTTCTGTTTTCCCGGATTCTACAATGAACAAATGTTCAATATTGAGTCGTGATTTTCTACATGCGAGTGGAATAAGTCTGAATTTCGGTATTGGTAATGGCGGTGAGTGTAATCTGGAAACCGTACCCGAGATTTTTCATATGGATATAAATACGGGAAGCAGTAGTAGAGATGAGCTAGTTGTTGATCCCAACATTCGGGTACCAAACGAAATCAAAAGTGAGCTGCTCGACAGTTTTCAAAGTAATTATGAGAATTCCGACAATGGTTCGCATGCTGAACTAACTGAATATAAAATGTCCATTAGGCTTGTAAACGATAAACCTATTTTTCATTCGCCAAGGCGATTATCATTTTATGAAAAGGATCAAGTGCAAAATATACTTGATGAATTGCAGAAAAAGAAAGTAATACGCCCAAGTTATTCACCTTATTCATAATGTTCTTGTTTTGGAATAAAGTTCATTTGAAATGCAATAAGGAATTTCTCAATCTGAAGATCCTGTCATTGAAAATTTGAAAGAAAGTCTGGCGTCTAACGAAAATCGTTTCTATGAGATTAGAGATGGTCTTGCCTATAGAACAAAAAGTTATTATTTTATGTACCAACTGTGATGCGAATCTATATCCTGAGAGCTGCGCATGATCTTCATTCACATGTGGGTACTAGGAAAGTTTGCGAAGTTATTAGTTGCGCTTATTGGTTTCCGGAGATATAGCTAGTTAACGAGTACATTCAAAATTGTCTCAAATGTATTGCATTTAGTGTAGTGTATTTCTTTATCCTATACCAAAGGATGAACAGCCATTTCTAACTATTCACAGAGATCACTTGGGTCCTTTAGGGGCAACAACAAAGAAGAATAAATATGTATTTGTCATAATAGACGCATTCACCAAATTTCTAAAACTATATGCTTTTAAGACTACCAATGCAAAAGAAGCTTCGAAGTGAAATCGAAGAGTTGAAAGCAAGAATTCACACATACGAAGAAATGTTCAAGACGGCAAAAAAAGTTCAAGAGACTGGTCCGATACAAAAAATCGAAAAACAGAAGAAAGCTGCAACTCCAATAATAACTGAAGAGGTATTAAGTGCTGGTGGCACGAACGAAAGCCAGAACTACTTTGCGGCGCTGGATGGACTCCAGCAGGACATGGAGGTAGACGAAGGTAACAAAGACGATAATTTTATCTTATATTTAAAAAATAAAAATAATGAAAGTAGAAATAGGGAGAAGAAACCAGCCCGTAGTTCTGCTGGTCCTCCTCAAAAAGTAGCCAAGAATACCGAGAAAGTTCCGCCGATTAATGTCTTCGGGCAAAGCGGAAAAGACATGGTTCGGCTGTTGGCAGCCGAAAACAAATTGACAAATTTCGAAATCAAACGAGTAAATTCTGAGAAGCTGTCAATTAGAACGAAATCACTGGTTGATTTCAAATCAGCGAAAGATGCTTTGAATTCTGGGGAGGTTCCGCACTTCACCTATACCCCCAAGAGCGAGAAGAACCAGACGTTCTTGCTGAAGGGCTTGGACTGCGGAGAAGATACCGTCGATCTTCTTCAGGTTCTCAAGGAAACGGCGCCACAAATCGAGTTTATCTCAGTGAAAACATTCGCGACAAGAAGGTCGACGGTAGAAAAAAAAAACTTACCACTTTATTTGGTACAAATAACAAATAAGAGCAGTCCAAGCGCTCTTCAGCAAATCAGGTATTTAAATTTTCGAGTGGTGAAGTGGGAACGCCTCCAGAAACGAGAAATCAACCAGTGCTATCGCTGCCAACGATTTGGGCATTCGGCTGCCAACTGCGCCATGCATTACCGATGCGTTAAATGCAAAGACGTGCATGCTCCCGGTGAGTGCAAATTGGCTCAGACGGAGCCAAAAGAGAAGTTATATTGTGTGAACTGCGGTGTTTTTGGTCACCCGGCATCATATCGAGGATGCTCCCGATATCAGGATGCAAGATTGAAATCTGCCCCAAAACAAACACAAATACACCGCAGTGTCTTAGCTCCGAACTTCGTCAAGCCCGGAGTATCATTTGCACTCGCCGCTAGAGGACCAGCAGAAAATGCGGAAAATAGGGTAAATAATGTAAGTGGCAATAATGAGCTGCTTCTCAAAATTTATCAAAAATTAAATTCCTTATCAGAGCGAATCGATAAAAGGGATTCGAAAATTAACATTGTTTTTCAGCGTTTAGGACTTTCAAATGGCTCAAAATAAGTTGTCATCCAGCCACATTCCCACGGATAGGATTCGTCTCATCTCGATCAACGTCAACTCCATTGTTACTTTACATCGGCGTGATTATCTCCTTGAATTCATTGCCAGACAAAAGCCTGACATCCTGCTTCTAACCGAAACCCACCTCAATTCATGGCACTTCATGACATTCAAGGATTTTGAATTCGTAAGAAACGATAGGGTAATAGGTGATGGGGGAGGTGGCACCGGGATATTGGTACGAAGACCCTATTGTTTCCAAAATATTGAAAAAGTCGAATTCAAAAGCTTTGAATCTCTTGAAGTGTCCGTTATCAAAATCTCACTGCCAGGTGGGGATAACCTCTTCGTTATCTCTGCCTATGCAACTGGTGGAACTGTTCTCAAGCTCAAGGAGGAACTCAATTCCTTGTTCGAAATACTCGAATTGAACAGGCTGCATAGCTATTATATTCTTGCTGGTGACCTGAACGCCAAGCATACATCATGGCTGAACGCCACCAATAATCCAAGAGGTGTATTCCTGAAATCGTGGATAACAGAGAACCAAATTGAATACAGGTACAATCTATATGGGTCGGAGTTCCCAACATACCCTAGGACAAATTCATATTTGGACCTCTGCATTGCTGACGCAAGACTCGAATTCAACTTTAATAGTCCTCAACGGAAACTGCAGGTGCTTCCTTATGATAGCGACCATAACGCAATCGTAATGGAAATCAATCATCACAGGGATGATTTCTTCCTCATTCCAGTTCAACATGAAAATCATCGGTTGAATTTCAAAAAAACAGACTGGGGAAAGTTTCAAAAGAAGTTTAATCGGGAGTACCAGAAGCAATGTCCCCCTTCTGATGGCGGCAACTCTTGCTCAATGGTTCCGAATGACAGAAATCTAACTAACGATGAAATAGATGTCTATTTGTCGAAGTTAGAGAAGCTGACGTTGGAAACGATTGAGAAAGTAGTTCCCAAGATCAAACATCGAAACAATATGGAAGGATATGAAACACCAACCATCGCAAGGTTGAAAAGATTGAAAAGCCTCCTTCTCACACGCGTCAACAATATTTATCGACGATTTTTGGACTACAACCATCCCTCGTTGTCTTTGTTGAAATTACATCTGAAGAATGTCCGGAACTTAATCCGGTCATACTTCAGGAGTGAGGTCAGCAATCAATGGGCGGAAAAACTGAGGGGTATTAGCCTACAGGACCCAGACGGCGTGTTCGCGAAAGTGAATAGCTTATTCCGCAAGAAGTCTCGAGTGAAGGTATCGAATCTTGAAGTCACTAGTGATGAGATAAATCTTCTCGATAGGGCTGGTATCGAAATTGATAGTACGACTCCGGATAGAAATGGAAACAGGATTATTTGTGAAGGATTGGATAAACTTGCCCTGATTGGAACACATTTTGAATTGGTTCATCTACCAAACCCTGAGAGAGGGAACGAAATTTTTTCAGAGGTCGTTGAAGCAAAAGTTTCCGACTTCAAATCAAGCCTGAACGGCCAATCAATTCTTCATTTCAATGAAACATTAACATCAGACCTCATACCGAGCTTGAATCTTATTGATTATTTTGTCAGCTATGAAGACTTGTGTTTCATATTTCGCAAGATAAACAACAAGAAATCATGTGGTAATGATGGTATTCCAAATGTAGTTCTCCGACATTTGCCTGAGGTTGCTATTAGGAACTATTGCATATTGTTCAACAACATGTTGAGCAATTCATATTTCCCAAATGAGTGGAAAAAGGCTAAGGTATTTCCGATCTTGAAGAAAGGAAAAGAATCTTCATGCCCGAAAAGCTATCGCCCAATCAGCTTGCTGCCTAACATCAGCAAGTTGTTTGAAGTGATACTCAACAGAGCATTAAACGCCCACATTGAGGAAAATGAGTTGATGCCGAATTGCCAATTTGGTTTTCGTGCCAGGCATTCGACCACACATGCAATAACGAAAGTAACCTCAGACATCTGTTGGAAACTAAATGATAGACAATGTGTTGGAGCATGTCTCATTGATATGGAGAAAGCCTTTGATACGGTATGGTTAGATGGACTTATTTTTAAACTCCTTCAGGACAAGTTCCCCAGACACCTTGTCGCCATGATGTGTAATATGTTATACGGGAAATCGTTTGTTGTAACCGATGGAAATCTGACAACAATGCGCGAGTTCAAGGTCTTGAATGGTCTACAGCAGGGAACAGTTACTGCGCCTCTGCTCTTCTCAATCTTTATTCGCAAGCTATTGAACGGCTTTGATTTTAACGTCTCGCCAAAGCGATCATTGGTAGCGTTTGCTGATGATCTGATCATCTACACGGCTGACCGAAAAGCTACAATAGTTCAGAGCAATCTCCAAAAAATGTTCAATGATGTACAGCTGTACACTGACAATTGGCGAATGAAAATCAATGCGCAGAAGTGTGAAACAATCTTGTTTCGGACAACGCTGCAGGGGGTCAGTCAAGACCTGAAACGTAATTGGAAAGATTTCCACATCATGGCTGGCGAGGGTAGTTCAGAACGAATTCCACATGAATCCTGTGTTCGATACCTCGGTGTTTATCTCGATCAGTATCTGTACTATACTGAACATGTGAAAATCATGCTCAGTAAAGCACTTAAAGTAGTCATGGCCCTTCGAAAACTCTTTCATTCCAGATACATTGATCAGAAGGTCAAAATTATCTGTTACAAGACACTGGTTAGACCAGTTTTGACATATGGATGTCAGATCTGGTACAACCAGAGTGCTAGTACTATGGAAAAATTAAGAGTTTTCGAAAGGAAATGTCTTCGTGCATGTACTGGTTTGTACAGAAAGCCTGAGACGGATTGGAAACATTATATATCGAATAGAAGAATTTATCAAACTGCTGAAGTGACTAGAGTCGATATCTTCATATTGAAGCTTCTTCGGAATCATATCGCAAGATCTGTGACTGTTAGTGAAAACCCTTGGATTTCACAGCCGTTCCACCCTACAGACGGGTATATAGCGACTTGCCTCGCTACTGGCTTCATTCCTCCAGAAGCATTCGTGTATTTGGACATGAATGGATATGTTTTTGATTCTGACGGCGTCCCAGTCATATATCACATATATCGACGGGCCACCGATAAGAAGATAAAATATCCTCCGAATTTGAGTTCACGAGACCAACGATTTCAATGGAGATACTCATTTGCTAGATTCGTTGAAGCTGATCGAGTTGAGACGGCGCAATCCAGGTATTGGTGGCTGAATGACAATGTCTAAATTTTTCGTGTTTGTTTTCAGTTTTGGTGTTTTTCGTTATTTAGTTTTTGAGTTTCAGCTCATTATTGCTACATTTAGTATTGTTATATATTTTTGTTAAAATCAGGTATAGGTTAGGTATATGTAATGTTTACTATATTCCGTTAGAGATAAGATTAAACACTTAGGTTAGGAACATTGTTATAGTGTTTTTAGTATAAGATAAAGTTTTTGTGATTGTATTTTATTAGAAATAAGTTACAACATATTAGGTGTAGGATCAAAGTTTCACTGTTGTGTATTAATTATAAATAATTTTTGGATAGTGTTGGTTGGTTTTTTCTCCTTTTTCCAATTGAATTGTAAAAATATGTAATAATCGTAATTAATTGCATTTGCTATAGTTTTTTTTTTTGATGAAATGAATTTATGATAACGTACAAATTTAGAGAGCCATTTGGGCCATTAAGTTTTTTGATTGTTATTATTTGGAATTTGCTTTATATTCTTTTAAAATTTATAACGATGAGTATTAAATAAAGCGCTTTTGACTTTGACTTTGACTATGCAAAAGAAGCTATAAATTGGATTAAAAGTTATTTTAATATATTTAGTAAACCGATGCGAATCATAGCAGATCGTGGTACAGCGTTCACGTCTGATCAATTCAAACAATTTTTGAATACGGAAGAAGTTCAACTTATATTAATTGCCTCAGGTTCAACGAAGTCGAATAGTCAGGTAGAGAGAATTAATCGCGATATAATACCAATGTTGTCTAAGGCTGTCGATCTTGATAGTAAACGTGTTGGGATAAACTGCTCCCACAAGTAGAACACGCTCTTAATAAAACTTTGAGTTCATCGATAGGTACAACACCATGTAAGATGCTATTTGGTGTTAATCAACGAAATTATGCGTTCAACCAAGTTTCCGAATTGGTGGAGAATATTATAAATTTACCGACACAAGATTGAGAAGCAATTAGAACAGAAGCTCTTAAGAAGATAAAACAAACGCAGGATCAGAATAAAAAATATTTTGGTAAAAACCGTAAACCACCAAAAATATATAATGTAGGAGATATCTGATATCAAATGTCAATACTATTGGGTGTACAACTTAATAACCGGATTTTTTTAGCGTAATTTTATGCTTTGTTGTGGTAAAATCCTACAATATATTTGATTCAAATTATTGTCTATCGGAAGCTACAACATTTCCCCATCTTTCAGGCGATTTATGAGCTCCATCCCAAAAAATTGCGCCGGCTTGGCGGCCAAAACGAATCCATACAATTTCGGATGAAAGTCAGACGGAGCAAGGTCCATACTATAAGGCGGGTGGGCCAAAACTTCCCATCCACTATTTTCCAAATAGTTTTTCACGGGTCTTGCAACATGCGGCCGAGCGTTGTCATGATGAAAAATTATAGCCTCGTGTCTGGTCGCATATTCCGGTCGTTTTTCGACGATGGTACGCTTCAAACGTATTAATTGTGTTTGGTACAGGTCACCTGTGATTGTCTGGCCCAATTTCAACAACTCATAATATAACGGTCCCTTCTGATACCACCAAATACACAGCATAATCTTGGTGCCATGGATATTTAGCTTCGCCGTTGATTTGGCCTGTTGGCCGGGCTTCACGTATGACTTTTTGCGCTTGGGTTTGACATAATAGATACATTTTTCATCTCCGGTCACGATCCGATGCAAAAATGATTTCTTTTTATGGCGCTCAAGCAGTATTTCAGACATACAGAAGCGCCGTTCAACGTCTCTCGGCTTTAATTCATTGAGGACCCAATTACCCTGCTTCTGAATGTATCCAACGGCTTTCAAAAGTTTCAAAATGGCTTGCTGAGTCACTTCCAACGATTTGGCAAGTTCGTCTTGCGTTTGACACGAATCCTCATCGAGTAGCGTCTCCTATTCTTCGTCTTCAAACTTTGTTGGCTGTCCTGGGCGTTCTTTGCCTTTGATATCAAAATCGGCACTTTTGAAGCGTAGACACCATTCAAAATACTGTGTTTTCACTGAAATATCTTTGCCATAGACTTCTATAAGCAAACGATGGCTTTCCGCAGCAGTTTTTATTGCAAAAAAATTACCCAACAGAACCTCCCGCAAATGCTGTCCTTTTCTCCGATTTTCGAAGTTATTTATCGTGAAAAATAATAATGTTGCACACAAGATAAAATTGTTTTGTTGAGTGATTTTGATAGCTGTCAAATGTACCTTCAAAATGACATATATATAAATTTCAAGCTTTCACGATATTTGTTAGTAAGGACGTCCAGCGTCAAATTCCGGTAATTAAGTTGTTTACCAGTAGGAGTGAATAAGGAGCTCATTCCCAAGTACAGAGGTTTAGGTAACGATAGGTACCTATTTGGGGACATTGATGATCTCCAAATTACACAGAAACCATTCGAAGGAACATTTGACGTTTCTAGGATGAAACCTTACTTAAGTCTCAGGAGTTCTAATTTGAAGTAGTTTAGAATGCAAATGATTCAATAGAATACGATTTAAAAAAAAAATATTATAATGGAAAGATGTACGAAATTTGAAGAAAGATAATAATAATAATAATAATAATAATAATAATAATAATAATAATAATAATAATAATAATAATAATAATAATAATAATAATAATAATAATAATAATAATAATAATAATAATAATAATAATAATAATAATAATAATAATAATAATAATAATAATAATAATAATAATAATAATAATAATAATAATAATAATAATAATAATAATAATAATAATAATAATAATAATAATAATGATAATAATAATAATATCAAGCACATGAAGAAATAATAATCGAGAACGATTAACGTCAGAATTAGCCGAATCGTAGGCAACACTAAAAACGAAAAACGAACGTAGTCCTAGAATACCGAAGAGAGGTCTCAATATGGGAGTCGTGGTCGAGACATGGAAGAGAAAACACGTCAGATGTGCATGTGTTTTTGTTTAAATTTTAATTAAAGAATTATAAAGTTGGATCTTTGCGTTTATTTTAAAATCAAGTCACTCTACATGTACTGAAGTTAGCTAGTTACCAGCTTGAAAACGTAATTAATTATTTCTAAATTGTTTATTTGCTTGATTAAAGAGAGTCACATCCACAAGAACACAAATCAATATTGTTTACAATTTGAGAGCTTGAATTGTTATGAACTAGTTACGCTTTCTAGATGGGCGACGTAATTTGTTTCTCCAGATGAAGAAGAAGGGTTGTTGGTCATGGTGGCAAATGTTGATTTAATTTTAGTTAATCGATTGGAAAATAACTAAGCAAATCTAAGCCAATTCCACTATTTGAAGTAATTTTTAATAAGAAAAAATATGATTTTACGTTCGGTGGCAAAATTGTGATATTTGGGGCCTATGCCCCACCCACAGTATGCCACTGGATGTGGTTAACTTTAATCTAGCAAAGCAACAAACTAAGCAGTTTCGATGGGTTGACCACTTTCTCTCTTAAGGAGCAGCCACTCCTGATCGCCAAAGGGCTGCTCGACTGACATCATTTAATTGAACTGGATCATGGAGTTGACAATACCAGATCTATAGTCAAACACTCTAGAACAATAAGGCGGCCGCTCAAAGCTCGAATAAAATTTTAAACTTAATTTTTTATCGTAAGTTTAAATTAGTGATCACCGTATTAAGTTCAGTTGAAGATATTATGATTTACTTATTTGTTTTATGGCAGGATCACCCTTCAACATATTTAAACTGAGCAGTGGTGTTAGCTGCGCTCCTGAGCAGTGGCGCATAATGTGAGAAATTCGCAAACGCCTAAAAACTGATACGTTATTACGAGAGCGGTTCAAACATGATAGTGTCAAACGCTGTAGACGGCCCGCATGTATGTTTTGAAGGTCATGGCTTGAGTATGTGATAGCTGGGTCCCTTACGAACAGTATTGTATCAAGTGCCAATCACCGTTGCGCAACGTATTTTCATTCGTTTTTTAGTGTGGAAAGACGTTAAAAACACAGAAATTTTTCCGCGTTTGCGAAATCAGTTCGGCAGTGAGTGCCTTAGTAGAGCTGCTGTGTTTAAATGGGCCAAAGCATTCAAAGATGGTCACGAAACCGTCAAGAATGGGCCGCATGATTGTCGTCCGCGAATCAGCATCACACCAGACAACATTTGCCGCGTAGAACAACTCATTTTGGAAGACCGTAGGATGAATGTTCGAGATATTTCGGCTGAAGTCGGCATCAGTATTGGTAGTGTAGAATCTATCATCCTCGAACATTTTCAATATCGCAAAAGAACGGCGTGATGGGTTGAACTTCGAGCAAAAATTCACGCAGTTGGAAGTTTGTCACCGCTTGCTGACGCGATACGAGGTAAAGGAGACGGTTTTTTAACGCAAATCATCACTACAGACGAGACGAGGAGAAACTATTACACTTCTGAAAGCAATGTTGTCTGAAGAGTGGAGGAAGACGGAGGAAGGGGTGCCAGTCAAAGTGAAGACAACCAGGTCCGCGAGTAAGGTTATGTGTACTGTGTTCTAGGACCGATGGGGCGTGCTGTACGTCAGTTTTCTGCGCACCCAACGTTCCATCAATGCTGCATACTACTGTAACCTTCTGAAAACACACGTGAAATCCGCTTATATCTCGAAACGGAGGAGCATTCCAGATTCTTCTCCAGGATAACGCGCGACCTCATACCGCGCGTCTCGCACTCGATACAATATCGGAATTGGGGTGGGAGGCGCCGGAATAACCCCCAACAGTCCAGATTTATCACCCTGCAAATACCACTACCGAACTGGTTTCGCAAACGCAGAATGATTTCCGTGTTTTTTTAACGACTTCCCACACTAAAAAACAAATGACAATACGTTGCCGACCGACGGTTGGCACTTGACGTTCACTCATGGTCATAGCCGCGCGTGAAACACGTACTCCCGACAAAAACTATATCACACTGTTCATAAGGGATCCAGATATCACATACTCAAGCCATGACCTTCAAAACATATGTACATGCGCGCCATCAACAGCGTTTTTCTCCATCATATTTGAACCGCCCTCGTACAATAGATACTTTGGATTTTAGACTCATGGATGTATGATGCTCTTCGGGGCAAAGGACTTCTTGGTACGTTCAATAATATAATGCAAACTGTGTAGCACATCATTATGAAATCCATCAATCCATAATCTGATGAAATAGTATTTATTCAATAACAACAAAGCACAAATACATTACGAAACATACTTTCTTGGAAAAGAAGTTGTAATTGTAAAGTATACGCGTACATAGACGCCTCTAGCAGAAACATAGTAAAGTGTTGTTAAATTCAATCTGCACAGTCCCTCTAATGAAATTTGCATATGAAGATAAATCGTAAAGTTTAATGGTTGTATTGTAATCCGACAACCTAATCCATCATAAAACCTATTGCAATGTATCTTCGACTATTCACTATGACCAATCATTCATTCATATCCATCCGGTAGACATTCATCACGGTGTATTGGCGGAGTCAAAAAAGAATATTTTTCCAACAACTATCTCTTGTCCAGCATTGTGTGGTCCATGAATGCTGAGTGCCTAACTGCTCCGCAGACAAGCAAAAGCAGCTCTTGTAATTAGACCGAAACATATGTCTGTTTATCCGCCAAACATTTACACCGTCGTTAACTTTTACTGCCATTCAAATTAAGATATTTGTTGTGATAACGATACTGACATACGATTGCATATGGATGCAATAACGAACACATGCATGCAAAACTGCATGTGTGAAAAGATAGAGATTTTACTGCAAGCTTTTAAGAAGTAAAGATATTCCTTCTTAACTTCCCAGGAGATGGGTCAGTGATTTTGTGTCAGTGTGCTTTGTTTTTTCCATAGTTTTAAAGTATGAAAAAAGATACAAATGAGCTCATTACGTTAATGTGTTTTTACTTATACGAGTAAGTGTGAAGGTTACTGAAGATCTAGGCTAATCATAGTTTGATGCGAGTCGAGACTCATATGTTTATATGTTTACATGCAACTGATTACATTTACAAAAAACAACTAGAACTGAATGAACAAACTCTGAACAGGTCCAATTAAAGCGGAATACTATTTTATTTTAGAGACAAATCGAATAGGTAAATTAACTTCCTTTAATTTTACTCCAACGATTATTTTTTGTAACGACTAATTATAATTTCATGGACATTAAGCTTGGATACGCTCGTTCCAGTGCTATCGAAATTTAATATCAAGATGAGAATGAAACTCTGCATCTTCACTAGGGTACAATTAACCCGCTCTCCGAGTTCTTAATGAAATACATGAAATCAATATTTACGTAATATTACAAACCTAATGAATTCATGCTTATAAATAAATTTCATCACATAGTCATCAAGTTGTGAATCGCTCACCACAAGACGTAACATTAAATCAATCACAATCAAAATGCATACGATACAAAACAAATGAAAGTCAATCAAAAGATACTCGTATCTGATTGTGAGTCGATAGAAAACGTGCCAGTGGGACGAAGTTCATATAAGAAATTATTGCTTTTGTTCTGGCACACACGTGTTAGAAATGTTGCTCACATATTGAAGCACTAATGGGAAGGAAGGAAGAAAATTGCATTGCATGTAATCCAAATTATAACAACGTTCCCAACATCGACTGTATATTAAATATACAGAAGCTTCGAAACTTGGATTCTATTTCCTGCTACATTTGGGTCATCGTCGTGTGCATGATTACAACTAACAAGTATCCTTTTTGACATATACGAGAATGTGTTTTGAGTACAGTATTGAGTTTGATAGCAGTGTCCTATATTTATGTAACTTGCAATTCATTCACTTTGTTGTATTGTTCTCAGAGTATTCCAGTGGTCTCTGGATGGAAAATTTTAAGGTGGAGAAGCATTGTTGAAAACAGAAATGGAAGTAGGGTAGGCTCGTCTAAGAGTACGCAACAGCTGTTTCTCAAAGTGGCTACCCTGCCGGTGGATCAGTGTTTGGCATTATTCAATTAAATTTTCAATCAATTAAATAATTGATTAAAAAAATAATTGCAATTAATTTTGTTTAGTTAAAATTAATTGCAACTTGCAACTAATTTAATTGAATTGATGTATGTTGATTGAACTTTCAACTAAATCAATCACAATTAACTTTTTCAATTGCTATAAAAAAACAATTAAAACTAACAATTCTTCGCTTTGATATAGAAAGACTTTCTTTCTCTCTATGCCTTATCAAATTTTCAATCAATTATGAAGCGAAATTTATCACTCAATGAGATACGATTGGCACAGACATTTGTGCAAACATTCGTGCGGGACTAGACTTTATCCAAGAAAAAATAACTTATCTTAATTTATTTGAAAAGTTGCAACATTTTGTTTGAAGGTAGTGCATCAACGGTCCAGTTCGGTCACTTCTCTTCCCACTTTCTAGTAATCGGTTTATTTCAATCAGTTGCATTTGCGTTGCGCTCTTGACTTCATTGTATTGCGTTAGGAAGGGGTCCTATTCGCTAGCATAGTGTGGCGTTGAATGCAAACAATTATTAAGGTTATTATGCTTTTAAATTCGCTGCCATTTTATTTCAAGTGTTTTGACCCCGTCGTTTTGTAAGTCATGATAACACATCAATATTACAAACCATTTCTAAATTTTTAACAAAACTCCTACATATTTGTCGTATCTAGGTCTGTTACAAACGTGTATCTCCCTAATATCACGTGTTAATGGTGTTGTGATTGTTAAATATTATATTGGCTGTGACTTTGCTGTTTATTGTTCAATTACTGTGAAATTTTCAGGATACATGCAATTCTTTTCTGCAACAATCTAGCAGAAATGATGATGGCTTAAGCTTTGGAAAAACTTACTAACCAAACATTTTTACCTCCTGGTGCATTGATAAAAACCAGAGGGTTTAAAGGCTTACTCAAAAAAGTTAAAAACGGCAAAGCTCCGGGTATCGATAGCCTGCCAAATGTAATTCTAAAAAATTTACCTAAAAAAGGAATAGTCTTCATATGCCTCTTATTCAACGCTTGTCTTGACCTCTCTTTCCTTCCATCTATTTGAAAATAAGCTCTAGTTATACCTATCCTGAAGCCTGGAAGAGATCCGCACTCCCCCGACAACTACAGGCCCATTAGCTAAATATCAGATTCAGGGAAGTTCTTTGAAAGAAAGATCCTAAACAGATCAAATGATTTAATAGCTAACAATTATACCTTAACTTACTCCCAGTCAGCTTCAGAAACAGATCAGCTTTTCCGTGTTACGAAGGATGTCAAAGCAGCGATGTACAATGAATTGTCTGTAGGTTTGGTGACGCTGGACATAGAAAAAGCCTTCAATACAGTCTGGCATGATGCTCTTGTCTATAAACGTCAGAAATATAAGACACCTCCATATTTTTTTAACCTTATACAAGCATTTTTAACTGACAAGAAGTTCCAGATCAAAGTAGGGGAAAGCACTTCTCCAGTATAAAGTATTACTGCTGGTGTTGCGCAAGGCCTAGATGTTATATAGTGATGCCTAAGCCCATCACTATATAACATCTAGCCGTCTGACTTCCTTTCCTAACCAAACTCCCAAGCTGCAGCTTTCCCAGACGACATTTGCATATACAGCATAGACGCAGATTCAAGTTCCATTATTGCTAGCCTTGAAACGGTATTAGAACTACATATCAATACTACCATAGATAGAAAATTAATATTGCAAAAGCAAAGTCAATATTCTTCACCAGGAAGCGTAAGCCTGTTCATCTACCCAACGACCAATGAATTTTAGGGAAAACTGCTCTGAGGATCTCAATTATCTTGGGCTTGTATTCGACAAAAAAAAGTAACCTTCAGGAGTCATATTGAGCATATTAGAAGCAAAGCGTTTTAGGCCGTGCTTTCGCTATACCTCCTTTTTAATCGTAATGCGCATCTCAGGACCAGAAAAAAAGTCTTCGTCGTCGAAATGGCAATCCCACCTGAATCCAATGTGCTTAATATCTAGTAACAAAGCTTCAGATCACCAAAATAGATACTTAAAGATGGTTCTTAATAAACAATTTTACTTTTCTTCTGTAAAACTACACAGCCTTGCAGGCGTTAGTAAAATTCATAAGCTCGCTGCATCGCAAAATGATAAATTAATCGCGAAAGTAAATGACTTGCCCAATCCGCTTGTTCGTGCCCTGGCAAACTGAAAACTGCACTGCAGCCCCTTTCGGGTCTTCGCTTAGAGATAGTTAGAGTATCTCATTGTCATGATCGAATGTATCTCATTGTCATGATCGAATGTATCGGCACTCCACAAGGTGATATGATCATTATCACGCTTTGGCCGCGTGTTCGTCCACCCAGCTGCCATCCGTTCTGATTTTAAGCCAGCGCGTATCATAACTGAACAGGCTTTTAGTCTGTCCGAAAACTCGAACCAGAGACCTTCAGCTTACGGGCTTAGTGCTCTAACTACAAGGCACGTGGACTACACTTTCTCTTCCTTAATAGTATCTAATATGTATATACCCTGTAAATCTTCTCTTGTTTCTTATGAAATTTTTTTTTAATGATTTCTCCTCTTACATTTTGATATATCGTCCAAATTCTTATCCACTACTTTGTGGCAATTTCGATTTTGAGAGTATATCTGATGTTTATTCCATGTCAACATCTTCCTTTATCTCTCATTGTCCTCTTTTGCAACATAACTTCATCTCAAACCAAAACGACCGACTACGTGACCCGGTATTTTCCAATGTACCAATTATTGGATAGTCCAATCAGTATTGAGCCTGTTTTGCCACTAGATGTTGTTCGTTGTCATATATCGGGTGATACTCATCAGATTGTCTCATATGGACAGTTTTGTATTTCGTCATTCGTGTCAAAAGTCGTATTCATTTAAAAATGAGTGAAATTCCTGAAAAAATCCGTCATATTTTAAAATATCACTACGATCAAGGTGAGAATGCATCACAGGCTCTTGAAAAAATTTGTGGTGTCTAGGGTTAAGGTACATTATCAAAAGCCAAAGCCAAGAGATGGTTCACTCGCTTTCGTTCTGGAAATTTTGATGTCAAAGATGCACCTCATTCAGGTTGCCCATTTGCGTAAGGCTGGATACAGAAAGAAGCTCGACGTTTGGGTGCCGCAACCATCAACAGGAAGTAAAGTTAGTCTTCTTTCTTATGAACAGGGTTTCGACAGTTTCGCCAATAGTGGACCTGTTTTCAATTTACAACCAGGAGTAGCAAATATTCAGGAGTAGCAAATATTCAGCCATTTGCAGAACAACCTTCAAAAAACAAAAAAAAAAGAAGAACGAAAAGGACTTTTCTCACTTTCCAATGTTGTTGCCCCTGTAGTGCAGAATTCATCTGGGCTCGTTGGTAGAGTAGGGAGCAAAAAGGTCAATCTAATATTCAAACGCTCCTATTCGGATCAACATTGAATTCCCCTCAGGCAACTGTGCAACAGCCTTCATTTTACTCACGACAATATCAGCAGACACTGTCCAGTCCTTTATACCCTAATAAACCGCAACACTATTCATTTGGTGTGGATAAAGGCAATCTACCACCACAGCCAGCTCAATTTTTTTACGCAGCAGTCACCACCACCCTTTCAAAATCTTCCTGGAACTTAGAACTCAACATCACATCCAGCAGCAAGTACTCCCCATACAAATCCTATAAATTTTGGTAAAGCAACTCCACCGCATGCAGCTATAATACCACCAACAGTTGGATTTTCTAGCCTGAATTTAGGCTCGCCTCGTTTGCCAGAAGCTGATGTCGGCCTGTGCAACTACTTCCACCAGCGGGGACAGGAAATACATTCAGACTTCAAAAAGGAACACATCCGTTTATCATTTACGACTGTCATCATTTTCTAAGCAACTGTTGTCGGCGTCCTCAAATTGTGTTTATCTAATATTTCCTTGTGAAAAAATTTCCAAGACTTACATCTCCTGCTTTGTCAACGAGCGCTCGTCGTCGGACAAGGTTCAGTAAGTACCTTTTGCATGTACATATTACATTTTTTTGAGCATTTTTATAGAACAAAATTTTTTTTATTATCATTATATAAAAAAAAAAATAAAATGAATATATTTTATTTGTTTTTTTAAATTAAATAAAATTTTATATTTTTAAATAATATGATTATTAAGTCTTATAAATATTTTAAATTTCTTATATTTTATCTTTAATGTTTCTAACATTTTTTATCTAATTGCTTAAATTATTTTTCTTATAAAAAATATTGAATGGTTCCTAAAGTTTTCCGAATATTAAAATGAATATACTCGTATATAAATTTTTTTTATTTTATAAAATTTTATATTTTTAAATAATATGATTATTAAATCTTATAAATATTTTAAATTTCTTATATTTTATCTTTAATGTTTCTAACATTTTTTATCTAATTGCTTAAATTATTTTTCTTATAAAAAATATTGAATTGTTCCTAAAGTGCTCCGAATATTAAAATGAATTACTAAATTAACACTTCGGTCTTTTCATTTTGATTGGTCAGACCATGTATAGGACCCAGTACGGTGGAAAACTCTCACCACCAAACATGAGCCAGCCATCGGATACATGATAACCTTCTTTTTGTTTCAGGAACTCTCGCGGGTTGAGTGGTTCCGAGCAAGGTGCCTTTTTATGGCATAGGGTTATGTGATCCGATTGTATAACTCTATGACATCAATTCGTCACCGGGGTGTTTCTCCTCTGATGGGAAGGCTCATACAAGTTATGTTGTCTGAGTTTTCCACTCAGAAGGGAAATACTTGGTCACTGCAACATCTATGGATCTTGATCCGGTTGGGCGGGTGCGAGGGAGCACCATCACCACCCGGTTGTCCCACTCTTATTTGTGGGCCATGAGCCTCGTCGGGCAACGACGAGGTTACCATAAGTCCGTCCGTTTTCACTTGTCCAACTTGTTCTCTGAACAAGTCATTTCCCTCGTTGTAATTACCTACAATTTTTCGACTTCGGTCGTCTTTCGGTTGAGACCCAAGAATTCGTGAATGCGAAATTCTTTTGTAGCGGGTCCTTGTGCTGGGGGAACGAACCCGCCCCACGACACCGCAATGTTAGCCTGCCAGCGCATTCACGCGTCCCCAGACAAAGGCATTCTCGGTGGATATCAACATTCTCCTCCGCCAAGGCAGCAGACCATCGCTGCAGTCCTGTACGGACTTGATACTTACTCGTATCACTACAAATGGCTTTTAAAAACTCGCCCTAAAACATTCACACAAACACAAAACAGCATCTAAATTGTCGTGTTTATGTCCAATAAAAATCACTGCAAATGTTACCATCATGTCACGTTACAATTGTTTACTATTTTTTTTTTCGAATCAAATATTCGAAGTGTTTTTGCGTCTTCACATTGCGACCGTATAAATTGATATTAAGTTGTTAAATTTTTTAATGTTTTATTATTTCCACCATTCGCGATTTATCAACAAACAATTATTGACTGCACAATTGGGGACACAATTAAACTGTAATAAATGCTTGCAATGAAATAGTTTCAAATTGTTTTGCACATTACAGAATCGTGTCGAATTTTCGTTGACAAAAGATGATTTTGATTTCATTCCGCCGTGCACACTCACAGCACATGAGACTGGAAAAAAGACGATAAAGCGACTCAATGACCTCTTCCACAACCGCACGATTAAATTCCGCTAGACACATATGCCAAACATAGTGCGTCCGTTATCTATTCTTTTTACCGCCTCCCTCGATGAGCTTCTTTATGGCGGTAATGGCAGATTCTGGTTGCCACAATTTAGCATTTGCTTCGCTAAATTATGTCGCAAGGGAGTTATTGATTATATTTGCTATTTTTTTAATTTTTCTTTAGAAAAACTTTTTATCGATAATACTAGCGGTAATAGTGGCGAGGTTTACTTCGGGTTGATAATTATAATGCGCACTTGTTACGTTGTTATTATTATGAAAAAGTCTTTTTTGTAGAGATCACTCGAGCAACTTGTCTAGGCGGGCTTCTCGGTTAAAATTAGACGGGGACCAAAAGTGAATTTGATACAACCATGAACTGTATGAAATTTCCGACGGGGCGGGGATCTCAACGATTTTAAGGTTGCAGAAGCTGCAATGGGCGAGTCACACGGACGAACAATGAATACACAGCAAAGTATTTGTTGGGAGAACTGACAGGCGGAGACCAAAGGGGAATCCAAGGAAACGCTAGTCTGGCCCGGTTGACGAAAACAGTTCATTGCTGCCCAGATCGCGAAATTGAAGGACGTGAACAATGGATCAAGACAGTTGGAGGCACATGTTGCAGGAAGCGATGGCCTGAGAGGGACTGTAATTACGTCACATGCCTCGCACGTGAGACTTACATGGGTAATTCCTTGTAGACGCTCATACGCCTCATGAACCCTAATAAAAGGATTTAGCAGTCCTGGGTTATTTTTCGTGAATTACGCCTAGACGCTCATGCGTATCATAAACACAAATTACGTCACATGCCTCGCACGTGAGACTTACATGGGTAATTCCTTGTAGACGCTCATACGCATCATGAACCCTAATAAAAGGATTTAGCAGTCCTGGGTTATTTTTAAATTACGTCCAGACGCTCATGCGTATCATAAACACAACAATAAAACAATCATGTATATGGATTAACCCACCTCGGCTAGGATAAGATACAAATGTAGTGTAGATGTACATATAAGAATTACATAAAATTTTGTATAAATAGCTGAGTTGAAGGAGCTATCAGTATCAGTATAAGTTGTAGAAAGGACGAATAAATATACATTAGTTTGAAATCTAAACGTTTTTTAATTACTCTACGCAATATTCGGCAAAACGATTTCGTTGCACTTAACTGGCGCAGTCGGTTGTTCAAAAATTAGGATTTTCATTAATTTTTATCTAAAAAGCTGGCGTGGGCGCGTGATTCGTTAGAAGCCCTACCGAATCTGATAGAAAAGTCCGCAAGTGAACAAATATCGAACGACGAAAACAAAAAAATGGATTTCAAAACTGTTTGCTCATACATCAACTCCCTTCCAACTTTTGCAGGCGATCAACAAGATGTCTATCCATTCATCAACTCAACCGATGCAATTCAGGATATTATCAAAACTCTTCCAGCAACCCACATACAACTCATCGAGCATCAGGTTGTTGGTAAGCAAACCGGGTAACCGAAGGAAATGGTAAATGCCTCACCATCGACACAGTGGTCAACAGTGAGGAAAGCACTTCTGCTGCACTTTGATGTTCCAGAAACGGAAATCAGGCTAATGGAGAAAATACTTGGCGCTCGCTTAACAATTCCTGCACAACTATATTTTTATCTAAGTAAGTACTTGAATCTAGTTTGTAACAAAATAAAAACTAATGAATCATATACAGCTGAACAAGCTAGAAGTGAAATTAATCAGAGACGAAAAATCGTGAAAAATGTGTATATCGATAAGTGTCCAGAACCCATTCGGGGTGTTCTCTGTGGAGGACGCATTTTCAGTATTAGTGAACTCCGGATATCTACATTACGGTTCGAAAAATAGACAAGTAGACCAGTTTAATATTGTCAATAGCACTTCTCAAAACCGTTTTAAAAATCCTCAATCGATTCAATTAAATCGTCAACAGAATTCAGGAAGCAATTATCAGAGGCCACAAAGTCGGAATTTCAGGCAAAATGATCTTTCTCTACCAACTGACGTTTCTATGAATACAGCCACCTCTTCAGGTTCTTCCTTACATATTGGAAATGAAAATTTTCGTTTTCAAGCCTCGGAAAACTCCCAATACTTCGACTAACTATAGAGGGAAAATCTTTCAGATGTCTTATTGATACTGGAAGTACTCATTGCTTTATGAACTCAAAACTTGTAGGCCCTTGTCGGCGCTTTCAACTAGACAATCCGTTACTGATCAATTCAATAAACAGATCCGAACAAGTGAACTATGGTTTGAAAACTGAATTTCCATCCGAGTTTTGTACTAACCATTTTATTGGTTGGAAACTAATGGATTTCATTAATAGTTCCTTTGATTGCATTATTGGTCAAAATGTGCTTGCTGGCACCGGAGCAAAGCTTGACTTTACCGATAATACAATCACAATTAATAATATCTCACTGAGCTTCGATCAAGAAGGTGAAAGCTATTCTATAATTGCAAATGAGGTGAATGACGTATTAGCAAGAGAAAGTTCTGAAATTCCTGAAATATCTGTTAAGAAAAATAACTAAACTATTTATACGAGGGAGGAAAAATTAATGATTGAGAGGATCAAGGATGAATTTTCTGATATCCAATACAATAAAAATCAAAAACTATCATTCACTCACGAAATAAAGCACGAGTTAAAACGAACAACTTGTGAGCCTATGTATCAGCAAAATTATAGGTACCCATACTCCCTTACGAATTTCGTTAAAGAACAAATCAAGGAAGATTTAGAACAAGGTATTATAGTTCCATCTAAATCACCATATAACTCTCCCGTCTGGGTCGTACCCAAAAAAGGCAATAAACATAGATTAGTTATTGATTTCAGGAAAATTAATAATGTAACCATCGATGATAAATACCCCATTCCTCAGATTGATGATATATTTGGACAGTTGGGTAACGCTAATTATTTTACAAGCATAGACTTGGCCAAAGATTTTCACCAAATTGAGATAAAGCCTGAGGATAGGCACAAAACTGCATTTTTCACAGATGAAGGGCATTTTGAATTTACGCGCATGCCTTTTTGTTTGAAAAATGCACCTTCAACCTTTCAGAGGTTAATGAATTCAATATTGCATAAATTTATCAATAAAATATGCATTGTGTATATGGACGATATACTTGTCTATAATTCCACACTGCATGAGCACGAGATAGCTCTACGAAAAGTGTTACAAGCCTTACGCGACGCAAATCTGAAAATCGAAATTTCTAAAACCTTATTTTTGAATTAATCAACAGAGTTTCTTGGACACATAATTACTAAAGATGGTATTAAACCCAACCCTAAAAAACTTGAAGCCATTGAAAAATTTCCATTCCTGACAACCCAAAAACAAATTAAGTCATTTTTGGGATTAGCGGGATTTTACAGGAAATTCATTAAGGACTTTGCGAAAATTGCACGTCCAATGACTAGGTTCTTACAAAAAGATACCAAAGTGGATGTTAATAATACAGAATATGCTGATGCATTCAACAAATTAAAACTTTACGTTTCTAATCATCCAATTGTTCAATTCCCTAACTTCAATAAAACTTTCGCAGTAACAGCTGATGCTTCGAATTTCGCAATAGGAGCAGTATTGTCACAAGAGAATAAACCAATATGCTTCGCATCCAGAACTCTGAATACTTCAGAAACAAAACTAGCAACAATTGAGAAAGAATTATTAGCCATAATATTTGCTCTAAACTATTTTAGACCTTACATTTATGGGCCGACGTTTGAACTGCATACCGACCATAAACCACTCACATATTTGGAAAATCTCAAAACAGATAATCCAAAACTACAGAGATGGAAATTGAAATTAATGGAATATGATTTCCATATTAAATATACTCGTATAAAAGGCAAAGACAATGTAATAGCCGACGCGTTGTCCCGCGTTGAAAAAAATGCGTTAGAGGCTGAAAGCGATCTACAACACAACATACTTCATTTGAAGATAACTCGCACTATATTCCCATATCAGAAAAACCACTTAATTGTTTTTCTACCCAAATCATCATAAAAATAGGTACAACAAAAGTAGCAAAGAAAGAAAATATTAACCAAAAGACTAGGATTACGTTTTTCTTTAAAGAGTTCATAGAAACCCAAGCAAAATATATCCTCCACAATCATATACCTTTAGTAGGAACAACTGGAATTCAAATACCTTCCAAAAAGCATTTACTTGTACTCCAGAAAGAATATAATATTTGGAGACAAACAAACACGAAGTCAATGCAAACACTTTACTTCATGATTGCTCGCTCAGCGAAATCAAATATTACTATCCGAAACTTAAGGATTATATTCAAAATTATATAAATAACTGTGAGATTTGTCACCAAAGTAAATATGACAGAAACCCACCTAAAGAACCCTTCAAGGAAACCTCAAAACCAACTAATATTAGAGAAATTTATCACATAGATATATGGTATAAAGACAAGAATCGCATGTATCTTACCTGCATCGATAAATTTTCCAAATTTCTATCAGTTATACCAATAAAAGACCGACAATGGGATACTATCATAAACGCGTTAACAACCCTTTTCAATAAAATAGGCAAGCCAAAAAAAACGGTGAGTGACAACGAATCTGCGATTATATCACAGAAAACTATCGACTGGTTTAAACGGGAAAAAATCGAAATATATTTCACGAGTCCTAACCACAAGATAGGGAATTCTGATGTAGAGGTTGCCCACAGAAACCTAAACGAGCATTTACGAACCTTTTTACTCAGGCAAAAATTAGAAAACAAGGAATCACTTTTATCAGACCCAGTGGAAGAATGTGTTAAATATTCCAATACTACAATACATTCTGCTCACAAATTCGGACCATCAGATATATACTTTGGAGAAATAAGTTCCGAAACCGTACATAAAAATTTGACCGAAGCTAAAAGAAAAAGTCTGGAGTATCACAACAAGAGTAGACATTCCGCAGAATTAGATTTGAGATGGATAAAGAATCATATGCCACGAAAACTAGATCCTAGATTTAAAAAAGCTAATCATAATCGAAAGATCCATCCACAGAATAGAAAAAGGCTTAAAAACACCGTAACTAATCATCAAACCAATCCTGGTCCTAGCCCAGATCAAATACAATAAAAGAAAATAATCCCAATGAAATTCGAAATCAAGACCACTTTATAACAAAAACTCAAAAATTTTAAACTTATATGTTGGTCAAAATTATGTCTGATGCCTTAATTGAATCGAAGATAGTATAAAAGCTTTACACGCTATAACCCTAGCCTGTTGACGATATTATGCTGTTACCACCAATAAAATAATAGAAATACATCTCTCAAGCACAAACTACTTGTATTAACTTAATGTACTCTACAGATAAGGAATAAATGATTCATCATACTCAGGGGCGTAGCGAGGCGGGGGTGTTGGGGGTGTGACACCCCCCCAAACTCTTGTACCGTTCGGCATTTTCGTCTGAGTCGGCATACTCAGTAAATTTGACTAGGAAGTCGGCATTCGGACAAAAAATTTTTAATTTCGGGTATTCGGATCCTGAATGAGAGTAATCAGGAGAAATGAGATTTACAAGTAAGTTCATATTTTCGCGCGCAGAAATATCAGTGCCCTCCGCGCACGAGCAAAGGCGTACCGAGTACACTCGGTATACTCGTTTATATTTCAGTCGGCTTGTCGCCATATACAATCTGACAGCTGACGAAGCAAGGCTCGTACTGTGGCGTCGCTATAATACATATCTCGACTGTGTCACTCTTTAGCTGTCTCTAGCCTGCCGACTGTACTATACTCATACTATACTTGCTATAATAGTTGCTCATGCTCGTACTCACATCTCAATACGTATATTCGCTATAAACAGAATCGGATTTCCAAGTCAGGCGTATTCATGAGAACGGAACAGCAGTGCTTTTACAAGTGAGTATCATATATTTTATATTCTTCTAAACTTTAAGCTCAAAATCAAGCTAGAGCCAGAAATTTGAGATAAATCGTGTGTTGACATAACCAACGTTCGCGCAAATCTTAACAATTCCTTTGTTTACATTGAAGATAATTTTACGAATGATCAGAGGTCGTGACGATATTGAAAATTCCATAATTTAATATTATGATCATACTCGTATAAATGTACCACTCAAACACAGAGTTTGCATTCGCTCTGATACACTGAGAGAAAAATGTGAGATCCCGTTTACAAATGCGTCACGACAATGCATTATTAGTGAGCCATACGAAAAAGCCATACGAAGCTTCTTTACTTATATAATTCACAAGCTTCAATAGCTCTGTGGTAGGAGGCTGGACTTGAAGTCGAGAAGTCGAGTGTTCGCGTCCCGAGGTTGCAGGCTTTTTTTTATATGTCGACGGACAAGAATTAGTAAAGTTTAAAAATTCTTCTAGGTAGCTTCCACCGTAGAAAATTATTTGTGACGTTCGTTTACTAAATTTATTAGGTAGCCATGAACGAAAATTTCTCTCAGTGTAGAGTGAAATTTCACTTGTAGATTATCATTTGTAAAATGTTGAATTTGACTTCGAATCTAGAGTTACGATCCACTCCAAAAAAATGGTGAAATTTTACTTTTTATAGAGCAATGATCCACTCTTTTAGAAAGAAATATTACTGTATCAGAGTTCATATTCTTTTTGTGTTTGTATGTGGAGTGAAAAGTCACTCTTAGGGATTAAGAGAGTAATAGGCAATAATTTTCTTTCGGAAAAACTTAGGTACAAAAAGAAATCAACATTTATTTTGGAAAATTTGTTTCGACGAAAATGAAGAATTTTTAATTGATATTGAAAGATGCGATTACAATGAATTCAAAAATAATATATAAATTCAAATTCTGAGAATGTGATGATGAATATCATATTCATCATATTCAAAATATGATATAAATAATACAAGGTGTACCAAAATCACCGCGCCAAAGAAAAACTCTGTATTTCTCATGAAATTCTAAGATTTTTTTTCCTCTGCCATTTTTTCAAAAACTAAAAATTGAAAAAGTTATTAAAGATCAAAGTTTCAACAATAAATGACCTCCTTCGACGAGTGGGTGTCAAATTATTAAAAACCAATGATTCCCAAATTTTTTTCATACTTTTCTGGGTAAAAAAGTCTCCTTCCACTTTTTAAAAAACTCAAAATCAAAAAAGTTATTACAGAATTCAATCTAAGAAATCTTATTGGTTAAAACTTGTGACCTGAATAACTTTTTTGATTTTGAGTTTTTTTAAAGGTGGAAGAGGACTTTTTTACTCAGAAAAATATGAAGAAAATTTAGAAATCATTGGTTTTTTATTAATTTGATACCTACTCGTCGGGGGAGGTCTTTTATTGTTTAAACTTCGACCTTAAATAAATTTTTCAATTTTGAGTTGTTTTAAAAATGGCAAAGGAAAAAAAGTCTTAGAATTTCATGAGGAATACAGGGTTTTTCTTTGGCACGGTGATTTTGGTACACCCTGTATATAAAAATATGAATCTAATTCAGAATATGATTTATTCATTTATAATGGAATATGAAAGGGATGGTTGAAAATGATGACGACATAGGTACTCTAATATTATCTTCAATGTAGGTTTAAAAAAAATGTAAATTATATTAATAAAAGAAGTATGATTTTTGTCTACAGGTTCTGCTTGAAATGTCCAAACGGAAAAGAATCAAACTTGAATGCTTAGAATGTGGCAGTCATTTTGATGACGACTACAAAACTCGTCATGAAAGTACTATGCACAAGGGAAAACATGTCCGTTTGCAACATGTTGGGGCTCCATCAAGTCCATTCGAAGTATGCAAGAAGAAAGCTCCTGAGCCTCCTGCGCCACAAATACCATATTCAGCTCCCCAACCAATTGATGGAGGATCACCAAAGGCAGACGCTGTCCAAAAACCACCTACCGATGAAAAGTTATCATCGTCTCCATCGCCCAAATCTTCGTCAAATCTACCGTCACTATCGCCGTCATCTTCACCACGGCCCTCATCGCCAACATCGAACAACGAAACTGAAGACAAATGTGCTTGGATTCAAGTAGCTGGCCGAGTTGCAGAATTCTTGAAAAATTGCGAAAAAGTGGAAAATATTCTGAAACAACTGAAAAATGATGCAGTGCCCAATCCGAAATTATTCATGATCGATATAATTGACTGTCTGACTACAATTCACGAAGAAAGTAGAATGATTTTGAATTATGCCAAAAAAGAGGAGAGCAAATTGCAATTTGAAACACTCGCTTTGCATGTGGGGGAGGAAGTTTCGGTGGAGCATGATCCTGGTAAGCGCAAAAAAACATTTACAGAAAACAAGCGGAAGTATTTAATTGCTGTTGGACCATTTCAACCGAAACTGAGCGTTTTTCCTGCCAATCCAAGTATACCAGCAAACAAACAGTGTCGAATGAGCTCTGTATGGTATTCTGAATATCCTCTACTGGAGTACAGCATCAGCGAAGATGCAGCATTCTGTTTTGCTTGCTCTCTATTCCCTGAAGGAGTCGGCAGATCACATTCTCAGCCAGAATGGGTGTGTGATGGTGTGCGACAATGGCACAAGATGAAAAGTCGTGGAGCTGACAGGCCAGGCAAATTATTCACGCACTACTCCTCAGAATCTCATCGAGCAGCTATGAGTGATTTGTGCCATTTTATCAATGAAGGAGCTCATGTAGATATTCTACTGGACAAATCCATCAGAAAAAAAAAGATACTTGAAGAACAAGAAAAAGAATACCATAGGAAAGTTGTTGAAATTCTTGTCGATGTTACAAAAACGCTTGGTAGACAGGGTTTGGTGTTTCGTGGTCATGATAGCTCCGGAAAAAACGAGGATGGAAATTTCACTCAAGTCGTCAATTTGATTTCTCGACATTGCCCTATAATGGAAAAGTGGTTGGCTGAGAAGGATTCAAGATCTCGGCATGTCACGTACCTAAGCGCTGAAAGTCAGAATGAATTCATCGATTTATCAGGATCTGAAACACGACAAGTTATTTTGAAAGAAATCGAAGATGCTGAGTTCCTCTCAATCATGGGCGACACAACACCAGACTCGTCACACAAAGATCGTCTTGCCATAAACATCCGATACGTAATTGAGAAGAATGGAGAACCTGTGCCTGTAGAGCGATTGTTGAAGATGGACGTCGTGTTGACGAAGAAAACTGGAGAAGAACTGGCTGAAAAAATGTTCACAACTCTCACATCTTCAAGCATACCGGTAAAGAAACTCATTTTTCAATCTTATGACTTTGCAAGAAATATGTCCGGCGAGTACAATGGCGCACAGCGAAAATTATCAGAGAAATGTAACAAAAACGTCTTATATGTTCCTTGTCAAGCTCACAGAATCAATATTTTTGTGGAGACAGCTTGCACTGCGAGTAGTATCATCAAAGAATTTTTCGATATCTTGCAGGCTTTGTATGTGTTTTTCGCAGGAAGTACCAAACGTTTTCGAAGTTTGATCGAAGAGTTAGCAAATATTGAAAATGTCTTGCTTCTGAAAAACTTATCACTGACAAGATGGACAGCTTGGGCTGAATCCATTAAGGCTGTTTGGATTGGTCTTTAAGAAATTGTTGATGTTTTGGAAAAAATTAAAATAAACAAAAATGATTTCGATAGTAAAACTCGCGCAGCTGCATCTGGCCTCCTCAAAAATGTTTTACATTTTGACTTCATTTCATCTTTATTTTTCATGAAAAATGTCATGTTCAAAATAAAAATTCTGACGGAATCTTTGGAAAGTGAAAATTTAAATGACGTCGATGGTTTGAAAATGATAAAATTTACTTTGAAATCATGTGAAGAAATTAATGATGTTCACCAGTTGAATAATTTGATCGAAAGCTCTGTATCATTCGCGAAAAAACTCGATATTAACCCGGAAAACGACTTCGCTAAGCAACATAAAAAACGTCGAGCACCAAAAAAACTTGATGATAATCCCGAAACTGCGTTTACTTTCGATCTTTTCACATTTTACCGTAAGGAGTTCAAAGTGGTGTTTGATGTGTTTACGACCAGCATCCGAAAAAACTTGGAAGAATCTCTCTCAAAATTTGAACCGATTCAGAAAATTTTTGAAATCCCAGCCGACAGAAAAAACTGTACAATTGAATCAATTAACTCCATTGTCGAATTGCAACCCGAATCCTTCAAACAAGAACCCGAATGCATTCAAGTAGAACTACAAGCACTTCTTAATTTGTGTGATCAATGTGAAAATTTTGTCGATATTTCGAAAAAGGCGTATAATTTACGACAGATTATGCCATGCGCCTACAAAATTGTTCGATTAGTCTTGACTTCGCCGGTTACTTCGGCTTCATGTGAAAGATCTTTTAGTAAACTGAAATTAGTTATGAATTCCCTTCGAACCACAATGGGCAACGATCGTCTAGATTCTTTGATGCTACTTTTTTCTGCAAAGGATATTGTGGACGAAATGAACGTTTCTAAACTTGTACAAACTTGGTCCCAATTGAAACATCGAAGAGTACGCACTTGACTTTGCTTGTAGTTTCGTGCAAATTTCCTGTTGTTTTTGAATAATACGAATAAAATACGATGTCATACGAAACAGAGGTGTTGTTTTCTGATCGAGTCGGCATTTCGATATGATTCACCCCCCCACACTCATGAGGCTCGCTACGCCCCATACTATGTAAAAAATAATATAATAACCACTGATATTAAATCCTGTCGTTAAGAATGTAAATATGCACTCATTCGAATACTTAAAAGATTCAAGTACGATATTTAAGAACACAAAAAATTATATATTCATAAGTATTACAATTATAAGCATAATATTTTTATAATACAACATACTGAGGACAGTATGAACTAAAAGGTGGGAGGAATTACGTCACATGCCTCGCACGTGAGGCTTACATGGGTAATTCCTTGTAGACGCTCATACGCATCATGAACCCTAATAAAAGGATTTAGCAGTCCTGGGTTATTTTTCGTAAATGACGTCTAGACGCTCATGCGTATCATAAACACAACAATAAAACAATCATGTATATGGATTAACCCACCTCGGCTAGGATAAGATGCAAATTTAATATAGATGTACATATAAGATTTACATAAAATTTTGTATAAATAGCTGAGTTGAAGGAGCTATCAGTATCAGTATAAGTTGTAGAAAGGACGAATAAATATACATTAGTTTGAAATCTAAACGTTTTTTAATTACTCTACGCAATATTCGGCAAAACGATTTCGTTGCACTTAACTCTGTAGTGCTAGGAAGAAGAAGAAATAGTCAACTACTCTCCCAAACTAGTTAGCCAACTAACAGCTGCTAACCGCAGACTATTGAGTGGCCGCATCGTTGACTACCAGAGTACCATTCGTTGTCACGTCTCCAGACTCTACGTCTATGTCGATTGATAGGTTGGCAAGGTGGGAACTTCAAAAATCGTAGAAAATCATTACAAACCATTAATTCAGTATTCATCTAAGTTGTATTCTAAAAAGATCTTCCCTTTGCATTCTATCTAATAGAAAATGTTTACTCAGCTCTCTTGATGTTGTATTATCTAAGCCATTATAATTCATGAAGAAGATTCAACTTTTAAGCTAATCAAAATGTATCTCATTTCTTTTAAATTTCCCTTAAAAAAGTAAATCGATATTGTAAAAATTTCCATAAATCCCACACAAGTAGCCATTTCTCTAGATTGAAACATATTTCATCCACGAGAACGTTGTAACAAAAGCACAAATCTCCTTTGGTAGTAAAGAAAATCAATTCAACATTCATCTTATGCACCTGTTCCAACTATACCAAGTACTTAGTTTCATTTTCATGGAAAATCTGCAGCACGCGCGCAATTTAAATTTCCTGCCACAAAATTTGTACCCATCATCATTCTCGATTCAATTCGATTCAGTGGTTACGTGCATACTTGGCGCAAGGAAAGATTCAGATCCAGCCGAAGCTGGAGCCGGGGAGCATTATTGCAGATGATTTCTATCTGGAGGAACTAATCTCAGCGATAACACGAATAGATAAAGAAAGTTCAAATTGATGGGTATTAAGAAGGTACCCACTATGAACAGATGCTAGAAGATGGAGTGGTGCTTTATCTTGGGCTGATGATGCATTGAGCGACTTCTTGCCAGCTATCTCACCACAATGGAGCTGGCGAGTGTGGCGCCTGATCATGGGGAACAGAGTTAAATTGCGAACGAGATAGCGTGGCCATTTTGCTAGGCAGAATAGATGGATGTTGAACTTATGGTAAGTTCCGCATGGGTATCCAAGGGAAATTATATACGACGAATTGCCGTCGGAAGGAGCACGCCTTGATGTAGTTTCCAATTGAAAGAGGTTCAAGTGAGAATCAGCAGAGGCCTTTAACTCTGATAAAATTAGGTTAAGATATCTTTTTATCACCCGACACATCACAATGCATTGTAATAAATTGTACCTGTTACCAGCAATCACCAATTAAACACATCGAAGCTCTTCAACGCAAATCATCCATGTTTAGTCGATTTTGAAATATGTTTTCCATGGATATAACAAGCCATTAAAATTACAATAGAATTTGGAAAGACATGTATACACCCATCAATAACAATCTTATTAGTGTGGCTCAAGGTTGAAGCAGTCATCAATCCTCCCATATTGATGATATTGCTTTGTTCCTTTTGCATTACCAGTCTATTGTGTGAGGATAAAATGCTTTCCAACCACGGTGCAAGTGCAACCATGAAAATAAGTAGAAGTTCATTGTCGTTCACTTAATCTCAAATCGTCAGTTTGCTTCGTGTTTTGTCAATTCTTTTGTATGCAGACTTGCACTTTATTGAATTCGATTTATTTTGTTAAATGGTGCAAACAGATAGTTGGATCCTCAGTTTCGCTTATTTCAATTGCTCCACCACAGCACGACAAGGCAATATCTTTAGGCACTTCTTGAACACTGCTGAGGCATTGGTGGATAATGAATCTTTCACAATAAGCGATTAAAGCAATTTGTATCTATGTCAAGTTTAGGTGAATTGAACAATGAACATAAATGTTTTAATTGGTGATAGTTTTTGAGAAATAGAAGAATGAAACGATGTGAAGACATTTCGTTGAACTCTTTTATGAACTATGAAGTATTGTACATCGAAGATTCTATGAAATACAACAAACTGGCTGAAGTATTAAGCTTATTAATCATATGAGTTGGATAAGTTAGCATTGCAAATTTGGACTGTATGCCGAATTGGTATCAGATTCTAGCCTGATTCGGCTTTATCAAATTGATGTTTCCAACCAAGGAAACCATCCAACTGAGCTCCAAAGCTTTACGAGATAAGAACAAATTTAGGATATTAGCCATTTTCTTAACACTCCAATACACGCGCGTCATCTCACAGATGACCAGTTCTTTTTCAGTCATAAACTTGTTGGTGGGAGGGGAGCCTGATCCCCCGCCATAGTATTCCTCAAGCTTGTCTAGTTCGACAGTTCAGTTGCCAATGTGCGTGCGTCCAGTGCAGTTTGCGCGTGTTTTGGAAGAGTGAATCTCACAGATGACACGCGTGTAAAAATGTAAGTTTTTTATAATGCCCCTATTTCGGATTTCTACATTTTTTTGTTACAATTTTTTGATACCTTGTGATAACAATATTTTTTAGAAATGTGTATTTTCTACCTGATAGGCGCATGGTCATCTCAAAGATGACACGCGTGTATTAATGCTATTCACAATAAGAACATTTTTTTTCTTCAACCATTTTCGTTCAGATCAATTTTCTGGGCTATTTTATTTTGTTTTTGGTATGTTTGTTGACTGAAACTGTGTTTTCTTTTTCATAGATTCAATATGGCGACGAAAAAACTCTTTGACCTGAATAACCCTGATGACATCTTACAAATTCATCAACTTCTTCTTGATGGCTGCAACCTGAGTGATGATGAACACTTTCAAGAAGATGACCCTGGATCTCCAGCTTCAGGGCCCTCACACCTTGTTGCTGAAGTTCTTGAGGAGGAGTTTGACAGTGATGCAGAAGAAGAGATTGAAGAACGGGAAGAAAAACTCAGATACAAGTCAAAGTGATTCGGAAGCATCGACTGACTGTGATGACACTGAGCCTGTTTTCGTTTGTCACCATAAGAAGGGAAAAAAGGTAATTGATTCAATACCATGGAAAAAACTCCCTTCCCCAGTAAGAAGAGAGGGACCCACAACTTACTGAAAAGACTCTCTGGCCCGATCGGCCAAGGAAAGGGCACAGAAATATTTTTCGAATCATGGGCTTGCTTATTTGACGACAGCTTGTTGAAAATTATTGTATCTTTCACAAACCAATATATCGAGGTCGTCCAACACAATTATTCACGACCGAGAGACGCTAAGAAGACAAAATAAAACAGAGATCAAATCATTTCAAAGCTTTTGCAGCCGTAGATCCTGGCGTTTTTTACACGTGTAACATGGAGATCTACGCAGGCAAGCAACCTGAGGGCCCTTTCCAAGTCAGCAATAAACCTGTGGATGTCGTTCAACGCATGGTTACTCAGGTAACTCAGGCCGTAATATCACTGCCGACAATTGGTTCAGCGACACTACTCTCCTTCACACTCTGTCAAGAAATTATGGGCTATCACACGTGGGGACTCTCAAAAAAAAAAATAAATGGCAAGTCCCAAAAGAGATGAAAGATTTGAAAAAAAGAGAAGCGTACTCAAGTATTTTTGCATTCAGTAAAAATGGAACAATGGTTTCACATGTACCTCAAAATAAGAAAAAGAAAAAGAATGTGCTTTTGATATCTAGCATGCATACGGATGGAGCAATCGACGAAGAAAGTGGAGAGAAAAGAAAACCTGAGGTCATTACGTATTATAATCACCATAAAATTGGTGTGGATATGGTGGATAAAATGTCCGGTGCCTACAATGTCCAAAGAGGTACGAGAAGGTGGCCAATGGTGGTGTTTCACGGAATTTCAAATGTGGTTGGTATCAACAACCAAGTCATCAGTCTGGGGAACGGACAAAACGTGCCAACTTGCCGACTTGCCGACTTTTCCTTCGTGAACTGTGGAATGAACTCATCAGAGATCAGTTGATTATGAGAGTGCAGCTCAGCAATTTGCCACGCACCATGACCTCACGTCTTCGAGAACTCCTTCCCAATGATCAAATACTACCACAAGCTTCAAGCAACTCAGCAGCTACTGATGCTGGTGGACGCCAGCGCTGCGGATTTTGTTTGGAAAGTAAAACAAAACGATACACACCCATGGGTAATGAAAGTGATTCAGAGTGAAATTTAAGTTTAATTTTTTAAAAGCAACGCGTTCTTGGTTTTTTTAAGTATTTTTTTTTATTTTGTTCATTTCCATTTGTTTGAGTAACTTTCCAAGTTCTAGAAATGAGGCTCAATTGTCAATGTGGTCATACATTTTACATTATTATAATGTTCTCTCAAACTATCTTACAAGACTGATAAGAATTGTGTTCCTAGGTTTACTAGTTGACTTACCTTTTGCAAGCCAGTAATAAGGAATAAAATTGAAACTAAGCTACCGTGGCAACTGTGTTATAAAAATTTAACATTTTTGAAGATTTATATTCAGATAATATTTTTCAAAGACAAATTTATGAACATTTATGAACTTTTTCATTTATCTATGCACCATTATTCCTGCAAAATTGCGAAAAAATAATTATATTATTCACTTTTGACAAATAAATGAACAGTCATCTGACAGATGACACGCGTGTATTTATGTCTCACTAGGGGGCGTGTGTATTGGAGTGTTAAATCGGAATACTATAAAAAATTAATAAAAAGACCACATTAAAAATTTTGTAGTAATGCGACATGAATGCACGGCTTCTACTCTAGCCAGTTTCAGTTTGTGCACTAGTACTAGTATCCTTGGCCATAGAGTTGAGAAATGGAAGGCAAGCCACATAACACACAGAACTTCTTTGGGCGGTTTGCCCGTTAGCACAGGGGATGGGACATACGGTGAACAGCAAAACTAGCAAACGCATGGAAAACTGCGAAGCTAGTAGCCAAAAGTGCCTTATTTTCTTTTCATAAATGTATTGTTTAGTAGTCGTTGTCCATTGAGTGCAAGTGAATCTAGTTTATGCAATGTTCGTTCTTTCAATTTGTGCGTTTAGCAAAGTTTGTGAACGCTGTCGGAATTGATGCTTCCATGTGCAAATCTCTCTGGAATATTAGGGGCTGGTGCAAGGATGGAAGCATTTCTTCACAATTATTAGGTGTTGGATGCAATTGACCATGGTGAAAATCGTTTGTGTGGAATTGAACAGGTCGTGAGTGGCTGCCTGGAACTGCCACTGCTATCAACAGAACTCGCGTTCAATTGCGAAGGTTTTGAAAACTCCGCATGTATCGGTGCTAATTTGTGCAATCAGCAAATCGTTATATTTTTAGCAGACTGCTGTGTTGTAGCAATTTGTTAAAAAATTTAAGGAAACCATCTTTTGCAAGATGTGAAATCAATAAGGAATCGTAGAGAAAAATTGAAGAAATGGTACAAGATAACGCTAGTTAATATGAATGTTGGGTAGAAAGTTTGAAGCAAGATACTTTTTTGATGTTTACGCTGCTGCAGCTGTAACTGTGAGAGATACAGATGTTACGATAGGGGAGAAGCTAATTATTCACTGAGCAGTTACTAGAATACATTCAACAATTACTAGAGCGATCGGCAAAAAACACTATCAATGAAACAACTCGCAGATACATTCTGAAGGAAGATAAAACGAGTCTTAAAAGTGCTAATTTGAGCATTGAAAATACTTCAATAAATGATAGAAAATAAAATCGGATCATACAACAACAGTATTATTGGGGAGTATCAAGGTGGTTTTAGAGCAGGCAAATCGACGATAGACCAATTATTTACAGTCAAGCAGGTACTTGAAAAGTGCTGGGAGTTCAACTTAGACGTTCACCAAACATTCGTTGACTTTAAGCAAGCATACGACAGTATTGATCGTAACGTACTGTACCAAATAATGCTTTGCTTTGGCATCCCAGCCAAATTAGTCCGTCTTACCAAAATGACAATGACGTCGACGACCTCCCAAGTCCGCATCAATAACTAATTTGCCGATAGCTTTGACACAAATGTCGGACTCAAGTAGAGAGATAAGCTGGCCCCATTGCTATTCAATTTGGCTCTGGAGTACGTCATAAGGAAGCTACCTGTCGACACACAAGGTGCAATACCATGCAAGTCGAGGCAAGTAGTAAACCTATGCAGACAACATAAACATTTTGTCACGGTCATCAACAACTGCCAAATAACTTTTCCTGAAACTCGACAGCGAAGCAAAACTAGTAGGGCTACAAATCAATGAAAATAAAACAAAGCTCATCACGCATTCGAGGAAAAATACCTCAAGTACACAAAATACCACACTTGGCGAGTACAGTATCGAAAATGTTACTGAATTTGTCAATTTAGGCGCCAAAATAACGAAAACGGGCAATGAAAGAGACGAAATACGCCGGAGAATACAGCTCGCAAATAACATATTTTATTCAGTTTTGACGATCTTGTAGACCACCTGCATACACAGGAAAACAAAGCTTTAGGTATACAAATCTATGATAAAATATGTGTTATGCTATGAGTGTAAAACGTGGACTCCAACCCAAGTATCCGCAAGTATATTGAACGCCGTTGAGCGACGGGTCCTGAGGCGATCAATCGGAGCAAAGCTAGACGGGGACCAATGGCGAATTCGATACAACCATGAGCTGTATGAAATTTTTGACGAACCGGAGGTCTCAACGATTGTAGGGCTGCGGGAACTGCAATGGGCTGGCCACATGAATCTTATGGACAAACAACGAATACCCAAGAAGGCATTCGTTGCGAGAACAGAAGGCCGGCGGCCAGTGGGGAAACCGAGGAAACGCTGGTCCGACTCAGTCCGCGAAGACAGTTCATCGCTGCTCAAATTTCCAAATTAGAGAACGCGGTCACTAGACCGAGATAGTTGGAAACATTATTTGCAGGAAGCGATCACCTAAGAAGGGCGGTAGTGCTACGAAGAAGAAGAAGGTGTGCTGCATATAGATCTCTTAGTATATCATCCTGTAGAGTCTTTAGTTCGACCGCTCTGTGTACAAAAGATAGAATATAATTGGACTGTGGTATTTGGTATTTGTAGAGGGCCAAGTTGCATCCTAACTCGAGCAATTGGACGATTTTGCCCAATTCAGGGTCTATTCGTGTTGTTTTTGTGATGTCGTCAGAATGAATAGGCAATTGGTTGATTCACAGACTACGAAATTGTCATATTCATCGTACTCGTTTGTAGCTTCATATTGTTTTTTAAGCAAACAGCATGTTGACTTACTCTTCAGTGTTGGCTAAGGGTGCATGAGAGGAATAGTCGGCATTAGCGTTTTGTTTCGAAGTTTTAAATACTACCTCATAATCGAAATGAGCTAAGTAATCAGTGTAGTTTCCGATACGCCTGATACGCAGAAATAGGAGAGACTTCGTTTGTTGAAGAATCTGTGTCAATGGTTTGTGATCCGTCATCAAAATAAAACGCCTGGCGTAAAAATAATATATAAACGTTTGAGCTGCACATATTATTGCCAACGCCTCTTTGGTAATTTGGGGTTATCGTTGCTCTGTCTGACTCATTGCGCGGCTTGCAAAAGCTATCGGTCTTTCTCTACCATCTGGAAGGCGATGCGATAAAACTGCACCTATACTAGTCTTGCTTGAATCTGTAGCCAAAAGAAGAGGTAGTGCGGGAGGGTAGGGTATGAGCACTTGTGGAGATGTAAGAATTCTCTTAAGTTCATCATAAGCTCTGTTTGCTTCTTCTGTTCATGTCATGTCTTCAGTCTGTTCATGTCATGTCTTCAGTCTTGCTATTGTTGCAAGATTTGGTATGAGTGAACTGTAGTAAGTCGGATTGCCTGAAAAAAAAAATGCAGTTCTTCCAACATATGTTGCTTAACTGTGTTTTTAACAGCTTTTATATGTTTGTTTGGTTTATTTATACCGTTCGAGTCGAGTTTGTATCTCGAAAATTCGATTGCATCTGTAGCAAAAATGCATTTTTCTCGATTAAACCGAAGACCATTTGATGTTAAGCAGTCAAATAATTGGATTATGGTTTGAAGCAAATCTTCGAAATTGTCTCCGGAAGCAACGATTTCATCAAAAAATACGCAAGCTATTTTTATATTTTTGAGGACTCCTCAATATACCGTTGCTAGAGCGCGGAGATATTGGCTGCGCTATAAACTACACGGTGTGGGCGAACGAGACTGTGGGTTACTGTGTTCCAAGTTAGTGGATGACTAAACTCACCGCTGACCGTAAGATGGATGTAAGTATCCGTGAGATCTAAATGGCGAAGTAATTTTGCCCCTTTCATCTGATTGGAAATATGTTTTCCTTTTAGGATTGGGTACTCGCCAATTATTATTTGCGGATTAAGAGTGGATTTGTAACCACCAGTTCATCTTATACGGCCGTCCTTTTTTACCACAACGTGAGTGCTAGAGGCCTATTCCAATTGTCGACTTTAATGTACTGCCCTGAAGCAAGTTTCTAATCAATGACCTTCGCGTAAGCATCACACAATGCATGCGGGATTTTGAGAACAGGTCTAACATTCGATTTAATTTTCACTTTCGCTGGCGGCCCTTCAAGTTTTCCAGCTTCTTTACTGAAAATACCTCGATATTATGATACGATTTTGTCTAATTCTTTCGTTTGTTCCGATGTTAAGTTTGATGAGACTCTAGAAAGCACGTTGATTTTTTCTCACCATGAGAAAATCTGAGCGAAATCGATCTTTTTGACAAAATTCGAAATCCATCTACCTTGAAGAGTGAATTGAAATTACTTTCGACGATATATAAGTTGAGTTGGGCCGTTTTTTTTCTGACAGTGGCATTTACAAGAATCCTTCCAAGACTATTCATCCGATGCCCTGTGTAACTCGAAAATTGACGATCTGTTTTCAATAAGGTAAAGTTTCGTTTTATTATTCGAAGTACATTGATGCGAACGATGGCACATGGTGCGCCAGTGTCCAATTCCATATCAATTTGCCGTCTCTATACCTATGTGCATCCAAGCATAATTAGCATGTAAATTGTAATGATTTTGCTTTAACAACACTCGAACGTCGAGATTTCCCACAGGAAATCTGAACCGACCTATCATCGGTGCTAGACGTGGTCTTGGAACGTGGCAACGGACTGTACCCTTCAGGTCAACAAGTCCGGACACCCTTAGTCTACTCCAAGTTGGCTAACTAGCTAGTTCGGAGTGGGCTTCGGTCACGCGTCATACGCAAGGAGACTCAGGGTGTCCGGACTTGTTGACCTGAAGGATACAGTTCGTTGTCACTTTCCAAGACTTCATGTCTAGAACCAATGAGAGGTCAGTTCAGATATCCTGTGGGAAATCTCGATTTTCGAGTGTTGTTAAAGCAAAATCATTACAAATGGCACCCAACGTGGAGCCCAAACATCCTAAAGGGGTAAAAGGTTAGTGTCTTCCGACGAATTGTTCCTTTACGGAGGATGTAAAGTAAGTCGGTACTCAAGCCCCACGGACAGGAGTAGTGGAGTTGTATTAGACACCCATTCAGTCTCTTCACGTGAGTTGTAGCTTCCGCTCTCCTTTGTTTTATTTTTTTTTTCGCGATAGAATCCTTCCAATGTGTTGTCCCATGGTAAAACCTATAAGGATCTTCCATTTTCCTGATGGGATCTGTCAGCCAAGCGGATAGGGTTCCCCCTATCCGTTTGGACTCTCAAGAAAATAGAAGGTTACCTTGCCTTTATATCGCGGAAGGATTCTACCCATCTTTTTATGCGTGATAGATGAGTGGTTTGGATTCGACTTTCGCTGGCATATGTGGGAGTTGTGAAGCCCGGAATGCTTCCATGCGTCGGGATTTTTGACTGCATACAAAACGGTTACGATAACGCTATCACTGATCTCGTCGAGTCAATTAACGTAGATTAGATACGGTTTTTGTAATTTATTTGGTTGGATAATTTTTTCTAAATCGGCCAGAAGCACCCTTTCTTTGGCATACTACTATTCGTTCTGATTTCCCTATAAAAGAGTCGGCGCTGCTGAAAGGAAAGAGTTCAACAAATAATCCTATTTAACATTAGCTCACCATTATATTTAGGAGCCCGCTGTCCGAAAACCAAGGCGCAGTGGGCGGAGAAGCTCCAGTTACAGGAGTACTGGCAGATGCCCCAACAGCACATTCAAACACCACGGTCAACGACACAATTTTGGCTTTATTGCAAGGGCAATCCGATAGGATCGAACACTTGGAGAGAGAACGGTTTTGGGGACATCCGGATCAGCCAGCTCCTCAGCCATGCAAGAACTCTACCTGCCTGGGAGGCAAATCCCAGTGTAGCTATGCTCACCTCTAGATTGATTGATGATTGGAATCTCCCACGAGGGAGCTCGGGAATCGATCCCAGTGCTCTAGAGTATCGACTGCGGTACAGCACTGCCCCTCCATTGATACCTACAATGCACAAACCGGTTCATTATAGCAGGCCCACCAACGATGCGAATCGCCCGCGAATTTAGCAACTCGAACCCAAGGCCCAACACCTCGCATCATGGAGAGTTGGCGACACAGCTTCACCGGCTTTAATTCGGCGACACCAGTGCACAGGTTCCTGTTTCGGACTCAGACTCTAGTCACCATTACGCTGGGAGGTGACTTTATCGGCTTTTCTTAGAAACTCATACCTCTTGTTCAGCGGGGATGCTGCCGAATGGTATTGGAGTTTCAAGGAATCCATAATACGCCCCGATTGGAATTCCTTCTGTGCAGCTTTTTGCAACCACTTTGATGACGGCCTCACTGAAAGAGAATTGCATGAATAACTGTGGAAACGCAAACAAGGTGCTCATGAGTCATTCGACCAGTATCACATCAGTATACTACGCCTAAGCATTCGGTTACGAACACCTATGCCCGAGGACGAACTGGTGGAAATCATCAGGGGGAACATGCGTTGGTGGCTTCAAAACAGCCTCCTTCATGTGCCAATTTACGCCGTACAGAGATTATGCTTCCATGCTATGCCAGCTAGATGAACGGCGAAGAACGTTTCGTCCACAACATCGCATGACGGGACCTAATCTACGAAGCAAACATACTGCGGAGTTAGTAACAGCGGATCACGTAAATACCAACCCGACACACGTCTCAAGGAGCGGAGCACCCCTGGATCAAGAGTTCGAATTAGCAACGGACCAACCTTTCATCAGCAAGTCCGACGGTCTGTTGGAACTGCCGACAACCACGACACCGGTTCCCTGCATGTTCAGTGGAACCGAAGGACACGTACGCATCAGATTACACAAATTGCAAGTTACGAAAAAACTTGCCAGCGAGTGCTGCAACCAGCCATCGGCACTCGTAAAGCCTGAACAAACCGATACCGAACCCATTGCTATGTGCAACCAAGCCCCAGATTCGACCCAGCTTTGCTGATTTGCACCGCCAAACATAGTTCTCCTGAGTTCCGCAGCCGACGTCACGCGTTTTTGCTCCGGACGCACAGGGGCATGGTAATGAAATGAGGGTCCCATGGTATGTTAAGCCCTTCAAACTCAGACTGTGGGATTATCTAGCTACTCGTCAGCGCATCTTCAATAAAGAGATGGTCATAACAACTCCTCCGCGAGTTATTGAAGGACGATGTTCACCCGTACGCGTCAGTACACATCCTGCAAAAGCGACTGGTAGGCTTAATTGATACTGGAGTCAGTGTTAACTGCATAACCAGCCGATTTCGCAGGAGAGGTCCTGATGACACACGCAGACCAAATTCAGTATTTTACTACCTGGTTAAGCACGGCGGACGCAACTGGTCACTCCGAAGTGGGGAAAATGACGACGCATGTCACATTTAAAGGGGCGTTCAAGTCTCTGGAATTCAACATTATACTCCAACTAACACAGAATCTTTACCAGAGGGTCGACTTTGTTCGAAAATTTAATTTGGCCCCGGCATTATTTTCTAATACGACACTTGACTCTGCTGCCACGGTCCATGACGCGACCTTAACTTCTCACTCACTTCGACATGCACTGGATGCGAATCAACAACTGCGACTTGACTCGGCAATATTGGCTTTTCCATCGCATGAGAAGGAAGGTTTCGGCAGGACAACCTTGATGTTTCACACAATAGATGCGGGGAATACTAAACACCTGAAGCAGACATTTTGCCATATCTCCGGCGAAGGAAAAGTCATTATATGCAGAAGTTTATCAGATGTAAACATTAGACGTGATCAAAGAATCGCAGAGCGCATGGGCTTCACCGGGCACTTCAGTTCTCAAGCCGAACAAGGTCCGGCTATGCTTAGATGCCCGGCGTTTGAATGCCGTCACTGTCAAAGACGCATATCCTCTACCGTTGATTGAGGGCACCTTGAGTCGATTACCCGAAGCCCATTTCATCACGAGCTTGGACCTCAAAGACGCTTACTGGTAAATCCCATTAAATCAAAGAAAAAGACAACCTTTATGGTCCCTGGTCACTCACTTTACCAATTTGTGACCATGCCATTCGGACTGTGTAATGCTCCTCAAATAATGACGCGCCTTATGCATAAAGTGATACCACCGCATTTAAGGTACTGTTTATAACCGAGACGTTTGACGAACATATCGGCCTGCTTCAGGAAGTGGCTTTGCACATCCGGAAAGCAGGCTCGACCCTCAACATACAGAAGAGTCAGTTCGTAATGACGGAAGTTAAGTATTTGGGTCACATTATTGGCCATGGCAACATCAAAACCGACCCGGACAAGACACAAACGATTGATGCTTTTCCACTGCCCAAGACCACCAAGCAGTTACAACGATTCCTAGGTTTATGTGAATGGTACCAACGATTCGTACGTAACCACGCAACCATCACCACACCCTTGACCGATATGCTGCGTAAGGAATGGAAGTTCGTCTGGGAAGGGCCCAGCTTGCGAGCCTTTGAAGAACTAAAGAAGAGTCTGACAACGGCCGCTCTCAATCCAATGCGACGCTAGTCAACATGGGGTGGGAGCAGTATTAGTCCAGGTCACGCAAGACGGCGAAGAGATGCCAATAGCCTTTATGTCTCACAGGTTGAACCCAGCCCAGCGGAATTACATGGTCTCGGAGCAGGAATGCCTGGTGGCGGTGTTGGCGGTGAACCCCTTCGGAATCCTTATGGAGCATGCGTCCCTGAAATGGCTGATGAGCCAAACTGATCTCCACGGCCGTTTGGCTAGATGCGCCTTGGAATTACAGGCGTTTGACTTCACGATTTGACACCGGAAAGAAAGCCAACATATGCTACCAGACACCTTGTCAAGGATGTTTGCCCTGGAAGGTGCCGAGTTGGCCCAGAAGGACGACAGCATCCTATTGATCAACCTAGACTATCCCGCCTTCAAGTCGGTAGGTTACACTTAGCTGATGCAAACTATAAAGAGCCAGTTACCACAGCTGCCAGAACTGCAGATGATGAAGGGATTTATATACAAGCGGATGGGAGACGCATCCGGAGACCCCATACAAGAAGAGAAACAGTGAAAGTTGTGGGTGCCCGGAGAATTGACCAACGATCTTATTAGACGTGCTCATGACTACCCATTGAGTGCGCAAGGTGGATACGGTCATGCGCTTCGGCGGCTAAAAACCTATTTCTTATGGCCTTAAATGGCACACCAAATAAAAGCGTATGTAGCCGCCTGTGAATTGTGCAAGTTCACTAAAGCACATAATACTGTCCTTCGGCCTCCGATGGGTAAGTTTGAACTACCTGAGCGTGTATCGGAATCCTCGTTCAACTTCTGGTCACACGGGAGCAGTCGTGATCCTGTACCAATTGTCCGAATTCCCAATCATTGAGCCAATTCGTAACATTCACACCGGCCCGATAGTCAGCTTCCTGAAGAAACGCGTCTTCCATGTGTTTGGAGTACCGGAAAATGTTGTCTCCGACAACGGAGCCGAGTCCACCTCGGAGTCGACTAAGGGTGTCCGGACTTGTTCCAAGACTTCACGTCTAGAATCGATGAGAGGTTGGTTCAGATTTCCTTTGGGAAATCTCAACGTTTGAGTGTTGTTAAAGCAAAATCATTACAAAAGCCCAGTCAAATCGCTTAAAATAACCCTAGATTGTACTCTCATCTAACGCGCGAAATCCGTTGACCGAAAATGTTGGTAGTTTCTGCGTGACGGGGTTTGCGGGTGGCTTGTAGGCATTTTGCATGGACGTCGTTATAACGGCCGTAATGACTGACGCGAGGGTTCGTATTAGCTCGTCCGTTGCCATCGCCATTTTTTCGCGATACTATTCACTCTTCACTTCTTTCCTTCCTCTAACACTTGGTCATATCTTTCTTTCTTCTGGCCCTTGTTCATTTCTGACAAAATTTGTTCTGTTTATCAAGATGTAACTGACGATAGACAATCTTAATTTAAAAGAGAGTCTTTACTGATACAAATTATTACCCATAAAATTTCGTGGGGTTCGTTTTAGAGCGTCACAATTTGAACTAAGAATGATGTCCACCGTGTCTATTTGACGAGAGATGACATGTGGAACATGTGGAGAAGAGAATGCCTTCATCTTTCTGTAGTGTTATTGCCTACAGGGAAAGTAAACGGATGTTTTCACTAAAATCACGGTTTAGAATTAAAACACAGAATTACGATTATTCGCCATTTATTGAGTGAGCTGTTTACTGAACGACGCTCTTAGCAAGAGTGACAAACTAATGGAAAATTAGTACATAATAATTAATGGTACGTAGTTATGACGTACAGATGTCGCTTGGTTCTTCGCAGATTCGCTACATTTCTCGATGCTAGCGCCATCTACCAGTGATATGGTGTGACCACGATTGGCGCGAGAATCAAATCCGAAGTTTTCAATACGTACCGCCAGGGACCTTCGGCTTACGGGGCAAGTGTTCTACACTCCAAAGTTATTTATTTATTCATAGTTGGTATGGAAATGGTCTTCGATTCCCCTCTAGACTTCGCCTTCTGTAAATTTTGTCGGTAATGTTCACTTCTACTCTTTGAGTTTTTTTATAGTTACTGATTAGTTTTTCATGTTTAAAGTGTTCCTAGACATGCGTGACTGTATTGCTATGAGGTTTACTTTTGGTTTTAATAAAGAATACACTAGATGAAACTATTAAAACCAGCTATCAAGTGCAATCTAAGGTATTCTAGATGATTTTCAAATATTTTTGAAGTCTCAATAGCTTTCGGAAAAAGTACTGAACGCTCCAGATCTTAAATTACTCAACATCATTGAAAATTTAGCTTACATCAGTGACGTGATCAATCAGTTGCACTGGGAATTGCTATAAAGAATTAGTGCGTCACGTAAATGCTTCACTACATGCACTTGAGGTTTCACAATCAATGGTCAAATAGGCAATTTTTAACATAAATTCTAATGCTTACTCATGTATTATTAATTTCGTTTTATTGCATCATATCAAGCTAAGGTCTCAGGAACTGCACTATGTAGTAGTAAACGAGTTATTACTACGATAACTATTGCCTAACCTTCCGGATTTAATTATCTACCATACTGAAGTTAATAATTATAATTAATATCTAATTGGTAAGGAGTAAATATCAAGATAATAAGCTCGATAAATGGTTCAAAGTAACGTTTCATGTTCAAAGCATTCCGCTTCCACCGTGTCTTCAGTTTCATAATGCAGAAAACAACAACTTAAACATTCAAACTCATCACTATTCAACATGAACACGCTTTACTTTAACTAAAGTAACACTTTCAAACATGATTGCTTTTTATTTCCTACCTACAAATTCCATTTTTATTTACACTTTGGATGTGTACATACTCGTATGCATTCCACGTACCACAAACTAGATTGCTCCTCAATAAATTTCATTGCGCATCCGCATATCTGCATCGGATCATTTAAGAGCCGTTTTAGATATTTTTTCGCAATGATTATCATCTTTAAAGATTTTTTTTGCACGATCTATAAAAATTTGAAACTCGGCTAACAACCTGTTAATTAAAATTTACTACCAGTTGCGTATCTAATTTACTTCACTCAATGCGTATCCAATAGGTAAATGTATTTTCCGCCAAAGATACTTTTGAATTTACGGCGTCTACGGCTTTGTTACTGTCATTAAACAGTGAATGCAATGAAGTTGGAAAAAGTGAATGGGTCCAAATGATGCTCATTTTTAGGGTTTTGTAAAATAATTTTACAAAACCCTACTAGTTTCGCGACCAGTCTGTCCGTCTGTCCGTCCGTCCGTCCGTCCGTCCGTCCGTGTGTCACAGCAGTTTTTCTCGGAAACTACTTGAGCTAGAAACATCAAATTTTGTGTGCAGGTGTAAAGTGGTGATCTCTTCAAAGTTCAACTGCAAAAAAATTTTATAAAGTATTTAAGGGGGTCTCCCCATATAGGGGAGTGACCCCCCGAAAAAAAATTTCATTGAAGGTAGCCAATATGGGTATCAAATGAAAGGTCTTGATGAGAACTTTTCAAAACAGGTCTTAGTTTGGCAAAAGTTGCTTCGAGGGGCGCACAGGGAGGGGAAATGCACGAAAAATTTGTGTCCCCCCCCCTCGCGATTGGACACCTGTGATCCGAAAAATCTGAAAAAAATCAGAAATGTAGGCCTTGGTGAGTACAACAACAACAAATACGTGAGAAGTCGCAATTCACTCAACTTTGTTAGTAATAGTATGATTTATCGATTTTATGTTTTCTTGAATAAAATCTCAACGGTACCCTTAAATTTAATGAAATTCAGTATGTAGATGTATATTTATAAGATTAATCTATCCTCAAAGTTTCATAAAGATTGAATCGTATTTAGTGAAGTTATAGCGGTTTGAATTTTCCTGTATTACTATGGAACAATATGCGCTGCATTTATTACTATGGCAACATATGGCTATGGAACAACATGTGCTTTTTACCGACTCAGACACTACTGTTTTGCTAGGATTTGCATGAAAGTTTCAGGAATGATAGATGTCATGTATATCTTTGAGAATCGGTTCAGCTAGTGGTATCAGTAATCGTAAAACAAAATAGTGGCTGTTTTTAATGCGAATATTGAATAATTTTGAGTTATTTTTTCCCAACTTCAACGTTTAAGGTGCATGCATTGAACACTTGATTCAATTTAATGAATGACTGAAGATGAGTACCTACAATTAATGCTCATAAGTGAAACAAGTCAAGGAGGTGGGAGAGAGCTCCTAGCAAAAGGGTTTTGTAACCATTCTAGGATTCGAAAAAATTGGCCATTAATCTTTGATAACAGTACAGGAGAGTGGCCCCTGAAAAAAAAAATTCATCAAACGTAGCCGATATGAGTATGAAATAAAAGTTTTTACGGGAGCTTTTCAACACAGTTGTTAAACTGTCAGTTTTTGCTTCAGTGGGGGCACAGGGAGGAAATACATGAAAAATGTGTTTCCTCCGTCGCGGATGGACATCTGAAATAATTATCAAGGGAGATATTTATGACCAAAAACCTCAGAAGTCGAAATTCGTTCAACTTTGTTAATAACAGTATGATCTTCGTATTTCATATTTTCTCCAATAAAATCGTCTTTGACATGTTTCTTGATTTGATTCGATCTGGTGACTGCATTTTGTAAATTTAATACAAAACCCTTCTGACATGAGCGTAGGTCTGTTTACCCAACTTGTTTTGACAGATTTACTTTCGAAATTGAAAATGAATTTTTTTTAGTCTCGGGAAAACGTTTTAAGAAATTCTCAAGAGATGATGCATACGTTTGATTGTGATTAATTTGATTATCACAATATTGATAAAATTTCTCAGTCTACCGTAAAAAACTCAGCTCTAATCCAATTCATGGTAAGTACATAAAAATGAAATGATTCGGCAAAATTATACCCAACAGATACTTTTCGAAAAATTTTGTAGATGAAATCAAGTAAAAAACTTAATTTTCAAGATATCACCGAAGAAACAACGATTGCACTGCATCGAGGGGAAAAGTGAAAATACCCAAAAAAGATACAAGATAAGAGAATCCGTAAAAATTGTAACTGTTTTTTGTAGTTTTTTTCATTGGTTTTCCTGTCAATGACCATGATCATGACACTCAAACTCATTCCGCCGAATAAAAGAAAAAAGAAGAAAGAAAAAGTGCAACCATCATCTCGATTCAGGGTTCAATGCCTGCGATTTATTATAGATTTTGAATTAATTGTATAAAACAGTCTGGGCTGGATCGGTGAATCAATTACATAACGACAGGTTGGTAAGATGCAAATTTTTAATTTTTTTGTACTATACCGGATCGATGAAAGATATATTTAATTATTGAAGCTTGTGGACGTTTTTGTGCTGATGTTATCAAGACAAGTATCCCGGAAGCTACGTTGCTATATACTACAAGAGATCATTGATGCACGGCTTCCACCCAATGCCAATTGTAATGATCAACTCAATCATATAAACCCTCCAACGTTTTTTCGCCTAAACCAACAATTCATTCATACATTCACTCTCGGTACAAATTGCGCTCGAAACAAAATCGAACTAAAATTGTTTGTGAAAGTATTTCCGATCCAATTACAAAGAGGTGTTTAAATACTTGAATGACTTCAACGAATCGGACGACGCCAAGATGGATTATAAAATCGATTTCCGTTGGTTTGTACTAAAATTATAGCCTTAGGCCTTATAAGTTTTTAACCAAGGAAACAATTTCCTTGTGAAAATTTCTGATAGCATAATTTTAATGAATCGATCGCGTTTATGATCCGTCTGTTATGCAGTTGGTATACTCGTGGTAAGCTTGAAGACTATTTATGACTGCAGGGAGTCTTTTATGTGCAACAACATGCAATTTACTTATTATGATGATACCCAATAAAACGGCTTAGAGTTTTATTGAGAGTTTCAAGCCACTTAAAATATACTTGGCTTTTAATGCTAGAAAAGCCGATCATTTATTGATCTTGATGTTATATTTTGATGCTATATCTTCTTTTTTTCCTTGAGTTTTATGCCTTACCTACGTAAATGGCAGAGGGTTTGGCTCTGGAGCTCACAATCTCATCCTTGGGACTAGGCAATGTAGTGGAAAATGACATTGCAGGAGGTTGTTTTTTTAACTCTATCACTTAGGGGCGGTGAAATCTCCTCAGGGCTAGATATCTAAATCTCTTTCTAAATGATAATCAAAAGATATATAATTTTTAGGGTTTTATACTAAAATACAAAACCCTATTGCAATCACGACCTGTGTCCGTCCATCCGTCCGTTTGTATGTCACAGCACTTTCTCTCCGAAACTATAGAGGCTACAGCCATGAAACTTTGTGGAAAGGTCAGAAGTGGTGACTTCTTGAAAGTTCAAGGGTGGAAAAATTTTTTCAAAGGGGTATTAAGGGCGGTCTCCCCATATAGAGAGGTGACCCCTCAAAAAAAAATTTCCACCATTGGTAGCCGAGTAGGGTGTCATTGGAAAGGTCTCAATGCGATATTTTCAAAACAAGTCTTAAAATTGCCTTATGAGTACCGAGGGGGGCAGGGGAAAGGGAAATGTACGAACTTTTCGCGTACCGCCCGTCGCGATTGGACACCTTCCATCCGAAAAACCTGAAAAAAATCACGAATGTAGGTCTTTATGAGTACAATAACAACAAATACATGAGAAGTTGAAATTCACTCAACTTTGTTAATAATAGTATGATTTATCGATTTTATGTTTTCTTGAATAAAATTTAAATGGTACCCTTAAATTCAATAAAATTTGGCAAACAGATGATTATTTATAAGATTGATCTTTTCTGAAAGTTTTGTAAAGATCGAATAGTATTTAACGGAATAATGGTGATTTGAATTTTCCTGTATTACTATGGAACAATATGCGCTGCATTACTATGGAAACTATGGAGTCAAAGTCAAAGTCAAAAGCGCTTTATACTGTAAGCATCGATTCATGGCCTATTTTTTCGAATCCTAGAATGGCTACAAAGCCCTTTTGCTAGGAGCTCTCTCCTGTCTCTTCGACTTGTTTCAATTGTATGTACTCATCTTCATGATACCTATCATTCCTGAAATTTTCATGCAAATCCTAGCAAAGCCGTAGTGTCTAAGTTGGTAAAAAGCGCATATGGCTCCATAGCCATATGTTTCCATAGTAATGCAGGGCACATAGTCCCATAGTAATACAGGAAAATTCAAATCGCTATAACTTCGTTAAATACTATTCGATCTTTGTGAAAATTTCAGAAAAGATCAATCTTATAAATAGTCATCTGTTCGCTAAATTTTGTTGAATTTAAGGGTACCACTTAGATTTTATTCAAGAAAACATAAAATCGATAAATCATACTACTACTAACAAAGTTGAGTGAATTTTGTCTTCTCATGTATTTGTTGTTGTTGTACACCCTACTCGACTACCAATGGTGGAAATTTTTTTTTAGAGGGGTCAACTCCCTATATGGGGAGACCCGCCTTAAACCCCTTTGAAAAATTATTTTATCCTTGAACTTTCAAGAAGTCACCACTTCTGACCTTTCCACAAAGTTTCATGGCTGTAGCTTTCATAGTTTCGGAGAAAAAGTGCTGTGACATACAGACGGACGGACGGACGGACGGACGGACGGACGGACGGACGGACGGACAGACGGACACAGGTCGTGATTGCAATAGGGTTTTGTATTTTAGTACAAAACCCTAAAAATGGAGATAAAAAATCTGTTGAGAATTACAGGGGCATCGCAATACTATCCACTATACCAAAATTATTTGAAAAATTGATACATGATAAGCTCTCGACCTTTGTAGATCCACTCCTTAACGACCAGCAACATGGTTTCCGTAAAAGTCGCTCAACTGCTACTCATCTTATAATCTTGGTTTCCGATGTCCTTAATGCCATGGAAAAAGTGCACCAAGTTGATGCAGTATACACTGACTTTAGTAAGGCTTTCGATCAAGTAGATCACTCTATATTAATAAAAAAATTGCAAAACTTTGGAATCACTGGGTCTCTTCTAAATTGGCTTATACCGTACCTTTCTCATCGCAGTCAAACCGTAAAATTTCAGGGGTACTATTCAAAGAAAATCAGAGCATCATCGGGTGTTCCACAAGGTAGTCATCTCGGACTTCTTCTATTTAATATATTCATATCTGATCTATCAAAAGACTTTGCCGGCACTCCACATCTACTCTATGCTGATGACCTAAAAATTTACCACGCTATTGGCTCACAAGCTGAAGCAATGTTCCTTCAGACTAAACTTCTTTGCCTTCAACAATGGTGTGAAAAAAATAAACTCAAGCTCAACGAAAGTAAATGTCAAGTTATAAGTTTTTCCCGTAAAAGAAACTTGGCTAAGAATACCTACGTCCTTAATAATGTCGAGCTAGTAAGAGTTGAGTATGTTAATGATCTTGGTATAACCTTGGATCTGAAACTTCGTTATAATTTGCATTACGACAAAATTTTAGCAAGGGCTAATAAACAACTAGATTTTATTAAAAGACGTGCGAAGGAGTCCATGAATATATGGGTAACAAAATCTTTATACACGGCCCTTGTTCGCCCGATATTAGAATATGCAAGTATTGTCTGGGACCCTACCTTCGAAGTACATTCAAATAGAATTGAGTCCGTCCAGAACCAGTTTGTACTATTTGCCTTAAGGAATTTATACGATCCCAGACAATTTCCTACCTTACCTGAATACACACAAAGGCTTAAGCTATTAAATCTAAGTTCTCTGTCATTAAGAAGACAAATCTCGTCGTGCTGTTTCACCTTTATGTATATTGAAGAAGGCACTCAGATTGCATCACTCTCCATGAAATCTAATTTTAATTGTGCGTTGAGACAAACTAGGCACACTCCTTTACTCAAAGTGACGCAGCATAGAACTATTTATGCAGATAATGAGCCTATTAATAGATGCTGCAGAACATTTAGTACTATGAAGAATTGCTATACACCAGGCATTTCGAAAGCCACTTTTAAAACCAACCTACTTAAAGCCTTGAATCCTTAAATATCCTGAACTGTAATTTCTCAACCAATCCCCCCCCCAAATTTTTGTTTGTTAATAAAATTAAATAAATATTATGAAATGTAATTGAAATTTTTTTTGGATCTTGTTTGGTTAGTGAATTAAATAAAATAAAATGTGTTTCCTCCCTCGCGAATGGACACCCGTGATCTAAAAAATCTGAAAAAATTATCAAGGGAGATATTTATGGGCATAACAATAACAAATACCTCAGAAGTCAAAATTCTTTCAACTTTGTTCATAATAGTATGATCCTCGAACGTTACGTGTTTCTTGATTTTATACGTTGCTGGTTACTGCATTTTGTAAGTTGAGTACAAAACCCTTCTGACATGAGCGTAGGTCTGTCTACCCAACTGGTTCTTTATTAGAATGAATGCGGTACAGAGGCCTTATAATATAGAAGGTGTCGCCAGGGCACAAATTAGCGGATTGGGCGAGTCATTTGCTTTTGCGATTAATTTATCACGGCGCTTGTAAATTGGACTAACGCCAGCAAGTCTGTGTAGTTTTTCAGAAGAGAAGTAAAACGGTTTATTAAGTACCATTTTTAGGTATCTATTTTGGGTGATCTGAAGCTTTGTTGCTGGATATTTAGCATATTGAATCCAGGTAGGTGAGCCGTATATGATGATCGGTTGGACTACGATTTTGACGATGAGGACTTTATTTCTGGTGTTGAGAGGCGAATTACAATTGAAAAGGGGGTAAAGTGAGAGCACAGTCTTAAACACTTAGCAGTTAAAATGCTCAATACGACTTCCGAAAGTTAGTTTTTTGTCGAATATAAGTCCAAAATAATTGAGATCCTCACTCCAGAGAATAGTTTGCCCTAAAAACTTTATTGGTCGCCTGTATAGGTGAGCAGACTTACGCTTCCTGGTGAAAAATATTGACTTCGTTTTTGCAACATTAATTTTAATTTTCCATCTAAGGTAGTATTGATAAGTAAGTTTTAATGCCGTTTCAAGGCTGGTAATAATGGAATTTGGATCTGCGCCTATGTTGCATTTGCAAATGTCGTCTGCGAAAGCTGCAACTTGGCAGATTGGTAAGAAAGAGAAATCAGACGTATAGATATTATATAGTGATGGGCTTAGGCAGGAGCCTTGCAGAACACCGGCAGTAATACTTTATACTGGGGAAGTGCTTTCCCCTACTTTGATCTGGAACTTCCTGTCAGTTAAAAATGCTTGTAGAAGGTTCAATAAGTATGGAGGAGTGTTATATTTCTAAATTTTATAGACCAGAGCATCATGCCAGACTGTACCGAAGGCTTTTTCTTGTCCAGCGTCACCAAACCCACAGATAATTTATTATACATCAATGCTTTGACGCCCTTCGTAACACGAAAAAGCTGATGCCCTGTCAAATATCTTTTTCTGAAGCCGAATTGGGAATCAGGTAGGATATTATTGCTAGCCATTAAATCATTTAATCTTTTTATGACTACTCTTTCAAAGAGCTTACCTAAACCTGGTCGTAAGCTAATGGGCCTGTAGTTTTCGGAAGAGTGCGGATCACTTCCAGGCTCCAGGATAGGTATAACTAGAGCTTGTTTCTAGATGGAAGGAAAGAAAGAGAGCCTAAGGCAAGCGTTGAATAGGAGACATATGACGACTTTTTCTTTTTTGGGTAAATTTTTAAGTACTTTACTCTCTCTTCGTTGTTATTTATCATCAAATATGGTAACGCATGAAACTTTCGTTTATAAATTCTATTTAAAAGTCTGGTTGTAGTCTAAATTTGATAGCATGTTGTTCCATCGGAAATTCCGGAGCTCCTTAATTTTATTCTGAATTGCTAGAGTGAGGATATTAACACCAATTTCGAGAGACATAATCTGGGTTTTTTGCCATTCACGCCGCAAAGAATTTCGTTTTCTTATTAGATTATAGGTTTCTTCATCAAATTCAAAATTATAAGAAGCTTTTGATCGATTCGGGACACTACACTCAATAGCTTGTCAGATTCTTCAATTTGCTCTTCACATACTGAGGGAGTATTGAGCGATTCTATCGTTCTTGATGTTAAGGTCACTCCGGAATTCAGACCATTTTGCTTTTTAGGGTTTTGTAAAATAATTTTACAAAACCCTACTAAAATCGCGTCCTGTCTGTCCGTCTGTCTGTCCGTCTGTCTGTCCGTCCGTCCGTGTGTCACAGCAGTTTTTCTCGGAAACTACTTGAGCTAGAAACATCAAATTTTGTATGTAGGTGTAAAGTGGTGTTTTCTTTAAAGTTCAATTACAAAAAAATTTTATAAAGTATTTAGGGGGGGTCTCCTCATAGAGGGGAGTGATCCCCCGAAAAAAAAATTTCATTGAAGGTAGCCGATATGGTTATCAAATGAAAGGTCTTGATGAGAACTTTTCAAAACAGGTCTTAGTTTGGCAAAGTTTGCTTCCAGGGGCGCACAGGGAGGGGAAATACATGAAAAATTGGTGTCCCCCCTCGCGATTGGACACCTGTGATGTGAAAAATCTGAAAAATTTCAAGAATGTAGTTCTTGACGAGCACAACAACAACAAATACGTGAGAAGTCGCAATTCACTCAACTCTGTTAGTAATAGTATGATTTATCGATTTTTGGTTCCCTTGAATAAAATCTTATCGGTACCCTTAAATTCGACGGAATCCAGTTATAAGATTGATTAACTCTGTAAGTTTCATAAAGATTGAATCATATTTAGCGAAGTTATAGCGGTTTGAATTTTCCTGTATTACTATGGAACAATAGGCGCTGCATTTATTACTATGGCAACATTTGGCTATGGAACAACATGCGCTTTTTACCGACTCAGACACCACAGTTTTGTTAGGATTTGCATGAACATTTCAGGAATGATAGGTATCATGAATATCTTTGAGAATCGGTTCAGCTAGTGGTATCAGTAATCGTAAACCAAAATAGTGGCTGTTTTAAATGCGAAGATTGAGTTATTTTTTCCCAACTTCAACGTTTAAGATGCATGCTTTGAACACTTGATTCAATTTAATGAATGACTGAAGATGGGTACCTACAATTAATACTCATAAACGAAAAAAGTCAAGGAGGCAGGAGAGAGCTCCTAGCAAAAGGGCTTTGTAACCATTCTTGGATTCGAAAAAATTGGCTATTAATCGATGATAACAGTACAGGAGAGTGGCCCCTGAAAAAAAATTCATCAAACGTAGCCGGTATGAGTATAAAATTAAAGTTTTCATGGGAGCTTTTCAAAACAGTTCTCAAACTGTCAGTTTTTGCTTCAGTGAGTGCACAGGGGGGAAATACATGAAAATTGTGCTTCCTCCCTCGCGAATGGATATCTGAAATAATTATCAAGGGAAATATTTATGAGTATAACAATAACAAAAACCTCAGAAGTCGAAATTCGTTCAACTTTGTTAATAATAGTATGATCTTCGAATTTCATGTTTTCTCCAATAAAATCGTCTTTGACATGTTTCTTGATTTTATTCGATCTGGTGACTGCATTTCGTAAATTGAATACAAAACCCTTCTGACATGAGCGTATGTCTGTTTACCCAACTTGTTTATAGCAGTAGTATGTTTTCGGTGCATTACTATTACTTCTCGCCATTTCTAAGGAAAATATTACAGGTAGGTGAGGAGATGAGAGGGCTTGCAATACACTCAGCTCGAAAAGTGTAATATTTTGGTCTCTAAGAACGAGATCCAGAGTGGAACCAACTCCACGCGGAGGGTAGAATGTGGGTTCTTTAGGGAAATGCACGTAGACATTTGCCTCTCTGGTGAGATTAAATAAAATATGCCTCATTTTGTTGTTTCGTGTGCAATTCTAGTGCCAATGCCAAGCGTTCAGGTCTCCGCCAAGTAGAAACCTTTGCTTAGCTTTGCTAAGCAATTTCAGATCTCTTCTGTAAAGTTCAACTTTTTCTTGGCTTAATTTGGTCCGAGGAAAGTAAACATCGTATAATTTTATATTTGGTTCTTGAATAATAACGCTTATATTTTCAATTACCGATGTTGGAGTTTTAGGCAATACAGAATGTTTAATTAACGGCTATGGGTACGCCTCCGCCAGTTTTATCAACGCAATCATATCTGTATATATGAAAGTAGGGATGCTTAAAACTATCATTTGGCCTTAACCAAGTCTCCGTTATCACAAATATGTCTACATTATTTTGAACAGCGAAATTGAACGCTTCAGTATGTTTATTTCTAATGCTTTGTGCATTCCAAACTAGTACATTTAATTGTTTATCAATATAAAAATTTTATGGATAGCTCTAAAATAACATTAAACTATTCTTGTTTTCTTCTACATTTACTTAAATTAGTAATTAGTTAATGAGAAAAGGTCAGAAGAGATTCGGGTGAAAAGAGGATGTCGCATAAACTATTTGTAGATTGGGGTTTTTGCTTGAAAGCCATACTGTAGAACATAGGTGGAGTGGTTGTTGACTTAGCAAAATTTCCTGACTTTTTTCCCATTAATGTTGCATCGCTGCTGTCTCGGCTTAGGGTTGGCATATGTGTTGGAGCTTTCGTCACCAAAAGAAAATTTGTGCTTGTGATATCGAAGCTGCTTGTAGTTCTCTGAGCAGGGATTGGCGAACTTTTTGAATTTTTTCCTCGACTATTTAGCTTTTGTTTCAGCTGTATATAGTCCATTCTTGTCTTGCAATCAAGAGAATTGGGGTAGTGTGCTTCTTTGCAATTGCTACGACGAATTTCATTACGTTTCTCTTCTTTTAGTATGCATTTGCTATAATCATGCTCACACTACAAATAGTGCATCTTGTGGGAAGATGGCAGTAAGATGTCCCATGCCTAAAGCGCATACGATTCCTACATTGTGTAGGGCCTTTCCGGCTGCTTGTGTAAAAGCTCCATCGCACAATCGTGTTCATCATCGTCTTGACTTTGTTTAACTCGGTCATTTTCGTACCCTTTTGTAGATATAAGAGATAGTAAATGGTTTCGCGATCTCTTAATTTGGGGTTGAATAATTTAATATCAATAGCATTAACATATTGTTCTGTTTTAAGAAGCTTTTTTAGATCTTCTGGGGAAATTTTATGCAACCCTGTTAAAACTACTTTCAAGTGATTGTAAATCTGCGCGTCAGAATGTGAAACAATTCATTTTCTTAGCTTTTAAATGTCTTTCCATGGTATCTTATCTTCCAGATTGGTAATGAAAAGCCTCATTATCATCATTAACATTATTTTAATTGAAAAATTCGTTACATACAATTCTTAAAGAATGATGTCTATCGTGACGCGAGGAAAATTAGTAAATGTTATTGGAGGGACTCTCACCTTAGTCTTTACTTCAACCTTGGGTTGTTGATGGCTTACATTACTATCTGGAAAGATAGCTTATGGCAAGAATCTGTTGGAGTTCGATGAGCTGGATGCGGGAATTCGCTCTATTTTAAACTTGTCACGGAGAAAATTACCCGCCCGGGAAGATTCCTGGCTTCTTTTCCTGCTTTGAGCAGGGTAGGAGATTTCAGACGCACGAGAACTCAATATGTAACTTGAATTAACACCAACAGAACGTATCCAACAAAGAAAAAGTTACTGTGAATAGTTACTGTGAAACTCAGAATAATAAGCATACATAGTAACTATGTAAATCAAACGTCTGCTTAGCTCAAAGCTCTAAGCGAAACTGGAATCATAAGAACAGCTTCCTAGTCAAAAGAAAATAGCGTGTGATATTTTTTAGTATCGCTAAGACAATTTTCACTGATAAAACAGTGAAAATGGTAGGTTGAATCAAATCCCATAGAGAAGAAGAATGGAGGCCAGAGAGAAGCAAGATTTTACTATGGCAATTACTACAAGCAGCTGCTGTACGAACATGGCCAGGATTAAACCTTACTTGAGTCGATAATATTTTTTTGTGGTTTGGAGCTGAAAGCTATTTGAGGCGCTACTATTCAAAAGGCAATATGTCCATTTTACATGAAAATGAGTTAGATACCTTATTTGAGAGCTGAAAGCTAAAGGTATAGTTTTAATGCCTCAATTCGCACCAGAGAGTGGTGATTGCCCTTCATTTTTAATCTACTGTTTGTACACGGAAAGAAAAAAATTCTAAATACATAGAAATAAATTTCTTATAACAAGAAAATCAATTTTTTAGTATTTTCTTCTTATGTCAATCCTTTAACGGTCCATTGAATCAATAAAATAACATATTGTTACATGCACGAATAATTCTGCGAGCTACTGTTGCAATTGTTTTCACAACCATTAAGAACCTTATGATCAACAAAGTGAATTTACTCGAAACCACGAGAACCCACCAAGCATGATCAACATCTGAAAGTGACGTCACTCCATTCATTAAGCTGCTCGAATATACTAGGTACCTCCCGGCAGAACATTTGTCAATGTACGAGAAACGGGTTGAATGGCTACAGACCCTATATAAAGGCGAGATGAATGAATGGGGGGATCATTCATTCAACCGCGATAGTAAAAACTGCGATAGTGTGTGGAGTGCGAATTGAAAAGCGATCGAGTAATAGTAATGTGATTTTTGTTGATTGTTAAGTGAAGACAGTTGTTAAAGAAATTTATAGACAAAGTGAGAATTAAAATTGTGAAATAGTTAAATGAGTCATTGTGCATTTTTAGTAAATAAATGAACTCTTTTAATTTAATTTAAAAGACATTGCGTTTTCACTTTCCCGGAACATTTAAATCCTTGGCCGCGAACCATAACACGCTACAATATCAAGTATTCTAAACTTATTTTCATAATAGCATCATTTTTAGGGGTTTTGTACTAAAATATAAAACCCTATTGCAATCCGTCTGCCCGTCCGTCTGTCCGTCCGTCCGTCTGTATGTCACAGCACTTTTTCTCCGAAACTATAGAAGCTATAGCAATGAAACCTTGTGGAAAGGTCAGAAGTGATGACTGCTCGAAAGTTCAAAGGTGGAAAATTTTTTTAAAGTGGTTTAAGAACCACACCTCCCCATATAGGGAGGTGACCCCTCTAAATAAAATTTTCAGCATTGGCAGTCGAGTAGGGTGTCATTGGAAAGGTCTTATTGAGATCTTTTCAGAACAACTCTTAAAATTGCCTTATCTGTACCGAGGGGGGGGGGGGGGGGGCGGGGCAGGGGAAATGTCCGCACTTTTCGCGTACCCCCTCCCCCTCGCGATTGGACATCTTCCATCCGAAAAATCTGAAAAAAATCATGAATGTAAACCTTTATGAGTACATCAACAACAAATACGTTAGAAGTCACAATTCACTCAATTTTGTTAGTAATAGTATGATTTATCGATTTTAAGTTTTCTTATATGAAATCTTAGCGGTGCACTCAAATTCAATAAAATTCAGCACATAGATGACTATAAGATTTTCATTAAGATCGAATGGTATTTAACGAAGTTATAGCAATTTGAATTTTTCTGTATTACTATGGAACGATATGCGCTGTATTACTACGGAAACATATGGCTTTGGAACAACATGCGCTTTTCACCGACTTAGACACTACAGCTTTGCTAGGATTTGCATGAGAATTTCAGGAATGATAGGTATCATGAATATCTTTGAGAATCCGTTCAGTTAGTGGTATCAGTAATCGTAAAACAAAATAGTGGCTGTTTTAAATGCGAAGATTGAATAATTTGGAGTTATTTTTCCCCAACTTCAACGTTTAAGGCGCATGCTTTGAACACTTGATTCAATTTAATGAATGACAGCAGATGAGTACCTACAATTAATACTCATTGGTGAAACAAGTCGAAGAGAGCTCCTCACAAAAGGGCTTTGTAACCATTCTAGGATTCGAAAAAATTGGCCATGAATCGATGATTACAGTATAGGGGAGTGGCCCCTGAAAAAAAATTTCATCAAACGTAGCGGATATGAGTATCAAATGAAAGTTCTTTATGTGAGCATTTCAAAACAGTTCTTAAACTGACAGTTTTCACTTCAATGGAGGCACAGGGGGGGAATACATGAAAAATGTGTTTTCTCCCTCGCGACTGGACACCTGTGATCTCAAAAATCTGAAAAAAATTATCAAGGGAGATATTGATGGGCATAACAATAACAAATACCTCAGAAGTCAAAATTCGTTCAACTTTGTTAATAATAGTATAATCCTGGAACATGAAGTGTTTCTTGATTTTATTCGTTGCTGGTTACTGCATTTTGTAAGTTGAGTACAAAATCCTTCTGACATGAGCGTAGGTCTGTCTACCCAACTTGTTTTATTATAAGAGCTGACTTCGCGATTCCAGAATTTGAGAATTTATACAGAAATTTAGGGTTGAATGATGACGAGGAAGTTATTTCCTAGCTAGTTTCTAGTATTCAGAAAATAATTACTCTCTTCAAGAAAATATTTCTCACAATTACCTGAAAACTAGAAATTTAATCAATAGGAAAAATTTTCTTTTCTAAAATGTTTTAAAAATCAGAAATAATTTCTGATTCTCCTGGACATTTTTGTTCAGTTGACTTTGTTCAGTCGTCGGCGTTATTTGTTATTAAGCTGCGAATACTATCAATTGTGTGATAAGTGTGACAATTGAATCTTCATTTTAAACATTTGGGCTGGTAAGTAAAATGTGCTTTGTGTCTAGTGGTTTAATAAAAGGCTACCATTCAATTGAGTATTACCTGGGTATTTTTCAAGGTCAATAGGATACAGAGTTTATTCTAAATACCAGCTATCGAAATCAGCTTACCTGAATGAGTAGTGTAATATCATCTGGGCAAAATTTCATATATTGTTAGTTGGGAGCAGTGGGAAAATTTTAATTTGAACAGAATACAGAAAATTGACTTCAACTCATGGTCCATTTGATACTTTTTCTGTTCAAATTTTTCCGCTATTCTAAATTAAAAATAATATAAATTTTGCCTAGATCACTCACATTCAGCTGATTTTGACAACTGGCGTTTGGAACAGACCTTGAATTCTATTGATCTTGGGGATTTTCTACAAAATTTTACACGGCAAACTAGTTTAAGTCTGACCAAATATCAAGCTTTTGATTTTCTCATGAAAACGCGGTTCACTCACATCATGAGTAGGAATATACAATATCGTTATTTAGTTATATCTATATCCCTGAAGATACCTATGCCGTTATTTAGTAATTTTGCTGGTCCTGCTAATAAGGCACTAATTTATGGGAAAATGCATTGATACAGAAAGGCATTTTAAATTAAATCCAAATGAACTGATTTCGGAGGAACTCAAGAATGCATACAGTTCAGAAGAAATATGATTTTTTTCCTGTGATATCACTAAGATATGCTTCTTCATTCAAATGTAGTTTATTCAAAATGGAAGAGAATTTCAATATTTTGACATCATTGGATGATGTGTACTCCACTATCAAACCTGAGCAAGTTCATCACGGCAATGAAAATAGCCTGCAACATGATGGGCAGTTATTATATGATGTGTTAGTAGAGTGGGGAATGGAGTCTGAGGTAGATTTATTTATAAGTAAGAAAGGTACTTTGTTGTGGAGTTTTTAATACGAAACATTGAAATACAGGGTCAGAACAATAAGTAACCGGACTGACCTCAGGAAATTTTTATTGGCAAAATATGTACAATTTTTCTTTAGAAATCTTCAAAGTCGTCCCCATTGGCGTCGATAACACGCTGATACCGGATTTTCCAATCCCCGAACGCTCCCTGGAAGTCGGCAACCTCGATGCTGTCTAGAGCCCTCGTCGTAGCACGTTGAACGTTTTCCAGAGTCCCGAACCGCGTCCCCTTAAGGTGTCTCTTGATCTTGGAGAACAGAAAGAAGTCCGCTGGTGCCATATCCGGGCTGTAAGGAGGCTGTGGCAACGTTGTTCTCGTTTGTTTCGCCAACTGCTAGGTGACGAGCAGGCAGTTGTGCGACGGAGCATTATCGTGATGGAGGTTCCACGAATCGGCAATCTCCGGACGGACTCGGCGAACCCGGGCGGTTAGTCGACGGAGCACCTCTCTGTAGTACTGGCCGTTTACAGTTTGGCCGGGTGGCACAAACTCTTTGTGCACAATGCCTTTTACGTCAAAGAAAGCAATGAGCATCGACTTCACCTTCGATGCCGCTTCGTCTCAGGATCGTATTCGAAAACCCACGTCTCGTCTCCTGTAATAACGTGGTTAAAAAACTTTGGTTCGGTTGCTCGAACGTACGCTCCATTTTCACTCCGACGACGTAACTGAACACGTACTCCGCTCTCGCTCGATGCTATCTCTCCAAGCGCTTGGAGGCAACTGCTGCAGCCCGGTTCCCTTTACCCAGACCCCCACCACTACAGCACCAGATACCAGTTAGCAGACGCTTTGACGGCGCGGGGCAGGCTCAGTCCGGTTACTTATTATACAGACCCTGTATATCATCCCATAGGATTTAGAGAAAATTTACCCCCGTAATATAGGCTTATTAGCAAATGCCCGATATAATTTATTGAAATGGCATAGGGACAATGCAAGATATATGTATATTTTTAAAAGACACCTACGATTTCAGGAAGATCATCAGTAAAACACGCGTTCCTTCACTACAATGCTCACAATTCTTCCAAAATCCCCAAATCGTTGTTAGCCCAGTCATATTAGGGCTTTCACCTCGGAATGAAAGATAATAAGCTGCAAATTGGTATGAACCTTTGTTTTGTCATTCTAAATGTTGTCTCAAAAGTCTAAATCGTTATCGTGTTCGCGTCTCAAGATATTCAAGGTCAAAGGTCACAAAAATCGGTTTTTCGCGAATATCTGGCTTCCTATCGGTTAAATGAGATTTGCATTTATTATAAAAGTTGTAGGCTATAAAATTCCCTACAACTTTTGTTTAAACTTTTTTTCATACGACCAACCGTTTTGAAGGTAGAGCGCGAAGAGTGCACATCGTACAGTCATATACGGCCTAATGCAAGGTCAAGCGTGAGTTATGGTTATCAGTACGTTATAAAGTCAATTATTTACTTGGAAATTATAATTATTAAACAATGCCTATTATTTATGTACTAACTATTAATTATTTATATTTAATTAAAGTAAGTAACTTGATTATTTATATATAATTATTCATATTTAACTATTTAAGTATAAAATATTATTAATTCTGGATTATGTATTTTAGTTTTATTTTAAGTTAAAATGATAGTAAGAGTATATATTTTACACATATTTTTATTTATTATTAAATGCGGCATAATATACATTTATCAAAATGTGAGTTCAAATATCAAAAGTATCTTTGTTGATTTTAATTGTAATGAAATTGGAAATGGAAGCTAATTATCTTCTTCTTGTTCGTCGTCTTCTTCTTCTTGTCGCTCAAAAATGTTCGATTCATTGTCATCATCCTCATTATCTGTCATGTTCATCTCCAAACCTTCCAGAATATCGGGATCATATGTATTTTCTTCATCGGGATTACTTGGATACAGTGAAGCGTTGAGGCAAGCTTGTCCGTTGCACTGGCCGCAAGCTAAAGAACATTGTAGCCCTGATTTTCTGCATCCACAGCGGGAACCACAACCATTTTTGCAATTGCAAAATATTACGTTTAGTAGTTCGGCTGGTGCTGGAGGTAATAACGTTCGTATGGGCTCCAGGATTTCATTTTCAAGCATCCAGCCCCATTCTTTAGGTTCTAAGTCCTTCCCTAACCACGTTTGAATCTGGTAGTAGACACGTTTTATGTGTTGATGAGCTGCTACACTTGTTGGTGGAAGTGTTGACAGTTGTACAGGTTTATTTAGTTTTGTAAATTTGATGAATTGCGTGTAGCGGAAATGATCAATGTTGTCCTCAGATTTTGGAGCATTATATAATGCCAACAAGATGCGCACTCCATTTTCTAATAATGTTTGTTTTGGGCAGTTTTCTTGTTGAAATACTTCCACCAGTTTATCTAAATCAGGAATTTTTTCCAATGCTCTAGTAACAGTTTTTTTTCCTTTTTTAAATAGCGCAGAAGTCGTGTCACAGCCACTGAATGCGTGTAAAAATAAAATGTGCTTTTTAGTACGAGGATATTGGTCAAAACTTTTAGTAGAGTTACTTACTTTAATTAAATATAAATAATTAATAGTTAGTACATAAATAATAGGCATTGTTTAATAATTATAATTTCCAAGTAAATAATTGACTTTATAACGTACTGATAACCATAACTCACGCTTGACCTTGCATTAGGCCGTATATGACTGTACGATGTGCACTCTTCGCGCTCTACCTTCAAAACGGTTGGTCGTATGAAAAAAAAGTTTAAACAAAAGTTGTAGGGAATTTTATAGCCTACAACTTTTATAATAAATGCAAATCTCATTTAACCGATAGGAAGCCAGATATTCGCGAAAAACCGATTTTTGTGACCTTTGACCTTGAATATCTTGAGACGCGAACACGATAACGATTTAGACTTTTGAGACAACATATAGAATGACAAAACAAAGGTTCATACCAATTTGCAGCTTATTATCTTTCATTCCGAGGTTGACCCCTTTTTTTTTCCTAATATGACTGGGCTATGTATACATTTTTCGAATGAAACGAGAAACAACACCACCCACTATTCATTATGTTATTACCGAAATCATTTATCATTGAATACCCCTTTCGTAAATAATTCACCATAGAACAAACATTTAATAGTTAGTTTATTATTTACTTCTGTTCCTTTCCAAATGGAAACAATAATCATAGCTTGTAATCTGATACCTCCATTATAATATCTACAATCATTTTACAAGACAATTTCCCATTGAACTGTAGTCTGTATTTACTATTACAGTTTGTACACTCTGAACTAAACTATGTAATGTACGAGTATTATTCTTTAGTACTTACTGCTCTCGCTGCCACTTTGTATCGAATTGCTGGCACTTAATCCCATGGCTGATAGCTCTGATGGCTGCAATTTAATTTCCATTTCATGTAGACGAGAATTCAATGTTTTTGTGTGCATGAATAGAAATAGCGTGCACGACACGGCGATTAACGCGATAAATTCCGCTGATCTGTAATGCAAAATAAAAAGAGAGTGTTAAAAGGGAATTCCTTAATTGGAAGCAATAATGTTTGATGGAAGTGTTAAAGTGGTGAGGAGGCTTTGAAAGAACTATAATACAAAGGGCATGAACACATAAAGCTATATCATGCTTGTCTTCAAAAGAAAAAAAAATCAAGTCTAATTTTGAAGAAAAATATCCACTAGACGAGGTTTTATTGTACTTTTAAGAATATTTTCGAATCAAACTTTTTTATTAAAAAAAATATCAACATTGGAGACAACAAATGAATCAATTAAATTTTATACGAAGCATATAAAATCGCCTTGACCATAAGCTGCTTTACCTATAAGCGTGCCTGGACAGTTATTTTCCATGTAAATTAACATATCATATCTAATTTGAATACCTCTCATGAGTCAAACATAAAATTTGATACTTAAAAGAAACGTCTCTTCAAGATAAACATGGGATTGCCATAGCCAGCAAAGCTTCATAAAAAGCACAAACCTACCACGCAAATGAGAGAAGACTTTCGCCAACCACTTCCTTTCGCTACTTGAACAATGCTCTCATAATTCACGGCGTTCGTGGTTAAATTTAAAGTGTACACTTTTATGCTAATATTTTCTGCTATTTTCAACCCAACACCCATTCAATGCTAAATTATAATGACATTAATTAGCACCATTAAAGAGGTTCCTTCCTACAAAGCTGTTGGGTACATTTGAGCAAACACAAGAAAGAGATTTTTCGGCCAGTTTTCACTTACCAAAATTTTATAAGCATACAAAGTGCGAAAATTCATGCTTATGTGAATCATTAAAAGTTTCATTCATGAAACATTTAAGGATTGAACTGTTTTGCGGCTCAGCAAAATGCAGGCAAATATTGTATTAGAAAAAAACATTCTTGAGAAGTTGTAGAGAAAGCCCGGCTCTTGCAACAACATGGGCTACATTAAAGTAGCTTTAATTTAAAGTGCTAATTGCTAATAAATAAACTTAAACTCCTAAGAGGTTTAGCTGGCTCGACTTCACTTTCATTATAATGGTGAAGTAAATATTATTTTGCGCCAGAAAGCATTAGTGGTACATTTTGGATAGCGTCAAAAGTAATTTAAAATGATTTATTTGTGTTCAAGTGGTGACTTAAGACTTTTCAAAGAGATGCGGAAGTAACAAACAATAATAATAATCTTTATTTCCCGTACGTCAAATATGCAGAAAAAACTTTACTGAGAGATGTGAATTAAATTCATTACAACCTCATAGCACAGATTTTAACAGAGATAGGGTTTCAAATAAATAACTTTTCAAACAAATAGCCTTCTAAAATTTAAGACTAACTTATACTTTTCTAAAGGATGGATCGTAGTAGTCTTTGCGTATAGACGTCTTTTAAATCGCTCCTGTCAAAAGTTTTCAAAAATTAAATTAATTTTTTAAAAAAACGTTAGTCCGAAGTTAATTTTTATCGGAAAAAAATCTTATATTGTCGAAGTAGTCGACTCAGGAAATTTCTATCGAATATTTTTACTTCGATTGGTTACGAAAAACAAATTCACAAAGAAAATTTCGCCGCTGGTATGGAGGAGCCCGACGGCTTCCCACCGTTGGGGCAACCTGGGGAAACGACGAATACGAAACTGCCGACAATCACCAAAAGAAAACATAACGAAGAAAACTCCGTAGATGGAGGGTGCAAGCTGCAAATAATAGCGGAGAATCAACAAATGGCCAAATTGCAAAAAGAAAATGATGAGCTAAGGCTAGAGATACAGTCCCTCAAGGATCTCTTCAAGAAAGAGATGAAGCCTCAAAAGATGCAGCCGCAAACTCAATGGCAACAGGTAACAAAGCCGAAGAAAAGTGCGAAACAAGCAATTCCAGAAGAAGTTCTAAGTGCTGGTGGCACCAACGAGAGCCAAAATTATTTTGCAGCGCTGGAGGGATTAACCGAAGATATGGAAATCGAAGAAAATATCGGAGGTAATTTTAATCAAGAAAATGACGTATATTTAAAGAAAAAAACTAAGGAGAATAAACCAGCCCGCAGTTCTGCTGGTTCCTCTGAAAAAGCTTCCAACAAGACAGAAAAAGTTCCTCCAATCAACGTGTTGGGACAAACCAGGAAAGATATGGTTAGGCTATTGGCAGCCGAAAATAAACTGGCCAATTTCGAAATCAAAAGAGTTGATGCCGAAAAATTAACTATAAGGACGAAATCACTGGTTGATTTCAAGTCAGCCAAAGATGCGCTGATTATCCGGGGAGGGTTCCACACTTCACCTATTCCCCAAAAAGTGAAAAGAATCAGACCTTCTTGTTGAAGGGTTTGGACAGCGGAGAGGATACGGTCGATCTTCTTCAGGTGCTCAAGGAGGCTGCACCAGATATTGATTTTGTTTCAATCAAAGCCTTTGCAACAGGAAGGTCGACCATAGAAAGGAAGAATCTACCACTTTACCTGGTACAAATTGCAAATAAGAGCAGTCCAATTGCCCTTCAACAAATAAGGTACTTGAATTTCAGAGTGGTGAGGTGGGAACGCCTCCAGAAAAGAGAAGTCAACCAGTGTTACCGGTGTCAAAGATTTGGACATTCGGCTGCCAATTGTGCCATGCACTATCGTTGCGTTAAATGCAAAGACGTTCATGCTCCCGGTGAGTACAAATCGGCTCAGACGGAGCCTAAAGAAAAATTATACTGCGTTAACTGCGGCGTTTTCGGTCACCCAGCATCATATCGAGGATGCTCCCGATATCTGGATGCAAAAGTTAAATTCGCTCCAAAGCAAACACAAGTACACCGTAATATCATACCTTCCAACTTCGCCAAGCCCGGAGTATAATTTGCACTCGCCGCTAGAGGACCAGCAGAAAATGCTGGAAATAATGTAAATAATGTAACTGGCAATAATGAGCTGCTTCTCAAAATTTACCAGCAACTTAATTCTTAATTGCAGAAAATTGACAAACAAGATTCAAAAATTAACTTTGCTTTTCAGCGTTTTGGTCTTTCAAATGCCTAATAATAACTTGTCATCCAGTCATATTCCCATGGATAGGCTTCGCCTCATATCGATCAACGTCAACTCTATCGTTGCTATACATCGACGTGATTATCTCCTTGAATTTGTTGTTAAGCAAAAGCCTGACATCATACTTCTCACTGAAACCCACCTCAATTCATGGCATTCCATGGAATTCAAAGATTTTGCATTCGTAAGAAACGATAGGGTAATAGGTGATGGGGGAGGTGGCACCGGGATATTGGTTCGAAGACCCTATTGTTTCCAAAATATTGAAAAAGTCGAATTCGAAAGCTTTGAATTTCTTGAAGTGTCCGTCATCAAAATTTCACTGCCAGGTGGAGATAACCTCTTCGTTATCTCTGCCTATGCAACTGGTCAAAATATTCTCAAGTTCAAGGAGGAACTCAATTCCTTGTTTGAAATACTCGAATTGAACAGGCTGCATAATTATTATATTTTTGCCGGTGATCTGAATGCCAAGCATATATGATGGCTAAACGCCACCAATAATCCAAGAGGTGTATTCCTGAAATCATGCATAACAGAGAACCACATTGAATACAGGTGCAACCTATATGGGTCGGAGTTCCCAACATACCCTTGGACAAATTCATATTGCGACCTCTGCATTGCTGACGCAAGACTTGAATTCAGCTTTAATAGTCCTCAACGGAAACTACAGGTGCTTCCTTACGATAGCGACCATAACGCAATCGTAATGGAAATCAATCATCAAAGGGATGATTTCTTCCTCATTCCAGTTCAACATGAAAACCATCGGTTGAATTTCAAAAAAACAGACTGGGGAAAGTTTCAAAAGAAGTTTAATCGGGAGTACCAGAAGCAATGTCCTCCTTCTGATGATGGCAACGCTTGCTCAATGGTTCCTAATAACAGAAATCTAACTGACGATGAAATAGATCTCTATTTGTCGAAGTTAGAGAAGCTGACGTTGGAAACGATTGAGAAAGTAGTTCTCAAGATTAAACATCGAAACAATATGGAAGGATATAAAACACCAACCATCGCAAGGTTGAAAAGATTGAAAAGCCTTCTTCTCACACGCATCAACAATATTTATCGACGATTTTTGGACTACAACCATCCCTCGTTGGCTTTGTTGAAATGACACCTGAAGAATGTCCGGAACTTAATCCGTTCATACTTCAGGAGTGAGGTCAGCAATCAATGGGCGGAAAAACTGAGGGGTATTAGCCCACAGGACCCAGATGGCGTTTTCGCGAAAGTGAATAGCTTATTCCACAGGAAGTCTCGAGTGAAGGTATCGAATCTTGAAGTCGCTAGTGATGAGATAAATCTTCTCGATAGAGCTGGTATCGAAATTGATAGTACGACTCCGGATAGAAATGGAAACAGGATTATATGTGATGGATTGCAGAAACTTGCCCTGATTGGAACACATTTTGAATTGGTTCATCTGCTAAACCCAGAGAGAAGGAATGAAATATTTTCAGAGGTCGTTGAAGCAAAAGTTTCCGACTTCAAATCAAGCCTGAACGGCCAATCAACTCTTCATTTCGATGAAACATTAACATCTGACCTCATACCGAGCTTGAATCTTATTGATTATTTTGTCAGCTATGAAGACTTGTGTTTCATATTTCGCAGAATAAACAACAAAAAATCATGTGGTACTGACGGTATTCCAAATATAGTTCTCCGACAGTTGCCTGAGGTTGCTATTAGGAATTATTGCATATTGTTCAACAACATGTTGAGCAATTCATATTTCCCAAATGAGTGGAAAAAGGCTAAGGTATTTCCGATCTTGAAGAAAGGAAAAGAATCTTCATGCCCTAAAAGCTATTGCCCAATCAGCTTGTTGCCTAACATCAGCAAGGTGTTTGAATTGAAACTCAACAGAGCATTAAACGCCCACATTGAGAAATATGAGTTGATGCTGAATTGCCAATTTGGTTTTCGTGCCAGGCATTCGACCATACATGCAATAACGAAAGTAACCTCAGACATCTGTTGAAAACTAGACAACAAAGAATGTGTTGGAGCATGTCTCATTGATATGGAGAAAGCCTTCGATACGGTGTGGTTAGATGGACTAGTTTTCAAACTTCTGCAGGACAGGTTCCCCAGACACTTTGTCGCCATGATATGTAATATGTTATACGGGAAATCATTTGTTGTAACTGATGGAAATCTGACAACAATGCGCGAATTCAAGGTCTTGAATGGTCTACAGCAGGGAACAGTTACTGCGCCCCTGCTTTTCTCAATATTCATTCGCAAGCTATTGAACAGCTTTGATTTTAATGTCTCGCCAACGCAATCATTGGTAGCGTTTGCTGATGATCTGATCATCTATACGGCAGACCGAAAAGCTACAATAGTTCAGAGCAATCTTCAAAAAATGTTTAATGATGTGCAGCTCTACACCGACAATTGGCGAATGAAAATCAATGCGCAGAAGTGCGAAACAATTTTGTTTCGGACAATGCTGCAGGGGGCCAGTCAAGACCTGAAACGTAATTGGAAGGATTTCCACATTATGGCTGGTGAGAGTAGTTCAGAACGGGTTCCACATAAATCCTGTGTTCGATACCTCGGTGTTCATCTCGATCAGTATCTGTACTATACTGAACATGTCAAAATCATGCTCAGTAAAGCACTAAAAGTAGTCATGACCCTTCGGTGACTCTTTCATTCCAGATACATTGATCAAAAGGTCAAAGTTATTTGTTACAAGACCCTGGTTAGGCCAGTTTTGACATACGGATGCCAGATCTGGTACAACCAGAGTGCTAGTTCAATGGAAAGATTAAGAGTTTTCGAAAGGAAATGTCTTCTTGCATGTACTGGTTTGTACAGAAAGCCTGAGACAGATTGGAAGCACTATATATCGAATAGAAAAATTTATCAAACCGCTCAAGTGACAAGAGTCGATATCTTCATATTGAAACTTCTTCGGAATCATATCGCAAGATCTGTAACTGTAAGTGAAAACCCTTGGATTTTACAGCCGTTCCACCCTACAGACGGGTATATTATGACTTGCCTCACCACTGGCTTCGTTCCTCCAGAAGCATTCGTGTATTTGGACATGAATCGATATGTTTTTGATTCTGACGGCGTCTCAATCATATATCACATATATAGACGGGCCACCGATAAGAAGATAAAATATCCTCCGAATCTGAGTTCACGAGACCAACAATTTCAATGGAGAAACTCATTTGCTAGATTCGTTGAGGCTGGTCGAGCTGAGATGGAACTATCTAGGTATTGGTGGCTGAATGACAATGTCTAAATTATTCGTGTTTATTTCTGTTTTTGTGCTTTTTCTCGTTACTTAGTTTTTTTTAGATTCATCTCATTATGGCTACATCTAGTGTTGTTTATTTGTATTATAAATTAGGTATAGGTTTCAATATAAGGCAATGTTTTTTTTTTTTTTTTGATTGAACTTATTTAGAATTAGGGTGTAACATATTAGGTATAGGATATAAGTTCATTGTTGTGTTAGTAGTATAAGTAATTTTTGAATAATGCTGGTTGGTTTTTTCTCCTTTTTCCAATTTAATCAAAAAATATGTAATAATCTTAATTAATTTAAATTTGCAAGTGTATTTTTTTCATTAATTGTGTTTAACTGATAGCGTATAAATTTAGAGAGCTATTCGGGCCATTAAGTTTTTTATAGTTTTATTGTTTGGAATTTGCTTTATGTTCTTTTAAGAATTTATAACGATTGGTATTAAATAAAGCGCTTTTGACTTTGACTTTATACTTTTCTAAACTAAACTAAGCTAGCTATGGCTGTGCAGACATGGATAAAAAGCGTGAAAACGAACGTAAATTGGCATTGCTTAGTGCTGCAACTAAATGATTGGAAGATATATGAGCTTCAGAAACGAATGCAAGTTCTCCCTTAGGACAAACTTCTTTTAGAGCATGCAGTTTCTGTATTGGAAAATAAAACGGCTTATTTAAAGCAATTTTGAGACATCTGTTTTGCATAACCTGAAGTTTGGTTTATTTTATTTTATTTCATGATTTCATCTTACAGATAACAAATCCAATACGAGGGTGGTCCAAAAAGTACCCGACTTGACTTATGAATACAGATAGTTTAAAAAAAACAATTTTAGCGATTGACAATACCACCTTTCAACAACTTAATATGGAAAATCCATAACGGCACATTTATTATTATTTTTTACAGACATCTAAAGTGAACGCTTTTAGTGAATTTGTAAATATGGAAAAAATCAGGCATCGTTTATGTGGTACAATACTTTCATTTAAAGTCTAAGTCCAACCGATATCAAAGCCGAATTGGGTTCTACTCTGAGAAAGTCTGCTCCTTCGTTTTAAACGGTCAAATACTAGGTAGCTGAGTTTAAGCGAGGTCGTACGAGCAGCAAAGATGAGCACCGCAGTGGTCAACCAAGTGAGGTCACTACGTCAGAAAATCCACAAACTGGTGCGCACGACAGCAGAGCCTGTGTGGTTTAGTGGCTAGAGCATGAACGCATAAACCGAAGGTCCCAGGTTCAAATCTCGTTGGGAGCAACGTGATTTAGTTCAGGGAATTTTTCGGACAGACTATGAGTGTTCACTAAGTAGTGATATGTACTGATTTGATCAGATCATATCATAGCTGAGCAGGCACACGGGAGCATGGTACTGACCAAACCAACTTCCGAAAAAATCAATACGGTCATGAAAATGAGATACTCTAACTATCTCTAAGCGAAGGCCCGAGAGGGGCTGTAGTACTACAAAGAAGAAGAAGAAGAAAGCAGACGTGGCAGGCATTTCAAAAAGTGCTGTGCATTGCATTTTGACCGAAAATTTGGACATGAGAAACCTGTGCGCAAGATGGGTGCTACGTTTGCTCATAATGAAGCACAAACAGCAACGTGAGGATGTTTTCATCGAGTGTTTGACAATGTTTCGCAGCAATAAAGCCGATTCATAATACACCTGAGACCAAGGAGAAGTCAAAGGAGAGATCGGCTCCAAAGAGGCACAGACAGTTCAGTCAGCTGGCAAGATCATAGCCTCCATTTTCTGGGATGCGCGTGGAATAATATTTATTGATTATGATGAAAAAGGAAAAACAATCAACGGCGCATATTATGCAGCCTTATTGCAGTGTTTGAGTGATGAAATCAAGAAAAAAACGGCCCCATCTGATGAAAAAGAAAGTGATGTTTCATAACGACAACGCACCTGTCTACACGTGCGCTATTACGATGGCTAAAATCAATGAATTGAAGTTCGAATTGCTTCCTCACGCACCCTATTCGCCAGATCTGGCTCTCTCGGACTATTTTCTTTTTTTCACATTTGAAAATAGCTCGGCGGCAAAAGATTTGCCAACAATGAAGAGGTGGAGCCTGCGGTTAGTTACTATTTTGACGAGCTTGACGGTTCTTACTATAAAGCGAGTACCGAAGGTATTGAACATTGTTCGGAAAAGTGTATCGAGCTGAAAGGAAAATATGTTGAAAAATAAAAAACATTTCGCAATTATTTACTGTTTTCTTTGTCGGGTCGGGTACTTTTGGGACCGCCTTCGGAACAAGGGGAAATAGAACAATAGTTAAAATAAAAACAATAAGCTTCCTGTGCATCAAAAAATTTGATATGCATTAGAAAAAAACGAGAGAGAGAGAGAAAGAAAAGTACAAACAGTTAATATTTTGCAAAGCAAAATTAGCGATCTAAAATTCAATTATGCAAAATTCGTTTGAAGGCCGTAATAGATTAGGGGTAAGGAACAAGCTGTAGATTGTTATGGTTTCTCAGGGGGCTTAAATTTGTTGAGTGAAAATACAGCTCTGTACGAGCATATGCAATTATAACAAGTTGGGTAGACAGACCTGCGCTCCCTTCTGACAGCTTTTATATTCAACTTACAAAATGCAATCACCAGCAACAACTAAAATTAAAGAAACATATCGAAGAGATTTGCACATTTAAAAAAAATCCATTGTTTCTCTATTTTCAACTAACAAAAATCACTCAAACCATGAAATCCCAAAAGCATTTGTGTCATCAATCTTATCTGAAATTGTAAAGAAGATCAAATCAAAACTGCAGTCTCTGGTTCGATGGAAAGTCCATAAAATACCAAAATAGTGTGTAATTGTTGTTGTTACTGGAGAAACATCAAATGTATATAACCTCCGTGAATAGGATACGAATTTCATCAAACTTCCTTAAATATCGAATTATGTTGGGTTTAAAGGCATCCATACGATTTTATTGGAGGGAATGCGAAATTCGAAGACCATACTCTTATTAAGAAAGTTGAACGAATTTTGACTTCTGAGGTATTTTTTATTATTGTACTCATTATTTCTCCCTTGGTAACTTTATCAGATTTTTTAGATCACACGTGTCCAAACGTGAGGGGGGAAACAGATTTTTCGTGTAGTTCTCCTCCTGCGCCCCCACTGAAGCAAGAACGGTCAGTTTAAGGACTGTTTTGAAAAGCTCTTATAAAAAACTTTCACTTGATACTCATATCCGCAACTTTCGATTAAATGTTTTTTTTTCAGGGGCCAATCCCCCTATACTGTAATCATCGATTCATGGCATCAGAAAATCTTTTTCGAATCTTAGAATGGTTGCAAAGCCCTTCTGTTAGGAGCTTTCTCTTGCCTTCTCGACTTGTTTCACTTATGAGTATTAATTGTAGGTACTCATCTTCAGTCATTCATTAAATTCAATCAAGTATTAAAAGCATGTACCTTAAACGTTGAAGTTGGGAGAAATAACTCAAAATAATTCAATCTTCGCTTTTAAAACAGCCACTATTTTATTTTACGATTACTGATACGACTAGCTGAACTAATTCGCATTACCTATCATTCCTGAAAATTTCATGCAAATCCTAGCAAACCTGTAGTGTCTGAGTCGGTAAAAAGCGCATAGCCATATGTTTTCATACTAATACAGTGCATATTGTCCCATACCAATACCGCTACAACTTCGTTAAATACAATTTGATCTTTGTGAAACTTTCAGGACGGGTCAATTATACGAATAGTCACTTGTATACTGAGTTTTATCGAATTTAAAGCTACGGGTATGATTTTATTCTAAAAAACGTAAAATTGATATATCATAGTATTACTAATAAAGTTGAGTAGATTTCGACTTCTCACGTATTTATTGTTGTACTCATTAAAGCCTTCATTCACAATTTTTTTCATATTTTTCGGGTGAAGGGTGTACAATCGCGAGGAGGGGTACGTGAAAAGTTCGTATATTTCTCCTTTCCCTGCCCCCACGGTACTTATAAGGCAATTATAAGACTTGTTTTGAAAAGATCTTGTTAAGACCTATCCAATGACACCCTACTCGACTACCAACGGTGAAAAAAATGATAAAAAGTCACCACCCTAAATCGAGAGACCCCCTCTTAAACCCCTTTGAAAAATTTTTTCACCCCAAAACTTTCAAGAAGTCACCACTTCTGACCTTTCCACACAGTTTCATGGCTGTAGCTTATACAGTTTCGGAGAAAAAATGCTGTGACATACAGACAGACGGACGGACGGAAAGGCGGACACAGGTCGTGATTGCAATAGGATTTTGTATTTTAGTATAAAACTCTAAAAATCAATAGATAAGTCTTTCCATTTGGAATTCCGACCATGTACGGGATCCGCCACGTTGACTGGCCCCTCTACATATGGGCTAGCCATCGGATGAGCTCCTACCTTGTCCTACTGTTACAGATGCCCTCTTAGGGATGCTTGACCTTCCACACCCAGTCATGGCTAAGGCATCAGTTTTTGGGCTTTCGATCCGGTTGTTGGAGGTGCGTGGAGCACCGCCCCCACCTGGATACCCCACTCATACTTTTGGACCGTGACCATCCATGGCAAGAACGAAATCACCTTACGTATCGCGCGCAACTAACTAGTTTTTCGTCGTCACGTTTTTCGTTGTAACCCCTTTTGGTAGGTTATTTTAATCATTGGCACCTTTTCTAATCGGTTCAGTTTTGACACTGATCACCCAAAGAACTTAAATAATTTGTAGCGGTCCCTTGTGCTGTGACAAAAGAACCCGCCCCATGAAACCGCAAAAGCCAGCTGGCAGGCGCACTTACGCGTCTCCAGACAAGGCCATTTCCAGCGTAGCACTAATACCGCTCGGTGAGGCAGTAGAACACCGCTGCAATTCTTTACGAACCCTTTAACATCCATTCAAATACCGCAAGCTCCATATAACACGATAGGCTTTATGATCATTTTGAAAAAACAACATTTTTAAGCGTATTGTAAAATTTGTTTTACAAAGCCATACTTATTTCGCATCCTATCTGCCCGTCTGTACATGCGTCACAGCAAGTTTCCTCAGAAACCATGGAGGCTAGAAACCTCAACTTTTGTGGGAATTTGATATTGATGGTCTCTTTAAAAATTGAGATCTTATAAAACATTTCAAATTTTTTTTGGAGTCTCCCCCCTAATGCTGAAGTGACACTTAAATTTTTTTTATTCAAATGTCGAGCTGGGTATCAAATAAAAGATCTTGATTAGAACTCTTAAAAATTATAGATTCGGGGTCCAAGAAAAGGCAACTGAACGAAAAATTTGTGTTTCCCCTCGCGATAGGACACCTTTGCGCCAAAAAAATCAGAAATAAATCACGGACGTAGGTCTTAATAAGTACAAGGGCTACAAATACCTCAGTAATCGAAATTCTTTTAACTTTGTTAACATCAATTAATGTCAATTTTTAATTTTCCCCCATAAAATCAAAACCGTAAACGTAAACTTCTTCAAACCTCGCATTTATGTAGATTGATATACGGTTCTCGTGTATCATAATCAAAGGAGTTATAGTTATTTGAGTTGTATGGAATCACAAAAATTATAGTACGTATTGATGTTGATACATACAGTTACTCCCAAAAGATCCGCACAAGTAAGAAATTTTCCTCCTTTCTCATTTTATGAGGCAATTAAGAACGGGAAAATTTTTTTAAACATTTTATTATGAGCAGAACATAACAGTCTTACAGATCACATGAATAAAATAGTTTCGCACTTTAAATATACCAAAAAAAAAGGAAATTCCACGAAAAAACATAAAATATCATCCCTCAAAAAGATCCGCACAAGAGCTAAATTGTAAAAATAAACAAAAATGTTGGTAAGCTAGTATTTTGCTGCATGTCCGTTTTGTTCAATGACACATTTTAATCGATTTGGCATACTGGAGATGATTTTCCCCAGGTATTCCACATCCATTTTCACCCATTCTTCGCGAAGCCTTTTCTCGAGCTCCGTTTTTGAACAAATTGGCGTGCTATGAACTCTACGGTCCAATTCATCCCAGATATTTTCAATGGGATTACAATCCGGTGACTGAGGAGGAGGATGAACCTCTTTTGGACAATTATACAGCTGCCATTCTTGAACAATGCGTGCCTTATGTTTGGGATCATTGTCTTCGTAATATTTGTACAAATCCAAAATGCCCATTTTAGCAGCCCTTTTTCGCAAATTTCCCTTCAAAATGTCTAAATATCGACGGGAATCCATGATACCATCTATAAATACTAATTCGCCAAAACCACGAGTAGATACGCATCCCCAAACCATCAAACTGCCAACTCCGTGTTTCACTGTAGGCCTAAGGTTAATTGGACTCAATTCTTCACTGGGCTTGCGCCACACCATAACACGTCCATTCGAGTAAAAACGCTGAATTTGCTTTAATCGGCAAAAACCACATCCTCCCAATAATTGACTTCATTTAATATCAATTCTTTAGCGCAATTTAAACGCTTTTTAGGTCTTTGTAAAAATTTTTTTTACAAAGGCCTACTAGTTTCGCGACCTGTCTGTCCGTCTGTCCGTCCGTCTGTCCGTCCGTCCGTCTGTCCGTCTGTCCGTGCGTCACAGCTGATTTCCTCAGAAACAATAGAAGCTAGAATGCTCAAACTTGGTGAAAAGGTCAGAAGTGATGGTCTCTCAAAACTTAAGGCCTTGACAAAAATTTAAAAAATGTTTAAGGGGGGTCCCCCCTAATAACGAATTGGCCCTTAAAAATTTTTTTTCATCGAAGGTAGTCGAGTGGGGTATCAAATCAAAGGTCTTGATTAAAACTTTTAGAATCTGAAATAAAAAAGTCATTTGATGAATTAGGGGGTCCACGGGAAGGCAAAATGTACCCAAAATTTGTGTCACGAATGTGGGCCTTTATGAGTACAAGGGCAACAAATACCTAAGAAATCGAAATTCGCTCAACTTTGTTAAAAATAGTATGATTTGTAGATTTTACGTTCTTGCCCATAAAATCTAAACGGTATCTTTAAACTTCTTGAAGTTTTGCACTTATATAGACTGACATAAGATATATATGTTCACAAAATTTAATTGAGATCGAATCATAATCAAGTGAGTTATAGCCATTTCAATCATATGGAATTATAACAACGATAACACGTGTTTATGGTTCATATCGGGTTTTCCAATAAGAGGTGTTATTTTGGTATTAAAAGAAAAATGCCATTTTTTAAAATAAACGATCGGATGTTTAGTTCATTATAAAGAAGAAGATATGCCGTTAATAGCAATGACTAATATTGGGCAAATAACTACCACGACACGCTTACAGGACCATATCCTCTTCATGAAATTTTCCATAACCAAATCGCAAAGTGGCTGCCCTATGTCCTCGATAGCCTCACGAATTTCATCTTTGAGATCTTGAATTGACGCTGGGCTATTGGCATAGGCCTTCTTTCTCACGTGGAAGAAGTCGCAAGGTGTTAAATCAGAAGATCTATTCAAAATAACATCTCTTATTGGAAAACCCTATATATATTTAAAATTGACTTAGGTACTTTTATTTTCTTTCAATTTTCATGAAAATTTCAGGAATAGTGTTAAACTTGAACATATTCAATCGGCAGAGCATTCAGAAAAATCATTTAAGCTAGATTAAAATGGCGGCTGCACTGTGCTTATGAAAGAAACTGTGCATCTTTTGTATAAATTTGAACGATTTCATATCTAAGTATTGGATGAATAATTCAAGTTATCGATTCACGCCATTAGAAAACTTGCTTCTAACCCTAGGATGTTTACAAAGACCTTCTGGCAACTTGTTTTCTATTAACTTCGCTGATTAATGGTTTCTTCCGTGCAACACGTCCATTGTATTAAGCATTTCTCAAAACTCGTCGAACTGTTTCACATCCTACTTTTTTCTTAAATTCTGCGAACACTTCACTCACAATTTTTGGAGCACTCAGTTTTGGATTTTTTTTTTATTTTCTGGACGATAGAGCGTTCTTCAAGCGTCGTTAGAACCTTTGGGCGACCAGGACTATGCTTCAAGTCTATTCTGCCTTCCTCGTTATACCTCCGGAGAATGTCGTGAACAGTTCTACGTTTCATGTTGAGGCTCGAGCATATTCCTGCCACATTTTTACCTTCCATATGGTTAGAAACCACCAACTGGATCTTCTCTGGAAACGTGTATTTGCCCATTTCAATTTAAAAAGCACAACGTTTTTAGGTCTTTGTAAATTTTTTTTTTACAAAGACCTACTAGTTACGCGACCTGTCTGTCCGTGCGTCACAGCTAATTTCCTCAGAAACTATAGAAGCTAGAATGCTCAAACTTGGTGAAAAGGTCAGAAGTGATGGTCTCTCAAAAGTTAAGGCCTTAACAAAAATTTAAAAATTTTTTAAGGCCTAATAACGAATTGGCCCTTAAAAATTTTTTTTAATCAAAGGTAGTCGAGTGTGGTATCAAATGAAAGGTTTTGATTAGAACTTATAGAACCTGGAATAAATCAACCATTTTATGAATTAGGGGGTCCAGGGGAAGGCAAAATGTACCCAAAATTTGTGTCCCCCCCTCGCGATTGGACACCTTTGAGCCGAAAAATCTGAAAATTATTCAGAACGTGGACCTTTATGAGTACAAGGGCAACAAATATCTTAGAAATCGAAATTCGCTCAACTTTGTTAATAATAGTATGATTTGTAGATTTTACCTTTTTGTCCATAAAATCAAAACGGTATCTTTAAACTTCTTGAAATTTTGCGATTATATAGACTGACATAAGACATATACGTTCACAAAATTTAATTGAGATCGAATCATAATCAATTGAGTTATAGCCATTTCAATTATATGGAATTACAACAACAATACCATTTTTAATATAACTGATGTTTATTTCATCATAAAGAAGAAGATATGCCGTTAATAGCAAAAACCAACATCAGGCAAATAACCTCTACGACACGCTTACAGAACTACGAGTATATCCTCTTCATGAAATTTTCCATAACCAAATCGCAACGTGGCTGGCCTTTGTCCTCGATAGCCTCACAAATTTCATCTTTGAGATCTCGAATCGACGCTGGGGTATTGGCGTAGGCCTCTTGTATCACGTGGCTCTAAAGGAAGAAGTCGCAAGGTGTTAAATCACAAGATCTATTCAAAATAACATCTCTTATTAGAAAACCCTATATAGCCATTAGAAAACTTGTTTCTAACTCTAGGATGTTTACAAAGACCTTCTGGTAGGAGCACTCTCCTGCTTACTCAACTTGTTAATCCTTCGTTTTACTTCTCATTTTGCGGTACATTTTCTATTTTTTGAGTAAAATTATCGAGCTGATGTTTTGTTCAATTAATAATATTTCCTTTTTCCTTTTGTATCATGGATTGAAGCATAAATTGAGAAAGAAGGAACATTTCTTACTTGTGCGGGTCTTTTTGGAAGTCACTGTATTTCATACCAACCGAGGTACTCTTATTTTCTTCTAGTGTTTAATTTGAAAACTTGTCTCGAGCCCTAGGATGACTACAAAGTCTTTCTGGTAGGAGCACTCTTCTGCCTATTCAACACACAATTTTATTGAGCACGACGGCCGTTTTGACGAATTCAGTTGGCATCAGATGCTTTAAATGATATGAAAATTTTATTTCTCCTAACGATGAATTTCCACCAAGACCATTTTGAATACTGTTTTAACCTGCCCAAACTGGCCGAATATACTGTGCCACCAAGTTCCATTTGTCAACCGATTCGAGCATCACCGCGACTTTGTCTTTTGTCTCCCTGTAGAGGTCTCTTCGCAGCCTGTATCATTTCGTAAACACAAAAACTGTGTAGCAGGCATTGTCTTCCTCTCCTGGGCAAAACCGACAATCGGGGACCGTAACTTACTAATCTTTTGCAGGTAAGACTGAAAACAACCATGGCCGTTTAAAAGCTGGGTTGGATAGAAGTCAGTCTCACCATGCCTTCGATTTAGCCATGGTCTTACATCCGAGATAAGGCACGCAGTCTACGTTCCCTTCGAGCGATTCACCCGAAACTGCTGCCAATCGTTAAGTAAGCATTGTTGCTTCTCACGGACAACCATCTCCTTTGTGTGCTTGCTTTGACACAAATAAAAAGCGTAGCACTCTGTAGCAAAGGAGGGTAACAGATATCACGCCTGCAACAATCCTTACCCCTGAATCAGAGACTGTGGGATACGAAAATGAGATCCTCAGTGCTCCTCTTCTCTGTACCTGTGCCAAGCGTTTTCGGTATACCTCCTTACTGAGAGCGGCGCCCCATATTTCTGCTCCGTACAGTGGCACTGACCCTATAGCACTCATCAAGAGATGTCTTCTTGATGGGCTAGGTCCCCTTATGTTGGCCATAAGTCGACTCAGAACCGATACTCCCGAAGCAGCCTTCTCCGACGTTACCCTGATTTGCTCAGAGCTCAGCGTTTTATTTGCGATTTCTTAAGATACTTAATGTCTATAACGACCTCGTACCTCTTGACCAATCGAATAAAATACCCTTTTTGGCCTGTGTATAGCTCACCATGGATCATTTTTTTCATTTTCCAGCGGTGTAGGTGTCATGATAATGATACCCGAAATTACATAACACAATAAAAGCCCAACCATTTGATACAAACATAACATATTTTCCCATTATCATTCGTGTTTTCTGCACCAAAGCTCGTACGACTCAGAGGGTAGATGTTGGCTGCAATATTTCTCGTGGCAAGGCTTTTATATGCATTTTCTTAATCTAAACATTTGTGCATTCTAACTATCCTTATTTATCCTTTTCAGGTAAATTTCTCGAGAGAAATTTACCTATTGCGGAGAGCATCATGTATATATATATATATATATATATATATATATATATATATATATATATATATATATATATATATATATATATATATATATATATATATATATATATATATATATATATATATATATATATATATATATATATATATGGGATATAACGAAATTTGTGACACGCTAGAGGTTTCAATTTTTCAATTTTTTCAGAAAAGGTGTATTGGGTTAATATCTCGGTTAAGTTCGTGAACCAGCTATATCGGCTGGGCAAAAACAAAATGGCGGCCGCTCAAAGGTCGGAAAACGTGAAAAATTTTGTTGTTGGAATAGTGGTCAAAGCTTTCAACAGATTTTCATGAAATTCGGCATTTAGATAGAAATTATGAGTATCTAAAGTATTTGGAGGTCAGGTCACAAAAAACAAAATGCCGGCCAGTTGAAACTCAAGACTTCAAAGGCTTCTAAAAATCGCAATTTTAATCGGATATATATGAAACTTGGTTTCAAGATATGCATTACTTAGATCTACAGTTTTTAATATTTTGGTGATCATGCATGTGCAAATTTCGAAATGGCGGCGTTTTAAATATGCGGTTTTTTCAGGTTTTTGTGGCCCTCTAGCGATCACATTTTCCAGCGGATTTTGATGAAACTTGAGATTATGGATCTCTGTACTATGTTCTTGCATTATGCAGAAAATCATTGAAATTGAATGAAAAATAAAAAAGTCGAAAATTTAAACCCAATATTTTTAAGCTGCCGTTTTCACTAAAAGTTGAATTATTTTGCCCTGTCTAGAGTGAAACTCCGATTTGAACGAGATTTGGAACATTGATTGATGAGGTCCTAGCCCACAGAGATTTAAAATTGTCCAAAATCAAATGCATGCATTCAAAATGGCGGCCCCCAAAGGTCAGGAACAAGCGCAATTCGCTATTTTAGAAGCAACTGAAATAATGAATTTTTTCATGAAAACGTTTTAAATGATTTATCTTGAACTTATTTATAAATCAGAATATTTTTTAAATATTGTAAAATATTTTTAACAGTACCCTAAAAAATTATAAAATCGCGACTTGTCTGTCTGTCCGTCCGTTTGTTCGTGTGTCACAATTTTTCTCGCAAACCACATGAGCTAGAATAAGGAAATTTTCTACGTAGGTCAAAAGTGGTGCCTCTGGAAATTTGCAGTGTAAGAACATATTTTAAAGTGTTTAAGGATGTCTCCCAATACAGGGGGGTGACATAAACATTTGTTATATTTCTTTAGCCCTATAGCAGCCAAGTTTCTCAACAGATTCCGATAAAACTTGAAATTATAAGTTATTAAGGCAAGTTAATTTAATTTAATTATGCGAATCGGATGACAAATAAAAAATTCGAAAAATTTACAGCTTAATAATTTTAGCAGCCGTTTTCAATAAAAATTCAAAATGACGGCCCCTGATGGTTCAGAAAAGAATCAAAAATGTATATATTAATGGCAATGCAAGTGCTGATTAAACTTTCATGGAAATCTTTTGAAATTAATTATTTGAGCTATTTAAGCCGACAAGTTATCACCTTTGTTTGACAACCACTGTCAAATGTATAAACAGCAAAAGTGAGAAGGGCGAAACGAGTATAAATATGTTTATAACAATTTATTACCCGCCGATTTTCAATATGTGATCCAAACGTGTGCAACTCAATTTAATTAGCAAAATATTTGCGCCTCTATGAAGGGTCTCCAAATACGAACGGTGGCAGATCCTTTCTGTTAATAAATACCCATGTAGTGCTACAAAAATTGCAATAAGAAGTCCAGTAGCAGATAAGCCAATTTCTTTTTCGAAACCTTACGCTACATACGAGAAATTTACCTTTCCGGCTGGTGCTGCCAACGGGGATTTTTTTCTTTTCTTCTTCTTCGTAGCGCTACAGCTCCTCTCGGGCCTGCGCTTCTAGCAACAAGCGCCTCTAACTGCCTCAGTCTATTGACCGCGTCCTCTAATTTTGAAATCTGATCAGCAATAAGCTGTCTTCGTCGGCCGAGTCAAAACAGCGTTTCCTCGGTTTCCCCACTGGTTTCCAGCCTTCAATTCTCCCAATGAATACCTTTTCGGGTAGCCATTATTCGTCCATACGATGGACATGACCAGCCCATTGCAGCTTCCGCAGTCTTACAATCGTTATAACCTCCAACTCGTCAAAAATTTCATAGACCTTATGGTTGTATCGTATTCGCCAGGGATCCCCGTCTAGTTTTGCTCCAATTATCCGCCTCAGGACGTACCGCTCAAAGGCGTTCAATATATTTGCGGATCCTTGTGTTTGGGTCCATGTTTTGCACTCATAGTATAGCACAGGTCATACCACAGATTTTTATGCTAAGAGCTAAGAGCTAGTGTACATTTCATTGGCACAGTAGGCAATATATAAACGGTATTTGAAACAGATTCCTACCCTTAATATAAATCCAACTCATGCAGCTTCTGTTACTAGATAGTAGACCGTTTTACGGTTGTATGTAAATGAATATAGAAACATTTTTACATAAGCAATTTTTCTTACAGTTTTTCCCCATGTTGTACTGAAAATTTTATTGCCTAGAAACCTTCCCAGATTTAGTATTAAAATTCAATCAAACTTGAATATTTAGTAAAGTTCTTTGAAGTAATATGGACCTGAAATTTACAAAAACCGAACTTCTTCTTTTTCAAGCTTACCATAAGTCGAATCACATTATAATTACTTCATTACCCGAAGCTACAACGACAAGTGGAGGACATGATCTCTACTTTTGCGGTCATGTTTATAGAATTACTAAATTAGCTGTTATTTCATTATCGCTCCTCCACAGAATGCATTCACGTTTCAGCCGGCCAACATCCACCATCAGAATTGTGGAGTAAGTGTCCAAACCGGAGCTCCGACACAGAACAAAAGGGTTGCATCCTGGCAAAGTTGGGGCGTCGAACTTTCGGCTTTAGGCGTCATTATGGTCACTATTGTAGCATCCTTTAGATACTCACACACTCGCCCGCCTAATTGCTAATTGCCTCAATATAAACATTTGCGGGCTACAAGATAATCATCCGATAAATGCAAATTAAATGATAGCTTTGTGGTTAAGTGGATTGTAGTGGAATTAAGTAGTCAACAAAAGCGAATTGTCGGACAATTAGAGATGCATCGAGCAATGCGTTCGTTACTTGCATTAGAAATGCATTCAAATGATGTGGGTGCAATATCTGATGTAGCATTTGGTGGCTAACAATAATTGCTTGAAAATCATGAGTGGCTGAATTTTATTTAGAAGCTTTATTAGTATTGTATAAGAATGATTATAAATTTAAAGATGAATTATAAATGATGAAAAAATATGTCCCTCATCTAATTCATGCAAGTTAAAGAAAAAACCTTCAGAGCTTTGTGAGCACCACAGATGCATTTCTACTTTTCCGCCTGCTGGCAAAAAGAGCGACAGAAGGAAAAGTTTTCTTTTAATCATGCAACAACAGCGCAACGACCAGCTTCCACTGTCGAGCAACTTCCTGCGAAACTACTTACCATCTGTAGGTAACTTCCCTTGCTAGCAAAGTATCTTTCATCTGTATCTTTGTTTTGTCTTATGTATACGAGTAGTATAGTGTACTTGACGATAACTGAACTCATAACAATTTTCAGAACTTTTTCCGGTCGTCGTTTTCACGATGAAGCATGGAATGAAAAACTTCATTCTATTCATTCATTTTCATGAATGTTCCATTCGAGTGTACATACGAGTAGATCTTTTAATCCACGTTGAGACCCACATATGTGCCTGCACACACTCCACCTGCAGTTTAAGTGCAATCGACATATTTACGGTAGAAAGACGTTACACTAAAATAAGATGCGACTGAGTTTTAACCAAGTGTAACGGCAATTCGGGAAAACTACGTTGGAGTATCTTAAATGGATTACAATCTATGTATCTGCATTGAGCGCGCGTGCATGCATACGTTTCGATAATGATGGGAATGTTTTCTCCACGAACCGTGCTCATAGGTGACAGCGTGCGCGCTGTCTGTAACGCTTTTTTTCGCTGATGACGACAATAATTTTGTTAATAGTTTTTTATGCACCAGTTAGTTAGATGCAGCAGTTTGATTATTTTATAGGAAAATAATAACATCTTGGAAAAACGGAGTTATTAAATGCGGTTTGGAGGGAAAGTTTGATTTGATTTTATCACTTCAAACACTTTGTTTAGAAAGGTTTAATACAAGAAAATCACCATTTTATTGAAGGAAAGTAAATTATGGAAAAAGTAATTTTACCAGAATTCCTAAATAATTGCTTAATGTAACTTTATAGATCATAAGATTTTAATTCACCAAAAATAGATACATATGAAAAGTTTCATATTGAGTAAAAAGAAGTTTTCCAATTTATGCATATAGAAGTCAATGTGATTTAAAGCCTGATAATAAAGTTGTTAGTATTCCGTGCATCTGAATGCAAAAATTTAACGCTTATAGAATCACTCGTATGTCCGTCTGTCACAGCCGATTAGCTCCGAGCCTAGAGCACCGACTAAATTTATATTTATTTATTAGAAAATCCTATTTACGGATTAAGTTAATCCAATTACAAAATAGGCGAAAATTAAGAAGATTCAAATACCAAATTAAAAGGAAAGTTACGCTAATCATTAATTTATTTATTTACGCTATTTTACAGATTATCTAATTACAAAATATAATATACAATAATTGCGACAAAAACAAAGTGAGCAACTTGAAACAAGAAAAAAAAAAACAAGAATATAAAATACTAATGAACTATTGGAAGCTAAGGAGAATATTATGCAAAATGTATTAAAAACGTTTAAGGAATGTAGCAGGGGACCCAGCTTATTTTAACGACGTGATACGCGTACTAAATATGAATAAAAATAAATATCGGTACGAGCAAAGGGCACAATGCATATGTCAGTTGAACGTGTTCGTCAAAGTCAAAAACGCTTTATTTAATACCAATCGTTATAAATTTTTAAAAGAACATAAAGCAAATTCCAAACAATAAAACTATGAAAAACATAATGGCCGAATGGCTCTCTAAATTTATACGTTATCAGTTAAACACATTTAATGAAAAAAAAAACTAGCAAATTTAAATTAATTAAAATTATTACATATTTTTTGATTCAATTGGAAAAAGGAGAAAAAACCAACCAGCATTATTCAAAAATTACTTATATTACTAACACAACAATGAACTTATATCCTATACCTAATATGTTACACCCTAATTTTAAATAAGTTCAATCAAAAAAAAAACGTTACCTTATATTGAAACCTATACCTAATTTATAACACAAATCAACAACAACACTAGATGTAGCAATAATGAGATGATTCTAAAAAACTAAGTAACGAGAAAAAGCACAAAAACAGTAAATAAACACGAATAATTTAGACATTGTCATTCAGCCACCAATACCTAGATTGCTCCATCTCAGCTCGACCAGCCTCAACGAATCTAGCAAATGAGTATCTCCATTGGAATTGTTGGTCACGTGAACTCAGATTCGGAGGATAATTAATCTTCTTACCGGTGGCCCGTCGGTATATGTGATATATGATTGGGGCGCCGTCAGAACCAAAAACATGTCGATTCATGTCCAAATACACGAATGCTTCTGGAGGAACGAAGCCAATAGTGAGGCAAGTCACAATATACCCGTCTGTAAGGTGGAACGGCTGTGAAATCCAAGGGTTTTCACTCACAGTTACAGATCTTGCGATATGATTCCGAAGAAGTTTCAATATGAAGATATCGACTCTTGAGACTTGAGCGGTTTGATAAATTTTTCTATTCGATATATAGTGCTTCCAATCTGTCTCAGGCTTTCTGTACAAACCCGTACATGCACGAAGACATTTCCTTTCGAAAACTCTTAATCTTTCCATTGTACTAGCACTCTGGTTGTACCAGATCTGGCATCCGTATGTCAAAACTGGTCTAACCAGGGTCTTGTAACAAATAACTTTGACTTTTTGATCAATGTATCTGGAATGAAAGAGTCGCCGAAGGGCCATGACTACTTTTAGTGCTTTACTGAGCATGATTTTGACATGTTCAGTATAGTACAGATACTGATCGAGATGAATACCGAGGTATCGAACAAAGCATTTATGTGGAACCCGTTCTGAACTACCCTCACCAGCCATAATGTGGAAATCCTTCGAACTACGTTTCAGGCCTTGACTGGCCCCCTGCAGCGTTGTCCGAAACAAAATTGTTTCGCACTTCTGCGCATTGATTTTCATTCGCCAATTGTCGGTGTAGAGCGGCACATCATTAAACATATTTTGAAGATTGCTCTGAACTATTGTAGCTTTTCGGTCTGCCGTATAGATGATCAGATCATCAGCAAACGCTACCAATGATCGCGTTGGCGAGACGTTAAAATCAAAGCTGTTCAATAGCTTGCGAATGAATATTGAGAAAAGCAGGCGCGCAGTAACTGTTCCCTGCTGTAGCCATTCAAGACCTTGAACTCGCGCATTGTTGTCAGATTTCCATCAGTTACAACAAACGATTTCCCGTATAACATATTACACATCATGGCGACAAGGTGTCTGGGGAACCTGTCCTGAAGAAGTTTGACAACTAGTCCATCTAACCACACCGTATCGAAGGCTTTCTCCATATCAATGAGAAATGCTCCAACACATTCTTTGTTGTTTAGTTTCCAACAGATGTCTGAGGTTACTTTCGTTATTGCATGTATGGTCGAATGCCTGGCACGAAAACCAAATTGGCAATTCGGCATCAACTCATATTTCTCAATGTGGGCGTTTGATGCTCTGTTGAGTATCACTTCAAACACCTTGCTGATGTTAGGCAGCAAGCCGATTGGGCGATAGCTTTTAGGGCATGAAGATTCTTTTCCTTTTTTCAAGATCGGAAATACCTTAGCCTTTTTCCATTCATTTGGGAAATTTGAATTGTTCAACATGTTGTTGAACAATATGCAATAATTCCTAATAACAACCTCAGGCAAATGTTGGAGAACTATATTTGGAATACCGTCAGTACCACATGATTTCTTGTTGCTCATTCTGCGAAATATGAAACACAAGTCTTCATAGCTGACAAAATAATCAATAAGATTCAAGGTCGGTATGAGGTCAGATGTTAATGTTTCATCAAAATGAAGAATTTATTGGCCGTTCAGGCTTGATTTGAAGTCGGAAACTTTTGCTTCAACAACCTCCGAAAATATTTCATTCATTCTCTCTGGGTTTGGCAGATGAACCAATTCAAAATGTGTTCCAATCAGGGCAAGTTTCTGCAATCCATCACATATAATCCTGTTTCCATTTTTATCCGGAGTCGTACTATCAATACCAGCCCTATCGAGAAGATTTATCTCATCACTAGCGACTTCAAGATTCGATACCTTCACTCGAGACTTCTTGCGGAATATGCTATTCACTTTCGCAAAAACGCCATCTGGGTCCTGTGGGCTAATACCCCTCAGTTTTTCCGCCCATTGATTGATCTATTTCATCGTCAGTTAGATTTCTGTTATTAGGAGCCATTGAGCAAGCGTTGCCATCATCAGACGGAGGACATTGCTTCTGGTACTCCCGATTAAACTTCTTTTGAAGCTTTCCCCAGTCTGTTTTTTAAATTCAACCGATGGTTTTCATGTTGAACTGGAATGAGGAAGAAATTATCCCTTTGATGATTGATTTCCATTACGATTGCGTTATGGTCGCTATCGTAAGGAGGCACCTGCAGTTTCCGTTGAGGACTTTTAAAGCTGAATTCAAGTCTTGCGTCAGCAATGCAGAGGTCCAAATATGAATTTGTCCTAGGGTATGTTGGGAACTCCGACCCATATAGGTTGCACCTGTATTTAATTTGGTTCTCTGTTATCCATGATTTCAGGAATACACCTCTTGGATAATTGGTGGCGCTTAGCCATGATGTATGCTTGGCGTTCAGGTCACCAGCAAAAATGTAATAATTATGGAGCCTGTTCAATTCAAGTATTTCAAACAAGGAATTGAGTTCCTCCTTGAACTTGAGAACATTTTGACCAGTTGCATAGGCAGAGATAACGAAGAAGTTATCCCCACCTGGCAGTGAAATTTTGATGACGGACACTTCAAGAAATTCAAAGTTTTTGAATTCGACTTTTTCAATATTTTGGAAACAATAGGGTCTTCGAACCAATATCCCGGTGCCACCTCCCCCATCACCTATTACCCTATCGTTTCTTACGAGTGCAAAATCTTTGAATTCCATGGAATGCCATGAATTGAGGTGGGTTTCAGTGAGAAATATGATGTCAGGCTTTCGCTTAGCAATAAATTCAAGGAGATAATCATTTCGATGTTTGGCAACGATAGAGTTGACGTTGATCGATGTGAGGCGTAGCGTATCGATGGGAATATGACTGGATGACAAGTTATTATTAGACATTTGAAAGACCTAAACGCTGAAAAGCAAAGTTAATTTTTGAATCTTGTTTGTCGATTCTCTTCGATAAAGAATTAAGTTGCTGGTAAATTTTGAGAAGCAGCTCATTATTGCCACTTACATTATTAACATTATTTACCACATTTTATGCTGGTCCTCTAGTGGCGAGTGCAAATGATACTCCGGGCTTGGCGAAGTTGGAAGGTAAGATATTACGGTGTACTTGTGTTTGCTTTGGAGCAAATTTAACTTTTGCATCTTGATATCGGGAGCATCCTCGATAAGATGCAGGGTGACCAAAAATACCGCAGTTAACGCAGTTGAATTTTTCTTTAGGCTCCGTCTGAGCCAATTTGCACTCACCGGGAGCATGAACGTCTTTGCATTTAACGCAACGATAGTGCATAGCAGAATTGGCAGCCGAATGTCCAAACCTTAGACACCGGTAACACTGGTTGACTTCTCTTTTCTGGAGGCGTTCCCACCTTACCACTCTGAAATTCAAGTACCTTATTTGTTGAAGGGCACTTGGACTGCTCTTATTTGCAATTTGTACCAGGTAAAGTGGTAAATTCTTCCTTTCTATGGTCGACCTTCTTGTCGCAAAAGCTTTGACTGAAACAAAATCAATATCTGGTGCAGCCTCCATGAGCACCTGAAGAAGGTCAACCGTATCCTCTCCGCTGTCCAAGCCCTTCAACAAGAAGGTCTGATTTTTTTCACTTTTTGGGGTATAGGTGAAGTGTGGTACCTCCCCAGAAATCAGCGCATCTTTGGCTGACTTGAAATCAACCAGTGATTTCGTCCTTATAGTAAATTTTTCCGCATTCACTCTTTTGATTTCGAAATTGGCCAGTTTATTTTCGGCTGCCAATAGCCGAACCATATCTTTCTCGGTTTGTCCGTACACGTTGAATGGCGGAACTTTTTCTGTCTTGTTGGAAGCTTTTTCAGAGGAACCAGCAGAACTGCGGGCTGGTTTTTTCTCCTTATTTTTGTTCTTTAAATATTAAATAAAATTAACGTCATTATCTCGATTAAAATTTCCTCCGATGTTTTCTTCGATTTCCATATCTTCGGTTAATCCCTCCAGCACTGCAAAATAATTTTGGCTCTCGTTGGTGCCACCAGCACTAAGAACTTCTTCTGGAATTGCTTGATTTGTACTTTTCTTCGGCTTTGTTACCTGTTGCCATTAATTTTGTGGCTGCGTCTTTTGAGGCTTCATCCCTTTCTTGAGGAGATCCTTGAGGGACTGTATCTCTTGCCTTAGTTCATCATTTTCTTTCTGCAATTTGGCCATTTGTTGATTGTCCGCTATTATTTGCATCTTGCACCCTCCATCTGCGGAATTTTTTTCGTTATGTTTTCTTTTGGTGATTATCGCCAGTTTCGTATTCGTCGTTTCCCCAGGTTGCCCCAACGGTGGGAAGCCGTCGGGCTCCTCCATATTAGCGGCGAAGATTTCTTTGGTAATTTGTTCTTCGTTACCAATCGAAGTAAAAATATTCGATAGAAATTTCCTGAATCGATTACTTCGACAATATAAGATTTTTTCGATAAAAATTAACTTCGGACTAACGTTTTTAAAAAATTAATTTAATTTTTGAAAACTTTTGACAGGAGCGATTTAAAAGACGTCTATACGCAAAGACTACTACGATCCATCCCCTTGAACGCGTTCTTGAGGTGGGACGTATGTAAAGCATTTCCCGAAGGTTGGATGAAAGAATACCGTGATATAATTTAAATAAACAGCACAGGTCTAAGAATTCTCTCCTTTTTTTGGGTGATGGAACGTTGAGGATCTGTATGCGCTCATCGTTTGAGCTGTAAAGGAGGTTATATTTGTAGAACAAAGAACGTGTGAATTTACGCTGTACAGTTTCAACAGCAGCCGATAGATTGGTATAGTGAGGAGACTATACTTGAGACGCATACTCAAGGATTGACCGGGCCAGTAGTTCAAATAGATGGACGCTGGTTGAAATGTTAAAAGACTTGCAGGAGGATTGTAAAATAAAACCAGCGACACGTGAAGTTTTAGTTGTTATGCATGAAATATGAATGTTAAATTTAAAACCTGGGTCAAATACTACTCCCAAATCTTTAAATTTGTCCCCAAGTGCAAACAGCGACCCATCAATCCGGTATTCATATAAAACTGGATGAATTTTATTGGTGAATCTCATGTGATAACATTTTGAAATGTTAAGAGGGAGTAAATTACCTTGACACCAATTTTGGGGATTGTCAAGATTATTTTGAAGGTATGAGCAGTCTTTGCTGGAGTTAATGAAACGATAAATTTTTAAATCATCAGCGTGAAGAAGACAATTAGAGGATAGGCATTGGGGAAGATCATTGATGAAAATGTTCAATAGCAAAGGGACTAAAATTGATCCTTGGGGGACAGTAGATTTAGGGCTAAATGAGGCCGATGAAAAAAAAATATTTCATTTAACAGTGAAGGAGCGATGGGATAAGAAGGATAAGATTCAAGAGAGGATTGAATCGGAAACGTGGAAAAATCGGAGTTTGTTAGCCAAAAGGCCGTGATCAACACTGTCAAAGGCTTTAACAAAAACGGTGTATATGACATCAACTTGTTGGCTCTTGTCAAAAGCAAGAGAGATGGTATGCGTAATCTCTAACAAATTAGTTACTGTCGAACGACATTTAATGAAGCCATGTTGTTCATTTGCAAACAGGATACTGATATCATCGTACATTGTGCTATGCACAATTTGCTCATGGAGCTTGCCAAATCAAGACAACAAAGAAATCGGACGATATTTCGAGATTCCACTACGATCTCCAGACTTATGGATCGGAAAGATGTAAGCATGCTGCCAGACGTTGGGAAAGCAGGAGGAAGTAAGGCTCATATTGAAAATAATGGATAGTGGGGTCGATAATGAAGAAGATAATGACGAACAGATTTGGTATTCCGTCAGTACCCGGACCACCATTAATGTCAAAAGTGAGCTGTACATTTTCAATTTCCGATGGAAAGGCCACGAGAGAATGCACAATAGGGGAAGGAGAAGGACACGATGAGTATATAGTGGGGTTCAAAACTTTTAAATGTGGAGGAAAAAAATTAAGTGAAAAGGTCACAGACAGCTTGCCCATCAGAAGCTTGGCAGTTATGACATGAGAAGATATTAGGGCTATGGGATGTTGTTTTTAGAGAATGTACTATATGTATTTCCAAAAAGGGCTTAGGACTATTAGATTGCAGTGATGTTTCAATCATATAATAATAAGATCGCATTGCGTTCTTAACCACTTTTTTGGCTTCTCTACGAAGCAGTCGATAGTTGGTGAGGTCAGTGCAAGAGTAGAAAAACTGAAATTTTTTGCGCACCTTGTCCTTCATATAAAGAGCGTCTGAGACTTCAGCAGAAAACCAGCTGGGGCTCTTTTTTGAAGGGAACGGCAGATAGGTACATGGTTTGTAATGATGGTACTGAGATTCATATAGAAAGTTGATAGCGTTGAATTGACATCGAGCTTCTGTAGCATTGAATTCCAGTCAATATTATCCAGCTCAAGCTGAATGGCTGCATAGTTGGCTTTGCGGAAATTAAATTTTGGGAAAAAAGGAGTGCGTTTGGACTAAGGTACGAGAAAAGATTTACGAACCTCAAGCGGAGGATGATGGGGATCAGGTTTTACATATTTGGAGAGGGATTTTCTGATCGAAGAAAAAGAGGCAGGATTGGTAATAAGGATGAAATCGAGAAGTTGATTGTTTGCGATAGGGATTAATATTGATAGCACTCCGTATTGCAGATTTAAAATTTGCAGAGAATGCAGTGGAGCCGAAGATTATTGTAGGCTCTTACAGATCGCACCAAAGGCGAGTGTAGATACGGAGCGGTTTTTGCAAATCGAATGACAAATTGATCGATCGAGCTGTCCTCAACGGGGCACGTTTATGTAATGCATTGCAAAGGTCCGATGTAAAGAGGCCTCTGGAGAACTTAGAAAGGAAGCGCAAATCTTAAAATTGTCTTCTTAGGTCGAGATGTGGGATAGGAAGGAAATTTAGACACTCACTGTAGGATAGGAAAGATTGTATTTATATAAAGAGTGAGTGTGAACTTGCGCAGGGTGGATTCAACAGCTTCCGATGGATAAATGAATTGGGGTAACCATACTCGACAGGCATACTCGAGAATGGAGTGAACCGACAGGATGAAAAGGCGAACACAGGTATGGATACTGAATGATCTATGAGAGCATCGTAGTATAAAACCAGCGATTTGCGTTGCTCTAGAGGTTATGTTAGCTATATGTATATCAAATTTTAAATGTGTATCCAGGATAACACCTAGGTCTTAATAATGATCAACCGTTGATAGCAGCGATCCATTAAATGAATGCGCATTGACAGAAGGCGTACACTTTCTAGTGAAACACACATTGGACACGTTGAGAGGAAAGCGATTCATAGAGCACCATCAAAAGAGGGAGTCTAAGTCAGATTGAAGGTCAGTACGGTCAATTTGTCAATAGACTAAAAAGATTTTTAAATCATCTGCGTAGAGCAGACAATCAGACTTCAATACAGTTGGTAGATCACTTATGAAAATATTGAATAGAAGAAGGCTGAAGATCAAACCTTGAGGTGCTCCAGAAGAAGGACAGAAAACATACACCAAGTAACCGATGAAGAACAATTTGCCAGAAAGGAAGATAGCCATACAAGAAGAGGGTGAGAGGGGCCGAAAACCTCAAGCTACTTTAATAATAGGCTATGGTCTACCATATCAAAGGTTTTGGTGAAATCCGTGTAAATCACTTCCATTTGTTGACCTTGATCAATTTTAGCGAAAGTTTTCGAAGCTGTTTCGCCCAATCGGGCGCAAAATTTTATTGCGACGCGTTGCTCTTGATTTGGTTTCTCTATTTTCGTGGCGAGCACCACCAACACACTTCTACTCAACCGGACACAGCAGGCGAACTAAACAAGCTAAAGCAACGGTAAATATATCAATAGAGAGAGGAAGTATACTGAGGAAAGGAAAGAGAATTTCAAGGTCACAGGTTTACCACAAGTGCGAAAATAAATTAATTTTATTTATTTACTTATTACTTAATTGTCAAACCTCGTTTATTCGGTTATGAACAATTCTCTCAAAAAGCTTCCCGAAACACGAGAGTAAGGATATAGGCCTGTAGTTAAGTGTTGAGCTAAGGTCCCCTGATTTGTGAATGTTGGCTCTTTTCCAAATTGCCGGGAATATCTCTACAGTCAAGCTGGTATTAAATAAAATTGACAAGGGTTAACTTAAGGATGAGGACAGCATTTTCAAAAAAAAGTTCGGGACTCCATTTGGGCCCAAACTTACGTTAACACCAATGCAGTTGATTATACTTTTAACTTCAGAAGGTGTTCTCAAAATGGTGCTCAAATGAAAGAAAGGGTTAGTTTGGGGAATTGGTAAGGGCGAAAAAGATGATTGGAAAACAGAAGCAAAATGGTCTGCAAATATATCGCATATGGCCTGACTATTAGACGCTTCTTTCCCATGCAGGCTAATAGAGCTAGGTCTATTTAAAGTACATTTGAGGGAGTTGACGTATGTCCAGAAAGATTTGGGATTGTTCAATTGCAAAGAGGCCTCAATAGTGTTAAAATATGAATGCATTGCGCGAGTGATGACCATTTCGGCATTTTCACGTAGTTGTTTATAAGACAAAAAATACATATCTGAACCGAAACGCTGTAACTTTTTGTGCGCAATGTATTTTAGCTTTAGAGCTTCTGAAATTCCGCTGTGTACTAAGGAGCATTATTTTGCAAGGAGGATGACTTCGAGGAACAAAATTCATTACAATGCTATTAAGTTTGTTATAGAAGGCCATGACAGCATGTAAGTGATGCTGTCATGGCCTTCTATAACAAACAGTAAAACGAGATAAAAAGTGCCAATCGATCTCCGAAAGCTCTAATTAAATAGCTTCATAGTTTTCCTTGTAGCAGTTGTATCTAGAAATAGCTTTGTTATTTCTATAGTGTGAGATACAAATTGATAGTTGCGTTTTAAGTGGAGGATGGTGAGAACCTGGTTTGACATAAGGGGTTGGTGATTGAGAGACTGAGATAATGCTCATAGGATCGTTGCTAAAAATAAGGTCCAGCAATCTATTGTTTAACTTTGGGAAATAGTTTAATTGCATCAGCAAGCATCGAGACAAAAAAGATGAGAATAAAATTGATATTTCATTATATGATACAATCATTTTAGAGCTCAGATCCTATTTAACCGTTGGTATGTTAAAGTCATCGCAGATCACAAAGAACGTAGAGGGGTATGAAATATTAATATAATTAGAAAGTTCAGAAAAGAACAGGGTATAAACTTGTAGGAGGGAGCTGCATAGCACAAAGACGCACACAATAAATACTAGTACGCTAGACGATAATCTCAAACCAACTAAAGGGGTTTCCATTAAAAGTTGTTATTTTGAATAGCCCGCTGTTTCGGTAGACGTCACTTTTGAAACTACGCCATTAATAAGAATGGAACGATACACTTTTCAACAACGCATTGAAATTATTAAAATTCACTATAAAAATGGTGAAAATTTGGTAGAGATGGTTCGTAAAACTCGAACATTTTTGGGTCATCGTGAAGCACCTTGTCGGACCGCAATACAGAAATTGGTGGAAAAATTCGAGCTGTTGGGACAACTTAGTGATGTAAGGAATGAAACTCGTGCACGTCACTCAAGAACAGCCGAAAATATTGCTGCTGTAGCTGTAAGTGTTGAAGAAAGCCCAGGTTTGTCCATTCTTCGTCGTTCTTTGGAATCAGGCATTCCACAAACCTCATCACACCGTATTTTTCATAAAGATTTGGGTCTTAAGGCTTATAAAGTGAACTGAACACAAGAACTCAAGCCGGTCGATCATCAACAACGTCGTGCCTTTGCTGATTGGGTCCTTAAAATGCATGAACATGATCCGGAATTTCATCGAAAAATCATCTTGAGTGATGAGGCCCATTTCCATTTCGGTGGCTTTGTCAACAAGCAAAATTGTCGCATCTGGGGCTCGGAAAACCCAAGAGTTATTATTGAAAAGCCTCTCTATCCTCAACATGTGACTGTTTGGTGCGGTTTATGGTCCGGCGGAGTCATTGGACCTTATTTTTTCGAAAATGAGGCTGGAGCAACAGTTACGGTGAATGGATTGCGCTATCGAGAGATGGTTAATGATTTTTTATGGCCGGAATTGGATAATATTGATCTGGACAGCGTTTACTTTCAACAAGACGGCGCTACGTGCCACACAAGCAGCGAAACCACTGCGGAAAAAGTTTCCAGACCGTGTTATCTCTCGAAGAGGTGATCAAAATTGGCCAGTGAGATCTTGTGATTTAACACCTTGCGACTTCTTCCTTTGGAGCCACGTGAAAATAAAGGTCTACGCTAACAGCCCAGCGTCGATTCAAGACCTCAAAGATGAAATTCGTGAGGCTATCGAGGACATAGGGCAGCCACTTTGCGATTTGGTTATGAAAAATTTCATGAAAAGGATATGGCCCTGTAAGCAGGGTCTTGGTGATCATTTGCCTGACGTTATTATTCGCTATTAACAGTATACCTTCTTCTTTATAATGAAATAAACATCTGATCATTTATCTTAAAAAATGATACGTTTCTTTTTATGTCAAAATAACACCTCTTATTGGAAAACCCTATATTTGCCCAAAAAACTATCCATGAGATCAACGCCACCCATGTGTACGTTATAATCTTTGATGGTTTTTGGGCAGAGTACAGTGATTTGGCGTTTTTGTTTTTTGTCAAATCTATTGATGGTACTTGCAGGCTCAGAACCGACTTAGGTCAAAGCGAATCTAACTAGCTTATTGTTTTTCCAGCTTGTTACTGAAATTTCAACACCCTCGTACTCAGTCACTTTTTCTTCATATGACCCACGAGGAATAGTATCTTTCATAAAATTTTTTACAGCAGGTGGCTTGCAATTTTTTCCGAGCCGATTTTGTTGAACTGTCTCCGATGCATATATTCCCTGAGTTTTCAGATAATGCAATAACAGAATAGATGTCCTGAAATTGTCAAAATAAAGGACATGATTCTTCATTCGTGGTGCTGAACGATATAAACGAATAACTGTGTTTCCTACAGCACCAAAGTCTGGTTCACCAGGCGGATCTTTAAAGTCTTGCTTTCCAGATTAAATCTCAAAGAGCGTATCCTGAGAGCAACAAATAACTTGAACCCCCATTTATGGGGTTTATTCGGGAGGTATTGTTTCATGAAATGTGCTATTTTTGTAGAACACATTTGCTCACCAAACGATAGCCTATGCTCAAAAGGTGTAGCATTTATGAAGCACTCATTTAGACCTCAAAGATGAAAGTCGTGAGACTATCGAGGACATAGGGCAGCCACTTTGCGATTTGGTTATGGAAAATTTCATGAAAAGGATATGGTCCTGTAAGCGTGGTCATGGTAGTTATTTGCCTGATGTTATTTTTCACTATTAACGGCATACCTTTTTCTTTATAATGAAAGAAACATTTGATCGTTTATATTAAAAAATGGCAATTTTCTTCGAATATCAAAAAAAAACTCTTATTGGAAAACCCTGTATAATGTATTCAATGGGAGGGGAGAAGATGGTGTCTCGACAGAGGAAACTTTCAAAAGGTTTACGGGCCACAATCAACACACATCCCCCATGGCATTCACTGGATATATCCTGGTCTCTATCTTCATGATATACATTATGTAGAGGGAAGAGTTCTTCATTCGCAATGCCCTTTAAAAGCCACGTCTCAATAAAACATATAGTATAACGTCATCATTTGCCAATATTGATGCTAAATTCATATCATTCAGCTTGTTTTTCGCACTGCGAATATTTTGATAATACAAGTTAAGGTAATTATTTGATGTATGGTTGTATTTTTCATTCAGTTTGTGGTTCTTGTTCTGTTGGCTGATCGAAAATTTTCGTACGGCCTTCGCTGCAAATGTTTAACAAGTATACCAGTTAGCCAAAAGTCTGATTTAGAAAGCTTCTGTATTTCCATTGGAACTGTAAGCTTAAACGACGCTACGAACCTATTTGTGTTATCTCTCTTTGTTAGTTTAACACAATCTAGCACAGAAGGCATAAAGCCAAGTTTAGAAATAACGTATTACTAAATGTCCTCCTGTGGTCTATCAATAGAAAGGTGAGATAAAAATAATTGCAACAGGGGCGACCTTCGTAATAGCCCCGAGTGATTGTTGGTTTCTTGACGTGATAAATTTGGTGTTGAGTTTGCAGACGCTGGTTGCTGTTGCTGATTAAGAGTAGACCATTGATTTGCTGATCTTGATGATGCAGATGCCTGTGCGTTCAAAGAAATTTCTCATGTACTAAGAAAAACAGGCTGTGTTCTGCTCCTCATTAGGATTTGCGGTACTTTGGCAGATTTGCAGTCTTTATCATCTGGCTGGGTGCTTTCAACAGTTGGCTCGACTGATTCCACAGTATCGCGATGGCAAAGGACTCAACTTTTTAGGGTTTCGTAAAATAATTTTACAAAACCCTACTAAAATCGTAGCCTGTTTGTCCTTCTGTCCGTCCATCTATTCGTCCGTGTGTCACAGCAATTTTTCTCGCAAACTACTTAAGCTAAAAACATCAAATTTTGTATGTAGGTGTAAATCGGTGCTCTATTCAAAGTTCAATTACAAAAAAATGTTATAAGGTATTTAAGGGGGGAGTCTCTCCACATAGGAGGGTGGCCCCCAAAAAAAAAAATTTAATCAAAGGTAGCCGATATGGATATCAAACGCTATTTCTTGGTGAGAACTTTACAAAACAGGTCTTAAACTGATATTTTTCGCTTCAAGGGGTGCACAGGGAGGAGAAATACACAAAATATTAGTGCCTCCCCTCGCGATTGCACACCCGTGATCTAAAAAATCAGGAAAAACTATGGAGGTAGGTGTTTATGAGCACAACAATAATACATACCCAAGAAGTTCACATTCGGTCAACTTTGTTGATAATGGTATGATCTTCGAATTTCACGTTTTCCCCGATAAAATCGTATAACAACAAAACTCGATATTTTAATAGTTTAATAAAAGGTCTTCATACTTTGTAAGCTTGATGAAAATTGAATGATATACACAGAAGTTATAGTCATTTGAAAAGCCCGAACTACAACAACATTAACACATGATTTTGGTATTTTATGGACTTTCTATCGTATCAGACACTGCAATTTTGTTTTGATCTTCTTAAAATTTTCAAATAAGATCAATAGCATAAATATTTTTGGGAATGCATAAATTGGGTGATTTTTGTTATTTTACAACAAAATAACAAATAAAAAAAGTGAAAGAAAGTATATACCCTTTAATTCTACTATTTATTTTAAATTTAGTATACAATTGTTTCGTTCTCTACTTGAGAACTTTCTCAGTACTCCAATCCCCTAAACTATAAGTGTCCTAATATTTATACTAAACTCATTAACGTATTAATTTGAATCTCTAATTACATTTAATCCCTCAAAGTACTTTTACTTAATCTCTAATTACCTGATCCTTTACCATTCAAAAATTTGTTTTTCCCTTAATTACTACTTAACTACCTTCATTATTTTGTAAGCTTGAATAGCCAGGTGTATCCGTTACCTGGGTCGCCGTTCCAAATGTCCTGCGTCTTCCGATTGAATATCTCCAAGCTTTCTGCTACATCAAGCTTCCATCCGTTTGTAACCGTTTTCAGCATGCTTACGTTGTCCGCAGTGATGTCATGTTTTTCAAGGACTACATGTTCCGCTACTTTTGATTTGAAGTTTTTTGCATCCTGCTTTTTGTTTTTGTTGACTGCTTCCCTTAAGTGTTCATTCCATCAGACACCTAGTGATCTCCTCGTTTGTCCAATGTAACATCCATTACATTTCGTACACGATACCTTGTAGACTCCACTCCGCTCCATTTTGGGAATGGGGTCCTTGGTTGATCCAAGCAAGTTCTGTATTTTTGTGGCCCGGCTCGTATAAACTAGGTCGATGTCTACGTTCTTCATAGCCCTCTTCATTGTTTCCGTCCTTGAGTCAAAAGTTACAACCAACCTCTTCCGTTGCTCGACTTCCGCAGTTAGCGTTGTGAACTTTTTATTGAAGATCTCCTTCGTTAGTTTGGCTATCAATTTGGTGACTTGATCCATAGGGTATCCATTCCACTTGGCTAGCTTATAAATGTGGGACGTTTCTTTTTTCAGGCCTTCCTTATTCAATGGAAGCGTGAACATTCGATTCACAAGCCAGCTAAATGTCGCCCATTTTTGCTGTTGGCAATGGTTCGAAGTGAAAGGAATTATCCGCATGGTGTCCGTTGGTTTGCGGTATATTTCGAATTCCAATCCATTAGCTCCTCTACATACCATTACGTCAAGGAATGGTAGCCGCCCCTCCAACTCCAGCTCGTGGGTGAAACTGATGTTGTTGTGTATTGAGTTGATCGCCGTGAGAGTTTGCTGGACCTGATCCTCTTGGATGATCGTGAAGATATCGTCTACATAACGCACCCATCGATGTGGCAGTTTACCTTCTTGTGCTAACTTCTCCTCCAAAAATGCCACAAAAACTTCGCTTAGAAACGGGGAAAGAGGGTTTCCCATTGGAGCACCACGTGTTTGCTTAAAAAATTCTCCCCTGAAGGTGAAATAGCTTTCACCCATGCAGAGTCTAGCCAGTTTCAAATACATTTTGGCTCGTGCTTTCCATTGTTCTCCTGGTCCTTGTATCAGAATACAATCCTCAAGTAACGTAAGTGCTTCTTTGACCGGAATACTGGGAAAAAGTGCCTTAACATCAAATGACACCATCGTATCCCCATCTTCCAAAGGTCCCCAGGACAAAACCTTTGAAGTAAATTCTGCCGAATTTGCTACTGATCTGGTAACAAATTTTTTGTCCATGTTATTGAATTCCTTGACTAACCACTTCGCAATTTTCTGAGTGGGAGCGTTTTCTGCTGACACAATTTCACGCATTTCATGGCCTGGCTTGTGAATCTTCGGAAGTCCTTTGATCCTTGGCAGCGATGGGTTGGTTACTTTCAAGAATTTCTTGATTTCCTGAATCCATGGTTCACATTCTTTCAGCACTTTTTCCACTCTTTTTATTGACTCAGGAAGCGGATTATTTCGTAGACTGAAGTTTGGTCTCGTATTTATTTTTTCCCGCATTCTATTGTCGTCATCGGCCTTGTCCATGATCACTACGGCATTCCCTTTATCCGCTTTCATGTAGTAAACCGGTAGATTTTTGAGCTCCTTGATGATCCTATTCTCGTCCTGCTTTCCGACCCATCTAGTTTCTTTTCTCAGTGTATCTGCAGTGCTGGCTCTTATCTTTTGTTTTTCCTTAGCCGTCAGTCCATGCATAATCGAAAGTCTATTGATCCCGGCTTCGATTTCTATGACGATATCTTCAGGTTTGGCTTTCGCGTTAATGGAGTATTTCAGCCCCATGTTCAGCAGATTCAGTTGAGCTTGCGTAAATACCTGGGACGATTGATTGATGACTATGTTTTCGATTGTACGCACCTTGATTTGTTGGGACACTGTCACTTGTTCTCGTCTTAATTGATGAAACTTTTTTTCTAGTATTAATTTCTTCCGCTCGCTTTCACACTCTTCCGCTACTTTTACTTTTGTTAGAAACAACGGGAAACCCAACGGATATTGTTTGGCCAGGCTCAAATGTAATTCATATGCCTCTCTGCTTCTCCTGTCCAATTTTGCATAGAGTCTTTCAATACTCTCCTTCACCAACTGCATTTCCAGATACTTGATCATTGTACCTTTCTTGAACGGTATACTCGTCTTGAGTTTAACGGTGTGGCTTTTCGGGGTGATGTTATTGTGCTTGCATTTTTTTAAAAAAAAACTTAAATCCCTTCTTAGTGATGCGACAGACTTCCTTAAACTGATAAACTAAACTTTTAACTAACAAAATAACGACCATAGAAAATAGAAAAAAAAATGGATTTCCTTTTAAACCTACAAATCTCTTTAACATGTTTCTTGACTTTATTTGTTGCTAACTGTATTTCGGAAAAACTGGGTACAAAACTCTTCTGACATGAGCGTAAATCTGTCTCCCCCAACTTGTTTAACCACCAGCAATGTCCGAGCATGATGTGCTTCACGTTTCCATTTCTCAACTGATGTAAGCACCTTTCAGAGCACAGTCTTCAGAAAGTGCTCCCCTATTTTGCTGCAGGGCTCATCACGCAGTATTTTCCATTTTTTGCAATCAAAAAACATGTGTTAGGAACCATTCACCACTCCTCTGCAAAACACGCAGTAAAAAGAATGGAAATATCTATATCAGCTCAATATCTTGGTTTGGTAGAAATATGTAAGTCTCACCGTGCACTCGATTGAGCCTCGGTCTCAGATCAGGGATCAGGCGAGTAGGCCATCTTACTCTGGTATAGCTCCCACAGAACTGTCGCCAAGCACTGACACAGCGCTGTCTCTTTTTCCTAGCAGCCGCTCTGTTGCCCTCGCTTCTACCTGTAATAACCAATACCTCAGAGACCATTCGGTAAGTGCATGCAATCCATAGCGTTCCATGTCTCTGCACATGTACCAACCACTTTCATCGTAACTCCTTGCTTACAGCGTCACCCCATAGCTCTGATCCATAGAGTAGGATAGATTATACAGAGATCATTAGGAATTATTCTCTTGATTGAACATATAAGCCATCGTATATAAGCCATTATTTGAGAAAGTTCCACTTTATATACTTCCGTCATTTTAGCTGCTACTAAAATTTGTGCCGAAAAACCCATAATTAAGTCTATTAGTACTTCCAGATATTTTACTGCTAGCTTCGACAAGACCAGTGTTTCTACAACGCTAATAGTCCTTACTCTGCGGACTTTTTGCTTAGTTAGTATGACCATTCCAGCTTCTACAGTGCCCGACTGAAGCCGTGAGCAGCCATCTAGCCTCTTACTTGTCGCATCAGCGTACCTGATCTGAATTGCGCATGTTTGACAGCGCACCCCATGACTAACATCTTCTAACGTTTCGTCGATGTTAATTTCTTACACAAACTATGAAATAACTATTAGTTACAACACATTTGATTAATAAAAACTTCATATCACAGAAAAATCTGTGAAATCTTTTTGGTTTAGATGGAAAGCACTTTTAAATTTCTTTGTCTTAAGTAAAACTGTCGAATAACCAATCACTCTCCACGAGCTGTAAGCACGGAATCTCGAGTCATAAATAATTTCCAAACTCCCGCGCGATTGTATGCCTTTCTGCCATCGAATCCACATCAAGCCGTCGCACAACCCAACCCGTTGCCGTTCTCCACCGGTCGTCTCGTTTGTTATCTAGATACGAGTATGCCTTTACCACCTCTCTTGATGAGGCTCCTCATAGTGCTTCAGCTATAGCAGAATCTCGTCGACACAATCTTGCAATTGCTTCGCTAGATTGTGTCGCAAAGGAGGTTGCCATTATTTATTTTTTTATTTGTTATTTTTTTTTTTTTGAAAAACTTTTTTATTGATAATGGTAGCTGTGGTATTGGCTCGATTACTACATGGTATTCCATCTATTCCAGTAGCCTTATTTTTCTGAGGTTCCATACTGCTGACTGTACTTTGTCTCTGGTTGGTGGAGGGACTGGTATCTCTTGCCCTGGTTTCTGGAATCCTCACACCTTCAGTCGTTGTTGGAGATGCTCTGAATAGCTTCTGGAAAAATTGCAGCCATCTGTTATCAATTTCGACTGGGTTGCCTATGATTGCTTCTTCTACACTTTTGTTAAGACTTGTTTGCGGCCGTAAACGTTCGGTCTTCTTCGGCGATTAATTTATTTTTACTCACATTCCTGCTTATATACTAGCTATGTTTATGGAAATTTACTCTAGATCATTAAAAGGTAATTGGGGAAATTTGCTTAACCAGTGAAACAATTCGTAGAAGTTCAAGAAATCCCCGGACTGGTTGTCAACAAATCGAGTATAGTTTTTAATGGAAAGGAAATGCGTTTACTCAACATGGGATTTAATTACGCCATAAAACCATCAAAAACACCTATAGAGGAGATCATCATAGAAACGGAAGCAGCAATGAGCAGACTACCGGAAGCACAGAAAACGATGGCAAAGAATGATATAGCCGAGGCGATAAGGGGAACGAAAAAGGTGGTAAACAGTGAAGAGGCGAGCATAGTTGCTGAACTGAAGAAGAAACCTGTTCACTTTGTCAAGGCAGATAAAGGAAACACAGTGGTAGTGATGGATAAAAGCAAGTATGATGAAGCGTTCATACAAAAGCAAAGCAGCGGTAAGTTCTTCGAGCTACACCGGAGCCCGTTAGAGGAATCCATGGAAAGATTCGAAAGGACAATTAAAAGTTGTGAGTCATTAATTGGCGAATTGACGAAGGTTAGAGTGAGCAACTCTACTTTGCCTGGGATGAGCTGTTTGTTAAAAATACACAAAGAGGGGAACGAAATACGTGAGATTGTTTCGGCCGTGAATGCACCGATCCAAAAACTGGCAAGATGGTTGGTAAACGAGTTTAAGGGAATGACCCAAATGAATGGTAGATCTGTAAAAAACAGCAAAGAATTCTCTGAGAAAATCCTGAAGTTTGGCCCACCAGCGCAAGACGAAATTATGGTTTCTTTCGACGTAAAAGCTCTATTCACGAGTATTCCGGTGATGGAGACACTGGGATATATGGAAGAGTGGCTTTCTCACCAAGAAAACGCATTATATTGGAAAATAAAAACTAGGCAGTAAATCCAACTTGCGAGACTTTGCATGATCGAAAATTATTTCACCTTTCGGGGGAAATTTTATAAGACGAAAGGCGGAGTAGCGATGGGAAATCCACTTTCACCATTCTTCGGTGAGATATTTATGACGAAACTAGCAGACGGACTGCAGGAGAAAGGCCAGTTACGAAAACATTGGGTCCGATATGTGGAGGATGTGTTGGCATATGTGATAAGGAGTGACGTGGAGAAGGTGCTTGCTGACCTTAATGGATCCCACAAGAATATAGTATTCACGATGGAGGAAGAGAAAAACGGTAAACTATCGTTCCTAGATATAGTAGTAAGGAGGACCCAAACAAATATAACTTTCGATGTATACCGGAAAGCAACTCACACACAGAGAACGATTCCAAATACATCAAATCATTCGCAGCAAATCAAGGTTTCTCCGTACAGAGCCATGATCCACAGGATGCTCGATTTGCTGCTAAGCAAGGAAGCTAAGGAAAAGGAGATGAGGTACATTGTTGAGACAGCTAAACTAAACAGCTTCAAGGGCTCGACGATTAGGAGAATGGCACAGAAGATCCAGACTAATAGACAGCGTCAGGGACGATCAACATTATCAAATGCGAATACCGAAAGAACGTACTGGAAGGCTCTAACTTATCACGAAGGCATCAGCAATCGGATCAAGCGGCGAATAAATCAGCTCAATTCTGTACGATTAATCGAATCAAGCAGCAAGAACCAGCTCAAAAACGTTCTCGGATCAACGAAAGACAAGCGCGAACCACACGAGAAATCTGGTATCTATCGCATCGAATGTCCCACTTGTGAAGAAGTGTACATAAGTCAAACGAGGAGGTTCATCGGCACGCGAATCAAGGAACATCTAGGCAAAGCAGCAGCAGCAAGAAAGAAAGAACTTCGAATTTCAAGTCGGCGGTGGTGGAACATATTATCACGAAGGGACACGAGATAACAATGGAGGACGCTGTACTCACCAAGGAAGCTAGAGATGTACGTGAATTGGATGTGATGGAAAGCCTAGCAATTCCCCGGGAAAGAAAAAAGTTGATGAATCAGGATGACGGAAACTGCAGATCATGGCTATTTAAATTAATTAAATAATAATATCTTTTCTGAATCTTGTAAAAATGATATTTTTATAACTACCCCTTTTGTAAATTACCTTTTCTACCTTATATTAGCTTAAGCAAATTTCCCCTAATTGCCTTTTAATGATCTAGAGTAAATTTCCTTAAACATAGCTAGTATACAGGGATGTGAGTAAAAATAAATTAATCGCTGAAGCCGTGGGAGAGGCATACGCCGATCTGACTTCATGTAGGGTCATGTTTTCGTTTATCCCTTGAATCTTGGTTACTCCACGCTTAAGTTTCAATTTTTCTCAGCGTTCAAGTTTTAAAATTTCTTTATTTGGCACAGTACTATTCCGGCATTTTACCACCAACCAAAATCATCCTACTCGTTCTCCTCAAGCTCTTATCATCTCCTCGTAATCAATTTCAAATAGATCATGGTAATTTGAAGTGGTTTTCAAGAGAAATTTAGGTTTTACCTTTTTGGATAAAGTCAAAACACTAAAAGTATTGACATAATTCACTGAGGACTGGATTGTATCTCCCATCATTTTATTGAGTTTATGACGATAAGTATGCAAGGCTGCAATATCGTGGGAAATATTTAACATCAATTCAAAATACTGTCAACGTTTTTTATCGGAATTAGATAAAGTTTGTAACGTTCATTGCTTTCTTGAAATCTACTTTTCCCTTTCAATATTCGTTAGTTAACAAATTTTTACTTCCCACGTGACCCACCTTATCTGACCTCTAATTTATAGACATATTAATTTTAATACCACATAGTAAATTTAAATGACATTTTAACACGGTTTTCGTTCACATAAAGTATAATTACGCGCAACACATTACCACATGCTTGATTGAGTAATAACCTTGACAATAACGAAGAAGAGGCTGAAGAACCCAAAGCAGCAACCAAAAGAAATTGTGCATATGTGAATCGTTTTTGCGTGACTTCTTCATATCTTTACGATTTATTTGCGTATCTAAAAGTCGAATGCCGGATTTGAAAGATCAAACAAATCCATGGTAAAAGCTGTTAGGCGTGCATGACGGTCAAAAGATGATGCTACTGACATGTCCACTTACGGAGAAAAGTGAATGTTAGACCTTTTAAATTAATGCATGTATCAAATGTGTCCACGTACGTACTTTCAATGTAATTATTAATTTTCCGAAAGGGTCCAAGTCTGTGGCGTCTTTCTAATCCATCCCTTCACTTGACAATCTTGAAGACATTGAGATGATGTGCAAGTTATGAATATCAAATTATCGGGTCAGATGGATTTCCTTCCATATATGAAGATGCTCGGAAGCTGCGTAGGTATTAATTACTTGCGTGAGAGATGCTTGAAGGAAAGTTGAATGTTTTAATCAGTTTATGATTACCTGATTATAGGTCACTTATACGGATGTTGGGTTTGTATCACCGTGTAAAATTTATTGGTTGCACATACGATAGTTTCAGTAATGCTGGTCTGATATGGATACTAAACGTTGTAAGCTCTATAAGGCCCCTTTTCACTGGAGTTTGGTTTAGAATGAAAATAAACTTTAAAAAACAAAATTGATTGAGTAAAACTTACAAACGATTTATTACGATGATTTTTCTGATTGAAAAAAACTTCTACCAGCATCTGTATCGACCCTATTAATTGTTACATAAAGTTAATATAAGCTCGTACAAACTTTTTACGGGCAAACCAAATATCTATATCGATATTTTTTCTCTTCAAATTAACACCAATGTAAAACATCATTTCCGCCTACATTGTTTGAAAATGAGGCACTCAATATTACAAACTATTATGATGTAGCCAATTATTGGATGCATAACGAATTCAAAACCAAAAGTGTTAACTTTAATTAGTGAACGGAGAAGATTTGAACATGTCTAGACCAAACATACTATTACGTATCCCTAATTAGAAACTTTCGAACTTGATAGTTGGCACAGATGATTGCAAGTATTGGATTTCACGCTGACAATAGAGAATAATTAATAACAGGGAAAACGATGAATTTTCCCTTTCTCTAAAAATTTCGATTACATTTTATCTATACAGCATTTACTCATATGTACTCGTATGTAGGTAGAGAATTCGTTAACATGTAATGAATCAAATATGTGATTGTTCCATGCATTCAAGTGTGCTGAGCTCTCATCCAAAAGCAATTTCACAAATGGTACGAAATTGGCCTCATCCATCTCGGCCAAATATTTACACATCTATACATCATTATCGAAAATTGACAAGGTTAGATGCCACTTACGGATTAGATATTGACCAAAGATTGTCTCGGATCTCGGGGACACGACACATACATGTCCGATTATGTGCTTAGATAGTTTGTGATAGCTTTCAACTGCTTGATTTTGTCAAATGAACTCCTTGAGGCATAAGCAAACACTTCTCCGGCAAGCAAGAGATTATTCAAAATAATGTTGGAGTAATTCAGACGAAGAATAAGAATTCACAGTAATTCGGCTTTAAGAAGACTTAGCCTGCAGGTTTTGACTAGTCATTCTTAAAGGTTCAATGCCATCTTTCTCGCAGGCATTGACCACATGAGCCATTCTAATGAACATAGGAAATGAATGTTGCTTGATCTCTGATTGGCGATGGATCCTCATTTAGTTGTGAGATTTTTTTTAAATGTTTAATGCGATGTAGAAGAATTTTAAATAATTGATGTAACGTTCTATTGCTAGAAATTATGAGAGCCTGGCCATAACCTGTTAAATTTGACCATAATTTATTTATTTAATGACTTCTTCTTAACACTAGAAAGACCAGAGTGGTCAAATGACCCCAATGAGTTTTTGATCAATCATATTATCAAAACCATAGCATCGAAGTCATTGTCGTTTTATAACTTTTGATATTTCGTCATTGTTTACATTATTCTGACATGTGTATACCGATAGCAAGATAAATACTAATTAACAATTATCACCTACTTAGAAAGACCGCAGTGGTCATTTGACACCACCGCGTGCGTGCTTTGTAAATATTTTCATTTCGTTGAATATACTCGTGTTGTGGGTAGTTGAAATAAAATATTTCGTTTTGTTCTTGTTGAAGCAAAGACGTATCACGGCTCACCATAATAATATAATGCCTCATTATCGTTCCCTTCGCACTTCTAAAATATTGGAAGTGTTGCAAAATTTACCGGACGACCAATCAGATTGTGAACCGACTGAAGAAGAGAGGCACATTTTGCATGTAGACTCAGAAAGGGAAGAAAGTGATTACAATATTACACCAAATAGTGATTCTTCTAGGGATTATGATCACACTCATAGCGATTCTGATGGTAGGTGTATATTGTTTTATATATTGAGGTAAATAAAATAAGAATTTTCATATTGAGAGAAGAAGGAAACCTTTTATTATATTAGCGTTTATTCCACTGTTTCAGATTCAGTACCTCTCTCGACTTTACGTAGCGCAAACCTAAGAAGAGGAAGAGGTCGAGGTCGGGGTCGAGGGTATCGTGGCCGAGGTTCCAGAGTACCAGCTGAAATTATTCACCACAACACTGATGTCGAGGTATTTTCTAGCGGTGTAAGTTGGACTCCTGGAAACTTATCAGTTTTGAATCAACCTGGTCGTCGTCCACGACAGAATATTCTAACAGAGGAAGCTTGACTAACTTGTTTTGCAAAAAAGGTGTTACAAAAGAAGTATTTTATCTGCATGGAAACTTATCATTGATGACTCCATGCTGCGGCATATTCAGAAATGTACTGAAACCGAAGCTCGCAGCCAACTTGAAGATAATACTTGGTCACTCCCATTGAATGAATTAGATATTTTATTGCAATTATCTACGCTCGAGGCACCTGCGGGGCTATAAATATTGCTGTGAATGACCTTTGGGACAAAAATTGGGGTATTCAGTTTTGTTCACAAAACATGGCTCGGAATCTTTTCAAAGAAAGGGCTAAACGTTTGCAAACAGATAAATTTGCAATGATTTCGGAAGTATGGAATAAGTTCATCCATAACAGTATTTCATGTCACAAGCCTGGTGAAAACCTTACTGCTGACGAACAGCTTTTTTCCACAAAATTTCGGTGTAGATTTTCGCAGTTTATGGGTAACAAACCAGACAAGTTTGGAATCAAGTTTTGGCTTTGCGTTGATGTTGATTCAAAGTACTTGTGTAATGGTTTCCCATATTTAGGAAGAGATGAAAGCCATCCGCAAAATCAAAGTTTAGGCGAGTGCGTTGTATTACGACTAATGGACCCATACTTGAATACTATGGGTCCATTAGTCGTAATACAACGCACTCGCCTAAACTTTGATTTTGCCTGGCCCGAAGTAATGTGTCAAACGGTTCCAGGCTAGGTTCTCAGATTGACAGGGGAGGTGTTTAGTGAGTAGTCCAAAGGTATCCTCCATGGGAGTCCCACACTGCCAGACTCGGCGGGCATAAATGCCTTCACCTCCCTACCACAAAAAAAAAAAAAAAAAAAATACTTGAATACTGATCGAAATATAACAACAGTGTAAGTTTAGCTAAAAAGCTAATTGAAAAACGTACATCAATATTTGGTACGGTAAACAAAACACGAAGAGACATTTCAGCTACTATAAAAAATGCATCCCTTAGTTTATATCTAACACATATTTACAACTCTGAAACCTGCACACTTACAGTTTATCAAGGAAAACCTTCAAAATCAGTTATGATTCTAAGTTCACTTCACTCTGGTGTATTTGTTGATCCAGAAGAAGCAAAAAAAAAGCCGAATACGGTGAAGTTTTACAATGCTACGAAATTTGGAGTAGACGTTATTGATCAAATGGCCAAGAAATATAGTGTCAAAGCACCTTCTCGTCGTTGGCTCGTGCAAGTGTTTTATAATATTTTGGATTTGGCAACAATTGATTCTTGGATTTTGTACAAAAAATTATCCGAGAAAAAAATCAGTAGAAAAAAGTTCATTCTTGACTTGGCAAGGGAGTTAGTCGGCCAAAATACCCACTCCCTAATGACACCATCTACTTCACAGCCCGATAATAGCATACCCCCAGAGCCTGAAGAAGAACGAAGGGGAAAGAGAAAACTGTGCTACGAGCAAAAATGCAGGAACAAAACCAATAAATCTTGTATTAGTTGTAAAAAGCCTTTGCGTGGCTCCTATAATGTAAAAAAGGAGCTAAAATGTCAAAAACGTGCCTAATATTTTCATTTTTTATCACGTATCAGATGTTTAATTACTATTGAGTTCTTTTATTTACTATTAGATGTTAATCAATAAAACTTAAAACCATAATACATGAATAAAACATTACAACCCATGAATGAGTCATTTGAACCCACTTGGTCTTTATAGGTAGTTCAAAATTTCGGTCTTTCTAGTGTTAACCCTCTAATTCCAGGAATTTGAAATGAAGCAGTAGACTTTTATATTTGGTGCGATTCGCCTGAATAATTTGAATTAAACGTCGTATATAGCTTTGAAGCAAGTATTCAAATTCTGGATGAAAGCAAATAGTTACAGAGATATTCAAAAAGTTATTTTATGTAGATTTTTTTTGATTGCGAAATGTTTTATTGATTTTGTTAGAACTAGTATAAACCAAACAATGTAAATTGTCATAGTCATCTAAATAGCTCACTAGTTGGAGCTACTGTCAATGCCTTGATTATGTCATTCTGTTCGGTCGAATAATGCTCACTCTTGTGTCAACTAAGTCAAGGTCAAAGTCAAAAGCGCTTTATTTAATACCAATCGTTATAAATTTTTAAAAGACCAAAAAGCAAATTCCAAACAACAAAACTATGAAAAACTTAATGGCCCAAATGGCTCTCTAAATTTATACGTTATCAGTTAAATACATTTAATGAACAAAAAACACTAGCAAATTTAAATTAATTAAGATTATTACATATTGTTTGATTCAATTGGAAAAAGGAGAAAAAAACCAACCAGCATTATTTAAAAATTACTTATATTACTAACACAACAGTGAACTTATATCCTATACCTAATATGTTACACCCTAATTCTAAATAAGTTCAATCAAAGAAAAACAAAAAAAACGTGACCTTATATTGAAACCTATTCCTCATTTATAATACAAATAAACAACAACACTAGATGTAGCGATAATGAGATGAAACTAAAAACTAAGTAACGAGAAAAAAAAACACAAAAACAGAAAATAAACACGAATAATTTAGACATTGTCATTCAGCCACCAATACCTAGATTGCGCCATCTCAGCTCGACCAGCCTCAACGAATCTAGCAAATGAGTACCTCCATTGGAATTGTTGGTCTCGTGAACTCAGATTCGGAGGATATTTTATCTTCTTATCGGTGGCCCGTCTATATATATGTGTACTTGTGGGTGTCACAAAGTCCCTTGGTTGTCTTTCTTGTACGGATTTCATTCCAACTTCTCCTGTTGAATGTGTACTTGTTAGGGTGACCATTTCATCAATATTCATCTTTTGGTGTCGTCAATTTATGTGCCTTGTCAGTCTTCTCTTTCCACTTGCGTAAAATTTCTCGACGAACTTTCTATCTACAGAAACGCTAAATACCCTTCAGATATTATTCTTCTATGTGGTGATTTTAATGCTCCTTCTTCATCTTGGAATCTATCTTCTTGTCCATATATCGAGTCAACCAACCGTCTCTCTCAAGTTTTTTCTTCTTTCCTCTCACTTTGCTCACTAAATTAAGTAAATAACATCACAAACGTTAATGACCGCATTCTTGATCTGGTTTTATTAAACTGTTCAAACAATCAGTCTACTATTGTGGACTTAAAACATCCTGAATTTGCTTATGTTGCATCCGATCTTAACCATCCACCATTAAGTATTGATGTTAAACTGTGCAACATGAGTCGTAAGAAGACTGAACAGCCTTCAAGGTATAATTTCCGTAGATCAAACTTTGCAACTATTGCGAACAATCTCCAATCGACTGATTGGGACTCCTTCTTTGCTAGTGTATCTTGCGATGATGCTGTTTCTAAATTCTACATGTATTTGAATATGCTGATCAGCCAACATACACCAATAGTTCACACATTAAAAACTAATGACGCACCATGGTTGAACGCCGATATTTTGACCCTTCTAAAAAGTAAGGATCGAGCTCATCGAGACTTCAAACGTACTGGGTGTCCTGCAGCTTGTACAGATTATCAAAGACTTCGTACTCTTGCTAAATGTCGCGTGATTATTATCTCTCCATAGAACAATCTCTGTTGTCTAACCAAACAAAACCTTTTTGGTCTTTCATTCGTTATTTGAACACTTCCCCTCGTATTTCAGATTCAGCACATTGGAACAGCTTGGAGGCTAATGGGCCTTCTGCTATTTCAGATCTTTTAGTGCCTCGTCCTCACCTACAAACTATTGCCCTATTCTCTTATTTGACATTAGCTATTGATTTCGAAACCACTCCCTATGACATTGAGCTACTCATCAGCAAGTAAGATGGAAGCATTGGACCGGGTCCCGATGGCATTCCCGCTATATTTGTTAAGTCACTCATTACTTCTATATCTACTCCTCTTTCAATTCTGTTTAATATAAGTTTTGCCAATGGAACTTTCCTTCAAATATGGAAACTTGCACATATTGTTCCAATTCTGAAGAATGGTGACCCTTGTAATATTTCCAACTACCGTCCTATATCTTTCCTCTCCTGCTTCTCTAAATTGTTGGAGCGCAACGTTCACAATAATTAGCATCATCTCTATCGAAAACGATTGCTGTCGAGCAACATGGATTTCTTCCTAATCGCTCTACCACTACTAATTTACTCGAAATATCTCATTCGATTTCTTGTGCTCTAGATAACCATATGCAAATGGATGTCATTTATACTGATTTTCGCAAAGCATTTGATCGAGTTGATCATTCTATTTTACTACTAAAATTGCAGCACTATGGATTTCCTGCTCCGATGTTGGCTCAGATAAATTCTTATCTAACATATCGTTCTTGTTGTGTTTGTATAATCAGTTCATTATCTTCAACCTTTTACCCTACGTCAGATGTCCCACAAGGCTCAATCCTTGGCCCCCTCCTATTTATACTTTTTATCAATGATTTACCTGCTGCTTTAAACTCAAAATCCCTTCTATTCGTAGATGATTCGAAACTATTTAGGGCTATCGGTCAAGTAGAGGATTGTTTTCAATTGCAGAATGATTTGTCTATCCTGGAAAATTGGTGTAGCATTAGCAATCTTGAACTGAACATATCTAAATGTCATGTTATGTCGTATTCCCTTAAACCAGTGCAAATCAAATTTATCAATTCAATTGGAAGCGAATCTCTTTCAACTGTTCTAAAAATTAAGGATCTCGGTATATTTTTTGATCCCAAACTCAAATTTGATATGCACGTTTAAAGCATTAAAACCAGAGCTTCTCGAGTCTCAGGTTTTGTACTGCGGCACACTTTTATTTTCCAAGATATATTCTCCGCTGTCCAGCTTTATAATACTCTAGTTAGAAGTATTTTAGAGTATAGCTCTCAAGTTTGATCCCCACACCTTAAATACCTTATTGCTGACATAGAATATGTCCAAAGAAACTTCACCGCTGCCTTTTTTATAAGTACAAGATTCCCTATGTTCCCTATGAAGACCGACTCACTTATTTACATCTTCCTTCATTAAAAGCACGTAGGACTTTCCTTGATGAAAGTCTTTTATTTAAACTCCACCACCGCCTGATTGATTGCCCTAACTTGGTAAATCAAATAAGTTGGAGGAGCCCCGGCAGGCCTCTGCGCTCCTCCAATCTTCACATCCAATTTGCGCGTACTGAAACCCATTTTCATTCTGCCATGATTCGTTTGCCTCGCGTGCACAATCAATTAGAATTTGGTACTTTCCCTCAATCTTTAATAGTATTTAAGCATTTACTTAGAAACAAACTACATTAATTGTTATAATTTATGATTAATTGCTTGATTATCTTAAATATTTTTGTCTGTTTATCTATATTGTCTTTTCTATTTTTGTAATTGGGCATTTTGCCTGTTAAAATGGATTCGAAATAAATAAATATATGATTGGGACGCCGTCAGAATCAAAAACATATCGATTCATGTCCAAATACACGAATGCTTCTGGAGGAACGAAGCCAGTAGCGAGGCAAGTCGCAATATACCCGTCTGTAAGGTGGAACGGCTGTGAAATCCAAGGGTTTTCACTCACAGTTACAGATCTTGCGATATGATTCTGAACAAGTTTCAATATGAAGATATCGACTCTCGTCACTTGAGCGGTTTGATAAATTTTTCTATTCGATATATAGTGCTTCCAATCTGTCTCATGCTTTCTGTACAAACCAGTACATGCACGAAAACATTTCCTTTCGAAAACTCTTAATCTTTCCATTTTACTAGCACTCTGGTTCTACCAGATCTGGCATCCGTATGTCAAAACTGGTCTAACCAAAGTCTTGTAACAAATAACTTTGAGTTTTTGATCAATGTATCTGGAATGAGAGAGTCGCCGAAGAGCCATGACTACCTTTAGTGCTTTACTGTGCATGATTTTCATATGTTCAGTATAGTACAGATACTGATCGAGATGAACACCGAGGTATCGAGCACAGGATTAATGTGGAAGTCGTTCTGAACTACCCTCACCAGCCATAATGTGGAAATCCTTCCAATTACGTTTCAGGTCTTGACTGGCCCCCTGCAGCGTTGTTCGAAACAAAATTGTTTCGCCCTTCTGCGCATTGATTTGCATTCGCCAATTGTCAGTGTAGAGCTGCACATCATTAAACATATTTTGAAGATTGCTCTGAACTATTGTAGCTTTTCGGTCTGCCGTATAGATGATCAGATCATCAGCAAACGCTACCAATGATCGCGTTGGCGATACGTTGTAATCAAAGCTGTTCAATAGCTCGCGAATGAATATTGAGAAAAGCAGGGGCGCAGTAACTGTTCCCTGCTGTAGACCATTCAAGACCTTGAATTCGCGCATTGTTGTCAGATTTCCGAGATTTCCGTCAGTTACAACATTGGTGTCAGATTTCCGAGAATTCCGTCAGTTACAACAAACGATTTCCCGTATAACATATTACACATCATGGCGGCAAGGTGTCTGGGGAACCTGTCCTGAAAAAGTTTGAAAGCTAGTCCATCAAACCACACCGTATCGAAGGCTTTCTCCATATCAATGAGACATGCTCCAACACATTCTTTGTTGTTTAGTTTCCAACAGATGTCTGAGGTTACTTTCGATATTGCATGTATGGTCGAGTGCCTGGCACGAAAACTGGGCGGGCGTTTAATGCTTTGTTGAGTATCCCTTCAAACACCTTGCTGATCTTAGGCAGCAAGCCGATTGGGCGATGGCTTTTAGGGCCTGAAGATTCTTTTTCTTTCTTCAAGTTCGGAAATACCTTAGCCTTTTTTCACTCATTTGGGAAATATGAATTGTTCAACATGTTGTTGAACAATATGCAATAATTCCTAATAGCAACCTCAGCCAAATGTCGGAGAACTATATTTGGAGTACCGTCAGTACCACATGATTTTTAGTTGTTTATTCTGCAAAATATGAAACACAAGTCTTTATAGCTGATGAAATAATCAATAAGATTCAAGCTCGGTATGAGGTCAGATGTTAATGTTTCATCGAAATGAAGAATTGATTGGCCGTTCAGGCTTGATATGAAGTCAGAAACTTTTGCTTCAACGACCTTTGAAAATATTTCATTCCTTCTCTCAGGGCTTGGCAGATGAACCAATTCAAAATGTGTTCCAATCAGGGCAAGTTTCTGCAACCCATCACATATAATCCTGTTTCCATTTCTATCCGGAGTCGTACTATCGATTTCGATACCAGCCCTATCGAGAAGATTTATCTCATCACTAGTGACTTCAAGATTCAAACCCTTCACTCGAGACTTCTGGCGACATATGCTCTTCACTTTTGCGAAAACGCCATCTGGGTCCTGTGGGCTAATACCTCTCAGTTTTTCCGTCCATTGATTGCTGACCTCACTCCTGAAGTATGAACGGATTAAGTTCCGGACATTCTTCAGGTGTAATTTCAACAAAGCCAACGGGGGATGGTTGTAGTCCAAAAATCGTCGATAAATATTGTTGACGCGTGTGAGAAGAAGGCTTTTCAATCTTTTCAACATTGTGATGGTTGGTGTTTCATATCCTTCCATATTGTTTCGATGTTTAATCTTGGGAACTACTTTCTCAATCGTTTCCAACGTCAGCTTCTCTAACTTCGACAAATAGAGATCTATTTCATCGTCAGTTAGATTTCTGTTATTAAGAACCATTGAGCAGGAGTTGCCATCATCAGAAGGAGGACATTGCTTCTGGTACTCCCGATTAAACTTCTTTTGAAACTTTCCCCAGTCTGTTTTTTTGAAATTCAACCGATGGTTTTCATGTTGAACTGGAATGAGGAAGAAATCATCCCTTTGATGATTGATTTCCATTACGATTGCGTTATGGTCGCTATTGTAAGGAAGCACCTGCAGTTTCCGTTGAGGATTATTAAAGCTCTTGCGTCAGCGGTGCAGAGGTCCAAATATGACTTTGTCCTAGGGTATGTTGGGAACTCCGACCCATATAGGTTGCACATGTATTCAATTTGGTTCTCTGTTATCCATGATTTCAGGAATATATCTCTTGGATTATTGGTGGCGTTTAGCCATGATGTATGCTTGGCGTTCAGGTCACCGGCAAAAATATAAGAATTATGCAGCCTGTTCAATTCGAGTATTTCAAACAAGGAACTTGAGAACATTTTGACCAGTTGCGTAGGCAGAGATAACGAAGAGGTTATCCCCACTTGGCAGTGAAATTTTGATGCCGGAAACTTCAAGAAATTCAAAGTTTTTGAATTCGACTTTTTCAATATTTTGGAAACAATATGGTCTTCGAACCAATATCCCGGTGCCACCTCCCCCATCACCTATTACCCTATCGTTTCTTACGAATGCAAAATCTTTGAAACCCATGGAATGCCATGAATTGAGGTGGGTTTCAGTGAGAAGTATGATGTCAGGCTTTTGCTTAACAATAAACTCAAGGAGATAATCACGTCGATGTATAACAACGATAGAGTTGACGTTGATCGATATGAGGCGAAGCCTATCCATGGGAATATGACTGGATGACAAGTTATTATTAGGCATTTGGAAGACCTGAACGCTGAAAAGCAAAGTTAATTTTTGAATCTTGTTTATCGATCCCTCCGATACAGAATTAAGTTGCTGGTAAATTTTGAAAAGTAGCTCATTATTGCCACTTACATTATTTAAATTATTTCCAGCTTTTTCTGCTGGTTCTCTAGCGGCGAGTGCAAATGATACTCCGGGCTTGACAAAGTTGGAAGGTATGATATTACGGTGTACTTGTGTTTGCTTTGGAGCAAATTTAAATTTTGCATCTTGATATCGGGAGCATCCTCGATATGATGCTGGGTGACCAAAAATACAGCAGTTAATGCAGTATAATTTTTCTTTAGGCTCCGTCTGAGCCAATTTGCACTCACCGGGAGCATGAACGTATTTGCATTTAACGCACCGATAGTGCATGGCACAATTGGAAGCCGAATTGCCAAATCTTTGACACCGGTAACACTGGTTGACTTCTTCTTTTCTGGAGGCGCTCCCACCTCACCACTCTGAAATTCAAGTACCTTATTTGTTGAAGGGCACTTGGACTGCTCTTATTTGCAATTCGTACCAGGTAAAGTGGTAGATTCTTCCTTTCTATGGTCGACCTTCTTCCTTGAGCACCTGAAAAAGAGCGACCATATCCTCTCCGCAGTCCAAACCCTTCAACAAGAAGGTCTGATTTTCTTCACTTTTTGGGGTATAGACGAAGTTTAGAACCTCCCCAGAATTCAGCGCATCTGTGGCTGACTTGAAACCAACCAGTGATTTCGTCCTGATAGTTAATTTTTCGGCATTAACTCTTTTGATTTCGAAATTGGCCAGTTTATTTTCGGCTGCCAATAGCCGAACCATATCCTTCCCACTTTGTCCGAACACGTTGATTGGCGGAACTTTTTCTGTCTTGTTGAAAGCTTTTTCAGAGGAACCAGCAGAACTACGTGCTGGTTTTTTCTCTTTATTTTTAGTCTTTAAATATTGAATAAAATTTAACTCATTATCTTGATTAGAATTACCTTCGATGTTTTCTTCAATTTCCATTTCTTCGGTTAATCCCTCCAGCGCAGCAAAATAGTTTTGGCTCTCGTTGGTGCCACCAGCACTTAGAACTTCTTCTGGAATTGCTTGCTTCGCACTTTTCTTCGGCTTTGTTGCCTGTTGCCATTGATTTTGCGACTGCGTCTTTTGAGGCCTCATTCCTTTCTTGAAGAGATCCTTGAGGGACTGTATCTCTTGCCTTAGCTAATCATTTTCCTTTTGCAATTTGGCCATTTGTTGATTGTCCGCTATTATTTGCAGCTTGCATCCTTCATCTGCGGAGTTTTCTTCGTTATGTTTTCTCTTGGTGATTATCGCCAGTTTCGTATTCGTCATTTCCCCAGGTTGCCCCAACGGTGGGAAGCCGTCGGGCTCCTCCATACCAGCGGCGAAGTTTTCTTTGGTAATTTGTTTTTCGTTACCAATCAAAGTAAAAAATATTCGATAGAAATTTCCTGAGTCGATTACTTCAACAATATAAGTTTTTACCGATACTTCGGACTAAAGTTTTTTAAAAAAAATTATTTTAATTTTTGAAAACTTTTGACAGGAGCGATTTAAAAGACGTCCATACAGAAAGACTACTAGGATTTCTTCTTGCGTCCACTATTTTTCTGTGTTAACTTGATTATAAATAAATCTCAGTATACCAATTTCATCTATTGTGATTTTCGCCCAATCCCATAAGGTTATGGGCCCAGGATACGCAATAAATAAGTGTGCGTAAAAATTTATTTATTTAAAATCGCAACATTCAAGGAAGACGCGATGTTTCGTGTGGACGAAGTGCCAGTGCCTTCACCATTATCTTCAACAGCAACAAGTTCCGGAATCACAGTCAATTTCGAAAAGCTTAGTGGAATATCTAACCATGGAAACTGAAAGTTTATGATGCGGATGTATTTAGTCCATGAAGAGTCAAGGGATTGCATCGAAGAATCTGCACCGGGTGTTCCCAAGGTCAATGACAACCGCAAACAACTACGGGCACTCGCAAAGATATGTTTGATGGTTCAACCCTCGTGTTTTTCCCACGTTAGAAATTCTGCCACTGCTCACGAGGTATGGAACAGCCTAAAGACAGCCTATGAAGACAGGGGCTGTATCGTCGTCTTGGACTCTTACGCACGTTATTTAGATTAAAATTGGAAAAATTTAGTGACATGGAAGCGTATATCTTGAGAATCACGCACTTGGATCAACAATTACGAGACATAAGCGCCCCATTAGAAGATGATTTTCTGTCAGTTTTAATGCGGTTTACCCCCAGACTATAGTCCGCTTATCATGGCTTTAGAAAATACGAACACTAAATTGTGCAGTGAAACAGTGAAAAGTAAGTTATCACAAGAAAATTTACGCAGAAGCTTCGACAAGAGTGAAGGTGCGATGTTTACAAACAAGTCTTCCACAAAAAGTGTCAACAAACATCCAAAGTGCTCATTTGCAAAAAAACCAAATCACTTTGCTAAAAACTGTCGAACTATAACGAACAATTAAAATATTAATAGACGGAGTGAAAGTGAAAAGTGTGATGAAGTGTGGAATGGAACATTATTGACAGCACCAGCTATGAACATTGACTCGAATGCCTGGTATGTCGACTCCGGCGCTACTTGCCACATGACAAACAACAAAAGTCTATTGAAAAATTATGTTGTGGAAACTCCGCGGTTAGTTACAGTCGCTAATAATCAGAAAATGCATAGTAAAGGCCATGGTGAAGTGACATTATTGTTGAAAGGCCAATCTCAAGTTGCAAAATTAATTGAGGTTATTTTTGTGCCAGGACCGTCAACAAACCTTATTTCCGTAGGCAAAAGGCTTCTAAGGGACTTGAAGTTCATTTTGACATTGAAAAGTGTAATGTTTATTGCGGAAAAATGCCAGTTGCAAGTGCTACAAAAGTGAATGGTGTCTATGAACTGGACACAGTGAGTCAACAATCAACAAATGGTCATGAGTTGGCTGCGACATGTCAAACAGCAACTTTGGTGGAGCCACAGATCCAGTCCATGGATAGGAAACGCGCAGAAGCTGTTAATTTGTGTAAAGCGAATCAATCACAGAAGATTTGGCATCGGGGACTCGGACATCTGAACAAGTGAAGTATGGATTTACTGAAACAAGGCATGGCAAGTGGAATTAGTTACACTTATAGTAAAAATAATCCCTGTGCGGAATGTATTGAAGGGAAACAGAGCAGAATACCATTCCCAAAACAATCCTTTAGTCAAGCCACTGGGAAATAAGGTCTCATACATTCTGATTTATGTGGGCCTATGTCAGTTTCCTCATTTAGTGGTGCCAAGTATCTATTAACATTTATAGATGACTATACTAGGATGACACTCGGTTATTTTATTAAAAGTAAAGATAAAGTTCTGTCTGTATTCAAGATCTTTAAAAGTTTTGTAGAAAAACAAATTAATTTAAAAATAAAGATGATAAGAACAGACAATGGTCGTGAATATGTGAATAAACATTTCCAGACATTCCTTCAAGAGCATGGCATCGTGCACCAGATGACTGTACCTTACTCTCCACAACAGAACGGAGTTGAGGAAAGGGCAAATCGCACGATTATGGAGGCCGGACGATGTATGCTACAAGATGCAGGTATGAACCGAAGATTCTGGGCTGAGGCTCTGAATGCAGCAATCTTTATCAAGAATAAATCACCAAGTAAAGCGGTAAGAGGAACCACACCAGAAGAAAAATGGTCTGGTTGTAAAGTTGATTTATGAATTTTGAGAATATTTGGCTGTGTTGCTTATGCAATTATCTCTGATGAGAGGCGTAAGAAATTAGATGCAAAGAGTAAACAATACATTTGTCTAGGATATTGTAATGAGTCAAAAAGATACAGACTAATAGATCCTCAAAATCTCTCCAAATGTATTAAATCTAGAGATGTGTGCGTCTTGGAAGGAATGATGTATAAACACTTAAAAATAAATCAGAATAACACTACTACTGATTGTCAAATCAATTTAAATGGTGGAATAGAAAATGTTGTGAGAAAATATGATGATAACAATGTCGATCCCTCGCCTACAAGAGAGTTATCTGACTCGATCACAATCAATTCAACTGTTTCTGACTCCAGCTCTGTGGGTGACTCCAATGATGTCACATCGAATCCAGACATGACTCAAGATCAGTATTCTAGTTATTATGAAGACATTGATGAGAGTGTAAATGCTGTAATAGCAATGACAGTAACAACTCTTGATGGAAAACTACAGACAATTGAGGAAGCATTATCAGGACCTGAAAAGAAACACTGGAGGAAAGCTATTGAAGATGAATATAACTCATTTGAGAAAAATGAGGCTTGGAGTTTGACATTACTGCCTGAAGGAAAGAAGACTGTGCGCAGTAAGTGGGTTTTCAAGAAGAAGCTAGGAACAGAATATTAAATAGCAGTGGGGCAAGTCCATCCCTTTGTTTAAGCCTGATGCTATGTTTATCTTAATCTGGAGCTCTGAGTTTAACATTATGATCTTGACCATGCGGACTTATTTTATTAGGATGCCAAAGTCAAACATTATTTTGTAGAGCCCATTCCTGTCGACAGTGTTGTATGCTTGCTTCAAGTCTACAAAGAGTAGGTGCACATCGATATTATATTCTCAGCACTTCTCGAGCACCTGCTTTACTGATAATATTTGGTCTATTGTAGACCATCCACTCCCTGGTCTTCTCCTACAATATTTTTATAGTACGAATTTAATTTTCTTTCTATGATTTTGGAGAGCACGTTGCATTGTAAAGGGATGCCTTTATAATTTTCGCACGTTAATTTGTCCCCTTTTTGAGTAAAGGATATATTATGCTTTTCCGCCAGACCCCTGGTAACTGCTCCTCTAATCATATTCGGCATATTAGCAGATGCAGAAGGTTATTTGGATAGGGACCCCACTTTGAAACAGTTCTGCTGGTATTCCATCTATTCCAGGAGCCTTATTTTTTCTGAGGTCCCATACTGTTGCATGTACTTCGTTTTTGGTTGGTGACTGGGACCTCTTGCCCTGTTTCTGGAATATATGCGCTGTGAATAGCTTCTGGAAATATTGCTGCCATCTATTCTTAATATCGACTGGGTCACCTATGATTGCTCCTTATACACGTTTGCAAAGACTTGTTTGTGGATTGAAACCGTCTGTTAGTTAGTTAACAGAGGCATACGCCAATCAAACTTCATGTAGGGTCATATTTTCGTTTATTCGTTGGATCTTGGTATTGATTGTCAGTCGTTTTTTCTTCGACACATTTTTTAAGCTTTGCGTTGAAGGCCGACTCAAGAAGAAGAAGAACTTGAACCATATTGCTTGGCAAAATACATTCAAATTAACTACAATACATAATGTTGCTCATGCATTTACCTTATAGTTCAGGCTACCAAGGTAAAACTGAGGTATAACCTTCGATTTCTTTGAAGATGCATTGACTTTCATGAAATTTCGAGAATAAGCGCTACTTGCGTTCCACGTGAAAATCTACCCTACGCCGATATGTGCTTATTGTTTGTAAAGGTGGACAACGAACTGGAATTCATGCTTTGGTCTGGCGGATATAATAATTTTGACCTAATTGCTTTGCACGGTAGTGCCGAGCTGACACTCTTGTGTGAACGGCTCTAATTCAACTATCATATCGTCGCTAAAACTTTGAAAGGCCTCGGAGTACATTCGAAGTTCGTACCATTGTGTTGGTATTATAGGTTCGGATGAGACGGACTCCCGATTAGCACTGGTCTGGCTCTGAGCACTTGCCCCATAAAGGCTTGTGCCAACCCTCGCACAGCCTCCCTACTCTGCAAAGGTAATCATGGGACCAATAAAGCGATTACACACACACGAACGGAGATAGTGGCTCCAAGGGGGGACCCATTAAAACTGAAGCAAACAAAACCCAAAAAAAGGTTTAAAAAAACCCAAAAAAGAAAGCAAAAATAACAAAAACCACTACGCAACTAGCAGCTGCAGCTACAATGTTAATACCACATCAGGAGCAGTACTAACGATGACAAAAACGGCAACTAATACAATGACAGTTAAGGCGAAAGAAAAACGGAGATTAACAGACAGTCTTGCTCAGACTGAGATTTCTGCGGCGTTCAGGTGCAGCAAAAAAATTATACAAACGCCAGGGCGTTCTAAAAAAGTAAAGCCGAAAACTCTGCAGGACGCGTCAAATGTTCGAGCAATGGAGGAAAATATAAAGAAATTTGAGAATTCGGCGGTCACTGCTACGATCGCTACCGAAGCGACCAAAGCAAAAGTCGTAAGCCCCGAAATAATAACGAACCATCCTGAACCCAACGAAGAGATAATAGGAGGAAAAGACAGGAGTGACCAGAGAAATAAAGTAACGTTGTGCAGTTTCATCGCCAGAAGTACTGTATTCGGAAATGGAAGCCAATAACCTCTCCCAAGGGCAATGGACGCAAAGGAAAATTGCCGCATAGCGACATGAAGGAGAAATGCTATTCGGAAAAGTGGAAGATGTTTTCAAAAGAATACAATCTGCATGCGACTCACCAAAAATCAACAAAGCAGAAAAGACGGGGCTCCTTGAACTAGAGGAGCTTTTAGACCACAAAAGGCACTATCGGGGGAGCTGGTTAAAGAGCGAAGAAGAACAGAAGGCTGAAAAAGAGCAGACGCTAGATCTAAAGGCCACGTCCAGATAGCTTCAGCATAGTAAATCAATAAAAGAATGGCGTCCAGCCTAATCCAACGAGATCAAGATAAAAGAAGGAAGGAAGAGACACTTGATGGCCACGGAACACCAGATCAGGGGTTCCAGATAGTGCTGACAAAAGGAGCAAAGAAAGCCGAAGAAAAACTCCTTGAAAAAGTGCCAGAAATTAAAGCTCACACGGACGCCTAACAAGTAAAACAAACCTGATGCAAAACAAGAGAGAAAGAAGCCCCAACGAAGACCGCCGGCAACAGGCACTGCTCGTAAAACCCCAAGATGAAAATAAAAAAAAGCTTGTGACGCCTCAAGTACACAAAATATCATAGTTGACGAACACAGTATCGGAAATGTTGGGAATATTGTGTATTTAGGTACCGAAATGACGAGAGTCTCCAATGAAAGAGACGAAACAAGCCGAAGAATACAGCTCGCAAATAAAACATTTTATTCAGTTTTGAAAATCTTGAAGACCAACTGCATGCACAGGAAAACAAAGCTTCTAGTATACAAACCTGTGATAAGACCTGCATTACGCCATTGGTATCAAACATGGACCCTAACCCAAGCATTTACAAATATATTGAAGGCCTTCGAGCGTCGGGTCCTGAGGCGAGTAATCGAAGCGAAGCTAGACGAGAGCCAATGGCAAATTCAAAAAAGTAAAGAAAGAAGTAATGCGTCAAACGGTTCCAGGCTGGGTTCTCAGGTTGACAGGAGAGGTACTTAGTGGGTAGTCCAGTTGCCTTCTTTTGACCATGGGAGTCCCACACTCTGTGCATAAGTGGCATTCACCTCCCTACTACAAAAAAAACATGAGCTGTATGAAATTTTTGACGAACCGGGGGTCTTAACGATCATAAGACTGCGGAAACCGTAATGGGCTGGATACATGAATCGTGTGGACGAACAACGGATACCCAAATAGGAATGCGATGGGAGAACTGACGGGCGAAGACCAGTGGGAAAACAGAGGAAACGCTGGTTTGACTCAGTCCACGAAGACAGTTCATTGCTGCTCGGAATTCAAAGTTGGAGGACCGAGATAGCCGGAGGCACTTTTTGCAGGAAGCGAACGCCTAAGAGGTGCTGTAGTGCTACGGAGAGGAAATTGCGAATTGAATGAAATGCATGAAAATATCATTTTTGCTTTTGAACATTTATGATATCGTGTATTTGTTCGATTGATACCTATAAAATTTAATAAATGTAACAAATTAAGATTTTTTCGTTACTTCTAAATTCTGATACAGATTATTTGTATTTTTTGTTTTTTACGGAATTAAAAAGCAACATTTAGAAATTTATTTGATAATGCAGTCACATTTATGAAATCATTTTAATAATAATGAATGAGGTTAACAAATTAAATTCAATGATAAAGCAAAAATATTTAGAAGAAAAGTATGATAAATATGAATTAGATACAAGTAGATCCGATTTTCAGTGGAAACAAAAGCGGAAGGTGAGTATACCGTCGAGTGGTTTGCGGTGTCTTAGCTTGTAGTTTGGAGATTTCAGTAACCGAACGTTGTGTCGGTTGAAGATAAAGGAGAATATATCTGGCACCGCGTTGGTGTGTAGATTGGGAGAACGTTTATTCTTGTTAATTTATTGTTAGTCCTGAAAAGCTAATGAAAAAGAAGTAGTTTCAAATTTTCTTTTGGAGAATTTTTGATGCGTTTAAAACGAAGAAGTTAAACGTTGGCTGAAAAGTCTAAGCAAGCATAGTCTACTCACGGTAAGATCCACAACTGCATAGATCCCTGAAATAACTCGTCCACCACCAGCCACCTCGGAATAGAATATGAGTACCCAAACCTGTTTCCCTCAAGAGTATACTTCCCTAGCATGACTCCAGATACCACTTCTAAAAATCGCTGAGATGACGGTTTACATTTTCTTTGGGAAGTAGTTCTTTTGAAGTGAGAAGAAACCATTACGATTTCGAAATCAATTTTATTTTTTTCTACAATTTTTTAATAGAAACTTTTGAACTGGCTTATATTGGAAGTATTTGTACAATAGATAATTTATCTGATATTTTTTTTATGTTTTTTTTATGGTTGGTAGGGGAATGCCATTTACGCAGAGTTTGGTGCTCTCATGCTTGCAAGCTACTGGACTACCCAATCAACATATCCCATGTCAACCTGAGAACCTACCCTTGACACATCACTTTGAGGTAGGTTTCGTTTTGCTACGCCCTTGAGGTGTCTTCAAGCTGTAGGACTTCTCCTTGAGCGGGAGGGGAGAGAAAAAGTATAATTTCCAGACAAGCAATAACCCAGCAATGACGTTCCCATCTACTGTGATGCTTTAGGACTGCCCGAACATAATGTGCAACATAACTCCATTCGTCAACCAATCCAAGCATCAACGCGACAATACTATCCGAGGAAGATGGGAGAGCTCCGTCTTTCTGTAGAGGTTTCATCGCAGCCTGACCCATTTTTGCACGAAATCACTGTCAACCCAAAAACCCAGCCTGGAACCGTTGAGCATATTACCTGGGGCCAGGTCTCTTTTTTTGCAATGCCATGAGGTGCCTTCTAGCTAGAGGACTCCTCGTTCAACTAGGGGGAAATGCATAAGAGGAATTCCCAGACAATTGATCCTTAAGCCCCGACGTCTCCAGATGCTGTGAATCCCTTTTATCTTTCAGGACTGCCTGAACATAATGTGCCAGCTAGTTCTATTTGTAAGCCGATCCAAGTATCAACACAACTGTACTATCTAGAGTGAGCTTTCTTGTTTCCCTGTAGGGGCTCCATTGCAGCCCGTCCTACTTTTGCGTGCAAAAATGTGTGGCAAGCATCGTCCTTCTTTTCTGGGCAAAACCGACAGTCGGGGAACCGTAATTTGCCAATCTTGTGCAGGCAAGACCAAAAACACTCATGCAAGCTCAAAAAATGGGTCAGATGTAATTCAGTCTCATCATGCCTTCGATTTTGGCATGGTATAAGATCTGGGATGATTTACGCATTCTACCTTTCATTCGTGCAATTCACCACATATTGCTGCTAATCGTTGAGTCAGTGCTGTCTCTCCTCGCGGGTAACCGCCTCCCTTGTATCTTCGCTTCGGCGCAAGTGAATAGCGTGGCAATCTCTAGCAAAGAGAGCAACAGTTATCTTGCCCACAATAAGTCTTACCACTGAATCAGAGACTGTCAGATATAAAGATACCATACTCAGTACTCCTCTGCGCTATACCTGCGTTAAGCATTTCCAGTGTGCCTCCTAACTGAGAGCATCACCCCATATTTCCCCTGCGTACAGTAGCACTGACCCTACAGCACTCATCTAAGGATGTCTTCTTGATGGGTTGAGTTCTCCTACGTTGGCCATATGTCAACTCAGATCCAATACGCCCGAAGCAGCCTTCTTAGCCGTTGCCCTGATTTGCTCATTAAAACTCATTATGTATTAGTATGTCTCCAATCTTGATCGGCCTTAATCTACTCTCTTCTTTGTAATAATTACCACGTTAGTTTTCTCAAGTGCTAGACTGAAGTCGCAAGCAATCTAGTCTCTTATGTGGCACATTAACGTACCTAGCCTAACAGGCCAATTAACAAGTCACCGGGGTGATACACAGATGGCGGTGCTAGTATTAAATTCATATGATTTTTAGTTAGTACCAACCATTAAACGATACGTGTCGAAATTTGACAGCTGTCCGACTACTAGTTTGTGAGATATTGCGTTGTGAGTTCAGCTACTTTTGTTATTTGAAAAAAGATGAAAAAAAAAGAATTTCGTGTGCTGATAAAATATTGCTTTTTGAAGGGAAAAAATACAGTTGAAACAAAATCTTAGCTTGATGAAGAGTTTCCGGGGTCTGCATCAGGAAGATCAACCATCATTGATTGGTATGCTAAGTTTAAACATGGTGAAATGAGCACCGAAGACGGCGAACGCAGTGGACGCCCAAAAGAGGCTGTCACCGACGAAAAAATTTCACGAAATAATTTTGAATGACCGTAAAGTGAAGTTGATCGAGATAGCAGACATTATGAAGATATCACCTGAACGTGTACATCATATCATTCACGTATATTTGTGCATGAGAAAGCTGTGTGCAAAATGGGTGCCGCGTGAGCTCACAATCGATCAAAAGCAACAAAATGTTAATGATTCTGAGCAGTGTTTAAGCGCAATAAGCCGAATTTTTGCATCAATATGTCACAATGGATGAAATATGGCTCCGTCATTTCCCTCCGGAGTCCAATCGACAGTCAGCTGAGTGGACTGCACACGATGAACTGAATCCAAAGCGAGCAAAAACACAACAGTCAGCTGGCAAGGTTATGGCATCAGTATTCTGGGATGCGCAAGGTATAATATTCATTGATTACCTCCAAAAGGGCCAGACCATCAACAGCGATTATTATATAGTGTTATTGGATCGTTTAAAGGATTAAACCGATAAAAAAGGCCCCATTTGACCGGGGACTTTTCAGTTGGCCTGTTAAGCTGCACTCTTTCAATGGTGCATCCAGTGACTAGAGGCACAACTTCATTCAAATAGCCAATCAAGCGCAGCTCATCTGGCATCTGCAGCCTCAATGGCCCGCCGTAAGACACGTTCCACAGGTCTGTACCAAGGATAAATCCCTAGGTTTCGTATCAGTCCTTCAGGTAGTCCCTCAAAAGCTGCATGAGATATTCTGGAGTATGAAAAGGGTTTGGCTTTCAGTGTGGCTGTCAATCAAATTACTATTTGCTTTTTGAAACGAAGATCACCTGCGAGAATTTTTTTTTCTTTAATATTTCAATTGGCTTATCTAATTTATATTGAAGCGATGGCAAATTTTACCCCTGATTTAATTATGAACTAAAATTTAATAATAGAACTTTTTAAATGGGTTGAAGCAGTTGGAATATTTCATTTTATTTATTAATCAATTACTTAATGCGGTCTTTCAGTTAGAATATTTATAAATGTATATATTGAGCAAGATTTGATATTACGCATGCATGGATCACTTTGAATTTTCAATTATGCAAAACTGATCGTTCATTCATAAAAATCCGGCAAACCATACCAACAACACACAACTTTTATCTTCCGTTCTCCTTCGCGTATCCCGCCAGCTTCAAATCAAATATATTGTGAAGTGAATTAATGCCCTCGGGGGTTCTCTTCAGCGTGCTACACGCTTTAAGCTGTATTTCAATCAATCTATTGAACTGATCCTTCAACAAATTCAGAAAGTACCGACAATGCAAAAAAATAATGATATGTGGCAAACTTAAATTCTTTAATGGTTAAGCAGCAGCATCAGCAGTCATGGAGGTCAATAACATGCCTAAGATTTTTGAACATATCTATGTTTCGTGATCAGAAGTAACTTCTACGATGGAAATCCCATCGAGAAAAGATAAAGAATTAACTCGAAACGTGTTAATTTTTTTAAACATATGTATAATATAAATAAATGAAAAAAACTACTGGAAAATTTTAGTTATGCGGAAGAAAACCTTTGCATAATGTTAAAATGCTGACCTAGATTTCATTCAAAGTTTTGTCAGCTACATATTAATCTCAATATGCATATTATCGATTTTGATTCTTGCTTGGACATGTGTATCCATTTTAGCTTGATAACTGTTATTTTAAGCAGAAGTCAGTATCCTAGAAAATTAGTTTCAGATTATGTAGATCAGCTATGCTGGTGATTGGCATGCTGATATGCAAGACGTTGCGAAAAAGCGTAGTATTTTAATAAGACTGATGAATTGACCAACAGCAGTCTATGCTAGAATACAGTTTCAATTAGGTCAGGCTGTCAGATTCTAATAAATTATGCTACAACAATAACTCAGTAAAGCATTTTCCTAAACCCCAATTCAATACCACCTATTATCATTAGCGGCATCATATCAGATAACAGACTAAATTATGGACTATTCAAATTAAGTAAAATAAATCAAATCTATTGTACGAGACATTTAAAATTGCTGACCTACTGCGTCAACTTTTTTGCGTTGGCGAATTTTTTTTTACCACCTCAAGTTTTTTTATATAACATCTCATAGATCATTAGATGAAGAAACAATGAATGACGTAAATGGCGGGAATGGTGATTCAAAGAAAAAAAAATTGGCAATTTTATAGGCCTTCCAATGGCTTTATTGTATTTTACGCCGATACCTTAGAGTTTCTGACTTTTTCACCATTGATAAATTATCCCTCCGGACCAAACAAAACAAAGTCTATTGTTAAAAACTTTTCCAACAATTCATCTAATTAACGGCTCATTTACCAAGTTGGTCAAATATTTTTTGGCCTGGGGGAAAACTAAATGATCTTTAATAGCTGCGTGAATTACTCTGGAAGAATTGATTAATTTATGAGGGAATAATTAAACATTTAACACTAACTTTCCTTTTGTATCATGCCTGGGGAAGTTTTGAATCAAACTAAATTTTTAATTCAATCTAAAATTTTAATTCATCAGTAAAATATTCACAATCTTTGTGTGAATGTAAGAGTTTCAATCAAATTTTAGCGTAATTGATTGATGTAAAGTCTTCACTAACTTTCATAAATTTTTAGGAATTAAGTTCGCTTGATTATGTACCCTCGGTGAAACACAATAACATACTTCAGGTTGCAACTGTTTAGTTAACGACCAAATAGAAGAAAGTTTTCAAACTTCTATTAATGGCTTGTATGTATAAAATCTTAAAAAGAAAATATTTGAAAATTCAAAAGCTTTCAAACGGACTTGATAATCCTTTAAACTAAATGCCCGGCTTTTCGAGCCTATAAAAAATAGAATTCTTCCATGATAACCATCGATTACGTCAAAATAGAAAGTCTTTACGATCTTTAATTAAGCAGATCATGGTTAAAATTTTTTTCTTGTATGAGTTTTGCAAAATAAATTTTTGACAATTTCCTATTAGAATCGGTACATTTATGTCCGTCCGTCAGTGCATCACAGTGTTTACTCTGGAACTAGAGAGTCATAAAATGATATGAGCTACTCAGACATTTTTGGTCAATGAAAGTTTCACAGTCGGAAAAATTTTCAAAGAATTTCAAGGGGGTCTCCTCATGTATAGATGTGATCCCTTAATTTTTTTTGTTTTTCCCGAATATATAGTCGACTAGGGTATCAATTCAAAGATGATTAAAAACAATAGAAGATGAGATCTTTGAATATCAGTTGTTAAAACTACCACATCAATAACAGTGTAGGCAGAGAAAAGGGATGGATGTCAAAAATTTGTGTTGCACCACTTCGCGATTGGACACATGTGGACTGAAAAATCAGACAAAAAATCAAGGATTACAACGACGACGGCGGCGAAGAGTGGAAACCAAGAAAAACAAATCGAGTGAGTAGGAGAGTGCTCCTACCAGAAGGTCTTTGTAACTATCCTACGGGCCAAAACAAGTTTTCTAGCAGCGTGATTCACAACATCATTCAAATATCCTCCACGGGACCTCTTACAGGCCTCAATCCTTTTGAGGTCATTTTCAATGACTTTTCGGCACATTTCCGGCAATATCTCGGCCATAACTTCACGAATATTGGTTTTCAATTGCTCAAGATTTTGAAGATTGTTTGCGTAAACCCGATCTTTCGCATAGCCCCTTAAAAAGGAATCCAAAGGTGTTAGGTCGCAGGATCTTGCGGGCCAATTGACATCACTCAATCTCAAAATTACGAGTCCTGGAGATTTCTCTCGCAAAGTGCTCGATTAGCCTGTGTTGTGTGGCTTGTGGCTCCGTCCTGTTGAAACCAAATGTTCTCCAGATCATAATCTTCAATTTCTCTCCAAAAATAATCGGTTAACATCCGTCCATAGCGGTCAGAATTGACTGTAATGGCTCTTCCTTGATCGTTTTAAAAAAATACGGGCCAATAACACCACCAGGCCATAATGCACACCAAACGGTCACTTTTTCCGGTTGCAAAGGCCTTTTTGCGATCACTTGAGGATTTTGAGAGCCCCATATGCGGCAATTCTGTTTATTTACGTAACCACTAAGCGAAAAATGAGTCTCATCACTGAAGAAAATTTTGTTAGAAAAATCGTTATCAATGGCTTGTTGTTCAATCATCCAATTCGCATACATTCTGCGTTGTGTATGGTCTTGAGGCTTAAGTTCTTGAGTGAGTTGGGTTTTGTATGGATGGAGATGCAAATTCAAATGCAAAATCTGCCCTAATGAGCCGTAAGACAAGCCCAAATGTTGAGCACGTTGAGGAATCGACAAATTCGGGTCTTTCTCCACACTTTGAGCAACGACAGCGAAATTTTCAGCAGTACGAATGTTGGGATGATGCAAAGGTCTTGAAATATCAATAACCGATACAGTTTCTTCAAATTTTTTCACTGTGCTCGAAAATGTTGGCTGTGTAGGTCGATTATGTCGACCGTAATTGGCTCGTAAAGCCATAAATGTTGATACAGCAGAATCACCATTTTTATAATAAAATTTAATAATTTTAACGCGTTCTTCGTCTGTTAAACGATCTATATTTCTAAATGGCAAACCTTCGACTAAAAAAACACGCATTGGATGACATTCAATACTGACAGATGTCAGATCGCAGGGTTATACTTTCCCAACCACGAAATGGATAGCCCTGTACTTGTCACCAAAATTATTGTATCTTCAATGGAAAAGATGAGATTAATCACCAAGCACTTCATAAACATTCACACGTATCCACGGTATTGAAAGTTATATGTGCACAAAGGTATGTACGGCTGTGAAAATTAATTGAAAGACAAGCTTACATATTTTGTTAATCTTGTTTCGAGGAAACGTAAGTAACAGCATACATTAAAATGGTAATTTTACTCTCAAATTTAATGCTTTTCAAGAACTCGTAATGATCTCTTTCAATACAAATAACAAGAAGAACACTTGTAAAAAGATCTAAAAAAAAGCTTAAACAAGTTGAGTAAGCAGGAGAGTGCTCCTACCAGAAGGTCTTTGTAAACAACCTAGGGTTAGAAATAAGTTTTCTAATGGCGTGAATCGATTTATATTAATTATTCATCCAATACTTAGATATGAAATCGTTCAAATGTATGCAAAAGATGCACAGTTTCTTTCATAAGCACAGTGCTGCCGCCATTTTTACAAAGCTTAACTGATTTTCCTGAATGCTCGGCCGATTGAACATATTCAAGTTAATCACTATTCCTTAAATTTTCATGAAAATTGAAAGAAAATAAAAGTGCCTAAGTCAATTTAAATATATATAGGATTTTCCAATAAGAGGTGTTACTTTGAATAGATCTTGTGATTTAACGCCTTGCGACTTCTCCTCTTGGGGTCACGTGAAAAAGAAAGCCTAAGCCAACAGCCCAGCGTAGATTCAAGACCTTAAAGACAAATTCGTGAGGCTATCGAGGACATAGGGCAACCACTTTGCGATTTGGTTATGGAAAATTTCATGAAGAGGATATGGTCCTATAAGCGTGTCGTAGTAGTTATTTGCCTGATATTAGTTTTTGCTAATAACGGTATATCTTCTTCTTTATAATAAAAAAAAACATCCGATCACTTATATTAAAAAAATGCATTATTCTTTTAATATCAAAATAACACCTCTTATTGGAAAACCCTATATCAACCATCAACACGTGTTATTGTTGTTGTAATTCCATACAATTGAAATGGCTATAACTCACTTGATTATGATTTGATTTCAATTAAATTTTGTATACGTATATAACTTATATCAGTCTATATAACTGCAAAGTTTCAAGAAGTTTAAAGGTACCGTTTTGATTTTATGGGCAAAAATGTAAAATCTACAAATTATACTATTATTAACAAAATTGAGTGAATTTCGATTTCTAAGGTATTTGTTGCCCTTGTACTCATAAAGGCCCATGTTCGTGATAATTTTCAGATTTTTCGGCTGAAACCTGTCCAATCGCGAGGGGGGGGACACAAATTTTTGGTACATTTTGCCGTCCCCTGGACCCCCTAATTCATAAAATGATTTTTTTATTTCAGATTCTAAAAGTTCTAATCAAGAGCTTTTATTTGATATCCCACTCGACTACCTTTGATTAAAAAAAATTGTTAAGGGCCAATTCGTTATTAGGGGGGACCCCCCCTTAAAATTGTTTTAAATTTTTGTTAAGACCTTAACTTTTGAGAGACCACCACTTCTGACCTTTTCACAAAGTTTGAGCATTCTAGCTTCTATAGTTTCTGAGGAAATCAGCTGTGACGCACGGACAGACGGACAGACGGACAGACAGGTCGCGAAACTAGTAGGTCTTTGTAAAAAAAAATCTTACAAAGACCTAAAAAGTGTCGTTTCAAGAAAAACAAAAAACTTTTCTAAAAAAAAAGGTCAGTCATTAGACTAGCAATAATTATGGCGTGATTTATATATAGTTCACAATCGCTAGGAATTCCTAGCGATCGTTTTTATTCAAAGGCAGTGATAATTTGCTTCAATGCTCTGATTGTTATGTAGTTTTCACCAGATGTTACTAATAAGATAAGCAAAATTTTAAAGCAAAAACATACTAAAGAAGTTATTTTTTATATACATATAAAGCTCATGAAATTGAAAAAGCCGAAAAAATATGAGTTTTTTGGGTTAATCGAATTGACAATATAAAATGTCAGCTTTGAAGCACACCATGCTAAATACCAGTATATGAGGCATGATCTTTCTGGTAAAGGAAAAACGTTTGGAACATTAGAGTATAAAATTCAATCTTAAAAAACTGTTTTTATTATGCAAGATACTTGTAGCGCTTTATTTAGAATTACACAATATTATAATTTCAAATTATCCCCGTAAAAGTTTTCAGAAGAAAAAACCGCAACTGCACTACATGTTAACTGAGAAGCTCTTCCCTTGTAATGCGTATCAGGTGCTCTTGCCCGGGTAGAGTGGCATTCCGCTCGCGTGCCCTTTTGTGGTATAGTGTTATGTGATTCCATCACATAATAGTACAACATAAATTGGCCACGTTTATGTTTCTTATTTAATGGAAAAATTCATACAAATTATGTTTGTATGAGTTTTTCACTCAAATGGGAAATATATGTCCACGTCTTCTTTTGGATCTTGATCCGGCTGGGAGGGTGCGAGGGGCACCGCTTCCACTAGGATGCCCGACTCTTACCTGTATTTGTGGGCCATAAGTATCGTCGGTAACGACGAAGTCCTTATTAGGTTACCTCGACCTCGATATCAGTCAATCGGCAATAGATCGCTCGAATTCATGAATGCGAAATTATTTTGCGGTAGGCCTTGTGCTGGGGAAAAGAACCCGCCCTATGACATCACAACGCTGGCCTGCCAGCGCATTCACACGTCCTCAGACAAGATCAATCTCGGCGGATTCCACCATCATCTTTCGCCGAGGCAGCAAACCATCGCTGCAGTCCTTTGCGGACACTTTTATCTACCCATATCACTACAAAGACTTGTAGCAGATCGGTAAAGAAGCGTTCCTGAAAATAATACTGAACAGCCAAGTGAACTGATGAATCGTTTGACTCACCTCCAGTATTAAGATCAAGAACCAATAAAGTAAATGATGTACAAAATATATTTTTCCAATCACGCAGATTAAAAAGCAAAAAAAAAAAAACAAATAAAAAATGTTTTGTAGTTATAAGGCATATATATACAGGGTGCGTACGGTATTTGAGGGCAACTTGAGAGTAATATTAATTAGCTTGTATTTTTAACAAAATTTAATGAAATTTCAGGAATTTTTTATGCAACGTTAAATTAATATACGGCTATAAATTTATTCAATAAAATCGCCATTAGTAGCAATAACCTCTTCGATCCGATTCCGGAAACGATTACATGCCCGAATTAAATGCTCCTTGTTCATATTGACTATAACGGCATTAAAAGCAGTCTTCAGCGAAGAAGTGGTATTATGAGGACGCTTATAGGTCTCACACTCAACTACGCCCCATACGTAATAATCCAAAGGATTACGGTCTGGGGAGCTAGGTGGCCATAGGTTCGGTATTATATGGTCATGAAAATTTTCGGCCATCCAATCTTGTGTCACCATTGCTTTATGTGAAGAAGCAGAGTCTTGTTGAAAAATGTATGGTCTGCCTCCGCTTATATTGTCTATCCAGGGTTTCACTACCGTCTCCAAACCCTCCATGTATGCAGCAGAGTTCACTCGAAGTCCTTGAGTAAAAAAGTGTGGTGACATAACATGTCCTTCGTTGCTGAAAATACCTAAGACCATAACAGTGACTGTAAATTTTGTGTGCATAGCAACAGGAACCTCTGTAGGATTTGAACATAGCCATCTGTCATTTTTGCGATTGGTCTTTTGATCTTGGTCAAAAAATTTTTCGTCGGAAAAAAACCATAACATTTTGGGCGCCTCAGGGTGTTTGATTTTGTTCAAAAGACGTTTTGATCGGAGAACTCTCTGTTCTCGTGTTCTTTCCAACATGAACTGTCTTCTGCGCATCACGTTAGACTTATACCGAAGGTCTTCGTGGACAACTCTACGAATAAAGCGCTCAGAAACATGAAGCTCACTCGCAAGGACACTCATTGACTTTGAAGAGTGCTCGTCTTAGATCGCTTGCACTTGCTTTAAAAATTTTGCAGATCGGACAGTGTCAGAACGTTGTTGGTGCTTTTTGCGTTTTGCAACCGATTATATATCACCTCCTGATGCTTCCTATATACGGCGAACTTTATGCACGAATGAACGGGCACAATTAAAAAAATTAGAGATCTCTAAATCTGTATGGTTCACACCTATAGCGACGATGACAGCATTTATCTTCATTTCATTTTATGCATGTCCTCAAATACCGTACGCACCCTGTATATATATCGAGAATAACAAAGTAACTCTTATTTTAATAAAGCTAATTTGAATTTTAAGAAATTATAAAATTTCTGTAAAAATAGTCTTTATCTTAAATGTATTAAAAAGCTTAGAGAGGAAGATGTTAAGTATTTATATTATATCTGGTAACACCAAATTAGACTTATAAATGACCAACTTAAATCTTCTACAAAATGACAAACATATGTATGTATAAATTCTTATGTCAATAAAGCATCACCCTTTTTTCTCATCGAACTTTCGGCCTATCGATACACTGCACTGTATATGTTGACTCTACTCCTGTGATAATGTCAGTAAAAAATTTATTTAACGAGCTTCAACGTAGTCACACGTCAGTTTTTGATTAGCCACGCCCATACAACCCGGAAACGGCTACCACGGAGAATAACGTGACAAAAGTCCACAAGCTCATATTGGCATACCACCGATTGAAAGTGTGTGAGATAGTTGAGGTAGTAGGCATCTCAAAAGACCAAATAAATTATATCCTGCATGAAATTCTGGGTATGAGGAAGCTGTCGTTGTGATGGATGCAACGTTTTCTCACTCCGGACAGTTACAGCATCCGTGAAACCACGTTAGTGTTTGACGCTGTTTAAGTGAAATTTGAAAGAGTCTCTGCATCATTTCATAACCGTCGATAAAACATGACTCCACACCAGAGACCAAGGAGCAGTTGAAACAGTGGAATGCACCCGTTGAACGCGCTCCAAAGAAGGCAAAGACTGTCCCATCTGCTGTAAAAGTGATAGCCACTGTTATCTGGGACTTACAAGGATGTGTACTGCATCGACTACCTGTAGAAGTGAAAAACAATCATAAGGCTCTATTATGCCGAATTATTGGCCTACCTCAACGCCGAATTGCAAAGCAAAAGGCCCCATTTGGCGGAGAAAAATGGGCTCTTCCACCATGACAACGTACAGGCTCACACCTCCGTCATCACCACGGCCAAATTGGTCAGGTTGGGCTACGAACTGCTACTCCATCCACTATATTCTCCAGATTTGGCCCCGTGTGACTTCTTTTTGTTTTCAAGCTTGAAAATGCTACTCGCCGGGCAGAAGTTTGAGTCGAATAAGGTGGTCATTCCTGCCACAGATGCTTACTTTGCAGAACTCGAGAAAACGTATTTTTTAGATGGGTTAAAGAAGTTAGAGTATCGCGATTATATTGAAAAATAAATCACATTTCTTGCATAATTTTCGTTTTTCTTTTGCAGTGCTTAGCCTTACCGCATCACCCTCCGAAATTGTCTTCATTTTCTGAGTAATCACATTCATCCTCGCTAACATCTCACTCGTCAACAATATACTGCAGCCAATTGAGATGTGGCTTCAGCAGCCTTTCGTTGTGTATGCGTTAAATCTGGATCTTAAGAAAAGACGACTATAACAGATCTGATATATACGACAAAATTTGAACTTAATCAAAACCACTACTTTTTTTCTGATGCAAGTATCACTGACACAATAAGGAGATATTTACAAATATAAATGTTTTTCTTAAAATCTTAGGGTCGACTATAAACAGCCAAATAAAATAAAATACGCATGACACAAACTACTAATGAACTGCAACGTGTCACCACTTTGCAAAATGTGAAGTACCATCATCACTGTCTCATTTTTCTTTACAATCTGATGCAAAATGATATGATGAAATTAAGGTAATATTGTATGCCGATTTAAATTGATTTTCCTGGTTGGTATAATTTATGACACTAAATGCATTTTAGGGTTAAAGGACAGACTATTGACTCGTGATGAAAGCGTAAATTTTACAGGTCTTAAAACCATTGTGGTAAGTCCTTCTGGGTACACCAATAATAAATACCTTAGAAGTAGAAATTAACTCTATTTTGTTAACAATAGTAGGATTTTTTCATAAAACGTTTTTTCCAGTAAATTCGTTCATCAATGAAATTCTAGATTGAGGTTGCCCGATAAATGATTCTTATATTCCATGTGGTTCGATAAATTCAAATCATATTTACGATAGTTAAAACAGTTTGAAATTTCTCGTATTGTTACAAAAATAATCTGCAATTTTTCCACCATTTGGGCATAACCAGGAACTGCACTTTTGTTTAAATGTTCTCAAAATTTTCAGATAAAATGCTTAACGAAACAACGTATTAAAGATTTCATTCAGTCAATGGTTGTTAGTAATACTTTTAAAAAATGGCGGCAGATAAAAATGAAGTAACAAAAGTTTTTCTCTAAAAGCGTGTATATATCAGCTATAGATATCGTTAAAGTTTTTCTTGAGCTTATACATTATTAGTCCGAGCATATCGTAGTTTGAGTACAAAACCCACCTGACATGAGCGTCATTCTGTCTATCCAACTTGTAAGGGTTTTGTACTGAAATGCAAAACCCTATTGCAATCACGACCTGTGTCCGTCCGTCCGTCCGTCCGTCTGTATGTCACAGCACTTTTTCTCCAAAACTATAGAGGCTACAGCCATGAAAGTTTGTGAAAAGGTCAGAAGTGGTGACTTCTTGAAAGTTCAAGGGTCGAAAAATTTTTCAAAGGGGTTTAAGGGGGGTCTCCCCATATAGGGAGGTGACCCCTCAAAAAAAAATTGGTAGTCGAGTAGGGTGTCATTGGAAAGGTCTCAATGAGATCTTTTCAAAACAAGTCTCAAAATTGCCTTATGAGTACCGAGGCGGGCAGGGGAAGGCGAAATGTACGAACTTTTCGCGTACCCCCCCCCCCCTCGCGGTGGACACCTTCAATCCGAAAAATCTGAAAAAAATCATGCATGTAGGCCTTTATGAGTACAACAACATCAAATACATGAGAAGTCGAAATTCACTCAACTTTGTTAGCAATAGTATGATATATCGATTTTATGTTTTCTTGAATAAAATCTAAACGGTACCCTCAAATTCAATAAAATTTTGCAAACAGATGACTATTTATAAGTTGATTTTTTCTGAAAGTTTCATAAAGATCGAACAGTATTTAACGAAGTTATCGCGATTTGAATTTTCCTGTATTACTATGGCTATGGAGCCATATGCGCTTTTTACCGACTTAGACACTACAGCTTTGCTAGGATTTGCATGAAAATTTCAGGAATGATAGGTATCATGGAGATGAGTACATACAATTGAAACAAGTCAAAGGGGAAGGAGAGAGCTCCTAGCAAAAGGGTTTTGTAACCATTCTAAGAAAAAAATTCATGAAAGGTAACCGATATGAGTATCAACTGAAAGTTCTCCATGAAAGCTTTTCAAAACAGTTCTTAAGCAGACAGTTTTTGCTTCAGTGGGGCACAGGAGGGGGGGTGGGGGAAATACATAAAAAATGTGTTGCCTCCCTCGGAAATGGACACCCGTGATCTAAAATCTGAAAAAATTATCAAGGGAGATATTTATGGGTATAACTATAACAAATACCTCAGAAGTCAAAATTCTTTCAACTTTGCTAATAATAGTATGATCCTCGAACATGACATGTTTCTTGATTTTATTCGTTACTGCTTACTGCATTTTATAAGTAGAGTACAAAACCCTTCTGACATGAGCATAGGTCTGTCTACCCAACTTGTTTATTCATTGTATGCCATGAGAAATAACATAAATCATATGCATTTACTACTAACATAATTATCTTTATTCTTGAGAAAATAGCTTTAAATATGAATCGGCCCGAGAGACAATATGGTATACATTATAAGCGAGTTTGACTAGAAAACCCAGCTTATAAGCCATGTCCTCCAATAATTACATCTTGGAAGATTTATCCGGATTTTTCTGAATTAAATAATCCAATATCAGTTGGTAATTTTTTGGAGGTAAGCTTGAATTTAAATAAAAATGAATTATTAATTGCCAAAACTACTAATTAACTTCATAACGAAGTAGTCAGGAAGCCTAAGTGGATACAAAACTTAATTAACATATAACTGTACAAACGATTTCACTTTTCTGATCATTTGCAGAAAATCTCATTATTAATATCAAATAATATATCTCATCAATAATTACACACATGCACTATGCATACTTTAATTTTTCTTCAAGACATTTTCATGAATAGTCCCAATGGCTCGTATGCGAGTATATTGTAATATGCTCTCCACGCACACAATGTTCAATCATTTCAATGATGATCAACGATTTATAAGTGGATATGAAATATTTCTGTTAAAAATCATTTTTCCTCGCAGATTAATCAAAAGTTTTATCTTTTCATTTCATAATATCCAAACGGATAAGTAATGTTAGACTCTTGTTATGTCTATTTTTGTGTTGGAATCGAATAATGTAATAAAGATAGATATACTGAAGTATTTAGTGGCGAAAAAAAATTGAAAATAATGCTGTCTTGGATATTTATTGCAGAAAATGTTTAAGGAAAGGTTATATCAATTGGAGTCATGAAATAAAATTGTTATTGTCATTGTTGAAAAAAAAGTTCCGACTTATTTGATAACGTACAGTATAGGAATTTGGAACTACGATATGAAAGCATTTACCCTTGAACATCTATAAATTTGTCATTGAAGCGATGCATAACATACCTTAACGTTTTTCACGTTGATTAAATTGATAATCTTACCTGAAAGAGACAATTGATTGTTTATATTAGTCAGTCTTTATGAACTAGTTATATTACTTGCAAAAATTTTATACATCATTTGAAATGAAACTGTCGATAGCCATATCAATGCAATTTAAGAAACATATGAGAGAAACTTGAATGAAAGAGATTACACTGGAACATCACAGGAAAGGATTAAAAGCGTAGTACAAGAGTTACCACCAAAGTTCATACTGGATTATTTGTAAAAGCCAGTCGTTAATTAAATCTTTTGTTTCTACAAATTGACAAAACTGTGAGTGAAACCAATTCTAAAGCTTAATGGCCCCAGCACATAGGAATATGCAAAAAATAATTTTTTTCCATTGAAAATATTTGTGTCAAAGCCTTGTCAAAATGCACTTAAACTCATTACCTTTCGTTTTCGTACATTTTCCCTGACCCTGCAGCCCTCCTTATAAATGCGTCTTGTTTCGGACCTGTTCTGAAAAGCTCTCACCAAAACCTTTTATTTGACACCCATATTAACTACCTTTGGTAAAAATCTGTTGAGTCACCATCTTTATATAAGGAGACCCTACCCAAAACACCTGAAAAGATTCTTTTGCGCTAAAAATTTTGAGAGGGCACCACTTTTGACCTACGCAGAAAATTTCATCAATCTAGTTTATGTAGTTTGAGAGAAAACTCGCTGTGACGCTCGAACGGACCGATGGACAGAGGGACGGACGGGACGGACAGACAGGTCGCAATTTTATCAGGCAATTGTAAAAACATTTTGCAATAGCCTAAAAACGGTCTGTTGTATAAATACTTCCAAGTTAAGCCATTAAAAATGTTTTTATGAAAAATATTAGTTGTTGCAGTTGCTACTAAAACAGCGAATAACGCTCACTTTCTGACTGATGGGAGCCACCGTTTTGAATGAATGCATTGGATTTTAGAGTTTTTAAATGCTTGTGTTTTAAGTTCTCATCAATAAATGTGCCAAAGCTCGTTCAAATCAGATTTTCACTCTAGGCAGGACAAAAGTATCAAATTTTCAGTGAAAATGGCAGATACAAATAACAAGATTTAAATTTTTGACTCACTTCCTTTTCATCCAATTTGGCTAATTTTTAATAATCCCAAGTTTCATCAAATGGGTTCACTAGAGGCCCCAAAATCTGAAAAAATCGCATATTTGAACTGCAGCTATTTTGAAAATTGGTCACGAACTATCACCAAGAGGACGAAATCTTTTATGTCTAATTATTTTCTATCTTTAAACTAAGTTGAAAATTTTGTTTCGAACCACAAAACCATTTAGTTTCAGACTGTCTAAATTTGAATCTATGTTGAAAGATTCATCGCACCGTTCAATGAACCTCTGTACCAAATTTCATCTAAACCGGAGCTCCACTTTGGTCAAAACCTCGAAAAGGTTTTTTGCTTAGCTGGTTAAACAACCTAGCCGAGATCAATTTCGTGACGATCGGAGCAAAATTGCGGCCTCTAACGTGGTCACAAGTTTCGTTATGTTCCATATGCAATATATATAAATATATATATATATATATATATATATATATATATATATATATATATATATATATATATGTATATATATATATGCATATATATATATATATATATATATATATATATATATATATATATATATATATGTATATATATATATATATATATATATATATATATATATATATATATATATGTATATATATATATATATATATATATATATATATATATATATATATATATATATATATATATATATATATATATATATATATATATATATTCCTCTTCTTCTTAGAACTACCTGTAATGTGACGCCTACGCCCGGAAATCGAAGTGATTCCGATCCCGAACCCTTGCACTCGGCCAGATGGGTATGACCTCGAAATGCAAGCGGACTTCATCTTTCGTGCGGATATCGTTGCGCAGAAAATATTTTTTTTTTTTCTCCAAATATTTAGATCTGTGGATTTAAATATTTGAAACAGAATATTAATCAAAACCCCGACGCATTTCGAGACATATCCATTTGGCAACGCCCCCTCCACCGTGGCCATCGAAAAACTATGCCACTGGCGACAAATGGAGATGCACATTGCCACCATGTGGCGTGCCATTCCACACACATCTGTTTTGTCGGTGGTTGTCGGATTTGACAGTCCGGCGCCACGCGAAAAAGGAACGGCGAGAAATAACGGAGATTTTTAGTGGTCAGGGAAAAAAGTGCTCCTGTGAATAGTGAGATCGATTGGAGAAAATTGCAGATCCCGGAAAGTTGGCGCGGAACTAATTGGACTAAACCTAATTAAGAGGTAATTTTTCGTTCGGCTTACATCGACGAATGCATTACCGTGTTTGCTTGCAGTTAATCGCCCCATAAATTGGAATGCAGTGCATAGGAACGAATCGAATTCGCCAGTTCTACAAAATCAGCAGCAATAATAATACCGGAAAAGTAAATGGTCGTGATGATGCAGAAGACACAGTGGTAGTAGTGAAGAGGGAGAATCATTGCCAGCGCAAGAACAACACGATAACACCACCTGACCCGATTAAGTTGAAGCTTAATGGGACTGTTAACTCAGCTTCCAGCCCAGTGACACCACTTTCATCCCCAAAGAGTAGTAGTTCCTCCCCTACCACCGCAACCATTGTAAACAATCATTCGAACGATGTCGATCGAATACCGAAAATTGTTGGGAAATTGGGAAATATGGAGGCAAATGCAAACTACAAACAGCTGTCAGGTATGTTTAGGTTATTAGAAGCGGTGCTCTTGAACGAGTATTTCAGTGCGGCTGATCATTGTTATTCATCCGATTGGAAAGATTCATATATCAATCGAGTAGATAACTCGGAAACAGAAGGACGGCTTTTGGTCATTGTTACAAGAAAATAACATTTATAGCTGAAAACGTTTATCCTAAATGTCTAATATAAAATGTGAACAATTAATGTAGGAGAAGCTCCCATCACAGATTGTTTGGAATATAAAATTTTAAGATTAAAATTCAGATAGTAATTGGACTAATTGAAATAGATACTGGAGTGTCAAAGTCAAAGAGAGTCAGAAGGTTCAGGGTTAATGAATTTTAGTATTTTCGTAGTAGTAAAGGTGTTGAGGATGAGGATTGAGGTATTAAAGATGATCATCCTAATAATTAGACCAATCAACTAAAGCTAAACCTTAAATGTCACGGGAGTGAAGATCAGTTTCAACTAATGACTAATGTACCATTTGATTCAATTTTACATTGTTTGGATTAGGGGAAGTTGTGGTTTCATTGTTGGTTTGTCTTATTTGTTGGCATTTTTTTTATATATTTCTTGTGTGTGCAATCACTGAAATATTAGTCCATTTATATGTAAAATTGATAATTGTAGTGTATATAACAACTTGTGTCAAAACTATAGTAAAAACAAGGGGGTAATATACCATCGATAATGTATAGTTATTGATCCAGTCTTGTTTTTTTTGTAGTTTCAAAGATAATTTATGTTAAAACAGGATGCTTTTAATCTAAAGAAATAGAAACTGAATTGCCAGAAGTATTTATAGACACAATTAGAGCAAGGTAGAGTAGTAACATAGTAAAAATAAGTATCATCGAGCTATGCTACTCACCCGAAAATACTATATACGCAGATATTTTTGAATACAATGAAATTCGTCGCGATAACAAGGATAAAAATTTGTAAAAGAAAATGTGGCTCTAAGTCAATTCAGTATGAATTATAAAGTACATATTTTGAGCTCTGCAAATCAACTAAATACGGGAAAAGCTATAATTCAATATATCAGGCACTGCAAATTAAATCGATAATAAAAAATATAAATACATTGTAAAAAGTTAAGTTCTACATGATAATTTAACTAGCAATGATATATGAATATTTTTATAACATGAGCTTTTAAATTTGGCTAAATTTTCTTTAAAACCTCGTGCTCTACTAGTAAAAATGAAAATATGTTTAACAAATAAATATGCATAAACCCTTAAGCTCCTGGACAATCAAAGGAATTTATGTCTGTTAGATCAAAAACAAAAAAAAAAACACATCATTTAAAGTCTATAATTAAAACGAGCATAATTTTTAGAAAAAAAAACAAAAGAAAATAATCAGATAAATATAGACTTACAACTAAATACATATATATTGTTAACCACCGTTATAAATACCTGAACTATAGAACCTACCACTGTACTTAAAAGCAAAACATAAAACATTTTAAGAAACAATTAAAACGCATAAGACTCTAAATTTTAGATTACAAAATAAATAATTTCGATAAGTCAAAATAGAAACAAAAATTTAATTTTCATATCTTTGAAGTTACATACCCTTCATTTGCTAACTGTCGGAGAGAACAAATTGTAAATGAATAAGAATCCAAAAAAAGTAATTAAAGCACGTATTTATAAAATTGTAGCCAACTAGGGCAATGTACGTTAATGAATTCAGCTATTTCCCAATTAAAATAATATAATGAAAACAAAATGACTATGAATTGCTAAGGAACTAAAGACTTTCCTTTTCAGCGGTTCTTCTCTTTCAGTGGGAAAGTGAGTGCAGGGTAGGTATGCCGTCGCGAGGGTAGGGTTTCGCCAAATCCGCTGAAGTCGGTTTCGTGTCGCGCGCGGTACGCGGTACCTTTGTTGTTTCGTCATTTCATTAGAGTAGGTTTCGTCGGTTTAATTTAGAGTAGCATGCTTTTCGGTACCGCGTCGGTACAAGTCGGGAACGCGAAACGGAAATTAGATCTTTGTACTTTAACTGGCTGAATGAAGAAATACGGAGTAACGTAAAGTAGGCTCTTCTCCGTATGGTTTTGTTTTGATAACGCGTTTTGGAAAACGGGCATGTTCAGGTGGCTGAAATATTGTAATTGAGCGTAACCCATTCGGAGACCCGCGACCGAAATCCTCTCCGAACTAGTTGGCCGACAAGCAGCCACCGCGTGAATGGGTTACGGTGCACGGATTGGTTGACCTGTTAGTACCATCCGTTGGCACTACTCAGACTTAACGTCTAGAACCGATGAGAGGTCGGTTCCGCGTTCGAACGTAAAATGTGGAAAATCATTACATACCACACTTCTTTGGTATCCGTTGTTCGTCCATACGATTCATATGTCCAGCCCATTGCATCTTCCACAGTCTTACAATCCTTGAGAGCTCCGGTTCGTCAAAAATTTTATACAGCTCATGGCTGTATCGAATTCGCCATTGGTCCCCGTCTAGCTTCGCTCCGATTATTCGCCTCAGGACCCGTCGCTCAAAGGCATTCAATGTATTTTTGCGGATGCTTGGGTTAGGGCCCATGTTTCACACCCATAGCACAACACAGGTCTTACCACAGATTTGTACATTTGGGGCTTTGTTTTCTTGTGTATGCAGCTTGTCTTGAACATCGTCAATACTGAATAAAACATTTTTATTTGCAAGTAGTATTCTTCGGCGTATTTTCTCCCTTTTATTATTTGTTTTTGTTATTTTGGCGCCTAAATACAAAAATCCGCTAACATTCTCGATACTGTATTCGACAAGTGTAATATTTTGTGTATTTGAGGTATTTTTCTTCATGAGCTTTGTTTTATTTTCATTGATTTGTAGCCCTACTAGTTTTGCTTTGCTGTCGAATTCAAGGAAAAGTTCTTTGGCAGTTGTTAATTACCGTGAAAAATGTTTATGTCATCCACATAGGCTTCTACTTGGATCGACTTGAATAGTAATCTAGCTTTCGTATCGACAGGTGGCTTCCTTATGACGTACTCTAGAGCCAAATTGAATTGCAAGGGGGCCATCGGTGAGTTGGTTATTGATGCGGACTTGGGAGGTCATCGACGTCATTGTCATATTGGTAAGACGGAAAAATTTGACTGGGATGCCAAAGCAAAGCATTATTTTGGACAGTACATTTAGCTCAATACTGTCGTATGCTAGCCTAAAGTTAAGGGAAATTTGGTGTACGTCTATGTTGAACTCCCAACATTTTTAAGGTACTTGCTTGATAGTGAACAATTGGTCTGTTCTCGATCTACCTGCCCTAAAACCACCTTGATACTCCCCAATAATACTGTTGGCATATGATCCAATTTTATTTTCTAAGCAGTTCAAAAATATTTTGTACGCCATACAAAGTAGTGATATGCGTCTATAATTTTCGTATTGTAGCTTGTCACCTTTTTTGTTGATAGGGAATACAATTGATTGGCTCCATTCTTTCGGCATATGTTCTTGTCGCCAAATGTGCTGGATGACTTTGTGAATAGCTTTACATGTATGAACACTACTGCCACCATATTTGATGAGCTCCACTGGAATCTCACCGATGTCCTGCGCTTTATTATTCTTTTGGGCTTTGATGATGGAACACACTTCTTCCAGAGTTGATGGTTCCGCCACAGTCTTAATAACCACTTTAACCCAAATCCAGAGCTCATCGCTTGTCTTCAACGACGCGTCTGAGAATATGGGAGCCAGCTGGTTGTCGAGGGTCTCTGTGAAATTTCCGCCCACAGACGGGTATCTCAGGGGGTACTCCGAACTTTATGTCAGCCGGCAGATGAATAGTCTTTCCAAAGATGACTTTGGCTGGGACTCTACCCGTCGATGTATGCTCGGCAGCACTATACGCCATTAAGAACAATGGGGATTTCCGGTACCAGTCCCTTTGGTTCTCGTCAACCATCTTGACCAGGTGTTTATTGAGTGTGCTGTTGAAATGTTCGACCATTCCATCGGATTGGGGATGCAGCGGGGTTGCCCTCATTTTCCGTATTCCCAGTAGCTCTCACATTTGTCAAAAACTAGTGACTCATAGTTTCGGCTTTGATCCGAACATAGTTCAAAAGGTACGCTGCACCTACTAACCCAATTTAACACTAGCTGTTCGGCTACAGTATTTGCTTCCTGATTGGAAATGGAGTAGAGCTCGGGCCATCTGCAGAAATAATCGGCCAGAACCAGCGTGTATCGATTTCCCCATTTGGATTCAGGAGAGAGTCCTGCTATGCCAACAGCAATCCTCTTAAAAGGTACCTCCACGTTATAGGTTTGCATTTGCCCTCTCGGTTGTCGCTTTGGATCTTTGACTGAACCGCAAATTATGCATCTACAACACCAGACCTCTACGTCTTGTCAAAGCGTGGAGTCAGTAAAAGCTGTCCGGCAATTTCGCTAAGGCCTTGTTAGCACCAAGGTGGCCTGCCGAGGATCCTTCGTGCATTTCCTTAACCACATCGTGAAGTCGGCTTTTGGGAAGTATGGTTTGCATCCTATAGATTTCCGCTTGAGTACGCCAGTAATATGACTGCAATCTTTCGGTCCATCTCACAACATGTCCCTCGGGGTTTTCGAAGTTAAGCAGTCGTCAACGATGCATGGTCTGTCCAAAGAACAAATTTTTGGTCATATAGGTACTTGTTGGCGGCCTCGATTATAGCCAATAGCTCCTTCCCGGTCAGGCAGTAATTTCTCTAACTTTTTGTGAAAACTTGACTAGAATACGAGAGGACGCTTTTTTCTACATCGATCTACTGGGAGAGTACAGCTTCAATTCCGCCGTTGCTCGCATCGGTGTCAACTTCAAACATTTTTTCAGTTTTTGGATATGCCAGCACGGGTGATTCAGGCAGCTTCTCCTTCAAGGTCACAAAGGCTACCTTGCATTGTTCATTCCAGTAATACAGACAATTTTTCTCAGTCAGCTGATGGAGACACTTAGCTATTTTGGCAAAGCCTTTGACGAGTCTTCGATAGTAGCTGACCAGACCCAGAAAACTTTGTAGTTAGCGCTTATTGTTTAGTGTTAGCCAGCTTATCATGGCTTCAATCTTTTCAGGGTATGTTTTAACATCTTCTGCTGGTACAATGTGTCCCAAGTATTTTACTTCAGCTGCGAAAAGAGTGGTAGTAGTTTTTAGTTTCAGATTCACCAGTCGCAATCGGAAGAACACCTCTCCCAAGTTCCACAGATGCTCTTCGAACTTTCTCTCGATAACAATGATGTAATCTAAGTACGCCAAGTAGATCTTTCAGGTTAAGTCTCGTAGCACGTATTCCATCAGGCATTCGAAGATGACTAAAGCATTGCAAAGCCCAAATGGCATCACCACGAATTGCCACAATCCAGTCCCAACTGAAAATGCGGTCTTCTCTGGGTCCTTCTTGTTGATTTCTACCTGCCAGTAGCCACTCTTGAGATTGTGTGTAGAAAACCATTTTACGTCGGCTAAAATATCCATGATGTCTTCGATGCAAGAAACGGATAACTATCTTTTCTAGTAACGTAATTAAGCTACCTACAATTGACACAAAAATGAGTGCTACCATCCGTTTTCTTCACTAGAAATACTGGCACGGCCTATGGACTGACAGAAGGCTCGATATCACGTTGTTTTTCCATGTCCGAATTCAGTGCGCTCACTTCTTCTTGTTTGACCATAGTCAGACGTCTCGGCGCTTGCTGAATCGGCTTGGCTCCCTGTGTATCTATGACGTGAGTTACCATACTCCTTCGGCCTTGGTCATCCGGGCTTGCTGAGAAGATGTCACTGTACTTGGTGACCAGATCAGAGGCTTGATTGAATAGCTGCACTGGCAATTTGGTCATTATTGCAGACCTGAATTCCCGGGCTTTGCCTGTGTCTTGCCTCCTTTTTCGATGATGGTCCTGAGTAGCTTCCAAAGAAGTGATGTGGAAACGAGCTGGCAGCTGCCGATGACTTCTCCCGCTTTGATGCTCGTGGTTGAGTCTACGGTACTAAGGACTCTAACCGGCACGTATCCATTCATTATAGATCTTACAAGGCTTCGTCCTACAATCAAACTGCGATATGTTGATGTCTTCGTTGGCTCTATCAGATAAGATCGATGGTCTCCAGAATCACCATCAAGCTTGGCCCATACAATGCTCTCGGAAGATTTCGGTTCCTCAGTGTCGGCACATACTACCACATTCATTTCGGGAATTGGGACACTATTTCAATATCCGTTTGCACAAATGCAACGTGATTCCATATGGTCGCAGAAAATTCATTCCTAGAATGCAGTCACCCATAATGTTCGCGACCAGAAAATTATGTCGGAACGCAAGGTTTCCCAACTGTATCTGGAGGTTGACCTCTCCATGGACAGGTGCAGTATCTCTCGTAGCTGTCCTTAATGACAAAATCCTGCCCTTGTGAAGTACTTGTAGTCTTGACACGGTGATGGTGGTGCTGGGGACGTCGATTCTCTTAGTCACCCTCTGCTCCACGAAGTTGGCCCCCTCAGTTTGAAAGACTTCCATTCTGGGCTTCTAATTCGGTCTGGATCTCCTCTACCCTGGACAATAGCTCGGTTTTCTGCGCTTCTTGCAGTCTCTTTGCAGGTGCCCCTTCTCTCTGCGATTCCAGCAGCTAGGCGTACCATTTACTTGCGGCCCTTGCTCAATTTCCACTCATCTGTCACTACCTCGCGAACCCGGGCAATGGTATGAGTCACAGTTTTTGCTGCCTCAAAGTTCAGACTATAAGCCAATGCATCCTTAACCGTTTCTTTTTAGCTGTATGCACAGTTTGTTGCGATTCCTGGTCCTTTAATGCGCTGATGAATGCTTCTGTCGCTGCGTCATCTCGATGTTCCGGGTGGTAGGCTGAGTAAGCCAAAAGTGCCAGTTGCTCAATGTCTTGGGCTAGCGGCTGTAGGGTTTCGCCAGACTTCTGCATCCAACGCGATAGCTGTGATCGATAAACCTACTTTAAATCATCGTCTCCATAACGCACGTCATGCGCATTCATTATAGTAGCCGAGTTTGAGTGCAACTCGATGGGGATAGTCTGTAAAAGTTCAGCAGCTGTGCCTCTTAGGGCAAGAATTAATGTAGTTGCTCGTTCCTGCTCATTCCAGTGATTTGTCCTAGCGGCGGCTTCAAACTGGCTTTTGTAAATACTCCAGACCATTTGCCTGTCGAATATTGATTCTTTTACCTTATTCGATGTGCTTTGCGCTGTGGGTATAAGTGGGGCTGGTGAGGTGGTTATTACTGCCTTTGCTTCTTCCAATTCCTTTTTCATTTTTTCCATCTCATGGCTGATTCTCTCCTTGACTTGGCTGACCTTCTCCTTGACCTGGTAAACCTTGCCCTCGACGCATTTAATTAGGTTGTTCTGACTACCGAGCTCCACTTATATTTCAGTTGACTGTTTTTGCAAATCTGCCTTGATTACGATTGCCTGCTGGCCTAGCTTCGCTGATTACTTCCCCAGCTTCTGTGTAATTTCTACCTTGATTTCGAATGCTTTTTAGTCTAGCTTTGCTTATTGTTAATTTAGCTTCGCTGATTTTTTATTTAACTGCACTGATTCTTCATTTGACTCCGCAGTTAAACTGGATGACTTTTATCGCTGCTCTCGCTGCATCAGCAGTTTCTACTACTGCTTTATCCCCCATTCATTTAGCTCAGCTTTATATAGGGTCTCTAGTCATTCAATCGTATATTCGCAAATGTTCTCACGAGAACTATCTGGGATATTTGAGAAATTCTGAATATCCACAGTGACGGCACTTGCTTACTTTCAAATATTGATCATGGATCTACTTGGTCCATTCTTATGCTTTCGAGTACATACATATGCTTTTGACGTTGTTCGTTTACTTATCTTGGTTGCTTCTTTTCAATCAATGTTCATCATGATTTTATAAACAGTTGCGACAACAATTGCAACAGTAGCTCGCAGAATTGTGTGGACATACTACAACAATTATATATACATATATATATATATATATATATATATATATATATATATATATATATATATATATATATATATATATATATAATTAAATTTCTTTCGGGAAATAAAACAAAGCAACAAACAAGCAAAATAATTAACTAAAACTTCATAATACCTGTTCAAATATGCACACAACAAATTCTTACAATCCGATCATAATCCCTATTCAACCGTTTTTAAATAATATATTTTATTCGTTTTGCATTTGGCTAGATAAAAAACCGTGATGAATCGACGTTATTTATTTGATGCAAAAAGTGTGAATACCTAAATTATAAAAGCAATCGACGAATTGTACCTCATTTACAACGATGTTTTCTAACAATCGATTTCTTTGTGGAAATTTTTTCAGAGCTGACCGCTTTTCTTTGATTTTAAATTTTTTTCTCTGCACATATTATTCTTTGGAAATTAAAAACAAAAACACTCATGCAATCATCATCTCAAGATCGAAGCCCTATTCTGATTCTAAAAAAAAATAATAGAAATAAATACACAAAAACCGAGCAACATTCAGGCTTTTGAATAAATATTCATGAAATCAATAATTGAATGCATGCTTAGCAATGCACATCTAATATGAGTATAACATACATTAAAATATTCAAAGCATGGTTCACATGTTAGATCCTGTATTAATTTTGCAAAAAAACGAACCAGTTTTCTTTCAGGTAGCACATTGCAAAAACCTTGCAAAAACGATTCATGGGAAAATTTTAATTTATGAGTTCAACGTTCCCAAAACGACCTGTTTGTTTTATGTAACATTTTTTTGTAAGATCTAGATAGCTGATTGGATCAATATTCAGAATAATTGGACAGGCATGACATTTTATTGATTGGTCTAGATAACCCCATCATTAAAATTCTTTTTCAATGTATAGAATTCTTTCGGTTGATTAAATCCGCTGATGGAAAATTTTGTAAGAATATTGTTTTATTTCGAAATTCATACATAATCAACGATGAATTTCATACGAGGGCATTTTCTTGAAATACTAGGCAGTGTTGTAATTGAACTTAGATAATGAGGAAAAAGTGGTTAAATAGCTCGTAATCAATATCAAACTAGAAAAACTATCTGTCAATGCAATAATCGATAGGCTAGAAACAATTTTTAGACTGTAGCTGTAGATCATATGCATCTTCTTTTTAGTTATGGATTATAACCAAAAGAGCTTTTGAATAAATTTCATTGTTACAAAAAAGTGCCAAAATTTGCCATGTGACCTCTTGAAACCCAGCAAGCGATAAAGAATTTGCGTCCTAATAATAATGTGTTACGAGGGAGTGAGTGATGAAATAGAAAAATTAAATAGATACATGGATGACAAAAAAACTATGCTCAAGTATGCTGGGTAAGCAACGTCGAGCCCGTTTGAAAAAGGGGGGGGGAGCCCCATTATTTCCCCAACCCTAGCTTGCATGATTTGTCATATTAAATCCTACGACCATATAGTAGTAAAAAGTCTTGGAGTCGCAAACTAGCCTTGCTGGTCTCCTAATCATAGGACTTTAAATGCCGAAGAATGTCAATAACTTCAAATACCCTCATACCTCCCTTCTGGTGATCCTTGCTAACTTTTACTGTTTATAAAAGGCTGCCGTAAGAAGGTGAAGGCAAGTCTTCCGTATCTGATTACGGAATTGGAAATCATAACCATGCCGCCAGAATAAAAGTTGGGCAATAAACCAACTCTCCATCCCGAGAGAATCCTATTTGGTTTCGAAACCTGCAAAAGAGCCTTGGAATAACTTTGCAACCAAAAAGATGACTATGGCATTGAACCTTAAAATGTCAGATCACTGAATGAAATTGGCACTGTTAAGGGCCTTTTACAACAGGCCAGTCAATATAAATTAAACATACTGGCAATCCAGGAAACAAATTGGACTAGAAACGACATTCAAGACATGAGATCGCATACAATATTCGAAAGTGGGAGTCCTACTGGAAAAAGGGAACTCGGAGTGGCCCTCATTGTGGGTAGGGAGTTCAAATCGCATGCCATTGATTTTGAAACAATAAACGAATGTGATCCGTATTAAAGCGAAATTTTCCAAAATCTGGCTGATTAATGTTCACGCCTCGACCAAAGTAAACACGAAGAAACACCACCTGGAAAGACTGGTCGACTCGTTGCCCACAAACGACACAAAAAAAATTCTGGGTGATTTCGACGCTAAGGTTGGCAATCAGCTATCTCATCCGGGAACGACTGGAGGATATAGCCTCCAACATGAAACAAATGAGAACGGCCAGCGCCTGATTGACTTTGCTTGTAGCAGAAATCTAGTCATACGCCCGACTTGCTTCCCACATCGACGCCTTCATAAAATGCGCTGGGTATCACTGGATGGCAACACACAAAACCAGATCGATCATGTTCTGATCCAAAAACGTTGGGCCTCGAGCATACTTGATCATTACTTGATCAAATCAACCTACCGATGTCATATGTCAAGGGCATATTTAGCGAAGTTCAGTCTGCTACAAAAATTTGACATCGAAAGGATCCAAACGGCGCCTGTGGCCAAAAATTTCACGGAGACCGTCGACAACCAGCTGGCTCCCGTCTTATTAGACGCATCGTTAAAGTCGAGCAACGAGTTCTGGATGAAAGTGAAAGCAGCTATCAGAACCGTGGCAGAAAAGACGATCGGACATCAAGCCCGCCGCAAGAAGAAAACCACGTAATTGAGTGATTTGACATTGCACGATCCAATGCCATAGTCCTTTTTTCGGTTGCGAAGTCGTTGCCGTGAGTCCAATCCATTCCGAGGACTATCTGCAGGTTTCGAAACATTTAAAGGTTTTCTAGGGACGGGGAGTTAGCTAGCTATTACGTCGATTTCGTTATGAGGCACGGAAGATTCGCCTTCACCCTCTTACGACTTCACAAAGGAGGTGTAAGTAGGATCATGAGAAAAGTAAGTAAGAATCACATGGATGAAAAACGGGTACCCAAAAAGGTATTTTTTGGGAGATCTGAACGGTGGAGACCAGTGGGGAAACCTAGGAAGCGCTTGTCTGATTCAGTCAACGAAGACAGTTCATCGATGATTGGATTTCTAGATTGGGAAAAGCAGTAGATGGATCGATAAAGTTGGAAGCAGTTTTTGTAGGAAGAGAAGGCCCAAAAGAGGCTGTAGTGCCAGGAAGAAGAAACAGAAGATACTTAGGTGAGCTGGAGTTTAACTTCGGGCTGGGGACTATTTGGCTGAACGCATACAATTATTTTGCCCAATTTATCGATAGCGAGACCAATCAGCCTTAGAAGATCTGTGCTTAATTTCAATATTTTAGGTAGCAGATGGATTTTGGGTCACGGATTCCTCTTGGTGTATCTTTTTTTAATTACCAGTCAGACTAACTAGATCACTAAATATTTATTCATCGATAGAATCGATACCACTGCAGCCAGTATAATTCAAGAGACGAAATAAAGCGTTTCCCCTCTTATAAGTTGTAAAAAGCGAAGAAGAAGAAGGTGAAAGAGAAGCAGAATAATCTCGATTTGCAAAGCATTCAACAACCTCTCTTAAATTTGTGAGTTGAACATATTGGTGGCCTGACCAACGAGTGTGTCATTTTTCCTCTCAAGACAATTCACCAATTTCAGGCAATCTGTAGTTAACTTGTAGCAACTGTCATGCTTCACTAGTGCCATCTTAATGACAATGAGATTTAAAGATTAGAAATATTTAGTGATCTTTTGTGAGAAAGTTGTTATGTAAATAGGTGTCCTTTATTATGTTTTGGTCAAGAGCTTCGCGAGAGCGGATGTTTTTTCTTCGAATAAAGTAAATCGTAAGAGTAGCAAAAGCTTTTTTGTTTTATTTACAGTAGGTGAAAGTGATCCCAACTAAAGAACAAGAAGATCAAAGCTAATCGATGAGGACTATCGTATCGACACTTTAGTAAAGTGCGCAGAGAATTAATCAGGGAAATGGTAGCCGGTGAGCAACAGTCACCTGATTCTGCAAGAGTTAACAAAACCTTCGAAGAGACAGCGAAACTTTCACCCAAATGCACACTATGTTTAAAAGCAGAAACTGCATGAAAGCCATGAGTTTGAAGTGGCCTTCACTGTTGACAGTACATTTAAAAAAATTATTACTGACTGCAAGCCCGTTAACGAAAGGCTCTGTACGATTTGTGTTCAGACCAAATTTTTTCATTTATCTGGTTGCTAAACTTTCAAGTGCCTACAGAAAACAAGAAAGAGGCAACCCAGGACAAATTTTATCGCAACTTGGAACGCACTGCAATACATTGCCTTCAAAAAACATTGAAATTTTTCTGGGTGACTTCAATGCGAAAATCGGCCGAGAAAGAGCACAAAGAGAAACAACCGGAGGATACAGCCACCATACAGAGATCAGCAAACACGGACAACGTCTGATATACGTCGCTACGAGTAAAGGCTTCACAGTAAGCCCCACACGCTTTGCACACTAAGACATCCATAAGAGAACGTGGCCATTCCCAGATGGATGCATATTCAACCAGACCGACCATCTTCTCATTCAAAAATGATTCGCCAACAGCATTTTCACGTGCTTGTTCTGCGGCACTGTCTGTGATTCGTACCACTTGCATAAAAGGATTAAACTCCGATGCCACATCTTCAAGAGCTGTAAACAGGGAACATCAGCTACTCCAAGGTACAAGATACACAAGTTAAATAACAGCTCAGTAGCTTATACATTCCTTTTAGTACTAGAAAATCGCATGAACATGTCCCCGCAGGTGGGAGAAAATAATGATGACATCAAAACCATGTGGAAGAGCGTAAGAGATGCGGCAACAGAATCACCCGAGGGGGTCTTCCAGCACTAGCCAAAGAAAAGTAGCAACGACTGGTACGATGAAAAATGTAAGGAAGCGATTAAAAAATGGAACCAATCGCACAAAAAAGAAAGAAGAACAATGTAAAAGCCTTCGACGTCAAGCTTAAAAAAATGTGCCGAGGAAAGAAACGACTTACCATCAACACCAAGATTCAGCAGATAAATGAAAATATGATCCTTCCTCTATCAAACAAGTAAGAGATGACTTCAATCCACAAACATGTCTTTGCAGAAGCTAACAAGGAGAAATCACAGAAGAATCGAAAATAAATACAGATGGCTGCAATATTTCCAGAAACTATTCACAGCGTCCCCAACAATGACTGAAGCTGTGAACATTTCAGAAGCAGGGCAAGAGGTCCCAGTTTAACCACTAACCATAGATAGAGTACAGGCAACAGCACGGGACTTCAAAAAAATAAGGCTCCTGGAATAGATACCAGCAAAACTGCACCAGACCAGGGGTACCTAGGTAAATAACCTTCTGCATTGGTTAATATGCAGAATATGGCCCAAGGAGCAGTTACTAGAGGACTGGCAGAAAAATATAATATGTCCTGTACACAAAAAGGGAAACAAGTAAGATGAGATGTGATAATTAGAGCGATATTGCTCTACTGTGCAAATCTCATAAAGTGCTTTCGAAAATCATAAAAAGAAAATTGAAACCATACTATAAAAATATTATAGAAGAGTATAGGGGAGGCTTTTAAAGTGGACGGGCTGCTACAGACCAAACATTCTCAGTAAAGCAGGTGGTCGAAAAGCGCTGGGAATATAAAATCGATGTGAACCAACTTTTTTATAAACTTCAAGCAAGCATACGACAGTGTTAACAAAAATGCGCTGTAAAAAATAATGCTTGATTTTGGTGTCCCAACAAAACTAGTCTGCATGGTCAAATCCAGGATGCTAAACACAGAGCATCAGGTCATGGTGAACGGTGAACTATCGGACAGCTTCATAAAAAAATGAGGCTTTAAATAAGAGGATGGACTTGCCCCAATGCTGTTTAACACGTCATCAAAAAACATCAGCTGAAATCTCGAGTATACTAATGTTCAAGTCCACATAATTGGAAGCATTTGCTTATGATGTCAATTTTATAGCACCTTCAGTTTTATAAGCTAAAGCAGCATTTCTGAGTCTGGAATCTGAAGCAAACCGAAATGTCTTACGAGGTAATGAAACGAAAACTTAATTCATGACTCAAATGAGGAAGAAAACTCCGGTCCGACAAAATGTGACCATGGGTTACTACAACCTTGAAAGTGTGGGTTATCTACATTGGAGCCAACCTGAATAGAAGAGGCGCCAAAAAGGATGAGATTGAACGCCTCATAAACGCCACAAATAAAGCATATTACTCCTTTCTTCCTATTCTAAAGTCCAGAGTTGTGCATATGCAAAGTAAGCTCCGCATTTACAAAACACTTTTTAGACTTTTGCTGTTATATGGAAGTGAAACAGAGAACCTGAAGAGCGAACCAGAAGAGCGAACCTGAAAAGGCAGTAGACGTGATTGAACGCAAAGTGCTCCGGGAAATCTACCGCCCAGTGAGGCAAGGAACAGAGTGGAGACTACATTACAACGATGAGTTGTATGAACTATATGACGATCCACCGATTTCCTCTTGCGTAAAGTCATATGTAAATTACAATGGGAAGAAACTGGCAATCCAAAAGAACATTGATAGGCAAAGCATAAGGTAGACGTCCAGCAGGAAGAACAAGGACTCGATTGGAAGACATAACAGAAGCTGAAAGCAGATCCTGATTGGGAGTAAACAACTGGCGGAAAAGGTCGCAAAATCATGAATATCGGAGGAAATTAATCCTGGAGGCCAAGGCCTGGCTTGGATTGTCAAGCCATAGATGATGATGATGGTGGGTTTGGACTTAGTCAAGATTCGCTTGCTTACTTTTATTTGAAGTGGCAATGGAAGACAAATTAAGTGGTTGTGCCAGCTGTTGCTATTTTATAATGTTAATGAATTACGCTTTCTTTTGTGCTATGGACAGAAAAGATCGATGTAAAGCTTAGGCCATCATATTCCTACCTAATTCACATAACATACTATTTCTGACAAAGCTGAATGAATTTAGGTGAATTTGGCATCCCCCTGGGTGAAATAACTTTTTGATTCTGAATCTAATAGTTAGACCTTTCATTTGATACCCCATCCAACTACTTTTACTAAAAAAAATATAAAAACTCATTTAATCACAAAGATGGACATTTTTTGAAATGTTTTATATAGTCTTCAGAAACCATCTTTTCTGAGATTTTGTCAAATTTTGAGCATTGTATCTTTTATAGTTTCTGCGAAAATTTGCTGTTACCCATGCACAGACAGACAAAAAGGTCTTTGCAAAATTCGATTTACAAATCCTTAAAAAAGAAATTGCACCAAGAGAATCACTTTTCTTTTCAGTAGTTTAGAAAAGAAGAAAAACAATGGATAAGTATGCTACCTCATGTTAGGGTTTTCACGATCCACTGCTAACCATTTCAGTGCATCATTTGAGTCAGGGTTGCAGTACCTATGTGCTTGCACTTGAATAGTTTCATTAACATACTTTATTTTGTATCGAGTTTAAGCGGAACAGGTCTAGGTAATGCGGACGTATCTGATTTGGTTTTTTTTTTTTTTTGGAAATTTAGCTTCCTTTATGGAGGAGTAAGCCCAGAAAAAGCGTACTGAACGAGAAAGCAAACGACAGTGCCATTAGTACCATCTATATTCTAGCCCTCTAACCTGGTTGGTGTCTACACTCAGCCAACAGTTGACTGAAAAAATATTGGATACACATTAAAGCATTTCCTATATGACAGATAGATATTGTGTTCACCACCGGGCGTTCGAGTTAAGATAGAAATTGAGAGAGCAGAGACACACGCGAAGCATCGAAGCGTCACATATGCGAAACAAAGATTTTCCTGAGTATATTATTATTGTGTGTTTTTATGTAGTGCATGTAAACGTTATTTCAAAATCTATTGCCTTTGCATAACACTGGTGACCCCGACGTGATGTCTGCTAAAGAAAAACCTGCACGTGATACAACTAAAAAGCCAGAGGCAGGAAATACAAAAGCCACTAAAGCCCAAACTGTTACTGAAACTGAGCCCACCAAAGGAGCCGCAACCAACACCAGAACTATACAGGAGCCACTAGTTAGCAACAACGACATCGCAAATGTTCGCGTATCACTATTTTGGACAACCCGACCAATGCTGTGGTTCGCCCGCATTGAGGCGCAATCGCGAGGGTACAGAATAAGCTCAGATGCCGCCTTGTTCGACAAGATCATCAGTGAACTTGATTGTACCTGCTTGTACGCTATAGCCGACATCATAGAGTAACCGCTGGAAACGGGCAAATATGAAGCGCTAAAAACAAGATTGATCAATGATTACGCGCCATCCGAAGAGGCTCAAGTAAAAACTTTTCTCACCGGCATGGAATTAGGTGACAACAAGTCGTCACAATTGCTACGGTGCATAGTTTAGCTGCAAAAAGCAAGTTAAGTGAATCATTTTTGAAATCACTTTGTCTACAACGGTTGCCCAGGGATGTGCAATTGATTCTCGTTATCGCGAAAACAACGGATCTCACCCGCCTCGCAGAAATGGCTGACAAAATTCTAGATATCAAAAGGACTAACGAAATATGTGAAGTCTCAGATTGCCAAATATCATAAGGCATTTCGACCAACACTGCAGGTTTAGTTACACAGATCGCAGAATTAAAAGCATCAATGCAACAATTACGAATACCACCTACTCGACGCTTCACATCACCACGACACTTCAGAAGTCGAAGCCGTTCCCAAAAAAAAGAAAACAAAAGAAAAATCTGCTTCTATCATGAAAATTCGGAAAAGCCGCTCGTCATTGTACCAAACCATGTAACTTTCAGGCATCATCGATGTCGGAAAACGTCCAGGAGCCCTGCGTGTTGAGACGGCTCGCAGTTGCTCGGCAACAAACCGTCTTTTTGTCACTGACAAACTAACCGAACTTAAGTTTCTAATCGACACAGGTAGAGACGTGTCAACCATACCTCGACTTCCATCGCTTAAAAAAACACAAAAACATGCTTTACAAGCCCAATAAATCTACGATTGACACTTATGGTGAAAAGTTGCTTACATTAAATCTCAATTTGTGTCGACAATTTACGTAGCCATTTATAATAGCAGACGTTGCACAACCAATCATAGGTGCTGATTTTCTAAAAGAACACGGCCTCTCTGTAGATATTATAAACAGACGTCTTGTAGACTCGAAATCGAAGCTTACAACAGCAGGAACCGTATAAACTCTACTGACAGGATCTATCTCTGCATTGGTCGAAGAATCGCAGTTCCACGTATAACTTAAATCATTCCCAGAAGTAACGAATCCTGCTCTAGCAAACACTACACAGTACTCTGTACGACAACATATCAGAATATCAGAGCAGAACGCCCGAGACGACTACCACCAGACAAGCTGAAAATAGCTTAGAGTTCCAGTAGATGATGGATAAGAACTACTGCCGCCCATCACACAGCCCATAGGCTAGCACTTTGCTTCTTGTGCCCAAGAAAGAAGGTTCCTGGCAGCCATGCGGGGATTGTCGTAAACTAAACGCGATTACCATACCCGATCGCTATCCCATGCGACACTTTCAGGACACTACATCAGATCTCACAGGCAAATGTATATTTTCTAAAATAGACTTGCTTCGAGCACACTATCAGTTCCCAGTTGCGGATGAGGATGTCCCAAAGACAGCAGTGACAAAACCGTTTGGCCTATTTGAATTTACGGTAATGATCTTTGGCCTCCGGAATGCCGCTCAAACCTTTCAACGGTTTGTTGACGAAGTGTTGCGCGGATTGGACTTTTGTGTCTATTATCTAGATGACATTCTTGTATCATCTAACTCAATCGAAAAACATATGGACCATCTTCGTATCGTATTTGAACGATTAAAAACTTCTTCTTCTTCTTTGTAGCACTATAGCCCCTCTCGGGTCTTCGCTTAGAGATAGTTAGAGTATCTCATTTTCATGACCGTATTGATTTTTTCGGAAGTTGGTTTGTTCAGTACCATGCTCTCGTATGCCTGCTTACCTACGATACGGAGTGATAATCAACGTTGCAAAATGTGTCTTTGGCGTCGAAGAAATTGAGTACCTAGGACACAAAATAAATAATTATGGCATTTCACCACCTGATTCGCGAATTCAAGCCATACGTGGTTTTCAATTACCAACAACAGTCAAACAACTACGCCGTTTTCGGGGCATATTAAATTTTTACAAGAAATTTATCCGTAATGCTGCCAACCTACAAGCACCGCTCCACCAATATCTCCGCAACGTAAAAAAAGGCGACAAATGCGTTATTCAGTACCCATAAAAGCCTTTAACGATTGTAAGGAAAGCCTTGCGAAGGAGACATTGCTAGTACATTTTTTTCCATCAATGATATTATAACTTGTCACCGACGCATCTGATGTTGCAATCGGATCAGTATTGGAGCAAAAAGTAAATGGCAGTTGGCTACCATTAGCTTGCTTTCAACGAAAACTGAATCACGCTGAATCAAAGTACATCGTTTACGTCCGAGAGCTGTTGGCTATTTACAGCAGTTTAAAATACTTTCGACACTGACTCGAAGGCACCCAGTTTGGTATAAAACGGACTACAAATCGTTGATATATGCGTTTAATCAAATAACAGAAAAATCTTCGCTGAGACAAATTAGGCACTTCAGTTTTATATCAGAATTTGGTACCCAAATCGTCCACGTTAGTGGAGAAGAAAATATTGTAACAGAAACGCTTTCAAGAATCGAAACGATCAACCTGCCATCTTCATTGACCACCCATGAGCTGATAGATGAACAACGTAACGACACTGCACTTCAATCATTTCTCTCTGGAAACAATTCATCACTGAAGCTGCATCCACTACCTATAGAGAAACATGGAAGTTTATATTGTGATACGTCGACGAACAATATTCGGCCATACGTACCATCAACTCTACGTAATCAAGTTATGAACATCCTCCACAGATGCTCGCACCCTGGAGCCCGCACGATGATTCGAGCTGTACAAAGAAAGTTTGTTTGGCCTGATATGAAGAAAGGTATTCGAGCTTACACACGCACGATAAAAGATTGGAAGGCATACAAGAAACGATATCTAGCAGTTTTCGATACCGGACAAACAATTCCAGCAAGTGCACCTTGATATCATCGGACCATTGATAACAGTCAACGGTTATCGGTACTGAATAACGATGGTTGACCGATTTACACGCTGGCCAAAAGCAGTTCCGGTTTGCAACCAAACAGCTAAAACTGTCGCATGTGCATTTTACACTAACTGGGTATCAAGATTTGGAGCACCGCACATAATCACAACTGACCAAGGAACTCAATTTGAGTCCGCGCTTTTCTTTTCTCTCTTTTGGGATATTAACGTACGCGAACATCGCCGTATCACCCAGCATCCAATGGATTGGTAGAACGATGGCATCGCATATTGAAAGCCACCATAATGTGCCATGAGCCGAATTCCAACTGGCCTTGCATCCTGCCGACCGTTCTCTTAGGACTTCGAAACTCACACAAGGAAGATCTAGGCGCAAGTTGCGCGGAGCTCGTTTACGAAACAACTTTAACACCTCCTGGAGAATCCTTTGTGAGCGATGATAATCTGTTCGATCCGCACGCTTTTGGATCCATATTAAAACAGCAGATGCGTGAATTGGGACCTGTTCCAATCAACCACTGCAATGATCGAACGACCTTCGTATATCATCAATTAAATTCATGTACACACGTCTTCTTAAGAGTTCTGACATTATTGAGGACATTGGATGTCCCATACCCAGGCCGTCTTTGGCAATGTATGTGTTGCTATTGAACTTAAAATAGTTCTGTTTGATTGTGGTCTTTATGAGATTGAGTATTTGATCTGTGAATCATCGGCTATTGTTGAATGAAAGTTTTTCTTTAAGTATGGCCAGTGCTTCATCAACAGGGATAGACGTATTGAGGTTGGTGATTTCTAATGATAAAAGTCGACAATTTTCAGTCAATTTTAAAGAAGTTATAGAATTTGCTAGCCGACGATTCACAGATCAAATACTCAATCTCATAAAGACCACAATAAAACAGAACTATTTTAAGTTCAATAGCAAAACAAACATTACCAAAGACGGTCTGGGTATGGGACATCCAATGTCCTCAATAATATCAGAAATATTCTTACAATCTTTAGAAGAAGTCTTTATACCCAAAGTTGTCAGAAGATTCAATGTAATATTTTACAGACGATATGTGGATGACTGTTTCATTGTTATTGACTCACAAGAAAATAAACAAGACGAACTACTTACCTATATGAATGAAATTCAACCGAATATAAAGTTCACTATGGAAAAAGAAACAAACGGACAACTCAACTATATGGACCTAACTGTGACACGTGAACAAACACGATTGGACTACAAAATATACAGAAAACCAACCACAACTGATCATACCATACGTGAAACATCTAACCACCCCGCACAACATAAGCTAGCAGCGTATAGATCAATGGTGCAGAGGCTTCACTCCATCCCCATGACTCCTACTTACTACTCCAACGAACTAAACAACATTTACAGAAAAGCTAATAATAACGGATACCAACAATGCGACATTCACAAACTTGTCACACAGTATAAACAAAAACAGGAACGCTAACCGAATGAAACTCATAAGAACGACCAATAGTGGGTATCGTTAACATACGTAGGCAAAGAGACATACAAACTATCAAACAACAACAATTGAAACAAACTGAAACCAAAACTGAATGACACATCGATATACGAAAACATCGGCATATACAAACTGACATGCAAGGACTGCGACATGGTATATATAGGACGGACAACACGAAAACTAACGACAAGATACAAAGAGCACCTACGATCTTTCTTATACAACAAGGCAGACTCCAATCATGCGACTTACCTACAAAACCACGCACATGAGCCTGACGCTATGACAAACTCTAAGAAATTGCTACACAAACAAAGCAAAGGACCGAGACTTGACATCCTAGAAAGGCTTGAAATTTATAAACTTAGAAAGACAGACGGTGACATTATCAACGAACAACTTGTTACCAATTCCGACGCAAGTTTCTCAGTCCTAGACCACACTCTTAGACGAAAACGGAAACGAGATGAAACAGAACAAACGGACAGCCAACAAGCAAAAAAACAAAACATAATATCCCTCTACCTGGTATAATTTAGCACTTGAGTAATTTACTTCCTGACCTCATTACCCATCCACTAATTACTCATCCGCTAATTACCCATCCTACGATTATATAAAGTCGTTCCCTTCAACACATCCTTTAGAAACTGAAGATGACTCAAAGTAGTCGAAACGCTCACACATTTAAGCAAGGCCCGACGGCTTTTAAAGAAAAAAGAGGATTGCCCTGCGGATATCAAATAAACAAAATTATTGACTTTACATAATCATTTGCAAAACGGAGCTAAGCTTCCCACCGGACACTTCCAGAGTGCGTCACACCTGTTTTTTTTTTGGATTTTCTTTTGGAAGACGTTGAACTCGTAGAATAGAGTTGTATGATTTTAGGGTTTCTTTCCCAGGATCCCGGGAACCCGGGAAATGGCCCAATATTCCCCTTTTTCGTAATCCCGGGAAATTTTCTTAGTTAAATTCAGAATTTTAATGACTTCGATCACATTTCAATCGAAGCAATTCAACTTTCAGTCTTTTTTCCGTCACACCATGTAAACAGATTATTTTAAAATGAATTTCAGTCATAACTCCCTAAGAATTCAATGTTAGAGAGGTTTGTATGAATAATATTCAGTATCCCGGTTCAAGCGTCGTGCCATTTCGTCAGGTTCGTAAAAATCGTGCAATTTTTTTATGAATTCAATGGGTGAGTTCAGACGATTCAGCCTGCTGCCGGCCGCAAACAGGTTAATCAAACTTTCTTGGACAAGAAAACTTGATTAACCTGTTTGCGGCCGGCAGCAGGCTGAATCGTCTAAACTCGCCCAATGGATGCACTGTTTGCGAGTCAAACTTCTAATATTTATTGTTTACATAATGCCATGCTAAAGGGTCACTTTAGTATGTTGTAAAAAATATTTTTGCGTTGACTTCTAGTAGTAAGAAAAATGTATCAAATGGTTACATATATGAACTAACTTCAGACCTTTGTTTCAGTTAATACAGTGCAACCAAACAACTAAATGATTGCCATAATATTTCATCCCATCAGTCCCACTTTGCAATTTATTATTGCTATTAGAATCCATAATAAAAAAAATATTTTTTCACCCTATGGCAAAATTTCTCTTTGCCTTTATGGACCTTCTGTCCAATGTTTAATACGTTGAAAAAGAACTTAGAATGTAAACATTTTAATATATGTAAACACTACCTTCTGTAGAAAAATCAGTCACTTCATTCTTTTTAGTAAAAAGTGTGATATGGTTTGCTTGTTTTGCGTGGAGTCCAAAAGTGTTCTTCAATAAGGATACTTGTGTGATCTGTGGCCAATTTGTTCTTGGATCAGATACTTTAAAAATTATTTTGGTAAGTGAAACTGTCGTCAGTTTGTGCATTTTCACCGTCGTGTAATTCAAGCCAAACAGACGAAGAAGACTTACGACTTATTGAGGATGAATTGAGTTACTATTGTTTCAAAGCTCCACCTTTTCAAATTGACATTTTTCAAATAAAATTGTTCTCTATGGTTGTATTTCAATATCATTTTAGGTGTAAATTATAAATATAGCCATGTCTGACTCTACTTCGAAGTGCTTCGTTTGGCAGCATTTCATAAAAGAAAACGATGAAACTGCAAAATGTATTAAATGCAAGAGCATATTAAAGTGTAGAGCTTGGTCAACAAGTGGCTTGCTTTGACATTTACATGTGAAACATAATGTAACAAAAGGTACTCAATCTGATTTGTCAACATCAGGTTATAGTGAAACCAACAAAAGAAAGAAAGATAGTGATGATAAAACTAAATGCCACTCCTTACATATTTCCTTCCCGCTCATAGAGAAACACTGGGGGAAATAGTTAGTAAGCTCGTTTGCCTCGACGGATTCACGGTGAATGCAATTACAAAAAGTAACTTCATAAGGAATTCGTTACATGACAAAGGATTTGCATTACCTCAAAACCCTAGCGACGTAATGAAGCTTATATACAAACAATATGACCTAATGAAAAGTCAAGTAATAATCGAAATTTGTTCAAAATTAAACGCAGGACAACGTTGTAGTTTGACGCTGGACGAATATACATCGCTCAAAAACCGACGATATTTAAATGTAAGCGTCCATTTTAATGAACTAAAGTTCTTTAATTTGGGAATGATGAGAATAAGTGGATCCTTTTCGTCGGAAAATTGTGTTGATATGGTGAGGAATAAGTTGAAGGAATTCAAAATTTCTATTGAAACCCATATAGTTGCATGTGTTACTGATGGTGCAAGCATGATGGTGAAGTTCGGAAAAAATATGAACTGCGAGCATCACTTATGCTATGCTCACGCTATACATCTGGCTGTGTATGATGTTCTTTATAAAAAAAGAGTAGATTTTGAAGAGACTCCTTATGAAATAAATATATCACAGATAGAAGAAGATGGAGATGAAAGCGATGAGCTAATTGAAGATTTAGATAAGGCCATTAATATAGAATTTAAAGCGGGTCTATCAATCGAAGGCATATGTTATATAGCTTATAAAGAAATAACTTCTAAAATTGATATTAATGAAGCTGTAAATAAAGTAAGAGTTATTGTAAAATTCTTTCGATAATCGCCTCTGAAGAATGATATTTTACAAAATTATGTCAAAGCACAGTTTGGGCATGAAAAGATGGTTTACTTAGATACTTAAACACGTTGGAATAGCTTGTTAGATATGCTTGAACGATTTTTAGATATAAGATCAGCAATTTCTAAGGCGTTAATTGATATCAAAGTGCCCATGACTTTGACTCATGAAGAATTAGAAACGTTGAGTGCCATTGCAGCTTGCTTAAAGCCTTTCGAAATTGGGTTAGAAAAACTGGGTAATCGAAGTGCAACTTTGTTAACTGCGGAAGGAGTGTTTTCTTTCATTTTAGATGAGTTGAATCAACAAAATACAGAATTTTCCAAGCACATGAAATGCTCTCTGATCCAACGAATAAATGAAAGGCGCCGGAAAAGCTTAGTTGGGTTAATCCAGTATCTAAATTGTGCAAAAAATACAATGCTACTGTAATTGTTGATCTGCCATGTTTACCAACTAAAAGCGCGTTGATTCAACAAGGTAAAAAAATAATAACGAGGCTTTTTTGTGTGGAGGGCGAACCATCGTCAAACTCTTCATTTTCCGAAGAAGACAGCTCAGAAAATGAAGTAACACTAACTCTGTGCGAAAGATTGGAGAAGGCTATTCAGTCAAAAACAAGAATTCAACGTTCTGGCAATATCAAAAGTAGCTCCAGCTTCAGCAAGATTATAAAGCAAGAATTTCTGTTGTTTGATGCTACCGAAAATCAATCCTCTAACATAATTAAATTGGGTGAAGCTCTGAAAACTATACCGCCAACATCAATAGAAGCTGAAAGAGCCTTTTCTGCGGCAGGATTGTTTGTATCAAAACTTAGAACGAGACTTAGTGATAAAAGTATAGATCGCTTATGTTTCCTGAAGTCGTATTTGCAAAATGTCTAATTATTTTCATTTTATTTGCTTTAACGTCATTAAATATACATACATATGAAAAATATTACATTTTTTAAATATTTTGATTTAAAATATTATCATTCATAGCACTGTGTGGAGCTTATTTTAATTTAGTTTTTCATAATTACATATGTACATAATATAATATTGTAGTTTTATAATCTTCAGAAAATTAAATTTATGAAAAGGAATTACTTTCTTTTTCAATTTCGATATATTTTCGGTTTCCGGGTTACTGGTAGCTATTATTTTCAAATTTTTTACTTTCCCGGGAGTCTCTGGAATGACTTTTACTTTCCCGGGATTTCCCGGGAAGAAGAAAAGGCCGGGAATTCAGAAACCCTATATGATATGAATTTAACAGATTGAAATGCGTTGAAAATCGGGCAATTTCCCAGTGTTGAGTAATGGGAAGAAGTGATAAGTCTACTCATCTTCCACGCTGAACAAGCTGATCAACAAGCAGCTGTCAACAGTAGACAGATGAGTGATCAAACTGTTGGCCTCTGGGATATAATTTGTCGTCACACCTCCAGAATCTGCATCATAAGCCGATTACTAGGTTGGTTTCGATTTCGTCGTGAATTGCAAAAGTTTCCAGGGCCTAAGAAAATTATTAGAAGTTATTGTTCGAAAATCTTGTTTCCAAAGTTAACATAGTTACGTAGGCTCATGAGTAGTTACCATCGATTGATGACAAGTGTCAATCAAATCACATTTCGTACTTTATGAATTGTTTTTTTTTTATTCTATTTGAATAATATCTACTGTTCATTCATTGACTTTAAAAGGTGTGTAATAATTTTCTAATAATACAATCTAATCATTCTAACACAAACACAAATAGCAATATGAAAATATATTGCGATATTTTATGGCCACTGGTAACTTGATGCTATTGTAAAGCTAAATATCGAACTGAAAAGTGAAACAAAGCATAGATTAATTCAAAAGAGATTATAAATCAAATTTTTTTATAGTAAAACCATTAAACCTTTCGTGAACAACAATAAATCAATGCATTCATAGTCGAAAATCTTCAATACAAATTAATTGATTCATCATTAAGATGCTTCCGTATCTACCTTTCTCTTCATGCTTTCCTAAGTATCACTTGCAACTAAGTGAATATCTCCATGCGATGGAAATATCTTATGATTGTTACACAATAAATGCATCATAATTTTGCGCAATTTGTAACGAGCAGCACATGGCCTGCTCTAATCTCCTTTTTGTTGGGAATCTAATTTTCAACTTATCCTCATCATTTAAATATTTCATAGCATAAATTTAAGTTCAATTCAAAGCTAAGATTACAAAACGACTTAAATTAAGAAAATAGAGAGGTTCAAAAACACTTGGTGGATCGTTGCGGGACTTTGATGCTACATTCAAGTGATATGTGAACAGTTTTAAGTAACATTTTGTTTTTCAGTTTTTAGTTTCTTTGATGACTTCTTTTAAATTGAAATACAAATAAACATTTTCAAATTAGATTCGACATTAATGCAAAGTAAAACTGAATGTAATCAAATTTATTTGTCCTTTGATAAGTATAAGCGAGGAGTATTCATTTTTATTTTCAATTTTTTTTCTTCATTTTTCCAATATACGAGTATTTGAAGTACTTACAAAAGATGTAAAGTTAATATTATGATCGATAGTATCTCACCTGGAAATAAAAGAAAAATTTGCATGTTAATGGTTCAGATTCAAAAAAATTAATCGAATAACTATTGAAATGTTTGCTCAATTTTAAGGATGTTGTAAAAAAATTTATTGACAATACCCTATTAAAATCGGTACCTGTCTATCTGTCAATGCGTCACAGCAAGTTTTCGCAGGAACTAGGGAAGCAAGAGTCTTCAAATCATCCAAACAACCCATAAGTTTCTCGTTAATGAAAGTTCCATATACGAAAAAAATTTCAAAGGCTTTTAAAAGGGTTCTTTCCATATAAGATGTAACCCAAAGATAGTCGAGTAGGATATCAAATGAAAGGCCTTGATATGACATCTTTATATCAGTTGCTAAAATTGCAACTTTGATAACACAAAAGGCAGAGAAAGCAGCAAAACAGGTTAATTTATTTTTTCAGGTAAATGTATACCTTTTGACTAAAAAATCTGAAAACATTATAGATAAGGTTTTCAATGAGTGCAATAACGACTAATACCTCTAAAGTATTTCACTAAAGTGGCTAGTATAAATATGCTTTCTAAATACAAATTTTCTTGCACAAAATCCCGAGGCAAATCTTGAATTTACAGAAACTTGATGCCCAGAGGCTATCTATAAGAATGATCAACTATGAAAATTTCAATATGGTTGAATAGTATTAAACAAATTTTGGTGTAGTCAATTATTTTATTTGGTTTAAGTCCGCAGACCAAATTTTTTGGATTCTACGTCAAGCATTCGTTAAATACAGACATGTTTTAAAATCACTACTGCCAATAATTTTCAAAATTAGATAATTTTCAAAATATTAACTTTGTTTTTTAGCAATTAGGTCTTTCAAATATCTCAAAATAACTTGTCATCCAGTCACATTTACATTAATAGGCTTCGTCTCATCTGGATCAACGTTAACACCATTGTTACTCTGCCATGACGTAACTATCTCCTGCGATTCATTGCTAACCAAAAGGCAGACATCATGTTTCTCACCTCACCGCAACCCACCTCAATTCATGGCACTCTATGACATTCAAAGATTTTGAAAAAAGAGTAAACGGTGATGAGGTAGGTGGCACCGTGATAGAAGACCCTATTGTTCCCAAAATATCTACAAAATCGAATCTGAAAATTTCACTGACAGATGGATATAACTTCTTCGTTATCTCTGCCTATGCAACTGGTCGAAACGTTATCAAGTTCAAGGAGGAGCTCGATAGCTGCATGGTTTCTATATTGTTGCCGGTGACTTGCATGCTGGGCATAAATCTTGATTGAAGGCCAACAATAATCCAAGTGGTGTATTTCTGAAATCGTCGATAACAGAGAACCAAATTGAATACATGTGCAATCTAAGTGGCTCGGAATTTGCAGTATGCTCCAGGACAAATTCATATTTGGATCTCTGCATTGCTGATGCAAGACCTTAATTCAGCTTAAATAGTCTTTACCGGAAACTATACGTACTTCTTTACGATAGCGATCATAACGCAATCGTAATGGAAATCAATCATTAAAGATGTAGTTTCTTCCTCATTCCAGTTCAACATGAAAATCATCGGCTGAACTTTAAAAACGGATTGGGGAAATTCCAAAAGAAGTTTACTCGTAATCGAAATTGCCAGAAGCAATATCCAGCAGCACGTGTTCAATGGTTCCTAAGGACATAAATCTATTGTAACTAACGATGAAACAGATCTTTATCCGTTGTAGCCAGAAAAGCTGACGTTGGAAACGATTGAGAAAATAGTTCTCAAGATTAAACATCCGAACAGTATGGAAGGATATGAAACACTAACCATCCAAAGGTTAAAAAGATTGAAAAGCCTTTTTCTCACGTACTTGAGCAATACTTATCGACAATTTTTGGAGTGCAACCATCCCTTGTTGGCTTTGCAATCCGTTCATACTTCAGGAGTGAGGTCAGGAATCAATTAGCGGAAAAACTGAGGAATATTAGCCTATAGAACCCAGATGGAATCAAAAATTTTCAGAGCTCGTTGAAGCAAAAGTGTCCGAATTCAAATCATGCCTGAACGGTGAACCAATTCTTGATTTCAATGAAACATTTACATCTGACCTCATATCGAACTTGAATTGTGCGGCGACCTCGTTAGAAATTCAAATTCGTATTTCATCAAAATTTATCAGAACCTAGTACAATTACTAAGTTTATCAAGTTGCCTAAATGTACTTCCGTTTCGATTCCATAAAATTCCATTATGTTCTAAGTATTCAGTAAAACGTACACTCGGTTACTCTCTTCTCATCCGCACATCGTGCAGGTCCATTCCATACCGTTACATTTAAGTATTGTAAATCTTGTTTCACTTGAATAAATTGAACATTCATCATTATTGTATTTGCATTTGTTTTTTTATCATACTTTTGCTAACGAAACAGTTGGTGACCCCGCCAGAACTTGTTCCGCGATAAACTATTCAATATTATCGAGAGTGCATAAGCCCCGGAATCCGCAGATACGTGAATTGAATAAAAAATGAATATTACAATATTTGCTGACAAATCTATTTGTGAGGTTATAGTCTGACATCCAAGGTGATACACATCAATTTCTCATTGAGTCATCGTGCTTCATCTACGCGCAATTTTCTTCTGCTGACAACGAGTGCACTATCAGAAGGGACTTTCAACACAAAGCGCGCCCCGAGCAACGCTTAGTCAACTGATGGACGCTCCAGACAAACAAATTCATCTTGGTGCTGCAATTTCTTCAACGATAAGTGCAGTGCGCTATGTCATTGTGTTGCAATATCTTCAGGAGTGTTTCGGAGGTGCAATGCTACAGCTTATTTCTGCGAGCTTCATTAAGTTTCACGGCGATCGTTGCGTTTTCCATCCTGCCGGCTTCAACAACCAAAGCCCGAAACGCAGCGAGACACATCATCGCGGGTCGCAGCACTGTCAATATTATATCACAAACGCTCATCGTGTTCGCTACAATAACCTAAAATCCGTTTGGCACTTTTGAATGTTGCTTCTGTACTTTTGCATGGATCCTGTCAACAGTATCAACAATCGTCGAAAGCCGTCGCTTAATTTGAATGGTCCTGAGCCCAGGTGAATTTTTGTTTTCATTTTCAAGTTAAATTATTTGGCATATATTATTATATACAATCATCATCATTATCATTTTATAAAATATCCATATTTTAAGTGCTAATTATTGGTGCGATTTTTTTTTTTTTTTTTATTTGGAGTTACACACTCACATATATATTTATTATGGCTCCCACGGGGACAAAAACTACTGAAGAAAGTGATAGTGAATCTAAAATATTTACATGTCCGCGAATGATTCGTCAAACAGGGAAGCTTCTTTATTCGCATCGACATTAAAAATTCCTCCTTTTCGGTCGAACAGACCAGACTTGTGGTTTGCTCAAGTAGAGGCTCAATTTCGTGTCAAAGGCATTAGCACTTCCGCAACGAAATATGATTATCTCGTTGGAGCTTTACCATCTGAGAATATGGAATTAGTCGCGGATATCCTTCTTAACCCATCGTCAAGTACCGATAAATATGAGCATTTAAAGAAAACATTGGAACGCAGTAAAGATTCAGAGGAACGCAGGTTAGATACTCTATTGAATCAAATGCAACTAGGGGACTATAAACCCTCTGAGCTCTTCCGACATATGGAGTCATTAGCTGGAGGTAACAGTTTGATCAATGTATCTCTATTGAGAAAACTATGGATAAAGAAACTACCGTCTTCGGTGCAAGCGTGCCTGATTGCTATTGAAGACACCCATAGTCAAGAGCAACTATTCAGAATTGCGGACAAAATATACGATTCTAAGCAGACAGTAGTTTCATCAGTGGATCATAGGCGTAAAATACCAACTTCTGATCCTCTCTTGAAGAAATAGTTAACGATTTGTCTGACCGCATGAAGCGATTGGAAAATCGAAATTCTCGTAGCAACGTACGGAATCCTTCGAAAAATCCTTATCATTCAGTAAATAGATCCAAAGTCGAAGCAAAAACAATCATGCATTCTGCTGGTATCATTTCAAATTTGGGACCAAAGCAAAAAAATGCATTAGTCCTTGCAAATTCCAGACGGAAAATAATCAAAAAAACAGAATGTAGAAACTTCGACTGCGGCTTCGGAGTTTCGGGATGTTTCTCGCCGCTTATTCGTAAGAGATAAACGAACAGGCACACAATTTCTGATAGATACTGGTGCTGACGTATCTATTATTTCAAATCGTGGATTCTCAAACTTACAGTCGAAAACTTCCTTCAAACTAGTTTCCGCTAATGGCTTGCCCATAAATTCATTCGGGATCAAATGCCCATCATTGGATTTTGGTCTTGGGAAAACGTATACACATAATTTTGTTATTGCCGCAATTGATTACCACATCATTAGTGCAGATTTTTTGTATACTAATAATCTGCTAATTGATTTAAGAGACCGCAAGCTCATTCATAAACAAACACTAGTTTCTATCAACTGCTTGGTTCGTGAAGTCATCGCATGTTCTCCTAAATTGTTCCCTATTCAAGGTGAATACGGCTCTATACTAAATGACTTTCCCACTTTGAAAACACCTCCTGATTTTTACATGAAAATAAAACATGACGTGGCTTACTACATCAACACTAATGGACCACTGCCATCAACCAAGCCCAGGAGATTTAACCCGCCAAAGTTTAAGATTGCAAAGTCCGAGTTTCACGAAATGGTTAAATTAGGTATATATCGACCATCCTCCTCTAACGTAGCTTCTCCGTTGCACATGGTAGCCAAAAAAGAATCCAATCAGTGGCGTTTGCGGAGACTATCGATTATTGAACTCCGTAACCATCTTCGATAAGTACCCGCAGCCCAACATTCAAGATTGTACTTAGAATTTGCGCGGATGCACATTTTTTTCCAAAGTCGATGCCCTATAATCAAATTCCTGTAGCGCCAGAAGATGTTCATAAAAGAGCTGTAACAACACCTTTTGGACTGTTTGAATTTACATGGATGCCGTTTGGCGTGAAAATGGAGCGCAGACATTTCAACGCTTCATTAATCAAATTTTAAATGGGTTGGATTTCATTTTTGTCTATGTTGATGATATTCTTATATACAGTCAAAGGCCTCAGGAGCACAAAGAACACCTGAGGCATTTTTTCAAACAATTACAGGAATATAACATCAAAGTTAATCCAGACAAATGCGTATTTGGACAATCACATATTGATTTCTTAGGCCATTCCATATCTGCAGCAAGCATCGCACCTAGTAAAAATCGTGTGCAAGCCATTAGTGAGTTCCCACCACCTTCAACTATCAAGCAATTACAGCGATTTTTGGGTATGGTGAATTTTTATCACCGCTTTCTGCCCAACATGGCTAAAATTGCAATACCGCTGTATGACTTCTTAAAAGAAAACAAGAACACAAAAAATGATTTTCAATGGGCTAAAGTACATGAGGATGCTTTCGATCATATTAAAAAATTGTTACAAAGTCAAACACTTCTTGTTCATCCAGCCATTGACGCCAAAATCGGTTTATGGGTAGACGCATCGAGTGATGCTGTTGGAGCAGTTCTCCAACAGTGCATTTCCAGTACATGGGAACCTCTATCATTCTTTTCAAAGAGGTTACAGCCAGCTGAAAAGAAATATTCAACTTTCGATAGAGTGCTCCTTGCAGCATATCTAGCGATTAAAAGATATAGATACTACGACGAGGGAAGAGAATTTACACTGTACACGGATCATAAGCCTTTGACAAAAGCGCTTTCAAGTAAATCTGAGAAAAATCCCAGACAAACCAACAAGCTGGATTATATCTTGCAATTTACAAACGATATAAGGCACATTAGAGGTTGTCAAAACATTGTCTCAGATACACTTTCTAGAACCCATATAAGCTCTATTGACCAAATTGATCAAATTAACTTCGAAATTCTACACCAAGAACAAAGTAAAGACGATGAACTTGCAGAAGTTCTTCAATCAACACGATTGGAACTTTCTTTTAAGCTCAAAAGAATAAACGTTCCACTAGAGGATCAAGGTATATGGTGTGAAACTTCTACAGGTAGAACTAGGCCATACATCCCACTATCTTTACGACGCGTTGTTTTTAACTCTGTTCATAACCTGTCGCATCCTGGTATTAAGACAACAAGGAAATTGATTAGTTTCAAATATTTTTGGCCGAAAATGAACACTGACATTAACATTTGGGCCCAAACATGCATTCCGTGCCAAAAAGCAAAGGTATCCAGGCATACTTCTTCGCCCTTTGGCGAATTTGAAGTTCCTTCGGGAAGATTTGCTCATATCTATATAGATTTAGTTGGACCGCTAACACCATCTAAAGGATTTGTTTATCTTTTAACTATAAGAGACCGGTTCTTGCGATGGCCTGAAGCTATTCCAATTAAAAACATCCACTCAGAAACGATTTCCCGATATGGAGTTCCAGAAACAATTACAACAGATCAAGGAACGCAATTCGAATCTAATTTGTTCCAGGACTTGACTAAAATTCTTGGCTGTCATCGCATCCGAACAACTGCCTATCATCCTCAAGCAAATGGATTCATTGAACGTTTCCATAGGAAATTGAAAGCTGCCATTACAGCAACCAATGATCCAAAAAATTGGCACGATAATTTGCCTTGGATTCTTTTAGGGATCAGGTCTGCTTTGATGGAAGGTTTTGGAGTAGCTCCTTCACAGTTGTTATATGGACAAGCTTTGCGATTACCTGGAGAAATAATCGCATCAGACTCAAACCCTAATCGATCAACTACATGGAGTTTAGCAAAATATATACAAAATTCAATTTCGAGAATACGTCCGTGTAGTTCAAGAATTCGACAACAAAAGAATATTTTTGTACCAAAAGAGTTAGACACATGTACTCATGTATTTGTTCGCAAAGAGGTAAAGAAAAGTAGTTTTTGTCAACCATACTCCGGACCATACAAAATATTAGACAGAAATAAAAAATATTTTAGAATTCTTTTAAATGAAAAAGAACGGTCAATATCAATTGATAGAATTAAACCAGCATTTATAATTAAATCCTTATATGTTTAATGAAGACCGTAAAACAAGGTATATTGGCCAGAAAAATTTAATTTTCAGAATTTAATACAATAGTATAATGAATTTAAAATTAGCGAAAGACATAGTGAATGAATTATATACAATGTAAAATAAAGAATCTTTTCATAGGAATGTAAGCTAATAAATGTATACAATTCTTTTAAATGAAGGGAGAGTGATGTGGCGACTTCGTTAGTAATTCAAATTTGTCTTTCATCAAAATTTATCAGAACCCATTACAATTACTAAGTTTGTCAAGTTGCCTTAATGTACTTCCGTTTGGATTCCATAAAATTCCATTATGTTCTAAGTATTCAGTAAAACGTACACTCGTTCACTCTTTTCTTATCTGCACATCGTGCAGGTCACGGCCAGGTATTCCATAACGTTACATCTAAATATTATAAATCTTGTTTCATTTGAATAAATTGAACATTCATCATTATTGTACTTGCATTTGTTTTTTTATCATACTTTTGCTAACGAAACAAATTGTAATAATTATTTTGTCACCTATGAAGACTTTTGTTTCATTTTCAGCAGAATAAACAACAAGAAATCATGTGGTATTGACGGAATTCTAAATATAGTTCTCCGACATTTACCTTGGTTACTTTTAAAAATTATTGCATATTGCTCGACAACGTGTTGAACAGTTCACATTTCCTAAATTACTGGAAAAAGGCTAAGGCATTTCCGGTCTTGAAGAAAGGCAAGGGAAGCTGTACACAGCATTTAAGCAATCTTTGATTTCGCTGCGCGTTTCCCCTTCCGAAAACAAGAATCTAATCACTGAACGATATTGTTCTTTTTCCATTTTTGTACAACTGACCGACACGCTCGCTTCCAAAGGCTATCAAAACAAAATTAATAGAGGGAGTTGACTGAAACTTTGACAGTGGGCTACTAAAAGAATGTACTGCACGATGGTAAAACTCTTTTGTAATAGCAGTGCCATCGGGCGGTGAGGCTAAGTACTTGTTGAATGACCCTCGTAGACACTACAAATATGTAGGAATATCGATAAAAATTTGAAAAATGGTCTGTAATATTGATAAATTATCATGAATAATCGAGCGACGGGGTCAAAACACTTGAAACAAAATGGTGGATAGTTTAAAATCACAGTAACCATTATCATTTTTCGAACTTAATTTATGGAATCTGTATATGAGTCAAGTTTTGATATGCAGAATATATTGTTTGATTTACTAATTGTTTTTCAATACCCTTCCGGCTGGAGCACTCTCCTGCTACTTCAACTTGTTTCTTGATTTCTTTGTCCAATTTGGCCTATTCGAATAAATAGTTTGGTTTCTTGGAAGCAGCTCAAAGTAGACTATGCCCTTGTAATCCCACCATACTGAAAGCATAATCTTCTTCTGGTGAATATTGGCTTTAGATGTCGATTGTGGGGGCTCATCTTGCTTGGTCCATGATCGCTTTTGAACTACGTTATCGTAAACAATCCATTTTTCATCATTCGTCATGATTCTTTTTAGAAATGGGTCGTTTGAGTTACCGTTCAACAAAGAGTTTCATATGTTAATGCGTTTGAAATATATGCAGTGCTTGGAACCCAAAGAAATGCATACCTTCCCAGTGTCACTTTTTGTTGTTGTTGTCGTTACTTTTAAAATTTTGAACCAACTATAAGTTTGTTATTTAAAACTAGTTTATTGTGAAATTTTCAGAACTGATGCATCTATCACCAATGCAAACGTGCATGTATTTGTGGTAAGTTTAAGGATCCACTTTAGATTTTACCGCAAAAAATTCAAATATACTTTTACTAACAAAGTTTACCGAATTTTGGCTTCGGAGGTATCTTTTGCATACTATAATTTTTGAACAATGAAAACGATTTTTTTTTTTGATATTTTGCCTGAAGATGTCAAATTGCGAGAAAGGGCACTCCAACATCGCTCTTTTGATACTCAATCCTAAAATTTCTCATCAAGGCACTTCATTTGACATACATGTATGCTACCTTTGGTAAAAAAAAAAAACTTTTAAGGGGTCTCTTTTGTATATAGTGAGAACCTCTTTTAGAAGCTTCATCGATTCTTTCATGCCAAAATTTAGGAGAGGATGCCACTTTTAATCTACGTACTAAGTTTCATAACCGTAGTTTTGTTGTTTCCGAGAAAAATTTCTCTGAAGCATGAACGCATAAGCAGGTTGCGAAACTAATGGGTTTTCATAAAGATGTTTTGCAAAGTAGCTAATTGTTTTGCTTGTTTTACGTCCGCAGGCCGATCCTCTTTTAGAAACTATCGGGCCGTGCTTATTCTGATTGGGTAAGTCCGGGTTAAATGGACCACCAGTATAGACGGAACATTCGAATATTTCGCTCGTCTGTTACAGCAGCACCGCATTCCTTGGCTAGTATTTTTCTACTCGTGCAGACGTTAACACGTTTAGTTTTGCTCGTGAGTGTCACATGTTTTTTAGGAAAAAACCTTGTTTATTTCTTTTGGTGAGTTGAAAAATATTTCTCACTGGATTTTATTGTTATGTGGTTAAGTTATTTTAATTGATTTCGACGTAAGATCAATGCTATAGCTCGATTGTATAGTTGAGAAAGGTCTTAACCTAAAATGGTGCTCCAGTAGCGTTGTTTGTCTGAATGAGCAGCTGGTCCATCTATCCCTGACAATTGGGATAGATGGATCAGTGACATTTGGGATAGTTGGCCCACTTGAAAAGAAGAAAAGAATAGTAGGACCATATTTCCTATTCAAACTTTACTTATAATATAAATTAAATGATACTTTTCAAAATTATTTTAAACACAAAGGTGTGTCCTGATACATTCGTTGGTTTTTTTTATGTTATAGGAAAATGCCTACGTTCTATTCCAGGAAACTCATGTCTGGGAGGGGAGAATGGTCTGAACATAGCTTGGAAAATGCAGTCAGAGCTGTTGAAAGTAAGGAAATGGAAGTTGATGCTGCAGCGAAGGTGTTTGGAAAACCGGAAACAACTTTGAAAAGACGCATCAAAGTTTTAGTAAAGGTTCCATGGAAAAAAACTCATTGCAAGGAGTTGAAAATGAAAAAGAATTGTAGTACGCATAAAAAAATTACAATCGAGGGGGTTTACTCCAACCAGAGACTCAGTACGTTTTATGGCTTACTATTTAGCTGAAAACCTGCAATTGAAGCATAGTTTCAATCATGAAACAAAGCAAGCAGGCTACGACTGGCTTTCTTCTTTTCTTGTTCGCAGTCCTGAACAGTTCATACGGCAATCTGAAGGTGAGTCTATTGCGAGAGCAAAAGATCTGAATAAAATAGATGTCAAAGCGTATTTTGACCTCTTAAAGAATGTTTTGGAAGAAAATGATCTTATAGATAAACCTGGCAACATTTTCAACATAGGCAAAACAGGTTTGCAGCTAAATAATAAACCAGGGAAGGTAATTGCTTAGGTTCCAAGAATGTAACTTCTGTTATTTTAGGAGAGAAGGGTGAAACAATATCAGTACTGGCAAGTGTGAATGTTGAGGGCACATTCTTACCACCTTTTTGCATAATGAAAGGATAGAACCTAAAGCAGGAGTTTTGTGACGGTTTACCACCTGGCGCTGAAGAAAAAATGTCGTCAAAGTCTGGCTATGTAAATAGCGATTTGTTTTTTAATTGGCTGAAAAACCATTTCACTTCAAGAAAACCAGCAGAAAAGGTGCTCCTTCTTTTAGATGGACATACATCACACACAAGCTGCGTTGAAATTCTAGAGTTCGCAGGAAATAATCAAATAATTTTGACGACTATTCCTCCCCACACCAGTCATTGGCTTCAACCGTTAGACCGCACTTTCTTCCGAGTCTTTAAAAATGAACTATTATTCTGCTTGCTCAAAGTACGTGACCAATAACCCTTCAAGGAAGATAACTCGACTGCAGTTTGGTGCGCTTCTTAGCGTAGCTTGGGGTAAGTCAGCAAACGCAGAAAATGGAATAACTGAATTTATAACGTGTGGAATCATTCCATTTGAGCCTGATGCGATACCAGACTACGCTTTTTTGTCAGAATCAATGGACTCCAGGCCTCCAGATACATCTCTTGTTTTCGAAAACGTTATGACTGGTGTTGATGTTGCTGGCTCCGGTAGTTCAAAAAATAATGCCACTGCTGCTGGTCCTAATAGCCCAAGTGATGATGTTGTTGTGGCAGGCTCTGATTCCTCAAGAAGCGGTTGTAGTGCTGGTAGTTCAAAAAGCTTTGAAAATTTTCCTTTACCTGGACCTTCTGAAAAGCACCAGAATAAATCTGAAATTGTGACCCCTTCAAAGTTATTGGACAAACTTTATCCAGTGCCTTGTGTCAACAAAGTCCAGACTGTAAAAAGAAAAGTTCAAACTATATTAACAGTGTTAAGCTCTCCAGAAAACATAATTGCTCTGAAAAAGAAAAAAAATGAGAAAGAGTCAAAAATTAACATAAAAAAAGAAAAGAAGAAAGACAGGGAGGAAAGAAAGAAAGACCGAGAGGAAAAGAAAAGAGAAAAGGAGAAAAAAAGCTAGAGAAAAGAAATGAGAACAATATGCAAACAACGATCAATAAAAGTAAGAGAACGCGAAGAAAAGAAGAACTAACGTCATCCTCAGATTCTGAAGATATTGATATCGACACAATTTGCAAGGACAATCTTTATGAAAATGACTGGGATGAAGATTTCTGTGTATGGTGTAAAGAGAACTACAACAAAACAAAATGAGATGAAGATTGGATTAAGTGTGTGTCATGCTCCCGCTGGACACATGAAGGCTGTACAAGATTCGAGAATAAATGTGATTACTGCGGAAAGCAAGATCCTCCAAATGAGATGACTGCTGAATGATTCAAATTTCTAGAAACTGAGTTATACTAGCTCTATTTTTTAATTATTTTGATTGTCAAATCTATTAATCATATCAAATAGTTTATAACTCTGTACCCTAACTTTAAAGCTTGGAATAAATAGTCTTTATACCTTTGATAACATGTATTTCTTGTGTTATATCCTGATTCAGTCACGTAAAATAGAGGTCCATCAATCCCTATTAGGTGGTCCATCTAACCCGAGTATGCTTGGGATAGACGGACCATCGAGCAAAACCAAAAAAACATCATAACTCCCGGTATGAAAAGCTTATCGACTGCAAACTTCCTTACAATTGTTTAAAGACAAATATACTTATTAAAAAAATATAAAACTTATCCTAGACATTGCAAAATGTCGGAAAAAATAGCTTTAGAAAAACATGGTCCAACTATCCCGGACTTACCCAAAGCAGATGCGTTTCGAGTCACATGACTCATTCGCAGTGTCTCAATTGAAACGTTTTTGCTTGGCCGGCAGCGTTGTGGTCAAATATTTTGCTTATTTTATACCTACAGGTCAATTCTCTCTTAACTCGAAAAGCCGCCGGGTATTGCTTAATTTGGCAAGCAGACGTGTTTCGACTCGCTTGATTCATCTTCAGTGCCTGACGAGTCGAACGCATCTGCTTACCAAAATGAGCAAGGCCCGATGTACATAAATATTTGACGAACCCCAAAAACCCAACCAAGCAAAATCTCATATCTTACGTGTATCGGTACTGTAGAAGGTGGTAATATATAGCACATAACAACGTATTTTCTAATATTGCATGAATATCATCTCTAATCCAATAACAGCTAACCGTAAATATTATTAGTATCCAAGAAAGAATTTGTGGCAATTTTTTTACTGTTTTTTTTTTTTTGCATAAATATGACAAATCCTTCATAAAAATGTCCGAAAACAATAATTCTGCAACTTCTTGCAAATTTTAGAAATAGAAATTTATTATCATTTCTCAATTTGCATAAATTTCATAAATAATTTTTTTTAAGTCTAGGCTACCAAACAAGAAAACAATCAACATACTACAATATAATATGTTTGAATACAACACACACGCTTCCAGATAAAGTTCTTTGATCTCCAAAGCACAAAAGAAATGTGTCACCAAACAAGTTATCAAACTGTATAAAATTCGCCAAAAAAACAGCAAACAAAATAACAATTCACCAAATTTGGCGGAATCCATTCCAAAAAAAATGTAGGTTATATTTTTCAAAGATGTGAAAACTAGTTTACTGAACTCGTTGATTTTTCTACCAATTCTAAGCGTTTTGTAATTGTGTGTTATTTCACACTTTTGATTTTATGGAGTTTTTGTATGTTTTCGGTCTATTTATTCGTAAGCTTGTCTCGAGGGTGTAAATTTTTGTGAAAAGAGGCTCAGAAAATAGTAATTTATCGGTCGATTAACATAATTAGAGATTCTTATAATTAAATCCGAATGCATATGATTCACGCAGCATCAAATAAACAGTTTAGTCATATCTGGAAAGAACATTCACTAATGATGTGCGTTTGTGCAACAGCAACTGCTTTATTTTCTCTATTTGAAACTTTCGCTTATAGAAATTTTATTCTATTACCCCTGGCTAGAAAAAAAGTTGAATATTCAACAAACATAACGCAATAGCATAACTAGAAAGTGGAACTATTGTATTTTATAGAATAACTAATCGCCTTTGTGTTTTACAACGGATTTTACAAACCTCACAGTTGATCGTTTATTCAGAAAAAATTGCAGCATTTTATGCATTTTTCTGCATTCAATGCACTTATAGTGATGCAACTGAGTAGAAGATGATGACGACTATAAAGGCAATTTCGTTCATTTTGATTAGGGCTTAGAAATATTTTTCATTGTACTTAGGGCGTACACTTTGGAGTCAAATTGGCCTTTGTTTTCAAAATTTATCAAACCACGCACGAGTTACATAAGAGTAGAAACAATTCTTGGGAGGTTGTCTTTTGAAATCTAAAAACAGAAATCGTGTACGTTAGATTTGTGTAAAATTACATTAAAAGTAACTTGAAACGGGAAAACGAGATAAAACAAAATCTCTATTTGAATACAGATTTCATTTTAGATAGGATTAGTGTCTGCTATGATACCTCCAGCGCTTATTTTTTCTAAATACACACAATTTTAATATTTTTAATTTAATATATATGTTAGATCATTAGAAGGATAAAAAATTATGTTATTGAAATACTTCAGTAGAAAACATCAGTTCACTTGTTTTTGCAACAGACACTTGTAAACTGTTAGCACTCTCTCTCCACATATGTAATAATAGTAAATTTCGTTACACTTCATCGTTCTTCCTCCTAAAAGCAATCACCATGAACTCGTTATATCATATCAAACTTTTACTGACCACGGCTTTGTCAACAATGAATGTGTAACTGAAATAATAACACACATGTTCATCTGCGTTTCTAGTTTACATAAAAAATATAAACAAATTTTCATTGAGGCACGCATGTAATGAGATGTTCACGTACTCTTTGTAATTTTTTTCCACTTATGCAATAAATAAATCGTATATTTATTTTATTATTTCATAATTCTTTTTGAAATCTGATTCAGTAGTAAAAATATTTTATTAGTATGATAACGACTTTTGAAATATTTTTTTTTTATGAATTAAGTCAGTAAATCATCGATCCAGCTTGCCACAGCTTTGAGGAATTCACCTTACGTGAATATTCAGAAATTTCGATCTCAAATTTGAAAATATTTCAAACGTACTAAATTTGCATCCTCTTTCGAAAGAACTAGTGTATTTGCCTGCATATATACTGCATATACAGAATACTGAACCAAAAGCTATCAGACATGTCGCCTAAATTAGTTAAAGCTAAAAGATGTCTAAGAATACTTTTCCAGTATATCAAAGATGCGTAACGATATCAGAAATAAAGTCGTCTTTTAGTAGCAGGTAAAAATATGTCATGGACATCTTCACGATCTCAAGCTGTCATTATTTAGTTTTCGTTTTAAACGTTGCAAGAATGAGAAGGGCAATCATTGTTTAAAAACAACAAATGTCACCTGGTAACACTATAGCGTGAGACGTGCGCAACAAGATGCGAGAGATATGAGTTGATTATAATCGTTCAATGGGGACCCCTCGTACTTAATAAATAAGATTGAATAAGCAATTTCGGTGTCAACTTTAATTTTATTGTTTTCGGTACCGTCTCTGACAATATCACCTAAAAGTGCCCGACGTTTATGCGAGACTGTGTTTACAAATTTAAAATCGTACAATGCCAGTGATGAAACTTGAAGACCTGTCTAACAAACAGCTGCGTACTAAGCTGAAGTCCTTAAATTGTTTAATGTTGGGCACTAAAGGGAATTTGATTGCGTGCCTCAGAGGAATATTAGACACTGACGAAGTGGACGATAAATGTGAGGAAATGAAGGAAGGGAGTTCTCCGTCCGAAACATCGAATCCAATAACACGTGAGGAGTTCAAGATAATGAAAAACGACATGGCGTCCATTACGTCATTGCTGAGGGAACTTGCCGGAAGGAACATGTTTCAAGCGCCCTCCGCCATACAAACACAAAATTTCCTAAACGATGCAAACAAGAGTGTCATCCATGAGAAGCTGATAACAACGACCGGAAAATTGGGGGAATCTATTGTCATTTTTTCATCGCATGTGCGCTATTGCTCGAGGAGGTGGCGTTAAAGAAAAGGCAACGACTTGATACATTCGAACCAACCTCGGTCATAGCGCTCTGCAAAATTCGCTGGCGTGATTGGAGTTAACAAAGACAGCAAAATTATTCGAAGCCATCTGCCGATTTTTCGGAAACCAACCAAAGTAACTCTATGAACCACACGAAAGTATAAGTGTAGCAAATAATGTCAGGGGCATCTCCATTCCGACCCCGAAAACAAGTGCTGACTCGAATAGTGTAAAGACAAATCACCAAAGACAGCCACGTACATGTTTCAGTTGTTTTCTTCCGGGACACTTGTCCATAAATTGCCCGAAACCTCAACGTAACGAGAGATGAAATTTATGTACGCGCGTTGGGCACCAATCTACATCATGCTTTAATAATAAACCCAGTCAAAGCATTCTTGAGATTTGTAGACCAAACGTTTAGACGAGGCCAATCGAAAAAAAATAAAAGTAAACTATAAAGAAACTGTAGCTTTCATCGATAAAGGCAGTAATCGTACGCTAGTTTGGAAAGTTTTTGCGGAAAGTCTTACAGATGTTCAATGTTCCGGATCTAAGATGGCTCACGTCGACGCATTCAGCCGAGCTCCAGTAGGACCAGAGAAGGATATGGAAACAGCTGGTTTCATATTTACTGTCTCAATCGATTAACAAGACTGGTTTCTAACGATACAGCTTCAGGACAAAAACCTGAAAAACATAACTGCCGTCTTAAAGAGAGATAGCACGTCAGCGCAAGAAAAACAATTGAAGTTAGAGTATCAAATCAAGGGTCGCCGTCTTTATCGTGTCGTCGACAAGGAACTACGCTTTGTTGTTCCGAAAGGAGTATGTTGGAAGGTTGTCCAGTCATGCCACGATGATGTAGGTCATTTTGCATTGAAAAAAACGATAAGCCGAATGAACAAAAATTTCTGGTTTCCACGTATGAAAAAATATGTGAAACATTACATCAGAGCGTGCCTGGAATGCAATTACAATAATGTCTGTAGCGGAAAGACCAAAGGATGCCTTTATTTCGCCGCAATGGAGCCCGTTTCATTCAAACGACTTCATTTTGATCATCTAGGACCATTTCTGCGAAGCCACTCTGGTAATTCCTACCTTTTGGTAATCTCCAATACTTTCACCAAACACATCTTCATAAAAGCCATAAAAAAAACCGTTCCAGTATTACAATGTTTAAACGAAATGATGACGTATTTCAGGCTTCCCTCCTGCATCATCACGGATCAAGGCTCTACGTTTACAGCGAAGTCATTTGCTTGATATTGTGGTGAAAACAATATTCAACACATCAAAAACGCAGTTTGTACCCCTCGAGCCAACGGGCAAGTGGAGTGAGCGCATTAATCAATACTCAATTATTTGTGCACTCGTATTGGAAACAATAATCGTTAGGACGAAGAAATGCGCGAGCTTCAGTGGGTTATTAACACCCAGAAAAGTGATACGACTGGGTATAGCCCTAACGAGATTGTGCTCGATTGCCGGCTTAATGACATTCTCCCGAATCATATGTTATCTGCACTAAAACAAAACGTTGGAGATTTGATCGATACAAATATGAGGGAAAGAAGAGACGCTACGATGGATAACATCTCAAGGAAATGCAAAAAATGGAAAATACGGTTTCATCAATGACACGCTGCTCCCAGCCTTTACGCTGTTGATGACTTGGTTTTGTTGGAGCACGAGCCACCTGCAACGGGCATTTACGAAAATCAGAGCCGAAGTACAAAGGCCCATTTGTTGTTCAAAAATGTCTTGGTAACGACCGATATTTAGTGGAGATATTGGTTAGGTTGAAGAGCAATAGTCGGCGACATTTCAGTTCAGTGTTTATGTCGGAGAAAATGAAACCCTGGTGTAAATCGGCACCAGAGTTAGATGACATCAGCGACTCGAGTGTCAACGAAGATAAATACGGTGAAATCGAGGACGATTTCGAAACAGGAATGGCCGACCTGTCACCTGGCAACACTATAGCGTAAAACGCGAGCAACAAGATGCGAGAGATAGTGAGTTGATTGCAATCATTCAATGGGGACGCCTCGTACTTGATACATAAGATTGAATAAGCAATTTCGGTGTCGACTTTAATGTTGTTGTTTTTGGTACCGTCTCTGACACGAATAATACATATATAATTAATTTATTCATCTCTGTGGGCATGAGACTTTAAAAGTCGATATTTTGGCTTTTATTTTCAAATTTTGGACTAGCTTTTGAGCTACCATTTCAAAGGGAAAAAGAAATACTATTTTTTTTAAATCTTCTACGAGTACACTTTGATTTTTATTTTATGGTTGGGAGGTGAAGGTCATTTACACAGTGAGTATGGGACTCCCACGCTCCCACGTGGCTGGACTACTCAATAAACATCTCCCCTGTTAATCTGAGAATGTAGCCTGGATCTGTTTCACACATTACTTTGAGCCAGGTCTCATTTTGTTTTCACCGTAAGGTGCCTTCAAGGCGGGGATCCCCACCCCCAAGCGGAAGGGGAAGAGGAATTGCTAGACAAGCGATCCCCCAGTCCCAACTTCTGTGAGTCGCTTTTGTCTTTTAAGACTGCCCGAACATGATGTGCCATCTGGTTCCATTTTCAACCGAATCAAGCATCACCACAACCAAACAATCCGGAGTGAGCTCTCGTGTCTCCCTGTAGTGGTCCCGTCAGAGCTTTTCCATTGGTTCCACGCAAAAATGTGCGCCAGGCTTTATTTTCCTCTCTTGGACAAAACTGACAATCGAGGGACCGTGACTTACCAATCTTGTGCAAGTAAGACTGAAAACACCTATGTTCGCTCAAAAGGATAGAAATCAGTCGCTCATGCCTTTGATTAACCCGCCGTCTCAAATCTGGGATGTGGCACGCAGTCCACCTTCCCTTCATGCGATTCACCCATGACTGCTGTTAATCGTTGAGTGAGTACTGTCTCTCCCCGCAAGCAATCATCTCCTCTGTGTCCTTGCTTCGACGCAGGTAAATAGCATGGTGCTCTCTAGCAAGGAGCCCAACAGGTATCGCACTGGCAATAGCTCGCACGGCCGAATCAGAGGCAGTTGGATATGAAGATGCAATACTCAATGTCCCTTTTCTCTGTACCTGTGTCAAGCGTTTTCGTTACATTTCCTTACTTGGAACATTGCCCCATATTTCTGCTCCATGCAGTACCCCTGACCCTGTAGGGCTCACCTAGAGGCACCTTCTTGATGGGTTGGGTCCCCCTACATTGGCCATAAAGGGGTACTCTCAATTTTCAAAGCTAGTCTCGCTGTGATTGTCAGATTGAAAGCATCTATTTCTTCGTACGATTGATAAAAATGAAACACCGACAGGATCGCAAAGGCTCCAAATCAAAGCAAGGACGTTCAAACCTACCGCCCGTTTGCAGGAAATCAACATTCGTTGATCAAAATACAGAAGCTCCTCGTGAATCGGCCGGAAAACTTTAGAAAAAAGACAGAATTATGAATTTTTTTTATAGTTTTTTTTTTCAATATGAGGAATGTAAAAATTGTGACGGTGATTTGTCATTTAGCCAATACAGGCAACGAGGAATCGGTTTTAAATTGTGTGTAAGCTGTGATAGTTATGGCTTTAAATACATAGATTCAAGTCCTGCAATGACCAAAGGTTACGAAATTAACCGTAGGTTGTAATGAGACTGCTTGGTATTGGATTACGTGGCATACATTTGTTTTGTGGATTGATGACTTTAGGAAATTCATTTAGTATCAATAGTTATTATAATATCGTTAAACATATTAGCATTGTGGCAAAATGTATTTTTCGTGTAGATGCAAATCGTGCTGGCAACGAAGAGAAGCGCTTGAATGTCGAAAAAGGAAAACCAGAAAATGTCTGATCCGTTAGTGGTGATGGTTCTTGGGCAAAACGAAGATTTTTTTTCTCGTTGGCATCGTCTCTTTGATTGAACTACAAAGTAGAAAAGTTTTAGATGTGAATGATTACACAAGTTATTGCAAAGCTTGCGGTTTTTTGAAAGGAAAAGAAAATACAGTCGAGTTTCAATCTTGTTATGATAACCATAAAGATAATTTTTGTGCAAATCATGAAGGATGCGCCGGCAAAATCGAGGTTAATGGTGTTGTGGAAATGTTTCTTTGGTCTGAAGGGTTGTTTAAAGTGCGATATGGCTTTTACATTGGAAATGGTGACATTAAAACATTCAAAATGTTGCTCGATGTTCATCTATACGGCAAAGACTTCCTTGCTAAAAAAAAATAGAGTGCATTTTAAATGTCAAAAAATGAGTATATAAACGAGTAGCAGAAGGCAAAAAAGTATTGTGTCATTGCCGCATTGTCGAAAGAGCCAGGAGAAGGCTACAAAAATTGAAAGTCAGGGAAAGAAAAAAGTGCCCTCGAAAAAGAAACAAGATCCTGTCTGAAGACTGCTGCTTCAAAAAATAAATTAATGACATAATTATCAACTTATTACGGTTTAGCCGTTTTAGGCAATAAAGATTCAGTCGAAGGTATGCACAAAACTATCTGAGCAATATATTACCACAAAATTTCAACTGACTCTAAACCGCAAAATAATGACTGCCCTTCGGATGAAGACTCTCGGTGCAAGTATAATAAAAGTGCTTACAAATCAAAATATAAACATCACCCTTCACGTTTTGAAGAAGCTCAGGAAATTTTGGAGCCAATAATTCAAGAGTTAATCCATGATGAATTACTAGAACGATGTTTAGGAGGGCTCACCCAAAATAATGAAAGCTTCAACAGTTGCGTGTGGTCGATTACTCCAAAGAATATTTTCTCTGGGGGGAAAATTGTTGAAATTGCAACTCACATTGCAGCTTGTATTTTCAATGAAGGATTTGATCCAATCTTGAAAATAATGGAGGCCATGAATATCCAAATTGTCTCCATCGCCTTGGAATACGCTAGAAGTCACCATAATCTTCGTATTCGCAAAGTGGATCACGAAAGCTCGGAAATTTTAAAGGGAGGACAAAGAGGAGAGACTTCAAATCACTTGAGAATGAGATGTACGAAAAAAATGAAGGTATATTGTACAGAACTGGCATTGCTGATAATTTTATAATCATAATAATTAAATAAAAAAATTTCTTTTTATATTTCAAGGGTGTACTCACTCAATTAGAACCATATCTACTTCCAAGTCCTTTTAAAAAATTCCCAAACATAGCTTTATTAAATAGGGTTGTAGTTGAGAACACTCCCGAAGCAGCCTTCTAAGCCGTTGCCTTAATTTGCTCAAAGAAACTCATGTTTGAGTCGATCAGTAGTTCCAGATACTTCACCGCTGGCTCCGAATCAACTATTATATCTCCAATATACAGTACCCTTACTCTAGGGACTATCTTTCTTGTCAAGAAGACCACTTTGGTTTTCTCCAGTGCTGGCCTGAGCCCAGGAGCAGTCATCCAGTCTCTGACTTGGCGCATCAGCATACTTAGGCCAAGTTGCGCCCAGTCAACGGTGGATCCAGCGGCAAGACCCACAAAACCGATCACAGTCTACAGTCTCCGTAGCCCATCCTATGACACGTTTCACAGGTCTGGAGCAAGGAGAAATCCCTGGGCAACACCCGAGGTAAGTTCCATCCTTTGCAGGTCCTGTGTCGTGTCGTAATGTAGGCATTGATCCTTCAGGTAGTCTCTACGAAGCCGCATCAGAATTTCTGCAACTTAAAATGGACTTTCTAGCGTATCCAGGATATCCACCCATCTAGCGGAATTAAAAAGGTTCCAACGCCGAATGTCATCAACAGAACAACCCATCGATTGGCTCTGCAATTGTGCAAATGGTGGAACAATCTGCAATGCAGCCGTGCTGCCAAGAAGATAGATCCCCAGTAGCATCAATCGAGACAGTGAGTCTTCCCCTGATGAGTTTCTCTAGCACTTACCCAGCAGTGCCTAGTATGCATAACTGGTGGTTTGTAGCTGATAAGCGCGAGCCTTACCAACTTCCATCGTATCAGGAAAACTTAATCCCATAGACAAGCTTTGAATGTCCTGAGCAATGCTGATAGACAAGTTGCATCACATCAACTGGAACACCATGTAGGCTTAGACTCTTCGTTGCTTTCAGTGGAAGGTAGCCAAGGCTCCATAAATCTTTGTTCACATTGCCCCCTAGATCTTGCCAGCAGTGAGCCTGGTATTTGTTAATCAATTTGCGAAGGCATTTCCTGGCCGACTTATGGGCACCCAAGCGGTTGCATGCCACATCGCAGTTCCACGCCCATTGAGCCTCACGCCAAAGTTTTTGATACTTCCATTGCATTTCTGTGATTTAAGTCAACTGTCGACACCCTACGCACTTGTCATGCCGGAAGTTTTTCATTGAATTTCATTAGATTTAGGTTATAAAATATTAGGTATAGGATAAAAGTTCACTGTTGTATTACAATTATAAATAATTTCTAATAGTGCTGGTTGGTTTTTTCTCCCTTTTTTGATTGAATCATAAAATATTGTCGATGATACACCAAAGTCACCTAGTGCATTTTCATCCATTTTTACCTAAGTTGATTCTCATAATTGCTAGATGTCACTCTGCAATATGCCAAAGGCATGCATTTGAACTCCAATCCGAAATAGGTTAAATTGTCATTCAACGTTTGACACATCTGCAAAATTGTCATTTTATACTTCGACAAAGTAACTTATCTATCACTTGGGTGAGTCTAGCAAAGCGTACTTCGTTTGCTCTTCTCTGAAATGGTTCGCCAATGTTCACTTTCAATACATGGGAAGTAGTTTCCATACTAACCTGGTTATGTGGTATTTGTTCAACTGTTTCTGACAAACGCAGATTTTCAGTTTAATCATTATCGCTTGAGCTTCGTTAATAGTCGTGTTACTGTAATTTTGACGTTCTGGAAGCAGATTTTTGAGATTTGAAAATGTATTCAACCAGGTCGAGAAAAATTATTGCAACGTGCGCTAATAGGGAGAGAGAGGAAACGTTTTTAGATCCTAATGAAACTTATTTCCCTGAAACTGAATCATCTAAACAGTGACAATAGCAGCTTGATTCCCGGTCCTCCAGCTTCAATACTCCACATAAACCAATAAAACACTCTTTTTGTTTATTATTCTTTTTTTCTTTGGATTATTCTGAGGAATAATTATTGTGCTCTGCATCTTTTTCTTTCAGCGTCGAACAGGAATGAACAAAATGAGCTCTCTTGGAATTCACCTCAACCCGGACTTTCAGGTTTATATAACGAAGAGCATGGAGAAATCAATGGTGGACTGCCTGAAAAACGAGGTAAAGAAAATGGAAGAAGCAAATTCGTCTTGAGAAGCGATTAAAGGATGAGTCATATTCTGGATTCAGAGGTGTAGAATATGCCACCTATCCCATGCTACCATCTCCTTGTATTTGTAAGATTAATCACCAATGCCGTCCACTCGTTAGCGAAGATCATGGGCGAAAAATCTACGATGGTTTAAGAATGTCCCCATCAATAGATCATCAAAGATCCTTTCATGCTCAACATGTGAGCAATACAGAAAAGAAGCGTTCAACCAGGGCTAATACTTCACAGAGAGTATTTACTCGTGTTTATATTCTGACTGGCAATGATAAAATTCAGGTATGTCGTGAATTTTTCCTAGCCAACCTGAATACCACAGAAGCTTTAGTAAGTAATACATTGAAAAAAAATTACGGACATGGGAATAGTGGAACTAGACATTAGAGGGTATCATACTTCACCCAACAAACTATCCTCTGAAGCTGAAAAGTACATTCAGGAATTCATTTGTTCTTTTCCAACAATGGAGTCATATTATTGCCGCAAATCTTCTAGTAGAAAATGTTTAGATCTCTCTATTATGTACAGACTGTTTGTGGAACGCTGTGTACAGGATAGAAAGGAAAAAGTTTCATTTGATAAATTTGGAAAAATGTTTCGAGAGTTTAATGTTGGATTTTTTCGTCCAAAGAAGGATCAGTGCAGTAAATGTTTGGTGTATCGAGCGGCGTCTATAGGTGACAGGGAGGCATTAGAGGTTGAATAAAATAAGCACATTGAGATGAAGGATGCAGCTCCGTAATCTAGAAATAACCACAGAAATTTATCAACAATAGCAAATAATCACTGCTTGTCATTTAACTTTGATTTAGAGGCCGTTCTTAATGTTCCCAAGAGCAGTGGGGGTCAAATATTTTATCTCCACAAGCTAGCCGTGTATAACTTTACAATTGTCAATCTCAATTCACATGACGGCAATTGTTTTATGTGGGATGAAACGAATGGCAAAGGAGGTGCTAACGAAAGAGCCTCTTGTCTCATGAAGTACGTTCAAATGAAATTGGGAGCTGACTCAAAAATTCGCCAAATAATAATAATATCTAATTCTTGTTTTGGACCGAATAAAAACTCGCTGGTTGCTGCAATGTGTGTTCATCTACCAAAAACTACCGCATTGCAACCTGATCAAACATTCTTTCTTCGAGCCAGGACATTCTGAAATGGAGTGTGATTCGATTCACTCGAAAGTGGAAAGGAAATCCAAAACATTCCAGTTTATGTTCCGGAAAGTTGGTTTCAAATTATTAAAAGTGCTCACATCCATCATAAACCATTCCATGTGATAACACTCGACAACTCGATTGCACCGAATTGGCAAAAACATTTCACAAAGGAGTTGTTCCCTGGAGAAAGGTTTGCTGCCTTGAGTATAGGAAGACCGACGATGGAGTAGCTTTATTCTGCAAAGGAGACTATAAAAATGAATTGGTACCTGTAAATCTAAAGACTGTTAGAGGAAGACCCAACAAACAAGCCCCACCACAAACGTACACCCACCGGCTTCCGATTTCAACAGCGAAAAAACGGATCTGATAAAAATGTGCAAGAAGCTGACCATCCCAAAGCCATACTACACATACTATTTCGCTATCACAGGTTCGTCTGGCCATAGGGACAACGTGGCTGAGCCCCATAAAAGTGAGGAATCCAGCTACGACTAAGCACTAACATAAGGGCGTAGATGACTAAAAATGACCGTTGCTCAATTTAAACCCTGATTTGTATTTTTTTTTTCTAATTCTCAATGTTCAATAAGAAAAATAAAATACAACCTATACAATGAACGTGTTGTTTTTAAATTTATTTGTACTTTGAACAAAATTACACTTTGGTAAACTCACCCAAGTGACATTTCTGACACCATGGTCAACCATAGTCTAAATCTTAAAGTAGAGTAGTGAAAGAAGGCCTTTTACGGATATTTGACAATAATCTGAACCAACAGTATACAAAATACAATTTTTCAGATACCCCACAATGTTTGATTGATGTTTTCTCAAAAAGAAGATTTTGTACTTAGGTGGCTTCGGCGTAACAACGACGTATGTAATAATTTTAACTAACTTGAATTTGCTATTGTGTTTTTTGTTAAATGTGTTTCATTGATAACGTGTAAATTTAGCGAGCCAAACGGGCCATTAAATTTTCGTAATTTCATTTTTTTGAATTTTTTTTATATTCTTTTAAAATTTATAAAGATTAGTATTGAATTAAACGTTTTTGACTTGGCTTTGAATTTTATGTCAATCGATTTGGAAATAAGACTTGATGAAATCCTCATGAAAACGTAGTGCGTGGCTCTTGAGGCACCTTTTTGTATTCTTGGACTTCTTAGGAACGCTATGTCTAGAACGGTAGAAATTTTTTCTTGAAACGCTTGGATGTAACACCATGAACAGCCAAAGATTGTCATACAAATCGATACATACTTCAATAAAAGATGCTTAGTATTCTAAAATAAAAGGAATAGGTGAGTTAAAATAAAACACTTAAAATAATTTGAAGTTAAATTCTTTGAAAATTTGAATGGTTTAATCACTGAAAAAAACATTTAAAAACAAAAAAAGTTTTGAAATAAAGCGTTCAATTTCGTACTTGTATACTAGATAGTCTAAAAAGTCACTAGTTGTCATATATCGGGCAATACTAATCAGATTCAGCCAACTGACATGCGTTCGAAAGGTAATATTCCACTCTACAATTTTCATATGAACAATTTTGGATTTCGTCATTCGTGTCAAAAGTTGTATTCGTTTATAAATGAATGAAATTTCGGAAAAAATTCGTTACATTTTACAATATCACAACGAACAAGGTGAGAATGCATCGCTGGCTCGTGAAAAAATTTGTGGTGTCTACGGTCAGGATACTTTATTAAAAGTTACAGCCAAGAGATGGCTCGCTCGCTTTTGTCCTGGAAATTTTGATGTCAAAGATGCACCTCACTCAGGTCGACCTGTCACTGTAAAAGTCGATGAAATCTTTAAAAAAATTGAAGAAGACCAACACATAAGCAGCCACGAGATTGCTAGGGAACTGCATATTCATCACCAAACAGTTTTGAACTATTTGCGTAAGGCTGGATACACCAAAAAGCTCGACGTTTGGTTGCCAACAATTTGATCGACCGAATTTCCATTTGCGAAATGCTAAAGAAACGCAACGAGATCGAGCCATTTTTGAAGCAAATCATAACGGACGATGAAAAATGGGATCATGGTCAAAACAAAGGTGAATCATCATAAACAACTTCAAGGCCAGGATTGACACCAAATAAGGTTATGCTGAACTCCGCCAGAGACGGTCCCAAGCCCGTTTGAGAAAGGAGGAGGGCACCCCTTGTTTCCCCAACCCATAACTTCCATGATTCCTCATACCAACCCCCCCCAACTAAATGGTATTAAATGCTCTCAGGGTGCACATTGGGTTTACTGGTTCCCCAATAATGTAACATTAAATGTCAAGAAATACTCAAACTGTAAATACGTCTACAGCTCTGCTACTAAATCCTGCTTACACCTCCTTTGTGAGGACGTAAGAGGGTGAAAGCGAATCTCCCGCGCCTGATAACGGAATCAACGTAAGAACCATGCCGCCGGAATCGAGGTTGGGTGACGGGCTAACTCTCCGTCCCTGGAAAATCTTTAAATGCTTCGAAACCTGCAGATAGGCCTCGGAATGGATTGGACTCACGGCAACGACTTCGCAAACAAAAAAGGACTATGGCATTGGATCCTGGAATGTCAGATCACTCAATTACCCTGGCGCTGTTAAGGACCTTTTACAACAGGCCAGTCAATATCAATTAAAAATACTGGCAGTCCAGGAAATGAATCGGACTGGAAACGACATTCAAGACATGAGATCGCACACAATATTTAGAAGTGGGCCTACTGGAAAATGAGGATTCGGAGTGGCCTTCATTGTGGATAGGGAGTTCAAATCGCACGTTATTAATTTTAAGGCAGTCAATGAACGGTTGTGTGCGATCCGTATAAAAGCGAAATTCTTCAAAATCTGGCTGATTAATGTTCACGCCCCGACCGAAGAAAACGATGAAGAAACGAAGGAATAGTTCTACAATCACCTGGAAAGACTGGTCGACTCATTGGCCACAAACGACAAAAAAATTATTCTGGGTGATTTTAACGCTAAGGTTGGCAACGAGCTATCTCATCGGGGAACGACTGGAGGATATAGCCTCCACGATGAAACAAATGACAACGGGCAGCGCCTGATTGACTTTGCATGTAGCAGAAATCTAGTCATACGTTCAACTTGCTTCCCACATCAACGCATTCATCAAATGACCTGGGTATCACCAGATGGCAACACACAAAACCAGATCGATCATGTTCTGATCCATCAACGTTGGGCCTCGAGCATACTTGATGTCCGTACGTACCGAGGAGCCAATTGTAACTCAGATCATTACTTGATCAAAATAAACTATCGATGTCGTATGTCAAAGGCATATTCAGCGAAGACCAGCCCGCTTCAAAAATTTGACATCGAAAGGCTCTGTGGCCAAAAATTTCACGGAGACCCTCAACAACCAGCTGGCTCCCATCTTATCAGACGCATCGTTAAAGACGAGTAACGAGCTCTGGATGGAAGTGAAAGCGGCTATCAGAACAGTAGCAGAACAGACGATCGGACATCCAGCCGGGCGCAATAGGAATGATAGGTTCGATGATGAGTACCAGAATGCGTTAGTTAAAAAGAATCAGGCGTACAAAGAATACGTAGGTAGGAAAATCAGGACGAAGAGAGAACACTATGAAAATCTCAGAAGAGTAGCGAATAAGATAATTAGGATTAAGAAAAGATAATACTATGACGACCAATTGAGAAGTATAGATGTAAGTTTAGCGAGCAATAACACAAGATAAGCATAAAAAGTAGTGAAAAGCCTGAACCGTGGTTATCGGCCCAAAACCACGCTCTGTCGTGATGAAAGCGGCAATATTATTGCTGATGAAATCTAGATTAAGGAAAGATGGGCAACATATTTCAAGCGCCTCCCTAATCCTCCGCACAGCTCCAGAACATCGGAGCCTATAGATGTCTGCGGAGAGCTTCTATTGGCCCCACCAACTCTGGATGAAGTTTGATCCATGATCAAAGCCCAAAAGAATACAAAAGCGCCGGGTATTGATGAGATTCCAGTGGAGTTCATCAAATATGGTGGCAGTAGTGTTCATCAAGCTATTCACAAAGTCATCCAGAACATTTGGCAACAAGAACATATGCCGAAAGAATGGAGCCAATCAATTATATTCCCTATCCTCAAAAAAGGTGACAAGCTACAGTGCGAAAATTATAGAGGCATATCACTACTTTGTACGGCGTACAAAATATTTTCTAAAATCTTAGAAAATAAAATCGCATCATACGCCAACAGTATTATTGGGGAGTATCAAGGTGGTTTTAGGGTAGGTGGATCAACAACAGACCAATTGTTCACGGTCAAGTACGTACTTGAAAAATGATGGGAGTTCAACATAGACGTACACCAAATTTTCGTTGACTTCAAGCAAGCATACGACAGTATTGATCGTAACGTACTGTACCAAATAATGCTTGGTCTTACCAAAATGACTATGACGTTGACGACCTCCCAAGTCCGCATCAATAACCAACTCACCGATGCCTTTGACACAAATATCGGACTAAAGCAGGGAGATGGGCTGGCCCCATTGCTATTCAATTTGGCTCTGGAGTACGTCATACGGAAGTTACATGTCGATACGCGAGGTACATTACCATACAAGTCGAGCCAGGTAGTGGCCTATGCGGACGACATCAACATTTTGTGACGGTCACTAACAACTGCCAAAGAACTCTCCCTGAAACTCGACAGCGAAGTAAAACTAGTAGGGCTACAAATCAATGAAAATAGACCAAAGCTCATGACGCAGTCGAGGAAAAATACCCCAAATACACAAAATATCACACTTGGCGAGTACAGTATCGAAAATGTTAGCGAATTCGTGTATTTAGGCGCCAAAACAACGAAAACGGGCAATGAAAGAGACGAAATACGCTGAAGAATACAGCTCACAAAAAAATATTTTATTCAGTATTGACGATCTTCAAGACCAGCTGTACACACAGAAAAATAAAGCTCCAAATATACAAATCTGTGACCAGAACTGTGTTATGCTATGGGTGTGAAACATGGACCCTAAGCCAAGCATCCGCAAATACATTGAACGCCTTTGAGCGACGGGTCCTGAGGTGAAAAATCGGAGCGAAGCTAGACGGGGACCAATGGTGAATTCGATACAACCATGAGCTGTATGAAATTTTTGACGAGCCGGAGGTCACAAGGATTGTAAGACTGTGGAAGCTGCAATGGGCTGGACGCATGAATCGTATGGACGAACAACGCATACCCAAGAAGGTATTCGTAAGGAGAACTGAAGGCCGGCGGCCAGTGGAGAAACCGAGGAAACGCTGTCTGACTCGGTCGACGAAGACAGTTCATCGCTGCTCAGATTTCGGAATTGGGTGACGCGATCAACGGATCGAGACAGTTGGAGGCACTGTTTGCAGGAAGCGAAGGCCCGAAAGGGGCTGTAGTGCTAAGAAGAAGAAGAAGGAGGTTATGCTGTGTGTATGTGGGATTGGAAGGAAATAGTTTATCATGAGTTGCTAGAACCTAGCCAAATATTCAATTTGGCTCTGTACTATCAGCAATTAACCAGGTTGCAACAAGCATTTCAAAAAAAAAACCGGCCAGAATTGATCAATAGAAAGGGCGTTGTCTTTTATCATTACAAGCCAGACCACACACATCTTTGATGACTCGGCAAAAATTGACAGAGCTTGGCTGGGAAGTTTTGAGGAATCCACTGTATAGTCCAGACCTTGCACCATCAGATTATCATTTGTTTCGGTCTCTGCAAACCTTCCTTAATGAGAAGAAATTTACTTCAAAAAAGAACTTTGCTAATCACTTGGCCAAGCTTTCCGCCCATAAAGCACAGGAGTTCTACACAGATGGAATAATATTGGGTCTATAACTTAATTCGAGCGGTTTGCTAAGAGATGGCGTAACTTGTATAGTATTACATCGTTCCAATATTCCGAACCTGCGTTGGAAAGCTACTGCAATTGTACGTCTTTTCAGTGTATGACATTCATTTGAAGCGTTAACAACAATAATTTTTTTTCACTCAAATATGTCGAACTTTGTTCCTGAAAAAGTGTTTTTGCGGGGAATTCTTCTTCGTTACTTTAATATGAAGAAAACTGCTGCCGAAAGTCATCGTATTTTGGTGGAAGTTTATGTTGAACATGCTCTAGCTGAGCGAATCTACCAAAAGTGGTTTGCACGATTTAAAAGTGGTGATTTTAGCTTGGAAGACGATGAACTTCCTGGGCAGCCAGAAAAGTTTGAAGATGAAGAACTGGAAGCATTACTCGATGAAGGTTGTTGCCAAGTACCAGAAGAGCTCGCAAAATCGTTGGGTGTCACTCAAGCAGCCATTTCAAAACGTTTAAAAGCAGCTGGATATATTTAAAAGCAAGGAAAACGGATTCCACATGAACTCAAGCCGAGAGACGTCGAAAAGCGGTTTTGCATGTCCGAAATGCTGCTGGAACGCAACAAAAGGAAGTCATTTTTGCATCGGATTGTTACTGGTGATGAAAAATGGATCCATTACGACAACCCCAAGCGCAAACTCAGATGTTAAAATCCGGCCAACCAGCCAAATCAACGACAAAGCCGAATATCCATGGCACGAAGGTAATGCTCTGTATTTGGTGGGATCAGAAAGGTGTGCTGTATTATGAGCTGCTAAAACCGCGTGAAACCATCAATGGAGCACGCTACCGAACACAATTAATCCCTTTGAAGTGAGCAGTAGCCGAAAAACGCCAGGAATATGCACCCGCCATATAGCCCAGACCTTGCCTCTTCTGACTACCATTTGTTCCGATCAATGCAGAACGCCCTCGCTGGAATACGGTTCACATCAGAGCAGGATATTAAAAATTGGCTTGATTCATTCTTGGCTGCCAAGCCGGCGCAGTTCTTTTGGGATGGGATCCAAAAATTGCCAGAAAGATGGGAAAAGGTCATAGTTTCACATGGGCAATACTTTGAATAATACTATTGTACAATTTTTTTCTTAAATAAACGTTCAAATTTTGAAAAAACCGCACGAATTAAGTTATAGACCAGATCTACAAAAAAATGGCAAAAGGTCATAGATAGTAATGGATAATATGTACTTAAATAAAATCCATTTTGAATATAAGAAATATTCAATCGATCAACGACAAAGAAGGCTCAATATTTTTTAGACTTACGAATATTAAAAATTTTCTTATGAAACTTTTCCTATGATCCCTGTGGTCTTCATCAAATCATTTTGTATTTTTCCAATACATAATTCGTACTTTCATGGAAATGCAAATTTCTCATTCAACACTTTATCTAATTTAGTCAATCTTCATTACATTTATCTGAATCTCATCAACTGTGACACTAAAGTGTTCCACATGGTCTCCGACATTTTTGCATTTCCGAGCAAAATTCACAAAAATTTTTTGTCATTCAAACTAGTCGTCACGAAAGCAAAAGTGAAATTCACATTCTTTTTTCCATTTCATCTGCGCTTAGATAGCAAGCACATTCGGTCAAGTGGAAAAAATTATAAAATCTTAAATGCAATCTTTTTTTATTTTGGGAGTCCGAAAGTCAAATTTTCAACTGCTATCGATGCGAATCCGCGCAAACAAAACAAAAATCTTCAACATTTCTCTGAGTAAACTGAAAAAGAGGAAGAAGTTCATAAGTAAGAAATTCACTGTCATCTTAGGTTTGTTCATTTAATTGTTCCTTTTTTTGCGGCGCCCCTACTGTTGCGGATATACTCGTAGTCGCGTATGAGAAAAGTGAATGTCCAAAATGACCCGCGAGTATGTAACTGCAAATTAATTTGGATGTATCTGAATTTTTATCTTGTTTCATTCCATTGCATGTTTTTTGCTTGTTCTGTCTGCAAGACGCGGATATTGTGCCTGATCTTAATTCAAAGCTGTTGCTAGCGTGTGATCCCCAAAGTGAACCACGAAAACGTATAAAGCAATTGAAGACTCCGAAATTGGGGAGTATTTTCTCAAATGATTGTTGATTTATTGCTGCATTATTTCTCAAAACAATGATTGGCAGAGTTGCCCGTGTTCGCTTGCTAGAAGGTGTGAAACGCCAAGAGTTTCATAAAAGCTGAATTTCATTATTACCCAAGCTTGACTGCGCTTCTCACCTAATGGAGGCATTTATAAAAAAATTCGCATCTTTCGCTGACGGTGCTTGCAAACAAATGATCCATTTGTAACAATCGTGCGAATTGAATGATTAAATTCAAATTTGTTTTTCATTAATTTCTGTTTATTTAACTTTCTTTTGTGAGCATGTTGCGGTTTTCGACTTTAAATTTCGCTTTTTGGTGCTTTCAGTGCACGATACCAAGCGCATTTGCAGTCGAGCTCAACGTCGTCAAATTACTCAGAAGCTTTCCTGTGTCTCTGAGAAAAGTTGTGTCCTAAAATTTATTCCGCGAAACATTCAAAACATTTTGGAGCACATTAAGAGCGCGACATTTCCACCTTGGAATCAAATTTGCATCTAAACAGCATTTTCAATTGGCGTCTGCAACCTGAATTTTGATACTCGAGCTCGGCATTGTGGCAGTTGTCGGTACAAAAGCAAGAAGTTCAAATTAGCAATATAAATGGAAATGACGAAGATAGTTTTGTCTATTTTACATCTCCTTACATGGCTGAGAACTAGCACTAGTAGTAACATTTGTGCGACGTCTGAACGAACAAATTCGGGTAATATATGGGAAAGGCCAACTTGGAATTACAAATGCATTGGTTTTATCAGGCTGCGACACAAGAGAAAGTTTCGGATACGCATTCGTGCGTTCAGAACTGGGTGATCTTGTGAGCTTAATTGTGATTTTACCTTCAGATAAAATGCGCAATAAAACACGCACAAAATTCAAATGAGCTAAGCTCCGAGTGCAATCAAACGAGTTAATGAATTATGCAAACTGTTTTGATGCTTCATTAGCGCCAGGCATTCGTAGGAATAAAGTTGTTAAGATTTGATGTATAAAACTTAGATAAAAAGAATGCCAGTGAAGCTGCTCCTTAAGAGATATTTTTGTAGGGCACGCACTTTGGTGTTTCATAATATTTTACAGATCGGTTGTGACACAAACATTCAAGCATTTAAACTACCTTTTCTTTCAAAAGTTTAAGACTTAGCAGCTGCTCTTGGATAGCAGTAGTAAAAATATATTCAACATAAAATTTATTAGCTACTCTATCTTCGTAATTTCGGATTGAATAACGGACTGCACTGAGGGAAAATCTGGATTAAGACCACCTACTCTTACATACATTTGGGTACATTTTTAAGGTATTCTAAACTAATTTTAAAATACCCTACTTAAATTGTGACGTACCTGTCCGTCCAATCATGTGTCACAGCAAGTTTCCTCAGAAACTACATAAGCTAGAAACATGATATTTTGATAAAATGTGTAAAATGGTATTCGCTTCAAACTTTTATTACAAAAGAAATGTTATATGGATTTTAAGAGGGTGTCAACATATAGGGGGATGGCTCTTGCAAATAAAGTTCACCAAATGTAGCCAATAGGGATGTCTAGTGAAAGGTCTTGATGAGAACTTTTCAAAATAAATCTTAAACTAGCACTCTTCACTCTGAGGATTGCAGGGGTAGGGGAAATGTAGGAAAATTCTGACCCGTCCCATCCCCTTAATATATTCAAATAAAGTTTTCCACATTTAACTTATTTTTAAAATTTCAACTTGAGTTCTATAGCATTAACCATAGAGCTATAAGATATAGAGTGGCTATCATTCTATAAACGCCTGTACATGAACGTCTGAAAAATTGATTTGTTCTCTTTTTCCCCTTCCGTAGCTGCTTCACCTTCGGCAATTTGCGGAACTTCCATATTTCGAATGCAAAATATATTACAGCTTACATGAAGAGAAATTTTCTATTTTTAAAAAGCCCGCCCAATTATCTCTTTGTATAACAACTCAAGCATATTGCTTATAAGTTTCTTTAGACCTCAAATGGGAAATCTGCCATTCAATTATTTATAAACCCTAAAACTGAGTTGCTTAGGATGATACTTTTTCTTGTGAAATTTAAATAAAAATATCTAAGCCTTGCCGTGATTTTCCCCACATTAATTGGTGGCAATAGAATCTTATTCAAATTTTGTGGGAGAACAAGGATTTCTTGCCATGCAAAACATAGATTTTTATTGATAAAATTTAATTTGAAATCAATATTTACAAATTTTAATGCCATGAGAATATTCGGATACATTCGTAATTCTAATCTGACACTGAGCTGAATAAACAGTTAGATAAATAATTCTACTTGAAGGTATGCGCACGCTCAAAAAAGATATGGCCAAGGTTTTTTTCTAATATTTTGAAGAAATCGAATAACCGGCGATTGGGTATACTCTAAATTACCAGAAATATTACTTCTCAAAATGCTTAATCATTGAATATCTACAAGAACCCAGTTTGAAAGAAATTTATTTGTTAACTCTTTTTTAATTTAATGTTGGTAGAAAAATATACATGCACCTTTAATCGGGTTAGGACATGGTATCAAAAATTAGTTCGAAACTACTCTTATTAGGTAGAGTAGTCACGAAAAACAATCATACCGTCGAAAAAAAAAATTTAAGTCATTTAGTTTTATTTAAAAAAGACCTCAAACATCGAGAGCGCTCGAAATGGAATTTATCTAGCGTGACGTCACGATACTGTTGGGACTCGGAGTGGCACGTTCATCAGTCTGCGCCCGACAGTCGCCAGTCAGCAGTTATCCGGTTTTGACTGATTCGTTCCTCAAATTCACTGTCTTTTTAATTAAAATTGCGAATAAAATGCAGTCTGGGTTCGTTAAGGCTGATTCCCGAAATCTGCCTAAAATAGATATGGTGCTCGAGTATGTAAGAAACAGCAATAACTTCAATGCCGAAGAAATACGAAACGCAAAACTGGCAAGGTACGTAGATACTATCGTGTTCATCGTGCTTTTTATTGACGTTACAGAAGTTCAATATTTTTTCATTTTTAAACATTTTTAAAGATCATCCAGAGAGAGCTATGGTGACCAAGCAGTGGGTTACGTTTCTTAACAACGGGATGGGCCCTTGTGCATTATAAATTGCACGGTCTGCCCGGAACACAAAGTAAGATCAACAAATTATCGCGTGGAGATGAAAATTAATGATGAAGAAGATGTCATCCAAAGTGTTTCCTGTTTAGACTGTGCAGCAGCAAAAGGTAAAAATATAAGATATATCACCAGGGGAGCAGGGGTGTTGTAATGTTATTCAAGTCAAAAGATTTAGCTGTCTTAGATTTAATTTTTTTGGTTTTTAGCAGGTTGTAAGCACGCGATAGCTTTTTTAATGTGGTTGCATCGTCGAAACAAAGAACAGTGTAGTACAGTGTTATTGGAAGAAATCCGTTTTGTCTACAGTGGGAACGACTAAAAAATTCATTAAAGCATCTGAATTTAATGATAATAATGCGGTTTCAGCGCCATACACGGACAATGCAAAAAAATCATTTTACGCGAATTTTTAGAGACAGCTGAGAAAAAACAAGTTGACGTGCAATTCACTAGATATTTTTATAATGTTAAAGAACGTGAAATTATGTGTTTGTCCATTCATCAGATAATGATAGAATTTAAAAAATCAAATTTCACAACGGCTGATGAATTTATTCTTTTCGCGAAAACTGTGTTGACGCAGAAACTGTGTGAGCTAGCAGAACTTTCAAGTAGGTCTCAAAACGACTCTTTACTGTGGCATGAGTTGCGATATGGTCGAGTCCCAGCCTCGAATTTGTATCAAGCTGCTCATTGCACCAAAACAGATGGTTCTCTTGTAAAAACAATAATTGGAGCAGCAAAAGTGTTTGATAACAAATACATGAAGCGCGGTAGGGAACTGGAAAAAGAAGTTTTAAGTATCGTAATGAAAAAATGTGGATTCCAGTGTCGCAAATCAGGGTTGATTTTACTGCCTGACTTTCCAGTACTTGGCGCTTCACCTGACGCTGTTGGGGATGATCTTATTTTGGAAATTAAGTGTCCAGGAAAAGAATCCACGGTCTCAAATTACTTATGTAACGGACAGATAAAAGGAAAATGTAAAGCGCAAATGCAGCTTCAAATGCTTGCGACGAAAACAAAAATAGGATATTTATGCGTTGCGAAACCAGATTTTGAAACAACAGGTGATGTCGAAATTTGTAAGGAAGATTTTGATGAACTTTATGTTCAACAAGTTATTGAGAAAGCGACAGATTTTTGGAAAGTAAATGTATTTCCACGACTAATGGGTCCTTAAGTTGTACGATCTTCATAATATGTACTAGGTTCAGTGATGATAAAAATAAAATTTGATAAGAAGCAATTCAGCGTAAATAAATACACGTATGATCTGAATTAAACTTGTGATTTATTGATCCACTTTTTTCATTTGTGTATAGCACATTCAAAATTTTTTAAAATCGTGTTTATGTTGTAATAATCGGAGATTGCAAATTTATCAAAGCTGCAGCAATGACGATGGCTGAATCTAAGTGTGGAATCAGTGAATGGTGAATACAAGAATGGGGCCCCAAAAATGCAAATTCTCTTAATCTTCTTATTACACGCTCTATATGAATTCGCAAACTTGCTATTTTTTTTTTGTGTCCTGGACTTCTGAAGCAGTTGATTTGACGTTACTTGAAACACTTAGAGGTCGAACAAGAGTACATTTTTTTTTTCAATAAAACTTCTATTTGTTTGAAACCTCGATCAGCCATGACGCATGCATTTTCAGGGAGCTTTTCTAAAATTCCACAGTCTTCGAATATTGCCATATCTGATGCTCGACCTCCATAACCTTGCGATATAAAATTGATTGTACCGTCGGGAGCAGACGAGACAAGGTATTTCATGGTATTGCAGTGTTTGTATTCAGACCATGTTAGTGCCTGTTTCATAGGATCGGATGGTTTCATAATTTCAATTTCTAAACAATCAATAATAGACTGGACATTTTGAAAATTGGCACGAAAAGGAATGGAAAGCAACGCTTGGACATTCATGTGAGGTTGAAAACATACAAAAACACTTAACATCGAAGCAAGTGTTGAAATATTTTGCGAGAATATTCTTCCAGCTTGCCTGCGCGACATCCCAAAATCATCTCCAATCCTTGAAAAACTGTCGTCCAATTTTAATTTTGTTAGAATCAACTTAAGATTTCTAACCTCGATTTGTGTGGGTTTGTGTAATAAATCAATCACCCACAGTAACTCATCAGAAAGACCAACGTATTCTTTCGGACTCTTACTAATATTGAAATTTTTCAATTTAGCGCTCAAATCAGCCATCGCACTATTTTCTGCTGAGATTAATTCTTCGCATTCTGAATCGACAGGATTATTACTTTTTGAAACAAAACTATTCCCAGATGAAAAGTTTGAAGCATTGGAGACCTCACTTTCACTAAACGATGATTGATGTTTCAAAGGAGACAGTTCTTTTGAAGGCGATGCTCGTTCTTTGACAGGTGAACAGTTGACCGGTTTTAGGAAGCTGGTATCCAAAATTTCGCACATAACTCCAACGCTTCGAACATAAGTCTTCTTCAGACGACCTTTGTTTGCATACCTTGGTCTCTAAAAGAGGTTTGGATCGCATGAGTGGTAGCTGCAACAATAACAGTTTCCGAAAATTAATTCAACAATCATAAAACTTTTCAACATTTTTCCTGACTTGTTCTTTCAAACTTAAAAATCACGCTCAAATTGCTAAGTATTAAACGATGAAAATGCTCAATGATAATTTTAATAGTAAAGTATGATCAATGAAATTCAAATGATTAGTAGTACATTATGCGCAAAAAGGCAACAAATTGTTTTAGACTCATAATAAAATTATATCCCTCGGCTTTGCCTCGGAATATAAATTCGCATCCATCTAAAACAACTCTCAGCCCTTTTAACACTGGCTACATTCACAAAATTTTTTATCTTAAAATACGTATACATCTCAACGATTACTAATTCTTACCTGTGACGTTTGGTGTATCGTTATTCTCAATTTCTTCTAAGTCTGCTAATTCATCAGGATGTGAAGTAACTGACTCCACTATTTCTGCAATTTGTGCTCGACGAGCTCTCTGGACTGAAGTGGGACGAAGATTTTCACTAACTGTTCTGTTATTTTGGCAGTTGAAAATGTGGGGCAGAACGTTTTTTTTTAATTTTTTTAGCAGTACCAGTTAATGAATACTGTATGTAGTTATCCATGTCATCTTTCAAAGTGAAATGATCCTCGCAGCAAAAAAACTGTGTTTTAGATGGTAAATACTCCCGACGTGCAGCACGAAACCACTGTTTTTTCTTTTTTTCTTCCGAAGGAACGCAAAAAAATAGTTTTTCCGGGGTATTTCTTGTTGTGTTTTTACAACCAGGCACATAACACCAACGATAACTCATTTTCGGAGTCGGCATTTTGGAAATCGCACTATAAAACACGAACAATAAACACTTTGACAAGAGCGCGAGTCACAACGCGGTGCAACGCGGGCTTGCTGCCTACAGCAGCTGTTGGGACGAAAGGCCCAACAGTATAATGACGTCACGCGCTTTCTCCCATTCGTAGAAGCGTTTTGAAATTCGGCGTTTTAAAGCGCTGTAGCACTCTCAAAAATGATGCGAGAGATTTGGGAAAAAAATTTTCATAACAAAGTCTCATGCGTAGATTCCAAATATACAAAGAAAATTTTGTATGTCCCAACCCTATTCGTCGAAACCATTTTTCATATTTCAGTTGGAGAAATGCTCGCGTTTTTTTTTCGATTGCAGCCGAACTGAACGAATTGTCAAAACAAGACTAATAATCTGTGTTTTGATTGGTGTTCGGTGTGATTTTAATAAGTTACTTGTGTCGGACGAATTGTTCAGTGATAAAAATTACAAATCGTGAGTGCCATTTAATTTGTGATTGTGGAAAAGTGGGAAGACAAAAGTGACACCGATTTTTAAAGACAAATAAAGACAATGAAGTGTGTCACTTTCACTTGCAGAAATTACATTTGTTTGCGGCCATCCGGGGTGTCGTTTCATAGGTAAATTTAATATAATTGATGAATTTTCAACTTTTGCGTTGACTAAGTCATAATAGATGCCTTTTTCAATAATAATGTAGAAATTATTGGTTTGTCGATCAATAATATTGTTTACAAAGGCGTGGCTTAATCTTCGGCTCGAGCTTTTGACATTCACTTGAATTTTCGGTGCGCTAAATTTTTGCGAACCCATTGGCATAGGTCAAAAATTGTATTCGAAGGGGCAATATAGATTGAGTCGAATAGTTTCGCTCAGTGTTTAGTATAAAAATAAAGATAAATGATTTTTAAAGTCTAAAGTTCCGCTGAATAATTAAATCTATTGAAGTTAAAATGGTTTTTAAAGTTGAAATTAATCTCATGTATCCGATGATAACAGCTTTCCTGGAGACGAACCCAGAAGATCAATTTGGATCAAGCGATTAGGAAATGCAATCCCAACTATAAAAAACACTGTGTGATCTGCAGTAAATAAATTAAATTATACGTCTCATTTGAGCAAACAATCATAAGATATAATTTTTACAGTAATATAATATACGAAATATTTCATTTTCTCAGAAAGTTCCTGGAACTAAGGAAAGTGTTGCTTCAAACAACAGAAGCAGCACATCTTTGTCCCTGGAATATTTTTGATCCGATGATCACATGGTAGGTTTATTAACACTTTTAGGAATTTCTATCTATTGAGTTAACATGAAATACTTTTAGGTTTTCCCTGAAATCCATGAACCTGAGACTAGGGAGATAGTTTTTGGAAGTGGGATAAGCTCTAACCACCAGTTTTCAGAAATAAATGTAAGTCTCAAGTATACGTGCATTTTTCAAATAGCCCCTAAACAATTAGGAAAGCTTTCATTAGTAGGGCTTTAAATACGTTTCAATTGGTAATAACAATTTTTTTGCACGTGTTTAACAATAACTTATTCCAAAATTCAAGTGATCCAATACCAGTAAGATATTTAATTATAAGCTACGTATTTTTGCCCCTTTTGGTTAGAAATAATTTAATTTTCAGTATTTGAAAAGCAAACCATTTGAAACAATTATACTGGATTCATTGTCCGGTCAAAATGTAACATAAAAGGATAGAAAGCAATAAACATATGTGCTTTTACAGGTACCTCTAGATAGAAGCTGCAGCTCCATAGTATCGGCAATTCCTTTACAAGAAAGCATAAATTCGGCAGAAAATATGGTACTTATGAGTCTTAATTTTTCATCGACGACGTTTTCATTTATATTATACATTCTTACTATTATGAAGAGTTACACAGTTGTGTGTCCACTAACACTATCGACAAGCAATGCTGAAATTATAGATCGAGGTTTTACAATGAATTGTTATGAAAGCTCAGAAGTATACTCTTATTACAATATGAATGCAAAATATGCGTCTTAATCTTGTTTTTTTACAGAGTTTTGATATGAACAATTTACCAGCATTAAGGACATTCTGTGGGGAAATTCGTGACACTTCGGGATTTGATGCAAGTAATTTTTTAAAATATGAAATTGATTAACTATACATACATATGTTTGCTTTATTTCAGAACACTACAAAACTTTTCATTATGCTAAATGATGTTGCACTTGAAAATAATACTCAGGCGAGACTGAATATTACAGAAAGAATGGATACTGCAAGTGATTTCATCGAAAATTTTTTTGACGTAATGAAGTATATGCTACATTTTTGCCCAGCTTTTCATAAGTCTTCTTGTAGGTTGCGCCCAACCTAGATGCAAATCAAGATGATAATAATGGACTTTCAAAAGTAAGTTTCGTGTATGTTTTCAAGGTTATTGGGGCTTTTGTATTTGTTTTTATGTTTAGAATTTTCAATCTCCAGCAAAAAATGAGCATATGGTTTCAAGCATTTTTATATTAACATAAAGACGATATGGGCTCATATCTCAAGTAAACCACTTATGTTCCTGAAAGCAAAGCATTTGATAACTTCTTTGTTGCGAATTAAGACTTCACATTTATTTTATCAGCCCGATTAAAAAAGTATAAGGTTTATTTAATGAAAAGGAAATTTGTAAATTGAATCAGATTGCCAGTTTTTGTAGCATTCACAGTGCTTAGATTATCGTGGAATATCTGCAGGGCACATTTAACTAGTTCCGAATTTATTCTTTAAAAAATCTACATTTATATAGGATTTAAAGAGTGAGTGCCAATTGCCAACGTGCAGAAATAACAGGAACAAAATTGAAAAACTACAGGCAGAGTTGGCTTCAATGAGAAGAAAAATCAATGAAAAAAACAAAATGATCGATTCGCTAAAAACGCGTTTGCTCCGCCGTAAAAAGAAGTCTTCTAATTTGGAGGATTTGCTTAAATCCTTGAAGCAGAAAAAACTAATCAGCAAAGATATGCAGCAAGTGATACATAATATAAGTGAACCTTGTAAGCAAACGCTAGAGAAACAATTATTCCAACAAAGAGTTTTGAGCGCTTCAAAGCCATTTGATCCTACGTTATGAGCATTGCCCTCAATTTAAATTTTTTGTCGCCAAAAGCCTATGATTATGTACGGTTGACATTTGGTAAGTCGTTGCCACATAATAGAACGATCCGAAGGTGGTACGAAGGAATCGGATGTGTACCAGGTTTCATTAGCGAAGCGTTTGAAGCTATAAGAAATGTCGTACGAATAGCTGACAACGAAAAAATTCTTGTAAATATAATATTTGATGAAATGAGTATCGGACAACACGTTGAATGGGATGGCCAGCGAACATATGGATACATAGATGTTGGTGATAGTCGAAACGTGGACAAGATAGCCACGCAAATGCTTGTATTCATGGTGGTTTTCATAGATAAATCTCGGGAAATTCCGATGGCATTTTTCTCAATTGCGTCAATTGATTCAGAACAAAAGGCGAATCTTGTTTCACATTGCATCAACCATTTAGTTAAAACCGGGGTTGAAGTTGTTGGAGTGACTTTTGATGGACTACCATCAAATTTACAAATGGCTAAACTGTTAGGTTCAGATATTCGCTGCTTGAAATCAAAAGGCTACATACAAATAAATGATTCACTGGCAAAGTATATAGTTCACCCTGATAGTTGCCATATGTTTAAGTTATGCCGCAATGCATTGGCAGACCTGCAATTTTTTAAAGATCAAGACAACAATAGCATTAATTGGGAATATACCGTTTCACTGCTTGAGCTATAGGAAAATGAAGGGCTGCATCTTGGTAATAAATTACATGCACATTAATTTCCATTCTCAAAAAATGAACGTTGGTTTGGCTGTAAAAACTTTCAGCAACTCAGTTGCAGATGCTTTCGATTTTTGTAGGGTCTTTACAGTCGGAACACTTCGCTCGTAGCCAAGCAACAGCAAATTTCATTCGTATCTTCAAACAAATGTTCGACATTTTAAACTCGAGAAAACTGTCAGCATATCCTTCATCAAAACAAGCTCTATGTGAGAAAAATGTAGAACTCATTTATGCCTACTGTTGTGATTATGTTAAGTACATAAAAGAATTGAAACTTCTTTCTGGTACACTAGCGATTGAATCGAAGAGAAGTGTAGGATTTATAGGCCTTATTGTTGGCTTACAGAATAAAAAGATTTTGTACGAGCGTTTCATTTTGGCAAAAACATTGAAATTTATTCCCCTATACAAACTCAGTCAAGATCATCTAGAACTACTTTTTGGATCAATACGAGCAGGCCTAGGAAATAACAAAAATCCAACGGTAAGACAGTTTACATCTCGATACAAAAAAAAATTTTTTTTGCACTCAGATTCAAGATGGAGGAATGGGCAACTGCATTCCATTAGAATACATCCCTATGTTAAATGTAAAAAAAGTTGTACTCTGAGTCAGATGAATTTGAGTGCCGAACTGAAGAGATATCTTTCGATGAGAATGCAGCGAATGACGATTTAATTGCGGAACACAACTTTGCTACACAATTGGAAAAACTTTCATCATATGCGGAACATATTGTGGAATATATAGCAGGTTTTGTTGTTTTCAAATTATTCCACGTTCTCAAATGCACTGAATGTATTGCTGCAATACAAGGTAAAGTTAATGCGAACTATTTAATCAAATTTAAAAACAATGGAGGTTTGAAAGCGCCATCTCAAAGTATTGTAGAAATTCGTAAAAGGACCGAAGAAGAAATAAGAAGAGTTCAACGATACAATAGCCAAGGGATTCTCACTAAGGAATCTTTTAACAGAATATCTATCACAGTTCAAAAAAATGCATTGGAAATAATTTATTCCAAGATAAGTTGAAGCACTGTAGCCTGCTAATCAAATTAGTTACAGAAAAATATTTGCAAACTAGATATTATTTCATCCCTCAGAAATCCTCAGAAAAAATATCTCTTCGGCCGAAATTTAATAAATTAATTCATTTTAAGGAATGAAGAGCCTACTTCTAAAACGTTTGTCCACTTTTTAAGCCCTTCATTTTTTTCCTTTCTAAAGCCAGTGCCTTATTTCCACCAAAGCCGGTCCCAAGCCCAAAAAAGGAAGAGGCAGGTGTGGTATAATGATTTAATCAATGGATGAGATAAAATTAGTTGGATTTTCGTTTACATTCAAATACCTATTGAGCTTCAGGATTGAAGAACGAATCAATAATGCATAACGTTGATTTTGTTGTTTGAAAAGGAGCTAAATAATTTTTATTGATTTCATATTCATGCAGATTTCAAATTTTCAAAATTAATGAAAATCTAATATGGACGTTTTAGTGAAAGTTTTCGAGGCTACTCTTTTTAAGCTAACATTTTTTAACATGAATTCAACTTATTACTAATAAATTATCTACCCGAGAAGCAGGAAGCAAACATATTCGATGTATTCTTACAGCGCCACAAATGCATAGATTGCTACAGGTTTGTTGCTCAAAATATCTACGCCGCTGTTAAAATTTTGTTGGTATTTGTAAATTTTTTCCAGTGTTTGTAAAAAGGGGGAGGTTACGACGCAAAAGTGGCTTATTGTCCTCTCTATATCTTATAGCTCTATGGCACTAACATATCCGCCACGTGGATGTGGTAATGCTTGACACCTGAGCAATGCAAAAAGTGCATTGCTCAGATGTTATGCAAACTTTTTGAGTTCTGCTGTTGCAAGAATTAGCGTGAACTAATTGTTGCACCAGATCAGCATCTTTTGTATTTAAAAACCTAAAGTGCAGTTAGATCGGATTGATTAATATATTAATTAACGCCAGAGCGTCCTATGATGCGAACGCCAGAGCGTCCTATAAAGGAAAAACGGGAAACTCTGCAGGACGCACCAGATATTCGAGCGGTCGAGGTAAATATAAAGAAATTCGAGAATTCGATGGTCACTGCTGCGATTGAACCAAGGGTCGTATATCCCGAATTAATAAAGAACCATCCTGAAGTCAACGAGGAGATTACGGCAGGAAAAGAAGCGAGTGACCAGGCAAATAAAGCGACGATGTGTGATTTCGTCGCCAACTTCGAAAACGTGGCGCAAGTACTGTATTTGGAAACAGAAGCCGATAACTTCTCCCAAGGACGAAGGCCGCAAAGTACCATTGTCGCCCAGCGACATGCAGAAGAAAGGCTATTCTGAAAAGTGGGAATGGTTCTAGAAAGAATACAATCTGCATGCGACTCGCCAAAAACCAGTAAAGGAGTAAAGATTGGGCTCCTTGAACGTAAAGAACTCCTAGACCGCATAGAGCATTATCGGAGGAGCTGCTTAAAGACCGAAGAGGACCAGAAGGCCGAAGAAGAGCTAAAGGCTAAAGAAGCGCTGGAGCGAAATCGAGAGGGGACGTGCAGATAGCACAACAATCAAAAATCAATAAAATAATGGCATGTGGCCTAGTCGAATGAGATAAGGATAAAAGAAGGAAGGAAGAGGCACTCGATGCGCGTGGAACGCTACATCAGGGGTTGCAGACAGTACGTACAAAAGGAGCAAAGAAAATCGCTACGAAACTCCTTCAAAAAGTGCAAGAAATTAAAGTTTGCACGAACGCCCAACAAGAAAAAAGACCCGATGCAAAACAGGAGAGAAAGAAGCCCCGACCAACACTATGGCAGCAGGCACTGTTCGTAAAACCCCAAGATGGTCGATCCTACGTGGAGCTGCTGCAGGACATCAGGGGTAACATAAGGCCCAAAGACACTAACACTACCATAAAAACAGTACGACCAACGTGGTCGGCCCACATACTGGTCGAATTCGGAGCAGAGGCCGAGAATAGGGAAGCGTTCTGCGACGCAGTATAGAAAGTCCTCGGCAAAAGCGCGGCTATAGCCTTACTTGAGTCAATAGCAACGATCCAAATAAGTCATTGACTGCGTCACAAGGTAGAAAAGGCCACCAAAAGGGAGTTCTCTAGCGTGGGGAGGATCAAAGCAAGGCTGACACCAGAAAGCCACAGGGGACAACGCATGGCCATAATCGAATTGACCGAAAAGGACGCCAAACAATTTCTGAATAAGGGCAATGTAAGATTTGGGTGAGTTGTCTGTAGGATACGGCGCAGAGCAACGCCTCTTCAATGTTTCAAATGCCTTGGCACACCTCACACCTCACAAGTATGGAAAGGACCCGATAGGAGTTCCCTACGTTACAAATGCGGTGAAATGGGACACATAAGAAAAGAAGGTACTAAGGAGGCACACTGTATTCTTTGCAAGTATGCTGATCCAAGACCTGATTTTGGACATTCTTGGGATCAGGAAAATGCCGGGTTTTCCAGGAAGCCCTAGCCAAGGCAAAATAAGAACTTCGATGACACGCATCCTGCAGCTAAACCTACACCGCAGTTCAACCGGCAAAAATCGGTTTGAGCAGTTTGCGAGGCACGTGAAAGCCAACTTTCTGCTGCTGAATGAGCAACACCATGATAAAAGTTCAGCACCATTGTATCCTGACAAAACTGGTACTGCCGCCATCTGGGTTCAAAAAAGTGATTTCCAGGCGGAGAGCTATGGACGTGGGGACGTTTTTGTGTGGGCTCGGTGCTCAGGGAGCACCTTCTTTAGTGTGTGCCCAACGCCGAACAAATTGATATTATCTTTCTAAGCCAAGCTTTAGGCTTTAGAGGGCGCTGTATCGAACGCAGGCGGGAACTTGCTCGTTGGAGGGAGACTTCAACGCGAAAGCAATCGAATGAGGCATACCTCAAACAGATCTGCAGGGAAAACGAATCCTAGAAATGACTTTCCGCCATATTTGCTGTGAAGGAACCATACCGAACGTGACATTCACCTCTGAGTCCTTAATACGCAGGATACACAACCGGAGAGTATTAAAGGACTACTCGGCCAGTGATCATCAGTGCATTCTACTTGAGATAAGCGATGTTGTCTCCCGACGTCCGTGCTCTCGGCTTTCTATAATTAGATGAACATCGGAAGGATGGACGTCGAGAGGTTCATCGAGCTGCTCACAGCAGGTGCACCGCTGCAGGGAGATCCAGAGGGAATGGCAGAACTGGCAGCTTAAGACATGGTGAACTCTACTATGAGCATCATCACGACTGCTTGCAACGCTTCTATGCCCGGTCAAAAACCCCGGCACGGCAAGCCCACAGTGTACTGGTGGTCAACTGAAATCGCTGAAAAGCGAAGGTAGTGTCACAAGCTTCGACGTGAGGCTCAACGGGCGTGGAACGGTGACGACGCATGCAACTGGGTGGCAGCATATAAGTCGGCCAGGAAATGCCTTCGCAAACTCATCAACAGTAGCAAGGCTCGCTGCTAGCAAGACCTAGTGGACGGTGTGAACAAGGATCCGTGAAGCCTTGGCTACAAGCCAGTTATGCAGAAGCTTGTTGCCCTACGGAAACTTTGTATACATGATGCGGAAAAGACGAACGAGATAGTGCGGGCGCTCTTCCCCACCCATCTCGTCTGTATTGATGCTGTCAGTGGTGAAACAGCGGTCGAGTGTCCACTCTTCATACAGCTGGAACTAGGAGAGGCAACCCTTTCGCTGAAAGCGAGGATGGCTCTAGGTTCAGACGGTGTTCCAGCTGAGGTATTGCAGCTGGTCTATCACCATTGTCCTGACTTGCTGCTCAGCACATTCAACACTTGCCTACAGGATGGGGTTCCCCGGTGCGAAGGAAGTTGTCGAGGCTTGTGCTGATCAGCAAGGGGAAGGGAAATCCCGAATCGCCGTCTGCAAACCGCACGTTATGCATGCTAGACATGGCTGGGAAAGTGCTAGAAAAACACATCAAGGGAAGGCTCACTGACGCGATTTGTGCTGCTAGGGACCTATCTCCTCGGCAGTACGGCTTTAGAGCAGGACGTTTTACTATTGATGCGATTGCAGAGGTGGTGAGCACGGTCCGGAAGGCTGAGGCATATAGTCGCGCCAAGCGACGGATCATTCTGTTGGTGACGCTCGACATCAGGAATGCCATCAACTCCGCCAAATGGGTGCATCTTCTGGATACGCTGGAAATCCCTTTTCAAGTTCCAGAATATCTAACGCGGCTTTTGAGGAGCTACCTAAAGGACCGAAGCCTGCTTCACAACAAGACACAGGGCCAACGAAGGATGGCAATTACATCGGTTTTGCCCAGGGATCTATCCTTGGTTCGGACCTGTAGAACGTATCTTACGACGAGCTACTGAGGCTGGAGATGCCAGATGAGTCACGCTCGATCAGCTATGCTGATGATGTTGTAGCTCTGGTTGCTGGATGCACCGTTGAACAAGAGCAACTAAGACTAGGCATGCTAATGCGCTGGGTGAGGGACTGGATGACTGCTCGCGGGTTCAGTTTAGCACTGGGAAAACCGAAGTGGTCATCTTGATAAAACACAAAATTCCTAGAGTAAGGACGATCAGTATTGTAGACATACTAATCGAATCGAAGCCATCGGTGAAGTACCTGGGGCTACTGATCGGCTCAAAGATGAGTTTCTCTGAGAAAATCAGGGCAACGGCTAAGAAGGCTGCTTCGGGAGTACCGGCTTTGAGTGAATTTATGGCCAATGTAGGGGGACCCAGATCATCAAGAAGACGCCTCTTGATGAGTGCTGTAGGGAGCAGAAGTATGGGGCGACGCTCTCAGCAAGGAGGTATACCGAAAACGTTTGTTATACCAAAACGGTTTGCATCTTCGTATCCGACAGTCGCTGATTCGATGGTAAGAGTTATTGCAGGCGTGATACCTGTTGCTCTCTTTGCTAGCGAGCGCCACGCTACTTATCTTTGCCGAAACGAGGATGCAAGGGAGATGGTTGTCCGCAAGGGGAGCCAGCAGTCGCTCAACAATTGGCAGCAGGCTTGGGTGAATTGCACGAAGGGAAGGTGGACTGCGCGCCTCACCCCAGATATGAGACCATGGCTAAATCGAAGGCATGGTGAGACTGACTTCTATCTGATCCAGCTTTTGAGCGGGCATGGGTGTTTTCAGTCTTACCTGCACAAGATCGGTAAGTCATGGTCCCCCAATTCTCGGTTTTGCCCAGGAGAGGAGGACAATGACTGCCACACAAAGTGGGTCAAGCTGCGAAGGAACCTCTACAGGGAGACGGGAGAGCTCATTTCAGATAATATGGTTGCGGTGATACTCGAATCGGTTCACAAGTGGAACTAGGTGGCTCATTTTGCTCGGGCGGTCCTAAAATATAAAAGGGACTCACTACAGCTGAGGGCGTTGGGGCTGGGTGATCGCTTTTCAAGCACTTCCTCTTTGCCTCTCCCCTCCCGCTAGGAAAAAGACCCCTGGTTGAAGGCGCCTCACGGCGTAACAAAACGAGACCTGGCCCAAAGTAATGGGTCAAACGGTTCAGTTTTGAAAGAAAACAAAGTCATTCTTTAAAATTATCAATTTATGGATAACTTAAATACTAGGCACCTTTTATATTGAAAATCCGAAAGAAATCGCAGAGGTAGGTCTTTATAAGTGTAAGGGCAAAAAAAAAGAAGTGAAAGCTGGATCAACTGATGAGTTTTACTATGTTACAGCCGGTTAAATATTCAATAATTACATCAAAGACATGTGATACTGGGGACCTAGACTCTAAAACTTCATCTTTACATTACAGATATTTAGGAATTTCGATGGAAATTTCAGATATGATATGTAACATCAATATATTATCATAACTATCCAAGTAAAGAGGTCAACATACTAACAAAAAAATGGCAGCGAATTTAAATGCATAATACTCAGCATTAAAGCAGGGGGATGCGCTGGCCCATTGCTACTCGATTTGGCCCTGGAGTACGTCATAAGAAAGCCACACGTCGATACACGAGGTACATTACTATTCAAGTCGAGCCTAGCAATAGCCTATGCAGACGACATCAATATTTTGTCACGGTCATTAACTTTGCCAAAGAACTCATCCTGAAACTCTACAGTGAAGCAAAATTAGGAAGGCTACAAATCAATGAGAACAGAACACACCTCATGAAGCAGCAGGGGAAAAATACCAAAATATACAAAATGTCGTACTTGGCAAATAGAGTATCGAAAATGTTAGCAAATTCATGTATTAAGGTGCCAAAATAATGAGAACCGCAAATGCAAAAGACGAAATACGTCAAACCATACAGCTCACAAATAAAATATTTTATTCAGTTTTGATAATCTTGAAGACCAAAGGCATCCACTGGAAAACAAAGCTCCAAGTATAGGAATCTGTGGTAAGACCTGTGTTATGCTATGGGTGTAAAACATGGACCCTAACCGAATTATCCACGAATAAATTGAATGCCTTTAAGCGACGGGTCCTGAGGCGAATAATCGGAGCGAAGCTAGATAGAGACTAGTCACGAATTCTATACAACAGTGAGATGTATGAAATTTTCGATGAGCCTGAGGTCTCAACGATTGTAAGACTATGGAAGCTGCAATGAGGTGGCCACATAAATCGTATGGACGAACAATGAATACCCAAAAATGTATTCGTTGGGAGAACTGAAGAGCGGAGACCAGTAGGGAAACCAAGGAAACGCTTGTCTGACTCGGTCGATGAAGACAGTTCACCGCTGCTCGGAATTCAAAATTTTTAGACGTGATAAGTGGACCGAGATATTTGGCGGCACTATTTGCAAGAAGCGAAGGCCTGAGGCTGTAGTACTACGAAGAAGAAGAAGAATAACCAGGATTCAGTTTTCTGAGGTCAATTTATGGAATGTGTGTATGAATCAAGTTCTGATATTATTGGTCATACTTTGTGAAGGAAGACTTTAAAGTTACGAGATGCTTTAAGTCAAAATGCAAAGGAGAATAAATCTGTGTGAAATGTTGAGGAAAGCTTGAGCTCAAGGAATACACAGGCACATCTGAGAACTATTAGAATTGTATGAGTAATGATAAGAATGCTGATCATTCACACAGGGCAGACACATGGGTGTACCCAGAGTATCAAAGAAGGATTGTAATTGCTAGGAGTAGTACTGAATCATTTTGATGATGATTGTTAATCACAAAACCCAATCAAGCGACAAATTAACTACCTTTTATGCTAATATAAGAAGCCTACGACACAAGTTGAGTGATATTCAAATTTATCTCCAGCAAAATCCTGAAACGGATCTGATTATACTAAACGAAGTATAGATCTATCCTAAAGAATCAAAGTGCTATAATATTCCAGGATATAGCTCCATCTTCTCCTGCAGGCCTGGAAGAGGAGAAGGTACAGCAATTTATATAAAAAATACAATTAATTTCGTGACAAAGAGGGTAACGTCTGACACATATAATATAATAATAATTGAAAGAACCTGCGCAGGTAAAAAACTAAAACTCGGTACTTTCTATAATCCCAATCGTCTCAATTGTAAAACCAGCTTTTTGTAGTGTTACAACTAATTTTGTAATGCCACTGGATATTTGGAGTCTTTTGTTTACGGATGAGATGCTACAGAAAATTTTTTTATACACTAAGAAAAAATAAGAAGGATTAGGTCAAGCCACAAAATGCAGACTTGCTTTCAATATCTAGACATTGTAGAGGTAAAAGCTATAGTTGGGTTTTTATTCTACACAGCAATATTTAAGGAAAAGCATAAACAGTATATATTGTGGTACAGCACCAATGGAACTAGATGAGAGATTTATCGTTACATTTTGAGTAAGAACAGACTAGAAATCTTGATGAACCCTCTTCAATTTGATGTCGCCAAAACAAAAGAATAATGACATAAAGTTGATTTGGCTGCACTCATTTCAGAACTTTTTGATTACTTTATATGAAATTGTCAGGAAATTTCTTCTTCCACTTCTTCTTTGTAGCCCTACAACCCCTTCCGGGCCTTCGCTTTGAAATAGTTAGAGTAACTCATTGTCATGATGTTATGTATCGGCACTCCGCAAGGTTATATGATCATTATCACGCTTTGGCTGTGTGTCCGTCCACCCAGCTGCGATACGTTCTGATTTTAAACCAGCACGTATCATAACTGAACAAGCTTGTAGTCCGCCCAAAGAACCATTCGAACTAAATCTCGTTGACCCTTCGGTTTACGGGCTTAGTGCTCTAACCACAAAGCCACGCAGAAATTTACTAGATTGGAACTTACGCATGTATATATGAGATGCTGACAGCTTTTCGCGGCCGCTGTAACTTTAAAATGTATATACCAAAAAACCAACAAAATATGGTCTATGTGCCTTACAGACTCAAGAAATGGTTATTTATTAGATGCCTACATATATCTCGGCAAAGATTCTGATGGAGAAGGTTTAACGCAAAAACAAAAGAGACTATCAAAGCTAACGCAGCCGGTTCTATGCCTTGTTTCTCAAATTGAAGGAACCAATAGAAACGTCACTGCTGATAATTTGTTTTCTTCTAAAGAATTGGTTCAAATTTTAGAAGAAAAACACCCCGCTTTGTAGATACTCTGAAAAGAATAAACGTGGGGTACCATCCATATGGCGGTCAATTGAGTCATCCATCTTTGGTTTTGCCAAATATATTACTTTGGTTAAGTAGATAGAACTACGCTCACGTCAGAAGGGTTTTGTACCCACCTTCTCCAAAATGCAGCCACCAGCACCAAATAAAGTCAAGAAACATTTCAAAAAGATGTGCACGTTTAAGAGAAAATTCATTGTTTCTCTACTTTCAACGATCTCCATTTTGTTGCAAACTATCGAAAATCAATAATGTAATGAATTCCCAATAATATTTATGTTGTTAGTTTTATTTGAAAATTTCAAGAAGATTTAATCAAAACTGCAGTGTCTGATTCAATGGAAAGTCCATATCTGTAAAATACCAGAATCATGTGTTATTGTTGTGTATATAATTAGATTTTCATCAAACTTACAAAATATAAGGAGCTTTATTGAAACAACTTAAATATCGAATTTCGTTGAGTTTAAAGGTACTCATACGATTTTATTGGGGAAAATGTGAAATTCGAATACCATACTATTATTAAAAAGATTGAGCGAATTTTGACTTCGAAGTATTTTTTGTTGTTGTGTTTATAAACACCTACCTCCATAGTTTTTTTCAGATTTTCCAGATTACAGGTCTCCAATTGCGAGGCTGTGCGCTCCTCGAAGCAAAAAAATGTCAATTTGAAACTGATTTTGAAAAGCTTTTATCTAGGCTTTTCATAGTTATCCAAATCGGCTACGTTTGATGAAATTTTTTCTTCGGGGGCCACTCACCTCTAAGAGGAAACCCTCTTAAATATCTTAAAATTTTTTTGTAGTTGAACTTTGAAGAGAGCACCACTTTACACCTACAGTGAGTGTAAAAAGTGTACTACAAATAGAAATCTTCAATAAAAATTAATATTTCACTAAAACATTCTAATTTTTTAAGGAATTAATTACACGATTTGATCATCTTGAGGCTAAGGAGTAAAAATCAATTAAAAGAAAAAACTTTGAAAATTCATAAATGGAGAAAAGCTCCTCGAACTGCAAATCCTCCCTTTAATACGCGCAAAAAGTCTTCGTACGATCGCTATTGAGTAAGAATGACCAAGTTATATTAAAGAATCGGAATAGAGTGTTATAACTTACACTCAATATTTCCTCGGCATTGATTTGACATGATTCCTGGTCACATTCTCCGATATCAATTTTCAATCTTCCTGAAGTGCTGATTTTAGAGCTGCCTTGCTTGTGACACTCCAGCTTCGAACCCGCTTGTCTAAAACGTCCCACAGATGCCCTATAAGATTAATATCTGGGGATTGTGGGGGTATTTTCAACACGATGGGTGTATTATATAAGAGTCAAAGCCGAGTATTCTCTGCAGTATGCTTTGGGTCATAATCGTGCATAAAGATAAAATTTGTCAATATCCCCATTTTATTCGCACTTGGACCTAAATTATCCTTCAGGATAATAATATAGTATTTGTGGCCCTGATGCCTCCAATAAATACTAAATTTCCAACCCCAGAAGCACTCATGCACCCCACACTAAACCAGATCCTCCTCTATGTTTCACTGTTGGACATATATTTTCCTTTTCCTGTGCTTGGTTTCCTACATACCATACATTTTCCGTCGGAGTCAAAAATATTGTATTTACTTCCATCTGTGAAGATCACACGTTCCCAGAACTCTACGGGCTCATTTATGAACATGTTAACAAACTCTAAGCGCTTCCTTTGATAAGCCTCACTAATGAAATATTTTCGCCTAGCTATGCGACCATGGTAACCAGCCAATCGCAAGACATTCTTTACGGTACTCACAGATAGTAGTAACTTTCGTAATATTCTTAAAACCTTCACAAATTAAATGTTTTCGCATAAAAAATCACTCAGCTAATAAAATAAGCTATGTAGCGTTAGGAATTCAATAATTTCAACTTCTTCATATTAATTCTTATAAATTTTAAATTTTTTAAAATATGAACCAAAACATCCAGCATTAATGAAAAACTTAAGGTGCAGCCCCCAGTAAAAGTGCAAATTTGGGTAAACTTTGCAACCATTCACCTCAGAAACGTTATGAATATTTGCAAACATTTTTTAGCTAGAAGTCAGAATGAACCTTAGGCTATTGATTCAAGTCATTGTATTTTGCAAAAAGTTTGTTGCAAAAATTATTAAATTCAAACAAAATGACATGTTTTCTTTAAAAAACTAAATAGTAAATCTAGGAAACTACTTAACATACCGAGTTGATTTAAACTACGTTTGTTAGATCTAAATTAGTCACCGAAATGTGCCTTTATCAATTTTTATCAGGACTTAAAGAACCACTTGGCTCCACCATAAGAGCCATGAAACTGACCACCCTTTCAACCGCGTTCTCGTTTTGTATTAAGGAACAAAATATAGCATACTTAAAACCGATCTCCATATTTCCAAGACACAATCAACTACAAAACTAAATCAATCTAGGGTATTTATTCCGCATAATTTTCGTCCGTACCTACAGAACTATGCTGTTTCTCAAGTTAAACCCTCCATAGGAGTTAAAGAAGAGCAAAGATATTAACAATCTTTCAATAATTTCAACCAATCGAACACACCTGGACAGTTTTCTAACCGCAAATATATCCCATTTCCTCCAAGACAAAACACTCATTATTCCAGAGATTCTATGCCAAATTTATCGAGACCTCAATCCCGGGAAAATACAACACGGTTTCCAAATCAGCATAAAAGGGGCCCAGGACCTCGAAATAATAACTTCCGATCTACTGAACAGCAAAAATCCCATGGTAAAGAAGTATTTACTGTCTCTTGTTCTAACCAAGATCCAAACCCTTTCTATCAAAATGCTAATAATAGACATGAAAACGAACAATCTGTACCCCTACAAGGTTATTATCAGGACTTGGACAACTATTACACGGACTAATATCAAAATGACTACTATTTCAACGAAATTGACGAAACGAATTTTCCAATGAAAGCCTCAATGAACCCATCGGATACTTAGAAATCAACAAACATGGTTGCGATCTTCCATTCATAAATATATCCTCCCCTTTCAGTCATCCCTAAAGATTCCTGGTCGACACAAGAGCCTCTGCATCGTTTATTAGCCCTGAATCCATAGAATCATACGATATGATTCAAATCGACCCGTTTCCTATAAAAACCATTCCAATGAACATAAAATCAAGCAACAAATAACCCTTAACAACTTTATCGAGTTCAACCAATCCGGAGAAATTACCTTTCTAATTTTTAAATTTCACAAATTTTTTGACGAACTCTTAGAGCTTGATGCCCTGACGTTACTAGGCGCTACCGTTGACTTCAGAGAACATACCTTAAATACCAACAAGTATATTATTCGTCTTCAATATAAACCAAATTTTAATTCTGAGGAATTCAAAGTGGGCGTAAATAGTAAACAGATAGTTAAAATCCCTGTAAATGCAGTTAAAGGAGACATATACCTAAGGAAAATTCAACGTCGACCAAGGTTTTACTATACATACCAGAATGAATTTACTTTTGCAAAAATGGATACAGTAATGTAGAATTGATAACCAACTCAGAGTCTGAACAAACAGTGTTCTTGGAACAACCGTTAGACGCTCAATTACTCTCGAACTCAAACTACGTCGATGGTAATAACTACCCCATAGACACCCCAAATAACAACATTCAATTCAAAGAAATCCCTGAATTATTGCGTACCTCACATATGAATAAAGAAGAAAAGAAAGTGATATTGCATGTAAGTAGAGATTACGAAGATTTGTTCTTTCGTGAAGGACAAGATCTAACCTTCACCAATAAAGTCAAATATCGCATCAGAATAATGTACGAAATACCCATTTACATCAAATCATATAGGTACCCAAATTAGCAACATGCTCGCACAGGGTATAATTCGCCCTAGTTATTCCCCTTGGAGCTCCCCTGTTTGGATTGTTCCAAAGAAACGGGATACTTCCGAAAAACAAAAGCGGAGACTCATAATTGACTATCGCAAGCTAAACGAGAAGACTATCCCTTGCTGAATATAGCTGAACTCCTTGAGAAGCTGGCAAAATGTTTGTATTATGCCACCCTTGACCTTACGAGCGGACTCCATCAAAAAATAATGGAACCTTGAGACATAAAGAAAACAGCTTTCATCGTAGAGGGGGATTATTACGAGTATGTTCGAATGCCATTCGGCCTTAAGAACGGTCCATCCACCTTTCAACGTGTGATGGATAATATACTAGAAGATCTTCAAGGCAAAATCTGTCTAGTTTATCTTGATGATATTATCATTTTCTCAACTTCACTGCAGGAGCATGAAACAAATTTGCGAAAAGTATTCGGGAAATTGCGTGAAGCAAACTTAAAAATTCAAATGGATAAATCAGAATTTCCCCATGAGGAGATAGTATCCTTAGGACATGTAATAACACCAGAGGGAGTCAAATCCAACCCAGACAAGATTAAGGCAATCAAAGATTTCCCCATTCCTAGGACTGCTAAAGAAATCAAAACCTTTCTTGGTGTGTTGGGGTATAACCGGAAATTTATTCAGAATTTTGCACGACAAACTAAGCCACTAACAGAATGCTTAAAAAACGGTCGAAAGATAGAACTCAATGACCGATATATAACTGCATCCAACACTTGCAAGAACATTTTAATGGACGACCCTATTCTCCAGTACGAAGCCGTTCATACTGACTACAGCTGCTAGTAATTTTTCTATTGGTGCCATATTGTGACGTGGAATAATAGGAAGCAACCTTTCAATATGCTATACTAGCCGAAGATTAACAGATTCCGAAATAAACTACTCTACAGTAGAAAAAGAGTTACTGGCGTTCGTAGGGGGCACAAAGCACTTTAGACCTTACTTGTTCGGTCAGAAATTTCAGATTGTAACAGACCACAAACTCCTGACCTGATTAATGAGCCTAAAAGGCCCTCACTCAAAATAAGTTCGGTGGCGATTAAAATTAGAAAAATTTGATTACCAAGTCGTTTATAAAAGGGGGAGTCAGAATTCATATGTAGATGCTTTGAGCCGAATCAAGCTTTCAGAAGATCCAAGTTCTCGAAACATCGAGGTCAACTATAATAACACTAATGATGCCACTCTAGATTGAAACTGTACAATTCATTCGGCAATTGAAAATCTAGGGGAAGGAATCCCAATCTCTGAACGACCATTAAACGAATTTAACCTCCAAATTATTTTTGAAAAAACAGACGGAAACCCCGAATTTCTCTAAGCACAATATTTCGTAATAAGCAGCGCCGCACATTCCGATTGCCGACATTCACTGAGGAATCTATTACCAAAATTTTCAAAGAATATTCAGCTTCAAATAAAACCACAGCAATCTTGTTAGACGATGAGACATTCAGACTAGTTCAAAGGGTATATTATACATATTTCTCTAGCTCAAAAGTATTTAAACTACTTAGGCGTACACATATACTTAAAGACGTGACAGGAGAAGATGAACAGGATAGACTCATTAGAGAGTATCACTTAAATAACAATCACCGAGGTATAAACGAGACTGTTTTACAGCTGAAACGAATATACTATTTGAACAATTGTGTTATAAAACACCAGATAACAGAACGCCCCCTTAAACCTTTAGACGTAGTTCACGTAGATGTCTACACAATTAACGGGCATCCAGTCATGATACTAATTGACCGCTTTTCTAGATTCGCCTGTGCGTACACACTTGAAACGAAAAACACCTTGAACCTAGTCAAATCTTTCAGAGACTTCATACGCCACCATGGCTCTCCTAAGAAAGTAGTTGTTGATCAAGGCACAGAGATGACAGCTAACATATTTAAAGACTTCTGGAAACAATATAATATCAACCTCCATTTTACATCTTATCAACAGACTAGTAGCAATTCTTATGTACGAAGATTGCACTCAACACTCACAGAAGCCTATAGAATTATCCTTCAAAACGTAAGGAAAATCACCTCGACTTAGACCACGCCAACATCCTCAACGAGACCATAACCACATACAATAATGCTACTCACTCTGCTACTACAATAAACTGACTCCTCATGAGCTGTTTACAAGTAGAACACACATATTCGACAGACAAATTACTTTTAACGATGAACACGACTACATCTAAAAACTAAACGGACTTAGATCCAAACTTTACCCAAAAATCAAAGAACTGGTTGATAAATTCGTTAAGAAAAATTTAGACTAATTGAACGAAAAACGAGAAGATCCCCCAGATATACCAGAAAATAAGACAGTATTTAAAAAGGAACGCAGAAGGAACAAAATTAATCCCTAGGTTCAGTAAACATAAAGTTATCACGAATAATGGAATTACTGTTATCCCAGCTAGAAATCAAAAACTATATAAATCTAAACTAAAATGTGAACGAAAGTGTCAGGATGGTGACCGGGCAGAGGCTAGAAATTCAAGACCTTAGAAACAACCAAGGACTCCTGCCAATTCGACTGGGACCTGCGAGACTAATAGTGACACACAACAACGTGCTCCACATAATCAAATTTGAAGCCTACTAGGATAGCCAAGACAAGAAACGAGATGCCTTAACTCACTGTGACAAAATTCAAGGACTTGACTTAATGACTCAGAAAATGAAATTTAATCTCAATGAGTTTTATTTTATTTTGATATTAAAAGAAAAATGCCATTTTTTAATATAAATGATCGGATGTTTATTTCATTATAAAGAAGAAGGTGTACCGTTAATAGTGGAAAACAACATTAGGCAAATGACCGCCACGACCACGCTTACATGACCATATCCTTTTTATGAAATTTTCCATAATGAAATCGCAAAGTGGCTGCCCTATGTCCTCGATAGCCTCACGAGTTCCATCTTTGAGGTCTTGAAGCGACGCTGGGCAGTTGGCCTAGACCTTCTCTTTCACGTGGCCCCAAAGGAAGAAGTCACAAGGTGTTAAATCACAAGATCTCGGTGGCCAATTGGGATCACCTCTTTCTGAGGTAACACGAACCGTATACTTTTCCCGTAAAAGATCAATGGTTTCGTTGCTTGTGTGGCATGTAGCGCCATCTTGTTGAAAGTAAACGTTGTCCAGGTCAATGCCATCCAATTCCGGCCATGAAAAATCATTAATCATCTCTCGATAGCGCAATCCATTCACCGCAGCTGTTTTTCCAGCCTCATTTTCGAAAAAGTAAGGTTCAATGACCCCGCCGGACCATAAACTGCACCAAACAGTCACACATCGAGGACAGAGAGGCTTTTCAACAATAACTCTTGGGTTTTCCGAGCCCCAGATGCGACAATTTTGCTTGTTGATGAATGGGCCGCAAAGATGATTTTTCGATAGAATTCTGGATCATTTTTACGTATTTCAAGGACCCAATCAGCAAAAACACGACGTTGTTGATGATAGACCAGCTTAAGTTCTTGTGTTAACTGAACTCTATACGCCTTCAGACCCAAATCTTTATGCAAAATACGGTGAAATGCCGTTTGTGGAATACCTAACCAAAGAGCGACGAGGAATGGACAAACCTGGGTTTTCTTCAAAGATTTCGGCTAGAGCAGCAATATGCTCGGCTGTTCTTGAGTAACGTGCACGGGTTTTATTCTTTTCATCACTAAGTTGTCCCAACAGCTCGAATTTTTCCACCAACTACTGTATTGCGGTCCGACAAGGTGCTTCACGACGACCCAAAAATTTTTGAGTTTTACGAACCGTCTTTGCCAAATTTTCACCATTTTTATTGTAAATTTTAATAATTTCAATGCGTTGTTGAAGCGTGCATCGCTCCATTTTTATTGATGGCGTAGTTTTTTCTTCTCAAATGTCAAAAAATGACAGCTTCAAAAGGGACATCTACCGAAATTCAAATATTATATTCCACATACAGATCCCAGTACTATCATTCAAAAATTCCTTACTCCGCATCATTCCACTCCCTTTAGAAAATGCCAAAAGGATATCTTCTTCTTCTTCTTCTTTGTAGCACTACAGCCCCTCTCGGGCCTTCGCTTAGAGATAGTTAGAGTATCTCATTTTCATGATCGTATTGATTTTTTTGGAAGTTGTTTTGATCAGTACCATGCTCCCGTGCACCTGCTCAGCTATGATATGATCTGATTAAATCAGTACATATCACCGCTGAGTGAACACTCATAGTCTGTCCGAAAAATCCCCTGAACTAAATCACGTTGCTCCCAACGAGATTTGAACCTGGGACCTTCGGCTTATGCGTTCATGCCCTAACCACTAGACCACACAAACAACACAGAAATGATATCTACTAAACCCTATTTGATCCTCAACCTTAGCGATACTCAACAATTCGACAAGAAATGCCAACAAATCAAGAAAGTATCAAGCCATCCCGTCAGGATACTAGTAAGAATATCAAATGCATTCGCAATATCATTGACAACAAACCGACAAATTGTAAATTGACGGAACAGGGGAAATATACCAACATAGTCCAACCAGAAGACAACCATATCCTCTTCATCAATGTACCCAATATCCTCATGAACTCCACGTGCGGAGTTGGTGCACTAAACATAACCGGTAAAGCCCTCTTCAAATTTGAAAACTGTGAAGTCCAGATCAATGACATCATCTACGATACAACTCCCAAACCATTTTGGGACGAAATCAAAATTTACCCGGTCTTGTTTAACATTATTAATTTCACCTCTTCGGAAGCGATTTCTCCTCTGACTTTTCAGAAGCTGCAATATATCAAATTTCTTTTGACAGGCATGGAACAAAGGACTTATACACAAAGAGGAATATCCACAATCCTTGGAGCGATGTCGCTTATCACTTTATTCTTCGTGAAACGATTAAGATCCCAAAGGCAGACTAAGCCAATTGCCCAATCCATACCAGTTTCTACAGGACCGACAGCAACTCCTTCATCAGGTCCGTTTAGTTTTTGTCTAGCTTGAAATTGGAAGCTGATGCAGCTCTTTAAAATTGTAATGCTGCATCAGCATCTTAACATTAACTTTAACTTAATTTGTGGGAAGCATATCCACTGTGTAATTAACTTTCAACCTGATCGGACGTGCTCAAATAAAGTAAAAGTCTCGTTAAATAACCAATTCTTTTATTTCTGTATTTTTTTATAAAAATGTTAAGTCAAAAACGTAACTCGCACCTCATCCCAGATGTGAGACCGTGGCTAAACCGCAGGCATGGTGTGACTGGGTTATATCTGACCCAGCTTTCGAGCGGGCATGGGGGACCTCTACAGGGAGACGGAAGAGCTCACTCCGGATAATATAGTCGCGGTGATGCTCGAATCGGTTGGAATCAGGTGGCACATTATGTTCAGGCAGTCCTAAAAGATAAATGGGACTAACAGCAGCCGGGGGCATTGGGGCTGGGGGATCACTTGTCCGGCTCTTCCTCTTCAGCTCTCTCCCGCTAGAAGAGGGCTCCCCCTGCTTGAAGGCGCCTCACGGTGTAGCAAAACAAGACCTGGTCCGAAGTAATGTGTAAAACGGTCCTAGGCTAGATTCTCCGGTTAACAGGGAAGGTGTTTAGTGGGTAGTCCAGTCGTCTTCTTGCGAGCATGGGAGTCCCACACTCTGCGCGTGAATGGCATACACCTCCCAACCACATAAAAAAACGATAATAATGTGCGTGAATGCATATGCGATGGCGTGGCTGTGGCCACAGGTTGTGATTTAAAATTTTCATCAGTTGCAATAGTAGGTTTATTAATAGATTGATCCAGGTGTAACTTGGTATGATGCGAGCGCTTGCATATAGCGCGGCGATGGAGGGGTTTACAAAATTTCAATTTATGAAAACCTTAGCAATTTACACAAAGGCTATTACTCTTGATGTAGCTCAATCTTTCCTGAGGATTAAGTTTTAGAAAAGCATTAAATTTGTATAGCTGATGTGCATCTTGTTTACAAAGAATACATCGCGATAAGTTATTAGGTGGTCTATTGCGACACACCTAATGCCATACAAATTTGACCATTGTCCTTTATTTATCAGTATCGACACATGTGTACGGCCGCTTTAGCTAGACTTTAATTTTGGTAGTGTAGAGCAAATTATAAGACTAAGACTACGAATGATTGACCTTTTCACTTGAAGCTGGCTAGCATAAGCTCTTGTGTGCAGCCTATACGATTTGTAGACCATAATTAATCACTTTCTATAGAAAAGTTTGAACTTGCTATAGTAAAATGAAGATATTTCAATCTAATACAATTTTACCGTGACTCGATTTTCAATTTCATAGATTTTTCATATATTTAAGACCAGAAAAGTTGTTATGAAAAATCAAAGCATCAATTCATCATTAATGGTGATTCACTTTTGGATTAAATTCCCTCTATAAGAATACTACAACAGCAAGCTCAAAAATGCATAAATGTTTCAAAAATACATTACTCAGATAGCAGCAATAATTCGTTTGCGGTACGTTTGATGAAGATGATAGTCGAAGGTACAAGAGAATTAACCCAAATATCGTGAAGAACGGATTTACCATGAAAAGATTTCAACACTTCAACAGCTCCATTACAGCTAGTTAGACTCATATTGAATGATGCTAATCAAAACATTACTTTCCAAATAATATGTTGCATTAAACTGTATGCTGAACTTTTTTATTGAAACCCAACGAATGATTACCAAATTGCAGTAAATTGTATCTTTATGTTGGCTTGCCAAACTCAGATTCATAATCACGTACCAAGACGAAATAAAATCTGCAAAAATATGCTATGACATTGAAGACAACAATTTTTGGCGGATATTATAGGCCTAAGAAATCCAATCAGATTCAGTTATCCGTAAGATTTTAAGATTCATTGTCAATTGGATTAAATCAACGTCTCCTGTAGAATCATTACTGAAATATCTCAGTTAATAAAGTGCTCATATCAAGATCGTTTTGTATAAAAGCTGCTTGAGGGGCTATTGAGGGCAGGTTCAAAAAATATATTGCGCAAATTGAATCATGATCACTGTTGGCACTATATCATCACTGAACCCAAAATTGTTAACTCATGAACTTGCGCAGCCTGAATAACATACTAACTGTCTAAACTGTTAAACTCGCTAGAGCTTGTATAGTATTTCGCATCAAGCGTGCGGCTTTCAATCTACTAGTGGATAAAATTTAAAGCTGTTCAAACAAATAATAACGTCACACATTTTATTTGCAGCTAATTAAACATATTTTAACAAGAAAACAGTACAATAGTCAAATTCACGCTAATTATCTAGGCAAAAACGTGGAGTGGGCTATGATCATCCACCCATCCACCTCAAAAAAAAATCATTCTTAGCTCTAATATGCTTACGCTTCATACTTATGAATTATAATTAGTAAAAATGTAAAAAATATTTCAAATGAAGCAACGGGCAGTTTCCAATCTCGTGCTCTTCTTTGAACGCCGTTGGCAAGTGTGTTGGGAGGAAGGCTCTTTCGCAACAAGAAAGGTCAATGTCAGTTTAGAAGTTTGAGATGTTGAGCAGCCTCATTCTTCTACAAACAACATTTTTAGATATCAGGTTTTAATGCAGATAAATTCAAAGAGGTGAAGAAGAAAAGATGATTGCTTATAATTCAAACGTACTAAAGTATTAACGGTGAAGGTGCAAAAAAATCTATGCAAAATTTAGCGGCGAAGGATGAAATCATTCAACAGGAAATTTTGTCGCAAAATAGAAAGGTTAAGCACCTCAGATAAGAAGTAAAAAGTGCCCGTGTTTGGGAAATTCACTTATGTGTGCTTGCTTATGAAGATTATTTCACTTTCAAGAATTTCTTGGTAGTGTGGTAAAATGTGGTGTATTTTTTAACGGTACTTTTGACAAAGCTTGCTATGTTGGGAATGTTGGATCAAGTTTTGACTAAATGGATATACTAGCCCAGTCAAATTAGCCCAAAAAATAGAGATAAGGTTACAAAAAATCGCATAGAGCTGAAAATTGCTACAAATGTTCGGAACAACATTATAAATGAGATTGTAGCGACTACAAAGTTTAATTTATACGCTTCTTTTTTTACAAGTCAATATTTGCCAGAAAGGTTATTAGTGCACTTCACTAAATTGTACAGTTTATTCCACTGCACTAAAAGCAATAATAACCAAACCACTGCACTAACAGCAGTGAAAAAAAAAATCCGGTTGGAATAAAAAGAGAGAAGTTAATGTGCGCAGTCAGAACGTACACGCGGGCATTGAGTAATTAAATAATACTGGAGTGGACAGCCACGCGACCACTACTACTATGCTCTTGTTTACAACTTATGAGAGAGCCAAATTGCACAAACAAACATGGCTGCTGCTCAAGGAAAACAAATTTTCATACAATACTAAAAATTTGTTTTCTATTTGAAAAACTTGCAGCATTATGAGCAAAACATGCAAAACATTAACATATTAACTACTTACCTGTGAAAGGAAATACCTACAGATCCTTTTCGACTATAATTTTCACACGAAGGCACTACACATTTCACTTTGAAATTGTAAAGTAATTTCACAGTGTCACACGTTAAAGTTATTCAAATTACAAAGCACAATAGAATATTTAAATACTTGGAATGAATTCAGATCGCAAACATTTTTCATAGTCTTAATATCAGATAAAATTCGCGACGAAGCATGCAATTTTGCCATTTTAGCGTCCAGTTTGGATTTGTCAACTTGACACACAGATCCAATCCAGTGAGCTTCTGGAACAAGAAAGTGAATGGCAAAAGGCAGACGGAGAGGAAAAGACAGACTGATCCTTTCGAAGAGAGCAGAAACCGGTTGCATGCTCTCCTATGCGTTTTATACAAAGACATATAAAGTAATGGACGCGAAATGAGGTTATTTTCATCCATACGTGAGTGAAGTACTTTTCCTACATACATGCCTTCCTCTCGCATGCGGATTGAAACCCCCCTACCTTTCACGCCACTAGAGAATCCACACACTCAAGTGGCTCTCTAGTTGCTCTCACGAAAATCCCACTCCTCTTACACCTTAGCCCCCGAATTGTCAACAAAATATCAACAATATGATTGAAAATATATGATTTGTGAAAATTCAACATTAATGGGAAACGTCTAATCAAGTTGAAATTGAAATTCTACAAAAAACAATTTTTTAAAATAAACCCATGTTGAATCTAGTGCAAAAGCGTTGCAAATGTGATAATTAATCAAACTGAAAAGTTTGTTACGGATCGCGAGAGTTTTTGTGTTGAAAAATGAAAAATGTAGTGACGTGTGTGGGATTATAAAAACAGCTCTAGGAAGCATGTCAGGGACGTATCCTTCGTAGGGTAAGTCATGCTCAATCTATTACATCGTTCAAGTTAGAATACCCGCACGAAAAATTGATTTAGTTCAAGATGCGAAAAATTGTGGGAGACGTCACGTCAAATTTATTTGAAATTCGAATCAACAGCAAATAACGCGCCAACTTCACGCTACATGATGAAGTGCTTCAATTCTCTCGATGCACTTCGTATCCATTCTCTTTGAGATCTATGGTTTTATATGAGCTTAGCCCATCCAGTTCTTATTTATCTGTGCACGCGGGAATAAAATCAAATTACATCTAAATTAGAAAGCATAATCGTGAGTCTTTATTTTACAAAACGGGCTACATAGAATTTGTGGTATTTTTGATAGCATATTTAACAAGTTGGGTAGACAGACCTATGCTCATGTCAGAAGGGTTTTGTACTCAACTTACAAAATGCAGTAACCAGCAACGAATAAAATCAAGAAACATGTCAAAGACGATTTAATTGGAGAAAATGTGAAATTCGAGGATCATACTATTATTAACAAAGTTGAACGAATTTTGACTTCTGAGGTATTTGTTATAGTTATACCCATAAATATCTCCTTTGATATTTTTTTCAGATTTTTTAGATCACTGGTGTCCATTCGCGAGGGAGGAAACGCATTTTTCATGTATTTCCCCCCCTGTGCTCCCACTGAAGCAAAAACTGTCAGTTTAAGAACTGTTTTGAAAAGCTCTCATAGAGAACTTCCAGTTGATACTCATATCGGCTACCTTTCATGAATTTTTTTTTCAGGGGCCACTCCTCTGTACTTTAATCATCGATTCATGGCCTATTTTTTCGAATCCTAGAATGGTTACAAAGCCCTTTTGCTAGGAGCTCTCTCCTGCCTCTTCGACTTGTTTCAATTGTATGTACTCATCTTCATGATACCTATCACTCCTGAAATTTTCATGCAAATTCTAGCAAAGCTGTAGTGTCTAAGTCGGTAAAAAGCGCATATGGCTCCATAGCAATATGTTTCCATAGTAATACAGGGCATATTGCTCCATAGTAATACACGAAAATTCAAATCGCTATAACTTCGGTAAATACTATTTGATCTTTATGAAACTTTCAGAAAAGATCAATCTTATCAATAGTCATCTTTTTCATTTGTTGAGTTTAAGGGTACCGTTTAGATTTTATTCAAGAAAACATAAAACCGATAAATCATACTATTACTAACAAAGTTGAGTGAATTTCGACTTCTCACGTATTTGTTGTTGTTATACTCATCAAGGCCTACATTCATGATTTTTTTCAGATTTTTCGGATGGAAGGTGTCCAATCGCGAGGGGGGGGGGGGGGGGGTACGCGAAAAGTTCGTACATTTCCCCTTCCCCTGCCCCCCTCGGTACTCATAAGACAATTTTAAGACTTGCTTTGAAAAGATCTCATTGAGACCTTTCCAATGACAACCTACTCGACTACCAATGGTGAAAATTTTTTTTTAAGGGGTCACCCCCTTATATGGGGAGACCCCCCCTTAATTGCCTTTGAAAAATTTTTCCACCCTTGAACTTTCAAGAGGTCACCACTTCTGACCTTTCTACAAAGTTTCATGGCTGTAGCCCTTATAGTTTCGGAGAAAAAGTGCTGTGACATACAGACGGACGGACGGACGGACAGACGGACACAGGTCGTGATTGCAATAGGGTTTTGTATTTTAGTACAAAACCCCAATTATACGGCACGACACGAGTGTTTTTAGTTACGGTTTACTTTTTAGGGTTTTGTAAAATAATTTTACAAAACCCTTCTAAAATCGCGTCCTGTCTGTCCGTCTGTCCGTCTGTCTGTCCGTCCGTCCGTCCGTCCGTGTGTCACAGCAGTTTTTCTCGGAAACTACTTAAGCTAGAAGCATCAAATTTTGTATGTTGGTGTAAACTGGTGCTCTCTTCAAAGTTCAATTACAAAAAAATTTTATAAGGTATTTAAGGGGGGGTCTCCCCATATAAGAGAGTGACCCCCCGAAAAAAAAATTTCATTGACGGTAGCCGATATGGGTATCAAATGAAAGGTCTTGATGAGAACTTATCGAAACAGGTCTTAGTTTGGCAAAGTTTGCTTCAAGGGGCGCACAGGGAGGGGAAATACACGAAAAATTTGTGTCCCCCCCCCCCCTCGCGATTGGACACCTGTGATCCGAAAATCTGAAAAAAACCAGGAATGTAGGCCTTGGTGAGTACAACAACAACAAATACGTGAGAAGTCGCAATTCACTCAATTTTGTTAGTAATAGTATGATTTATCGATTTTATGTTTTCTTGAATAAAATCTTAACGATACCCTTAAATTCAATGAAATTCAGTATTCTGAAAGTTTCATAAAGATTGAATTATATTCAGCGAAGTTATAGTGGTTTGAATTTGCCTGTATTACTATGGAACAATATGCGCTGCATGTATTAATATGGCAACATATGGCTATGGAACAATATGCGCTTTTTACCGACTGAGACACCACAGTTTTGCTAGGATTTGCATGAAAATTTCAGGAATGATAGGTGTCATGTATATCTTTGAGAATCGGTTCAGCTAGTGGTATCAGTAATCGTAAAACAAAATGGTGGCTGTTTTAAATGCGAAGATTGAACAATTTTGAGTTATTTTTTCCCAACTTCAACGTTCAAGGTCCATGCTTTGAACACTTGATTCAATTTAATGAATGACTGAAGATAAGTACCTACAATTATTACTCATAAGTGAAACAAGTCAAGGAGGCGGGAGAGAGCTCCTAGTAAAAGGGCTTTGTAACAACTCTAGGATTCGAAAAAATTGGACATTAATCGATGATAACAGTACAGGAGAGTGGCCCCTGAAAAAAAAAAATTCATCAAACGTAGCCGATATGAGTATGAAATGAAAGTTTTCATGGGAGCTTTTCAAAACAGTTCTTAAACTGTCAGGAGCACAGGGGGGGAAATACATGAAAAATGTGGTTTCCTCCCTCACGAATGGACATCTGAAATAATTATCAAGGGAGATATTTATGAGTATAACAATAACAAAAACTTCAAAAGTCGAAATTCATTGAACTTTGTTAAAAATAGTATGATCTTCGAATTTCACATTTTCTCCAATAAAATCGTCATTGACATGCTTCTTGACTTTATTCAATCTGGTGACTGCATTTTGAAAATTGAATACAAAACCCTTCTGACATGAGCGTAGGTCTGTTTACCCAACTTGTTAATTACGAAAATCGATATTCAGGGTGTTACCACTATGTAGCGTGTTTTGTAAAATAAAGACTCATAATTATATTTTCTGATTTAGATGTAATTTTATGTTGAACTCGCGTGTACTTTTGGACTGCGCACATTAACTTCTCTCTTTTTATTCCAGCCGGATTTTTTGCCCCTGCAGGCAGATGAAACGTCAAAAAATCATCCCAACAATCAAAAGAGTGGTACACCAAATGAGCTCCAGCAGCCTGTATGTAACACTTTGCATTTAGAGCTCCCAGAATTTTTCGCGGCTAACCCTGAGCTGTGGTTTTATCAAATTGAGTCACGATTCACAGTAGCTAAAACTACATCGGATGGGCTCAAGTTTCATCATGTAGTTAGTCAACTGCCGGCGAAAATCGCATGCAAAGCTTTCGATATCATTAAAAATCCACCAACAAATGATAAATTTCTCGTCTTGAGAGCAAGAATTATTGAAAAATTTGCTGATAGCGAACAGACCAAGCTAAGGAAATTATTGTGACGATACAATTGGATGATAGAAAACCTTCATTTTTAATGTTTGAATTGAGACAATTAGCATCAGCAGCTGTCAGCGATGATATTCTAAAAACTCTATGGCTACAGAGCTTGCCCGCAATTCTTTCTGTATCATCGGAACCATTACTAGGTTTAGCGAAAATTGCCGACAAAATTTGGCAATCAACTAACGTCCATCAGGTTTATGCAACTGCAAACCGTACAACCTCTGAACAAAATACAGATATGGTTGTTATTTTCAACAAGAAAGGCATTGAGATAAGGAAGTATGATAATGTCATCATGACAGGTGAGTCATTGAATAATTTGATTGGTGTGAAATTTATCATAAATAGATACGCAAACTCTGCCAACTGTGATAATTTTGTATTATGGTATCAGCGTTTAGGCCATATAAGTCGAGGAAAATCCTTAAAGTTAAAAGTTAAACAGGTGGTAGAAGATATAGGGCAAATTGAGAATATTACACCTAACAACAATTTATGTGAGGCTTGCATAAATGGTAAGCTACATCGACTACCATTCAATAAAAATAAAAGCCATCATAAACGACTATTATCCATTATTCATTCTAATGTTTATGGTCCAATCAACCCCGTCTACAATTAATAATAAAAACTACTTTGTCATTTTTGTTGATCAATATACTCACTATAGTGTTACTTATTTAATCACCTATAAATCCGAAGTTTTCACAGTTTTTCAAGACTTCGTAGCAAAAAGTGAGACTCATTTTATTTTAAAAATTGTTAACTTATATTCTGATAATGGTAGAGAATATTTATCAAATATTATGAAGGATTTTTGTGTTAAAAAAGACATTATGTATCACTTGGCAGTTCCACATACCCCTCAATTAAATGGTGTATCCAAACGTTTGATTAGAACGGTAACTAAGAAAAGCTTGTGCAATGATAGCAGAAGCTAAATTAGAAAAGATTCTTTGGGGAGAAGCTGTTTTAACCAGCACTTATTTAATTAATTTGACTCCAATTATAAGTCTAAAAGAGTCTAAAGCACCATATGAAATGTGGCACGAAAAAAGCTACAGTTGAAACACTTAATGATGAGACAAATTTTTTGAGAATAAGAACAGAAAAGACTGAAGGGACTCATTTTGAAAACGCCCAAAATAAAACTGATGCATCTGACGTATTGTCGCAATCAGTAGTTGAGTCTCATAAATCTGATAATAGTAAATCAGATAAATTTGAACCTAGTACTAAAAATGTTAAAACAAATGATTGTGATAAATCTGTAGTTGAAACAGATATGGAAGTAGTTTCTACATCTCAAGATCCTCAGAATTGTTAGGATATTGGAGAAGATTTGGAATTTTTATCACCTAAGCCACGAAGGAGTGAAAAAATTAAACAACAACCTTCTTTTTCGTGCAATGAAGATGAAATATTAGATGATTATATATTAAGTGCTCAATGTCTAATTGGCAAAGTTCGAAGTTCATATGCTGAAGTTAAGAGTAGAAAAGATCAGACTAAATGGAAAATGGCTATAGCAGATGAAATTAATTCGCATTCGATCAATTATTTATTTTCTGGTATATAAAGCATTCAAAACGCGACAAAACTCTTTTTAATTTCGTCAAAAGTAATTGTTTCCTTGTGTATGACAATTTTGCTTTGATTTAAGTAAAACGGTCATGTTTGTGTAAAGACGATTTTTTTTTTAATTTCTCGAAATAACCCCCACTTCTCCTGTCCTTACCTCTTTATGATAAGTTTTTATGTGTAGGGTGGCACACTCTGGGCAGAGGGTGTCCCTGAAAACCCGCCACATGACTAAGCGCTAGCCGGCTCAGTATGCCACCCCGGGTTAAGCAGCCCTCTGCCAGAAACTAACGTTTGCAACTGCAGTGACCTCTATGATTGCAACGCATGTTTAAAATTATAAATAGAAACGGCGGAAATACACACTATTAAATAAAAATTATTGCCATTGTTTTTTAGTATTTGGTCTCCTTGAAGCTTGACTAGAATATTTTTCAGCGGAAACATTATTGAAACTGTAAAATCGTCCCTGGGCCTAAGCAATTGTCGTAATAACAAGTTACTCTTGCAATCAAATCAATTGCTGTTATTTAAGGAAAAAATTCTTAGGGGATTTAAATCATCTGTTTTATTTCTATTACATAGCTTAGAAAAAAAATATCAGTGAACCAGATAGTCTCTAATTAACCGTTTCCTGCAAAGAAAAATGGTTGAACATAAATATTTGCCTTACAGTGTATATTGCATCTCTCTAGTTTCTCAAATTTTGTCTGCCAGTTTAGCAAGGCGATTGACACCCTTTGTTCTGACAGCATGAGAATTTATTGCACGCACGCAGGCAGCCTTTCTAGCCATAATGTTTTTAAAAACTCATGGTAAACTTCGTTTTAGGCGATGATTTTCATTGTACGTAATAGGTGTGACGGTTTATTGGTACAAAGTTCAAGTTCCGTGTGTAGCAAACTAGGTAAATAAAACTTTATTGAGACTTTTTTTAAACATTGACAGTAGGTACTTAATAATTATGTGACATTTGACTGTAGATAGATGTCAAATAAACGTTGACCTTAGAGTATGTCTCTGTATAGACTAATATCTTTATTTTTTTTTATTGGGTCGTTGATGCTTAGACAGCCAAGTAGCTTCCTCTCAAAGATTTGATTTTCTTCGGCTGCTGTTGGCAAGATTGTTAGCCAAGCGGGGAATGAACAGCTAATGATTGGTCTAACAAGTGTTTTGTACATTGGTACTTTCACTTTAGGGCAGACTGATTTCGAGGAAAAGAGAGAGGAGATAAGTGCGGCTGCCGGTTTATCTTTGTTAAGCGTTTGTCTAGCGTGTGCATTTGTTTTAAGCCGATTATTGAAGGGTCTTCAATTTTAACTTGAATGTACCTACTCTGAGATACTGCACAACGATACCCCTTGCCGCTAGCATTTTGAAAGCAAATCAATTCAGATTTGGTAGCATTAATTTCAAGTCCCCAATATTTTAGATACCGAGCTATGTCGTTTACTGCACTCTGTAGCCTTATTTGAGCCAGGGCAGGAAGGGTGTGGGTGGCAGTAAAAAGAATATCTTCTGCGTACATAATTATATCAGAGTCCATGCAGTTTGGCCAAGGGATGTCATGAAGCCAAAAATTTAATTGGGCAGGACCAAGAGTTGACCCTTGTAGGACCCCAGAGTGGATAGGGATAGGATTCGAAATGAGGTTCCTTAAATTTATTTTAGAGGTTCCACCTGAAAGGAAACTGTAAAGGATTCTGAGGACTGCGACTGGGAAGGATGACATTCTTAGTTTGAGCTTGAGCCCGTTGATCCGTACTGAGTCAAACGCTTTTCTTAGATCTAGAGCTCGCTGTGCACTCTTTTCGCTGTAGCATTACAGCTTGCTCTTAAGATCATTCGCGTTCGAACCCAAACTGAAAATGAGGAATCAATGGAGGGGTGAAGTTGTTGAAGCTACACAGGATAATTCTTTCAAGGATTTTCGCCATATTCGGTAGTAGAGAGATTGGCCGGAAGTTGTTAATACTCCCTTCGTAGTTTGGTTTTGGTACTGGAATAAGGCTGCTGGCTTTCCATGATTGAGGGAAGTAGCCGTTGTTTATACAATTCTTATATATTTTGGTCAAAAAGGAGGAGACGGTTTTTAACACTTTTTACGTACTCTGTTGGGGGTTTCTTCAGGACCGTAAGACAGCTTGCTGTTCAAGGTACTAAGGATATCTTCATCTTACTTTTCGCGGTGAGAAACCCCAAAAACTGGATGCTGTAGGGCCGTAGCTTTATTATTATCAGAGAATATGGTTAAGTAAGATACTTCATATCGTTGAGTTGTTGGCTGACTTTCCGCGTTGGCCCTATTATTTAATGCTGTATTAGACAGCTCACGACGTCTGTATAGATGCTTGAAGTATCCTTCACAGACACTGATCTTAGCTGAAGGAGCAGTTAAAGCCTCGTTTCCTCGCCCTATTGAATCTTTCTCATGTTGTAGAGTTCCACCCAATAAGTTGGTCTATTACTTTAAACACATCAGGAGAAGGTCTCATGGAACTTAGCCTTTGCTTATAAAGGTTATTGACTTTACATTTGATGTATTTGTGAATTTCACTTGTCATTATTGTATCTCCGTTTTGAGCTCCAAATACTTTTATTTATATAATTAAAGCTTCGATGAAATATAAGGTTTAGACGTTGAAACATATGTTTCCGTATTTTTATTAAGTGTCAGGCATTACATACCGAGCTCCGGAGTTTTTGGAAGGGGGCATGCTAGTCTAGACGCTCAATCATTGCTGATTATATTGCTGATATATGGGTGTCTATTTCGACGTTTGAGAGGGACTTATTATCCGTTGGTAGCTTCGGAAGAAAGTCATTGAGGTCTCTTCTGAAGTTTGGCCATTCTATCGAATTAAATGTTCTGTAGTGTGGTGGACAAGTTGAGACTAATATATGGTTTCTGAGGGATATATTTAAATAAAGTCCATGGTGGTTAATATGAGTAATGATGTAAATGTGGAGCATGAAAAGGAAATTCCGGGGTCAGAGAGAAGGTGAGGAGAGATTTAATAGTTGTCCAGTCCGAAAATGAGCTAACTCTCAGGAAAGTTGGGATACCTGCATTTACAACAGAGGCTACCAGGAGGGCCTCTGCGTGGTGCTATTCAAAAAGGAAGTTTCCATTCATGTTGCTAGTAGAATCACATCAGTGCTCATATCTCGTGTTGAGGTATCCTCGTAGTGGAAATGAGTTATGCGATGATGCTGTTACTAGGATTTGGTTAAGCGTAGAATGGATTAGGATACCAAGGTTACACAGAAAGTAAAGGGAGCCTATTAAGATTTTGGTCGGAGTTCATCAGTTCGGTGGGTCGCTAGTATGCCCCTAAATAATATCGCAGAGCCTCTACCACCATCGTTATGCAGAACATTATAATTATCTACACGGACTTTGTGATGAGGTTTAAGAACTGTCTCGCTCAAGAGGAGGGTGTCGGGTTGAAATGATTTGACTAAGTCTAAAATGAAAAGCTTCTGGTCATGCAAAACTAGGGGGTTTATATTTAAGGATAGAATAATGAGCCTATTTGCCAACATAAAGGTTCAAAAAGAAATTCAGGAGAGCCATTGGCTTCTCTTGGTCGAGTGTGAAGTCAAAGGATGGGAGGAAAGATTGAATCCACCATTGGTGGAAACGTGACCAAATCTCTGGTGGCTGTAGCATTGTACCAGGTCACCGTGCGTTCTCAGATAGCCTGATGATGTAAGATGTAGTGCAATTTTATTATTGCGTTCAGTGGCTACTATAATTCTGAAAAGGTTGAGTTCGATCTTGTTCGCTCTCGACCACGCTGTGGTTAGTGGATTAACCGACTCAACGTCCAACTCTAGTAATTTGCTTTTGATGTTCTCGCGAATCGCATCTGCTCTGAAGTCTGAACATACATCCCTCAAGATAACCACGCACTTTTTCCTCTCTTTATGAGTGAACAATTATCCTATTGCTGAGGTGGTTTTAATGAGGTTCATGATGTAATCATGAGCTGCTAGCCTATCAACTGTGACTTTGACTTTGGAGCTGGATATATTTTTAACAATTTTTAGTTAGATTTGTTCCAACACGTGTTGACAGCCCAAGCGTTCAAACGCTTCTTCCGTGTGTAGTAAACTAATTTGAGATTGCTCGAATGGGGCAAACACACTAGTCAAATTTTTTTTAAACTTCGCTCTTTTCAGAATGGGTAACTTAATAGCGAACACTTTAACATATGTCAAGGAAAATGCCATTCCATCTTTCAAGAACACATTTCACTCTTTTGAAAATTCGATCAAGAAGGGAAGCTCATCTTCTTCTGTCGACGGTAGTGCTCTTGTCATGATTCAAATCTTCCACTAATTAGATGAGTGCTGTCACAAGTATTCTAAGTTATAAATGATGACAAGATCATCAAGCTCAGCCAAAACAATAAATAAAAGAAGAAAGTCAGTAATAGAAGCATTGTAATCTTTCAAATCAAGTATGCAACAAAATAGTAGTAGAATGCTACAGAGTTACTATAAGAATAGATGGGCGGAAATTCGCTGGATATAGCGACTTGCAGGAATCGTGAAGAAAATATGAGCCGATGAGTTTATGAAAAATGCACAATTTTTATTGATTCTTCAGTTTAAGGGAAAATTGCCATGGTTTCAATTTCAGTTAACAAATTGGCAAGTTATGTCACAACAAAATTTCAGAAATGGAGTAGCGTTTAAATCACGGTTGACCTTTAATCGAATAGCAACAGATATGTAAATGAGAAAAACTGAATAATACGCTAAACTTTGGAAACACAAGAATCTGTATAGTAATGCAACCGAGACAACGATGACGGAGTTGTTACGGATAAAACCGAAGGGTACCAGTATTATCTCACCCCGAACACTATCGTAGCATCCGCGTGACTCGGTATAGTCAGAAAGCTAAGCCGCACTCGACTAGATTTTGTTTGCCACTCCAAATTGTATTCATAATAGTAGTTTAAATACGATTATTTGTAGTTTTAAGCAAACATAATTGTCATCGAGCGAAGGTCAGAATCAACGCATGTTTGAAATTGGAATGTTCCCCAGAAATATTTCGGAAAAATAAAAACCTAACAATGATATTAGTCGCCCAGTGCACGACTCATTCCGACATACAGGTCACGGAAGCCGTTTGGTCCTTCATGGGGTAGTCCCACATTCATTGACCCTGCTTATTGGGATGCGAATATTGAAGTGAAAGGAAATACATTGGACAATAATGAACCATTCAACACTTCAACGATAACCAACTTTGCAAACGGAGCTTCCCAATCTGCCAGTCTTTATAGTAACATGAATCTAACATCCGAGCATTCCCAACATCAAAATTTATCATCAATTATTAATGGTTTATACCAAAGTGAAAACATGAACGTCGACTCGCCTACATCTACAAGCAAAGGTGCGATATCCAAGCAAAAGTTCAATGCCAACTACGAAGCTCAGTCTACCGCAGGAAGTGCAAAGAAGTGTTTGAATTATGAACCGACTGAATCCATTTCGTTATCAAACGCATACTCATCATATGAAAATCAATCCCAGATATCCAGTGATGTATTGGAAACAAATTCAGTAGTTGCTCCGACTGTTGATGCGTCGATTTTATCAGATAGAACAAACGGGTTATCAGTAGACTGCTGTGGAGACTGTGCAAACTGAAAAGATTTACCAACTGGATCTTCCTATATCAACAAACAAATCTTTATCAGCAGAAAGATGTCAATTTCCTTAGACATTAAATTAAAAAAATTAAATAAAGTCTATCACGAAGGGGAACTACTGGTTGGTGTGGGGCAAATTAATAGCTCCCCCAAATCTAAACATGAAGGCAAAAGCCTGACTATGGAAGGCGTTGTGAATTTGCAATTAAGCAATAAGAACTTTGGAATTTTCGAAGCATTTTACAATTCAGTAAAACCAATTCAACTTTCCTCCAGGTAAACTGTCATCAGGCTTATCGGAATTTCACTTTGAAATTCCTCTCTCTACGAATAAGGAGCCAAAAATGTTGTATGAAACGTATCATGGTGTATTTGTGATTATAAATTATCAGCTGAAATGTTTAGTTAAAAGAAATTTCCTTGTGAAGACAGTTCACAAGGTTCAACAATTTCGTATACAATACAAACCGGAGAAGGAGGCGGTCGCTAGTACGGAAGTGAATTTTAGTATTAGTCCTGAAACACTACAAAAGACGGCAAAGGAGAGGATATCTATACCGAGATTTTTGATTACTGGAAAGCTGGATAGGACTGAATGCTGTTTAACGAAGCCGTTTACAGGATTTGTGACTGTACAACATCCAGAAGTTGCAATCAAATCAATTGAAATTCAGCTGGTACGTGTTGAGACATGCGGATGTGCCGAAGGATATTCGAGAGATGCGACTGAAATACAAAACATTCAAATAGCTGATGGCAATGTTTGCCCAAAAGTGCAAATACCTATTTTTATGATATTTCCGCGATTATTTACATGTTCAACACTAATAACGAAAAATTTAAAAGTTGAATTCTAAGTCAGTTTAGTGATTGTATTCAAGGACGATTATTTGGTCACGGAAATCTTTCAAATTGTACTGAACAGATTTAATTAAAAGCTGAACTGAAAGGAATCAAACGCAATGCTAAGAGAAAAACTAATTCGAATAATTGCTATAAGCAGACATCATTGGAATTCACTACTAAAGTTATTTTCGTGTAAGACAGCATTTCCATTTAAAATTAGTTTAAGAAAACATTCAACATACTAAACTCGAGTCAAATCAAATAAAGTAAACAAACACCACTGACAGGCCAAACTGTCAGTGAGTTATGTTCAGCTGATTCAGCCCCACTTGGAGTGCTCATCACCAGAGGGGAGCGGAGACCAAGTGGTAGCAGAAAGGAATTACCCCGCTGAAGAGGTGGATAACCGAAGAGCGGAACAATAGCCGTTAGGAGGAGGCTATAAAAGCGCGCGAAGAATGATGTGCCTCCTCTTTTTCCTTTCCTATCGTGTGCAACAAAGCAGCTGAGAAATAGCAACAAGTGCGGAGGTAATTTGAAGTGCAGCGGAAATCATCAGTGTACGACAGCAGAATCAGCAGTTGCGGAAGAAAAGGGAGATTGAGATCGAAGCGAAGGGAGATTAAGATCGAAACGACGAGCAAAGCCCACACGTTGGAGGAAAGATTACAAAGTGCATCAACGGATACAATCATCGAAGGGGCCCCTTGTAGGTACACAGTAGAAGTAAGTTTTCTTGTTGATTTCAGAGTATCAGATGTTAAATTATATTGAATTTACGAATTGGAGTACGAGGTATGTCTCGGTGATTCCTCAAACGGACTATAAACCCGTTGAGTTGTGATACGTACTGTTTTAAAATCAGAACGTATCCCAGCTCGGTGGACAGATCATCAGCCTAAGCATAGTACTGAGCATATTACCTTCGATACATTTGATCAAGATAGTGAGATACTCTAACAGTCTCTAAGCGAAGACCCAAAATGGATTGTAGTGCTTAAGCAAAAACATTCCTAGTTAGTATTGTCAACTGGTAGAATTGAAGGATTGGTAGGGTAGGAGGTGACTGCTAATCTCAAGGCAAACACTGCTGTTGTTGCGCCCTAAATTGCACTGCAAAAAAACTTCCAATATCACCATGCACTGCATAAGTATTCAATCTTACTTTTATTTTGAGCTTCTCTCCTTGGATGGCGGCCATTACACTGTCTGTAGAAATGTTCGATTGCAACTTAAAATGCAGTCATTCATCATCGCCGTGTAACATCTTTTCAATCCAAACCAACTATGAATTAAAATCACATTTTCGAACGCTATACTCGTACATGCAATAATGGACTCAACAATTCAGTTCAACAACATTCTTTGTTTTCTCACTTGCCACTGGTATAATGAATGATCAGCGCATTCATCACGTACTTACAAAATTTCATTTATCTAAATGTTCGCTACTGAACGTCATGACATGGACAGTAATTATTATGCATAAACGTACGTTTGTACGCTCGTTCTATACAACATATGTTAACTTTGGCGAATGCATCTAAAAACTAGAGCGTTTTCCGTTTTATTTCGTCAGAGCAACTATTATGGGAATTCTTGTTTGGACCAAGTTAACTCTCAGTTGTAATGGTCAAAAATTTACTCGTAAAAGCTGAAACTTGCTAACGCCATACGTTTCTATCCCGTAAATGGCCGCAAGTTAAATGGAGAAAATTGTTGAATACAACTTCCTTTTAGGAGTAAGTTATTGGGATAGAATGTTGTGGACAAAGCGATACCAGTGCAATTTAAGTTGTTTGTTTTGGGCATCTTATGTGCTTTTGTTGAGTTGAAATTAGAAGTGAGTATCGTTCATGTGGATTAAAATCTAAACAGATTTTTGAAAGTTTATTATCAAACGGCTCTTATGTTTAATTGCTATAAACACTTCTCAAATTAAATGACCATTGAAATGAAGTATCCCGAGACTAATCCAATTGAATGTACATAAAATTAAATTAGCTTTACTCCATGAATAAATCGTAAATTTATTCATGCTTAATAAAGAAAAAAAAACTCATAAATCTTATTCTACTCGTATCTGCATCTACGCTAGTCCCGGCACTTTTGGTCTTCACTTGCTCACTTACGTACAGATTTCCAGAGGAAGTTTTTTTTAGCAAGGTCTGATTCGCATAGATTGCTTGCTAGTATATACTATGTACTCGTATGAGCGAGCTTAAATGATTCATACCATAGCATATATTTACTTGGGACGCCTAGAGGCGAGATCATGCTAGGACCGTTAAAATATTAAGAAATATCTTGAGTTGAATGTTCGTATAGAAACTCGTATGTGAAGACCAGGATTAGTAGACGTCGAAGTAACTTGTATTGCGTAAAATAAAAGTAATTAGACGAACGTGTAGTGGGCATACAGGTCGAATAGAATGAGATAGATCTCAGACATGGATATGATGAATGATTCGATTTTTTTTCTGAAAATATTAACCATGCGAGAAGTCATTGGCCGAAGGAGTATGGATGAATTTATTTCTGTTTAAATCGACGGTATTGGACGATTTTCAAAATCAAGCTATTATTAAAAGTTTCCTATGTATTTCCCGAAATTGACGTGCATTTTTAATTGTTAAAATAACAAAAAAATTTGAATTAAGATCGATGATATAGAAATAAAATTAATCAAAACATCTTATCATCTTTCATTTCTTAAATATGCAAAGATGACTAAGTCAATGAGAATCTTAAAGATTTTAGCACGAAACGTGTGAAGTTTACTGAAAAAAGACACCAGTTGAGAGGACCTTACAAAGTAAACTTTAACTGTGTACGATGGGTCAAGCAAATATAAACAGAATATTTTTCAATTCGTAAATTCCAAAGCAAAAATCAAATTTTATTAATTTTGCACATTCGATTTTTCTTTAAAAATACAAAACACTTATGTCTTATAAGTGTTTCTTTATCGCAACATCTTAGAATTAAGCTGGTTGCGTCTTGAACCAATCGCGCATGAATTCTCCCACGACGTTTTTATTCTCAAACTGTTGTCCAAATATTCTTTAAATGCTGCAAATAAATCAGGTCCGGGCTATGAGGATGATGAGCAAATTGAATTCAGTGCATTTCCTCCAGTTTCGAGACAGTTAGAGCTGCTGTATGGGGCCTGGCAATGGCAAATCACAGCATCAGTTAAAAACATTGCCATCTGACAGTCAAGTCTTGGCTTTCACTAAGGCTGCTACCCAACTCTTTTGCCACCTGCTACTGGTTTGTTTATTTATTTATTTTGCTAAACAAGACAGTTCCTTATAGCATAAAATTATACAAAAAGAAACCTTGTAAAAAATACATTTTCTTGGTACAGTAATTTTTACGTACAATTATATTGAGGAATGAAAGGATTTCAGGACATTATTTTTATATGATTGAATAATAAAAATATTTACTAAACTTGTTGAATGTCTTACACCATCTGTTTATAGGCTCGTTGTCGGCATAACTTGTGTGATGGCGACCTACGGTAAGCATTGGAGAAAATCTTGTGATTCTTAGAGGTTCATTCAGAGTAATTTTTGAAGTGAAACTTATTTACTGGGGGGTAAAAATTTTCAGATGTAACGAAAAAGCAGAACCGTTTACACTCCGGGCGGACAGCAAAATGACATTTGCGCGACAATCTGTTTTAAGTCGAAGTTTACTCATGCTTCGATGTAAATTTTCGGCTACATTATCCCATTCCGCCCGAACCCTTATTGGGAATAGTAAAAGCAGTTTGTTGGGAAACTGACAGTGGTGGCAGATGGTGGCCATGCGATGGATTGTGATGAGAAGAACATCCATGAGGATCGAGTAGGTATTCACTTCGTTGGTAGGTGCTAGAACTGATTCCGCCAATGTGAAATGAATGCGATTGGCGATAGTGGGTTGTTGTGGGTGCATGCACAATAGTTGAATATATGGTGGCTCAGCGGTACCCGTGCTTGCTTCTAGCACCGATGCCGCCGATGTGGAATATGTTGAGGTGGCGACGACGGATGGCTGTTGCTGGATATTTAAGGATCATGCGCAAATGTATGGTGGTACGGCGATAGCCGTGCTTGATCCTAGCATCAATGCCGCCGATGCGCATGTGGCAACGACGGATGGTCATTGCCGGGTATTTGGGGATCATGGGCGCATGTCTGGTGGTTCGGCGGTAGCCATGCTTGGTCCTAGCACCAATACCGTTGATGTGCAAGATATTGAAGTGGCGATGACGGATGATCATTGCTGGGTATTTGGGGATAATAGGTGAATAAAATTCGAGCACCGATACCGCCGATGAGCAATATGTTGAAGTGGCGACGACGGATGGTCGTTGCTGGTTATTTGGGGATCATGGGCGAATGCATGGTAGTACGATGGTAGCCGTGCTTGGTCCTAGCGCCAATGCTGCGGATGTGCATGTGGCGACGACGGATGAACATTGCTGGCGACTCGGGGATCATAGGTGGTTACATGGCGGTGCGGTATTAACCGTGCTTAGTCCTAGCACCGATTCCGCCGATGTGCAATATATTGAAGTGGCGACGGAAGGTGGTCATTGCTGGGTGTTTGGGGATCATGGGCAAATACATGGTGGTTTGGCAGTAGCCATGCTTGGTCCAAGCGCCGATGTACAATATATAATGTATTGAAGGGGCGACAATATTTTCAAGTTAATGAAACAAGAGATATGTTCACGGAAAATAGTTAGATGTATGGAAAATAGTTAGATATATGGGAAACCAGCAGATGTGAGAAGTTTGTTGCCTAGAATGCTATCTATAGAGCTGAATAAAGTTTTGATAGGATTCATTATAATGAGTTGAGAAAAGATTAAATATAATAATAACAGGGATAGAATTTATGATATGATGTCAAGATAGAATGATATAGAATTATCTAAGAACACAAAATATCTCACAGCTGTTATATTGAAAGAATGATGATATTTCCGACTTAATTATCGCATTTCGCCCGAGCTCTTATTGGAAATAGTTAGGTAGTTTGTTGGGTTGGTTGGTGGTTTTCTAGTATGTATGTTATGTTTGGTGGCGATGGATGATGGTTAAGCGACAGATTTTGATGAGAAAAGAATAAATAAGGGTCGGGTAGGAGTTCACTTTGTTGGTAGTTGCTCGAACTAATTCCGCCAATTCGCAATGAATGCTATTGGTGAATAGGGGGCCATTGTCAGTTAATGAACATTAGTTCTTTGTCATAACACCGATGCCGCCATGTACAATGTGTTAAAGTGGTGATGACGGATGGCTATGAGTGATTGTTTTGGGGGCCACGGGCGAATGGATGATGGTACAGTGGTACCCATGCTTTCAATATCTTAAAATTGCGACGACGAATGGTCGTTGGTGGGAATTTGGCGAATGTATGGTGGTTCCGCGGTAGACGTCTGTGGCCTTAACACTGATGCTTTCGGTGTGCAGTGCATAAAAGTGGCGACAACGGGCGGTTGATGGTTAACCATGAGTGAATGCATGATTATTCGGTGGTAGCCGTGCTTGCTCCTAGCACTGATGCTGCTTATGTGCAATGTATTAAAATTGTGACAACGGATGATAGTTCATGGATTATTAGAGATTTTGAGCAAAAACGTGATAGTTTGGCGGGAACGTTCCTTGGTCCTAGCATCGATCTCATCAATATGCAATGTATTGAAGTTGTGACGACAAATGTTCGTTGCTAGATTTTTGATGATGGATGGTGTTTGGTGCGTATTTTGGGATCATGGGTTAACGAGTGGTGTTTCCGACGCTGCTGATGTGTAATTTTGAAGTGGCATTGGTGGATATTTGGGGATCATGGGTGAATGCATGGTGGTTCCGCGGTAGCCGTTCTTGCTCCTGGTATCGATACCACTCATGTGCAATGTAGCGATGATGGTTTGTGGGTCGTTGGGGATCATGGGCGAATACATGATGGCTTGGCGGTAGTCATTCTTTGTATTAGCACTGATGCCACCAATGTGGAATATATTGAAGTGGCGACGACGAATGCTTTTTGGCGGGTTGTTGATAAATATGAATGAATACATTATGGTTCGGTGGCAGCTGTCCTTGGTCCTAGCAACGATGCTGTCGATGTACAATGTATGGAAATGGCGACGACGGATGATGAGTTACGAGGCATTGGGGATCATGGGGGGATGCATGGTGGTTTGGCGGTCGCCATGCTTACTGATAACTTCAATACCACCGGTGCACAGTGCATAAAAGTGGCGAAAACGGATCATGGTTGGTTGGTCGTTGGTGATTATGGAAAATTCATCGTGGTTCTGAGATTGAAGTGGCAATGGCGGATGAGAGCTTGCGGATGTTTGATGATCATAAGCGAATGTATGATGGTCCGATGGTAGGCGTCCTTGGTGTTCATACTGATTCCAGCGATATGCAATCAATTTAAGTGGTGAAGACAGATGATATTTCGTGGGTGATTGATGATTAGAGGTGAAAGTTATTGTATTTGCTTACGACCTGAAAATATTCAAAGGTAGCGGAACCGTTGCTCATTCACGAACACTAGTTAGGTATATTGTGGGGAAAGTGGTAGTGATGGAGAGGCCCTTGCATAAGATGTCGTATAAGATAATATAAATAGAATTGACGAGATGATAATAACTTCATTTTTCAGATCGAATTGATTTTATGAGCATATTATATTAATATTTAGTAAATTGATAACTACACAGTGATTTAGGTAGGATTAGCAGTATCATACTAAGTCGTATTTGACCAAACACAAGCCAATCATCATTGTGAAAGAGCTTTATTGGTATTCTTTATATACATAAAAGCAAGACGTTTCACTTTTGTCGGGCGTGTACTCTACACGCATTTTATTTTTTTTTTTTATATAATCAACTTTAATATTGTCTCTGAGGACATCGAATCGAATCGAGAATGATGATGTCTGCATGTCTAGACATGCAGACTTCATCATTCTCCTAGAATCTAGTGATGCCATATTTAGCACATGGATAGCGTCGTGAAGGATCTGAGGGCAACAAGAAACAAGTTGGGTAGACAGAGCTACGCTCATGTCAGAAGGGTTTTGTACTCAACTTACAAAATGCAGTAACCAGCAACGAATAAAATAAAGAAACATGTCAAAGACGATTTTATTGGAGAAAATGTGAAATTCGAGTATCATACTATTATTAACAAAGTTGAACGAATTTTGACTTGTGAGGTTTTTGTTATTATTATACTCATAAATATCTCCCTTGATAATTTTTTCTGATTTTTTAGATCACAGGTGTCCATTCGCGAGGGAGGAAAAACATTTTTCATGTATTTCCACCCCCACCTTGTGCACTCACTGAATAAAAAACTATCAGTTTAACAACTTTTTGAAAAGCTCTCATAAATCGGCTACCTTTGATAAATTTTTTTTTTTCAGGGGCAACTCCTGCACTGTAATCATCGATTCATGGCCAATTTTTTCGAATCCTAGAATGGTTACAAAGCCCTTTTGCTAGGAGCTCTTTCCTGCCTCCTCCACTCGTTTCGCCTTTGAGTATCAATTGCAGGCACTCATCTTCAGTCATTCATTAAATTGAATCAAGTGTTCAAAGCATGCACCTTAAACGTTGAAGTTGGGGAAAAATAACTCAAAATTATTCAATCTTCGCATTTAAAACAGCCACTATTTTCTTTTACGATTACTTATACAACTAGCTGAACCAATTCTCGAAGATATTGATGATGCCTATCATTCCTGAAATTTTCATGCGATTCCTAGCAAAGCTGTAGTGTCTAAGTCGGTAAAAAGCGCATATGGTTCCATAGCCATATGTTTCCATAGTAATACAGCGCATATTGTTCCATAGTAAAACAGGAAAATTCAAATAGCTATAACTCCATTAAATACTTTTTAATCTTTATGAAACAGGACAGGTAAATCCTATGAGCAGTCATCTTTGTGGTGAATTTTATTGAATTTAAGGGTACCCTTAAGATTTTATTCAAGAAAACATAAGATCGATAAATCATACTATTACTAACAAAGTTGAGTGAACTTTGACTTCTCATGTATTTGTTGTTGTTGTACTCATAAAGGTCTATATTCATGATATTTTTCAGATTTGTGGAATGGAAGGTGTCCAATCGCGAGGGGGGTACGCGAAAGGTTCGTACATTTCCCCTTTCCCTGCTCCCCTTGATACCGATAAGGCAATTTTAAAACTTGTTTTGAAAAGATCCCATTGAGACCTTTCCAATGACACCATACTCGACTACCAATGGTGAAAAATTTTTTTTTGAGGGGTCACCTCCCTATAAGGCGAGACCCCTTTGAAAATTTTTTTCACCCTTGAACTTTCGAGCAGTCACCACTTCTGACCTTTTCACAAAGTTTCATGGCAGTAGCTTTCATAGTATCGGAGAAAAAGTGCTGTGACATACAGACGAACGGACGGACGGACAGACGGACACAGGTCGTGATTGCAATAGGATTTTGTATTTTAGTAGAAAACCCTAAAAATTGTTTCTAGACCGATTCTAACCTGTCAGCGTAAATATCAAAAACAGGGCTCCAAATCAGGCTGGCATATTCAAGAATAGGGCGTACTAATGAGACATATAGTGATTTAGTAACCCAAATATTCTTGAACTCTTTAGTTCTTCGTTTGATGAATCCTAGCATCTTATTAGCTCTGGATATAACTCCATCATACTAAGGTTTAAAATGAAGCTTTTAGTCCAGAACGATACCAAGGTCCACAATGCTGTCGACTCTATTAAGTGTTGTGTTGTTGGTGTTATAGTCAAACAGAAAAAGGCTCCGTTTTCTTGAAAAACTTATCACCTGGTATTTTTCCATGTTTAGAGAAGAGATGGTTGTTGTAACACAATTCAGAGAGAGTGTTTAGCTTGTACTGGAGAAACATCATATCGGATAGAGATGATATGACGTGGTGAACTTTAAAATCATCTGCATTAAAAAGATGAGGTACATAATGTAAAACTGCTGAGAGATCAGATATGCAGATATTAAACAAAAGAGGCCCATGATGACTTCCTTGAAGAACCCCAGAGAGGACCTGAATTTGTTTCGATAATCGTCCTTGAAATTTGACAACTTGAGCGTGGTCTTTAAGGTAAGAAATGGATCCAACTTAGTAAACGGCCAGCAATTCCAAAATGACGGCACTTGCCAATCAAAACTTCACGATTTACACGAGCAAATGCTTTGCTAAAATTGATATATATATATTGCATCAAGCTGGAGACCTTTTTCCATCTCACACAGAATATTTGATGTCATGATGAGAGATTGGTGGTAGCAGATCTATTTTTTCTGAACCCATGCTGCTCTTCATTTAGCCGCGGTTCTATAATAGGGGAAATCTTGTTGCAAAGTATTTGTTCAAAAAGCTTTGGAATGGATGATAATATGGTAATACCTCTATAATTTCGAATATATCGTTTATCATTCATCTTATGGATTGGTATTAAGTAAGAAGATTTTCAGTTAGAAGGAAAGATGCCACTAGAGAGTGATTTGTTGAAAATAATGGAAAATGGCCTGGATAATTGTTCTTTGCACTGGATTAGAAAACTAGAAGGAATAAGATCGGGACCAATCGCCAATCGCATGAGCAATTTCTTCCTCAGAAATTGAAAATTCGTTAATCAATGTCGTTGGAGCCATTTCCGAAGCGGGATTTAATGGGCTCGCAGGATTACAATAAACTTCTTGAAAGTAATTTGCAAAAAACTCGCAGATTGCTCTGGGGAACAAGAAACTGAATCCTTGAAAACATAGATGAAGGGTAGCCTTGAGTCTTACGCTTGATATTTACAAAATCAAAGAACTTTTTTGGGTCTTTAATAATATTTTCACCAATCAAATAAACATATATTTCATATGCTTCTCGAGATTTAGTTTAAATTTCATTGGGAAGTTCATTATATTTTGATTTAATATCATTACTGACATCTTCCTTGCTTTTGATAACTTTATAATATTTGTTCCTTTGATTTCGTAAATATCTAAGATCACTATTTAACCCAGGTTCAGACAATTTATCTCTTTTCTTTCTATACGTACTTTTCGACGGCATCAAGATTTATTTGATAAAAACAGGATAACGCTTCTTCTAAATGTAACGTCAAAAATATACCAGTTCCATCAACACCGAAAAAATGTTTATCGATACTTTCATAATCAGCATTGCAAATGTCGTGTACAATTGATTTATTATATGAAATAGGGTTAGAAACGTCAGGAGTGAAAATCTGAATATTAAGTGCAGAGTGGTGAAAGCTGGTACAAAAAAGGTTCTCTTTGTCATCAGTTTGATTAACCACAACATTGTCATATGCGTTAGTAAAAATGAGGTCTACCCAATTTCCATTTTGGTTGGGCGTCGGAGCGATTTGCTGCAAATCGTTTTCATAAAGAGTGCTCACTAAATAAAAATCTTGACTGTCAAGAAGATTGATTGGGAGAAGACGATTATTGACTACGAATTTCAGATTCGGTCGATTAAAGTTGCCAGTGATAATTATTATATCATCTTCTTTAAATATAGTTAGAGAAGAAATGGTTTCGATAACTTCGTTGAAGACGATTTCGGAAAAATTTGGAGGGCCAAGATAGAGGCTAACCTTATTTGTAGATATATGAACCACTCTATACTGTGATAATGTATATGAGGTGGTGCTTATGAGCTCACTTGATAGGGAGTTGTAAACTGCAACTTGCACACTACCTCCTTTTGATTTTCCAGTGATGCGAAAGCCTTGATCCTCTCTAAAGATGGCCCAATCACTGTCTAGAATCTCTTTATTTCTATGTGCATCATTTAGCCAAGTTTCTGACTGAGATAAAATTTTAAAATGGCAAGGTTTCACATCAAGTAATAATTGGCTTAATTTGGATTGGATACCACTGCAATTGTGGTAAAGTAATTTGAGGCTTTGCTAAAAAGACTTCTTATTGGGGACGAAAAAATTTGTTGTGTGAGATGTAGTTCAACCTTACATGCGACACAAATGTTTCAAGATCTTTTTTCGCTTAATCTGCCGTGACTCCAAGCTCCTCATGGAAGCAAAAATACATACCTCGAAGCGAATCGAAATCCATAGGGAGACCTTCTCTTTGTATTATGACCTTGAGACTGGTGTTTGTTTTTTCATCAATACATGTTGCATCGGGAGCCTTATGCATGTATGCCAAAAAGAGCCGTACACATTTGTAGATTTTGTGGTCTCTGAATCTTGACAATAGATACTTTTTTTTCTAAATCAACCACAGAGTTGATCGTGGCCTTTATAGATGTTGGGCAAAGCGGATCTAAAACGGATTTATTGCTATCTTTGGGAACAGAAGACTGTGGAAGGTGTATTGAACCAAAAGAAGACGGTACTTGAACCTCGCCACGGATGAAATTTTTATATTTAGATTGTGGTTGAGAGGATTTTGCCGCCATGGCAAGAGTTTCAATCGATTTGGAGAAATCTTGGCCATCGTTCGACTCTAAGTTAACTTTTTTTTGTGACACGCTACTATTATTAGAGACGTCTTGTGTTGCCAATGCTACTTTAGTTGCAATAACAGCAGAACCTTGCAATGAGTTAGGTGTTGCGGAAAATTCAGAAATAATCATGGGTAAAGTTTGGTTGGTACAATTAATAACATTAGTAGATGTACATACTTTTTGGTATTTAAAGCTCAAATCAGATGATGTTGATGAACACATTCAGTAGGTTGCAAGAAGACTCGGACGACAGCGTACCACTCTGCAGCTAATGGAATGATTGAGTGGTGGCATCGATCTCTGAAGGCTGCCATCATGTGCTACAATAACTAAGAATGGCCGTAAATTCTTCCAACCTTGGTACTCGGCCTTCGCACAAGCGTGAAGGAGGATTTAGATGCAACTTTTGCAGAGTTGGTATACGGCATGTCGCTGCAAATTCCCGGAAAATTTTTCTTTAATGAAGATATGCCGCCGGAGCCAAAACTATTTGTTGAAAAATTTCGCGAGCATATAAAGCTAGTCCGCGCAACGCCAGTTACACTTCACAATAAGCGGAAAGTATTCATCCACAAAGACCTCTAAACTTGCTCGTATGTTTTCGTTCGTATCGACAAAGTGAAGACGACGAAGGACCATTTAAAATTTTGCAAGGAATTTCCGACAATGTTTTTAGCCTCGATATCTATGGGAAAGCAACGAATGACAATATAGACGAACTGAAACCAGCACACTTCGAACTTTCGTCTGAATTCGCTGATAACTCCGAGTTAATTCCACAATTACAACCAAGCGTTGTTTCGAGGGCGTATCTAGGACCATAATTTAAAGGCAGTTGTTACGAAGAAAGTTCAATCTGCTATTTGAAAAATGTTAATGTAGTTTTAAAATAACCTTCCGACAAAACTACTTAGAAGGGAGCAGTGTAGCAACCTGACAGCTGACCAATCGATATTTGAATGTAGCCGCGATATGGATCATCAACCAAGAAGAGTTTTTGATTTATCTTTGCGTCACTCAATCTACAACTCTAGCCGCCATCGTGTACGCACACATTTTTGTTACTTCGGAATACGTCCTTTTACCGTATAATTAATCTTGTGCATTTTAATTTATACGAACACACAGTAAACCCTTACAGTGGTGGATCCTTATGCTGTAGGTAGTACTGCTGGCAAATTTTGTTGAATGACGACCTATTTCATAGACGCATCACTTTCTTCCGATTCACAACTTCTATTTTTGATCAAAATGTCAGGAGGTCATCTGGTATACGAGTACACTTCAACCTAGAGTAGTTTGTTTGTGATAATCGCTTGATAGCTCCCACAACTTATTCTAATTTGCCATTCTTTTGAGCCCTACATTGAATTCTTTATGCCAAACAAAGAAATACGTCTATAAAGCTGCCACACATTCAGTTACCGAAACTCGACGGTATTTCACAATTTTTTCAGTCATTTAATGCAAACTAGGACCATCGCAAAAATGCTTGTATCTAAAAACTAATCTTTTGGAAAAAACAGAAACTCCGATTAATGTGACAAGAACTTTAATTCTGCTTGGAAACTAGTTAAAGACTGCTACAAAAATAAGTGTCAGTAAGTGAGCTCTACCATTGACAAGCTAATCTCACAGCTAACAATCACTGTCGAAATTAGTAGTGGTTTCAAAACTCGTCACAATGTGAATCAAGAGCGCATCAGAATACTGATCTTCTAGCAATCAAAAAAGCATGACAACGCATTTGAAAGATATCTGAATACGTAGAGAGAATTATTGACAATAGATCAGTTTTTGCTCTTATGATATACTACACTTGTCTATAAACTCAATTCAAACTTGTCCAGCATCAATAACATCCTACTCCACTGATCATTATGAAGTTGAATCCCTTATTAACTTGCTCGATCCGAATGTTAGTGCTCGTCCCGATGGATTGCCAAATATATTTGTAAAATCACTTTGTCCCACATTGTGTTTTCCTCTATCCCTTATATTCGATCTCAGCCTTAGTACTAGCACCTTTTCTACATTCTGGAAGCTAAGTCAATCTTATTAATGGTGAAGAAGCTCGAAGCAAGAAACGCACGAATAGTTTCACTACGCTCTACACTCAAAGCAGAAGGCAACAACAAAGAGCAGCGGTCATACATTCGGATCTAACAGAAGGCTTAAACAGATTACTTAAGCTACTTAACATCCAGCTGATTTCAAGCAACGCCCAGTAGACTAGGTTCATAAATGCAAAGGACAGTAAGAAAAAAGAGGAGAAGGCTGGTATCTACAAAACCAAATGCAAGCACTGTGATAAAGCATGCATTGGAGAAACAAGACGAACGGTCAAAATAAGATTCGGGGAGCACACAAAGGAGGCACAATTGGTGATGAGGCGAGGAAATATGAGTAACGTTAGATCTTCAGTAGCTAAACATATTTGCGAAGGACATCAAATTGAATGGGACAATCTCACGGTATTGAAGGAAGTAAGGAACATACGAAAACTTGACGTGGGAAAATACACACAGTATAAATCCCAGATAATTTTAATGTCTACGAATAATAGCGCATGTAAGATGTGCAACGAATCACACCACCTTCATAACTGCAACCTTTTCACAAATATGCATATCATTGGAAAAAGGAGCAAATGGCTACTATGTTTCCACTGCCTAATTAGTGGGTATTCAGTTAAAGCGTGCACGTACGTCGCAAGTGTACTGGATACAGAAAATGACACCACACATTGTTAGATTAAGAGCAGAACACTAGAAGGTGTTTACAATGAAAATAAGAAGGCAGGTCAGTTGGGGAAAAAACCCTAGAAAGCAAACTCAGTGATATTGCTAAAGCAAGCCTAGCAAGGAAGGCATAAATGGCACTTAAACCAATGAACAAAAACCCACCTTAAGTTTTACTTGGTACAGCAGCCATTACAAAGAATAATGCTTACAGGGAGCTGATAAGAGCTCAAACATTGTTTTATTCAGGCTCTCAGTTTCATTCCATTGCCAAGAAACTCAATAAATCTGAGGAATCAACAACACAACGCAACATTCTTCCAGACAAGCCTATTTGCATTCAAATTCAATAAAATTTAACTGTGCAACAAAAAGAGAGACATTTTTTATCAAGGAGATAACATTTGGCGATAAAACGTTAAAAATGTGAAACAATTAATTGGCCAATTCCGTCAAATATTTCACTACAAGATTCGCAATTTTTTTTTTTTTTTTGTTGTGGTTGGGGAGTGAATGCCATTTGCACACGGAGTATGGAGCACCTACTCGTATTCTCTTGTACGACTGGATTACACACTAAACGTCTCCCTTGTCAATCGAAGAACCTAGCCTGGAACCATTTAATATATTAATTCGAGCCAGGTTTCATTTCACAACGCCGTGAGGCACTTTGAAGCTGGGGGATCCCTTCTCTAGCGGGAGGGGGTCGGAAAGTAATTGTCAGCAAAGTGATTGCCTAGCCTCAGCGTCCCCGGCTGCTGCAAGTCCCGTTTATCTTTAAGGATTGCCCTAACATAATGTGCCACCTGGTTCCATTTTTCAACGGACCCAAGCATCATCGTGACTATGCTATCCAGGGAATACTCTTCCGTCTCGCTGTAGAGGTCCCATCGCAGTCCATCCTATTTTTAGGATGCTAAAAATATAGAGTTGGCATCGTTGTCCACCTTTGGGTGAAATCAACAGTCAGGGGACTGCAACCTGTCAATCTTGTAGAAATAAGACTGAAAATACCCATGCCTACTCAAAGCTGGATCAGATAGAAGTCAGTCTCATCATGCCTTCAATGCATCTACGATATCAAATTCGAAATGAGCCACGAAGTTGGGCTTCTCTTCGTGCAATTCATCAAAGACTACTGCCATTTGTTGAGTATCTCTCCTTGCGGGCCAGTGTCCCCTTCTCATCTTTGCTTCAACGCAAGTGCTGCTCTCTTTAGCAAGATGGCAACAAGTATGACGCCTCCAATGGTTCTCACCACCTAATTAGATACTAACGGATATGAAGATGCAATCCTCAGTGCTCTTCTTTCTTGTATCTGACCCAAGTGTATTCAAAACAGCTCCTTACTGAGAGCGTCACCCCATATTTCTGCTCCATACAGTAGCACTGACCTTGCGGCACTCATCAAGGGGCATCTTCTTGATGGGTTTGATTCCTCTAAGTTGGCCATAAGTCCACTCAGAGACGATACGTCCAAAGCACTCCGTTCAGTCGTTGCCCTGATTCACTCAGAGAAACTCATCTTCGTGTCGATCAGTAATATAAGGTACTTCATGGCTATCTCGATGAGTATGCCTCCAATACTGATCATCTTTATTCTAAGGGGAAATTTCTTTTTTGTCAAGATGACAACTTCGGTTTTCTTCAGTGCTACACTGAACCCGCGAGCAGACATTCAGTCTCTCACTCGGTGCATTAGCATACTTAGCCTAAGTTGCACTTATTCAACGGTGTTTCTGTGAGTCTTCCCTTCACGAGTTTTCCATGCACTTTCCCAGCCATGCCTAGCATACATAACAGGCGGTGTGCAGACGGCGATCCAAAATTTTCCTTTCCCTTGCTGATCAGAATGAGCCTCGTCACCTTACATTGTACTGGGAAACCCCATTCCCGTAGGCAAGCGTTGAATGTGCTGAGCGGCAAGTCAGGGCAATGGTGATAGACAAGCTGCAATACCTCAGAAAGAGCATCATCGGGTCCTGGAACCTTCCCTTTTTTCAATTATATGAGTGCCTCTTCCAGTTCCGGCTGCGTAAAAAGTGGGCACTCAATTGCTGCTTCACTGTGGACAACATCAACATGGATGGGATGGGCGGAGAAAAGTCCCCACACTATCTTGTCCATCTTTTCCACTTCATATATGCAAGGCGTCCGTAGGACACCAAGCTTCCATATAACTAGCTTGAAAACAAGTCCCCACGGATCCTTGTTCACATTGTTCACTAGATCTTGCCAGCAACGAGCCTTGCTATTGTTAATCAATTTGCTTAGACATTTCCTGGCCGGCTTTGTGCTGGAACTCGATTGGATGTTTCGTCACAATTTCGTGCCCATTGACACTCCTTTCGCTTTTTAACACTTTCAGTCAACCACCATTACACGGGGGACTCACCGTACTGCGGTTTCCAACGGGGCATAGAAACGCTGTAAGTAGTCGTGATAATGCTCGTAGTTGAGTTCATTGCATTTTGAGCTGCCAGTTCCTCTGTCTTCTGTGAATCCTCCTACAGCGAAGCATGTCCCGTGAGTATCAACCAATTAGAGAACGTCAAGGGCACGGACGTCAAGAGACAACATCATGGAACTCAACCAGAATGTACTGATGGTCACTGGCTGGGTAGTCATCTAATACTCTCCAATTGTATACCCTCCGTGCTAAGGACTCCTTGCCACCTTCCATCATACCGGGAAAATTCCGCCCCAAAGGCAAACGTTTAATATGCTGAGTAGTGAGTCAGAATGGTGATAGATAAGCCACAACACCTCAGCTGGAACACCAATTGTGCCTGGAGCCTTCCTTGCTTTCAATGATAGGAATGTCTCTTCCAGTTCTGACTATGTGAGAAGTGGGTAGCCGATTGCTGTTTCGCCGTGGGCAGCGGCAACATTGATGATGAAAAAGAGTGACCGCACTACCTCATCCATCTTTTCCGCTTGACGTGTGCAAGGCGTCCGTAGGGCAGAAAGCTTCCGTATAACGAGCTTGTAGCCAAGGCCCCACCGATCCATATTCACATTGTCCACTAGATCTTGCCAGAAGTGAGCCTTTCTGTTGGTAATCGGTTTACGAAATAATTTCATGGCCAACTTATATGCTGCAACGCGATTGCATGCCTCGTCACCTTACCCTCACACTGAAGCTTGTGATATTCCATTTACTTTCCAGCAACTTCAGTCGACCACCAATACACTGGGGGTTTTTAAAAGAACATAGAAGTGCTGTAATGATTAGACTTATCAATTCAATTTCAGTCAATTATTTTGTTGATTTAATATTCATAAACCAGTTCTTTCTTCTTGCAAAGCCGTCGGATCTTGCCTTGTTGCGTGAGCAGACGCGTTTCGATTCCTTTGAATCGTCTTCAGTAAAAGTGATTAGGGTGTTTTTTGAATGATTGCTCTAGATTCCTAGCAATTCAGTGTTGTAAACGATTCTAGATCTAGAATCTTTGTCAAACTCCTCGATCTTAGGTACGACCCAATAATTAAAACAACATTAAGACATAAACGCTTATCCAATAATTCCGAAGAAAGCAAAGCAGAATTATCTTTCATTTTGGACAAAATTAAATTTGTTATCTTGACGTTAGACTTGTGGTCGTCAAGGGCCGATGGAAATTTTGGCGCCCGTGTAGCGGTTTTGTCTACAGAATTTGGTAGAAGCTCTACTGCTGAAGACATCACAAACGGAATGAATGAAATAACGACCATTTGGTGCATCAAAAATGAGATAACTCACATTGTTACTGATAATACCTCTTCAATGATCAAAGTTTGCAGTTTATTAAAAATACATCATCCCTGTTTTGCTTACACGTTGAACCTTGTAGTGTAAAGTTGAATCAATCATCCTGACACAAAACCAGTGCTGACCAAGTGCAAGGAATTGGTGATTCTTTTTAAATCTGTAACTAAATTTCAAATCATAGGCAGAATCGCAACTAAGAAATGAGCAGCCTCCCAAATTAATTCAGGAAGTTCCTACATGGTGAAATAGTTCACTGCACATCATCAAAAGAATAATCACGGTTAATAAAACTTTAACTCTAGTGCTATCAGAATTGCCAAAAGTTTCTATCGGGCTGGCTCTCGAGGATACTTTGTACAATAATAAATGATATAATGTTAATCTTGAATCCATTAGATGAGGTAACAAATAAAATATCTGTAAACTATGCAACAATGTCGCTAATAATACCAATAGTTTTCGAGATTTATAATAACATTACTGCCCTAAAATATTGGAAGAGAATGCGCTTCTAAAAATAATTCGATCAAAAATGGAAAAAAAGAATTATTCTTTATACAGAAAGAACACTACCTAAACTGACAACTATTAGTATTAAGACCCTTGCTCATTGCTTAAAAAAGCTGTCAAACTTATTCAAAATGAAATTTCTTTTAACTGTTGAGTTGTATATAATAAAAATGTAAAAATAGATGAAGCATCAGGATGAACAGAACTAATGCCTATAGTAGTATGATCACAACCACTATTGGCTTCATGAAAGAGGGCATAAACATAAAGAACATACCCAGAACAGGAACGGCGGACAATATTATAGCATTGAAGCAACCAACATCTAGAGTAAGCCACTACGACTGATACTGACCCATTATTATTTTGAAAGGTATGTATGCGAGTTCTAGAGGCAAAAACCTTAAAATATTTAAATCATCTTTTTATTTTTAATTGGCTAGTGTAGAATTTCAGGCTTTGCAAAAACCTGCCAAGAAATTTCTTACCTATCTAGCAACATCCGTACCTTCCGAAAGAATATTCAACAAGGCAGGGCAAATAATTTCAGTTCATCGTTTAAGAATTAAACCGAAACTGTAATATGCTGACTTTTGTTGATCAAAATTGTCAGCTATTGTGAAGAGAAATATTGTAGTAAAAATGCTGTTTGTTTTTACATTCATCATTCAAATTATGTTTTTTTACGCAGTTCAAGATTTTTAAGAACTATCGATAGTCATCGATAGTGACATAACAAACTATCGATGATGCACACTATCGATGATTCTCCACAAATGGCTACCAGTACTTCTCCATTCTAGGAAAGTATTCTACAGTAAAGACAAAGCAAAGCATCAAATTTCACCACAATTAACGAATAAGCCGAAGGTCCCAGGTTCAAATCTCGTTGGTGAACAACGTGATTTAGTTCAGGGGATTTTCCGGACAGATTACGAGTGTTCACTTAGTGGTGATATGTACTGATTTAATCAGATCATATCATAGCTGAGCAGACACACGGGAGCATGGTACTAACCAAACCAACTTCCTAAAAAATCAATACGGTCATAAAAATGAGATACTCTAACTATCTCTAAGCGAAGGCCCGAGAGGGGCTGTAGTGCTTAAAAGAAGAAGAAGAAGTAAGGTTTTTATACACGTGTAATGCCATAAAATACCTTTTCCTGTGAAAACAATTCGTTCAATAATATTTCATTGCTTTCCAAATATTTCACCAAATCATTTTATTTCTCTTTTACTGATCAAACAAATATGGATGCAAGAGACGATGAATCTTCGTGCTAAGATATATTAGAGTATCTAATTTCGTGCTCCCCAACGGCACTCTAGGGGGTGATAAAGTAATTCTCGCGTATTCTTTTGCAATATATCTGATTTTTTAATGAATCAGTACATATCGTTAACAATGCTTAAAAAGAATTACGTAGAACAAAACTTATTGCCAAGAACGTGATTCGAACTAATAAGCCCCAGCTTAAGTAGCAAGTGCTATAAGAATTTGTAAGGTAAAAGCAATATTTCAAACAACATTTTTGCTCAAATCACCGAGATGAACATAGGCACATATCTTAAAAGTCGAATAGCTTTCCTTTTTTATTTTCATTATTTATTTCCCTTCACTGTGAGACGAGTTTCTGAGAAGTTCAAACAATCTACTGAATCTTTTATATCAAGAACTATCATTGGCTTCTGTATTATTACTATTACTGTTTTCTAATTTCCTTACAAAATAGATGACCATCCAAATGTTTAGAGAGTACTTGAGTTTACCCAGAGTTAAAATATTTTAGAAAGAATTATGTGTGAATATTACTTAGAAAAACAAAAATCGAACTTTTACATGAATCTCCGAAAGTTTGGCTGAAATCAGGTCATGTTTAAGAGCCAACTACTCAAATGTTTATCATACATTTGTAACTCTTAAAAAAAATTGTAGGTAAATTTCATTATTTCTGTCATTGAAAATATACTGTAAATATTTGTAAAAAAAAAATTATTCAAACATAACAGCGCTGTCGATTGCAAGTTCAACGTCAAAAAAGTCTTCCGGATAAATATTCAAATTTTACAATCACTTCATTTATACATTTCATGAACAAAATTATTTGAAATCCACTTACCTTTTTGGGTATGGCATCCTGCGGTATTTAAAGAAATTTTCCACGTCTCGAAGGCTCATACTAAAACTCCTCTTTTTGGTATTAGACATCCCTTCCGTTTTGTTTTAACGATTTCGTTATTAATCCAAATTCAAATGAAAGTCACACACTTAGCACTTTTCACTTTTTGCCGGGACACGAATATTTTTAACGTAATACAATAATCGTATTAAATTAGTTTTTCGAATTTCCAAAAGCAAATTCAAGTTTTGTTCGGTGGCAGTTCAGATTGATATATCCTCAAGCACAAAATATCCTTTCGTTTAACCAGCAACAAGAAAAAACATAAAAAATAATCACAAATTTGGGAGTACAAAAAATATTCACTAAAAAATAGAGCTAACAGCACAAATGACTATTAGGTAGATGTAAAGTGAAATGGTAACGTCCAAAACGGTTGACTATCGCGAATCAACTGAAATCTCTAGTTTACATTTGACCGCGATTTAGTCTTGTGGCTCGTCCAAGACTTTGACTCTGCAAACTCAACATTCGAACAAGATTAACACCATCAAAGCCAATACCGGCAGCATTAAAAGTCTGCAGCGAGCCAAGCATGTAAGAAAGCTTGCTAGCAACTGCACATCTACCTTTGCTAACAGCTTACCACCGCCATTACCATCATCATCAACATCACCATCATCTTCATCAACCTCGTCGTCGTCATTGTGATCGTCAGCTCTTTAACAAAATATGTAGCAACATACATAGAAAATCATTCGTATTTACCTGGCACTATCTTTTGTACTACGTGCACTCACCTGAACTACCTTTCCATCTTTCTTTCTTTGCTTTCCTTCTTGCTGCTGTCGGAATCGATGGATGCTGCTGAATTTAAGATGCTTGGCGAACTTCTTGAAGCACGCAGACTGCCACTCTGCTCAGCTACGCACTGATCTGATCAATGGTGCACTGATCTTGTGTGCTACTAATATCTGGAGCTTTTAACCCAGCTGTTTTTCATTTGTTTAAAATTGAGAATTTATCTGAGAATTTACCTGTATGGTAAGACAATGAAAATCGGGTTAGCTGGTTAAAGAATAATTACCAAGAATTCATCAATGTAACTTCAAAAATATGCATCAATAATTAGTTGTTTAATCGAACAATAATAAAGGTTTGGTTCTTTTAATTAAGAATGCCGTCAATTACATCTATCTGCTTCTTTAAAAACCATCTAGATCATCGTTCCTATTTAAAATAAACCATTTTGTAATAAATATCTTTTTGAGTCTTTCATCTTAGGATTTAGCTACACAATATTGGTGTTTTGCATGAGCAAAAGCCCATACTACAAGTAAACCTGCATTCTTCTAAGTAGTTGCACACGAGAGACAGTGCAGGTGTCAGATTTGTCAGGGTACCAGGCTTGTGAGTTCTTTTCGTCATATGTGAGTAGCTCACTAATCTACAGCAGGTTGTTTTTCATATCCCTCAACTGCTCAAGTAGATTCTGGGTGCTTGTGGTTCGATGGAAATTCACTTGTAGGACACTGGTAATTGGAGTACTGATTTGGCTTTGATTAAATCCTCTCTAAAAACCCGGTATCTCCCTGACCCTAGTACGTAATTGAGGTCACCATGGTCTGGCTTAGCATCCTTGCATAGAATGCATTGTGCCTTGACCGTGCATCTGTTCTCAGCTCGAGTTGGGTCCGCTATAGCCATATACTATGTGTCTGTATTGGACGTACCTAAAGCAGCGGAAAGGAATTGCTCTTCTCCGTTTCCTGCAGATAATCTGATATATTTTGATTTTGCCCATCGCTAGGACTTTATTATCATCTTTATCGGTGTAGTCGACAATAGTCATACGTTGTCCTCTAGTGTTTTTTCATTTCAGTTTTACTTTGACTTCGTTTAAACTAGGGAACTCTCTTTTAATGGCCTCCTCTTCCTCGGGCTTGTCTATCATATAGTTGAAGTCCCCAATAGTTGCCCTGGCTCCAATAACTTTCTCGACCGCATCACCAAATGTGTCCTTCTTAGTAACCTCTGTTTCGAATTTCACCAGTAAATCTTCGAGCCGGGCTCACCGTACAGCTCTTATGGGAATTTCCATGTTATCTGACTTAACTGCTCCTTTCATTTCACGTAGCATATCTGCGTAGGATATGCCTTCAGCTGGTTTAATAAACAGTGCTTCCATAGAGGTTTGCACCTTCGCTTGTTTTTTGGATTTCCACATTATTTTGGAAGAATCTTTGTTCTACCCTTCTTTGGAAGAAGGATGAGTTTCTTGGCCACTTTTTGGCTGCCTTATCCAACACTACGTGAAACTTCTTGTAAGGAGTAGCAGCTTCATTTGATGCCTCGTTCTTCCTCGTTTTCTCCCTCGAAGGAGCGGCTGCTTGGTGTTTTTATTTTTTCCACCTTAAGCTTCCTTCATCTGTAATGTGTGATGTAATCCATGAGCTCTTTTAGCTCAAGAACACCGTTTCTGATATTATTATTGATGTTTTTTGTAGGTCGTAGGCTGCTTTCAATTGTTTGACAAGAATCCTGCCGTTCTTCTTCGGAGTCATCTATTAGAAGTGTCGTGCTTTCTGATATTGCTTCCTGAGAGAGATTTTCTTTTTTCGGCTCTGATGCCTCAGTCATTTAGGTAACGGTTGGAAGAGCGTCACTTAGCAGGGAAACTTCTCCCTCGTACACCTTTGCACGATTTCCCGTTGTTGTTAGCGATTGTTAAAGTTTTCGATCTTCTCACATGGGGTGCAACAGGACGCGCATAGTTTTTAATAGGCTCAAAAGCCGCAGCTATACTCGATTGGACCACGTACCCCAATTTTTCTTGTTCGTTCATCTGTTAGTCGTCTTTCCCTGATTTTTACTCGATGTTGAAAGAGTTAAAGATGACACCAAAATTATTTTCAAGGCGGCTTGATTTTTGGGGCTTTTCCCATACCCGGTCCTTTGTTTTGATAGTTTTCACACGGGACCGGTCTACGCCTGGCTGGATTTTCTCCTTCAGGCACTGTATTGGTGGTAGATATGTCTGTTATAGATGCTCAGCACATCATCACTATCTTTGGTGTGAGAGCCTAAGCTGGGCCTTGGCCCCCAGGATTAATCTCCTCCAATCAGCACTTTTTTCACCAATTGATCACTCCCAGCAAAGATCAGGTGTCAGTTTCTATTGTATTTTCCCATCGAGTCCTCAGTCTTTCCGCTGGGCATCTACCTTGTACTCTACCCTGCAGTGTTCTTTCGTAGGCGACTCCTTTTCATTCTTTCTATAGAGCCCACTCAGTTTAATCTCTGTAACTTCACGTAGGCAGATACATGGGGCTCATCAGGTGGTTCATACAACTCATCGTTGTGACGTAACCTCCGCTCTTTTCTTTGTTCCACTGGGTCGTATATTTTTCAGACCACTCTACGTTCAAATACATCCACTGTCTTTTTATATTCGCCCATTAGGGTCCAAGTTTTACTCATACAACAGCACAGGACTAACTAATGATTTGTGAATATGGAGCTTATTTTACCTGCGAACAATTGTGGACTTGAGAATGGGAAACACGGAGTAGTAGGCTTTGTATGTGGCGTTTCTTTGACGCCAAATCACAACCTTTCTGGCGCTTTTTTGATTCAAGCTTCAAAGTAGATAAGGTTATCCATACTTTCAAATTTATAGTCTCCCATAGTCAGGTTTTTTCTTCCTGCTTTGAGTCATTAATTTAGTTTAACTTTCATCATTAACTCTAAGGCGAATTTGGTTTGTTTCGAGTTGTAGGATCAGATATGCACTTTGGTGTCGGAGATTGACCGTACAATAATATTAATATGGTTAGTATATGCTACAAATTATGTGTACTTGAACGTGAGTGTACGTGAGGTTTCAGTTGATGTCTTCCAGATGACTGACGACTAAAAATAATTGAGGTAAGTATACCCCCTTGCTTTGAGCCTGATTCCATTTTGAAGCTATCCATTAGTTCATCGTTTTATTAGAGCTGGGACTCTGTATTTAGTATCGTAACTTTGGCCATGCGGACTAGTTTTCCAGGAATACAAAATTCAGGCTTTATTTTGAACAAGATATTTCTGTCGCCACTGTCGTATGCTTACATGAAGTCTACAAAAAGTTAGTGTACATCAATCTTTCGAGCATCTGCTTTAGCGAGAAGATTTGGTCTACAATATACAGTCCTCTTCGAAATCGTACCTGATACCCTTCAATAACACATTCATAGTATGACTTAAATTTTCTTTCAATTATTTTGGAGATGAACACAAAAAAGCGATGCCTCTATAATTGTCGTACATTAAATTGTCCCCTTTTTTGTATACAGGACGTATTTTCTTTTTTTGCCAGTACTCTAGTAACTTCTCCTCTGACCATATTTGGCATATTAGTCTATGGAGATACAGTCCCCCGCTCGGGAGCAATCATGCTGCTATTCCGTCTATTCATGAAGCCTTATTTTTTCTGAGGTCCCGTACTGCTGCCTGCACTTCGTATTTGGTTAGTGGTGAAACTGAGACCTATTGCTCTCACAGCTTCAGTAGTTTTTGGTGATACTGTGAACTGTAATTTCGACTGGATTACCTATGATTGCTCCTTGTGCGATGACTTATTTGTGGATTTAGGCTGTCTCTTAGTTGTTTAATATAGGTATACAAAAATATCAACCCTTATTGTATCGAGCCGAGGTTCGGGGAAAGAATAGTAGGTACAGGAGCTTTAGAGACGTTTTCCTCGATCCTCTCGAAACTTTTGTTACATTTTTGTATTTCAACACACAATTCGATTGTAGGCGAACACAAGAAATTATTTGTCTCGGCTTATATCCACTATACGAGGGGTGTTTGAAAAGTCCGTGCAAACTCCGAGGAATGGCACCGCCGGCGCGTATCGAAGTCATGTCTAGTTGAAAGCATCTCTTGAATGAACACTTAACAGCTATGTTGGTAAATTTCATTGTGTTTTCCATTCGGGTGAATCAAGGAAGTTGAGTGCACTTACCAGCACACACCTCAGCAATTATGGTCACAAAATTAATGGAAGTGGGTCTGATTGCAGAAAACCATAGAAGACAATGCATGGCCATCATTGACTTGACCCAAAAGAACGCTGAACAATTTTTGAATAAGGGCAAAGTATAAAAAGGGAAGTTAGTTGTAATGATTTTAAAAATATCTGTGCAGGACACGAGTGCCGATTGTCTGGCACAAGTGTCAGTGAGCTATAGAAAACACCCAGCTCAGCTAACTAGCTTCGCTTAACGACCGCGCACGCGTGCTTGACGACTAGCATTTGCGGGATCATATGAGGCGGGTTCTTGTCAAGCCACGAAGCTACACTACCAAATATTTATCACGCGTACTCTACTCTACGAGACGTACCCATTAGTTTTTATTATCTTTAGAAATGTTCTATTATGTGCCAATTAAGCTACTCTGCAGTGATTCAACATTTTTTTGTTTCGTTAAAGTAAGCGGACACAGAGGCTTCAGACAAACGCAAACATTACACAAAAAGCAACCATTACTTTCTCCGAAAAAGGTCGTTGAATTACAAGGGGAAAGTCAAACTTAAAGATGTCAAAGTGGCTGAAATGACCCACTTATCTCTGCCTGAAGGATGGAAACTTGACGGATGTAGTTTACTACACACTAGTAAAACAACAAACTAAGCAGTTTCGACGGGGAGAACACCTTACCTCTTCAGGAACAGCCACTCCTGATCACCACGGGGCTGCTCGACTACTTATGTTTATTACATAGTGTTCAGGATATGGTGAAGGGCAGCACCTCTTCAATGTTTTGAATGCATGGCTATGGTCAAACTGCATAAGTATGCAAAGGGTCCAAAAGGTGTTCCTTATATTACAAATTTGGTGGAATGGAATACAAATGAAAAGAGGGTTCAACGGAAGCTTTGCAGGGATGCTGATCCAAGGAAGTATCTTGAGTACATCTTGGGATCAGGGAAATTTTGGGTTTTCCAGAAAGTCTTAACCAAGGCAAAATCAGAAATTTGATGACCCGCATCCTGCAACTTACTCTACATCGCAGTTTATCCGCTGAATGAGCAACGACATGATAAGAGTTCTATATCATGGTATCCTTATGAAACTGGTACTGCCACTATCTAGTTTTTGAACAGTGATTACTAGGTGGAGAACTGTGAATGGGGCGCTGGTTAAGTGTGGGCTCGGTGTTCAGGGAACGAAGTAATACCAACTTGCAAGCCAAGTTTAATGTTTTTTCTGTGGTTGGAAGTTGAACCTCGTTTGAGCACAGAGAGTGGGACTCCCATGCTTACCAGCGGCTGCACTGTTCACTAAATATCACCCCTGTCAACCCAAAAACCAAGCGTAGAACCACTTGACGCATTACTTTGGGCCAGGTCTCGTTTTGTTACACCGTGAGGCGCCATCAAGCTAGAGGATCCCTTTTCTAGTGGGAGTGGAGAGGAGAAAGGGAATCGGTCGACAAATGATCCCCCAGCCCCAATGCTCCCGGCTGCTGTGAGTCCCTTTTATCATTCAGGACTACTCAAACAAAATGTGCCACTTGGTTCCATTTGTCAACCGATTCGATCATCACCGCGACTATACTATCCGAGATGAGCTCTCCCGTCTCCCTGTAGAGATCCGTTGCAGCATAGCCTATTTTCTGCATGCATTGTCTACCTCTCCTGGGTAAAACCGATAATCGATTGACGGCGACTTACCAATCTTGTGCAGGGAAGACTAAAAACAACTATGCCCGCTCAAAACCTGGGTCAGACAGAATTTAGTCTCACCATGCTTTTTATTTAGAAACAGTCTCACATCCAGAATGAGACGAGCAGCCCACCTTCCCTTCGTGCAATTTATCCAAGACTACTGCAAATCGATGAGTAAGCGCTGTCTCCCCTCATGGACAACTATCTGTCTCATCACCTCATTTCAACACTGGTAAATAGCGTGGCGCTCTCTAACAAGGAGAACAACATGTATAACTGCTGCAATAACTCTCGCCACCGAATCAGAAACTCTTGGATACGAAGATGCAATCCTCAGTGCTCCTCTTCTTTGTAGCTGTGCCAAGCGTTTTCGGTATACATCATTTCCGAGAGCGTCACTTATATTTCTGTTTCAATTCCCCTACGTTGGCCACAAGTCGACTCAGAGCTGCTACTCCCGAAGTAGTTTTCTAAGCCATTGCCCTGATTTGCTCAGAGAAACTCATGTTCGAGTCAATCAAGTAGCACCAGGTACTTAACCACTAGTTTTGATTAATATAGTATGTCTCTAATACTGATCATTCTTACTCTAGAAATTCTCTTCTTTTTCAAGATGACCACTTTGGTTTTCTCCAGTGCTAGACTAATCCCGTGAGCAGTCGATTTAGCATACCTAGCTTATGTTGCACTTGTTCAGCTGTGCAACTAGCAACCAGTGTCACAATATCATCCCCACAACCAACCAAGCATGACTCATCTAGCATGCCTAGTCTCAGTAGCCCGCATATGACACGTTCCGCATGTCTGGACCAAGACTCAATGTTACTTCCATCGTTCATTGGCCCTGTATTGTGTCATAAAGTAGGCTTCGGTCCTGCTGGTAGTCCCTCAAAAGCTGCATCAGGTATTTTGGAACTTGAAAAGGGATTTCCAGCATATCCAGAATATCCACTCATCTAGCGGAGTTGAAGACGTTCCTAACGTCGAGTGTCACCAACAGGTCGATCCGTCACTTGGTGCGGCTATATGCATCTGTCTTTTAGAGCACACTCACCACTTCTGCGATTGTATCGATGCCGGAACGCACTGCTCTAAAGCCGTACTGCCGAGAATAAAGGCCCCCAGCAGCATGAATTGCGTCAGTGAGTCTTCTCTTGATGAGTTTAGCTAGTACTTTCCCAGCAGTGTCTAGCATGCATAACAGGTGGTAGGCAGATGGTGATTCGGGATTTTCCTTCCCCTTACTGGTCAACACGAGTCTCGCCTACTTCCATCGTATCGGGAAAACTCCGTCCCGTAGGCAAGCGTTAAATAGTCAGGGCAATAGTGATAGAAAAGTTGCAATGCCTCAGCTAGAATACCATCTCGACCTGGAGCCTTCCTCGCTTTCAGTGAAAGTAATGCCTCTTCCAGTTCCAGCTGTTGAAGAACACTTAACAGCTGTTACACCATGGACAGCGTCAACGTGGATGAGATTGGCGGGGAAGTGTGCCCCAACTATCTACTCCATCTTTTCCGCATCATCTTTGTAAGGTTTTCATAGGGTACCAAGCTTACGCATAACTAGCTTTGTCTTTTTCTGCTTGGGAACCAAGACTTTCCATTTGCAATTAGTGAGCAATCTTACCACCTTCACATGCATCGCCGCAATTAAACGATTTATTTCTCTAGCGCACGTTTATTTTAGTGATGATATACGTGAAGGTAAAATAGAGAGAAATGCTAACCAAGGAAATAATATTTTGTTATTTAATATTTAAGGTTGCGTTGATTCACTCACACAAACATTTTTGCGTGTATCATTTTGATTTTACTTGGTGTGCTTAATCCCTTCAAATTTGATATCTCGCGCTGTATCCGACTTAAGTCAGATATACTTGTCACCAACAGGGCGAAAACGATATTTTTCATCTGACTTACGGTCAGATACACCTACAATATATAAAGGGTTTTCCAACAAGAGGTGTTATTTTGAATAGCCCGCAATTTCTATAGATGTCACTTTTGAAGCTGTGATATTTTGACATTTAACAAGTAAACTCTACACCATTAATAAAAATGGAACGATACACGCCTCAACAATGCATTGAAGTTGTTAAAATTCACTATAAAAATGATGAAAAATTCGCAGAGACGATTTGTAAAATTCGAACACTTTTGGGTCGTCGTGGAGTACCTTGTCAAACTGCAATACAAAAATCGGTGAAAAAATTCGAGCTGTTGGGACAACTTAGTAATGTAAAAAATAAAATTCGTGCACGTCACTCAAGAACAGCCGAGAATATCGCTGCTGTAGCCGAATGTGTTGAAGAAACCCCAGGTTTGTCCATTTCTCGTCGTTCTTTGGAACTAGGCATTCCACAAACGTCATTACACCGTACTTTGCAAGAAAATTTGGGTCTTAAGGCTTATAAAGTTCAGTTCACACAAGAACTCAACCTGGCCGATCATCAACAACGTCGTGTCTTAGCTGATTGGGTCCTTGAAATGCATGAAAATGATCCGAAATTCCATCGAAAAATCATCTTGAGTGATGAGGCCCATTTCCACTTCGTTGGCTTCGTCAACAAGCAAAATTGTCATATTTGGGGCTCGGAAAACCAAAGAGTTATTGTTGAAAAGCCTCTCTATCCTCAACGTGTGACTGTTTGGTGCGGTTCATGGTCTGGCGGAGTCATTGGACCTTACTTTTTCGAAAATGAGGCTGAAGCAAAAGTTAAAGGCGAATGGATTGCGCTATCGGAATTGGATGGTATTGATCTGGACAACGTTTACTTTCAACAAGACGGCGCTACGCGCAACACAAGCAACGAAACCATTGATCTTTTACGGGAAAAGTTTCCGGACCGTGTTATCTCTCGAAGAGGTGATCACAATTGGACACGGAGATCTTGTGATTTGACACCTTGCGACTTCTTCCTTTGGAGCCACGTGAAAGAGAAGGTCTACGCCAAAAGCCCAGCGTCGATTCAAGACCTCAAAGATAGAATTTGTGAGGCTATCGAGGACATAGGGCAGCAACTTTGCGATTTGGTTATGGAAAATTGCATGAAAAGGATATGGTCCTGTAAGCATGGTTGTGGTGGTCATTTGCCTAATGCTATTCTTCACTATTAATGGCATACTTTTTCTTTATATAGGAATAAAAATTTGATCATCTATGTTAAAAAATGGCCTATTATTTTAATATCAAAATAACACCTCTTATTGGAAAGCCCGGTATATTAGAGTCATTTTTCGATTGAATATTTCTTTTATTAAATATGGATTTTATTTAAAAACATATCGTCCATTATTGTCTATGACCTTTCTCCATTTTTAGGGTTTTGTAAAATAATTTTACAAAACCCTTCTAAAATCGCGTCCTGTCTGTCCGTCTGTCTGTCCGTCCGTCCGTCCGTCCGTCCGTCCGTCCGTCCGTCCGTCCGTGTGTCACAGCACTTTTTCTCGGAAACTACTTAAGTTAGAAACATCAAATTTTGTATGTAGGTATAAAGTGATGATCTCTTCAAAGTTCAACTACAAAAAAAATTTATAAGGTATTTAAGGGGGGTCTCCCCATATAGGGGAGTGACCCCCCGAAAAAAAAATTAATTTAAGGTAGCCGATATGGGTATCAAATGGAAGGTTTTGATGAAAACTGTTCAAAACAAGTCTTAGTTTGGCAAAGCTTGCTTCGAGGGGCGCACAGGGAGGGGAAATACACGAAAAATTTGTGTCCCCCCCTTCGCGATTGGACACCTGTGATCCGAAAAATCTGAAAAAAATCATGCAAGTAGGCCTTGATGAATACAACAACAACAAATACGTGAGAAGTCGCAATTCACTCAACTTTGTTAGTAATAGTATGATTTACGGATTTTATGTTTTCTTGAATAAAATCTGAACGGTACCCTTACCTTTATTCAGTATACAGATGACAATTTAGAAGATGGATCTATCCTGAAAGTCTCATAAAGATTGAATCATAATTAGCGAAGTTAGAGCGGTTTGATTTTTATTACTATGGCAACATATGGCTATGGAACAACATGCGGTTTTTAACGACTCAGACTCTACAGTTTTGCTAGGATTTGCATGAAAATTTCAGGAATGATAGGCATCATGAATATCTTTGTGGTATCAGTAATCGTAAAACAAAATGGTGGCTGTTTTAAATGCGAAGGTTGAATAATTTTGAGTTAATTTTTCCCAACTTCAACGTTTAAGGTGCATGCTTTGAATACTTGATTCAATTTAATGAATGACTGAAGATGAGTACCCACAATTAATAACCATAAGTGAAACAAGTCAAAGAGGCGGGAGAGAGCTCCTAGCAAAAGGGCCTTGTAACCATTCTAGGATTCAAAAAATTGGCCATGAATCGATGATAATAGTACAGGAGAGTGGCCCCTGAAAAAAAAATTCATCAAAGGTAGCCAATATGAGTATCAAATGAAATTTTTCATGGGAGCTTTTCAAAACAGCTCTTAAACTGTCAATTTTTGCTTCAATGGGGGCACAAGGGGGAAATACATGAAAAATGTGTTTCTTCCCTCGCGAATGGACATCTGAAATAATTATCAAGGGAGATATTTATGAGTATAACAATAACAAAAACCTCAGAAGTCGAAATTCGTTCAACTTTGTTAATAATAGTATGATCTTCGAATTTCATATTTTCTCCAATTAAATTATCTTTGACATGTTTCTTGATTTTATTCGATTTGGTGATTGTATTTTGTAAATTGAATACAAAACCCTTCTGACATGAGCGTAGGTCGGTTTACCCAACTTGTTTGTGTTAATTTATGCGCCACCCAAACGTCGAGCTTCTTTATGTGTCCAGCCTTACGCATATACTTCAAAACTGTTTGGTGATGGATATTCAATTCCTTAGGAATGTCATGGCTGCTTATGTGTCGGTCTTCTTCAATTTTTTGTAAGATTTCATCGACTTTTTCAGTGATTCGTCGTCCTGAACGAGGTGCATCTTTGACATCAAAATTTCCAGAACGAAAGCGAGCGTACCTTCTCTTGGCTGTGGCTTTTGATAAAATATCCCGACCGTAGATACCACAAATTTTTTCACAAGCCTGTGATTCATTTTCACCTTGATCGTAATGATATTGTAAAATATAACGAATTTTTCCAGAAATTTCACTCATTTTTAAATGAATACAACTTTTGACACGAATGACTGAACTGTCTCCTTTCAAACGCATGTCAGTTGGGCTCAATTCGATAAGTATTGTCCGATATATGACAACGAACACCCTCTAGTGACTAAAAAGGCTCAATACTTTTTAGAATATTCAATATATATTTATATATATATATATATATATATATATATATATATATATATATATATATATATATATATATATATATATATATATATATATATATATATATATACATATATATGTATATGCATATATATATATATATATATATATATATATATATATATATATATATATATATATATATATATATATATGTATACATATATATATATATATATATATATATATATATATATATATATATGTATGTATATGTAATTATAAAAACATATAAACACACATATATATATATATATATATATATATATATATATATATATATATATATATATATATATATATATATATATATATATATATATATATATATATATACAGTCCACGCAAAAAAGATAGTACAACTAAAAATATCTCATTATTTTCTAAACTACTTGACGCAGTTCTGTAATATGTTCTACAAACCAAGCAGATCAACTAAAATACACATGCTTACCTGAAAATCATTGGGTATGTAACAAAGGTTGAGGCTTTTGAGCGAATTTTATGATTTCTAGTTGCGCAAAAAAGATAGCACACCTCGAGGGAATAGTTAAAAAAACAAATAAAGATCAGATAATATAGTTTTTATTTAATTACTAATACTTAGTCGTATTTTCGTGAAATTTCACCCCAACATAGAATTATTGCTGTTTTCAGCTCATCCACTGTTGCATACTGCTTTCCTTCGGCGTAAACTAGTCGAGCCAGCTGTCCCCAGCAATTTTCGATGATGTTGAGATCGGGTGATCGTGCCGGCCAATCGAGAAGTTCGATGTCTTTCCCTAGGAAAAAAGATTTCACCTTTCTGGTGGTATGGACAGATGCATTATCTTGTTGAAAATCGGCGGAATATCTGCAATAGCCATTAGACCGTCAGATATCTGTTGCGCCAACAACTGTACATATCGATCAGAGTTCATTTTGCCACTGATGATCGCTAATTCCGACCGACCGTTAAACCCGATAGCACCCCAAATCATCGCCGATCCTCCACCATGCTGCCGCTTGCTTAAAATTATTTCCTCCTTACGGATGTCATGAAAATAATATCTCCAGCCATCTGGACCATCTAAATTAAATTTTTTTCATCCGAAAATATCACTCGCCTCCACTTTTTTTTCATTGAATATGGCTCGTGCAAAAGTCTAAACGCTTCTCCTTGTGGAGAGGAGTTAACGGTGGCTTTCGCTTTAACTTCCGTAGTTGAATAAGTGGCGACTTTTGAATTACGTACTGTATGTTCCGTATCTTCGTTTTAACGCCAGCTCGTCTGCCAATTTCCCTTGCAGTGAGAAACGAATTGGAAGCCTCCTGCAAAATTCGACGCTTTTCTCGCGGTGATATCACTCGTGGTCGACCTGGTGACTTCTTTTTCCCGCAATTCTCCGGATTCGCAATCAAATTCATCACTACCTTTTTTTTGTCGCCGTTATTTCAAAATTATACTAATTTCAGAGTGACTCAGCATCTTACCTCGTCCCATTTTGAAAAAGACTGAAACCCTTTGTTTTGTTTTGTTTCACTAGTCTGCCCTGAACGTCTATATTCTGATGTTTACTATTTGAAAGTCAAAACTAAACTGGCCTGATGGAAAAACTACGCTAATTTAAGAGGAAAGCAGTATTTGCTATCTTTTTTGCGTACCAAAATATCTTTAAATTTTCCTTACAATATCAATCTTTCAGAAAACCCTAGTTGTTTTTAGGTCAAAATATGTATTTTTGTACACGTGTCTAATTCGTGGAACATATTACTGACCTGCGTCCAGTAGTTTAGAAAATAATGAAAAATTTTCAGTTGTGCGATCTTTTTTGCGCGGACTTATATATATATATATATATATATATATATATATATATATATATATATATATATATATATATATACTCGTATATATATATATATATATATATATATATATATATATATATATATATATATATGTATATATATATATATATATATATATATATATATATGTATATATATATATATATATATATATATATATATATATATATATATATATATATATATATATGTATATAAACATAGATATATATATATATATATATATATATATATATATATATATATATATATATGTATATATATATGTATATGTATATACATACATATATATATATATATATATATATATATATATATATATATATATATATATATATATTTATTTATTTATATATATATATATATATATATATATATATATATATATATATATATATATATATATATATATATATATAAAGGGTAGTATTGCGAATTTGGGCGTACCGGCATTCTCCCATTCACAACTTCAAAATACCTCCGTAGCATCTCCAACTTCCTTTGGGCACTTATTCTTATAATGGCTCCGTTTGTAGCGTCGTGGGTTCTCTACCAGGGGTCTGCTGGGACCCTGGGTTCAAATTCCCCGAGTGCAAGAAAGTACTCTCTTTGGAGTATCAGCAAAAGCAATGGTTCTCGTATATATATGACAATTTGCATCTAATCATACGCTTTCCTTGGTTATGCGAATTGCCATATATGAAAAATGGAAATTATTGCATTTTTCGGTACGAAAAAGATGTGTGGGTAGCGGAATCGAAGTGTAATGAACTTTCATTACGTTACCCAGATGCGGCAGCGGTAATTGAAAATGAAAGGAATGCGGGACTGGGTATGTTTTTGGATTTGAGCAGTTGGTATTTGACTGGCAGATAAAAGGGATTGTGTTTGGCGGTGCCGTTTGTTACTTCGTGGAGAAAAGATTCGTTTTTTAGTTTAAAAAGAGGAGGTGGTGTGAAAAAGATTTCTTTTAATTTGGACTCTTTAGAAGGAATTGCAATTTGAAAGTTGCTTTTAATTTGGAATCAAAAAGTGATTTTGAGTTGGGAAATGAAAAGTGAATTTAATGTGAACGTTGAAAAGTGATCTTCACCTTAAAAGTTGAGAAGTTATGTAATCGTGAAACTGAAAAGTGACTCTAATTAAGAAACTGGATGTGACTGTAATTTGGATTACTGGGTGGAAATTTAATAATTGGATGGTGGTATGGTTGATTGATTTGGGATGTGTTAGGGGACAATATTTGGATTGTGAGTTAGGATTATCCGGGATTATAATGACTGAAAGCGAATGGTGCAGAAAATAAGAGAGAGCGTTGAAGTGGAGAATTCTTCTTATTGGCAGTGACCGATAGTGAACCAATCTTGTTGTGCCCTTTCTGGAGACAATAGTGCACAGATTTGTTTTAAAAACGAAGGAAAAAAAGAAGATGAATTTAATTAAAAAAAAATTTGTTTTAAAAATTTGATAATTTCTAGCAGTGCACCGTTCCCCTTTCAGTTGCCGAGCGCTCCGCAGCTGTACAAAGGGTAAGCTATTGCATATGATTTTTTTCTTTTTTTATTAATATATCATTGGCATATTTGTATTAATATTTCATTGCCATTTATTTTCTTTTTATTAATATTTTATTGGCATATATTTTCATTAATATTTTATGTTTCAATCCCTTTTACTGTTTACGCGAAAATGTGGTTTTAGCCAATTCAATTGTAAATTTGAAAAGGAGCCTTATTTGAATGAATTTGTTTATATCTTTCGAATTGACTGGTCACATCGGTGCGTTGTAATTAGACTCCAGTAAACATATAAAAATGATGAAGTGGCAAATCAATTATCTTTCATTTCTTAAAATGACCTCCCCCTTTCCCGTCCTTTTCCCTCCGTGTTAGTGTTTTTTATTTGAGGTGGCTCAGTACGAGCAGAAGGTGTTCCGGAAGTCCCATGACACGACTGAGCGCTAGCCGGCCTCAGTATGCCACCCTGGGCTACACACCCCTCTGCTAAAACTTAATTTCTGCAACTGCAGTGACTTCCGCAGTTGTAACAGTGGTCCAACCATAATGCACGATGTTAATTGTGAGTCCCACCTTAACGTCAAGTTTTTTGCCCAAAATAATGTGACATTTCTTTGTTTCAGTGTTTGAAAAATTCAACCATGAAGAGTTGCGAAATTGAGCAGCGTGTTAAAGTTGTTGAACCTTTAACGAAAATGCATTTCGTGCCCTTCGTGATTTTTTGGTCAGCATAATTGACCAAATGTGTCACCAATCTGGAGAATTGTGCGCAAAATTTCAGCAAACCGGGTCTGGGGAAAATGTGAAAATACTTGTATTTGCTTGCCCAGTTTGTTCTGCGGAAAACATTGCTGATATTCGCTATAGTGTGGCAGAAGAGCTGTCAACCTCAACTCGTCGTCGTGCCCAACAATTGAACATCTCACGAACATCACTGATGCTAATTTTGGATAAAAATTTTAATTTACATGCTAACAAGGTTCAATTAACTCAAGAGCTGAAGCCTACTGACCATTTCAAGCGTCGGCAATACGCCGAATGGTTGGTTGAACAGACAGTAGGGAATGGTGACTTTACAAAGAAAATCATCTTCAGCAACGAGGCACACTTTCACCTTAGTGGATTCGTTAACAAGCGAAATTGCTGCATTTGGTCAAATTAGAATCTACCAGTGATCGTTGAAAAGCCAATGCATCCACAAAGGGCGACTAGTTGGTGCGGTTTATGGGCTGGCGGCATCATCGTGCCGTACTTCTTGGAAAATGATGACGCCCAAGCAGTTTCGTGAATGGTGTTTACTATTGGGAGATAATAACGGACTTCCTGTGGCCAGAAATTGAGGTTATGGACCTCCACGATATGTGATTCCAACAGGATGATGCCACTTGCCACACAGCCAATGAAGTAATGGCTCTTTTGCACGAGAAATTCAATGGGCGTGTTATCTCAGGTTGTGGTGATGTTAATTCGCCGCCACGATCATGTGATTTGACGCCGTTGGACTTCTTTCTCTGAGGATATTTAAAAGGAAAAGTGTACGTCAATAAGCCAAGAACAATTCAAGAGCTAAGGAATGAGACATTGAACCTCAATTATGTCTCATAATCATTTGAAATATGGACTATCGGATAGAAGTATCCCGCCGCAGCCGTGGCAAGCATTTGGGCAATATTTTGTTTCACACATAATTGCCATAGATCCTTCTATTATAATAAAAAATATTCGCATAATTCTTTGAAAACGTTTTGTTTTATTTACAATTAACATCCTGCGTTTTGGTTGGACCACGCTTTATTGTCGAATTGTATTTATGCTGCATTAAGAATTGATTTATTATCTTATTTCCGATAGAAATTATTGACAAAAATGTACCGTTCATCCAGAAAATTAAGGAAACTGATTGTTTTTAGCATCCGTCACCAAAGGATTCGGTTTCTCAACCAAATCCTTGAAGAGTGCCAACTAATTGGCACTATTCGTACGAAAATTATTTAAGTTCAATTTCTCGACATTAATGTATCGTATTGAACTGTTAATATTGTCGTGTATTATAGTTCGCGGCCAATAATTTTAATGTTCCGGGGAAGTGAAAACGCAATGTCTTTTAAATTAAATTAAAAGAGTTTATTTACTTCCTAAAAATGCACAATCACTCATTTAACTATTTCACAATTTTAATTAGAATCTAACTTTCACTGGTCAATTAAATTTCTCTAACAACTGTCTTCACTTAACAATCAACGAAAATCACTCCACTATTACTAGCTCAATATCGCTTTTCAATTCGCTATATCGCGGTTCTAATGAATGATGCCCCCATTCATTCAGCTCGCCTTTATATAAGGTCTCCACCCGTTCAACCCATTTCTCGTACATTGGCGAATGTTCTGTCGTGAGGTACCTGGTATATTCGAGCAGCTTAATGAATGGAGTGACGTCACCTTCCGATGTTGATAATGCTTGGTGGGTTCTCGTGGTTTCGAGTAAATTTACTTTGTTGATCATGAGGTTCTTAATGGTTGTGAAGCTCGCAGAATTATTCGTGCATGTAACAATATCTATAGAGTCCTTGAAAAGATTACAATTCTGTACAAACACATTTTAGATCAATATATCGTCCTTAATTTGAAACATCTACAATCATGATTCTTACACGCGACTAATATTATTGGTCGCGGTTCTTGATAAAAAAAGAACACACTTATTTTATACGACAAAGCTTTATTACTCCAATTATTAACTCTATGCTAGCGATACAACAACTGATGATCGATCAGCCGATTGCTCTTTTATTGGTTCATGATTATTTTTAATGTCAGCAATTTTACCTGACTCACCTGAATTGTAATTATGATGAAAGAGCAATTGGCTGCTTACAGTTTGCTTAATGCATGGTGCAATGTATTGTTCTGACCCAGTTACAATGTTGGGTGAATGGACATTATTAATGCTGGGTGAATGAACATCATATGTTGCTATGTTGGGTGAATGAGCATCATATGTTACTCCTCCCCGGTTTAAGTGAAGATTCTCCTGAATCTTTCTATCAAAGTTTTTGTTCAATAATTTTTTTCCTAAATATAACGCACAAACAATAATAATAATAGAAACAACAACGATGCTACCATTAATGCCATAAGAAATAACTTTATGCATTTTTAATTCTTTAATTTTTTTTTTTTTTTTAATTACCTCCATTCCCTACCACTCTCTCCATCACTCTTTCTTCGTCGCACAACGCTCGTGCGATCTGCATTCACATTACGTCGCTTGGTCCTTTGTGCCACCCAGACAATGTTTAACACATCGGTATAAGGGGGCACACAATATAATGTGAACTAGTCCTTTTCGTGAACATCTAGTCCAAAAAATCATGATCAGCTCTCAGAGATAAAAAAATTCAATATCATACGACGCATTCAAAAAAAACTCTGAGTAACTGTCACTTCAGTATCTCGCCGATAGGGTCAAAAAGAACGTCCTAAGATACTGGGCTCATAAAAGCAGAATTACAGGTCCACGCTTCAATCAGTACTCATTAAATGCTCCCTTAGTCTTTTCTTAAATACCAAAAGTGAGTTTGCTTCCTTAACAATTTCTGGTAGATTGTTATATATACGCAAAGCATCATTCGTTGCATCGTTCTTTAGTCGATCCGTTCTGGCAAAAGGTATTACGAATTGATTTGCATTCCTCGCATTATATGGGTTGATCTGTGATACCTTAATTAATGGCGCTCGTTCCGATCCATTAGTTTTTAAATTTCTGTAGATAAACTTCGCTTTCTCCATAATAATAATTTGACTAAAGGTTAATGATTTTGCCAATTGGTAAACCAAACTAGTTTGAGTAAGCATTGGCAGCTTCAGAATGTTTTTATACGCTTTGGTCAGCAGCCTGGATATACTGTTTAAATGTTGCTTCGCTGATTGACTCCAAATAAGTACTCCATAATGCGATTTCGCCAGGACAAACGCATTTAGAACATGTTTCTTGATGTGCATTGGAAAATCCGCATATCTTCTTAACAATCCTATCATTGGGGCTAATTGCCTTCTTAAGCTATTTATGTGTGGTAACCAGGTCATACGATGGTCTATGATAAGACCAAGATATTTTATTTCTAGCACTCTTTGCAATTTTTCGCCGTTAATATTTAGTTCGACATCTATGTCTCCTTTGTTCTTTTGCTTAAAAACAATATATTTTGTCTTTGATGTGTTCAATACTAGTTTGTTTCCAATTAACCACTGATGGAATTTTCCTAGATCGTCGTTGATACTGTTCTCAATAGCAGTTTTGTCTCGTACTGAATAAAGTAGAACTGTGTCATCAGCATATAATGTGTGATATCCCGTCAGCCCACATGTATTTAGATTACTTGTATATAGCAGGAACAAAGTTGGGCCCAGTATTGAACCTTGGGAAGCTCCTGTTTCCGTAGGTGCATGGTCGCTCAGGACTTTGTTGATTAAAGTTCTCTGCGATCTTCCCTCCAAGTAACTCTTAAACAACTGCTTAAGACTACCCTGAATACCATACGATTCAAGTTTACGAAGCAAGAGATCATGATCAACTGTATCAAATGCTTTTTTCAAATCCACAAAAATTGCGAAGACAGAATCACCTCTGTCAAGTCCTAGATTGATGAAACGTGTGACAGAATGTAGGGCATCCAAAGTAATCTTGTTCTTTTGAAAACCAAACCGATGTTGGCTTATGATAGAGTTTTCAACTAAGAATGATGTTAATCGATTGTTTAGTATTTTTTCAAATATCTTACTAAATCCCGTCAGCAGCGCAATCGGGCGATAGTTATTCGGGTCAAGATGATCACCACCCTTAAATATAGGAACTATTTTTGCAAGTTTTTCTTCTTCCGGAAAAGTCCCATTCCTAATATGCACGTTTATAAAATTTGCCATAATCTGGGCTATGTCCTCCTTAATTATACTAATCTCATTCATCGTGATGCTATCAATGCCTGGCGCCGTATTCTTTTTCAATTCATTGATTACATTTAAGACTTCCCTTTTATTTGTTTGATGAATGTGAAAGATGGAATTTATTGCGATATTTGTATTATTTACAATGCCTGCTGAACTGGCAACGATTTCTTTAGTGATTCTTCCACCAATTGTTGAAAAAAAATTATTCAATGAGTTCGCCGCGTCACGTGGACACGATGTGTTAGAGGGCCCAGCAGGATTCAGTTGAAAGTTTTGTGATATACCCTGGGTTGAAGAGTTATCCTTTACCTCATTTATTAATTTCCATATTTTGCGGGAGTTGTCAGCCGCTGCTTCCATTCTTCTTGAGAAATATAAGAATTTAGCGTCTTTCACCAGTCGTTTCAATTCTTTTTTCGCTTGCATATACAGAAACTTGAAAGCCTGGTTTCCACTGTTCTTCCTGTAGTCCATGTATGCCTTCCTTTTTTTAATACTTGCATCAATTACTTTTTTCGTTATCCAAGTCCGTTGTCGACACCTGATATTTTTCTCAATTGTAGAACTTTGCTTAGCAGATATGATGTTTTTTTTGAGTTCAATAATACTATTTGGTTTCCGCTTTTCCAGTAACTCTCGTATGTTTGATTTAAAGAGCTCCTTGTCTAGAAATCTGAACGTTTTGTAGGTCGGCTTCTGTTTGTTCAGGGTTTGGTCTTGAATAGCAATTTTTATCACACGATGATCCAGTTCCGGCCAGTCCTCAAATATGTATGTCATGCTTTCAGCGACTTTTAAATCATTGGTTACTATATGATCCAGACAGGTATTTGACACTGGGCGAGTAATTTGGTTGTTGTTTATGATTACTGTTCCATTCGTTTCTAGCGTATCCTTATAAATCCGTGTTTCTGGTGATTCCGTTAGCACATCAATGTTTGTGTCCGCTACTGTGATCAAATTTTTTTCAGTTGAGAATAATGTATCTAGTACTGTGCAAAAATCTTGCGCATTCATTCGATTGGGGTTGTAGTACGTCCCTAATTTTATTTTTTTACCTGCATGGTGTACTTCAATTATTATAACGTTATACTTATCAGGCATCACTCTCTTGGTAATGAAATTGATTGTATTTTTTACGTAGATTGCTGTACCTCCACCTCTTCTAGGTCTGCAGGAGAATACCGCATTATATCCTTCAATATTGTAAAAACGTGCTTCTTCTGGGTAAATCCAGATTTCATTTAGAATAATCAAATCTATGTCAGGATTTTGCTGCAGGTAAATCTGAATATCACTTAGCTTATGTCTTAAGCTTCTTATATTAGCATACATTAGTGTTAAATTTGTTCCACTTGATTGATTAGACAGATTAGCAATCATCAAAGTTGTAGTCGGTACTCCTCCTGGCGATCAATATTCTGCGTTGAAACTCCGGACACTCTACAGAGTCAGCTCTGTGAGAATGATCAGCATTGTTATTGTTACCAATACAGTTAGAGCACCTCTCAATCGTGCTTTTGCAGTCCTTTAGGTCATGCTTTCCTCCACATTTTAGACATATTTGCTCCCCTTCACATTTTGATGTTTTGTGGTTGTATTTTTGACACTTATAACACCTCGTTACGTTGAAGTCCTCCTTCACAAAATACGATACATAATCTATATTAATGTATCTGTTCGCAAGCCTCTTATACATGCTCCCGTTTACCTGGAAGATGTGCAACCACCTTCCATTTCTTGTTCGCCTAGCATGTACAAGTTCCATAGTATCACGCTCCTCTATATTGGGATTTAATGCCTGGATCTCATTTCTTAGTTCATTATTTGCGTATTGTTTCTCTAGTCCATTGATGACAAGTCTAGGCTGTCGCAATCTGGTCTCAGCAACATCATACTCCTCTTTCATTGCATCCATTGCTATATTAAAAAGCGAAGTAGTATTTTCATTTGTCGATGTTTTTATAATCGCCCCACTATTACGAATAGGCCTCATTAGTTGTAGAGGAATTTTACATTTTGATGGCCTGATCTTCGACTTAAAATCAATCAGTGTTTTTTCTGATGAAGAGTGATTTTTAGGCTTAATTATAATCCCTTTTCGCGATATTGTATTCGATCGATGCACTGATGGAGGAGAAGTAGAATTTTTTATAATTTCGGCATATGAGGGCTTGCTCGCAGACGTAGATTTATCTATTAATAAGGTGACATTTGAGCTCATCTCTTCGACTTGGCTTTGCAAGTTTTTCATTTGTTGGAAGAGTTGGTCTTCTTTAGATTTACGGTGCTGAGCTCTACATCCGGCACACATCCAAATTACATCTTCGGTGATGTCCATAATAGCCCGATATCTCTCCTCCGACATTTTGATACACCTCAAATGAAACCACTTGAGGCAGAAGCCATCACACCCCATAGCCGAGTGGATATCCTCCACGGGTTTCCAACACTTCCCACACTTATCTGGTTTAGTAGCCATTATATTTTTAACTTTTTCAATTATTTGCTTTTTATAAAATTTTTTATTATCCTTGATTTATTTAATACAGTTAGTGAAAAAAAAAATGCAGAAATCCGTACTTGCAAAAAAAAAAATAATTTAAAATATCAAAATATAAATTTAAAATTAAATTCAAAAATTGTTTAGAATAAATTTAGCTACACGGGAATCTCACTCCTAGACCAAAGTAAGAATTCCCGGTTCCGTTAATTTTCGTTCGCCTAAGTAAAAATTTAATCAATGAAATTGATGACTTGAAAGATCGCTACTTATCTCGAAAACTTGATAAAACGACACTAGTAACCACTCCACTTATTTCACACAGCTAATTATAATTTATGACAGAATTTAAACTTCACTTAAGCCAAGAAATTCAGAGAGCTGAAAATGACACTTCTTTGTTTTGACACTTCGAATGTCATTCGTAACTGTTTGAAACTAAATTATCGAATGTTAATGACTTTGTGAAGTTATAGTCCACTCCGGAATGCGGGTAGAAATATTCATCCTGTATTATATTTTCCTTGTTGTAAAAAGTTTCTTCTAATATCGTCATCTGACAGTTATAAAAATTAATAAGATAATTTTCATTTAATACAATGTCTCTATTGTCGCAATCATGCTTCAACTTTAATGCATTGGCATTCTTCACAAGGATACTTTCTTCACCTAAAATCTGTATTTGAGTTTTATTATTATATATTGGTTTACAAATATTGTCTAGAATGCAATGTTTACTACGTTTCAAATCTTTCAGCATTATATGTGGTTTATATGTATATGTTTTGTTATTAATTTCTACAATATATTCTTCGCTATTTGTCTCAAAGTTTTCTTTATTTGGTACTGAAGTTAACAACTTTAAACCTGTTTGAATATAATTTCTTGGAATTTTGATAGCTATGACAATGTATTTATTCCTCTATTCTAATATTCCCATTTTTGTCAACTTAAGTTTATAAAAATCTATTCCATATTCCTTAATTTCTTCCATGGTTAATATGCTGGGATGTAACAAATTATGCTTTGCTGATACAATATTGTCTTGAATTTGATTTACTTTATTTTCCAAAAATCTAAGTTTTACTATTTGTTCCAAAAATAATTGTTGATGTATAATTTGTTTTGTTGTACCCTCCAGTCCTCTAAAAGCTTCTAATATTTTCCTTCTATCATTATTTATAATAACTTGTAAAGACCTGATCGATTCATTAAAGTGGTTATTAACTTTAATTTGTTCATTGAGGTTTTCAATCGCATTATGGTTATTTTCTTCTATAACTTTTAAATGGTTTTCAATTTCTTCCCTATCCTCATTATCCATGGTTCCGAATAGCCACTTTTGTGTATAACCTACTATATTTAATAATCCCCGTTTCTGTCTTTTCCCGGAATAAGGAATGATGGATTTTACTTTTGCTACTACAGTATCTATTTCCCCAGAAATAATTTCCTTATGCTCAATGTCTAAATGCTTAATATTAACTCTTATATTCAAAACAGCATCTAAAATATCTCTTGGGTTGATTAGATGTAAAATGGTGTTTGTTTGATTAACCATCTGTACTTTTCGTAGATTGATTTTTGTATACCCAGATTGTTCATCAATTGATATAGTTTGTAGAGCTCCCTTCACCGTTGGCATTGCTAAGATTACGAGCAAGAGCATGACCTGTGAATTTATATGGTCTCTTAATGTTTGAAACATGCACATTCTCCAATTTTTTAATTTTGTATCTGGTTTCATCCTTATGCCTAACATGTTTGTAATTCTTAATAGGTCCTATGTCTCTATTTTCTATATAATCTTCGCGTTCTTCGTTTAGCTTGTTTATTTGCCTTTCTTTGTTTGCTCTAATAGTTTCACTCAAAATTTTCTCATTTACCTCTTCTTTAGCTTTCCTAGGAGTAGTTTTAATTGTTGAATGATATCGATCGTTACAGTTTCCTATCACTAACTGAATTTTTGATTCTACAAATAAACTTTTGTCTTCAATGCCGGCTACCTTTTCTAAAATGGTTGAATGCAATCTCTCTACATCTGTATTCCCTGTATGGCTATTAGGTTTTGTCCAATGTACTTGAATATGACATTCTCGAAAGTATTCTTTCAATTGTTCTGCAATGAACTCGTTGTCAAGTATCATCTTTTTCGGTGTGCCAAATTTAGCAAAATGTTCTACTAAAATTGCTCTCTTTCCTCTCCAACTTTTATCGTTAATGGTATAAGCTACTGCAAATTTGGTTAGTTTGTCGATTATAGTTACAAATGCCCGTTTTGATAAATAGCAGATATCCAAATGTAAAATTTCGTTTTTATGTGTGGGAGTTTCAGTTATTTGGAATTTAGCTTTGATCGGTTTCCGATCATACTTGATTTCCCGGCATTTTGTACAGTTATTTATAACGAGTTGTATATGTTCTTGAAACTTGGGAAAATATATCTTTGATTTCAGTGTATAGTATGTTTCATTTATTCCACTATGCATTGATTCTTTTGTATGGTAAATAGAAATTTGATTATGCAGATCTTCCTCAGTTTCCACTTCTGTAGCTCGTTTTGAGCATCTTATAAACTTAACAGTCCCGTCATTTGAGAATAGTTCTATTATAACCTGTTGAACAAGATTATAGTGATGATCTTCTATTTCTAAGTATATTCCTGTTTTTCCTTTCTTAGTAAATCTAATTAGTACGTCTTTAATTTTATTTGCTCCTTCTAGCGGGTTCAAATATACAATTCTAGGGCCATGTAAAATTTCTATTTCCTTGCTAACACTGTAAGTTAATATAAGTTGTGTTTTAAATTTATTTACAATTTCATCTTTAATACCAATGTGATCTAATTGCTGTTCATCGACAGAATGCACTGTATCCGATAAGTCCATGTTTGATTCTGTATCATTACTTTCCGCGATTTTGGGTGTATCTTCAAGTCTACTAAGAAAATCTGCTACTTTATTTTCTTTTCCCTGAAGATATTCTATCTCAAAGTTATATTCCTGCAATTTTAAAATCCATCTTTGATTACGTTGAGAGAATTCCTTACCCTTATTTTTGTTGTTTAAATATTTAATAGGTGCATGGTCAGTAATAATTTTAAATTTTCTCCCATACAAGTATGGTCGAAAATAATTATCTGAATAAACGATAGCTAAAAATTCTTTGTCTGTGACGCTGTAGTTTTTCTCATGTTTATTCAAAGTACGTGATACGAAGCAAACTGGATGTCCGTCTTGAGAAAGTACGGCTCCAATCGCAAAATTACTAGCGTCCGTTGTAAATGTAAATAGTTTATCATATTCTGGGAATCTTAATATTGGGTGAGCAGTAATTAATGCTTTTAAGTTTTCAAATGCCGAAATATATTGAGGGTCATTTATATTGATTTTGTCATCTTTGTTTAAGTACTTAATCATTGGATATGCTATTTCAGCATAATCTTTGATAAATCTCCTGTAGAAACCCCTTATTTTGTTAGGATTCGGTTTAATTCCATCTTTCGTTAGTATATGACCTTAAAGCTCAGTATCTCGTTTCATGAAGCTACACTTATCTGCTTGTATCTAGAGATTGTACCTTTGTAAGGTACTAAAAATTTTGTCCAATGATGAAATATGTTCCTCCAATGTTGTGGAAAATATTAATATATCATCCAAATAAACCACACATATTTGGTTAATATATTCACGTAAAATATTATTCATCAGCCTTTGAAAGGTTGCCGGTTGTCTAACATATTCATATAGGCCTGATGGTGTAACAAAAGCTGTTTTTTCCACATCTTCTTCTGCTACGAGAATCTGATGATACCCTTTTGCCAAATCTAATGTGCTGAAATATTGGGCCATTCCCAATTTATCCAAAATACCATCAATATTAGGAAGAGGATATTTATCGTCCACCGTGACCTGATTCAACTTCCTATAGTCCACAACAATTCTGTACTTCTGCTTTCCAGAGTTATCCATTTTCTTCGGAATCACAATTGAAGGTGAACTATATCGACTATTACTTTTTCTAATGATCCCTTGTTTTTCCATCTCTTCCATTTGCCTACGAACCTCAGCTTCATGTTGTGGGGGGTATCTATATAGCTTTGCATTTATCTGTTGATCTGTTGTTGTTTTTATTTGATGAACAACTGAGTTAGTATTTGTTAAAGTATCTCCTTCTTTGAACATTAAGCGCCGATATTTACCCAAAAGTCTTTCAATCTCAGCTTTTTCAATTTGATTTAAATGATCTGTTTGAATGTCACAGACTTCGCTTACATCTAGCACATTCACTTCATTTAATGACTTGGCTAAAAACGGAAGATGTGTACCATTCATTAGTATAATTTCCTGGTTTGAAATGTCAATAACTTTAAAATTCTTAGTGATCCAGTCCATTCCAATGAGAAAATCGTATGGCTTATTTAAATTTATTTTTGTCCATCTGATTCGAGCATTAGAAGATTAAACTCTTTAGGGCACTCAGTTTTGACCTGTTCTGTTTTATCCCCCACTACACCTTGAATTGTATTAATTTTAAAAGGGGTTTCTTCTCTTATTACTCTATATAATTCCATAGGAACTTTATTTGCATTAAGCAAGCTAATTGTAGAACCAGTGTCTATCATCGCAATGTAGTTTTTGCACTGGAAAGTTAAGGATATAAAAATGTTCTTTTCCTCCGAGGCTAGTTCGTAAAAAACTCGGAAGTTTCTACCTCGTCCACATTTTCCCTACTGATAGAATCTACTTCCATTGGCTGATCATTTTTTCGATTTGATCTATTTTGCCCGGAATTCCTATAATTATTTTGATTCCTACTCTGATTTGTTCAGTTGGAACTAATTTGCCTGAATTGACCTGAATTTCTATAATTGAAGCAATTAGATTCCTGAGAACTAGACTGTTCTTGTTTATCATTTAAAGCACTTTTATTTTTTCCACTATTATCACTTGTTACATTTGCGTCGGTAAATTTTTGTTTATGGGAATTTCTATCAAATCTCCTAACATTTAAATTATACTTGTCCTGACCAATATATTTACACAAAATTGTTCGAATATTTGCTAATGAAAATTCGTTATAAATTTCAGCTGCCACTGAACCTGCCGTAATCTCTTTAATTTTCAAAATTAATGCACTAGTTAAGCAAGTAACTATTTGATCTTTGTTATCACAAAATGCCGCATATTCAGTTATTGAGTCCACAATTTCTTGAATTTTAAGCAAAAGTTGATGAATAGTAAATACCTTGATATTGTTTATTTCCTTTGTGATCTGAAGCTGATCCTTTACTGGTCGATAGTGTATTTTCAACTTTTCTTTGCACTGCGTCCACGTTTCCGGTTTTTCCACTGCTAGATAATTCTTTGCTTCCCCGGTGATTTTTTCATTGTAAATCACTTCGTAAACTTGAGGTGCTTGTTCGCCATATTCATCCAGTATTTGCTCCACTGTTGATAAAAAGGATGGCAAAGTCCCTGGTTCTCCTTTGAAAGGTTGGATATACTTAATTCTTTTCTCCACTGCTGTCCTCCAGTTATTTCCTTGGTTTTGTCTAGCCAAAATTTCCGTCAGAACCAACAGACATTGTTCGAGTTGCTGCTGCTGAGCCATTTAAGTATTGGATTGATTGTCGTCGTCTTGTAATAAGCTTGTTTCTGTGTACCGTGGTAAATTTTTCTTCACGACACTATGTTCACTACTTTCGTACAAGTTTTATCTTTTAGATCCCGATTCGATCACTTTCCTTAAGCAATATAGTCTTTAAGAAACACCGACTGCGCCACTGATATAATTGGTCGCGGTTCTTAATAAAAACAAGTTGGGTAAACAGACCTACGCTCATGTCAGAAGAGTTTTGTATTCAATTAACAAAATGCAGTCACCAGATCGAATAAAATCAAGAAACATGTCAAAGACAATTTATTGGAGAAAATATGAAATTCGAAGATCATACTATTCTCTGTTGAACGAATTTCGACATCTGAGGTTTTTGGTATTGTTATACTCATAAATATCTCCCTTGATAATTATTTCAGATGTCCATTCGCGAGGGAGGAAACACATTTTTCATGTATTTCCCCCCTGTGCCCCCACTGAAGCAAACAGTTTAAGAACTGTTTTGAAAAGCTCCCATGAAAAATTTTATTTCATACTCATATTGGCTACCTTTGATGATTTTTTTTTTCAGGGGCTACTCTCCTGTACTATTATCATCGATTCATGGCCAATTTTTTCGAATCCAAGAATGCTTACAAAGCCCTTTTCCTAGGAGCTCTTTCCCGCCTCTTTGACTTGTTTCACTTATGGTTATTAATTGTGGGTACTCATCTTCAATCATTCATTAAATTGAATCAAGTGTTCAAAGCATGCACCTTAAACGTTGAAGTTGGGAAAAACTAACTCAAAATTATTCAACCTTCGCATTTAAAACAGCCATTTTTTTGTTTTACGATTACGGATACCACTAGCTTAACCGATTCTCAAAGATATTTATGACACCTATCATTCCTGAAATTTTCGTGCAATTCCTAGCAAAACTGTGGTGTCTGAGTCGGTAAAAAGCGCATGTTGTTCCATAGCCATATGTTGCCATAGTAATAAATGCAGCGCATATTGCTCCATAGTAATACAGGAAAATTCAAACCGCTATAACTTCGCTAATTATAATTCAATCTTTATGAAACTTGCAGGATAGATGAATCTTATAAATAGTCATTTTCGTGCTGAATTTCATAGAATTTAAGGGTACCGTTAAGATTTTATTCAAGAAAACATAAAATCCGTAAATCATACTATTACTAACAAAGTTGAGTGAATTGCGACTTCTCACGTATTTGTTGTTGTTGTACTCATCAAGGCCTACTTTCATGATTTTTTTCAGATTTTTCGGATCACAGGTGTCCAATCGCGAGGGGGGGACACAAATTTTTCGTGTATTTCCCCACCCTGTGCGCCCCTCGAAGCAAATTTTGCCAAACTAAGACCTGTTTTGAAAAGTTCTCATCAAGACCTTTCATATGATACCCATATTGGCTACCTTCTATGAAATTTTTTTTTCGGGGGTCACTCCCCTATATGGGGAGACCCCCTTTAAATACCTTATAAATCTTTTTTTGTAGTTGAACTTTAAAGAAAACACCACTTTACATACAAAATTTGATGTTTCTAGCTTAAGTAGTTCCCGAAAAAACTGCTGTGACACACAGACGGACGGACGGACAGACAGACGGACAGACGGACAGACAGGACGCGATTTTAGAAGGGTTTTGTAAAATTATTTTACAAAACCCTAAAAAGAACACACTTATTTTATACGACAAAGCTTTATTACTCCAATTATTAACTCTATGCTAGCGATACAACAACTGATGATCGATCAGCCGATTGCTCTTTTATTGGTTCATGATTATTTTTAATGTCAGCAATTTTACCTGACTCACCTGAATTAGAATAATGATGAAAGAGCAATTGGCTGCTTACAGTTTGCTTAATACATGGTGCAATGTATTGTTCTGACCCAGTTACAATGTTGTGGGAATGGACATTATTAATGTTGGGTGAATGAACATCATATGTTGCTATGTTGGGTGAATGAGCATCATATTGTTACATGTACAATTAATTCTGCGAGCTACTGTCGCAATCGTTTTCATAATCATTAAGAACGTCAACAAATGAATTTACTCGAACCCACGAAAACCCAACAACTATGATCAACATCTGCAAGTGACGTCACTCCATTCATTAATTTGCTCGAATCTACCAGGTACCTCTCGGTAGAACATTCGCCAATGTACGAGAAATGGGTGAATAGGTAGAGACCCTATATAAAGGCGAGCTGAATGAATGGGGGGATCATGCATTCGACCGCGATAAGAACTGCGATAGTATGTGGGAAGCGATATTATTCGAGTAGTAGAAAAGTGATTTTCGTAATAGTGAAGTGATTTAGAAGACAATTGCGATAAGAAATTCATGGACAAGTGTTAGATTTTTCATAGTGAAAATTAAAATTAGTGAAAGTGTTAAATTGATCATTGCGTACTTTTGTAACTAAATAAACTCTTTTAACTTAAATTAAAAGACATTGTGTTTTCACTTTTCCGGAACATTAAAATTATTGGCCGCGAACAGAAAACACGCGACAATATGTTACTCGCATTGATCAGTTGTGCTGGAAAATCGGGATGAAAGTCGGAAAGTTTTTAGCTTTAATGGTAAAAGTCTTTTGTCCTTACTTGAACAGAAAGAAAGATGTACCTTTTGCCAAGAAAAGGACTCTTATATCTAAGTATCTCCGTTTAAAAGTTACGCCTGAACACACATAAAAAAACCACAAAAAATATATGCATGATAAATTGATAACCTTCTTCCCTTTTGATGTCGGTTAAAAATTGCCACTGAAAAGAGTGAAATAAAAAACTTTTAGAAAAAATTAAATCAACTTCGAAATGCCCTTTAACTCTTAGCGGCACAGAAAAATCAGTTGGGTTTTGACCCAACCTGCACGAAAAATGAAACTTGGAAATTTTTCATAATCTTTTATTGTCTTTGAGAAAAAATAAAAAAATTATAATTAAAATTCATAAAATGATGTCCTTGTTCGTCTAGGACCTTCCCGAATGGGTGGTACACCATATGTACCACTAGTCCTGTAACGCAAAATTTTATGAATGAAAAACGGTTTAATTTATATAGAATATTTTTATATTTCACCTCATCATGATAATCCTGAAAGCATGTTTTTGTCTTGGATAAACATAATGGTACTTGACAGATTCTACACATCCATTCTGTTCGAATTTGCTTGTCCTTCGAGCTGCATTTTGCACATCTTCTTCGAGTACTCCGTAAAGGTTGGTGAGCGGAATCAGCAAGTCTTACTTCTTTCGCTACATTAGGCTTATGTTTTTTAATCTCAAGTCCTTGCGTACTTATAGCTGGGCGTTTAAGTAAAACTAGTTTTTCTGCCAATAAACCATCAATCACTTGCCTTCGAAAATCTTTGTGGCTAATAGAATTCCCCAGAAGTTTAAACAAAATGAAGGAATTTACAACGCTAGCATCTAAAAAATAAAAAATATACGATGCCACCATTTCTGGCTTTTTCGATCAATTTCATAGTTTGATTTTAATTGATCGAATTTGTCTACAAACAACATATTTGCGTTGTAATCAATAAGGGCTTGGGGGCAAGTAACGTCAATAACCTCTCCACTTTTTTGCCTCCTGCTCACGCTATTTGTTATGCCAGGGTTATAAAAATTGGATAAGAGGTGAACACTCCTTTTATCCTTCCATTTGTACAATAATATTTCATCAGCAGTCATCTTCCAATAAACTTCGCCTTGTTTCATGGTTTTATCGGGCTTCATCTGTGGTATATGCTTCCTTGTAGGGTTTATTGTACCACATGCGTACACTCTCTTATTTTTCAATTCTAGAAGCAGAGGATAGGATGTAAAATAGTTATCAAAAAATAGACGATGATTTTTTCCTTCCAGTCTTTTCATTAAGTTTTTCACTACTCTTCCTCCTAGATCTTTCTCTACAACGTCTCCTTTTTTGCCGGTATAAACTTCGAAATTAAAAAGATAACCATTTTGATCTGCTTAACACCAAACTTTGTAGCCCCTTTTGATTGGTTTTTTTTGGCATATACTGTTTGATTGCACTTCTGCCTTTGAATCTAATCATTGATTCATCAACAGCTTAAAATTCATCCGGATGTAAGCATTTTTGAAAATTGTGTAGCAACTCATCTAGAAACGGCCGAACTTTATATAATTTGTCAAAATTTAATTCTGTTCGGTTGGGAAGAAGAGCGTTATCATTGAGATGTATGTGACTCAGGAGCCAACTAAAGCGATTTACTGCCATAAATTGACTAATATAACCATCATGGAGATCAGGACTTGAACTCCAATAATCTCTGTAGCTAGGTAATGGTTTGATTCCCATGAGAAAATATAAACCTAAAAATGTTTTTATTTCTAAAGTATCTGTAGGCTTGAATCTTTTTCCAGTCCGTTGTTGCTCCTGCGTAGCATAGAGCTTTGTTTGATGAACAATATCTTCAATCATCTTGGTTGTTACAGGTAAATCAAAGATTTTAAATGGTGTGGGATTTGCAACGTCTTTTACCACATCTGTCACTCCAATTACTTCTGTAAAGGGTTCAACATCGAAATTGAAAGATCTATCAAACCATTGTGGGTTTAGTTGAGCTCCTTGAAATCTATTCCTTGAACCAAAAGAACTCAGTGGAATATTATCTTCGGAGTCATACTCATCTTCAATATAAAGCTCAATTGTTTCCCCATTATTTTCTAACATAAATTCGTCGTCATCCTGCTCAAATTCGACAATTACTGATTCTCCGTCAGATGGAAGACGAAGAGTATCATGCTCATCAAGGTCATCATCCATTACCCAATCGTTTATGTTAGGTCCTAATTCTTCCTTATCCATAATTCAGAAATTTTCTGTAACGTTGAAATTTGCCGGGATAAAATTCAACAATTTTTATAGTGGTGCAAATAACTGCCCACGCAATAATTCAAATAATAGAAGCAAGACAATACATTTTGCAGTATGATTTATTGTAAATATAAAGTTATTACCAAAGTTATTGTTAATATTCTTAATATAATATAGAAAATCAAATTTATTTCACTTCACTTTCACTTAGAGCACTTGCTTCAATGCACCACAAAAAACAAATGAGTGTTTCCATAAGTTATGAAATGTAAAAATTGTAACGGTTGTTCAAAGAATAGATTTTGTCATGTTCAAAGACAAAACACACTGCTAATCGCATTCTAATACAAGTGGTACGTTTTTTAAGCGTACGTGCAGCAAAGGGTGATATATTTTTTAGGTGGTACATTATAAGTACCAGTGTGCAAAATACGGTACAATTAATGTGGTACTATATTTGTACCAGCATGCTTGTAAGAGTTAAAGGACGATATAAATTTTATAGAAGTGGTGCCAAATCAGTTTCCCCATTTCAACATAAAAACTTCCAACATGTGCACCATCACAAAAAAACACAGGGAAAAACTGATATGGTACCGCTTCTATAAAATTCATTTTATCCTTTTTAGAACATTTTGAAGTCGGTTTTCTTTATTTTCTAAAAGTTTTTTTTACTACTTCAACTTATTTGAATATATCATTGTATTTAACGTATGTAAGTACATGTCATCGAATTGTTTTTTGAGTTTATTCATTGTTGCGTTACGTCAGTGTTCCAATTTCATACGTTGGGTAGGTACAAAACTCTTCTGACTGAAATATACTCCGGTCTACTCGACTTGTTTGATACTAGAATAAACTCGCAACATTAATAAAATCAGTTTATTGTTCGCTTCAAAACCAGATATACAGTCGCTCACAGCTTATTTGATGCAGTAACATTTTCAAAGCTAAAAGCACTATAACTTCTGTATTAGAAAAGGTATTGAAAAAATTTAAACTGCAATAAATTAAATAAAAGCCCTTTTTTAGAAATAACAATTTAATTTATTTCAACAATTGATTCTTAAATAACTAAATAACAAAAACAAAATTAAAGGCAAAATTTTATGTTACAGCTTAATTGATGCAGTCCACGTTTTCCTTAAATTTATCCATGTAGAGGATTTCCAATTCAACACTAATATTTCGTATGGTTTCCTTTTTGGCTCAAGACAGCTTTGAGTCTATTTGGAACAGATTCAACCAGCTTTCCTGTCATTTCTGGCGTTATTTTACTCCATTCTTCTAAAAGAGCTTTCTTTAAATCAATTTTGTTGTAAATTGCGTGGTTACGAATTTTTTTCTCCAGAAAAGCCCATAAATTCTCAATTACATTTAAGTCGGGTGACTGTGCCGGGGGAGCCATCAAATGAGGACAATTCCAAATAAGCCAAGATTGCACGATTTCTGACTTATGTTTAGGGTCATTATCTTGGTAGAATCTGAATTCACGCCGGATTCCGAGTTCGTCAGCACTTTGCAGGAGATTTTCCTTTAGGATATTACTGTACATGATCTTGTCCATGTTTCCTTCAATAAAGGCTAGCTTCCCAACTCCGGCTGCTGACATACAGGCCCAAACCATTAGGCTGCCACCGCCGTGCTTAACTGTCTTATGTAAATTTGCTTTTTTGAGCTCTGTATTGGGCTTTCTCCAAACGTACGCCATTCCATCTGAGCCAAATATGTTGAATTTGGACTCGTCAGCGAAAATCACGGTTTTCCAAAAGTCCAAATCCTTTGAAATATGCTCCGTAGCAAAGTTCAGGCGGCTTTGTCGATTTTTGATACTGATGATCGGCTTCTTTCGTGCAACTCGGCCATTAAAATTATGCTTTCTTAGCACACGACGTATGGTTTCAGCACTGCATTCTTTACCAATTCCAGTAAACACTTCGTTCGCCAATTTAGGAGCTGATAACTTAGGGTTTTGCATTATTTTCCGGACGATCCACCGTTCATCAGACCCATTCAAAATTTTATTTGGTGCATTTCTACCCTTGTTTTCCAACCTTTTTTCATTGGTAAACCTTTCAATTATATGCTGAACTGTTGATGAACTTAAATTGACAACTTCGCTGATTTTGCGATGAGATTCACCATTTCTAAAATGATGAATGACTAATTCCCGCTGTTCAAGTGTTGTCCTACGGCCCATTTTAAATATTACACAATTTATCCACTTTCAAACTATCAAGGTCAAATAACTTTTTTAAAAATAAAATAAGAAACGCACTAAGTACAATATATCCAAAAAAAATCCGGTGAAAATCGTGCACTTTTAATGCTAGGATACAAAGAACTAACTGCATCAAATAAGCTGTGAGCTATCCTATGCAAATGATTTTGCTTCATTACTGCTAACGGGACATTTGAAACATTTTTTCTTACTTTCTTTTGTGCTTCGAATTTCAGTTATACTAACTGTAAAATCTGCATCAAAATATTTGTAAATTTTTATTTATCTGCATAAGGACAACAGTTTGTTTAATATTTATTGAAGTGCATCAAATAAGCCGTGAGCCACTGTATAACAAAATTCAATATTTTGCGTTTCGGTGCGGGTGAAAGCCTAATATGTAAATTTAACATGCTATGCCTTCAAAAAAATGGCTAGTATTCTTTTCCATAACAGAATTTATTATTTTATTTATTCCAATAACAGTTTAACAGGATCAACGGTAAATTCGCTAATTATCATTAAAAATATTTTTAAACTTTTTCAACTGTTATTTTTGCTACAAAATCCAATAAAAAACTATTAATAGTCTCTCTCCCACATTGGCTGAATCCCATTATCATATGATTAAATCATACAGACATTCTTCTAATCAACTAACTGTTGCGTGCATGCGTGAGTGTTCAAGCAAATCTATAACGACCACGGTTATATCATCGTCTCGATCACGGAAGGTACAAGACACTTTTTCAATTCGCTATAGTTGTTAGGTATTTGAGAAAATACTCCAATTATGCATGAATGCTTGTAACGCTCGATTTGAGTTGCAGCCTAGTCGGTGGGCAAATAAAGTAAAGTTGGTTGGAGCTGCTGGAGTGGCTGCGGTGGCCACCTCACTGGTGAGAAGTAAAAGTTTCGATAGTAATACTAGAATGTACACGACAGAGTTACTACCTTTTAGGCTTTTATGATCAAGAAACAATTTCACTGCATGCATTGGTCAAAACGCGTATCTGTTACTTTATCAAAACGAATGCAGAGCAATGCATTGTTAGTGGTGTGTAAAAATTAACCCTGAAGATACAATAAATTATAAATAAATAATAATATAAAAACTCTAGTTTAGTATGCTTCCACTTAACTAGCATAACACAAACTATAAAGAGAAGTCAAAGATAGTTAGTAAAAGTGAATTTACGATAACTATCACCATTTATTTATAAAATCGTTATCCCTAAATTCAAGAGTAATTCTATTTATTTAAACCATATTTGGCCTTCAAATATAGTGAGAACGATTTTAATCATTTCATAATCAGCATACACGCATGAGTTAACATAAGATATAAGGTCGAACAGTTGTGAAAGAATTACAAATTCTACTAGGTAAAATAAAACTAAATAAATAATCTTTGCTTCACCTGAATAAGCAATAACCATTTTAGTATGCTCGTTTATAATTGGTTCATTTGTTCATTGTATTTTCTGAAAAGTTCAGTATCAATAAGAAAAGAAAATTTCGTCAGCACCCATCCATTCACTTCTTCATTTTAATTAGAATGCATTTGAAGATACAACTATCAAATTAAATGTAAATTTCTAAATATTTGAAAATTTGTCAATAATTTTTGAAGTAAAAATGATTTTTTTTCTGCTGCATGCTTATATCTTTATATTAAACTATACGAAAAAATAATTCTTTTGAATTTCGCGATAATTGTTTATTAAAGCCCGAAACTAAAATGGATGGTAACTAATGAAATGAAGATCTAAATGGTGTCTGAAGAAAATGAAAGTACTCGCGACTTCTCATAACAATTAAAAAACAGTTGCATGTGTGCAAATTGATTGATCAAATACAAATGCTAGTTGTTTCGGGAAAGTCATTGTTAATAACTAAACTGTTATGAGTAAATTAGCAGATAGCATTTTGTCGTGTTTTTTTTCAATATTTTCGGAATCGTGGGATACAAAATATTGATAATTGAACTTTAGTTATGTTGTGCAACATATTCTTTCTAATTGATAAAATTATTGAAAATTTGCACAATTGGTGAAATTCAATTAACTAATATTAACTGGTTTGAGAACAGAAGATGAAAGCAAATATTAATGCAAAGAAAATTCATTCCAACTTTGTGAATTTGTTGAGCTTACTGCCTGCCAACAAGCTTCTTAGATACTTCGTGGGAGCATTGTGATTAAAAATGAAACAATTATTTGAATTGATTGTAGAAATACGGAATCAGTAGATACAGGTTACCTTCTCAGCCATTGCCCTGATTTCCTCAGAGAAACTCATCTTCGAGTCGATTGGTAGCTCCAAGTACTTGACCGCTGGCTTTAAGTAGTACGTTCCCAATACTGATCATCTTTACTCTAGAGATTCTCTCTTTTATCAAGATGACCACATATGTTTTCTACAATTCCAAACTGAACCCGCAAGCAGTCATTCAGTATCTCACTCGACGCATTAGCATACCTAGCCTATGTAGCACTTGTTCACCGGTGCATCCAGCGGCCATCCGCATAATCAATCAAGCGCGACACATCTGGCGTCTTCAGTTCCAGTAGCCCGTTGTAAGATACACTCCCAGATCTCGACCAAGGATTCGTTGGCCCTGTGTCGTGTCGTAAAGTAGGCTTCAGTCCATGCAATGGGCTGGCCACGGCTTAAACGAACAAAGGATACTCAAAAAGGTATTCGTTGAGAGAACTGAAGGACAGATGCTAGTGGGGAGACCGAAGAACTACTGGTCTGACTCGGTTAACGAAGACAGTTCATCACTGCTTGTATTTGGTAATTGGAGGAAGCAGTCAATAGACACAAGATAGTTTTACTATGCTCTATACTTAAAGCAGAAGACAACAACAAAGAGAACAACAAACAGCAGTGGTCGTATATTCGGATCTAATGGGGGGCTTAAGCAGATAATGTAAGCTAGCTAACATCGTGCTAATTTTAAGCAGCGCCCTGTTCCAACTAAAGAGCAGGTTCACAAATGCAAAGGACAGTAAGAAACAAGTTGAAGTATCAGGAGGATGCTCCTGCCAGAAGGGTATTGTAAAACAATTAGTAAATCAAACATTTATCCTGATATACTTGACTAATATACAGATTCCATAAATTGAGTCCGAAAAATTATTGTGGTTATTATGATTTTAAACTCGCCACCATTTTTTTCAAGTGTTTTGACCCTGTTTTTAATAAAATTCCTACATATTTGTAGTGTCTAGCTTCGTTGCAAGCGTGTATCTCCCTAGTATCACGTGTTAATGTTGTTGTAATTGTTAGAATTCAATCGGCTGTAACTTAGCTGTTTATTGTTCAGAATACTTAAATTATCGGTTTTGGGAAATTTAAGGGTCCCATCTTGATTTTATAGACAAAAAAGCAAAATTTATAAAATGTACTATTATTAACAAATTTGATCGAATTTAGACTTCTAAGGTTCTGTTGCCCTTGTGATGGAAAAATTGTCACTTTAAGTACTGCTTTGAAAAGCTCCCATAAAGAACTTTCATTGCATATTCATATCGGCTACCTTTGATGAAATTTTTTGTTCAGCGGCCACTCCCCTGTACTGTAATCATCGATTCATGGCCTATTTTTTCGAATCCTAGAATGGTTACAAAGCCCATTTGCTAGGAGCTCTCTCCTGCCTCCTCGACTTGTTTCACTTATGAGTATTAATTGTAGGCGCTCATCTTCAGGCGTTCATTAAATTGAATCAAGTGTTAAAAGTATGCGCCTTGAACATTGAAGTTGGGGCCAAATACATCAAAATTATTCAATCTTCGCATTTAAAACAGCCACTTTCTTGTTTTACGATTACTAATACCGCTAGCTGAGCCAATTCTCAAAGAAATTCATGATACCTATCATTCCTGAAATTTTCTTGCAAATCCTAGCAAAGCTGTAGTATCTGAGTCGGTAAAAAGCGCATGTTGTTCCATAGCCATATGTTTCCATATTAATACAGCGCATATTGTTCCATAGTAATACAGGAAACTTCAAATCGCTATAACTTCATTAAATACCATTCGATCTTTATGAAACTTTCAGGATAGATTAACCTTATAAATAGTCATCTGTGTATTTTATCAAATTTAAGGGCACCGTTAAAATTTTATTCAAGAAAACATAAAACCGATAAATCATGCTATTACTAACAAAGTTGAGTGAATTTAGACCTCTCATGTATTTGTTGTTATTGTACCCGTAAAGGCCTACATTCATGATTTTTTTCAGATTTTTTGGGTCAAAGGTGTCCAATCGCGAGGGGGGACACAATATTTTTGTACATTTCCCCTTCCCCTGCACCCCTTATAGCAAAGTTTGTCATTTTTAAGACCTGTTTTGAAAAGTTCTCATTAAGACCTTTCATTTGATACCCATATTGCCTACATGCAATGAAAACTTTTTTTCAGGGGCAACTCCCCTGTATGGGGAGACCCCCTTTAAAGACCTTATAAAATTTTTTTCGTGTTGTAACTTTGAAGAGGGCGTCACTTTGCGCCTACTTACAAAATCTTATGTTTCTAGCTTATATAGTTTGCGAGAAAAAGTGGTGTGACACACGGACGGACGGACGGACAGAAAGGACGCAATTTTAGTAGGGTATTGTAAAATGATTTTACAATACCCTAAAAAGTGGAGAAACTTGGTATCTACAAAATCAAATGCAAGCACTGTGATAAAGCATATATTGGACAAACAAGATGGACCGTTAAAATGAGATTCAAGGAGCACACAAAGGAGGCACAATTGGTGATGAGGCGAGGAAACATGAGCAACGTTAAATCTTCAGTAGTGGAACATATTTGCGAAGGACAACAAATTGAATGGGACATCCTCACGGTATTGAAGAAAGTAAAGAACAGACGAAAACCTCATGTGTACGAATCATTGTAGATTTTGAGGCAGCCAACCAAAACAAGACGCAACGATGACCTGGTGTTGTTAATTTCAGTGGGTTTGGGTTTCAAAAAGTACAACGGACTATACTTCTGAATAAATATTATTATATCAACACATAACCATATACTACGACACATAACTGTATATCAATATATTCAATTAACCAGAGTTAGCCGACACAACATTTATGCACAAGGAAATCCGACGGAATGAATAATATTTCATTTTCTTTTGATTCATATAGCAAAATTCTATTTAAAAATGATTTCCCGAGTACTAGTTTTCTACATCAGTAAATGCAAGGAAAGCTGTCAGTTGATCAAATCTCAACACTTCCCCTTGATCAATTTACAGCGGAGCGTCTCAAAAATTCTTCTGTTGAGTGGCTTGGTGAGGATGTCTGCAATCTGCTTGCTGCTCTCGACGTGCCACAGTATTGCCGATATGTTGCTGGATGTACTTTCGTGGTATTTCGATGTGCTTCTTTTCTCTGGTCGTTTTTCCTTCGTGTGCATTTTGTAGCATGTGCATGGCTGAAATGTTGTCGACGTCCAGAGTGATCGGCACCTCAGCTTCTAAAATGCCAAGTTCCAGTGCGATTCGTTTGATCCAGCACACATCGTCAATCACTGACACTGCTGCTCGGTGCTCGGCTTCTGCAATTGAAGTCGCTACCAGACGCTGATTTTGCGAATACCAGATAACTGGCCCTCCTTTCATCACCAACATACCACTCGTTGACTGCCCTGTCTCAGAATCTCCTCCAAAGTCTGAATCGGTGTAGGTCACGAGTGTCTTGGCTCCTCCAAAATGAATTCCGGCTGTCGTGGTCCCTCTCAAGTACTGGAGAACACGTTCCACTATCGCCTGATGGCTCTTCATGGGCTTGTTGCAGAATCGACTGAGATAGTTGACGGCGAAGCTTATGTCTGGCTTGATTATTGTGACTAAGTACAACAAACCCCCTATCACTTCGCGATAGTTGTTGTTCGCTGGAAGTACCTCGTCGTTCTTGAAGTCTGTCTTATGATTGATCATTCCTGGCTCAGTGGGTGTGGATGCTGGATTGCACCGCTCGAGTTTCATCATTCTCAAGATCTTTTCCGTGTAGCGAGGCAGACTCACGAAGATACCATCCTGGTCGATCTTGATTTCCATGCCCAAATACGTTAACTTGTTTTGTACTTTCTTGCTGAATGTTATCTCAAATTCCTTGCTTATCTCATCTAAGAGTTTGTATTTTTCTTCTTAATCTTTGCTGGCTAACAATCCATAATCTACGAAGAGTGAGAGCATAATGCTCTTGTCCTTGTTAGAGAATAAACACGGGTCGTCATCTGTGTTGATCAAACCTATCTTCTTCTCAAAGTGGGTGGTGCCCTCTCGTTCCACATCCTCGGAGCTTATTTAAGAACGTAGAGACTATTGTTCAACTTACAAACTTTCCTGGTTTCATCGTTGAACCCTTCAAGCTGGTGCATATAGATATCCTGCTCCAGGCTCCCATACAAGAAAGCTGTTTTCACATCTAACGATACCAACTTCATTTTCTCCGACGCTGCGTGACTGAGGAGTAGGCGAATGGATGCATGGCGAGCTACTGGGCTGAAAGTTTCCGTGTAGTCCACTCGCTCCTTCTGTTCGAATCCCCTTGCCACAAGTCTCGCCTTAAGTCTCCCGTCCGCCTTCTCTCGAAGTATCCAGCGACAAGTGATCGGCTTCGCTCCTTCTGGACAGTCCACCAGCTTTCAAGTTTTCATCTCCATCAGTGAGTCGTACTCCTCCTGAATTGCTCGTCACCACTTCTCATCTCTAAGTGCCTCACTCACCGGGACGTCCTCCTTTTCACAAATCATGGCTACTTTGGCGCTCTTTCCTCCACGACGGAAGTCAAGTTTGCAGTCTATCAGTCTCGGTAGTGGTTGGAGAGTCCAAAAATCTCACAGAACTTTCCTTTTTGACTCTTCTTCTGGCACTGGTGTCTCATTCTCCTCAGCACTTTTTCCAGTTCCCCAGTTTTCGTCTTCTTGCTGCTTTCTTCTTGCTTCTCAGGGGTGCCCTCTGGTGCCTGTGTCTCAAGTTCAGCTCCTTGCTCAGTCTCATCTTTTCTTCATTGAAGATCACATTGTCTGAACTGATAATTTCTCGTTTCTCTTTCAGATAAACCCGGTAGCAGGGTTAATCAAAATCATAGCCAACCAAAATTCCTTTTTCTGATTTTCTATCTATCTTGCCTCTTTTCTGTTTTTGTGCCAGCACGTAACATTCGCATTCAAAGGGTTGCAGCTTCTCAATCTTCATGTTTCTTCCGAACCAAAGTTCGGCTTGGCTTTCCCCTGGTACGTTGCTGGTTCCAGTCTGGTTGATCGTGAAGATTGCATGGTTAATTGCTTCTGCCTACAGTTTTTCCTCCAACTCGTTCATGTGAATGGCTGTTCTGGCTGCCTCGATACTCGTTCTCATTTCTCTCTCAATCCTTCCGTTCTGCTCTGTCGTGTATACATTCGTGAAGGTGTGGAAAATTCCCAACTTGTCCATCATCTGTTTGGTTTTTGCATTCTTCAGTTTGGTGCTGTTGTCAGACCCCAGACTTTTCACTCTCCTCCCTAGCTGAAAACCAGTCTCAGGTAACATTCGATCTTCTCTGGTGTTTCACTTTTCGTCTTCATAAAGTAAAAGGTTCGGTAGTGAGTGAAATTATCCTCGAACATGAGCCAGTACCTCATTCCTCCCAATGACGGGATGTTCATCTCGCTGGTGTCGACGTGCACGAGATCTAACGGTTGCTGAGCTGTCTTGGGGTTGCTTGGGTGTGAGGATCTATGTAGCTTGCCATACGAGCGACCTGTGCATACATAGTAATTCCAGTCATCAATGTGTTTTATTCCTTTCCTTTTCAGTATGTCCCTCAAATACTTGACATTTTGATGGGCGAGTCGCTCGTGCCAGACTTTGATCGACACGGCCATCAAACTTGTCTCTTCTTCTCTCCTGAGCATCATTTTGTAGAGATTTCCTTTGCGCTTTGCTATTGCCACAATTTCCCTGTCATCCAGACTGTAAAACGTTGACTCGTTTCCGTTTGCCTTCTGTACATGTCCTTTGTCTAGCAGCTGACTCACTGAGAAAAGATGAAAGTTGAGATTTGGCTAGTACCACTGGATACCACTTTCGACCATCAAATGCTTCCATCTCGATGTTCCCGACTGCAACGCTATCTAGCCTGGTTGAGTCTCCAATCACAAATGGGATTGGGTCATGTGTTGGCTGGTTCCACAGTCTTGATACCATGAAGTGGCCTTGTCTTTCGAAATGTCGTTGTCCACCGTCGAGAGTGCCGTGTTCAAAAATGCCTTCCTATTTGGTTTCCCGTTTATTGACTTATGCGCTTCTTCTCGAGATTCGCAGCCTATTGTGAAGTGTCCCTTCTTCTTACAAATATTACATGAATACTTCTTCTTGCAGTAGGCAATGTATTCATCACAGGGTTTACCTCTGCACTCCTTCCCACACTTGTAGCATGTGAACTGCGACTTTTCCTGCTTGCTGTTTGACGACTGTCCTTGTTTCATGCGTCTGGTCATGAGAGCATTGTTGGTGCTGCCCTCTGCATTTGTCGTCGTTTCTTTGAGTCACTCGTTCTCAAGTCTCAAACGTTCCATGAGAGTTTCCACGATCTGTGCTGCTCCGGTCACGTTGTCCCAGGATGTCCTGAAATGTGCCAATTTTGGCGGTAGCACAATCATGATTCTCGTCATGATCCAACTTTACTTCACAGGATAATTTTCAGTTTACACTTCATCCGTGTGATCTAAAATCTCCATACAAACTCAACAGCTGACTTGCTTTCATCATACTCATAGGTAAAGAATTTGATTCGAGACATTTCTGAAGTTACATCAGTCTTTGTACCATATAAGCTAACTAATTTGTCTATCATATCTTTGGCAGTTTTACAATTTACAATTTTGTTCGCAATCTTACTGTTTACATTTAAATCTATCAATGTTTGAGCCAAAACATCTTTCTTTAACCAAGTGGCAACTGTATCAGTTGACGCAGCACATGCTAGTCTTGGCTTTGCACTCATTATCATATCATACAGATCTTGGTTCTTAAATGCTCGGTTTAATTTAAATCGCCATGAAATGAAATTGACATTTCCTTGACTATCTTCACTTAACATTTCCAATTGAGACTTTACAGTATCCATTTTGAATCTTTCGTGGCGGTTTTCTGACTTAAAGTGGATTGCGTGTTCGTTGCTCAACGTTGACTTGCTGTGCCATGGCTTCTCCAATGTTGCTGATTTGTAGGTTATGTTGTCCTTGCCAGTTCTGACGTCTTGGGCTGCTTTCTCGACTTGCCTGACAATTTCCTTTTCTGACTTTTGAAGAAACTCTTTTACAGCTGTCCTGGGCCCATAAGCTGTTGTTAATTTCAGTCGGTTCGGGTTTCAAAAAGTACAACGGATTAAACTTCTGAATAAATATTATTATATCGACACACAACTATATATTACGACACACAACTATACATCAATATGTTCAATTAACCAGAATCAGCCGACACAACAATTATGCGCGAGGAAATCAGACGGAATGAATACTATTTCATTTTCTTTTGATTTATATAGCAAAATTCAATTCAAAAATGGTTTCCCGAACACGAGTTTTCTATATCAGTATATGCAAGGTAAGCTGTCAGTTGATCAAATCTCAACACCTGACCTCCTAAATTTAATGAAAAGTTGTGGGTTTTCCCTTTTTTGGGGTTTTTTAAAATAATTTTACAAAACCCTACTAAAATCGCGCCCTGTCTGTCCGTCCGTCCGTCTGTCTGTCTGTCCGTCCGTCCGTCCGTGTGTCACAGCAGTTTTTCTCGGAAACTACTAAGGCTAGAAACATCAAATTTTGTATGCAGGTGTAAAGTGGTGCTCTCTTCAAAGTTCAACTACAAAAAAAATTTGATAAGGTATTTAAGGGGGGTCTCCCCATATAGGGGAGTGACCCCCCGAAAAAAATTTCATTGTAGGTAGCCGATATGTGTATCAAATGAAAGGTCTTGTTGAGAACTTTTCAAAACAGGTCTTAGTTTGGCAAAGTTTGCTTCGAGGTGCCCAGGGAGAGGAAATACACGAAAAATTTGTGTCCCCCCCCCTCGCGATTGGACACTTGTGATCCGAAAAATCTGAAAAACATCAAGAATAAAGGCCTTGAGGAGTACAACAACAACAAATACATGAGAAGTCGCAATTCACTCAACTTTGTTAGTAATAGTATGATTAATCGATTGTATGTTTTCTTGAATAAAATCTTAACGGTACCCTTAAATTCAGTACACAGATGACTATTTATAAGATTGATCTATCCTGAAAGTTTCATAAAGATCGAATGGTATTTAATGAAGTTATAGCGATTTGAATTTTCCTGTATTACAATGGAGCAATATGCGCCGTATTACTATGGAAACATATGGCTATGGAACAATATGCGCTTCTTACCGACTCAGATACTACAGCTTTGCTAGGATTTGCATGAAGGTTTCAGGAATGATAGGTAGCATGAATTTCTTTGAGAATTGCCTCAGCTAGTGGTATAAGTGATCGCAAAATAGTGGCTGTTTTTAAGGCGAAGATTGAATAATTTTGAGTTATTTTGCCCCAACTTCAACGTTTAAGGCGCATGTTTTGAACACTTGATTCAATTTAATGAATGACTGAAGATGAGTACCTACAATTAATACTCATAAGTGAAACAAGTCTAGGAGGCAGGAGAGAGCTCCTAGCAAAAGGGCTTTGTAACCATTCTAGGATTTGAAAAAATAGGCCATGAATCGATAATTACAGTACAGGAGAGTGGCCGCTGAAAAAATAATTCCATCAAAGGTAGGCAATATGAATATCAAATGAAAGTTCTTTATAAGAGCTTTTCAAAACAGTACTTGAACTGACAATTTTTCCTTCACAAGGGCAAAAAATACCCTAGAAGTTGAAATTCGATCAACTTTGTTAATAATAGTACATTTTATAAATTTTGCTTTTTTGTCTATAAAATCAAGATGGGACCCTTAAATTTCCCAAAATCTATCATTTAAAGTAATTGTATATGGTTCGAAAATTTCACAAGAATTGAACAATAAACAGCTAAGTTACAGCCGATTGAATATTTAACAATTACAACAACATTAATACGTGATACTAGGGAGATACACGTTTACAACGGACCTAGACACTAAAAATATGTAGGAATTTGGATAAAAATTTTAGAAATGGTTTGTTATATCCATGTGTTATCATGACTAATCAAGCGACGGGGTCAAACCACTTGAACCAAAATGGTGGCGAGTTTAAAATCATAATAGCCATAATAATTTTTCGAACACAATTTATAGAATCTATATATTAGTCAAGTTTTGATATGCATAATATATTGTTTGATTTACTAATTGTTTTACAATACCCTTCTGGCAGGAGCATCCTCCTGCTACTTCAACTTGTTCTTGTTGGGCGTCCGTGCCAACTTTAAGTTTTGGCCCTTTTTGAAGGAGTTTATTAGCGGCTTTCTTCGCTGCTTTTTAAGCACTGTCTGGATCCCCGGAATCTGGTTCTCTACACCCATCAAGTGCCTCTTCCCTCCTTCTTTTATCCCGATCTCCTTCGATTGGGCAAGACGCCATTCTTTTATTAATTTTTGATGGTGGAGCTATCTACCCGTAGCCTTTAAATTTCGTCCCCAGCGCTTCTTTAGCCTTCTGCTCGTCTTCGGCCTTTAACCAGCTCCTCCGATAATGTCCTATGCGATCTAGGAGCTCCTCTAGTTCAAAGAGCCCAATCTTTACTGCTTTACTGATTTTTGAGGAGTCACATACAGATTGTATTCTGTTCAAAACATCTTGCGCTTTTCGGAATAGCCTTTCTTCTTCATGTCGCTGGGCTCGGCTGTGCGACAATTCTTGGGAGAGGTTATCGCTGTCCATTTTCAAGTGCAGTACTTTCGCCATATTTTCGACGTTGGCGGTGCAATCACACAACGTCACTTTATTTGCCTGGTCACTCGTTTCTTTTTCCTGCCGTAACCTCGTTGACTTCAGGATGGTTCCTTATTATGTCCGACATTTGCGACCCTTGCATCGGTATTTTCGGTAACGACCGCAGCAGTGACCGTTGAATTCTTGATGTTCTTTATATTTTCCTCCACCGCTCGAACACCTAAAGCGTCCTGCAGAGTTTCCCGCTTTTTCTTTATAAGACACTCCGGGGTTTGCGTCATTTTTTTGCTGCCTCCAAATGCCGCAGGAGTTTCAGTCTGGACCAGACTGTCTGCCAATCTCCGTTTTTCACCATCTTCACTGTCATTGAAGTAATCGTCGTTTTTGTCATCGTTAGCACCGCTCTTGATGCACTGTTGACATCGTGGCTGCAAACGCTGGTTGCGTCGTCGTTGTGGTTATTTTTTTTCTTTGTTTGGGGTTTTTTTTAATCTTTTTTAAGTGTTTTTGGTTGCTCCAGTTTTATTGGATCCCCCCTCGGAGCCGCTATCTCCGTTCGTGTGTGTAGTCGCCTTTTTGGTCCCATTGTTATCTTTGCAGAGCAGGGAGGCCATGCGAGATTTTGCACAAGCCCTTATGGGGGCAAGTGCCCAGAGCCAGGCCAGCGCTAATCGGGAGTCCGTCTCAACCGAACCTACACCGCCAACCCAATGGTGCGAACTTCGAACGTACTCCGAGGCCTGCCAAGGTTTTACCGGGACGGAGTTGAATTGGAGCCGTTCACACACGAGTGTCACCTCGGGGCTACTGTGCAAATAACTAGGTCCAAACCATTATATCCGCCAGCCCAAAGTCTCAATTCGAGCTCGTTGTCCAAAGCGTAGTCCAGATTCAATCAGGGTCCTTACCTGTCATCCCAGGACGGAACCTGATGGCGCCTCCCCATACCCTCGGGTCCGTGATGGCGGCGCTCCCCAAAGAATGCTAGCCTCCAAGAGTGCTCTCCCACTGCGGGAATTTCCTCGGGTACGTAGGGGCGGAACTCCCAAAAGATTGCTAGCTTCCAAGAGTATTCCTGTCAGCCAGCATTCCCCCTGTTAAACTATTCCATAATTGAATGAATTCTTTGCACTAATTACCCTCCAAGTATCTTAAAAGCTTTTAAGAATAAAAAATACGATGTCGTCTGTACTCAATGTATGAGCAGCAGCAAGTTCATTTCAAACGCGATTTTCAAAAGTTGCTTTAATCACCCTAAAAGTAAAAGTTTAATTTTCAAACCGTGAAAACTACATTCGCATGGGAACTGAAGTTATTGGCATCTTTGCATAGAAACTCCCTTTCTAATTTCTGCTTACCGAAAAATATCCAAACGCTAGTCGCCTATTATTCGCGTATTTACTTTGTGATATGAAACTGAGATTGATCTTAATTGGTGATCGTCTATCGCACAAAAAAACCAACATGCAAAATTTCTACCTGTATCTTTTTCCTTAATGCAAGTATCTACTCCCATGATGGATGCATTTTGAAACAAAATACCTCTAATACGAGTACTTCCGAAATTTTCAGATGGAAATATGAAGATGGTTCAATGGAAGTTCAAATTTTGAATTTCGCATCGATGGTCCCGGCCAATATGCTGCTTGTCTAATTTTCAAGAGATCTTGAAGATGGAATTTGACGAGTCAAAACTTGCCTCGCGAGAGGCCAATGTACCTTCGCGCTTCAACGCGTTGACTAGACAATTCGAACGAAAGCCAAAGCGCGTTAATTTTGCAGGAGATCAACTGGTAAGATACTTTTGTAGCGGTGAATTTTGTGATTAATGAACCATATCCCCACGAATTCTTGTTGGATCTGGTGGTAGATGTTTTGGCGGTAAATACCAGCAAAAAAATTAATAAGGCGACCGAAAAGAAAGGAAAACGTTTAAAAATTTCCGTAATAAGTAAGTCATTACTTGATAGCAACTGTTGCTGTGAATATGTCGCAATATTTTTAAGTCTAGCCTAGCTCAATGATTATAAATCGTAACAACTAGGAAAATTTCCACATATTGGAGAGATTGGTGCGTAAAACTCGAGGGGAGCATTGTTTTCAGATCCCCCTATTGTCTTTCACCTTCTAGTCAAGTCTTCCCTTCTCAAGCTTTGTACCATACTTCACTAGAATCAATCTTTAAGATTGCGTAATGGTCTAAGGTAATTCCTCATACCGGTTGTGAAATGTTTTCTGCAAAAACACACTTGAATACCCATCTCCAATTTGTTTTTGTTAGCATCCAATTTAACGGGATGAGCGCTTGAACTTGGGTAGCAAGGAAAAGTGGATCGTGATTACTTCAGCGAAGCTTCATTGATTTGACCATGCTTTGCTCATCTATTTATTTAATAGTACTTGGTAACTGAAGACCAATATAGACGTATCCGTCTTTCAATTGTTTTCTTACACTATTGTTTAAAATACTTGTACACTTGCAAATGTAATTGTTAATTTGCACACCTCTTAGAAACAAGTTTGAGTGTGAAAAGATTTCCAGACTCTCTATTTAATTACTGCTAAAATGCCTGGAGGGCCAACAATTTTGAGATACAAAATCAATATTGCCTGCGAGTTGATTGTGCTGGAGGAGAAAGTGCAAAGAAATTTCCAGAGGAAATGCAAATGCAAATTCTAGTCTAGCATTTTGCTGGTGCTTGAATATTTTGTCTATGAATATAAAGAATAAAATGATCTCGAGGGGATTCGACGAGAAATAAATCATAATGCAAAATATGTCTCCGTTGAACCCATTAGAACCAGCACCATACTATTTTGAGAATGTCAATTTGCATTCAAAAGATGGGAATGATTGATTTCATCGTGAAATATGAATAATATTTAAAAATTTTAATGTCCTAAAGTAATTTAGAAAAGAAAGGCGACTCCTGACGTGCATTCTAAATTTAGGTTTACTGAGTGTTATCTGGGAAAGTGTAACATGAGCATGTGCGAGACGGAACTATGCTGATTTGTATTATTTATTCAACCAAATTTATTATTATTCATCCATTTATGAATGTTCGACAGTTATTCCTGGAAAGTTTCTTATAGGTAAAGTTGTTCAAATTGAAGATATAAGAATCGAATGTAGTTCTTAAAAGAATACGGAATTATTTATAAGGAATGAACTTTTAGAAAAAAAAAAAGGAAACCAGCGTCAAAGTGCCCTAAAAAGAATGAAATAATTTTTATGGGAGCAGTGCCATATTAGCTTTTCTCTATTTTTATTGTAATGGTGCACATTTGGAAGCATTAATTTTGAAAAAGATAACTTGATTTCTTCTTCTACTTAGCATCACAGCCCCTTTCGGGCATTCGCTTCCTGCAAACAGCGCCTACAACTGTCTCGGTCCGTTGACCGCGTCATCCAATTCCGAAATCCGAGCAGCGATGAACTGTCTTCGTCGACCGAGTCATACCAGCGTTTCCTCGGTTTCTCCACTGGGCGCCGGCCTTCAGTTCTCCCAACGAATACATTCTTGGGTATCCGTTGTTCGTTCACACGATTCAGGTGCCCAGCCCATTGCAGCCCCCGCAGTCTTACAATCCTTGAGACCTCCGGTTCGTCAAAAATATCATAGAGCTCATGGTTGTATCGAATTCGCCATTGGTCCCCGTCTAGCTTCGCTCCGATTATTCACCTCAGGACCCGTCACTCGAAGGCGATCAATATATTTGTGGATGCTTGGGTTAGGGTCCATGTTTCACACCCATTTCATAACACAGTTCTGGTCACAGATTAGTATACTTGGAGCTTTGTTTTTCTGTGTATGAAGCTGGTCTTCAAGATCGTCAATACTGAATAAAGTATTTTATTTGCGACCTATATTCTTCGGAGTATTTCGTCTCTTTCATTGCCCGATTTGGTTATTTTGGGGCCCAAATACACAAATTCGCTAACATTTTCGATACTGTATACGCCAAGTTTGATATTTTGCGTATTTGGGATATTTTTACTCGACTGCATCATGAGCTTTGTTTTATTTTCATTGATTTGTAGCCCTACTGGTTTTGCTTCGCTGTCGAGTTTCAGGAAGAGTTTTTTGGCAGTTGTTAGTGACCGTGACAGAATGTTGATGTCATCCGCATAGGCTACTACCTTGCTCGACTTGAAAAGTAATATACCTCGCGTATCGACAGGTAGCTTCCGTATGATGTACTCCAAAGCCAAATTGAATAGCAATGGGGCCAACCCATCTCCTTGCTTTAGTCCGATATTTGTGTCAAAGGTATCGGTGAGTTGGTTATTGATGCGGACTTGGGAGGTCGTCAACGTCATTGTCATTTTGGTATGACGGACTAATTTGGCTGGGATGCCTAAATCAAGCATTAGTTGGTACAGTACGTTACGATCAATACTGTCGTATGCTTGCTTGAAGTCAACTAAAATTTGGTGTACGTCTATGTTGAACTCCCACCGTTTTTCAAGTACCTGCTTGACCGTGAACAATTGGTCTGTTGTTGATCTACCTGCCCTAAAACCACCCTGATACTCCCTAATAATACTGTTTGTGATGGAACAAACTTCATCCAGAGTTGGTGGGGCCAATGAGAGGTCTCCGCAGACATCTATAGGCCCCGATGCTCTGGAGCAGTACGGAGGATTGAGGAGGTGCTTGAAATATGCTGCCCATCTTTCCTTAATCTTGATTTCATCAGCGATTATATTGCCGCTGTCATCACGACAGAGCGTGGTTTTGGGCTGATAACCACGTTTCAGGCTTTTCACTACTTTTTATGCTTGTTTTGTGTTATTGCTCGCAAAACTTACATCTATACTTCTCAATTGGTCGTCATAGTATTTTCTTTTCTTAATCCTAATTATCTTATTTGCGATTTTCATAGTGTTCTCTTTTCGTCCTGGTTTTCCTAACTACGTATTTTTTGTACGCCTGATTCTTTTTATCTAACGCATTCTGGTACTCGTCATCGAACCAATCATTCCTATTGCGCCGGGCTTGATGACCGATCGTCTGTTCCGCCACGGTTCTGATAGCCGCGTTCACTTCCATCCAGAGCTCGTTGCTCATCTTTAACGATGCGTCTAATAAGATGGGAGACAGCTGGTTGTCAAGGGTATCCGTAAAAAGTTTGGCCACAGACACCGTTTGGAGCTTTTCGTTGTCAAATGTTTTAAGCGGGCTGATTTACGCTAAATATGCCTTTGCCATACGACATCGATAGATTAGTTTGATCAAGTAATGATCTGAATTACAATTGGCTCCTCGGTATGTATGGATGTCAAGTTTGCTTGAGGCCCAACGTTGTTGGATCAGAACATGATCGATCTGGTTTTGTGTGTTGCCATCCGGTGACACTCAGTTCATTTTATAAATGCGTTGATGTGGGAAGCAAGTCGAACATATCACTAGATTTTTGCTACATGCAAAGTCAATCAGGCGCTGGCCGTTGGCATTTGTTTCATCGTGTAGGCTATATCCTCCAGTCGTTTCCCGATAAGATAGCTCAGAATAATTTTTGTGTTATTTATGTATGGTGTGTGGTAAATTCATTTTGGCCATTTACCCAATCACGAGCAATGTGAATTCGATTTAGTTATGTTGCAAGTTGCAGTCATTCCCCCCAAGAGCTGACTTTGTGGCCAATGTTCTTTGCTGGAATCTGCTGATTAGTGCGATCGTTGATCGATTGGTTCTGCTGATTGGTTGGTGCTAACGTTGGGGTGTATCACATGAGGACGCATATGAGGATTCTATGGGAATATTCCTAACAACCCCTATTTATTAAAAATGCTTGCCTCAGCGTATTCGAACCACCTTATGTTCAAAATTTTTATTGGAGACAGTATCAATGTTCTCATAGGTCATGGAATTTTTAATCGCAATCAACACTCCGCCACATCTGGTCAGACCTGTGAGTGAATAGTCACAACCAGCTCTATAAATGGTCCAGCTACTGTCTAGAAATTCTTCGTTAATGTAACTAACATGTAGCTACGTTTTGGGTGAATATTAAAACATTAAAATGGCAGACTTAGCATCAAGGTATAATTTTTTATTTTTCCTCTCATACCGGTGCAATTATGGTAAAAGAGGTTAATACCATTCAATGGTAAATCACTGTTAGGAATGAAATTTTTAAATTCTTCTCTTGCTTTTTGCAGTATAGAGACACGCTTAGTTCTCACATGAAAACCATATGTTTCCAGATCATTCTTTACCTGGTCAGCAGAAACTACGAGCTGCTCGTGATATTTAACAAATGGACGGCGTAATGACTCAATCTCAATAGGTAGGCCCTTTTGCTGAATTAGTACTTTGAGATTCATTTTGGTTTTACCATCAAAACAGTGTGATTCTGGCTCTTTGTGCATATAAACAAGATAAAGCCGATCCGAATCAAATAATTTGCGGTCACTAAATCTAGAAAGTAGATATGTACTATCAAGATTGTCATTCATATCAATAGCTTGCTTTACAGGCGGTGAACTTAATGGATCAAGGTAACTTGCCTTGAGAGCAGAGATCATAGTGTCTAAAACTGGCGGAATATAGATAATATCCTAACCATGGGCAAAATTCGAGTAAGGTATATGTGTAGGTTATTGTGCAGATTTTTTTGGAAAAGGCTGCTAACAGGTGCAATATTCAGTTGAACCGGAGGAAAATTTTGTGTCTTATTATTCTGAAAGATTTGAGTTTCACTGAAAATTAGTCTTTTCCACAGAAAATGTAAGGAACGGACGGGAAGGCTGCAATCGGTCGTCCGGCAGATTCCCCATAATTTGGGAGGATATTTGTGGCTTTGCTCTGGGACACTCCACGCAGTTTAGGGCGAGAGAGGCTACTTGGGCATGCTAGAGGTGAAGTTGCGTCATGCTTCGATTCATAGCTTATTGGAGCCTCCTTCTGTTGACCACCCACTTGAACTACCCCCCCAGCATCATGGAAAAAGGGAGACAAGATGGCTTCAATTGCCACCTCTCTGTAGCGCTGAAGCTCCCGAATGTCGTCTCTGAACGATTGAGCTTGACATTGTTTTAGAATCGTAATGAGGGCATCATCCAGTTTTGCCACCGTCAAATGTAATAAGACTGGACGGTAGAGTTTCCATGTGACGTTGGCAAAACGCAACAAAAACGTTACTATCCGTTGTAGATGGTTGAATGAATCTCGATGGTCGATGGTTGGAACAATGTCCTTGATTTGACCCGAAACAATGAGCACCGCCCGCTGTGGCCATTTTTCGGCATCCGTCCCAAATTTGGCTGGCTGTGGTGGCCATGTATCCAATCGCCTGTGAAGAAAGACCGGGCCGTAAAACCATGCAGTTGCCTCCAGGTGTTGAGCCGGAGACAGTCCGTGACTGATAATATCCGCGAGAAGAGAATTTACGGTCAATTCCTGTATAGCCGCTTCATGGTTGCCCAAAAAAGTAGACCAGGTGGAAGATGCTACCCGCAGCCACGTGAGTACTATCCCCAAGTCACACCAGAAATAACAGGGTGCCGCTTGCCAACCCAGTTCTGATTTAACACGATCAGCCAGCTTGGCAGCCAAAGTTGTCACTTGAAGCTCCGAACCCGCTAATATGGTCACCACTGTTGGGGCATCCTTTGCCTTTGCACATAACAACTGAACGACGATAGAGTCACTAGACTGTTGCGTTCGCACGTGAACCGCGATGCCATGTGCCTTCTCAGAAGTGTCGCAGAATACGTGAATTTGAATGGTCCGCAGATGTGTGAGCTCTTCGCAAAACTGCAACCAGCGCTTATTTGTTGCTATGGATGTTACTGCATCCCAATCCAATTTCAGCCTCTGCAAAGACTGAAGCAAAATCTTGGCTTGGATGGTCACCGGACTCAGGAAGTCTAGGGGATCGAACAAGTGAGCTATATCGGACGAAACTGTTTGTTTGGTCACCTTCTGATTCGAGACTTCACTGAGGCTGATACAGAATTCATCAGTGACAGGAAGTCACGTTAGTCATAATGACGTGGCAATTGCGATCTTTATCTCAAGCCGCAGAGCCCGGTCATGGAAGGGAACCTCCCGTAGTATACAAGGTGTGTTTGAGCACCATTTTTTTAGATGGAATCCACCGGGCTACAATAGTTCTATCACTTGTCTTTTTAGTGTTTCAGCATCTTGCAAGCTGTCCACCCCGGTCATGACATCATCGACGTAGATGTTCTGTTTCACTGCTGCTGCGCCTAAAGGACAAGAGCCATGCACTTCTGTGGAGGCATTGGATGGCCAGGTAAGAGATGCAAGTCATACTACCATATGTGACGGTGGTGAGCCTGAAGCACTGAAGGGGCTCGTCAGGTGAGTCTCTCCAAATAATTTATTGATAGGGTACATCTTTTCCACGTCCGCCGTGAACACAAATTAGGGCAATCGGAATCACAAGAGCACTGAAAAAAGTCTTGCTTTAGTGCCGGTCCGGTGTGAGGTATGGAGTTCAAGGAGATGTTCGTAGGGGTTTCAGCCGAGGCATCAAAAACAGCCCTAACTTCGTGATGGTCCTGTTGGGCTTCATAGTGCTGTGGTCAGACAGAAAATAGTATGGTAATTGTAGGTCACCAATTGCTTTCATGTGCCCAAGCTTGAGATACTCATGCATCAATTCCACGTATTGATGTTGTAGAGAATCATTCTTTGCAAGTTTATGCTCTAGGGATAAGAAGCGCTGTAGGGCCATATCCTTGAACTCACCAAGTGAAGTGGGGTCCTACGGGAATGGCAGCCAAATCACAATATTACCGTCTGAATCTCGTATGGTGTCCTCGATAATAACTCTTTGCAGTTCTTCTCTTGAGCAGTAAAAGGGATGGTGTGCGTCACGTCATTGAACTGCCAGGACTCTTTTACTTGATTCTCAATTGACCAATCCCCCTCAGCACAAACTCCACAAACATCTGAGGTTGCTGACTCATTTGTAAGAGTATTTGACGCTCTACTTTATACCACCAAACTGAACACTGTGTTCTGCAAGGCGGGTAAGCGCTCTCCTAGTTAGATCTGGCCAAAAAATAGCAGTTGGAAGAAAATTTCTGCTCCAATGATTAGATCGACTTATCCCGGCTCGTTAAAGTTCGTCAGACCATCTTTGCATTATTTGGAACTGGCCATAATAAAACATCCAATCGTCTGCTGGGTTGATGGCTGATTATTTTGGGCGGCAAGAAAACCTCCAGCTGTGCCTCATAGCTGGTTGTCCTGAAGGTTATGCATAGTATGCTCTTCAGTTGGGTGCTCTGTTTTTTATGCTCAATGCCCTCTATTTCAAGTGGTTGTAGTTAGCTGAAGCCTAGTTGCTAGTTGCTTTGTGATAAAGTTGACCTGGGAGCCCGAATCGAACACTACTCGACATTCCGCTTCAGTACCATTGTCTGCTCGGACCTTAAGGCGGACGATACCCAGAACGATGTAACTCTCACTTGAATTTCTGAGATCTCGAATGGTGCTAATTGAAAGGCTATTTGCCAGTTGAATAGATGATGCTGGTAACTTTGGAGTGATTGACGTTGGTTTTGGCGGTTTTGATTCTTTCGCATGAAGGAGTGAATGATGTTGTTGGTTGCATCGTCTGCAGGCACCAGAGGAACACTGCTGGGTGAAATAATCACTCCCCAAACAGTTAGTACACAGCTTAAGTTTTCTGTCGGTGTTCACTCGATCTCAATGTGACTGTCCGATTAGTTTGGTGCAGTGGTAGACAGGATGCTTGAGCACATTATTGGTTCTTTCTGGCATTGAGCGCAGCTGATCACGTGGGTTTCGTACTTGATGGCTTTACGTCGATGGATTCCAGACTCCTGGAATGCATTTCGAGGAAAGCGAGATAATTGCTCATCGTATCAGGCTTTTGCGGTGATTCATCTCTTTTCTCATACAGAACCAGACTTGTGCGATCCAGTTTTTGGCAAAGCAACAAGAGTAGGATGGGATCGCAAGCGTCGGTGTGGACTCCCAGGTTTTTGAGTCCCAGCATACATTCACTGCTAGTGTCATGAAAAGCCTTGATACTCCCGTCCGACTCGCTTGGACATTTGGGCTGGGAAAGCAAACGACTTAGGCGGCTGTTAACCGATACTCGGCGATTAATGTAGCAATCATTCATTAGCTTCGGATATTGGTAGGTGTTGTATCAGCTTCAAGGCTTCACCACCGAGGTTGCTGACCAGGTAAAATATTTTTTCAAACTGCTCATCGCTTGGTTGAGTATGAGCTGCGTGTAAAAATCTCGAAACTAAGTCCACTTCAAATAATCTCCATTGAAGGTAGACAGGGTTATTCTAGACAGTTCAATAGTTTTACCACTGCACAAGAGGATCTCTGGGGTCCTAGAATTCATCTCGTCTATTTGCTGCTGCATTTGGACGACATAGTGCAGATGTTCTTTCTTTAACCCTCTGAGTACACACCTATTTTTTCGATTATCGAGTACATATGGGGTCAATTTCTTTCTTCTTTGAACGTATACAGTATCGCCCCCACTACAAATATTAGTTTGAAAAAATTTTCAGGAATATTTTGAAAGCTCTTTTAGTAATTCTCATACATCAGAGAGGCCTTAAATGTCCTTAGACTACCTAAAAAAAATCGCGAACAACCTGAAAAAAACGAAAATTAGCGTTTTTACATAAAAAATCGTAACTTTTTCAATTTATAATATTTTTGGCTAAAAATTTACGTGAAAACTCTCAAAACATAACAAAATAAAGGAAAAATTAGCCCTATAGTGTGCCTTAAAAAGAAAGTATTTATTTTGCATATTTATATATTCCGACCTGATAATCTTTCACGAGCTCCCATTTTCCACTTAGTCTTATTTTTACTGATCAATGTTGATGTTGGTCTCCCTCAGGCGGCTGAATTTTCACGCTGTTTAAAAGGCGTTCACAGAGAATTGCATTCTCCACATCATCAATTTCTGAACATTCAGAAAGTTCATAATCAGATACTGATTGCTCAGAGACGAGGTCGTCTGCGGAGTAACCACTGCCGCCAAAATCATCACCGCTGTCTTCAGCCAACAAACGATTACGTACACGAGATCGCAGATTATATTCCATATTGCTTTAAAAAAAAAATAAAAACACTTTCAAACTTTTTTTTTTTGTCTTTTCGAATTAATCTATCCATTTATAAAGTAAAATAAATCAATTCTTACCTCGAAATTGACGTTGAGTACACAATGGGGTCAAATTGACCCCAGGCTGATTTCAAAGGTTTCTCAACAATAACTAACGTCTTCGAAAGGTAAACAAACTATGTAAACTTATAGTCAAGACACTAAAATATACTTAGAAGCCCATAATATCCCCACTCTCCCGCAGGCCTAGGCACTGCAATCGGCCAAAGTAGCGTCTGGAGTCAAATTGACCCCATGTGTACTCCGAGGGTTAAGGAGCGATATTTGCCGACGTCGTAGCCAATTATATTTGCAAACTTTGCATGGTCTAGGATTTGATCATTTCCCTGCGGTAATTTGGCTCCATATTTGTCCATCATTTAAACATGAAGCAAGTAGTAGGACTTCGATTCGATGTCACCTGCTCCTTTCTTCAATCCGGCAACAAACTGCTGCACTTCCTCCATTAAGGCACTTTGCTTGCGAATTGCGCGGCGAAGCCCATCCTCGTTCTGGGCAGAGTGTGCGTCGTTGACACTTGTGGAGATCCCGAACTTATTGACCTGTTGTGAGGTGGAAGCCGATGGCTTTAATCCATTGTAGAGCTCGATGAGTTCCTCAGCTCTTCTGTAGATTGCACCTGTCGATGCGTAGAAATCCTATTGCACGTAAGGATGGTTCGCGGGAAATGCTGCCTTGAAAACTTCCTCGTTGGCAAGGAACTCTCTACACGCCTCTTCTAACTCCCTAGATGCTTTCTCCAGATACGGCCTTTGAGTTTTCCACCCATAGGGATCCTTGTTCAGTCGCACTAGGACGCTTTGTATTTCTTGTCCTAACCGATCCTGCTGCTTCGCTATCTCCTGTAGATCTTTTAGTTCCACCATTGCCATCGCCTTGAGTTTAACTCACTACAAACGTATATATTTGAGTTTTGGGGATGTGGCGTGGTTCACGCTGTATATCATGTCGAGGTCACCATTTGATAAATCGGTACCAAATCATTTTTCATTGTTTGGACTTAATAATTTGCTGTATGGTCAACAAATTGAATAAATGAAAAAAACTGATTTGACAAAGATTCTGCGAAATATATTTCACTCATTTTAGGGCATCTCAAAGTCGTTTTTTAATATTTTTCAAAAGTTTTTTTTAAGAAATCAATTCCTTTGATGGGAGATCAATAGATGGTATGTCACACAATTTACCCATGCACTAGACGTACAATATTGTAAGGGCCCAAAGAGGTTCTAAACAGGGTCAGAATCTTATTGCATTTTACGAGGGTAGTCCCAAAAGTACCTGACGTAACTTATGAATACAGGTGAGCAATTACTGCGATTGACAATACCACCTTTCAACAACTTAATGTGATAAATTCATAACGGTACGCTTATTATTATTTTTTTAAAAGCCATCCAAAGTGAACGCTCTCAGTGAATTTGTAAATATGGAAAATATCGGGCATCTTTATGTGGTACAATACTCGTACTGTCATTTGAAAGGTCGAAGTCCAACCGATATCAAAGCCGAGTTGGATTCTACTCTGGGGAAGTCTGCTCTTTTGTTTGAAACGGTCAAATGTTGGGTAGCTGAGTTTAAGCGAGGTCGTACGAGCTGCCAAGATGAACACCGCAGTGGTCAACCAAGTGAGGTCACTACGTCAGAAAATGTGAAGAAAATCCACAAAATGGTATCGGATGACCGCCGACTAAAAGTGTGTGAGGTAGCAGACATGGCAGGCATTTCAAAAAGTGCTGTGCATCGCATTTTGACCGAAAATTTGGACATGAGGAAGCTGTGCGCAAGATGGGTGCCGCGTTTGCTCACAATGGAGTGCAAACAGCATTTTGACGTTGTTTCCATAGAGTGTTTGACAATGTTTCGCAGCAATAAAGCCCATCATTTTACATCTGAGACCAAGGAACAGTCAAAGCAGTGGACTGAAAAGGGAGAACCGGCTACAAAGAAAGCAAAGACAGTTCAGTCATTTGGCAAGGTAGTGGCATCCGTTTTCTGGGCTGCGCGTTGAATAATATTTATCTCGAAAATGGAAAAACAATCAACGGTGCATATTTTGCAGCCTTATTGCAGCGTTTGAGTGATGAAATCAAGAAAAAACGGCCTCATCTGACAAAAAGAAAGTTATGTTTCTTCCCGACAGCGCACGAGTCCACACGTGCGTCATTCCGATGGCTAAAATCAATGAGTTGAAGTTCGAATTGCTTCCACATGCACCCTATTTGCCAGATCTGGCTCCCTCGGATTATTTTCTTCTTCTGAATTTGAAAAAATGGCTCGGCGGCAAAAGATTTGCCAACAATGAAGAGGTAGAGTCTGCGGTTAATAGCTATTTTGAGGAGCTTGACGGTTCCTACTATAAAGCGGGTATCGAAGCTATGGAGCATCGTTGGGAAAAGTATATCGAGCTGAAAGGAGAACGTGTTGAAAAATTAAAAACATTTTCGCAATTTTTTTTACTGTTTTTTTTTTGTCGGATCGGATGCTTTTGGGACCGCCCTCGTAATGCACATATAGGGCTAAATGTGGCACAAAAATATATGACTAGAAATTAGATGAGCTGCTTGAAAATAACTCATCGTATCGTAAATTACGGAAGATTAAGTTTACAATACTTCTCATAAAATGATGCAAATTTAAGTTGTTTTATTCATTAATATTTCCCACCTTTCACTTTGTGAGCCTATAAATTATTACCCAAACCTCCAAAACCAAACAATGGATCCATTTAGAGCCTTTATTCTCTTTTGCAAATAATCCACCATAATGCCTTATTCAACATGATCGTTGATCGTTCCAACAATCTGGTCCATTGGCATTGAATAAATTATAGTCCAACCCGTTATTTCGATTGATCTCACGTTAGAACGGTTTCTTAGTTTTTGGAAGTATCTTTGACACTGCGGATAGATAATTTAATTTCTGTTGAGTCAGGCAAACTGGCTCGATTCCATGTAATCTACGAAAGAAACGACAAAATCCCGCGAATCGGAACCGTCTGGTACCATAATTTACGTCTAGATGGCTTAAAGAATGTCCGGAAATATGTTAATTATCTTGGATTGTTTCTTTTTCTTGGATTTACCGTTGAAGACTATTCCGCAATCATATTATGAGCCCAAAACAAAATCTTATGGTTTTTTGAAAATTTCGAGCTAATTTCAAAGAAAATAGAACCAATTTAACAGGGGCTTAATTGTGGCAAACAATCAATGTTGAGTAGTTAAAATTAATTTATTTTCAATATTTGAAGACCATATAATTTACAGTCCGGTTTTCTGGAGTAATTTTTTGTTAGACTCCACCATATCGTTCCATTCAATTTAAATTTTATGACTCAACGCTGTGTCATTTGAACCGAGTTTATCGCTAGAAAAATCGATGGATACTTTGATGTAGGTTCGAGACACACAGTATCTTTCAGCTATTTCCATGTGAAGATGAATAACTTATGCAAATGTACACAAATGTTTCCCCCAGTCATTTAGATCTTTAAAACCTATTCCCGTAGTTTTTTAAACGGTCGTGCCTTTCTTTTGCGCTAAACTAGGTCAACAGGAATATCAGCCAGTGGGTGACGAAAAAAAAATGTTTTTCCATCGCATCAAACTCATTTCCGAATAATGCGTTTGCGGAAATCAATCAAACGTCTCGTAGAACAACTCACAGATGTGCCTATGAAAGGTAAGAATTTACATATCAACTTATATACCTACATATCTTTCTTTGATGTGACGTCAAACGATTATAAATGGGTATTCAATGCCTTGAATTTGCGTTGCGTGTGGATCTTAATCTTGTTAAATGATTGTTACCTTTCTGGGATTTCAGGCTTAGAAGATTGTTGAAAGGTTTACGATATAACTGTAATTTGCTGGTATTATTTATTATTTTCTCAAGAGTTAAGCTAAGAAAGGTACAAAAAAATGTAAAATGGTGCCTTTTCTCAATTTAAACGTTCTACATCAAAGTTTAGAAGAATCTCACGGCGTAAAACTTTGAAGAGCTTTGTGAAAATGAGTTTCAAACAAGTTGGATTGACAGAACTACGCTCATGTCAAAAGGGTTTTGTACTTAACCTACAATATGTGGATAAATAGAATGATTCAATTCAAGAAAAACGTTTATGGTATGCACAACAAATATACTCTTGCTTTAATAGAACTCCATTTTAATCAGCCAATTTTTCGTTCCAGTACTAGTAAAATCATTGACTGGCCTGAATATTTAACTTTTTTTTCGTAATTCATCTTATCTGAAAATATGGAGAAGATTCAATCAAAAGTTTAGTGTCTGGTTCGATGGAAAGCCCATATAGTAGAAAAATCGTATATTATTGTTGCAATCGGAGGAAATTCAAATGGCTATAACGTCCGGAAATTTGATTGAAACTTATAGAATGAAATTATGTACTTAAATGGCTGATTTCATCCAATTTAATGACACTGATTCAGTTCTACAGACAAAAATGTTAAATCCTACTACTACTAGCAAAGTTCAACGAAATTCAGCCTCTAAGTTTTATGATTTTTAAGGTTTTCTGAAAAAAATTTTGCAAAAACTTAATAGTTTGCCGTCTGCCTGCCCGTCAGTGGCGGCGCGTGGGTTTCGAGGGAAGGGAAGCAGAAATTTCGCGACACATTTTTGTACTTTATGTGAAAAATTTTAAATCTCTGGCTTTTGTAAATAACGCACGGCCACTTAATATACAAAGGGTAAAAAACAGACTTTAAATTGTACAGAGTTGATTTAGATCCAAAAATTTTTTCCCTTTTTCTAAAAACCTGCTTGCAATTTTATTATATATCATTATGTAGAAAATTATGATCACAGATGTTGTATTATTACGGCTTTAAAATATTTAAACTGTTATAAGATTTTCATAGGAAAGTGCCCTAATCAGTCAATTTAACTTTATGGTGTATAGTTATGTATCAGCATCCGGATGCAGATAATATCAATCCGATTGCGATGTGTCAGCACTCGGATGAAGATAACTCAATCATTAATTTGCAAATAAGCAACGCGAAACTTGATCCGCATCAATTAGAAAACATCCGGGATAAATCAATGGTATTGAGTTGCGATAATGAAAAGGGTGAACGTGTCAGATTCCTGCAATACAAATCGAAGACTGATAATTCGCGGCTTCGAGATATTGAAAATAAGAATTGAAGATCATTATTAGTGAGACCTTTGTGGAGTAAAGTTGCATAAGTCGAATTGTGTTTTATATTGAATAAATATTATATTTTAAAAGAGTGAAATTATGTACATTTGTGTATTAACATAGCATATAATTCAAAGCCTTTACTGGCGCAGCCTATTTCAAAGAACATACGTGAACCAAAAGTGAAAACGTGCAGTGAAAATCAAAACGTAATTAATCTAGATAAGTCATGGCGGAGTCAAACCCGATGGAATCAAATTCAGCGGAGCCCGGCGTGGCAAATATGATTTCCGAGGATACAACTTCGAACAACCCTCCACCCCTTAAATGGTTCTCAACTGAGATCGTGCCTCAAAAGCAGCTTTCACAGCATGTAATGGAGGAAGCTCGAAACTTCCCAGTATATGATGCTACGAACAACAACATTGCCTTGCATTTGTGGATGCAGTCAGCGGAGAATGTTTTGACCGAAGCGCAGGTTTCGGCGACAAAGTTTACCACGACGCATTTCAGCATATAATCCGATCATTGCGAGGAAGAGCAGCGGCAATCCTCTACAAATTACAAAATTGGGAGAATCTTCGACAACTATTGCTGAGCCATTTCGGGATCCAGCAAACTTTTCAAAGCCTGATCACCGAATTGGAAAATGTAAGTGAAAAGCATTTAAAAAAATCCTATTATCTTTCAGAAAACGTTTTGACAAAATTAAATACGAAATTCTATTTATGTGATGAACGAAAGGACGAAATATTTTCTCCCGCTTTTAATGAACAGAGAGCAATGCATAAATATTTAAAACTTCTCCCAATAAATGTAGCTATTAATATTGAGGGCAAAGATTGTAAGTCCTTAAGTGAAATTTTTTGTGCTGTGTGTGAATTAAACAATAAAGTAAATTTTTCGCGAGAAAATAAATATGCGCGTGCACCGCCCCATTCATACAATAATTATGTACGCGCACCGGAAAATTCAAAAAGAGGTTTTGTTCGTGCTTCGCAGGGTTCACGAGTGCGCACGAGTTCTAATAGTAATTTTGCATGTGAACCTTCAAATAAAAGTAGTAATTTTATGTGTATGCTATCGGACTCAAATGACGGGGCTATTGAAGAAACAGGTGAATGCAGTGATTTTGTCAACCCCAATTATAATACCGGGTCTGGTGGCAACAAATTTAACCGCAGGGCCTCAAAGGTTCACCAACAAAATTTTTTGGAAGTAGTACCTATCTTGGTCGACACTGGATCACCTATTTCCAGTATAGATGATCAATATTTTCCGAATTTGACACGGGAAAAACTAAACAATCCCATTTGGTTGAGCGAAACCGGGGGTTCAATTGAGATTACATTTAAACTTACAACACCAACTCCTATTGAATATAACTACCCAAACTCTACTATGTCATGGCATATACAATCTTTTAAAAATAAAACGTTTAAAGAAATTATAGGTCAAAATATCCTAATACCTATGAAAGCCCAAATAGATCTTAATGTTGGTAAAATCATTGTAAATAGTCAACCCCTGACTTTTAATTATAAAACTGAAATTCAGTCAAAACATAAGGAATCCAATGCAAATATTTCTGCACATATGGCGACTAATGTGCCTCAAACTGGTAAAACTGGTAATGAGACTCATATAGTAATTAAATAATTAAATATTGATGAGACTTTTAAAAATATTTCACTGGAATTTGGGAATCTTGACAATAGTCAAAAGTTTAAAGTTTGTAAATTTTTGTATACAAACAAGAACATTTTTTACCGGGAAGGAGAACCTATCAATAAAAATTTAAACTTTCATACTACCCATAAAATTTATACAAAAGATGACAAGCGTATTTTTTCAAAGATTTACAACTATCCAAAAAGACACGAGAAAGAAATTTCTCGTCAAATTTCAAATATGCTTCAAGATATAATTCCCCCTTATGCATAGTACCAAAAAAGACGGACAACTCTAAGCAAGAACAAGTTGAGTAGACAGACCTATGCTCATGTCAGAAGGGTTTTGTACTCAACTTACAAAATGCAGTAACCAGCAACGAATAAAATCATGAAACATGTCAAAGACGATTTTATTGGAGAAAATGTGAAATTCGTGGATCATACTATTATTAACAAAGTTGAACGAATTTTGACTTCTAAGGTATTTGTTAAAGTTCTACCCATAAATATCTCCTTTGATAATTTTTTCAGATTTTTTAGAACACGGGTGTCCATTCGCGAAGAAGGAAACACATTTTTCATGTATTTCCCCCCCTATGCCCCCACTGAAGCAAAAACTGTCAGTTTAAGAACTGTTTTGAAAAGCTCTCATAGAGAACTTTCAATTGATACTCATATCGGCTACCTTTCATGAAATTTTTTTTCAGGGGCCACTCTTCTGTACTGTTATCATCGATTCATGGCCTATTTTTTCGAATCCTAGAATGGTTACAAAGCCCTTTTGCTAGGAGCTCTCTCCTGCCTCTTCAACTTGTTTCAATTGTATGTACTCATCTTCATGATATCTATCACTCCTGAAATTTTCATGCAAATTCTAGCAAAGCTGTAGTGTCTAAGTCGCATATGGCTCCATAGCCATATGTTTCCATAGTAATACAGGAAAATTCAAATCGCTATAACTTCGGTAAGTACTATTCGATCTTTATGAAACTTTCAGAAAAAATTAATTTTATAAATAGTCATCTCTTTGCCAAATTTTATTGAGTTTAAAGGTACCGTTTGGATTTTATTCAAGAAAACACAAAATCGATAAATCATACTATTACTAACAAAGTTGAGTGAATTTCGACTTCTCATGTATTTGCTGTTGTTGTACTCATGAAGGCCTACATTCATGATTTTTTTCAGATTTTTCGGATGGAAGGTGTCCAATCGCGAGGGGGGGTACGCGAAAAGTTTGTACATTTCCCCTTCCCCTGCCCCCTTGGTACTTATAAGGCAATTTTAAAACTTGTTTAGAAAAGATCTCATTGAAACCTTTCCAACGACACCCTACTCGACTACCAATGGTGAAAAAAATTGTTTGAGGGGTCACCTCCCTATATGGGGCGACCCCCCTTAAACGCCTTTGAAAAATTTGTCCACCCTTGAACTTTCAAGAGGTCACCACTTCTGACCTTTCTACAAAGTTTCATGGCTGTAGCCTCTATAGTTTCGGAGAAAAAGTGCTGTGACGTACAGACGGACGGACGGACGGACGGACAGACGGACACAGGTCGTGATTGCAATAGGGTTTTGTATTTGAGTACAAAACCCTAAAAATGGCGCTAAGTAGTTGATTATAGAAAGTTGAATCAGCATACTATAGACGATCGTTATCCTCTGCCTAATTTCGAAAGTATCCTCGGCAAGCTGGCTAATTCTAAATTTTTTACTACCCTGGACCTCGCACGTGGATTTCATCAGATTCCAATTGAGGAATCCGACATACAAAAGACTGCCTTCAGCACGCCAATAGGGCATTATGAATTTAACAGGATGACCTTTCGTTTGAAGAATGCACCAGCAGCTGTCCAAAGAATGATAAACGAGGTGCTTGGTGATTTGATCAATCAATCTTGTATTGTCTATTTAGACGATATCCTGATATGCAGTAATTCATTTGAGGAACATTTTAAGTGCTTAAGAGCCATTTTTGAAAGAATAAATAAATTTGGACTTAAGTTGCAGGCAAATAAATGCAGTTTTTTTTTTAAATCTGAAGCGGAGTACTTGGGGCACATTCTGGCACCTTTGAGACTTTAACCCAATCCTAAATTAGTTGAAAAAATTACTGATTTGCAATAGCCCAAAACAATAAAACAAATTAAAAGTTTTTTGGGAATCACTGGTTACTATAGACGCTTTATACAGAACTATGCTAAACTATCTTTTCCCTTAAACAAATATCTAAAGAAAGAAATTGAAATAAACATAAATGATCCCGATTATGTGAATGCCTTTAATGCTCTAAAGGAAACATTGTCTAAACCACCTGTACTAAGCTATGCCAAGGATGACATTCCATTTGGAGTTACCACAGATGCATCCAACTTTGCAATTGGTGCAGTCCTTAGCCCAAATGGACATCCAATCTGGTATATCTCCCGAATCTTTAATAATCATGAAATCAATTACGCAACCATTGAAAAGGAGCTTTTGGCTATCATATGGGTTATAAAAAAGTTTCGAATCTATCTTTACGGTCGAGAGTTCAATCTTAACACGGATCATCAACCATTGAAATGGTTGGCTCAAAAATATAAAGGAAAAGACATGAGCCCGCGATTGCAGAGATGGCTGCTTGATCTTGGGGAATATGAGGTACGGGTTAATTATATTAAAGGAAAGGATAATCTCGTTGCTGACTTTCTCTCACGTCTAAAAAATGACTGCATTATAGAGAGCGAAAACTATCAGACCAGTGACTGTAAGATTTTCCAAATTTCAGATAAACCTGTTAACCTGTGTAGAAATGCTGACACCCTGTCAAATGAAAAACTCGTTGATACTTCAACATACAATTAATATAGAAATATTTACATTTCACAGGAAGATATAAAGCAGAATAAATTAATAACCCTACTCAAACAAAACCTAAATCACAAAAATTCTTATGGTTTATATAACAAATTATCTCGAAATTTTGAAACCCTAGTACTTGACACCATCAAAATTTTATACCCTGATATAAAAATAACCATTCATCAAACATACCTCCCTGATGCTACAGACGACGAATGTAAGAGAATGATTGAGTCAGTCCATACTTCTGGAAACCATCACGAAATTCAAGAAAACTTCCTCCTGATCAAAGACAAAATATTTCATTATGAATTAAAACGCCTTTTGACCTCATTTATAAATAATTGCGAAATCTGCAATGTTTCCAAATATGACAGACATCCACTAAAGCCTAGTACTCCATTAACCGAAACCCCTAACAATATCAATCAAATAATTCATGTTGATGTTTATCAGGTTGATAATGTAAATTTTTTTACAGCAATTGATAGATTATCGAAGTTCTTTTACACTGACGAAATACTTAGTATTGAACACAAAACATATCAAAAATGTTTAATAAAATTCTTAGCTAGATTTGGTAACCGATCCAAGATTATAATGGAAAATGATTTTGATGGTAAAACTGTAAAGTCCTTTTTAGATAAACATGAGATCCGTTACCACACTACCACTCCCGGCAATCACACTAGCAACGCGGACATCAACCGTTGCCACAATACTATCAATGAACAAATTCGAAAGTTAAAAGCTTCAAAACATAAAGAACCCATACAGGAACTAGTTCAATAAGCTTGTTATTATTATAACAACAAAATTCATTCAACTACTCATCAAACACCGTTTGACATTCAATACGGTAGGGTGGACAAACCATTGGTCTATAAACAAACACTTGACACTAAAATCAAGTGCACAATCAGAGCAAATAAAGTTAAAGAGGCTAATATTGAATTCCCTTCACGAGTTTTTAAAAATATTACAAATCCTAGATTTCCTAAATCTAATCCTAAATTTAAACCAGTGGAAATGCTAATAAATGAAGAAAATAAAATTATCGATAATATCTCAAAAAAGAAAATTTCCCCAAAGCAAATAAAACGACCAAAAAAGTTTCAAGGTGAAACATCCATCACATGGAAAAACTCAATTGAAACTAAAATTTCAAGCGAGGAATGGCTGACAGATAAAGATCTGGATGCATATGGATCATTAATTGAAGATCCTAAAATAAATTATTTTTCGCCACTTTTCTTATCATGCCTTTTAAATCCTCATTTTCAAAATTCATGAACTAATAAACTCAACATTTTTGAAAAAAAAATTATGCTATTGCCTTACAATACAAATAACAACCATTGGTCCCTATTCTCTTAAGACTCTTAAGTGAATTGAATATTACGATTCACTTCACAATAACCCTGGAAAGATTTTCAAACGTTTGTTGGAATTCTTAAATAACGAATCGCTTCGCCTATTTAATCGACCTATAAATATCTCAAAGTGGAAAACACGCATTACTGACGCTCCTAAACAGGAAAACACATTTGATTGTGGAATATTATTGTTAACTTATATCAGATATGTGCTCAAAAATGCTATTCCAAATTATTCCCAAAAAGGCATGCCAATATTTAGAGACAAAATTAAATCCGAAATAGAAAACAATAAGCTCATGCCATTTAAACAATTTATTTCTCATTTTGACTCTGTATCTTGATCATTTCAGATCAAACCATGGACAGTAATTTTCCCACTATTTTTACTAATTTCGAATACGTCTGCATTTATCTCGGTTAAGGATGTGTCATCAGATTCTGGAATAATCCTGATACCAAAGGAACCTACAAACTAATCAAAGATTATGTACGAATATACCACAGAATAAGTATATCACTGTATGAGACTGCTTTGGATAGAATTGCTGATGTGATTGAGTCTGATGCGAACACGGATCATACAATCAAATTGATCCGTACTGAACTTAAGTTACTTAATAGTAACATACACACTACAATAGTGAACTCGAATCCTTCTGAAAGTGTCAATCCCAAATGTCTTGTCTTTAACAATAAATGTAACACAAAATTTAGAATGGTATCAATGGCTCCGTGCATTGATAGGGCTTCTAATGTTTCTATTTTCTAAAAAGTATAAAGTACCAAAATTTACAAATATATGTTGATTACTTCATCACACAGCTTTATTAAACAAGTTGGGTAGACAGACCTATGCTCATGTCAGAAGGGTTTTGTACTCAACTTACAAAATGCAGCAACCAGCAATGAATAAAATCAAGAAACATGTCAAAGACGATTTAATTGTAGAAAATGTGAAATTCGAGGATCATACTATTATTAACAAAGTTGATCGAATTTTGACTTCTGAGATATTTGTTATAGTTATACCCATAAATATCTCCTTTCATATTTTTTTCAGATTTTTTAGATCACTGGTGTCCATTCGCGAGGGAGGAAACACATTTTTCATGTATTTCCCCCCCTGTGCCCCCACTGAAACAAAAACTGTCAGTTTAAGAACTGTTTTGAAAAGCTCTCATAGAGAACTTTCAGTTGATACTCATATCGGCTACCTTTCATGAAATTTTTTTTTCAGGGGCCACTCCTCTGTACTGTAATCATCGCTTCATGGCCTATTTTTTCGAATCCTAGAATGGTTACAAAGCCCTTTTGCTAGGAGCTCTCTCCTGCCTCTTCGACTTGTTTCAATTGTATGTACTCATCTTCATGATACCTATCACTCCTGAAATTTTCATGCAAATCCTAGCAAAGCTGTAGTGTCTAAGTCGGTAAAAAGCGCATATGGCTCCATAGCAATATGTTTCCATAGTAATACAGGGCATATTGCTCCATAGTAATATACGAAAATTCAAATCGCTATAACTTCGGTAAATACAATTCGATCTTTATGAAACTTTCAGAAAAGATCAATCTTATAAATAGTCATCTCTTTGCTAAATTTTATTGAGTTTTAGGGTACCGTTTAGATTTTATTCAAGAAAACACAAAATCAATAAATCATACTATTACTAACAAAGTTGAGTGAATTTCGACTTCTCATGTATTTGTTGTTATTTTACTCATGAAGGCCTACATTCATGATTTTTTTCAGATTTTTCGGATGGAAGGTGTCCAATCGCGAGGGGGGGTACGCGAAAAGTTCGTACATTTCCCTTCCCCTGCCCCCCTTGGTACTTATAAGACAATTTTAAGACTTGTTTCGAAAAGATCTCATTGAGACCTTTCCAATGACACCCTACTCAACTACCAATGGTGAAAAATTTTTTTTGAGGGCTCACCCCCTTATATGGGGAGACCCCCCTTAAACGCCTTTGAAAAATTTTTCCACCCTCCACCCTTGAATTTTCAAGAGGTCACCACTTCTGACCTTTCTACAAAGTTTCATGGCTGTAGCCCTTATAGTTTCGGAGAAAAAGTGCTGTGACATACAGACGGACGGACGGACGGACGGACGGACAGACGGACAGACGGACACAGGTCGTGATTGCAATAGGGTTTTGTATTTTAGTACAAAACCCTAATTATGTAGCGAAACAAATTTTATTTCTAATTTTCCATTCATGGAATCTGGTCATGTAAATGATAAAGATATAAAATCAAAATCCTGATTCCTGTTGTAATTAAATCTGAAATAGACACATGCCAAAAGGACAATATGTTCTCTGAAATTAAAAAAGATGAATGTATAACGAATACATTTGCAAAATATTTGTATCTATGTGAGCAGTGCTCGAAAACTCGCCTAAAGCGCGGATTAATTATTATCGTCGGTTCCGCATATAAATTTTTGTTCGGAACAATGGATAATGACGATCGTGAAAGTATATTGGAACACTTAAATATTATTGATCAAAACAATCAAGAACTCATAAAAAACATGAATAGCCCATTGCGAATCAACAATATCTTCAGGGAAAATATTAAAAATATTGAACAAATCATTCAGAAAAATAATAAGAAACTTGAAGAATTTTCAGAATTAATAATACCATCCGTTAAAGACTTACAAGTTCAAGTAGCAAATACCGAATTAAAACATTCACTTGACCTAATAAAAGATGAAATAGAGAAGGTTTTAGACAACATTAATGCAGCAAAATTAAATATGATGACTAGATCTATATTGAATGAGAATGAGATCACAGAAAATGATATTGACTTTGATAAACTAAAAGATGTAACTATTAGTACTCTGTACAAGCAGAACTTTATCATTATTGTTATAAATGTGCCAATATTGACAGAACCTTTACCTACATATTACATACGACAAATACCTAACATTGATGATCATACTCTTGATATTAACGTTAAAGAAGTCATTGAATATTACAATGAATATTACAAAAAAACCAAACATTTGAAATATTTAAATCAAACAATTTATTGTGATCATTGTAAAATTCCATAAACTGAAATATCATCTGTTGAAGAACTCGAAAAAGGACTAGTTTTGTCTATAAATTCAAATAAACTTCTCAAAAGTTCTGTTTTATCTCAGAATGTTATACTTACTGGCACAAGGTTGATACAATTTTCGAATTGTGATTGATAATCAGTTGTACACTAACTATGTGAAGGAATTTGACTCAAAATTGACGCTGGATCAAATTCATAATCTTCCCAACATTTCTTGCAAATTAAAGTTGGAGAACGTCCATTTATCAAACATCGAAAATCTTCGGGAAATTACCGAATTGAAATATACTAAATAAAATCATACTTACATTCTTTCTGCAACTCTTGCCATACTTTTTGTCATACCAGTCTTTCTTGTTTTCTATTGCACTAAAAACATATATCCGAAATTTAAATTAAATTTGAAACTAACTTCAATAAACGATAAATCACCTCATCAGAATATTGAGACATCCGCGGACGAATGTCCTTCTAAAGAGAGAGGAGCTATGTATCTGCATCCGGATGCAGATAATATCAATCCGATTGCGATGTGTCAGCACTCGGATGAAGATAACTCAAACATTAATTCGCAAATAAGCAACGCGAAACTTGATCCGCATCAATTAGAAAACATCCGGGATAAATCAATGGTATTGAGTTGCGATAATGAAAAGTGCTTGTTCGCGGTCAACCATGAATGCTTTGGCCCATTTGAACACAGCAGCCCTACTCAGGCACTCACTACCGAACTGATTTTGCAAACGTAGGAAAATTTCCGTGTTTTTAACGCCTTCCCTCACTAAAAAACGATTGACAATACGTTGCACAACAGCGGTTGGCACTTGACGTTCACTCATGGTTGTAGAACGCGCGAGTTACACATAATCCCAAATCCCTTCGTCAGCATATTACCACACAATTAACTAACCCTTTATCATAATCTTCCATGACTCATGTATTGATCAACATATCTCATCCTGTCATCCAGTAACTTGATCTATCTAATATAAACATCTCGTTATTGCAATATCAAATTTCGCTTACTTGCATTGCTGACATCAACATATCAAAGTCCAATTCTTAGCTTGAATCAATGTAACAAAGGGAATGCTTCATCAGCATTCTTATCATTATAAAAGCAGCCCTTTGAGAATTAGTAAATCAGTTCAAGTTGAGTATTCATTGAAGTTGTTATTAAAGTTGAAGTGAAGCTTAGTTCAATTAAGTTAAAAGTTAAGAAGTGTTATTGTTGCTGTAAATCAAAGAATGTTAATTAAATAAAATAATTAAAAGTGAAAACCAAAGTGTTTTTATTAAAGAGATTCCGTGGAAGGAATCCATGCCACACTGTTTGTAAGGGACCCAGCTATCACATACTCAAGCCAAGGCCTTCAAAACATACATGCACGCCATGTACAGCGTTTGTCTCCATCATATTTGAACCTCCCCGATATATATTAATACATATATATATATATATATATATATATATATATATATATATATATATATATATATATATATATATATATATATATATATATATGTGTGATTGCGCGGCTTATATTATTATATACTTTTTTAAAGATTAGACTTTAGACTATGTTCAGTCAAAAACTGAGCAACAATAGTAAACAACCAATTGGTTTAAAATAAACTTGAAAAGGACAATCAAAGAAAGCATTATTGGCATATTTTATTATTTTATTTCTGAAAAAGCAAAAATGCGTCAAGTTCCATAGTGAGGACTGCCTTACTGGACGCCAGTGTCAGCGTTAGTTTGCTCGCTTTCGTACTAGAAATTTTAATGTCCAAAATGCACCACAGATTGGTCGTCCAGCCACTACTGATGACGACAAAATAAAGGCGTTAATCGAAACTAACCGGCGAATGACAACTCGAGAGATATCAGAAAAGTTTGACATATTGAATTCAACCGTTTACTTTTGCCTACAACAGCTTGGTTGCGTAAATAAACTATATGTTTGGGTTCTTCACGAATTAAGGGAAATCTACTTCATCAAACGCATTAACATATGCGACTCTTTACTAAATCGTAACCAAAACGACCCATTTCTAAAATAAAACATAAAGGGTGATGAGAAATGGATTATTTACAACAACGTAGTCCAAAAACGTCCATGGACCAAGCAAGATAAGGCCCCATAATCGACATCCAAAGCCGATATTCACCAAAAGAAGATCATGTTTTCAGTGTGGTGGGATTACAAGGGTAGAGTCTACTTTGAGCTGCTTCTAAGAAACCAAACTATTGATTCAAATGTCTACTGTCATCAATTATCGAATGAAGAAATCAAGAAAAAGCGCCCTGAACTAGCCAATCATATAGGCGTGATGTTGCATCATGGTAACGCCAGACCCCACACCTATTTGATAACCCGTCAAAAACTAATGGAGCTCAATTGGGAATTGATGCCGTATCCACCCTATAGCCCTGACTTAGCACCATCAAACTATCATTGTTTTGCGCCCTTTAAAACAATTTCAGCGGTAAAACTTTCGATTCCGATCAGGCTGTTAAAAATGAGTTGGATCAGTTCCTCGCTTCTAAAAATCATGGCTTCTTCGATTGTGAATTTTTCAACTCACCAAAAAATAGTCAGTATATCATTGATTAATGTTTGTTGTTTATATAAATAAATTAAGTTTGAGAAAAAAACGAGAAAAACGTCATAAATTATCGAACAAACGAATATATATAAATATATATATATATATATATATATATATATATATATATATATATATATATATATATATACAATATATATATATATATATGTATATATATATATATATATATATATATATATATATATATATATATATATATATATATATATATTGGGTGTACAACTTAACAACTGGAATTGTTTGGCGGAATTCGATGCTTTATTGTGGAAAAATCTTATGCATATATTTTATTCAAAGTATTGTCCAACGGAAGCTGCAACATTTTCCCATCTTTCAGGCAATTTGTTAATCCCATCCCAAAAAACTTGCGCCGGGTTGGCGGCCAAAAATGAATCTATCCGATTTCGGATGCCTTTCTCTGAAGTGAAGCGTATTCCGGTGAGGGCATTTTGCATCGAGCGAAATAAATGAAAGTCAGATGGAGCAAGGTCCAGACTATAATGCGGGTGGGCCAAAACTTCCCATGCACTATTTTCCAAATAGTTTTTCACGGGTCTTGCAACATGCGGCCGAGCTTTGTTATGATAAAAATTATAGCCTCGTGTCTGGTCGCATATTCCGGGCGTTTTTCGATGATGGCACGCTTCAAACATATCAATTGTGCTTGGTACAGGTCATCTGTGACTGTCTGGCCCAATTTTAACAACTCATAGTATAACGGCCCCTTCTGCTCCCACCAAATATACAGCATAACCTTGGCGGCATGGATATTTGGCTTCGCCGTTGATTTGGCTTGTTGGCCGGGCTTCACGTATGACTTTTTGCGCTTGAGGTTGTCGTCATGGATCCATTTTTTATCGCCAGTCATGACCGGATGCAAAATAGAATTCTTTTTATGGCGCTCAAGCAGCATTCCAGACATACAGAAGCGCCGTTCAACGTTTCTCGGCTTCAACTCATAGGTGGCCCAATTACCTTGCTTCTGAATGTATCCGGTGGCTTTCAAACGTTTCGAAATGGCTTGCTGAGTCACTTCCAACAATTTGGCAAGTTCGTCTTGCATTTGATACGAATCCTCATCGAGTAGCGTCTCCAATTCTTCGTCTTCAAACTTTTTTGGCTGTCCTGGGTGTTCTTTGTCTGTGTGTGCTAAAACATCGTTGCTATAAACTTCTACAAGCAAACGATGACTTTCTGCAGCAGTTTTCTTTGCAAAAAATGACCCAACAAAACCTCCCGCAAATGCTGTCCTATTCTCCAATTTTCGAAGTTATTCATCGTGAAAAAAAATAATGATGCACACAAGATAAAATTGGTTTGTTGATTGATTTTGATAGCTGTCAATTGCATTCGAGCTTTCACGATATTTGTTACAATAGTACGGACATCTAGCGTCAAATTCCGGTTATCAAGTTGTATACCCAATATATATATATATATATATATATATATATATATATATATATATATATATATATATATATATATATACATATATATACATATATATATATATATATATATATATATATATATATATATATGTATATACATACAAAAACATTGAATTAAATGTAAATTTATATCATAATTTTTTTTTAATCCTTGGTCAGTTTCATATACTTATATAAGCAAAATTTTACTGGTTACAATTTTATTCTTTCAATTTCAAGGGGAAGGAATATTTTCTTTTTAGGGTTTTGTACTAAAATACAAAACCCTATTGCAATCACGACCTGTGTCCGTCTGTCCGTCCGTCCGTCCGTCCGTCCGTCCGTCCGTCCGTCTGTATGTCACAGCACTTTTTCTCCGAAACCATAGAGGCTACAGCAATGAAACTTTGTGGAAAGGTCAAAATTGGTGACCTCTTGAAAGTTCGATGGTAAAAAAATTTTTCAAAGGGGTTTAAGGGGGGTCTCCCCATATAGGGAGGTGACCCCTCAAAAAAAAATTTTCACCGTTGGTAGTCGAGTAGGGTGTCATTGGAAAGGTCTCAACGAGATCTTTTCAAAACAAGTCTTAAAATTGCCTTATGAGTACCGAGGGGGGCAGGGAAAGGGGAAATGTACGAACTTTTCGCGTACCCCCCCTCGCGATTGGACACCTTTCATCCGAAAAATCTAAAAAAAATCATGAATGTAGGCCTATATGAGTACAACAACAACAAATACATGAGAAGTCGAAATTCACTCAACTTTGTTAGTAATAGTATGATTTATCGATTTTACGTTTTCTTGAATAAAATCTAGACGGTACCCTTAAATTCAATAAGCACATAGATGAATGTTTATAAGATTGATCTTTCCTGAAAGTTTCATAAAGATTGAACCATATTTAGCGAAGTTATGGCGGTTTGAATTTTCCTGCATTACTATGGAACAATATGCCCTATATTACTATGGAAACATATGGCTATGGAGCCATATGCGCTTTTTACCGACTTAGACACTACAGCTTTGCTAGGATTTGCATGAAAATTTCAGGAATGATAGGTTTCATGAAGATGAGTACATACAATTGAAACAAGTCGAAAAAGCAGGAGACAGCTCCTAGCAAAAGGGCTTTGTAACCATTCTAGGATTCGAAAAAACAGGCCATGAATCGATGATTACAGTACAGAGGAGTGGCCCCTGAAAAAAAATTTCATGAAAGGTAGCCGATATGAGTATCAACTGAAGGTTCTCTATGAGAGCTTTTCAGAACAGTTCTTAAACTGACAGTTTTTGCTTCAGTGGGGGCACAGGAGGGGGGAATACATGAAAAATGTGTTTCCTCCCTTGCGAATGGACACCCGTGATCTAAAAAATCTGAAAAAATATCAAGAGAGATATTTGTGGGTATAACTCTAACAAATACGTCAGAAGTCAAAATTCGTTCAACTTTGCTAATAATAGTATGATCCTCGAACATGACATGTTTCTTGATTTTATTCGTTACTGGTTACTGCATTTTGTATGTTGAGTACAAAACGCTTCTGACATGAGCATAGGTCTGTCTACCCAACTTGTTTCTTTTTGTTCTTCTCTTTCCCTCACTCCGTTCGAGCAATAATTTGGATTCTCCTTGACCATTCCCGTTTTCTAATTTACAAGGCATCGATGATAAACTGTGTAGGATCCGTGTACTCCTGAACCATTTATTGCACTTTATACTCGTATTCATTGAGATACTAACAAGTTGGTTTGAGAATCAAAAATATGTTTATTGATTATATTTCATATATATATATATATATATATATATATATATATATATATATATATATATATATATATATATATATATATATATATATATATATATATATATCTATATATATATATATATATATATGTATATATATATATATATATATATATATATATACATATATATATATATACATATATATATATATATATATATATATATATATATATATATATATAAATATGCTACATCAAATGTTACGACCATCAAACAAATATTTCCAGACATTTGCATCGCGCATAGGAGATGAGTTGGTCCATCTCATCTTCACATGTCAAAGGAACTTCTTCTTCTTCGTAGCACTACAGCCCTCTCGGGCCTTCGCTTCCTGCAAAGTGCGCGTCCAACTGTTTCGGTCCATTGATCACGCTCTCCAATTTCAAAATCCGAGCAGGGATGAACTGTCTTCGTCGACCGAGTTAGACCAGCGTTTCCTCTGGTTCCCCACGGGTCTTCTGCCTTCAGTTCTCTCAACGAATACCTTCTTGGGTATCTTTTGTTCATCCATACGATTCATGTGTCCAGCACATTGCAGGTTCCACAGTCTTACAATCCTTGAGGCCTCCAGTTCGTCAAAAATTTCATACAACTCATGGTTGCACCGAATTCGCCATAGGCCCCCGTCTAGCTTCGCTCCAGTTTTTCGCCTCAGGATCTGCCACTCAAAGGCGTTCAATATATTTACGGATACTTGGTTCGGGTCCATGTCTCACACCCGTAGCATAACACAGATCTTATCACAGATTTGAATGCTTGTTTTCCTGTGTATGCAACTGGTCTTCAAGATCATCAATACTGAATAAAATGTTTTATTTGCGAACTGTATTCTTCCGCGCATTTCGTCTCTTCCATTAGCCATTTTCGTTACTTTGGCGTCTAAATACACAAATTTGCTAACATTTTTGATACTGTATTCGCCAAGTGTGATATTTTGTGCATTTGAGGTATTTTTCCTTGGCTCCGTCATGAGCTTTGTTTTATTTTCATTGATTTCCAGCCCTACTAGTTTTGCTTCGCTGTCGAGTTTTAGGAAGAGTCCCTTGGCGGTTGTTAATGACCGTGACAAAATGTTCATGTCATCCGCATAGGCTACTACGTGGCTCGACTTGTATAGTGATGTACCTCGTGTATAGACAGGTAGCTTCCTTATGACATACTCTAGAGCCAAATTGAATAGCAATGGGGCCAGCCCCTCTCTCTGTTTTAGTCCGATATTTGTGTCAAAGGCATCGGTGAGTTGGTTATTGGTGCGGACTTGGGAGGGAGTCAATTTCATTGTCATTTTGGTAAGACGGACTAATTTGGCTGAGATGCCAAAGCAAAGCATTATTTGGTACAGTACGTTACGAACAATACTGTCGTATGCTTGCTTAAGGTCAACGAAAATTTGGTGTACGTCTATTTTGTACTGTATAATTTTCCCATTGTAGCTTGTCACCTTTTTTCCGAATACTGAATATAATTGATTGGCTCCATTCTTTTGACATATGTACTTGTTGCCAAATGTGCTGGATGACTTTGTGAATAGCTATATGAACACTGCTACCACCATATTTGATGAGCTCCACTGGAATCTCTTCGATGCCCGGTACTTAATTATTCTTTTGGGCTTTGATGAAGGAACACACTCCATCCAGAGCTGGTGGGGCTCATGGAGCCTCTCCGCAAACATCTAAAGACTCCGATGCTCTGGAGCTGTGCGGAGGATTAAGGAGGTTCTTGAAATATGATGCCCATCTTTCCTTAATCTTGGTTTCATCAGTGATGATATTCTCGATGCCATCACGACAGAGCGTAGTTTTGGGCTGGTAACTACATTTCAGGATTTTCACTACTTTGTATGCTGGTCTTGTGGTAATGCTCGCTGAACTTACATCTATACTTCTCAATTAGTCCTCATAGTATTTTCTTCTCTTAATTCTAAATATCTTATTCGCTACTCTTCTAAGATTTTCATAGTGTTCTCTCTTCGTCCTGGTTTTGCTACCTAAGTAATCTTTGTATGCCTGATTCTTTTTGTCGAACGCATTCTGGCACTGATCATTGAACCAATCATTTCTCTTGCACCGGGCGTGATGTCCGATCGTCTGTTCTGTCACGGTCTTAAATGCCGCTTACACTTCCATCCAGAGCTTTTTGCTTTTTCTTTAACGTGTCGTCTGATAAGATGGGAGCTAGCTGGTTATCAAAGGTCTCCGTGAAATTTTCGACCACAGACGCCGTTTTTAGCCTTTCGACGTGAAATCTTTGTAGCGGGCTGGTCTTTGCTGAATATGCCTTTGACATACGACATCGATAGGTTAATTTGATCAAACAATGATCTGGGTTACAGTCAAGGACTTCAAGTATGCTCGAGGCCCAACGTTGTTGTATCAGAACATGATCAATCAGGTTTCGTATGTTGCCATCCGGTTATACCCAGGTCATTTTGTGAATGCGTCGATATGGGAAGCAAGTTAGTGAAGTGTCAAAGTTGCCAAGTGTAAAGTGATCGCTCGCAATAAAAAATTTTTCTTTAGAAGTGATTAAGGAAATCGATCAGCTGTTTTCTTGACTTTGAGAGTTGCTAAGAAATATTAGCTTCTGTAGCAAATCAAAGGAAAATCAGCTAAGTGGAAATTTTTGAACAATTTTCTCATTTTAATTTTCTAATTGCCGTTAACGGTATAAAATTATATCAACTGAACTCTTTTGTTCATTAGTGCGATTCTCGTGCTCATGCGAGAATAATTTCTTAATAATTTTTAATAATTTTATAAATTTTAAATTCAAACTTATTAAACTCGCGACTGGACCAAAGCTGATATTTTTAATAGATTTCCCGACCCCTAAAACATTTCCTTGATTAAAGCTTCTAAACATGACAAGTGAAGTGTCAAAGTTGCCAAGTGTAAAGTGATCGCTCGCAATAAAAATTTTTTTCTTTAGAAGTGATTAAGGAAATCGATCAGCTGTTTTCTTGACTTTGAGAGTTGCTAAGAAATGTTAGCTTCTGTAGCAAATCAAAGGAAAATCAGCTAAGTGGAAATTTTTGAACAGTTTTCTCATTTTAATTTTCTAATTGCCGTTAACGGTATAAAATTATATCAACTGAACTCTTTTGTTCATTAGTGCGATTCTCGTGCTCATGCGAGAATAATTTCTTAATAATTTTAATAATTTTAAAAATTTTAAATTCAAACTTATTAAACTCTGTCTTTTTTGCATATATATCTTCTAAACCCATAGTTTTGCTTTTTAAAGACACTTGTTTTATTAACTTTCATTTTAAATCCATTCTCTTTTAAATAAATTCATTTAATACCATATAACTAAGCGAATAGAGATAAATAATAAATCATGGCATCACAAGCAGCCGACAAATGTGGAAAATGTAGGAAGCAAGCGGAGGAGAACCATAAAGGAATGGGCTGCGGAGGCATTTGCAACAAGTGGTTCCACCTAAAGTGTATCAAAATGTGTGAGGAGAGATATTTGAAGATCATGGACATTTCCGAGGATGTGATATGGATGTGTCCTTCGTGTAAGTCACAACACCAAAAGACTAAAGAAGATCGTCTCTTCAACCAAATGAAAGAAATGGAAAACCATCTAATAGAACTGAAAACCACCGTGGCCACCTTAATTGATAAAAGTTCATCCACGCGAAAACCTTCGTATGCGGATATGACGAAAAGTATTTCCACTTTTCTACCCGAACGCCGTACAAATACTACCTCGCAAAAAGGAATCATAATTAAGCCCAAGAAGCATTCATCCTCTGAAAAAACACTCATCGACTTCAAGTCGAAAATAAAGCCTTCAAAATGCAAAATTCCTCTCCAACTGATGCGTCCTCTTCGTAATGGTGGTGCCATCATAAAAACTTCCACAAATGACAATACAACCTCGCTCTACAGCATTGCAAAGGATACCCTGAAGGATGAATATGATGTCATGGAGACAAAATCTCGTCAACCCAGGCTAGTAATTAATGGACTAGAAAAACAATTCTCGTATGAGGAGTTAATTAACGAAATTCACTCACTGAACCCTAATATTGGAGAAAATGATAAACTGGAATTGGTTCATGCCAGACGAACAAAAAATGGTAAATGGTTGCATATTCTGCAGGTAAATGGGAGTATGTACCAAAGACTGGTGAATAGGTACATCAATATTGATTATGGGTCTTACCTTGTGAAGGAAGACTACAATATAACGAGGTGTTATAAGTGCCAGAAATACAACCACAAGACATCAAAATGTGAAGGAGAGCAAACATGTGCTAAGTGTGGAGGAAAGCACGAAACGAAGGATTGCAAGAGCTCGTGCGAGAAATGCTGTAACTGTGCAGGAAATAGTAAGAACGTAGATTATTCCCACAGAGCAGACTCTACGGAGTGCGCAGAATACCAGCGAAGGATCACAATTGCTAGGAGGAGCATTGACTACGAGTTCAAATGATTTTTAACAACGCAAATCGATTAATTGGGACGAAATTAACGCTCTTATATGCCATTATAAGAAGTTTACGGCACAAACTAAATGACATGCAGATTTATTTGAAGCAAAATCCTGAGATAGATGTGGTGATACTGAACGAAGTATGGATTTATCCTGAGGAATCGAAATATTTTAATATTGAGGGTTATAACTCGGTATTCTCCTGCAGACCTGGAAGAGGTGGTGGGACAGCTATTTTTGTAAAAGATAAAATAAACTTCATCATTAAACGCGATACACCTGATAAATATAATATTATAATAATCGAATTAAACCTTGTAGGCAAAAAAATTAAAATCGACACCTTCTATAACCCGAACCGTCTGAATGCGCAAGATCTCTGCTTGGAACTCGACAACCTATATTCCTCAGAAAATAATTTATTTACAGTAGCTGACACAAACATTGATGTAATTACCGATTCCTCAGAAGCAAGGCTTTACAAGGATGTACTGGATACTAATGGTGCTGTTATCATCAACAACGAAACAATTACTCGTCCTGTTTCGCATACGTGCCTCAATCATATCGTTACAAACGATAAGTCAACTGCGGGAAAAATCAATTTCATATTTGAGGATTGGCCAGAGCTGGATCATCGTGTCTTCAAAATAAGCATCCAAGGCATAAGCGCACAAAAACAAAAACCTGTATACAAAACATTCCAACACTTGAACAAAGAACTCTTCAAATCACATCTGCAAATGTCATTAGAAGTCCAGAGTCCCCTAAACCTAATGGAACTTACGAATATGATCACAGAGTCCAAACGTTACTCCATCGTCGAGAAAAAGCTTAGATGCCGCCAGCAGACATGGATAACAAAGCGAGTAATCGAAGCCAGTATTAAAAAGAGAAAGGCGTACATAAGCTTTAGAAGGAACATGGAAGATCGTGTGCTAAAAAACATGTACATACAAGCGAAAAAGGAATCAAAACGTCTTGTGAAGGAAGCTAAATTCTCTTACTTCGCTAAAAGGTTGGAGACAGCGGCAGATAACAATCATGAAATATGGAAGATAATAAATGAAGTAAAAGACAACTCTCCCCCCCGAATTTTAATACCGGATTCGCAGTTTTCTCCAGTGACCCCTAATATTTTATCACAACCAGATGGAGCAGCAACTTTCTTGAACAACTTTTTCTCAACTGTGGGCGAAAAAATTACAAAAGAGCTTGGTGATGTCCCAACAAGTAGGCTAGATCACGCTAACATCTCACCCGATTCCATGTTTCATATTCATCCAACCAATAAAAACGAAGTTCTTAAGACTATTGAGGCAATGAAGAAAAATACGGCTCCAGGTATTGATCAGATCACGATGGAGGAAATTGCGCTGGTAAAAAATGAAATAGCAGAACTCGTGGCTAATTATTTAAATGAGCATATCAGAAACGGAACGTTTCCTGAAGAGGGGTAGCTTGCAAAAATTGTACCTATATTCAAAGGAGGAGATCGATCGGACCCCAATAATTATCGCCCAATTGCACTCTTGACCGGATTTAGTAAAATATTTGAAAAAGTAATTAAAATTAACTCTCGCTTAACATCCTTCATATTAGATAACTCTATCCTAAACTCCCGCCAATATGGCTTTCAGAAAAACAAGGGAACGTTTGACGCTCTACTTTCGGTAACGCGATTCATCAACGAGAGACTTGATGTAGGGGATTATGTTGTTGCCATTTTTGTGGATCTAAGGAAAGCGTTTGATACGGTCGATCATGACCTCTTACTTCGAAAACTAGAAGCATATGGTGTTCAAGGCACAGCAAATAAACTATTTCAAAATTACCTAAAAGGCAGACTGCAGAAAACAGCATTTAATAATGTTCTGAGTGACCCGGCACCAATGAAATCAGGTGTTCCACAAGGCTCAATACTTGGCCCAACCTTGTTCCTGCTATACACTAATAATTTAAATACATGCAGGCTAAGTGGTAATTACTTTTTATATGCTGATGATACAGTGCTTCTTTACTCGGGACGCGATAAAAATGACATCGGAGACGCTATCAACGAGGATCTAAATTCATATAATTTATGGTTGAAAGAGAATAAACTAGCGTTGAATATTTCAAAGACAAAATATATTATCTTTAAGCAAAAGAACAGGGAAGACATAGATGTTGATATAAAAATTAATGGTGAAAAGCTGCAAAGAGTGCTCGAACTTAAATATCTTGGCCTTACTATCGATCACCGTCTGACCTGGCTCCCGCATATAAATAACTTAAGGAGGCAATTAGCACCAATAATTGGATTGTTACGAAGATATGAGGAATTTCCAAAAAACATCAAGCATCTTGTTCTGAATGCCTTCGTACTGTCAAAAGTACATTACGGAGTGGTAATTTGGAGTCAGTCCTCAAAGCAACACCTAAATATAATTTCCAGGATATTAACCAAGGCGTATAAAAATATACATAATCTCCCAAGGCTCACACCAACAAACATAGTGTATCAATCATGTAACGCATTAACTTTTAACCAAATCATTAAAATGGAGAAAGCCAAGTTTATCTTCAAAAGTTTAAATCTCAGCTTGTCGTCACAAACACCATTTATTAAAGTCTCACAAAAGAATCAATACAGTACTAGGAACGCAAACCAATTTGTAATTCCTTTTGCAAGGACAGATCGCCTGAAGAACGATGCTACAAATGACGCCCTTCGTATATACAACAATCTTCCAGAATCAGTTAAAGAAGCGAATTCTCTTATGGTTTTCAAGAACAGACTTAGGAACTATTTAATGAATAACGATTGAATCTCAGTGCAGAAACTTTCAACATAGCATCTTAGGTCAATTATTGATCCTATCTTCGAGATGCCTCGAGAAACACCTACTATTATTATAATATCAGTCCAGTAATTTCAACATAGCATCTTAGGGCATTGTTGACCCTATCGTCGAGATGCTTGAAGAGACAGCTATTCTTTTAACTCAGAGTTTTTTTTTTACTGCGTCGAATTTATAATTTTTTTTTAATCTCTGAGAGCTGATCACGATATGGACAAGACAAGATTAACCGGAGGACTTCACATATTTTTGTGTGCCCCCTTATACCGATGTGTTATACATTGCCTGGGTGGCACACCTAAGGAAACGACGAAATGTGAAGTGTAGATCGCACGAGCGTAGTGCGACGAAGAAAGTGTGATGGAGAGAGTGGAAGGGAATGGAGGTAAAAAAAAAAAAAAAAAAAACGTATGACTAGATTACTGCTACATGCGCAGTTAGTCAGGCGCTGGCCGTTGTCATTTCTTTCATCGTGGAGGCCATATCCTCCAGTCATTCCCCGATGAGATACGTCATTGCCAACCTTAGCATTAAAGTCACCCAGAATTATTTTTGTGACATTTGTAACCAATGCATCGACTATACTTTCCGGAGGGTTGTAGAACGATTCCTTTGTTTCTTTGGCCTTTTCTTCGGTCAGGGCGTGAACATTGATCAGCCAGATTTTGAAGAATTTATAGTTTTCTTGTCGTGTTAACTTAAAATAAAACTAAAATATATAATCCAGAATTAATAATATTTTATACTTAAATAGTTAAATATGAATAATTATATATAAACAATCAAGTTACTTACTTTAATTAAATATAAATAATTAATAGTTAGTACATAAATAATAGGCATTGTTTAATAATTATAATTTCCAAGTAAATAATTGACTTTATAACGTACTGATAACCATAACTCACGCTTGACCTTGCATTAGGCCGTATATGACTGTACGATGTGCACTCTTCGCGCTCTACCTTCAAAACGGTTGGTCGTATGAAAAAAAAGTTTAAACAAAAGTTGTAGGGAATTTTATAGCCTACAACTTTTATAATAAATGCAAATCTCATTTAACCGATAGGAAGCCAGATATTCGCGAAAAACCGATTTTTGTGACCTTTGACCTTGAATATCTTGAGACGCGGACACGATAACGATTGTGACTTTTGAGACAACATTTAGAATGACAAAACAAAGGTTCATACCAATTTGCAGCTTATTATCTTTCATTCCAAGGTGAAAGCCCTAATATGACTGGGCTATTCCGTGATCAAGCACGGAAGATTCGCCTTAACCCTCTTACGTCCCCACAAAGGAGGTGTAAGTAGGGTTTAGTAGCAGAGCTGTAGACCTTTTTACAGTCATAAGATTTACTCGGCATTTAATGTCCCATTATTGGGGAATTTCAGAGGATAATTAAATAAATCTGAGTATTTCATTTTAATACTATCACGGATACCCTTTGCACTCTTCCATGCGGTCGTTAAAATAACGCCCGAGCCAAGGTTATCAAGGTTAAAATAAAAATGTTAAAGTAAAAATAAACTAAAACAAAACGACAAAAAAAAATTCAAAGAATACATTAAATAAAAAAATTAGTTGAATAAAATAGAATAGATAGTTGTATAAAGTAGGTTCTTCGAGAAGTCGGAGATTGGCTGGAGGATAAAATAAACACATCTCCAAAAGTCAATTCTGACGCTACACAACTACACAACAACAGTTCGAAGTCACGGATACATGGAAAGATTCTTAAAGGAGCTCAGGCGAGAATAGATTTGATAATACTTAATTGAATTTCTCTACATATTTGTGTTCTCATACGGACTGAAGGATACAATTTCCAAGACCAAGACATAGAGGTTCCAGTGAGAGAAAAAAATACATAAAAATCGCTTCCAAATAGCAGACGCCACATCATATAATAAACCTAAAGCTTACCAAAAATATTCTGCCTTGATACAAACAAAGCAATACAGTCCGCCGTGGCCGTGCAGTTACCGTTATCTCTTTGAAATTTTCAAGTGCGTAGATCTTGTATGTGCTATGTTTTTCAACGGATAGAAATAATTACTTTCAAAAGCTGAAAGGCATCGTACAAAATGTTTTACGAAAAAATTTTTAGTGAATCACATATGGCCCAAATTAAGCATTTGTATCCGGAAGCATATCTATTCACTCAAACCAAAATGCGAAATTTCGGTTCAACTTCAAAGCAGGATCATTATCATCTTGTTATTTCACCATCTTTTATACTAACGTAAAGATAGAACGCACGAATGAGTAAAGGGAGGCACTGTCCTTAACTCAGGTTTTGATTAGACGCCGACAAAACTTTCATATTCGATTATTAAAAAGAGTTATAGATGTCCATGCTAGGTTTTCAGCATCACTTAACTTTTTGAAAGCCGACACCGTTTAGTGGCATCGTGAATTTAATCCAGGCAATTGTCCCGAAAAAGGAAAGGCTGACCCTCCGCAGCCACCAGAAATGGAAAGATACTCATCAGCAAAAGATATGTTTTCAGCGGCACGAAATTTATTCAAAAAACAGAAGATTATAAAAATATCAATTCCTTCTTGAAAACGAAAAACATATAAATTCAATAAAACATCCAACAACAACCGGAGCAACAAAGATGAAAATAAACAAGAAACAATCTTTACATTGAAAGTATGAAGAGAACTGAAAGTAAGCATAAAACAAATTCTCAAATCCAAAGCATTCAGTCTTCATATACCTGATTACATCTTACCGGACTTCAACGACGAGGGGAATGCGAACCAATTGCTTGAAATTTGTCATGTACTTGCTTTTTTACATCATTTCTGCGATGATTATATTTTGTAAATATTTTACCACACCGGCAGAATAACAAGTCCGCAGGTTACTTGATTGTGATATTATTCAATCACAATTCGTAATACAAAAGAATGCATGCTGATGCAAGCCTGCACCGCAATTGAACGATGAATCGCCCCGAAGTAAAATTAACGGCTCGCCGGTTGAAACCGAGCCGATGAAAAACCTGGAAGCAAAGAACAGGTCTCTTTTTGGTGGACAAAGATCGACGGCTGAGGATGAAGTGTGACACGCAACAAGAAAATTTATCCTGGAGTTCAAGGAAGTAGGAAAATTACATCAGCAACAGAGAACGTACTTTACAACAGTGACAGCGAAGTAATTAACTTCAGAGACAGGGAAGATTGGCGGTAGAAGTTCAACAAGTAGCGTGCTGGAAGGAGAACTTCACGACGAGACTTACTTCGGGGAGTAGACGTAAGTGAAAGATTTGTATTTAAATCGAGTTTTTAGTAGAGGACTTGAATTGATATATCATTTTGACAAAGAAAACATAAGGCAAGATCTTTCAATTATATCGAGCTCTTGGTGGTTGACTAAAATTCTTATCTTAACTTGTGAATGGTGTTTTTGTTTAATTTTAAAATCGTGGAAAAACATATTTATTCAGAAGTGGATTGTACACCTGGCTCGGGTGTGTTTTAGATTTCAGCTCGGGTTCCCAGTGAAAGAGTGCAAAGTGGTCGCCCCGGTTTTGACCAATTCTTCCGTGCTAGAGAAAAATAGTAGGACTTATTTCCAACTGTGTGAGGGGTGTTTGGCGGCCACTTTTCTCGCTTGGCGGCTACTTAGGACCAGGAGATAAGCGAATGGCGCCTCCTACAACCATCTACGACGGCAAGCCGAGTCCGAAGTCCCTAGTCGGAAGAACTCTCACGCGGAGTTTAACAATACTCTCAATTATTATGTATGATGCAATTTGGTCAGGGACTTAAGAGGGTCATCCTTTTTGTCGGACGTGTTGATATATGAATAACACTAAATTTTCAATATTTCTATTTAAAACTTTTTCTAAATTGTAATAATTATTGATGGGTTTCTACAGGATGGCGCGCCTTGACATAGAGCTTGTAATGAATCATGCGACGCCGCTGGCGACCACTACTAACACACCTTGCTGCTAGGTGGCTTGTCATTTCAGGTGGGTTGTGACGAGCGCACATCCAACGTCAATTTTGTCGTGGGATGTCAAGGTGAAGTGACAGCCACATGGCAGTGGAGATTGTGAGTGGTGGCCGGCACGCAAGAGCGGTCGGCGATTTTCTTTGGCAATTTCACGGCTGCTATCTACTCGTAAGCAAAATAAAGTGTTTCTTGGTGTAGTTGCAAAATATAATTCCATACTTAGAACAATTGAGAAAATCGAAGAAATTAATTTAAGCGGCATATTTAGTTAAGCTCAGCATACCAGAAATAGGGAGTGTGTGTGCGGATACAAAGGTATGATGTTCAGTTCGATCCAAGTCATAATCAAATCTAAATAAATGCATCCAACACAGTCGCCATCGTTGCGAGCTGCATACCTTCAATTCAAATCACCTCCTAAGGCATCCGATCATCACTAAATGGACGAATATGGACCACTTTTCGCTGGATTGTTGGCCGCCTTCGTCAGAGCTGTAGAGACATAACCCATCAATAACGGATTACAGTTGTGTATTGAGCCATTAAGATCTCTTGACCAAGGAAATGATGAACATTTGGACTTAGCGTTGGAAACGCTTGCTAAACCTGAAGGCTTAAAGACGGTTGATACTCACGTCTTGAGATTATTTACCGGTGTTTTATTGAATCGGCTATCAGGGGTACGTAGAAGATATTCGATTGTACTTTGAATGAACCATCTGCCACCAAACTGTTGAGCATCACATGAAAATTAGATAGATTGTATGATGCATTAGCTGTTGTCATCCAAGCAGTTCATACTCCTACCATACGAGTACATATCATTTTACTGACAGACCTCAAAGTGCTAGAGCAGTGTTCTACATTTTTTCAAAATAGCATTAATAATGTTCCTGCCCGCTTTGGTGAGGGCTCAACTGTTATATTCGGGAATCGCCAGAAAATTCAACAAAAAAGTCATTGATATCATTTTAAATAACATTCATATATTTGTACATAAAAATGACATAAACTATGACGATATTAATCCATTATTTCTGGGCTTATGCTCCGTTAGAAGGTTTATAGCTCTCGTGGATGTTAAAATAACTGCCGACACTTGGAAGTGCATTTCAGAACTAAGTACCGAGTGTTGCACTATCGTCAAAAACAATAATATTCCAATTCCATGGATTAGTTTCGCTGTTGATTTCCTTTGCGATGAAATTTATCAGAGTATTTTGATAATTTTAGAAAACACAACAGATGCTGATTTGCAATCTTATACCAAGATTGAAAGGATACTTAAAATCAATTCCTTCTACTTGAAAGTTGTAACGAAATTCACTTCTGACTTTACGCATCAATTTTTCGATGGATATGAGTCATTTGTGAAACTTTGCGCTCTTTTAACGAGTTTGCCAGAAAACGTGATAAACTCAAAAGTAGGACAAAACTTCAAGCAGTACCTGACAGTAGGGGTGAATACTCTTCTCACTGAAATATTCAAAAGTACTGGCTTTGGAAATGCCCTCTGTAAATTCGAAATAATGGATTCTCAGATATTCCATGCATTTTGCTTACTTTCAATAGAAGCTTTAGAACAAATAATTATATCACCTGAATTGCCGAAGTATATTTTCACAGCAAGAAAGTTACAATTGTCAGCAAACTTTTGAAAGAAATCGGGCTTTTACGAATTCCCTTCAATAAGACCAACAAATTTCAATTCTATCCTCATTTTAATTCAGAGGTAATCAGTACGTATACGTGAAATAAAAAACATATAAATATTAAATATTGTACACCAAAACAACACAAAAAGAACTTACTAAACGAAAAAACATAATAAATTTTAAAATCCAGTCAAATATAAGACAACCCTATTTCCGTACTTAATTATTAGATAGAATTATTAAAATAAAGTATTAGGGATATTAATGTATATAAAAAGGATGTAAATAACTATAAGCAATTTATCAATCCTATCCTACTTAAATTAAGGACTATTTGTTAATCCGAATTATTTGTTTTATTTATTCTCATGATGGGTTCAAATTAACAAACGCCATTGATTCAAGCAAGCTTACTTTAATCAACACGGAATTGAAAATTGAAAAGAATAAACTTCCCATTGATGAGTTACTTACTTTACCCAACATTAACTTTGACTTTTGGATAAATTTGACTCAACAAGTAAATAAAGAAGAAACAATTCATTTCAGCTGGGAAAATTTTAGTTACTTGTTAAATTTATTTATTTTCCTATCCAAGCAATTAATATCTAAACACAAAACTTATTAATCGCATTGAAAACGCGCAAATGATTCTTTTATGTTTTTTTTTTTATTGCGAAATTTTTGTAAATTCGGATTCGGGAGTATCTAAAGGTTATCACAATCACAAACTTTGTGTAAGGTACTTAATATTGTTTCTTAGAACAATAGTGTTAAATGAATATGGGAACATTAAAAGCAATCGATTAAGAAGAAATTAAAACATAACAAAGAACAATTATACAAGTAGAGGTCTAATGCTTTTTGAAAAACAAAAGAGGTTAACAATAAAATGAATTGCTAATACATTAAAACACTATTTTCCTTTCCAGTGGTCCTTCCTTTCAGCGGAAAATAGAGTGCATGGTAAGTAAGTTAAAACTCGATAGTTAGGGTTAACTTAAAAAAAACAAATTTTATTTACTTTCCTTAAACACACACTTACACTTTTTTAATTTTCAAATTTACTACAGAGTCGTGTATAAAATGAATCCGAAAAATGAACTGAACTGCTCTGGCGGTGCTTGCAAACTTTTATTTCTGTTTTTTGCGAAATTGCATTTTCCATGAATGTGGGAAAATGCACTCGTTGATGTCTGGCTGCTCTCGTGGGAATCGCTGACCATGTTTTTTCGTGGATGGTGTTAAATTTGCTGTTTAGACTAAGCTGATGGATAACGGCTGTTAAGTCCTCCCCACTTAAAATTGATCGTCCTCGATCATCAGAAATAAGGGAGATCGTTGAACCGTCTTGCTGTCGGGATGCTGCTGCAGCTTTGAGAGAGGTCGGGTATCGATGCTGATGTAGTGCTGGTGTTTGGTCCGGCTTCCGTTACAATGATTTTGTTTACTTTTGTTCTGCTTATTGTTTTCCAGGTAATGTATGATATGACCAGGATACATAACGTGAAAGTGGTACCATAGGATGTAACTTTTTGGATAAAGTTTTCAGATTCGAACTGTTCTATTGTTTTGGTATTATTTATAAGGATTTCGCTCATATTAGATGACGAGATGATATCTTTCTGCATTTGCATAAAGGATGTTGGTTGCAGGATTGCGGGCAGGACTTCGAGTGTTGAAATCTCTTTGGAGACAAATGTTCTTCCGTCGACTTTGATGGTTGCGTTGTGAAATTTGACTACGAATGTCCCATTGAGGTTATGTGTAGAACCTTCGACCTCCATTATTCCGGAAAACTGGTTCAAGAATACAACTCCTAATGATATTTCTTCAACCGCTGGTAGGTTTTAGTTGTTCTTAACTCGGCGTGTGGCGTTGAGGCTTTTCAACAGATGCGGGATGCAATCAGATTTGCTTATATCTACTACATTATGTTCGTTACAGATTATCAAGTTGTTATATGGTTTACAATTTTGTGATATGCCAAATATTTGGTCTTTGAGTTTAATAATTTTTTCAAAGGGAAGGTCGTACGTTAAATTTTGCTTTTTTATTGGTTTGATCAGTAATGCTTCACACAATTGATTAGTTGTAATCGGAATATTGACGATATATAAAATACATTTATTGTTAGTTATTATCTTAATCTCGGATATATCTAGCGCTTCTACCACTGTTGAGTATGGTAATGCTTCTTTATTTAATAATTTTGTGGCTAATTGAATTTTTTCTTTCGATAAAATAATAGAGTTTACAATTCCTGCTTTTGCCCAATGGATTGCGTATATAAGATTAGTAAGGTCATCTTTTATGAGTTTCAATCTGAATTGTAGGTCCAGAATTAAATTATTTTTAGCATCGTCTTTTGATTTTATCATTTCTTGTATTGTGTTTGCTAATTTCGTTATATTGTTCATTCATTTTGTGCTTGATAGTGACGAAGTCCTCGTGGTCAGGAGTACCGGCTATCCATTTCCATGCGGTGCCGATAAAGTCAAAAGATCTTTTCATTTGACGCGGTTTTAGATTGTTTATCGTTTCGCCAACCTGTTGCGCCTCGTGTTCTAAATGATGGCGGGTTGCGGGGAGGTTCAGAAATGCATTTATGTCTTCTAATAATTTTGAGTACTTTTCCAAATCGACTATATGGATCAGCTTAAAATTTCCCTGTCGTATTTTCGCATGTCCCAGATGGAAGGTTGCAATGTGAGAGTTGGAAAAATCCAAGATTTGGATGTTCGCCAAGGTGGTACGAAGAATAAATCTGAAAAAATAGTACCTATTTAGCTTTTGATTCGGTCTTTGTGTATAATTTTGCCTCCTTCAGTTACGATGGTAGTGTTTCTGTTTTCTTGTACGGCGATATCTAGGTGTTAATTTTGAGCCTAAACGTTTATTTTGCCTTACGTAGACGACTTCTCCTACCTCATAGTTTTTTATTGGTTGTCTTTTTTTGTTATGGTACTCTAAATCCTTTTGCTGTTTTTGCTTTAATTTTTCGATATTAGTTTGCCTAACATTTTCGAATTCTGCAGGGTCAATGTTGGGGCATCTACCAAAGTATATTTCAACGGGCTTGCGACCTGTGGTAGAATGAATTGAATGATTGCTTCCTGGAAGGATCGGGATGGATCATCCTTCCTAAGGCATCGCATGAGCTCGCTCAATGTGGAATGCCAGCGTTCGATTTGGCCATTGACCATACTTTTATAGGCAGGGGTTTTGTAAACTTTAATCTGGAGGTCGTCTTCCATTAGCGAAGTCAGGGATATAGAAGTAAGGGCACCTTCGTTGTCAATGACAACGTTCTCAGGTATGCAAAAGAAGTAAAGGATGTCCAGGAGAGGCTGTTTTATATCCTCAACCGACTTTGATGCGATTATTTTTGCTTGTGCAAACTTTGTAAACTTGTCGATTGCAGTTAGCACCAACTTCTTCTCGGTGAGGAATAAGTCGATGTGAATTGTATGTCCGGGATATTTGGGAATAGGGGTTTCGTTTAGAATTGGTTTATTTGGGTGCCTATCGTATTTGCTAACTTTACAAGTTGTACAATTTTTTAGAAGCCTTTTAATTTTGTAGGACATACGTGGAAAATAGAAGTGTTCCAGAAGTTGACGGCGGCTCTCTTCTGCATTGCGATGTGCTCTGCGGTGGGTTACTAAAATGTTCTCCTCTTGCTCCACATCACTGGTAAGATCTTCAACCAACTTTCGTGTGAATCTTATTCTGTAATCACGAAAGTGGTGAGGGTAAATTTCTTGGACCCTTCCCATAGTTTCTTCATTTGCCATAAGGCCGTTAACTGTATCTGGGTTCAAGTATCTTTTAAGGACATCTATGAGGTTTGTATTGGTGTATTGAAACTTTTTTATAATGTGCCTTGTGTATTTATCAAACGGATGAGTTATTTGGTAACTGTCCTCTTGGTCAATTTCAAGAATGATTTGGTTCCGGAAAACATTGATAGGAGTTTCCACCATAGGTATAAGATTGTGAGACGAACTTTCATCACTGCGCTGAGTCATGGTCAGAGAGTTAGCTTCTGTGGATTGGGGAGGTCTTGATAAAGAGTCGGCGACGATATTTTGTTTGCCAGGCTTGTATTTGAGCTCGTAGTTATACTCTTCGAGGATCGCTTTCCACCGTTTCATTTTGCTATTAGCATTCTTATTGCTTAATGCATAAGTTAGTGGTTGGTGGTCCGTATAGATAACTACCTTGCGTGATCCGTAGAGATAACTTCTCAAAGAGCTTAGAGCCCAGATTATTGCTAACATTTCTTTTTCGTTAGCAGCGTAATGTTCTTGTGTTTTATCAAGAGTGCTGGACAGAAATGTTATTGGTCTATTGTTTTGTGAGAGTACGGCGCCGATGGCGTATGTAGAGGCGTCCGTTGTGAGCTCAAAAGGTTTAGAGTTATCTGGATGAGCGAGTACCACTTCGTTTGAAATTAGCGAGTTTTAAGTTTGTTAAATGAATTTAAGGCATTCTCATCGAGGTGTATTGGTTTATTCTTTGAAAGCTGTTTGGACACACGTCCATCCTCCCCTCTTAAGAGGGATGACAGGGGTTTTGCTATTTTCGCATAGTCGCGAATGAAGCGGCGGTAGTATCCTGACATCCCGAGAAATGAACGTAAATCTTTCAATGTTCTGGGTGGAGGAAAATTAGCGATTGCCTGGACTTTCTTCGGATTGGTTTTAATTCCATTTTTACCAATAATGTATCCCAAGAATTCTATCTCTTCGTGCAAGAACTCGCACTTATCGAGTTGATTTTTTAGATTTGCTGCTTCTAGGATAGAGAATATTTGTTCGAGGTTTTTGAAATGTTCTGTCTTATCCTTGCCAAAGATGATGATGTCATCTATATAAATATAGCCTATTTCGTCTCGGAGTATGTCGTCCAAGGCTCTTTGGAAAATAGAGGGTGCATTCTTTAGACCAAATGGGAGTCTAGTGTACTCGAATTTTCCATTATTTATAGAGAACGCAGTCTTTTCGATGTCCGATTCCTTGAGAGGGATTTGATGGAAACCGCTCTTCAGGTCAATAATGGAAAATATCTCGTTCTCCCCTAAATTAGCCAAAACTTCATTGACTTCAGGGATGGGATATCGGTCAGGAATGGTGATTGAGTTTAACTTTCGATAATCTACTACCATGCGAAATTTTTTTTCTCCCGATGCGTCCTCCTTTTTTGGGACAATCCACACCGGAGAATTATAAGGGGATCGTGATGGTCTTATAATCCCATCAGCGAGAAGTTTTTTTACTTGTTCCTCGATTTCGTTTTTCAAAGCCATAGGGTAAGGGTATGACTTCGAATATACAGGATCGTTTGATGTAGTTCGAATTTCTCCTTTCACCCTGGTAGTGAAAGTTAAGCGCTCGTCAGGCTCGGTGAACAGTTTAGAAAATTGGTTTATAAGCTTTAGTAATTTACTTGATGAATCTTTATTTAGATGGGATGTTCTGATGTTGATATTGTTGACTGATTCAGAAACATGTTGCTTTAGAGGGATACGTAATCCTGTGTTGATGGTCATGTAATTCTTCTTCGTATGTATTACGGCATTAAGTTCCTTCAAAGAATCGTTACCAATGATACCATCGAAGGCTACAAGACTAGGCAATATGAAGAACTTGAGTTTTTTTGTATAAGGACCGAAAGTACTTATGTAGGAATGATGAGTAATTTTAATGCATCCGGCAACAGATTTGGCGTAGAATTCCTGTTCGTTAATAAGGGGATATTTTATGTGCCGTGGCTGAATATAATTATTGTTGGATCCTGTGTCTATGAGAAATTTCAATAGCTCTCCACTCCTTAATTTCAGCTGGAAATATGGAAGTGAAGAGCGGTTTAGCCTAAAAAATAGATGTCGTCGAGGTGTTCTGTACCCTCTGCGGTTGGGTTACCCGTTTCTCCGGTATTTCCGATCTGTGGAGCAGGATCTTGATCTGTTTGGGAAGTTTCAGTTAGTTCGGTTGAAAATGGTTGTGTATCGTCCTGTCCTAAATATTCTAGGAAACCTTCTTCGTCATTAAGTCCAGGGCTATTAAATATTTCGCCATATGTTTCTGGCATTATATTATGATTATGAGTCGTAAAGTGGGTACGCTGAAATTTATTCGGGAACTGTGGTGCTGGTTGCTGTCTTTTGTGAGCAAGTCCGTAGTCAAAGCGTGGTCTGTTGATGTAATTTACGTTACGAGAACGCAAACTTTGATCGACATCCATTGGTTCAGGTTTATTTGGCTTTGGGGGTAGTTGTCGAGGATTTTGAAAGAATGCGGGTGGCTGGTTGTGGTATTGCAGAGATCGAAATGCTTGAGGGTTGTTAACCAATTCGGGATAAAATTGCCGTCTTGGTGCGGACACAGGCGCTGGTTGATGGTTATTCGAGAACTGTCTTCTAGAAGGTACTGGTGGTGCAGTTTGGGGGTTTAATCAATTTGTACGGATATGTGTGCTGTTCGCGTGTTGCGTTCGATAATCAATGTTCTGTAATTTCAGGCACAAATGTAAGGCCTGCGGTAGATCAGCGGGTTCTCTCATGCTAAGCAGTCTAGAAAGGTCACCTCTAAGTCCCCGAACGAAGGTGTCTAATGCCTTGTCCCAATATGCCTGAGTCATAATATTTAGTGCTTCTTGGCACATATCCATTGACCCAAGTTTATTTAGGATTAGTGAGAGATGGTGGTATACTGTTTGGTAGAATTCTGAGACTGTATTTGACCCTTGAACCAGCGTCGTCATCTGGTACTCTAGAGTTCCCAGGTCACGCTTGTCGGCGTAGTGAAGTGTTAAGCACTTCGAAATTTTCTCCCAATTTAGGGGCGTGTTGTATGACTCTAGGGCAATATCAGCGTGCCCTACAATTTTGTTACGGATCACAAACAGGATTCCGTAGTATTTCGGTGTGCCCCGCAAATGACCGTATATTTTTAGTATCCGCTCAACGGACTTCTTCCAGGAACTGAATTCTCCTGGGTTGCCGGAAAAATCTCTCAAACTCTTAACGACGCCAGGTATCTTGTCCATGTCGGCAAGATTACCGTCGTTATTTATATTGATTGGGATATCAACATAATTGTTGATATCGGCGGCTGAGTTCATGAGGGAGTTGAACATTTGTCTGCCTTGTGCTTGAAGCGTTGTGGCGACAATTTGAGCTATGATATTCCTAATATCTTCGCCAATCGTTAGATTATTAGGGGCAGCCAGTTGAGGCCCCTGTTGTGGTTGGGGCTGTGCTGGTGCATTTTGAGCACTAATTTCTAAACGCGGAGGCCTAAGGAGATTGTTGGGGTTTGCCATAATGAATTGAATTTACAGAACGAGGGCACCAGGTCGATGTATTGCTTTAGTATTTTAGAGAACGAGGTATGTCCGAGAACCTTGTCACTTTTCACACAAAATTTCACACAAAATAATTGAATAAGCACACTCTTAGAAACTTTTTCAGGATAATCAACCACGATTGGATCTTTTTAGTATTTCAGAAATAATAATTCATTAAAACACAATAGGATTTGTATTGGTCAAGATAATATTTTTATGTATATATAATTATTCTGAAATAATTGTAATATGTTTATATTCGTAAATTTTGGATAAAAAATATAAATTTCACAGGATATATTTTTAAATATGTAAATACGTATGCTTCAAATATTTCCATGAAAATACTATAATAACGTATTCTCAGTTGTTCTTTGTCTTTACTTCAAATACTTTTATAAAAATATAAATTCCACAATATGGGTTTCGCAATATTTAAATATGTTTCGAATATTTCCTATGATTTTCTTTGTTATTTTTCTTTCTTCGCTTCATTTGGGCAAAAGAGTTCACTCTCTATTTTATGTTCAAATTAATTCAAAATTAAAATTTCAATTATGTTGAAATTAAATCAAAATTAAATTTTCTTTCCAGAAGGTTTGTAACTCGAGAATTAACTTTTTTTTTAGAGAAACAACAGTGGAAGACTTACATCATTATGTATGTTTTCATCTTCGTAGTCGTTGAGTTCCTCCTAGGCTGCGATCGTATTTCGGTTCGGCTTTGCTTGTTTCGCTATCCTTTTTGCTCCTCCTTGTTTTTTGGTTGAAGGTACTGGGGGGCCTTCCCGAATTCGCCGTGGTCTTCGGCACTTGGTTGTACCGATATGAGCTTAGAGCCGGATCCTTTAGGTTTTTGATTCACAGCACTAATATCCCGTTCTTCGATTGGTTCAATGGACCATTGGCCAGCCTCAGCACAATGTTTAAGACCAATTAGGGCTTAATTATCTTACGATAATTTGGTCTATCCAATTAAAATCACGCGCGCGATGCAGCCCCACGTTGGGCGCCAGTTAAAACTCGATAGTTAGGGTTAACTTAAAAAAAACAAATTTTATTTACTTTCTTTAAACACACACTTACACTTTTTTAATTTTCAAATTTACTACAGAGTCGTGTATAAAATGAATCCGAAAAATGAACTGAACTGCTCTGGCGGTGCTTGCAAACTTTTATTTCTGTTTTTTGCGAAATTGCATTTTCCATGAATGTGGGAAAATGCACTCGTTAATGTCTGGCTGCTTTCGTGGGAATCGCTGACCATGTTTTTTCGTGGATGGTGTTAAATTTGCTGTTTAGACTAAGCTGGTGGATAACGGCTGTTAAGTAGTATGCCGTCGCGAGGGTAGGGTTTGAGAAAATCCACTGAGGTCGGTTTCGCGTCGCGCGCGGTACGCGGTACCTTTGTTGGTTTCGCCTTTTTATTAGCGTAGCTTTCGTCGGGTTTGAGTTAGCGTAGTATATTTTTCGGTACCGCGTCGGAAATTCGGGAACGCGAAGTAAAGATTAGATTTTTGTCCTTTGACTGGTTGTATGAAGAAATACGGGGTAACGTAAAGTATGTTTCTTCTCCGTATGATTGTGTTTTGTGACGCGTTTGGAAACGGGCATTTATTGGCGGCTGAAAATTGTAGATGAGCGTAATCCATTTGGAGACCCGCGACCGAAATCCTCTCCGATCTAGCTGGCCGACAAGCAGCCACCGCAAAAATGGATTACGGTGCACGGATTGGTTGACCGGTTGGTACCATCCGTTGGCACTACTCAGACTTAACGTCTAGAACCGATGAGAGGTCGTTTCCTCGTTTGGATCAAGACTTTAAAAATCATTACAAGCTTATCAAACAATCGTTCTTTTGTGCACAAAATTTGGAAAACGGGAATCAACCACCTTATCGCTGTCAATCGGACGCCTCGAAGCTGTGAATTGACACCGTTTGACTTCTTTTTAAAGGGCGCTGTATAAGATCAATGTTATGCGAGAAATCCACAAACGATTCAAGCACCGAAATTGAATATTCAACAAACCATTGTTCAGATAGGGCCCGAAATCATCAATAATGTCTTGAAAAATTTACTGAAAGGATGGTCCACTGTCACGCCAGCTGTGGCGTCAATATGAGTGAAATTGTATTTGATTATTAACGGGAAGGTTTGTTCTTACGAATAAATCCAAAATATAGGAAAACAATTTGATTTTTGTTTATTTTATTGCACTTTAAAAAAAACTTGCATTTGGCCCAAACTATACAGGTGGCAATTTTAATAGAATTTTTTAAGGTAGTATAAAACCCTAAGAAGAATTATTTAGATCTTAGCTTTTCCATTTAGTAAAAACATATACGTGATTAACGAAACAGAATGAGTGAAGAAAGGCAATCTCATTGGTGAAATGTGTTAAAAATGGATTTCGTAATGGTTGAAGTAGTTATAATCGAATCTTAAAAATTGAATAAGAGAATATTGATTGATTGCATATATCACCCATTTCATTTTATCTGAAAGCATTGCTGAAAAAATTAAAGTATTACAAAGTCGGTCGTTCATTGATTCGTTTACTAGTCGATGAAATTAATTCTTTGATTCTGGTTTATATTTTTATTTCATAGCAACGCAAATTTAAATCAAACTGCAGTTCCGCATTCAAAATCAAAAACATTCAAAAATAGAAAAGACAATTTAGGATGCAAATAATCACATGGTTTAGTTATTCTACTTGGCTAGTCAGCATTCTAAATTGTGTCAAAATATTCGCAAATGACTGAATTTTAGAAGATGTTTTGCCATTTATTTCCGTCAATATTTTATAAAAATGTTAATCAATATTCTCGAAATGGGAACTTTAATATTTTATATTTCAACAGCCTCCGTTAAATTTTACAATCAAATAAAGATTTACGACAATTTTGGACTTGGCTTTGATACCAAGTAGAGGTTTACGGCATAAAGAATGAAATATTCAAATGAAATGGATTTTGAATGGTTGATTTCGGCTTGTTCACAAATGGTTTTAGAATTAATTGAGATATTGACGTATTGTGATTAGCAAAGAATGAATTGGCAAAAATCTGCCTTTAATTTATCAGAACATAGATCTCTTTGTACCATTCTGCAAAAGGTCCCAGCTTGGGAATAAGCAATGATAGAAGAATATTGATTTAAACAACAATATACTGATTCCGCGCTTAAAAATGTATCTATTCTTATATAGTGTGAGTCCCAAAAGTTAGTTTACATCCATGTTTGTAGTATATTATTTGAAAAAAGGGGAAAATATTCGCAAAACCATAACCACGATTGTTCATGCGGGATATTGCTGGATATCCTCACATTCACTTAGAGCAAAAAATTTTGTTAAATTGTAGCATTCGTGAGCAAACGGTCGCAGTTCCAAAAGCGCTAAAAAATTCACATCCCAAAAGTAAGGATACACATGTACCATTTTGAGGTTGTTTACTCATGGAAGCAGACGTTCGTTGCTAACTACGGCATTTTTAGTTATTTGCTTCTCGTAAACTGTTTCCACATTACACTTGTATTATAATTAGAAAAATTTTCAAATAATGGCACCAAGAGGTAAAGAGCTCTCCAAGGATCAAAAATAATCGATAGTGAAATACTCCCAGGAGAAAAAGTGAGTATCGGATATAACCAGAATTATAGATAAGGGCCAAGAGCTATCCAGAAAATCATTGTACGAGAGCGGTCCGATAAGTACTTAGCCTACAAAAGAAAATCGAAAATTTTGGAAAAGTGGCAATTAATTTTTCAACATAATCTCCTCTTCGCTCGATACACTTGACTCAGTGATGCTCCAACTTCTTTAACCTGTCTGAAAAATATGTTTACTCGAGGTCTGCAAAGTAGGCCTCCGTGGCAGCGATGAAATCCTCATTCGACTCAAATTTGATTTTTTCACGCTTGGAAACAAAAAGACGTTGAACGGGGCCAAATCTGAAGAGTATGGTGGATAGAATAGCAGTTCGTAGCCCTATTGATTAATTTGGCCATGGCGACGGTAAGAGTGAAAGCCGGTGCATTGTCATAGTGAAAGAGCAGTATTTTCTTCGCCAAAAGGGGCCTTTTCGTCTGTAATTCGGCGTCAAATTGGCCCACTAATTCAGCATAGTAGAGCCCCGTGATCGTGTCGATGCAGGTCACATCTTGTGAATCCCAGAAAACTGTTGCCATCACCTTTTTGGTTGATAGGACAGTTTTATATGGCGATCCTGCCTGTGAAAAATTATTACAAGGCGATCCTGCAAGCCCAACGCAGCTAGACAAGGATAAAGCTCGATGCAAAAACTAAATGATCAAGAATCGGTTTAAAGAACTTTTTAGCGACGTAGCATCAGATGACGAAGATTTCGAAACGATTTTTGAAAGGTGTTGTAGCCGCGCTGAGGAATACCTCAAGGAAGTAAAGGCAGCCAAATATCAGTGTGCAGCGGATATTCAGATTGAAGAGTATTAATTTAGATGCCTCTGGTGGTTTCCGTTATTATTTCCAGGATTTACGGAAGCAGCCTTTAATTTTATTTAAATCTCAAATAGGCGGTGGTTGAGTCATGATATGGGCAGGAATTCAGTTCAATAGCAGAATAGATTTCGTGTTCGTGGATGATCGAATGGTCGGTAGTGGTTTATATTACACTGACATACGAGCAGTTTATGCGCCACGCTGCAAAACTTTCTGGTAGAAATTACATTTTCCAAGAATGAAAGTGGCGGATCAGAGTGCCTGTCTCGTGCACCGATATTTTACAGCGCAAAATCTGAACATTTTTCCGTGATTAGTGCGTTCACCAGACTTAAACATAATCAAGAACGTGTGGGGAAATTGGCAGCTTAAGTTTACGCTTACGGACGGCAGTTTACAATATTCAGGGTCTAAATAATAAGTAACCGGACTGACCTCAGGAAAATTTTTATTGGCAAAATATGTACAATTTTTCTGTAGAAATCTTCAAAGTAGTCCCCATTGGAGTCGATAACATGCTGATACCGGATTTTCCAATCCCCGAACGCTCTCTGGATGTCGGCAACCTCGATGATGTCTAGCGCCCTCGTCGTAGCACGTTGAACGTTTTCCAGAGTCCCGAACCGCGTCCCCTTAAGGTGTCTTTTGATCTTGAGGAACAGAAAGAAGTCCGCTGGTGCCATATCCGGGCTGTAAGGAGGCTGCAGCCCGGTTCCCTTTACCTAGACCTCCACCACCACTACAGCACCAGATACCGGTTAGCAGACGCTTTGACGGCGCGGGGCAGGCTCAGTCCGGTTACGAGCTAAAAACTGCCTGTAGACGAGCAAAAACTGCCATCACGGAAGCATGGGCACAAATTGACCAAAATTATGTATGCGGCAATCAGTGGCAGTCAAGAACAACAAAAGCATCAGGACTATTAAATCATCGGTACCAAGACACATTGTAGAGCAGAAGCACAGCATGAGTGCCGAAAATCTTGAGCTAATCAAAGAACTCAAATCAACATACAAATTGGACGCCTACGAAAGCCTGGTTATAACAAAACAACTGCAGGAGATACTTTTAAACACCGATCTAGCTAATAATTTCTCACCTCTTATGAGAGTAATTAGATGCAACAACCACTTAAGGAAGTAATTAGGTTAGTAAAGGTAGTACGTAGATAAGCAGCTTTAAGGAAAATGTAAAATTAGTTATTTTATCACTGATGAGGAAATAAGTGTATGCTTTGAAACGTCAATGTATGATTAAATAAAAAAGAACAATGAATAAAAAAGAAGCAATAACTTTATTTATATTTTTGATTAGCTAGTTCGTTGAAGCATCCGACATAATTTAATAGTTTGTAATGGCAACCAAATTGAAGTTTGTATTCTATCAATTAATAAACTTGAAATTAAAAATGGCGCGAATAAGTGAGGACATAAAATTTTTGAAAATTTGCTTAAAAGAAAGAATAACCCCTGTAGCACACAAAGTTAGTATCAAATTCGGGTTGCCAGGTATGGAACAACAGAAAAAATTGGTCGTTTAGCTCAAAAGCAAACTATCAAGGATGCATTGGCTTATAGTTTAAACTTTGAGGTAGCGAAAAATGTGTCCAGTACCACTGCCTCGGTTCGGGAGTTAGTGGCAGATGATTGCAGGTGTGAGCGCGTGGGAATTGAGCGAGAGCTGCAGGCGAATGGTGCACCTAGATGCTGGAATTGCGGGGAAAAAGGGCACCTGCAAAGAGACTGCAAGAAGGGAAGAAAACGGAGCTATTGTCCAGGATGGTGGAGATTCAGACCGTGTCAGGAGCCTAGAATGGAAGCCCATCAAACTGCAAGGGCCAACTTCGTGGGGCGAACGTTGGCTAGGAGGATCGACATCCCCAGCACCCCATCACCGTGCCAAGGCAACATCGTGGAGAAGCAGACAGATGCCTTCCTGGTCAAGTTGATGTAGAACATTGCACCATAACAAACGACACTAGCGCAACCCGATCGACGATCCGACCAGACCTAGTGAGGCCCCAACTACTTCACGAGGGCAGAGTTCATGGAAATGCTGACGCCTTATCTCGTCATCCATGTCCAGCTAACTGCAAGCATTGCCGGCGGATTGAGGAAAAGGAGCCCACCGTTGATCTGCGAGTGATAACGGCCGAATTCGATGAAGTTTGGTCAGCGGAGGAGATTCGAAAAGCCCAGTTAGCCGATGAAGATATCGGACCATTGCTCGTATGGAAGGAGACAACTGGGCGACCTGAGTGGAAGGACGTTTCAACGCATGGCGCAACCCTGAAAAGCTATTGGGCACAATGGAACTCCCTTCAGGGGGAGGGTGGCGTACTCAAGCGGTAATGGGAAACGGCGGATGGCAGCTCCTATAGGATGCAAACTATACTACCCAAAAGCCGAATCCACGATGTGGTAAAGGAAATGCATGAAGGATCCTCGGGAGGCCATCTTGGTGTTAACAAGACCTTAGCGAAATTGCGGGAAAGATTCTACTGGCTCCACGCTCGAGAAGACGTAGAGGACTGGTGTCGCAGATGCACAATTTGCACTTCCGTCAAAGGCCCAAAGCGACGACTGAGAGGACAAATGCAAACCTATAACGTGGGGGTACCGTTTGAAAGGATTGCTGTTGACATCGCAGGACCCTTTCCTGAATCTGAACGGGGAAATCGATACACACTGGTTGTAGCCGATTATTTCAGCAAGTGGCCCGAGGTCTACCCCATTCCCAACCAGGAAGCAAGTACTGTAGCCGAACAGCTAGTGTTAAATTGGGTCAGTAGGTACGGCGTGCCTTGCGAACTACATTCGGATCAAGGCCGAAACTTTGAGTTTTTGGCGAAATGTGCGAGCTGCGCGGAATACGGAAAACGAGGACAACACCGCTGCATCCCCAATCCGATGGAATGGTCGAACGTTTCAACGGCACGCTCAATAAACACCTTGCCAAGATGGTTGACGAGAACCAAAGGGACTGGGACCGACATATCCCACTATTTTTGATGGCGTACAGAGCTGCCGAACATGCATCGACGGGCCAAGCCCCAGCCAAAGTCATTTTTGGAAAGACTATTCGTCTGCCAGCCGATATAAAGTTCGGGACACCCCCCGAGAAACCCCAAACCAACTCGGAGTACGCAAGTGATCTAAGACAACGGTTGAACCAGATACATCGGACAGTGCGAAAACACCTCGAATCGGCTACTGACCGCATTAAGACCAGGTATGATCTAAAGGCAAATTCTACTGGCTTCCAGCAAGATGACTTGGTGTGGCTATGTAACCCGCAACGGCGAAAGGGTAGGTCTCCAAAGTTGCAACATAATTGGGAGGGACCATACCGGGTCACAAAGCGAATCAACGACGTCGTATATCGCATACAGGAACACCGTAAGCCGAGAGCCAAAATGAAAATCGTGCACCTGGACCGTCTTGCCCCATATTACACCCAGGGAGAATTGACTTCAAATACGACACATCTTTTTGGGGCGAAAAGAACTGAGGTGGGGGCAGTGTTACATGTACAAATAATTCTGCGAGCTACTGTCGCAATTGTTTTCACAACCATTAAGAACATCAACAAAACGAATTTACTCGAAACCTCGAGAACCCAACAAGCATGCTCCATTCGTTACGCTGCTGGAACGTTCCCGCTAATTCACCAATGTACGACTGAGTTGAATGATTAGAGACCCTATATAAAGGCGAGCTGAATGAATGGGGGGAATCATTCATTCGACTGCGATAAAAACTGCGAAGGTGTGTGGAAAGCGAATTAAAAGCGATCAAGTAATAGTGAGGTGATTTTGAGAAGACAATTGCAATAGAAATTTATGGACAAGTGGAAGGTAGAATTTTAATAGTGAAAATTAAAGTTGTGAATTTGTTAGTAAAATGATTGTACATTTTTAACGAATTAAATAAACTCTTTTAATTTAATTTAAAATACATTGCGTTTTCACTTTTCCGGAACATTAAATTATTGGCCGCGAACCATAACACGCGACAATATTTTTGGTTAGCTATTTATTTAAATCATCCGAAGTAATTTAATAGTTTATATTTGTGTTCATATTCTCGTTATTTTCTATGTTGTAAGAATTTTGATACAAAAAATATCCAATCTACTAAAGAAAATGAATCGTTATTATCAGTGGTTATTTTTCATTTTTATTCCCGTCTCCTATAGTTTTTTCGCGGGCTGTATGATAACGCATGGATGCTGAGTGAAGCGTATAAGTTTTAACTGCAAGTCTATTTGAACTTAATAAAATTAAAGTGACTTGGTGAATGCTGGGCAAAGCTTCTACAGCAAACAATCATAAATATGGTTTGTTGTGAAATTTAAACTAATTCATTGGTTCGTCTGTACACAAACTATATATAAAATGAAAAGGAAGATGATCTCCAGCTTCAATCCTAAACACTGTTTCTAGCCCATCATCTACTATACTGGCACACATTTAATTTACTTCGCGTACTAAGAAAATATCTCACGAGAAATGTACCTTGAAATTGCTGAAGGTGTTTTGCAGTTAAAATGATTATCTTATAAATCTGGTAATAAAACAAATTAATCAAATTCTCTCGCCATTATAGCCAATTTCAGAAACACTGGGTCATTGACTGATTAATTCCAACTTGAAAAGTAAAGATTGTATTGATTGCATCAACTACAATTCTATGCACTGCAAGTAAAGCTTGAGTTTTTTATTTTCATTAAATACTTGAAAGATATTTTTATGAAAAAAACTTATTCGTCAAAATTTTATAATTTAACCTTCCACAAAAAATGCATCTTAATTTGCGCAGATACTCATATCTTTGGCATTCATATATAACTTGAGATACGAGCTCTTCAATTTATTCTTACTGAAATGGCACTTTAATTGGCAGATTGACTAATTTCATCTACTAAAGATTGAATCCCCTCAAAGCTGACCTTCACAAAAAACTATTTAGAAATGCAATTTTCGAAATGAATGTACGAAGTACTAGTTTTCACACAAATATTTTACTAACTAACGGCTACAATATCTTACTAATTTTTTTGTAAAAAGAGACACGTATTTACCCTAGAGTATCCTGATACCATCTTCACTTAATGGAATTTTTTTAATTGTTTACTCAAAATGCCTCTTGAACCCACATTTGAAAATAAAATTAATACATTTCAATACTGCAATATTATCCAATTCACAGTGCTTTCATTAGTCTTTAATATGCTACCATTAAATATTTTAATGGAATCTTAAATCTTAAGATGCATGTTTCATTTTTCATTTCGCACAAAAAGTCGAAAAGGAAACAATTATGCAACAAGTTTTGATTTCAAACATTTGCATCATTTGCAAAACTTTTCAATGGAAGAAGCTCATTCTGGTACATCCTAACATATTATAGCATATTAACTTCACTAGTAAACGACATATGAAAGCAGTGCAAAAAACAAAGCAAAAAAAAATGCGGATTTGCTTTTGGGGACACTGAGCTTTTGCTCTTCTTCCATATCCAAACTATCCATTTCATCGGATTGCAGGCAAACGGACACGATCTTATGCAACATTCGTAATAGTAAAATTCAAACTGCGCTTTTTGATATGACTAAACTTCTTAATTTTGGCACATTTGCATCATCCGAACTAGACGGGAAATGCTAACGTACTCATAAAATTGAATTAAATCTTTTTTGTGTTTTACTGGATCCGCCATTAATTTAATTTGAAATTACTTTCACTTGTACTTTGCTGTGACACTTATTTTGGCTATCGCGCGTTATACTGTGACATCCAATTATACATATACATCTGGATTTTTGCAGTGTTTCATTTATCACCAAATTCGGATGTCGGTTGAGAAATTTTGTAAGAGTAATTACCTTTCTCTATTGGACAACATAAATTGAGTATTGTCCGCCTGGATGATACTGATAGGAGGCTTGTTTGAGTGTCATATCATGTTCCTTAGTATATGCTGCTTAATTTCAAGAGTTCATTGAAATTTCACCTCCTTTTGGAGTTTCACTTCGAAGAAAATTGTAAAAAATGCAAATAGATGCAAAGACGTTCCTTTTAATTCAGATTTATGGTCAAATATTTCATACTGAAATCAATAAGTTAACCAGAAGATATAAACATGGGGTTGCACTTTAATAAATAAGCACAAGGACATTCGTTGCGAAAGTGAAATTGGATATATTATATATGAAAATTTTTTTCATATATCGTACAAATTCGAATGTACTTTATTAATTCAATTGTTATAAATTTTATAAAAATATAACGCAAGCCTTAAAACATTAAAATACTCAAAAATAGCATTCTAAATTTAAACAATATTAAATAAAAACAAATTGTCAAAAGACAATATCAAATTAATATTACTAAATATTATCAACCATCGGTTCCCCGACTTGCGTTGCTACGCCCATTTATTTAATAACTTAAATTTTTTGGCTCCACCGGAAGTTCTACAGTCGAACTTTACTTGTAATTTTTAAAATAAAAACAACGTTGTTTCCTTAACGACTATATTTATTTATTCTTTCAGTAGATACGCATTTCGACACGGAACATACAGTCTTTTTCAGTACACTAAAGAATTTTCCCTATTGATCTAGTATTTATACAACTTACTTTTTTTTACAACAGTCATAAACTTAATCCCAATTACCTTACAAACAATAAATCTATTGATTTTGAGTCCCGATTTCCGTAATCTCCATTTAATCTCCGGTTCGCAAGTACTTTTCCAATTTCGATGCTTTCACATACATCTAGTTTATTGTCCCTTAATCCCTCCTCTTTAATGACCCTAAGGTTATCCATTGTTATCTCATGTCCTTCGCTTACTATATGCTCAGCAACTCATGATTTCGCACAATTTTTCTTTTTGTTATTTATGCTGGCGGCTTCTTTAACGTATCCTTCAAACCGTGTCCATACTAATCGTTTAGTTTGACCCACATATACTTTTTCACAAACCGGATACTTAATTTTGTATATCCCGCTTTTTTCGTCTTTGAGTTTTCGATCTTTTTCGCTGCCCAACAGTGCTTTAAGCTGCCTATTCCTGCTGCTGCCTATTGGTTCGAGCTGATGTTTCCGTAACACACTCGTCAATCATCCATACATTGTCGAATATGGTATGACCACTCTCCGCTTGCATACAGAGTCCAACACTATATTAGTTTGTAATAATGTTGTCATGCTGTTTCTCCCTATTTGTTTCTTCTTTTTGTTTATCACATTTTTAATAGTTATGGGCTCAAATCCCTTCAATTTCGCTGTGTTGATGATGTAGTCCCTTTCAATTGCGTATCTCTCTGCCGTTAAAGGAATGGTAAGCAATCGATGAACCATACTGCTATTAGCCGGTAATTTTTGGGGTTGCGTATGCCACGAAGTTGCCGGAATAGTTCTTTGGGAGTTAGTTGGTTTATGTGGAGTATCGTTCTGTCCCACTCTATCCCATAGTATATACATACACATTATTCGTAATGTAACACATAGTGTTAAGAAAGAAGTCAGTCAATAAACTGAACTCATTAAGATCGGTCGTCTTTTAATTAACGTGCGAACACTACATGGTGGCAGCGGTGTCGGAAAGTAGAGAAAAGAAAAATTAGGTCACTCGCTGAATATTTAAATCAATAAAATGGTAAACGGTTCGGAACAACAGCCGGCGGCAGCGGGTTTATCGGGTAATAACTTTACTGTTCAAGCGCCGGAACACTTTACATTTAACCCTTCGGATTGACCACGTTGGAAACGGCGGTTTGATCATTTTAGAATTGCTTCCGGGCTAAACAAAAGAAATGAAGAGGAGCAGGTTAACACTTTAGTCTACCTAATGGGTGATCAGGCAGATGATATATTTCTGTCATTCGCCTCCCGACCAAAAGAAATACAATTCCGTCATAAGTAAATTCGAGAATTTTTCCGTGTTGAAACACAACGTGATTTACGAGCGGGCAAAGTTCAATTCTCGATGCCAATTAGAAGGAGAAAGCATTGAGGACTGTATAACATCATTATATTTGCTTTCTGAGAACTGTTCATACTCAAGCTTGCGTGAAGAGATGATACGGGATCGGTTGGTGGTAGGTGTACGAGACAGAAGGGTTGTCAGAAAAGTTGCAACAAGAAGCAGACCTAACGCTTGAAAAAACGGTACAAACGGTAAGGCAACACGAGGCAGTGAGACGGCAGCAAGTAGATTTGGCAACAACACCTTTTAGTGCAAATGCAACAACCGTTAATAGTTTGCGTTCTCATAAATCAAAGACGTCATCATCATCACCTTCACACAACTTCAGATGAAGCGTACGAGAAACTGCAAAGACTAGAGAATGTCAATGCCCATGGTGCGGTGGGAAAGAGCAGCACAACAAACATAACTGTCCCGCTAGAGGCAAACAATGCCATTTCTGTAAGAAGTGGAACCACTTGAGTAAGGCTTGTCAAAAGAAAATAAAAATCAACAACAACAAGATATTTCATGTCGAAGAAGAAGACGAGACACTCTTTATAGGCACGATGACAGACGAAAACAATAACGATGAACGGTGGACCGCTAATGTAACGGTCAACGAAAAGCAAATTAATTTTAGGCTTGATACGGGAGCTCCGGTAGATGTCTTACCACTTAAAGAATTTAAAATAAATTTTCCTGACGCGAAAATTAACAAATCGAATAAAAAATTATGTGGCCCTTCTGGTGAACGTCTCGACGTTACGGGAATAATGAACTGCGTGCTTAAATATAGAAACATATGCTGTAAATCTGAACTTTACATTGTGGACAATTTAAAATCACCACTTTTGAGTTTAAAATCTTGCCAAAATTTGAAAATTGTACAACGAACTAACACCTTTGATAATCCGAGTGTCAAAACAATTCAACAATCGTTGGTAAATATCGAGACGGAACATCCAAAATTATTTAACAAACTAGGTTGTCTTAAGGAGGATTACGAAATCAAATTGCAACAAAACGCGAAACCTTATGCAATTGCAACAGCTCGACGAGTCCCGATTCCATTAAAGGAAAAGCTCAAGGCAAAACTTGATGAAATGCTTCAGTTGGGTGTAATCAGACGTGTAGATGAGCCAACAGATTGGTGCGCTCCGATGGTAATCGTTAACAAACCCAACGGTGATATTCGTCCTTGCGTTGACCTCGCGAAACTCAACTTAGCCATTCAACGAGGTATACACCCGCCAGTTACTGACCATTCACTGGCGCAATTGGAAGGTGCAAAGTACTTCACCAAGTTAGACGCGAAGTATGGATTTAAAGATGAAGCTATCTCCAAAATCACAGCTTTTTAAAACTTTTCTAACTCCATTTGGAAGATTCTGCTTCCAAAGGCTACCTTTTGGTATTTGCACGGCCCTAGAGCTGTTCCAAAAACGAATGCAGTTGATTCTCGAAGGCCTTAATGGAGTCATCTGCCAAATGGATGACATATTGGAGAAAGGGAAGGACATACAAGAGCATGATCTAAATTTGCGTGCTGTACTTAAAAAGCTAGAAGAAAATGGAGTAACGTTAAATAAATCTAAATGTCAGATAGGTATCAAATCCATTACATTTTTGGGACACAAAATTGACGAGGAGAGTATACACCCTTGCCCATCAAAAATCAAGGCAATTGATGAATTTCCCCATCCGCAAAATTTAAGGGAACTGCGCCAGTTTCTGGGATTAGTAAATTACCTGGGTAGGTTCCTTCCATATCTCTCTTCAGTAAGCTATCCCCTTAATGAGCTTTTAAAATCCCACGCTGATTTTCTATGAACGCCAGTTCAGGAGGAGGCTTTCTTAAAACTGAAACGAGCACTAACAACGGCTCCGGTATTGAAGACATACGATCCTACACAAAGAACCCTTGTGTCGTCTGATGCATCTTCTTTCAGATTGGGAGCGGTGCTCCTTCAGATTGATGTGGACGGTATCCGGAAGCCCGTAACATACGCTTTGCGAACGATGTCTGATAGCGAAAAGAAGTATGCGCAGAAAGAAAAGGAAGCTTTAGGCATAAAATGGGCATGTGAAAAATTCCGGGACTACATCGTTGGCATCCATTTTACAATTGAGACGGATCACAAGCCATTGATTCCAATTTTTACAACAAAAAAAATCGATGACATGACGTTAAGGATCCAAAGATTCCGTATGAAAATGAAGGATCTTACTTTTGGCATAATCTATACTCCTGGAAAAGATCTTATAGCAGCTGATACGCTATCTCGCCATCCTATCCAAGGAACAGGACCGGACGATGACGATGAAATCGAAACATTCATCAACAACATTATGGAAGGGCTACCAGCATCAACCGACAAACTAAACACTATTCGGAAAGCCCAGCAAGATGATCCCATCATCAGAGAAGTAAAAGAGTATTGCCAAGACGGATGACCACATCGTTCAAAACTATCACAAGAAGCAAGGTTATTCTATAACGATCGCCAATATCTTTCAATTAATGGCCAATTTTTGATTCACGGTAAGAGACTTCTCATGCCAACGGCCTTACAACACGGGATGTAAGAAACGATGCATACCGGGCATTTGGGAATTGTAAAGTGCAAAAACAGGATGCGCCAGTCTGTCTGGTGGCCTGGCTCGTCAAAACAGATGGAAGAATATATTCGGCGGTGTACTACCTGTATACAGTTTTTAGTACGCTCATCAGTTCTGAAATGCCAGAGCGCCCTTGGCACACCATAGAAATGGATCTCTGCGATGTCATGGTAAGACGTTTTTTGTTATAAGCGACTACTTTTCCAGGTTCCCGGAGATAGTACATTTGGAATCACAGACTGCCAGATGCGTCATCATACACTTAAAATCGATTTTTGCGAGATTTGGCAGTCCGGAAATTGTTAGAGCTGATAACGGGCCCCAGTTTGCAACGCTCCACACATCAGAGTTTCGACAATTTGCACACTCCTGGGGATTTAAGCACATAACATCCAGCCCTCGTTTCCCTCAAAGCAATGGATTCATTGAGTCGGCGGTTAAAATTGTTAAAACTCTTTTAAAGAAAAATAAAGAAAATCCTGAATTAGCGCTATTGGAGTACCGAGCCACACCACTTAATAACGGTTACAGTCCAGCAGAACTTTTAATGGGTCGGAAAATTCGATCAACCATCCCGATGACGAGTGAACGATATAAGCCAAATTCTCTCAATATGGACAAAATAACAATGGCTGAGGTACAACGAAGACAACAACAAACAAATAACTACGATAGACGCCATGGTGTATGCAGCGGAAGAAACTTTAAAATCGGTGAAGTTGTCTGGATTAGAGACATACATCAGTGGGGTCGCATTGCAGCCAAAGCCGATACCCCCCGTTCTTTCTATATAAAAACTAATTCCGGTGTTTACCGAAGAAATGTGTACCATCTTAACAACGCCCACAGGAAGAACGTGCCATATATTCCCGAAGAAGTAACTGAAAGAGAGCTCGGAGCTTCAAGTTCAAAACCTTCGAAAGAGGAGATGAAGGTGAATATTTGAAGTGAATCAAAAATGATCCCAACAGCATGTCAACCTACAACATCTACAGGCCACTACACGACAAGGTCAGCAAGAATATCAAGACAACCCGACCGTTTGACTTACTAATCAAAAATTACTAATGAATTAATATGTAGCTATGTAATTGTTTTAAACCAAAATATAATATTATTTTCATCTTTTTATATACATACCATGAATACATTATAACTCTATATTGATCTTTATATTATGAGGAAAGAAAATAAATGAATTAAAGTTATGTTAACATTAATAATTTACGGAGGAGATGTGGAGTATCGTTCTGTCCCGCTCTATTCTATAGTATATACATACGCATTATTTGTAATGTAACACATAGTGTTAAGAAAGAAGTCAGTCAATAAACTGAACTCATTAAGATCGGCCGTCTTTTAATTAACGTGCGAACACTACAGTTTACGATAAATGTCAAGTTCCAACCTTCCATCACTCCTAATGATCCACGTATCCAAGAAGGGGATCCGGCCCTCTACCTCCATTTCCATGCTGAATTTTATGTTGTTATGAATGTTATTCAACTCAGTAATTAGTCCATTCGCTTTTTCTTTGGGGACTATCGCTAGAATACCGTCAACGTACCTATATCATATTCGTGGCATCCATTCTTTCTCTTCGATGATCTGTTCTATGATTGACATGAACATTTCCGCTAGCAGTGGTGATAGCGGATTCCCCATTGCTAGTCCTTTGGTAACTTTATAGAAATAATTACGGAACATGAAATAATTTTCATTCGTGCATTGATTCGCTAATTTTCCATACTGAAGCACCTTCCTTCTCCATTCTATTGAGGTGTTAAATTTTGCGAGCGATTTGACTAATTGGAATATCGCCTGTTTTGCCGGTGTACTTGGAAACAATTTCTGCACAGCAAAAGACACTAAAACTTCGTTATCCGTAACGGTCACATTTCTCAATTTACTAATTAATTCCGTTGAATTTTTTATTGATCTCACTCCATATGAATTGCCTAATTTTTTGCATTCACTAGTTATCCATTTTGCAATATTATACGTAGGCGAGTTACTATCCGCTATTATTTCACACAACTCTTCACCTGTTTAATGGGTTTTTAATTGACACCTCATTCTGGGTAGCGATGGGTTTGGCATTTTCAATTTCCCCATATTTTCAAAATTTTCGCCAGCTTCTCTTAGTGCTTTGTTAACCCGTTTCACGCTTTCTATCAATTGACTGATTCTTAGTTGGAAGAAATTTCCACTTTTCAAGTTAAAATTGTGCGAAATCATGAGCTGCTGAGCATATAGTAAGCGAAGGACATGAGATAACAATGGATAACCTTAGGGTCATTAAAGAGGGATTAAGGGGGAATAAACTGGATGTATGTGAAAGTATCGAAATTAGAAAAGACCCTGCATCTTCCCCTTTGAATTTGCCAATGATGATTGTTGCCTCGATCAAATTCGTTGTCAATTTTTAAACCCTCAGTCTGGTTCCGTTGCACAGTTTTGACACGTTCAAGTTTCGAATGAGCATCACTGGCGATCCACCTTTCAATGTTAATATGTGTGGTGGCATTCCTCTTGGCTCCATCAAATTTAAAAATTCGGCTGGATAGTTGATTGCTTGTTCTTCATCAATCACAGTGTCAATTGATTTGTATTAGATTGGGTCGCCGGGCAGTTTCAACTGAATTTGTTCGTTCAATCTACCATCATTCTTGGGCGTTAATATTCCACGTTCACACAATCAATCTGGATTTTTATAGTTGCTTGTTAAATTTGGGAATACCTTGTCCACAATAGCATTTGACAAAAATGGGGGGAAACGAAATTTTATTTGTCGTGCGATCAACTGAAATTTTGCCGTTTCCGATGTCCAAAAGTTCTTTGGAAAATGTTTGGGCAGACGCATGTTCACTGAAAGCGTGATTTTTTCGACTCGATTCCATAAATATCATGCTTTCGAGCAAGCTTTCTGCTCATTTGCGGGCATTGATCGAAGTATAACAGGCAAGGCTTGACGAAAATCATCTACAAGAAGAATCAGATGTCCTTTTATCGGTTGGTTTTTCCTCAAAAATCGCGCAGAGTCCAGTCAAGCGCCTCAAGTGATTTTTTATGTGCCGTGGTGCATTTGCCCCAAATGATGATTTTGCAGATTTTAAGGTTTTTTCTCTCAAACTTCTTAAACAAGAAACACAAAATTTTGTATTTAGGTGTGAAGCGGTGCTTTCTTCAAAGTTCAACCCCCAAAAAAAATGTATGAGGTATTTAAGGGGGGCTCCCCATAGAGGGGAGTGGTCCCCGAAAAAAAATTCATCAAAAGTAGCCAATATGGGTATCAAGTAAAAGATCTTAAATAATAGCTGTACGTTTCATGAAAATTGAGCGATGAACACGGAAGTTATAGACATTTGAAATTTCTCGAATTACAACAACAATAACACCTGATATTGGTATTTAATGGACTTTCGATCGAATCAGGCCCTGCAGCTTTGATTTGATCTTCTCAAAATTTTAAAATAGGATCAATAACATAAATATTATTGGGAATTCATGATTTGAGTGATATTTGTTAGTTTGCGACAAATTGGCGACCGTTGAAAGCAGATAAATAATGAATTTTTTTTTAAACGTGCACATCTCTTTACATGTTTCTTGACTTTATACGGTGCTGGTGACTGCATTTCGCAAAAGTTGGGTACAAAACCTTTCTAACATGAGTCTACCAACTTGTTTTGATCAGCAACTTAAAGTCTTGCTAGCGTTTCAAAAAAATTTTGTTGCTAGTTTACATCAAATTGCTGTTCCCGGGGCAAGTCTCTGCCTTCTACGTCATTTTTGTTTCATGTCGATGCCGGCATATCAGTAGTTGACAAAGGACTTTGTTGTCAATTGATATGCAAAAGTCCTCAATCAATATTAGAGTTTCATCGGAGATGTCTCCCGAATACTCCTAGTTTTGATCGATGGCGCGGGTTTGCTTGAGAATGTTCTCACTAAGACTTTCCGATGTATTTCTCACAGTTCTCCGGGGTTCGATGATGCATTCGTTGTTAAAATAGTCGCAAACAAAGTACATAATTGCTTTGGACGACACGTAAGTAATGCCTCTGTTAGTGTTGTATCCCAATGCTGATTCATTTCAAGTAAGATCAGTTTGAAACATGCTTCTCTATATGTTTGGCATACTACCCCATCGACGGGTTTCAAGGCAACGAATGATGTAGGACCTTTGATTGTAGGCAAAAACAATCGCAAATAATAATATTCCGAGTCGTTAGAATGTACTACATATGCACGGCCTAAGGCATCCGAAGAACGTACACCAGCATGCTCTGGAACAATTACGGCCCGCTTTCTCGTGTATTTGATGTCCTTCGCCGAATTGCAGTCTTGGCATTAATGAGATCATCAAATATTATTGAAAACAGTGATGAGTACGGCACGATCCATCTGTTGTCGATGTCAACATCTACATTTCGCATTCTGATTTAGGTTGTGTATCCACTGTCATCGGGCTTCCTTTCAGTTTAAGTTTCATTGATCAGCACACGCGGATATCGCTATATCCACTTGCCATCCTTCATGCATGGTGAATTTGAATTAAGTGCTCCGCAAGGGCCATGAATCATATTTTCTTGATAGTTTCAAACAGAATGGGATCTTCGTCTCGATTCGGAGGCTCAGCAGAAATCAACGTACCAATTTGTGTTAGGACAATCTTTTGCTTCAACTAAATTAAAATATGAGCGTGTGGCATTCAATTGAGTACATCCAGCATTGAGTTTCTCCAAAAATATGGTTCTTGGTGATAACGTCCTTGAGTCTAATTAGCTTTTGCTTGAAAACTCCAGCGAGAAGATCATGTCTGTGCGATGAGTCTTGGCCGGTGGAAAGCAGGTTTGTAATTTCACTGTATTGCATGTGAAGGTGATGAACAGATCTGGGCATCCATACTTTTGTACATACGTCATGGCATCTTGTTCGGTTTCGTGCATGAGTCGCAGACTGCCGGTATAAGTTGCTGGTAAGATTACAATTTGTCCAGTGTTATCAGCGTTTCCATCATTGGCAATTGCATCACGCAAGTAGACGTATTCTTCAACTCGCAACTTCTGTTGATTTAACCGAAGGAAGAGAAGACATTCGCTTTCAGTTTTCGCGTACATGGCCACACTAAACTGATGGTATAGTTCAAGGCATTTCAGTATGTAGTTGAATTTATTTGCACGAATCATAATGCGGTACGCATAACAATCCTAGCAGGAAACTTTCTTCTATTCGCATGGTCTTGAAATAGTAACCATCTTCTCCACTGGAAACAGCAATGTACAGCGTTGGCCAAAAGTATTTGCTGCCCCACAAATTCTTAGAAATTTCTTACCTGTTGACCAACGCGTCTATTGTAACCTAGTAGACGTGCAGGGATTAAAATGAGCCAATTTAAGTAACACATAATTTCATAAAACTATAAACACAATAGATTTCCATTACCAACTAAGTGGGATTTTAGGAAAATTGACAGTTTACAACGATCCTTTGCAGTGTGAACAACAGTCGTTATCGTGAAATTGTTGTTGCTTTATTTGTGACATTGTTGTTGCTTCATTTGAGCCAGTTTATAAAGACCAGGAAAATGCCCAAGACCCGTGAAATAAGTAACGAGGAACGTTTAAAAATCCATGTGTTATCTGAAGAAGACAAAAATAAAAGCGAAATTTCAAGGGTTCTGAAATGTCCTCATAGTAATGTGAAGTATACCTTAAATCGTTACAAGATGACCACAGGTCACGAAAACGTGAACCGAAATGGAAGGAAAAGGGTTACATCTGCAAGAGAAGACCACCAGTTAATGTGAACCTCTTTAAAAAATCGTAACAAAACATCCTCTGAGTTGGCTGCTGAGCTAAGTGCAACCCTGGAGCAAAAAAAAGATTTCTGCTAGAACTACTAGAAGGAGGCTCCAAGATGGTGGCCTCAAAGGTTGCAAGGCAAGAAAGAAGCTATGGTTGTCTGAGAAGAACAAAAAGTTACGTTTGCTGTGGTGTTTAAAAGACCAACATTACACCGAAGAAGGTTGGGCCAATATCGTGTGGTTGGATGAATCCGATTATAAGGTATATTATTTTAATAATCTTATCATTACTTAAAGATGTTTAAGGCATATGAAGTTGGTGATTTATTTTCAACCTTATTATATTATTAAATTTCAGGTATTTGGTACTGCTGGTGCCACCTACGTGAGGCGCAGAGTTTACGAAAAATACATGCTGGAGTGCGTGATGCCTACTGTGAAATACGGCGGAGGTAGTATTATGGTGTGGGGCTGCATGTCGGCGTCAGAAGTTGGAAAAATGATCGTGTGTGAAGGTGGCATGGACTCAAAGAAATATATTGAGGTAATGGAAACAGCTTTGGAACCCTCTTTGAACATGATGTTTGGTGACACTAACCTCGACGGTGTCCGTTTCCAACAGGATAATGCACCATAGCATAGAACATTTAAGTTGGCCATCTCAGTCGCCGGGTCTCAATCCAATAGAACATTTGTGGTCGATATTAAAGCGCAAGATAAAGGAGCACTCTATAACATTGAAGCAAATTTTAAAGAATTGCCTAATACAGGAGTGGAATGCCATAACTCTTGAAGAGTTTAAAATGTTAATTTCCTCATTACCAAAAAGAATTCAGGTGGTAATTAAAGAAAAGGGTTTTAATACCAAATATTAATGCAACATAATAAATAAATGAATTTCCAGCATCTAGTATTTTTTCCAATTCCAAGCTCAAGTATTTTTTAAGTTATTTGGAATTTTATAAGGTGGCAAATACTTTTGGCCAAGGCTGTATATTGGAGTGATCGATGTGTTTCCGAAACGCGTTGCACATTTGAATTCCGACGGTGACTGATTATGTCACGTCGATTGAATCTGGTACCCATAATTAGAACTTCTATGTACATCACCTATCACCACTGTATTGAAACGTCTTTTGTGTTCCCCAGACGCTGCTATGTCTGCTCTGATCAGAACAGTCACCTGATGGCATCTGATCTATAGCAGTTTTAAATAGGCGAACCAAACTGTTGCCCTTCAGTTTCAACGGCTCTGGAAGTGATAGCTCTGTCGCGCATTTGCTGAAGGTGAGATTCACGTTGCCTTTCAGTTTCAGCAGCTCTTTTTAGGGTTTTGTAAAATAATTTTACAAAACTCTACTAAAATTGCAACCTGTCTGTCTGTCCGTCCGTCCGTCTGTTTGTCACAGCAGTTTTTCTCGGAAACTACTTAAGCTACAAACATAAAATTTTGTATGTAGGTGCAAAGTAGTGATCTCTTCAAAGTTCAACTACAAAGAAATTTTATAAGGTATTTAAGGGGGTTTCCCCATATAGGGGAGTGACCCCCCGAAAAAAAAATCATTAAAGGTAGCCGATATGGGTATCAAATGAAAGGTCTTGATGCGAACTATATATATATACATATATATATATATATATATATATATATATATATATATATATATATATATATATATATATATATATATATATATATATATATATCTATATATATACATATATATATATATATATATATATATATATATATATATATATATATATATATATATATATATTATTAAATGTACAAATAATTCTGTGAGCTATTGTCGCAATTGTTTTCACAACCATTAAGAAGATCATGATCAACAAAACGAACGTACTCGAAAACCCACCAAGCATGATCAACCTCTGAAAATGATTCGCTACCCATTCAGTATTGCTCGAATATTCCAAGTAGTGCGCCAATGTACGAGAAATGGATTGAATGACTAGAGACCCTATATAAAGACGAGCTGAATGAATGGGGGGATTATTACAACCCTGCTATAGTAAAACTGCGATAGTGTGGAATAAGAATTAAGAGCGATATTGATTGTAAAGTGATGGACAGTTGCAGTAAAAATTGATAGACAGAGTCAAGAAAAAGGAATTGGTGAAATTGTTAAAGTTAATGATTTTGCTTTTTTTTAGTAAATAAACTCTTTTAACTTAATTTAAAAGACAGTGCGTTGTCACGACAGTGGTGTCAAGAAGTGAGAAAGAAAATTTTGAAAGTCAAAAACTTTTCAACACTTTTAAAGTGCACAATAGTGAATTTTAACGTGGAAACTGCTGGGAAAATAGCCAAAACAATTAAAATGACAGGAAACTTACATCTAAAAATTAATGAACCGACCATATCGGAGCTTAAGGAGGAGTTGGAATAGCGAAATCTGGCTACACAAGATACAAAGGCCATACTGATCACACGCTTGCTTTGACGCGATCGAGTCCAAACGCGCGTATCTGGATTCGGGTGAGTCCTCAGATGCAGAAAAAGGTGCAGAGGGTGGTGAAGCAGAAACACCAAAGCCAAAGGAACCAGAAAATGCGCTGATGCAAATGTTGATGCTGATGCAGCAAGAGCAGCGACAACTGTCATCCAATTCAACTGCGAAGCTAAATGAATAATCAGTGAAGCTGGACCAACAAGCGTTCGAAATCAAGGCAAACATCACACAGAAGCTTCAGAAACAGTCAATTGAAATAAAAACAGAGCTCGGTAGTCTAGCGAACAAAATCAAATGCGTTGAGGAAAAGGTTTACCAGGTCAAGAAGAAGGTCAGCCAGATTGAGGAGGGAATCAACTATGAGATCAGCCAGGTAGAAGAGAGAATGAGCCATGAGATGGAACAAGCGAAAAAGTAATTGGAAGCAGTGAAGGCAGTAGTAACCACCTCACCAGTTCCGCTTACAACCGCAGCACAAAGCTCATCCAGAAACGTAAAAGCACCAATATTCAACGGACAAATGGTCTGGAGCATTTACAAAACCCAGTTTGAAGCCGCCGCTAGGGCAAATCACTGGAATGAGCAGGAACGAGCAACTGCATTGATCCTTGCTCTAAGAGGCCCAGCTGCCGAGCTTTTTCAGACGATCCTCGTTGAGTTGCACTCAAACCCGGCTGCTATAATGAATGCGCTCGACATGCATTGTGGAGACGATCATCTAAAGCTAATTTATCGGTCACAGCTACGGCATTGGATGCAGAAGTCTGGCGAAACCTTACCGCAGCTAGCTCAAAACATTGAGCGACTGGCACTTTTAGCTTACCCAGCTTACGACCCAGAACATCGAGATGACGCAGCGACAGAAGCATTCATCAGCGCATTAAAGGACCAGGAATTGCAACAAGCCATGCGTTTAGCTCAAAAGCACACGGTTAAGGATGCATTGGCTTTTAGTCTGAACTTTGAGGTTGCGAAAGATGTGAGTTGTACCACTGCCCGGTTCCGCGAGTTAGTGACAGATGAGTGCAGTTGTGAGCGCGTGCTAATTGAGCGAGAGCCACAGGTAAATGGTGTGCGTGTATACTGCAATTGTGGAGAGAAGGGGCACCTGCAAAAAGATTGTAAGAAGCGAAGAAAACCGAGCTATCGTCCAGGGTGTGCAGCTAGGAGAAAATCCGGACCGAGTCAGGAGCCCAGAATGGAAGCCGTTCAAACTGAGGGGCCGGGAAACATGTAAGAGCCAACTTCATGAGTCAGAGGTTGGCTAGGAGGATCGACGTCCCCAGCACCACCATCACTGTGTCAAGAATACATCGTGGAGAAGCGGACTTATGCCTTCCGGGTCAAGTTGACGGAGAACATTGCACCATAACAATCGACAATGGTGCAACCCGATCGATTATCCGACCAGACCATGTGAGGCAACAACTACTTCACAAGGGCAGGATTTGCGCACTACGGATAGGTACGGGAGAAACTGCACCTGTCCATGGAGAGGTCAACCTCCGGATACAGTTGGGAAACCTTGCTTTCCGACATAATTTTCTGGTCGCGAACATTATGGATGACTGCATTCTCGGAATATATTTTCAGCAACCACATGGAATCACGTTGGATTTGGGCAAACGAGTATTGAAATGGCCGAATGTCGAAGTTTTGATTGTGGACCCCAGCGTCCAAATTTTAATGATGAATGTGGTAGTATGTACCGACACTGATGTACCGAATTCTTGTGAAAGCATTGTATGGGCCAAGCTTGATGGTGATTCTGGAGACCACCGATCTTATCTGATAGAGCCAACGAGGACGTCCGCATTGTGCGGTTTGATTGTAGACGAAGCCTTGTAAGATCTATAAGGAATGGACACGTGCCGGTTAGAGTCCTTAACACCGCAGACTCAACCACGAGCATCAAAGCGGGAGAAGTCATCGGCAGCTGCCAGCCTGTTTCCACCATCAACTCTTTGGAAGCCACTCACGACCATCATTGGAAAAGGAGGAAAGATGCAGACAAAGCCCCTGAATCTACGTCTGCAATATTGAAGCAGGTCAAATTGCCAGTGCAGCTATTCAAGCAAGCCTCTGATCTGGTCACCAAGTACAGTGACATCTTCTCAACAAGCCCGGATGACCAAGGCCGAACGAGTAGGGTAACTCACGTCATAGATACACAGGAAGCCAAGCCAATTCGACAAGCACCAAGACGTCTCCCTATATCCAAACAAGGAGAAGTGAGCGCGCTGATCTCAGACATGGAAAAACAAGGCATTATTGAACCTTCTGTAAGTCCATGGGCCGTGCCTGTAGTTCTAGTAAAGAAAAAGGATGGTAGCACTCGCTTTTGTGTCGACTATAGGCAGCTTAACGACGTCACTAAGAAAGATAGTTACCCGCTCCCACGCATCGATGACATCATGGACACTTTAGCCGACGCAAAATGGTTTTCTACACTCGATCTCAAGAGTGGCTACTGGCAGGTAGAAATTGACAAGAAGGACCGAGAGAAGACCGCATTTTCAGTTGGGACCGGATTGTGGCAATTTGTGGTGATGCCGTTTGGGCTTTGCAATGCTCCAGCCACTTTCGAACGCTTGATGGAATACGTGCTACGTGGTCTAACCTGGAAAACCTGCTTGGTGTACCTAGATGACATCATCGTCATCGGGAGAACGTTCGAAGAGCATGTGCGGAACTTAGAAGAGGTTTTCTCCCGACTGCGACTGGCAAATTTGAAACTTAGTCCCGACAAGTGTACCCTTTTCGCAGCTGAAGTAAAATACCTGGGACATGCCGTATCAGCAGAAGGGGTCAAAACAGACCCTGAGAAAATTGAAGCCGTGAAAAGCTGGCCAACACCAAACAACAAGCGCCAACTACGAAGTTTCCTGGGTCTAGCAACCTACTATCGCAGATTCGTCAAAGACTTTGCCAAAATAGCTAAGTGTCTCCATCAGCTAACCGAGAAAAATCGTCCGTATGTCTGGAATGAACAATGCCAGACAGCCTTTGAGACCCTGAAGGAAAAGCTATGTGAATTACCCGTACTGGCGTATCCGAAACCCGAAAAAATGTTTGTAGTTGACACCGATGCAAGCAACGGCGGTATTGGAGCTGTACTCTCCCAGCAGATCAATGGCGAAGAAAGAGTCCTCTCGTATTACAGTCGAGTTCTTTCAAAAAGTGAGAGGAACTACTGTGTGACCAGGAAGGAGCTATTGGCTATAATAGAGGCCACCAAGCAGTTCCACAAGTACCTATATGGCCAGAAATTTGTTCTTCGAACGGACCATGCATCGCTGAGATGGCTACTTAACTTCAAAAACCCCGAGGGACAAGTTGCGAGATGGATCAAAAGATTGGAGTCATACGACTACGAAATTGTTCATCGAAAGGGCGGAGTTCATGGAAATGCTGACGCCCTATCTCGTCGCCCATGTCCAGCTAACTGCAAGCATTGTCGACGGATTGAGGAAAAGGAACCGCCCGTTGACCTGCGACTGATAACGGCCGAATTCGATGAAGGTTGGTCATCGGAGGAGATAAGAAATGCCCAGCTAGCCGATGAAGACATCGGACCATTGCTCGTATGGAAGGAGACGACTGGGCGACCTGAGTGGAAAGACGTTTCAACGCATGGCGCAACCCTGAAAAGCTATTGGGCACAATGGAACTCCCTTCAGGTAGAGGGTGGCACACTCAAGCGGAAATGGGAAACGGTGGATGGCAGCTCCTATAGGATGCAAACTGTATTACCCAAAAGCTGAATCCACGATGTGGTTAAGGAAATGCATGAAGGATCCTCGGGAGGCCACCTTGGTGTTAACAAGACCTTAGCGAAATTGCGGGAAAGGTTCTACTGGCTCCACGCTCAAGAAGACGTAGAGGACTGGTGTCGCAGATGCACAATTTGCGCTTCTGTCAAAGGCCCAAAGCGACGACTGAGAGGACAAATGCAAACCTACAAAGTGGATGTACAGTTTGAAAGGATTGCTGCTGACATCGCAGGACCCTTTCCTGAATGTGAACGGGATAATCGATACACACTGGTTGTGGCCGATTATTTCAGCAAGTGGCCCGAGGTCTACCCCATTCTCAACAAGGAAGCAACTACTGTAGCCGAACAGTTAGTGTTAAAATGGGTCAGTAGGTCGGCGTACCTTGTGAACTACATTCGGATCAAGGCTGAAACTTTGAGTCCCTAGTTTTTGGCAAAATGTGCGAGCGGCTGGGAATACGGAAAACGAGGAAAACACCGCTGCATCCCCAATCCGATGGAATGGACGAACATTCCAACGGCACACTCAATAAACACCTGGCCAAGCTTGTTGCCAAGAACCAAATTGGCTGAGACTAACACATCCGACTATTTTAGATGGTTTACAGTGCTGCCGAACATGGATCGACGGGCCAACCCCTAGCTAAAGTCTTTTTTGGAAAGACTATTCGTCTGCCAGCTGATATAAAGTTCTGAACACCCCTCGAGAGACCCCAAACGATCTCAAAGTACGCAAGTGAGCTACGGTAACGGTTGAACCAGATACATACATACAACACCTCGAATCGGCTACTGACCGCATGAAGACCAGGTATGATCTAAAATCTCCAAAGTTGCAGCATAACTGGGAGGCACCATACCGAGTTACAAAACGAATCAACGATTTCGTATACCGCATACAGAAATCGTGAAAATCGTGCACCTGGACTATCTTGCCCCATATTACACCCAGGGAGACTTGACTACAACTGGCGACACATCTTTTCGAGGCGAAAGGAGCTGAGGTAGGGGCAGTGTTACCTGTAGAAATAATTCTGCGAGCTACTGTCGCAATTGTTTCCACAACCATTAAGAAGATCATGATCAAAAAACGAACGTACTCGAAAACCCACCAAGCATGATCAACTCTGAAAGTGACTCGCTACCCATTCAGTATTGCTCGAATAATTCCAAGTATTTCGCCAATGTACGAGAAATGGATTGAATGACTAGAGACCCTATATAAACCCGAGCTAAATGAATGGGGGGACTATTACAACCACGATATAGTTGAAGTAAAAATCAATAGACAAAGTGAAGGAAAAAAAATTGGTGAAATGGTTAAAGTTAATGATTTTGCAATTTTTTCGTAAATAAACTCTTTTAACTTAATTTAAAAGACAGTGCGTTTTCACTTTCCCGAAACATTAAAACTATTGGCCGCGAAACATAACACGCGACAATTTATATATATATATATATATATATATATATATATATATATATATATATATATATATATATATATATGTATATATATATATATATATATATATATATATATATATTTACTGTGCCCGAAAAATAAGGTGACATTGTATTTATTTTGAAAATTCTTTATTTATTCTTCCAAATCAATTTCATCCCCTTCAAAGTAATTCCCTCCCGATGCAATGCACTTATGCCAACGGATTTTCCAATCTCCGAAACACCGATTGTAATCACTTCCGGGGATGGCCTTCAGTTCCGTCTTCTCCTCCATCGTATCAAAGCGGTGTCCCCGGAGCGTTTTGAGCTTGCTGGACAACCAGAAGTTGCACGGTGCCAGATCACGTGAATGCGGTGGTTGCGGAACGATATGGGGGGAGTTTTTAGGCGAAATGATCGCAAATCGCGAGTGCAGATGGTGCTAAAACCAAGAATTGTTGTTCCGTGATTTCGAGCTTTTTAGGCGGAAAGCGTTACGCAAACGACATGTAAATTGGACATAGATGTCGCTGATAGTGCTACAACCTTAAAAAAAATAATTCTCCAAATCCTTCGGCGCGCGCAGTTTAAATTCAAATCTCACCTTATTTTTGGGCACAGAGGTGCGTTCGAAAATAAAAGAAACGTTTGTCATAAACATTTTTTTGATGGCGCGATCTGTGAATAGATAGTGCGTTGGAAAGTTACATCCCTCGCTGATTTCCAGTTAAAGTTTGGAGATATTCGGCTCAGTAGAAGCGAAGCTATTGCGTCTAAAGTGACAGTTTGTTTGTGTCATCGGTACACAAATGAGTTTCGAACAAAGAGCTAATATCAAATCGGTAAAACGTTTACCGAAACATTTGAGTTGATGAAAAAAATTTATGGCGATGATTGTCTATCTCGCGCCAGGGTTCATGAGTGGTTTATACGTTTCAGAGATGATCATGAGGATTTAAATGACTATGAACATACGGGCCGCCCGAAATCAGTGATCACCAAAAGCTCCATCGAAATTATGCGTGAATTTATGAGAAATGAGCCGAAATCATCGTTGAAATTCATAGAATCGGAGTTGAATATCTCCAAAACATCTATTTATCACATTTTAACCGATCATTTGGGCTTACGAAAGGTCTGTGCACTTTTGTTCCGCACAAGTAAACTTGTCCAAAATAAACGAGACTTTTGTCATAAAAATCGGCTCTTGTGATTGATTTTTTGACAAGAAATCGCATTTTAACCATTAATCACTCACCGTATTTGCCTAATATGGCTCCCTGTTACTTCTACCTGTTCGGAAAATTGCATTTGGCAATGAAAGGAAAGCGCTTTGCGTCCGGAGAGGGCATCCAAAAGGCTTGCACCGACATTCTGAAGGACATTCCGATCAATGACCTGAAACACTCTTTCGAAAAGCTTTTGGATCGTGCAAAACAGTGTATAGAGGCCAGAGAAGACTATTTTGAATAAAAAAGAATTGATCGTTTCTATTTTAGCTCAGTCTCGTTTATTTTGGAACGCAACTTGTAAATAAAATTGTTATGTCCTTAATAGAAAACATTTTTTTTTTTTCAGTTCTTATTGAAAAGCCTGGCTTCTTTGAGTGAGCAGATGCGTTTGACTTTTTTGACTCAGGAGAAACAAAATAATTAATTGAAATAGTCTTTAAATAAATTTTGGGAGAGTTCACAGAGGTGTCCATTAAAAATTGGTCACCGTACATAGTTATAAGGAAACTAATCAGCATAGATGAACAAGGGAAGAGTAATATAGGAAACATTTAAGTGATTATGTACCACATAAATCTTAAAAGAAATCATGGATTGAGTTCTCAATAATTATAAACGCAACAAATACTTCCCGAAAATAAATTATTGAGAAGTTATTGAATGCCCCGATTCCCCTGGATAAGTTTGATAACTTTTGCATGATCCACGGGACTTTCATGAATTGCCCAACGCGGTTTATTCAATACAAATATAAAGCAAATTCCAAACAATAAAAACCGAACCGATACATAATAACATTTTCATGAAAATACTCCCAAAAAACAAAATCACTGAGCGATCACTGGATTATTTAAACTTTTGGGGGATATTCAATCGATTTGAAACAGTCCAATCACCTGAACTTATCTAGAATGCAATCGAATTGGACCAAATCTAAAAAGGCATCTAAAGCGTTCATGGCTAAAGACAGCACGAATACAAAATGCAGTACATTCTCCTGAAGTGATTCAAAATATATTTCAATTATGGCTTGGGGACAAAAAAAGACTACAGAACTTTTCAATCCAAGTATTTTACATTTCAGATTTCGCTACATTCAAATTCCTTGAAATTCTTCATTTCAACTTAAAGTTTTCCAAGTATATTAAGTACACCATCTTATTATTCACAGAATGGATTTTTATACTTATCCTCTTTCAATTGTTTCGGTGGCATGTTTGACTATCCGATTAATTCAATTATGCTCCTCTTTTATCAACTCGAAAATGTTGGTCATGGTCGAGAAAGTGAGCATAAACGAACCTTATCAAGTGCAGTTCAAACTTTGTTGAGCTATTGATTGCAATTATAATACCTACCGAAGATTTGATGGATTAGCATCGAAATTAAATAACCGCACGTACAAATTGTTAATTCATAAATTTTCAACACAATCGAAGACCATGCGAGCATCGTTTGCACTCGTACAAGAAAATCCAAACTGTATTGAATGATCAATTGAACAGCACTTGGGATCTCCTTTAACCGCCAAATCACTGCACACGTTGGTCAAGTTCAAGTTGTCGTCGCTAGTGACACTTACCTTACATATAAGTAAACAAGAAAAGCTCTTCTTACAAAAAAAACTTGTCGCGCTGAGATTTCAGGTAAGTCACAACGTGAGGAATTCAACACTTTAGTCGATTCGTTGAACCAAGTGCCGGTAAAAGCCGCGAAACTGTAGACACATTCAAAGAAGTCACCGAAGACGCTACTGAAGACATTCCTTAGGTCGTTTGTGGTCACAAGTCTAAGAGGAGCATGTCGAGCGCATTATTTGCTGACCTTGTTGAAATATGTACATTTCTAAGGTCAGCGTTAATTGTGGTGATAGCTCTTGTGTAAACAGTAATTTTCTTGTTGTTCGCTATTGAATTACAAGTTCACGTGACTCCTTTACAGACAAGCTTGAATCAAGAATAAATTAAATTCATTATTTCGCATTTATTTTAGCTGGAGGATTATTCATCCACGGAAAAATCATTTACTTTCAAATATGCTCACGATAGGATTTTCGTTTTGACTCTCACTTTGAGTAAAGCTTTAATTCATTCTGTTGTCATTTTTTGAACATAAGAGGACACTAGTAATATTCAAATCCTCAAAGTTAATAACGATAATCATAAAAGCCCTAACGAGTATTTTAAACGTCATCCCGCAAAGAAAAACTTATTCTCTCGTTCATGTATTATGTACTTCTACGGGGATGTAACATTCACAATTAATTTCTGAAACATAACTGTATAGTTGCTGAGGCAATTTTTCAATACACATAGACCTAATTACTCATTTGAAGCTCATTCACAATGGGAGGCAATATACGGACCAAAGTTACTAAGCTCATTACTTTTATCCATGAAATTTTTGTATCAAAAACTGCACCTGTACCTAGTCGACAATAAAATAAAAAAAACAAATCTCGATAACTTGATTAATTAAACTCAACATGACTGAAAGCCAAACCATTTATTATGCATACGAATTTTGTTTATTTTTTTTTCACCGCATACGTACGAGTATGCAGGAATATAGAATGCAAACTAGAAAAAAAGTCACAATTGGTTCGTTGAAAGAGTTCTAAATTGAATTTTTAACTAGGGAAAAGTTCACCATGCTTTTGGGGTATGCAAACTTTTTCGTTTATTTAAATGAAAGTAAAAATAAAATTGAAATTAACAGAAAATATTTCACATTACTTGAGTTAAAAATTAATCATTTGTCCCAAATATCAGGGCGGTAAATACAACTTGGGAAAAAATTGGTTTACGTTTGAGGCAAACCCTAATAAATAGAACGGCAAAATAAACTAAGGCAGAAGAACAGAATAGGCAAGCAAAAGTTCATTATTCACGCTTCCTTTATTTGCGTTTTCACTATTCGCGGATGAAAAAACCCGACCCACTTCCTAAATTCGCGATTAAAGATTTCCTTGTTCGCAGATCTAGTCGCTACATCTATTATGTTAATAAAAAAGATTCGGTATCCTTTGCAAATGCATCAGCAAATGGACTAATATAAAAGTAAAACAGATCTTATTACAACTACGCCTAAAGTATGTTGTCAAATGCTATAGCCGCTGAATAAGCCGGTTTGCCTTTTCCTTTGATGTGACCGCCTTCGCCGCAATCGGTGTTTTTGAGAATGTAAACAAACAGAATAATGTTTAAGTAAAACAATCTTATTACAATACTCTATGCCCAAAGTATATTGTTAAAAGCTGCCGCTTGGGGAATGCCGGTCGACAAGAGCACTCTTGGAGGCTAGCATTCTTTGGGGAGCGCCGCCCCCACGGACCCGAGGATATGGGGGGCGCCGTGAGGTTCCCTCCTGGGATGACAGATAATGACTCTAATTGGATCTGGACTACGCTTTGGACAACGAACTGGAAATGATGCTTTGGGGTGGCGGATGTGATGGTTTGGACCTAGTTGCTTTGCACAGTAGCGCCGAGGTGACACTCGTGTGTGAACGGCTCCAATTCAACTAATATACCGTCTCCAACCCGTTAAAACCTTGGCAGGCCTCAGAGTACGTTCGAAGTTCGCACCATTGGGTTGGTGATGTACGTTCGGTTGAGACGGACTCTCGATTAGCGCTGGTATGGCTCTGAGCACTTGGCCCCATAAGGGTTTGTGCCAACCCTCGCATGGCCTCCCTGCTCTGCGAAGATAACCATGGGACCAAAAAGGCGACTACGCACACGAACGGAGATAGCGGCTCCGAGGGGGGACCCAACAAAACTGGAGCAAACAAAATCAAAAGACCAAAAACATCCAAAAATAGAAACAAAAAATAATAACAATGACGACGCAACCAGCGGTTGCAGCCACGATGTTAACAGTACATCGAGAGCGGTACTAATCACGACAAAAACAAAGATTAACACAATCACAGTGAAGGCAGATGAAAAACGGAGAACAGCAGACAGTCTCGTTCAGACTGAGATTCTTGCAGCGTTCGGGCGCACAAAAAAAAAGATGCGAGTGCCAGAGCGTCCTATTAAGGAAAAGCGGGAAACTCTCCAGGACGCTTCAGGTATTCAAGGGGTGGAAGATAATATAAAGAACACCAAAAATTCGATTGTCACTGCTGCGATCGTTACAAAAGTGACCGATGCAAAGGTCGCAAAACCCCACATAGCAAAGAAACACCCTGAATCCAATGAGGAGACTACGCCACGAAAAGCAACGAGTGACCAGACACCGCGTGATTGCACCGCCAACGTCGAAAATGTGGCGGAAGTACTGCACTCGAAAATGGAACGCGATAACCTCTCCCAAGGATGGTTGCAAGGTACAATTGTTGCCCAGCGATACGAAGAAGAAAGGCTACTCCGAAATGTGGGAGATGTTCTGAAAAGAATACAATCTGCATGCGACACCTTAAAAATCAACAAAGCAGTAATGGTGGGGCTCCTTGAACTAGAGGAGCTCCTAGATCGTATAGAGCGTTATCGGAGGAGCTGGTTAAGGGCCAAAGACGAACAGAAGGCTAAAGAGGCGCTTGAAGCGAAAACTAAAGGCGACATGCAGATAGCTCCACAATTAAAAGTCGATAAAAGAACGGCGTCCAGCCCAATCGAAGGAGATCGGGATAAAAGAAGGATGGAGGAGGCAATTGATGGGCGTGGAGCACTAAATCACGGGGTCCAGACAGTGCTTACAAAAGGAGCGAAGAAAGCCGCAAAGAAACTCCTTCAAAAAAGCCAGAAAGTAAAGTTCGCACGGACGCCCAATCAGAAAAAGGACCTGATGAGAAACAGGTGAAGCAGAAGCCCCGACGAAGACCCCGGCAGCAGGCACTGCTCGTAAAGCCCCAAGATGGCCGATCCTACGCGGAGGTACTACGGGACATCAGGGGAAACGTAAGGCCCAAAGACACCAATACTTACCATTAAAGTAGTACGACCAACACGGTCGGGCCACATACTGGTCGAATTTGGAGCAGAGGCCGGCAATAAAGAAGCATTCTGCGACGCAGTAAAGAAAGTCCTCGGCAAAAGCGCAACTATAGCCTCGCTCGAGCCGATGACAACGATCGTAATACGAGACATTGACTGCATCACGGATCTGGCCGAGGTAGAAGAGGCCATCAAAAGGGAGTTCCCTAGCGTGGGAAGGATCAAAACGAGACTGACACCAGAAAACAACAGGGGATAACGCAAAGCCATTATTGACTTGACCGAAAAGGACGCCGAACACTTGCTGAACAAGGATAAAGTCCGAATAGGGTGGGTTGTCTGTAGGATACGGCCAAGAGCAACGCCTTTTCAATGTTTCAAATGCCTTGGTTATGGTCACACTACACAAGTATGCAAAGGACCCGATAGGAGTTCCCTATGTTACAAATGCTATGAAATAGGACATAAAAGAAAAGAGTGTACAAAGGAGGCACACTGTATTTTTTGCAAGGAAGCTGATCCAAAACCTGATTTTGGACACGTCTTCGGATCAGAAAAATGCCGGGCGTTCCAGGAAGCCCTAGCCAAGGCAAAATAAGACTCCGATGACCTACATCCTGCAGCTGAACCTACACCGCAGTTCAACCGCCCAAAATCTGCTTGAGCCGAGTTGTTGCTGCTGAGTGAGCAACACCTTAATAAAAGTCCTGCATTATGGTATTCTGATGAAACTGGTACTGCCGCCATCTGGGTTCGGAACAGTGACCTTCAAGTGGAGAGTTGTAGACGAGGGGATGGTTTCATGTGGGTTCGGTGCTCAGGGACCACCTTCTTTAGTGTGTACCTAACGATTCGATATCATCTTTCCAAGCCAAGCTTCAGGCTTTGGAGGGCGCTGTCTTGAACGCAGAGGGCAAAGTGCTTATTGGGGGCGACTTCAACGCGAAAGCAATCGAATGGGGCATGCCTCAGATGGATCCGCGGGGAAAACGAATCCTGAAAATGGTGGCCAGGACGGCCCTCGTCGTACTAAACCCCGGAAATATGCCGACTTTCCACCGTATTGTCTGTGAGGGACCCATACCGGACGTGACATTCACCTCGGAGTCCTTAGTACGGAGTAAACACAACTGGAAAGTATTAGAGGACTACTCAGCCAGTGATCATCAGTGCATTCTGCTTGAGATATCTATATATACCGACATCCGTGCTCTCGGCTTTCTACAACTGGATGGAACATCGGAAAGTGGACGTCAAGAGGTTCTTCGATGTGCTCACAGCAGGTGAGCCGCTGCAGGGAGCTTCGGAGGGGACGGAAGAACTGGCAGCTCAAGACGTGGTGAACTCTACTTTGAGCCTCATCACGACTGCTTGCTGTACTTCTATGCTCCGTCAAAGACACCGGCACGGCAAGCCCCCAGTGTACCGGTGGTCAAACGAAATCGCTGAAAAACGAAAGGAGTGTCACAAGCTTCGACGTGAGGCTCAACGGGCGCGGAACAGTGACGAGGCATGCAAGTCAGCCAGGAAATGCCTTCGCAAACAGATCAACAGTAGCAAGGCTCGCTGCTGGCAAGATCAAGTGGACAATGTGAACAAGGATCCGTGGGGCCTTGGCTATAAGCTGTTCATGCGGAAACTTGGTGCCCTACAGAAACCTTGTATACATGACGTGAAAAAGATGGACACGATAGTGCGGGGACTCTTCCTCACCCATCCCGTCCGTGTTGATGCTGTCCATGGTGAAACAGCAGTCGAGGGCCAACAATTCACACAGCTGAAACTGGAGGAGGCAGTCCTCTCATTGAAAGCGAGGAAGGCTCCAGGTCCAGATGGTGTTCCAGCTGAGGTGTTGCAGCTCATCTATCACCATTGTCCTGACTTACTGCCCAGCACATTCAACGCTTGCCTACGGGACGGCGTTTTCCCGGCACGATGGAAGGTGGCAAGGCTCGTGCTAATCAGCAAGGGGAAGAGAAATTCCGGATCGCCGTTTGCATACCACCCGTTATGCATGCTAGACACGGCTGGGAAAGTGCTAGAGAAACTCATCAAGGGAAGACTCACTGACGCGATTCGTGCTGCTGGGGACCTATTTCCTTGGAAGGAGGTTCTGCCATTGATGCGATTGCAGAGGTGGTGAACGCGGTCCAAAAGGCAGAGGCATATAGTCGTACCTAGCGACGGACGTCCTGTTGGTGACACTCGACGTCAGGAATGCTCCAGAGTATCTATAGCGACTTTTGAGGAACTACCTAAAGGACCGAAGCCTGCTCTACAACACGACACAGGGCCAACGAAGGATGGAAATTACATCGGGTGTTCCCCAGGGATCTATTCTTGGTCCGGACCTGTGGAACGTGTCTTACAACGGGCTACTGAGACTTGAGATGCCAGATCAGTCGCGCTTGATCGGCTATGTGGATGTTGTTGCGGCTCTGGTCGCTGAACGCACCGTTGAACAAGCACAACTTAGGCTAGGTATGCTAATGCGCCGAGTGAGTGACTGGATGACAGTTTAGCACTGGAGAAAACCGAAGTGGTCATCTTGACAAAAAGAGAATCCGCTGACCACCTCTGCAATCGCATCAATGGTAGAACGTCCTACTCTAAAGCCGTACTGACGAGGAGATAGGTCCTCAGCAGCATGAATCGCGTCAGTGAGTCTTCCCTTGGTGAGTTTCTCTAGCACTTTCCCAGCCGTGTCTAGCATGCATAACGTGCGGTATGCAGACGGCGATTTGGGATTCCCCTTCACCTTGCTGATCAGCATAAGCCTCGCCACCTTCCATCGTGCCGGGAAAACGCCGTCCCGTAGGCAAGCGTTGAATGTTCTGAGCAACAACTCAGGACAAGGGTGATAGAGAAGCCGCCACACCTCATCCGGAACACTATCTGGACCTGGACCCTTCCTCGCCTTCAACAAATGGACTGCCGATTCCAGTACCAGGATACCATGATGGTGACCCTTTATCATAGTGTTGCTCACTCAGCAGCAAAAAGTCGGCTTTCATGTCCCTCGCAAACTGCTCAAGCAGATTTTTTAGCTGCAGGATGTGGGTCATCAAAGCTCTAATTTTGCCTTGGCTAGGGCTTCCAGGAAAACCCGGCATTTTCCTGATCCCAAGACGTGTCCAAAATCAGGTCTTGGATCAGCTTCCTTGCAAAGAATACAGTGTGCCTCCTTTGTACACTCTTTTCTCTTGTCTCCCGTTTCACCGCATTTGTAACATAGAGAATTCCTATCGGGTCTATTGCATACTTGTGTGTTGTGACTCTAACCAAGGCATTTGAAACATTGAAGAGGCATTGCTCTTCGCCATATCCTACAGACACCCACCCTATTCGTAATTTGCCCTTATTCAGAAATCGTTTGGCGTCCTTTTCAGTCAAGTCAATAATGGCTATGCGTTGTCCCCTATGGTTTTCTGGTGTCAGCCTCGCCTTGATTCCGCCCACGCTAGGGAACTCCCTTTTGATGGCCTTTTCCACATCGACCAGATCCATGACGCAGTCAATGTCTCTTATTTTGATCATTGCCATCGGCTCAAGTGAGGCTATAGTTGCGCTTTTGCGGAGGCCTTTCTTTACTGCATGCTTCCTTATTGTTGGCCTCTGCTCCAAATTCGACCAGTATGTGGCCCGACCACGTTGGTCGTATTGCAGTGTTAGTGTCTTCGGGCCTTACATTTTCCCTGATGTCCCGCAGCTCCTCCGCGTAGGATCGACCATCCTGGGGTTTTACGAGCAGTGCCTGCCGCCGGAGTCTTTTTCAGGGCTTCTTTTTTTACTGTTTTGCATCGGGTCTTTTTTCTTCTTGGGCGTCCGTGCGAACTTCACTTTCTGGAACTTTTTGAAAAAGTTTCTTGACGGCTTTCCTAGCTCGTTTTGTAAGCACTGTCTGGAACCCCTGATCAGGTGTTTCGTGCCCATCAATTGCCTCTTCCCTCCTTCTTTTATCTCGATCCCCTTTGATTGGGCTGGGCGCCATTCTTTCATTGATTTTTAATTGTGGAGCTGTCTGCATGTGCCCTCTAGATTTCGCCCCCAGCGCTTCTGTCCTCTTCGGCCTTTAACCAGCTCCTCCGAAATGCCCTATGCGGTCTAGGAGCTCCTCTAGTTCAATGATTTCGTTGGATTTGGATAATATTTTTGATGAAGATCTTCAATTTTACTTAAAAATGACCCTTCTTGAGAAAAAAGAAGATATTGAGTTCCCCCTATAAACAGACGGAGACAGAACAAAAATGAACTTCATTGTCTAGAAAGAACTAGAAATTCACGAAGAAAAATTCAGTGAATACTTTAGAATGAACAAAGCACAATTTGAGGAACCTCATTCACTGATTGAAGGAGACATAAAAAAATTCTATGTTTTTGTGTTATTTTGATATTACAAGGAAAATGCCATTTTTTAATATAAATAATCGGATGTTTATTTCATTAACAAGAGGAAGGTATGCCGTTAATAGTGAAAAATAACATCTGGTAAATGGCCACCATGAACACGCTTACAGGACCATATCCTTTTCATCAAATTTTCCATAACCAAATCGCAAAGTGGCTGCCCTATGTCCTCGATAGCCGCACGAATTCCATCTTTGAGGTCTTGAATTGACGTTGGGCTGTTGGCGTAGGCCTTCTCTTTCATGTGGCCCCAAAGGAAAAAGTCGCAAGGTGTTAAATCACAAGATCTCGGTGGCCAATTATGATCACCTCTTCAAGAGATAACACGGTCCGGAAACTATTCCCGTAAAAGATAAATTGTTTCGTTCCTTGTGTGGCACGTAGCGCCGTCTTGTTGAAATTAAACGTTGTCCAGATCAATCCCATTCAATTCTGGCCTTAAAAAATCATCAATCATCTCTCGATAGCGCAATCCATTTACCGTAACTGTTGCTCCAGCCTCACTTTCGAAAATGTAAGGTCCAATGACTCCACCGGACCATAAACTGCACCAAACAGTCACACGTTGAGGATAGAGAGGCTTTTCAACAATAATTCTTGGGTTTCCAGAGCCCCAGATGCGATAATTTTGCTTGTTGACGAAACCACCGAGGTGGGAATGGGCCTCATCACTCAAGATAATTTTCAAGGACCCAATCAGCAAAGACACGACGTTGTTGATGATCGACCAGCTCGAGTTCTTGTGTTAACTGAACTTTATAAGCCTAAGACCCAAATCTATATGCAAAATACGGTAGAATGACGTTTGTGGAATGCCTAATTCCAAAGAACGACGAGGAATAGACAAACCTGGGTTTTCTTCAACACTTTCGGCCACAGCAGCAACATTCTCGGCTGTTCTTGGGAGACGTGCACGGATTTTATTCTTCACATCACTAAGTTGTCCTGAAAGCTTGATATTTTATACCAATTTCTGTATTGCGGTCCGATAAGGTGCTTCATGACGACCCAAAAATGTTCGAGTTTGACGAACCGTCTCTGCCAAATTTTCATCATTTTTATAGTAAATTTTAATAATTTCAGTGCATTGTTGAAGCATGTATCGTCCCATTTTTATTAATGACGTAGTTTTTGCTTGCCATATGTGCTCAGATCATACCTGTTCTTAATGCGGTCAGTGGCCGATTCGAGGTGTTTTCGCACTGTCCGATGTATCTGGTTCAACCGTTGCCTTAGCTTACTTGCGTACTCCGAGATCGTTTGGGGTTTCTCAGGGGTGTTTTAAACTTCATATCGGCTGTCAGACGCATAATCTTTCCAAAAACAACTTTGGCTGGGGCTTTGCCCAACGATGCATGTTTAGCGGCTCTATACCCCCTCAGGAATAATGGGATGTGCCGGTTCCAGTCCCTTTGGTTCTCGCCAACCATCTTGGCCAGAAGTTTATTGAGTGTGCCGTTGAAACGTTCGTCCATTCCATCGGATTGGGGATGTAACAGTACTTGCTTCCTGGTTGGGAATGGGGTAGACCTTGGGCCACTTGCTGAAATAATTGGCCACAACCAGTGTGTATCGATTACCCCATTCGAATTCAGGAAAAGGTGCTGCGATGTCAACAGCAATTCTTTCGAACAGTACACCCACGTTATAAGTTTGCATTTTCCCTCTCAGTCGTCGCTTTGGACCTTTGGCGGAAACGCAAATCATTCGTTTACGGCACCAGTCCTCTACGTCTTCTCGAGCGTGGAGCCAATAGAACCTTTCCCGCAATTTCGCTAAGGTCCTGTCAACACCAAGGTGGCCTCCCGAGGATCCTTCATGCATTTCCTTAACCACATCGTGGATTCGGCTTTTGGGAAGTATAGTTTGCATCGTATAGGAGCTGCCATTTCCACTTGAGTATGCCACCCTCCACCCAAAGGGAGTTCCATTGTGCCCAATAACTTTTCAGGGTTGCGCCATTCATTGAAACGTTCTAACACTCAGGCCGCCCAGTTGTCTCCTTCCATATGAGTAATGGCCCGATGTCTTCATCGGCCAACTGGGCATTTCGAATCTCCTCCGCGGACCAACCTTCATCGAGTTCGGCCGTTATCACTTGCAGATCAACGGTGGGCTCCTTTTCCTCAATCCGTCGGCAATGCTTGCAGTTAGCTGGGCATGGACGACGAGATATGGCGTCAGCATTTCCATGAACTTCGCCCTTCCGGTGAATAATTTTGTAATCGTATTGCTGCAATCTTTTGGTCCATCGTGCAACTTATCCCTCGGGGTTTTGAAGTTAAGCAGCCATCTCAGCGATGCATGGTCTGTTCGAAGAACGAATTTCTGGCCATAAAGGTACTTGTGGAACTTCTCTTTCAAGGTGTCAAAGGCTGCCTGGCACTGTTCATTCCAGACATACGGACGATTTTTCTTGATTAGCTGATGGAGACACTTAGCTATTTTGGCAAAGTCTTCGACAAATCTTCGATAGTAGGTTGCCAGACCCAGAAAACTTCGTAGTTGGCGTTTGTTGCTTGGTGTTGGCCTGCTTTTTACGGCTTCAATTTTCTCAGGGTACATTTTAACCCCTTTTGCTGATACAACGTGTCCCAGGTATTTACTTCAGCTGCAAAGAGAGAACTAAGTTCCAGATTTGCCAGTCGCAATCGGAAGAACACCTCTTTTAAGTTCCGCACATGCTCTTCGAACGTTCTCCCGATAACCTACACAAAGCAGATCTAGGTACACCAAGCAGATCTTCCAGGTTAGGCCTCGTAGCACATATTCCACCAGGCGTTCGAAGTTGGCTGGAGCATTGCAAAGCCCAAATGGCATCACCACGAATTGCCACAATCCAGTCCCAACTGAAAATGCGGTCTTCTCTCGGTCCCTCTTGTCGATTTTTACCTGCCAGTAGCCACTCCTGCGACCGAGTGTAGAAAACCATTTTGCGTCGGTTTAAGTATCCATGATGTCATCGATGCGTGGAAGCGGGTAACTTTCTTTCTTAGTGACGTCGTTAAGCTACCTTTAGTCGACACAGAAATGAGCGCTACCATCCTTTTTCCTTACAAGAACTACTGGCGCGGCCCATGGACTGACAGAAGGCTCGATAAAAACTTGTTTTTCCATGTCCGAGATCAGTGCACTCACTCCTCCTAATTTGGCTACAGGAAGACGCCTCGATGCTTGTCGAAATGGGTTGGCTCCTTGTGTATCTATGACGTGAGTTACCATATTCGCTCGGCCTTGATCATCGGGCTTGTTAGAAGATGTCACTGTACTTGGTGACCAGATCAGAGGTTTGCTTGAATAGCTGCACTGGCAATTTGGTCTGCTTTAATATTGCAGCCGTGAATTCCCGGGCTTTGTCTCTATCTTGTGTTGCTCGGCAGCTAGTGTGCCCAAAAGTTGGTGGAAGAAAGATTACAGGTGTCAGTTTTGTGTCTTTCTTTTGCAAAAATAATTAGGAAAGTACCTTCATTTGGCTCCAGGGAGTCTACGCATGGTAAGAGGATTGCTCAGCAGTTAGTGCACCCAAAAGTTGGTGGAAGAAAGAAACTTTCTTTTCCAGGTGGTAAACTTGCCGTGCGTGTTTAAACGGAGGAATTATTCCTCGGCGTACCGCAGTCTCGCTTGGCAGCCATATGGGGGTATTTTAGGAGCGAGTGGTGCTCACACCTGTCCTTCGACGAGCAACTCCGGGACCGGAACCTCCAGTCGGAGTAACCCCAGTGAATGGGGGGTAGTAAACTTTACATTATTACGGCGGGACCATGCTGTTGATAAATTTGTTATCTCAAACTTATTTAGTTCTGGAATTTACGACAAGTCATCGTCTTTAATTTCGGGAACAAGAAACAATATGCTCAGCTCCTTGAAAATTACTATAGGGTCACGTCTGATAGAAGGCGTAAACGAATGTCGTCCCAGTTTTTTCCCTTCATTAAATTGAGAATGAAGTCAAATGTTTTGATGTTGTCAACAATAATTTTGTGGAACGAGTCCAAAAATGGCTAAATCCGGTGCCTGTACGTAGGGAATTATTTAAAAATAAGCTTCACCATTAGAGTGTTAATATTGTTAGCAAAAATGAGTAGAACCCAAGAGGATTTGTTAGCAATATCAGGATTACCCTGAATAACCTTACCACTTGCTTAGAATCAGAAGCGATTTTGCATGGAGAAATTATTAGAGATAAATTTACTATTAATATCAAATTTATCGTTATTTAATGGTTTAAAAACTAATTTACCCGTTGCTTTTTTGAATGTTCTAATGTCCTGTTCAAGCGCTTTGTCTTAGTCTTCCTTTGAATAACTTTCTATTTCTAATATGATGACCTCATTTGACAAGCTTGTAGTTATACAATGATCTGTAACTGACATTATAACTAAGTTTTTATCCGTTGTTTTCTTGAAGTTCCTTCTCGATGAATTTCTTGAAGTATCTATTTGTGAGAATCTTGTATTCTTGGGTCTTGGTTTTGCTGATTCTAGCTTGTGTCGGAATTACGGCAGGTTCGAGTTTTTCATAATGTTCTCGAAGTCCTATTTGTAAATTTTAGACACGTGGATATTTTCTTCCACACAAGAAAAATCAAATCTTTGTCATCGATCGCAATGTTCACAATGTACTCGGATTTCTTTTTGAAAATTGTTGACACGCGAATGTTTTCTTCCACAAAGGAAAATGATATCGTTGTCCTCAATCGCAAAGGACAAATACCTAGCCATGCAATATTTGCACAAATTTCTCCCTTCATCCAATCGGGAGATGCTGGATTTCCTATTCTTTTAATTCTCTGATAAAATATTTTAACAGATTAATTATATTTGACACAAACAAAACACGTCTATTCGTTGTACTACTGTCCCCAAACTCCCAAAGCTCTTGAGGATCACTGCAAGTTCTTAATTTGTAATTATTAAACTCTAGAAAAAACGTGGAGCTTTCAAATGCTTGCTCCTAGAGCATGCTGTGACTTGCAGACATATTCACATTGAATTTCATGTCAGTCATTTGCCATCAAAGAATTTGTGCAAAATAACGAGTAAGTAGTAAGTTGATACGAAAAATAAGTTAAATTCCGAATACGATGTTTATTTTTCATAGGTCCTGTGGTTGTGAATCGGCCGAAAATGTATCCTCTCCAAGCAGTGCGAACAATCATCATTGTTATTTTGATCATGGCGTGCATCTTCTTTTGCATCCTCAACATTTTTGGGATTCGGCTATCGAATGATTAAGATGTCTTCCTTTATTCCTCAACTCAGGAATCGAATTTTATAGCCTACAAAGTTTTTAATTTGCTGAATCTTCAATATAATAATGATATTCGAAATGTTTAATGGTTCAAGTTACATGTTTTAAGTTTGTAAATAAATGTGAAGCACTTGATTTTAGCGCATTGAATGCTATTCCTAGTCTGGTGGAAAATGTTGTCTTGAGTGGTGGTTGCATTTTTCCTTCACAAGATCGGATCTTTCTTTGTGTAATATATTGGTCTAAAAATGGTTGAGCCTTTTTTGTCATTCGATTGAATATTTCTTTATTTAAAATGGATTTTATTTAAGTATATATTGTCCATTATTATCTATGACCTTTTGCCATTCTTTGGGTAGAGCCATTATTCCATATGTGTAGAACTTCTGTGGTTTATCGGCGAAAAACTTGGCCATGTGATTTCCACAGTCCTTTTTTGAAGTGAATTTCTTTTCATTAAGGAAGTTTTGCAGAGACAGGAACAAATGGTAGTCTCAAATTGCAAGGCCTAGACTATACGGCGGATGCTTCAAAACTTGTGTGTGGTCTGGCATTGTCATGGTGGAAGACAACGCTCTTTCTATTGACCAATTCTGGCCGGGTTGCTGTACAGATCCGAATTGAGTGTTTGGCCAGGTTCTAGTGCCTCATGATAAGGAATTTCCTTCCAATCCTGCCGTACACACAGCATAACACTATTTGGCGTCAACCCTGGCTTTGAAGTCGTTTGTGATGATTCACCTGTTTTTGACCATGATCTTTTTCTAACGACATTCTGGTGTCACCCATTTTTCATCGCCCGTAATGATTTGCTCCATAAATGCTCAATTTCGTTGCGTTTTATTAGCATTTCGCAAATGGAAATTCGGTCGATCAAATTTTGTTGTGTTAATTCATGCGGCACCCAAACGTCGCATCCAGCCTTACGCAAATGGTTCAAAACTGTCTGGTGATGAATATTAAGTTCCTTGTGCCGATCTTCTCCAATTTTTTATAAGGTTACATCGACTTTTTCAGTGATTGGTCGACCTGAGCGCGGTGCATCTTTGACATCGAAATTTCCAGAGCGAAAGCCAGTGTACCATCTTTTGCCTGTGACTTTTGATAAAGTATCTTGACCGTAGACACCACTAATTTTTTCTGCGATGCATTCTCACCTTGATCGTAGTGATATTGTAAAATATAACTATTTTTTCAGAAATTTCACTCATTTTTAAATGAATACAACTTTTGACACGAATGACGAAATGCAAAATTGTATAGATGCAAATTATAAACTGGAATGTCACCTTTCAAATGCATGTCAGTTTGACTTAATCTGATTAGTATTGCCGGGTATATGACAACGAACACCATCCAGTGACAAAACGGCTCAATATTGTTTTGACTATCCAATATATTCTAGTATAAGCTTTAAGGCTGAGTGCGCATATTCCATGCTGAAGATGTTACTGATCACCAAGGTTTTATTCGAATTCAAAAGTTTTGAATCTCTTGGTGTTCGTTGTCAAAATCTCACTGCCAGGTGGGGATAACCTCTTCGTTATATCTGACTATGCAACTGGTCGAAATATTCTCAAGTTCAAGGAGGAGCTCTGTTCCTTCTTTGAAATACTCGAATTGAACAGGCTGCATGGTTATTATATTCTTGCTGGCGACCTGAAAGCCAAGCATACATCATGGCTGAACGCCACTAATAATCCAAGAGGTGTATACCTGAAATTGTGGATATCAGAGAACCAAATTGAATACAGGTGCAATCTATATGGGTCGGAGTTCCCACATACCCTAGGACAAATTCATATTTGGGCCCCTGCATTGCCGACGCAAGACTTGAACTCAGCTTTAATAGTCCTCAACGATAACTGTAGGTGCTTCCTTATGATAGTAATCATAATGCAATAGTAATGGAAATCAATCATCAAAAGGATGATGTCTTCCTCACTCCAGTTCAACACGAAAATCATCGGTTGAATTTTAAAAACACAGACTGGGGAAAACCTCAAAAGAAGTTTAATCGAGAGTACCAGAAGCAATGTCCCCCTTCTGATGGTGGCAATGCTTGTTCAATGGTTCCTAATAACAGAAATCTAACTGACGATGAAATAGACCTCTATTTGTCAGAGTTATAGAAGTTCACGTTGGCAAGGATTGAGAAATTACTTCCCAAGATTAAACATCGAAACAATATGGAAGGATATGAAACACCAACTATTGCGAGATTGAAAAGATTGAAGAGCCTTCTCACATGCGTCAACAATATTTATTGACGATTTTTGGGCTACAACCATCCCTCGTTGGCTTTTTTGAAATTACACCTGAAAAATGTCCCAGAACTTAATCCGTTCATACTTCAGGAGTGAGGCCAGCAATCAATGGGCGGAAAACTTGAGGGGTATTAGCCCACAGGGCCTAGATGGCGTTTTTATGAAAGTGAAGAGAACATTCCGTTAAAAGTCTCGAGTAAAGATATCGAATCTTGTAGTCGCTAGTGATGAGATAAATCTTCTTGATAGGGCTGGAATCGAAATTGATAGTACAACTCCGGATGTAAATGGAAACAGGATTATTTGTGAGGGATTGCATAAACTTGCCCTGATTGGAACACATTTTGAATTGGTTCATCTCCCAAACCCTGAGAGGGGGAATCCAATATTTTCAGAGGTCGTTGAAGCAAAAGTTTCGGACTTCAAATCAAGCCTGAGTGGCCAATAAATTCTTCATTTCAATGAAACATTAGCATCTGACCTCGTACCGAGCTTGAAACTTATTGATTAATTTGTCAGCTATGATGACTTGTGTTTCATATTTCGCAAGATGAACAACAAGAAATCATGTGGTGCTGATGGTATTCCATATGTAGTTCTGCGACATTGGGCTGAGGTTGCTATTACCAATTATTGCATATTGTTTAACAACATGTTGAGCAATTCATATTTCCTAAATGGCTGGAAAAAGGCTAAGGTATCTCCGATCTTGAAGAAAGGAAAAGAATCTTCATGTCCTAAAAGCTATCGCCCAATCAGCTTGCTGCCTAACCTCAGCAAGGTGTTCGAAGTAATACTCAATAGAGCATTAAACGCCCACATTGAGAAATATGAGTTGATGCCGAACTGCCAGGCATTCGACCACACATGCAATAACGAAAGTAACCTCAGACATCTGTTCGAAACCAAATGATAAGAGAATGGGTTGGAGCATGTCTCATTGATATGGAGAAAGCCTTCGGTACGGTATGCTTAGATGGATTCGTTTTTAAATTCCTTCAGGACAAGTTCCCCAGACACTTTGTCGCCATGATGTTCAATATGTTATACGGGAAATCATTTGTTGTAACTGATGGAAATCTGACAACAATGCGTGAATTCAAGGTCTTGAATGGTCTACAGCAGGAAACAGTTACTGAGCCTCTGCTCTTCTCAATATTCATTCACAAGCTATTGAACGGCTTTGATTTTAACGTTTCGCCAACGCAATCATTGATAGCGTTTGCTGATGATCTGGTCGCAGATCGAAAAGCTACAATAGTTCAGAGCAATCCCCAAAAAACCTTCAATGATGTACAGCTGTACACTGACAATTGGGGAATGAAAATCAAAACGCAGAAATGCGAAACAATTCTGCTCCGGACAACGCTGCAGGGAGTCAGTGAAGACCTGAAACGTCATTGGAAGGATTTCCACATCATGGCTGGCGAGGGTAGTTCAGAACGACTTCCACATTAATCCTGTGTTCGATACTTCAGTGTTCATCTCGACCAATATCTGTACTATACTGAACATGTGAAAATAATGCTCAGTAAGGCACTAAAAGTAGTCATGGCCCTACGAAAACTCTCTCATTCCAAGTACATTGATCAAAAGGTCAAAACTATCTGTTACAAGGCCTTGGTTGGACCAGTTTTGACATATGGATGTCAGATCTGGTACAACGAGAGTGCTAGTACTATGAAAAAATTAAGAGTTTTCGAAAGGAAATGTCTTCGTGCATGTACTGGTTTGTACAGAAAGCCTGAGATGGATTGGAGGCATTATATATTGAATAGAAGAATTTATCAAACTGCTGACAAGAGTCAATATATTCACACTGAAACTTCTTCGGAATCATATTGCAAGATCTGTGACTGTGGGTGAAAACCCTTGGATTTCACAGCCGTTCCACCCGACAGACGGGTATATTGCGACTTGTCTCGCGACTGGCTTCGTTCCTCCAGAAGTATTCGTGTATTTGAACATGAACCGATATGTTTTTGATTCTGACGGCGTCCCAGTCATATATCACAAATATAGACGGGCCACCGATAAAAAGACAAAATATCCTCCGAACTTGAGCTCACAAGACCAACAATTCCAATAGAGATACTAGATTCGTTGAAGCTAATCGAGCTGAGACGGAGCAATCTAGATACTGGTGGCTGGTTGAAAATGTCTAAATTATTTTGAGTTTCAGCTCATTATTGCTACATTTAGTGTTGTTGTTTATTTGTGTTAAAAATTAGGGATATTTTCGGTTAAAAATTAGGGATGGTTTCGGTTTTTTGATTGGATTTTGTTAGAGTTAGGTTATAACATATTAGGTGTAGGATCAAAGTTAACTGTTGTGTTAAAATTATAAATAATTTTGGAATCGTGTTAGTTGGCTTCTTCTCCTTATTCCAATCGCATCATAACATATGTATTAATCTTAATTAATTGAATTTGTTATACTATTTTTTTCGATAAAATGTGTTTAACTGATAACGTATAAATTTAGAGAGCCATTTGGGCCATTAAGTTTTTGTGTTTTTATTGCCTTCAAATTGCTTTATATTATTTTAAAATTTATAACGATTAGTATTGAGTAAAGCGTTTTTGACTTTGATATGTTACGTGCGCCTAAAGCTCGGCAAATAGAATCTTCGATATTTCGTATGATATTTAAAACATTTTAATCTTAAAAGCTTAGTCAATGAAAGTTTTGCGTTCGCGTGTTCAACACAAGATGCGCACAGCTCGAAACAAAATGACAGTGGCATCGATGCCGTTAAACGATGGCGCGAACTGCTTGGCAAGGTAGAATGTTTTTCTTTTGGCACTTGTTCCTGGCCACGGTGGGTCATTTTCAATTTGTGTATATTGATGTCCTGTAACCTGTTGAGCGGAGCCGTGATTATTTTATTCGCAAGCGCTTTAAAAGTATCAAAAATTATTAAGTTCATAGTCAAAATTAGAAGCGCTTTATTCAATATTAATCATTCTAAATTTTTGAAACTTGCCCCAGTCTGTTTTTTTATTAATAATTAGCTATACGTTAGGTATATGTTATGTTTACTACAGTGCAACCCGCTTATAAAGTGCACTTTTATAAAGTACTTTCGGTTATAAAGTACTTTTTTCCAATCCCCATGCACAAATCATGGAAGTTACTGTATTTTTGTACGGATATAACGTTCACTTTTATAACGTACACATTGGTTATAACGTACCTTCCTCCATGCCACTTGAGTTCTTTATAACGTACAAAATATTTATTCTCATATACATATGTACGTACATATGAAGCATAAACCCACAAACAAAAATAAGTTGTTTAGACAAGTTGTTGCGATACGTAACAAATTGGCAACAATAACGCGAAGGGTTTTCGGTCCCTATAATTTTCGGGGAATCCCATGATAAATAATCGCCAGTTTTTAAAGTATTGTGCCCGGTAGGGTGTTTTTTTTTGTGTTAGGGAGATGTCTGCATAATTTTTAGGGAATCCCATAAGAAAATAATTGGCAGTTTTTGAAGTGTTGTGATTGGTGTAAGGTCGCGATAAAGTTTGCAAAACAAAGAAATGGAGAAGAAAGCTCACAAAGTGCTAACGATTAATGAGAAGTTACATATTATTCGAGAAATGGAAAGTGGCAAAAAACAATCAGTAATATGTGCTTCGAAGCAATTGAAGAAAACGACAGTTTCGACAATTTGGCGAAATCGAAATAAAATTAAGGCTGCGTGTAGTAATCCTTCATCTTCAGGAAAACAAAAGAAAATTCGAAACCCCATGCAACGGGATGTTGATAGAAAACTAATAAGGTGATTTACATATCAAAGGAGTCTCCGCAATCCGATTTTGGGGGAAATTTTGCGACAAAAAGCCCAACAATTTGCTCAGCTTAATAATGATAACGAATTCAGGTGCTCTTCCGGTTGGATTCAAAGATTCAAAAACCGCCATAATATTGGATTTGGACGAATTCATGGCGAAGCAGCAGATGGAAACTCAGTAGCCGCTTTGGATTGGATTCGTGATGAATGGCCGCAGATAAGAGAGGGTTATAGAGATGAGGACGTATTCAACGCAGACGAGATGGGACTTATCTTCAAAGTGTTACCTAACAAGACTCTCAAATTTCGTGGTGAAAAGTGTATAGGTGGGAAGCAGTCTAAAGAAAGGATTACTGTCCTCATATGCGCCAATTTATCTGGCACCGAAAAAAGAAAAATGCTCTTTATTGGAAAATTTAAAAATCCGAGATGCATGAAAAATGTAAAAACATTGCCTGTAAATTATACCTAAAATGGACGGGCTTGGATGACATCAGATATTTTTTCGAATGAGTTACGGTCCTGGGACGAGCAGCTGAGAAGGCAAAGAAGGAAGATTTTGCTAATTGTAGACAACTGCGCCGCACACCCAAATCTCCAGAATCTGGAAAATATTAACTTGAATTTTTTTCCTCCCAACTGCACCTCTATTCTACAACCGACGGACCAAGGCGTGATCAAGTGCCTCAAATCCTATTACCGAAGGTAATTCAGTAAAGCGAATTCATGTAACATAAATTTAGATTCCATTTGTGATACATTTCTAGGCTAGTTCTGATTAAATACATCGATGCAGCTGAGGATGCTCAAAATATGAAAATAAATTTGCTGGATGGCATAGAAATGTTAGCAAAAGCCTGGCAACAAGTATCACCAACGACCATCAGAAACTGTTTCCAGCATGCGGGACTTAAAACCGATTCATCAAACGACGAAGACGACCTTCCTTTGAGCGAATGGATTAAAAGGGTTCAAGCAAGAGAAGAGGATGAGCGTCCATTAAGCTCTTGGTTTTATGAAAATTGTAGACTTACTATAGAATTGCAAGATCTTGATTTGTTTGAGAACAGATACTGACATAGTAGAAGAAGTACAGTCAGTAGAATCAAGCCAACAAAGCGACACTGACGATGAAGCTACTGAGCAGAAAACCATCAATATTGAGGATGCAATAAATTCGATAAAAATGTGACAAGATTTTTGGAAGCAAACGAGCTTGCGGAAGATGGTATCTTAGAAGCATCTCTTTTGATTGATGGCTATCTGCAAAAGCAAAAACTAAAAATAAAAATAAAACAATGCAAGATAACTGACTTTTTAAGACCATTACAATAACAGTTAGTAGACAAACGGGAGAATCTTATAAATTTTTCGAAAATTTATAATGCTTTTTGATTCAGCAGGCTATAATTTTGTATTATGAATGCATGGACATTTTTTCTTTAATAAACGACAATTTTTGTAAATGAACACAACTTTTTTTCATAAGTGGGCTATAACTTACTATCGGTTATAAAGTTCTATTTGTTGTGGTCCCCTCGAGGTACGTTATAACCGGGTTACACTGTATATTACGTTAGAGAAAAGATTAAACGCGTAGGTTAGGAACATTGTTATAGAATTTGTTTAGTATAAGATAAAGTTTTTGATTGCATTTTATTAGACATAAGTTACAACATATTAGGTGTAGGATCAAAGTTTCACTGTTGTGTTTAAATTATAAATAATTTTAGGATAGTATTGGTTGGTTTTTTCTCCTTTTTCCAATTGAATTCTAAAAATATGTAATAATCTTAATTAATTGAATTTGCTATAGTTTTTTTTTTTGATGAAATGTGTTAATGATAACGTATAAATTTAGAGAGCTATTTCGGCCATTAAGTTTTGTATTGTTATTGTTTGGAATTTGCTTTATATTCTTTTAAAATTTATAACGATTAGTATTAAATAAAGCGCTTTTGACTTTGACTTTGACTTCGTTCTAAATTTTCTGGGAATATAAAGCAAATTTCAAGGAATAAAAATACTAAAAACTTAATGGCCTAAATGGCTCTCTGAGTTTATGCATTACTTATTCAAAAAGATTTAGTCAAAAAACAATATCAAGTTTAATTTTATTCAAATTATTATATATGTATTTTATGATTCAACTGCAAATAGGAGAAAAAACAAACCTACACTATTCAAAAATTAATTTTAAGATTAATACTAACATAACAGAGCAGTGAACCTTTATGCTACATCTAATACACTATAACCTAATTCTAATAACGTTTAATCATAAACTTTATCTTACACTAATACAATGCTATCACAACATTCCTAAACTAAACGTCGAATCTTATCTCTAAACTTAATATACACAATATACCCATCCTAAATATTGAGCTCTCCGCAATTTTGGACATAAACAAACAACACTATGTGCAGCAAAAATAAGCTGAAATAAAACTAAGTAACGAAAAATACACATAAACATGTTGGGTAGACCGACCTACGCTCATGTCAGAAGGGCTTTGTACCAAAACTGACGTAAGTTAAGAAGCCATATGGTAGCAATTCGCATATGCATTAGTTGGCTTCAAAACTGACGATAGATACAAGCCATATGGTAGCAATTTGCATATGTATTAGTCGGCCTACTATGGACAAGCTTCCGGTAGCTGTCACCCAACTGCGGCATTAGCAAATGCTTATATTTCGTCAAATATACTATTTTCCGAATAAAAACCGTGTGGAACGCATTCCATGCATGCTATAAATTCACCTTGTATAGCCCACTGTGCTCCTAAACTTTCCAAGACGAGCAAATGAAGCACACGTTTTGCACCTTCGACTGATAGCTCAGCGTTGAGATGTAAACAAACTCCCATAAATTCACTTTGGAAGGCGATAAAAACTAAACGGGTATAAGAACTGAAATAATTTTCACTTCACTAGGAGCGCTATTGTGTTCGCCGCGGATCATCTGGATTTCACTGTAGAAATCCGTCTCTAAACCGTACAAAACCTCGAATTTTTGTTGGCACCTCCACAATTCTTCATATAACGCCATGTAAGTTAGCCAGCAAAGTCGGCCTACTAATGGTCATGTGTGTGGTAGTAGGCGCTGCTGCCATATGGCTTGTATCTGTCGTCAGTTTTGGTTGGCTTACTATTGGACAAGCTTCCGTGAGCTGTCAGCGAAGCGCGGCATAAGCAAATGCTTATATCGCGTAATATGTACTATTTTCCGAAGGAAAATGTATGAAACGCATTCCGTGCATACTTAAAATTCACCTTGCACTGTCCACTGCACTCCTAAACTTTTCAAGACGAGCAAACGAAGCACATCTTTTGCACCTTCAACTGATAGCGTTGAGAAGTAAACAAACTCATATTTATTCACTTTGGAAGGCGACAAAAATTAAACGGGTATAAGAACTGAAATAATTTTCACTGCACGAGGAGCGCTATTGTGTTCTCCGTAGACTATCTGGATTTCACTGTAAAAACTGTAAAAATCGTCTCTAAATGGTACAAAACATCGAATTTTCGTTGGCGCCTGCGCAATTCTTCATGTACCGCCACGTAAGTGAGCCAGCAAAGTCGGCTTACTAATGGTCATGTGCGATGTAGTAAGCGCTGCTGCCATATGGTTTCCTATCTCATGTCAGTTTTGCTTTGTACCCAACGTACGAAATGCAGTCACCATCCATGAAAAAAGTCAAGAAACATGTCACAGAGATGTGCACGTTTAAAAGAAAATCCATTATTTCTCTATTTTCTACGGTCACCACTTTGTTGCAATCAATCAAAAATAACCCAAATCATGAATTCTCAAAAACATTTATGTTATTGATCTTATTTAAAGTTTAAGAACATCAAATCAAAATTGCAGTGTCTGATTCAATGGAAAGTGCATAAAATACCAAAATCGTGTGTAATTGTTGTTGTAATCTGAGAAAATTCAAATGGCTATAACTTCCCTGAATATTATTCGATTTTAACCAAACCTACAGAGTGCTGAAAACTTTTTTAAGAGCAGTTAAATATCGAATTTCGTTGAGATTAAAAGCATATGTACGGTTTTATTGGAGAAAATGTGAAATTCGAAAATCATACTATTATTAACAAAGTTGGGAGAATTTTGACTTTTAAGGTATTTGTTGGTGTTGTGCTCATAAATACCTACCTCCATAAATTTTTTCAGATTTTTCAGGTAATGGGTGTTCAATCGCGAGGCGGCGGGACACCAATTTTTCATCTATTTCCCCTCCCTGTGCGCGTCTCGAAGCAAAAAATGTCAGCTGAAGCCTGTTTTCAAAAATTCTCATCAATATCTTCCATTTGATCCCCTTATTGGCTACCTTTGATGAAATTTTTTTTTTTTTTTTTAGGTCACTCCCTTATATGGGGAGCCTCCTTAAATATCTTATAAATTTGTTTTTTGCTGTCGAATTTGGAAGAGGGTACCACTATACACATACATAAAAAATTTGATGTTTCTTACTGATATGATTTCCGAGGAAAATTGCTGTAACACACGGACAGACAGACGGACATACAGGCCGAATTCTAGTAGTTTTATAAAATTATTTTACAAAACCCTGAAAATAACCACGAATGATTTAGACATTGCCATTCAGTCACTATTCCCTATATTTTTCCGACCCAGCTCATCAAATATCTATTGAGATTTTTGGTCTTTGGAACACAAATTCGGAGGATATTTTATCTTCTCATCAGTGGCCCGTCTATATATGTGATATATAATTGAACAGCGTTAGAATCATGTCTGACTCATCGTATGGTGAGTATGATATCCAGGGGACTTCGCTAGCAGTTACAGACCTTGTGATGTGATTCCAAAGCAGCCTCAATATCAAGATATCAATTCTTGGCCATTTAACAGTTTGATTAATTCTTCTGTTCGATATACACATACGAGGTCTGCTCAAAAAGTACCCGGAATTTTCGTTTTTTCAAAAAAATATTTATTTATTCGTCTACATCAATGTGGTCCCCTTCAAAGTAGTCCCCCCAATATAATACACTTATGCCAGCGTTTTTTCTAATCTTCGAAGCACTTTTGATATTCACTTTTTGTATATCCTTGAGCACTCTTCTTCAATCGAGGAAAAACGCCGACCTTTCATGGGTCTCTTCAATTTTGGGAACAGGAAAAAGTCACACGGAGCCATATCTGGTGAATATGGAGGTTGGGGCATGACTACGGTATTGTTTTTGGCCAAAAAATTACGAACAAGCAACGTCGAGTGAGCAGGTGCGTAATCGTGGTGCAAAAGCCATGAATTCTTTTTCCATCAATCGGGGCGTTTTTTTCGGATTGCTTCACACAAACGTCACGTAGCTTCAAGTTAATATTCCTTATTAACCGTACAACCTTGTGGTAAGAACTCTTGATGCACTATGCCATTATAATTGAAGAAAACAGTAAGCAAAACCTTGACATTTGATCGAACTTGACGTGCTTTTTTCGCTCTTGGTGACGTTGAATGCTTCCAGGTGGACGATTGTGCTTAGAATTCGACATCATAAGCATACACCCATGTTTCATCACCAGTTATAACCCTTTCAAGCAAACTTGGGTCGTCGTTGACCTCATTTAACAGCTCCTGAGCGATGTTCATGCGATTGTTTTTTTGGTCGAAATTCAGCAGTTTCAGCAAAAATCGCCGAGCTTATAAAAACACGTCGAACCTTAGTGACTACCACAGACAAAGTAAACAGTGAATATGGCTGAACATTTTATCATACCAACACAATTAAAAAAAAATTTGACAATCGGACTCTCCAGACCCGCGAAATTTAAAAATTCCGGGTACTATTTGAACAGGCCTCGTAGTACTTTCAATCCATCTCAAGCTTTCTGTACAAACTGTAATGATTTTTCTACCTTCAGCTCGAACGCGGAACCGACCTCTCATCGGTTCTAGACGTTAAGTCTGAGTAGTGCCAACGGATGGTACCAACAGGTCAACCAATCCGTGCACCGTAATCCATTCACGCGGTGACTGCTTGTCGGCCAGCTAGTTCGGAGAGGATTTCGGTCGCGGGTCTCCGAATGGATTACGCTCAATTACAATATTTCAGTCACCTGAAATTGCCCGTTTTCTAAACGCGTCAACATTTACTCATCCAGAACGAGAAACCTACATTACGTTAGTTCTGGATGGAATCTATCCACAGATCTCCAATCAAAAACGCTACAACATCTCATATGCGCGTTACCGATTCACCGACGCGGTACCGAAAAATATACTACTCGAACTTACACCGAAGAAAACTACTCTAAAGAAATGGCGAAACAAGCAAAGGTACCGCGTACCGCGCGCGACGCGAAACCGACTTCAGCGGATTTGTCGAAACCCTACCCTCGCGACGGCATACTTACCCTACACTCTCTGTTCCCCCTGAAAAAAAAACGAGTCACTGAAAAGGAAAGTCGTTAGTTAAATTAGCAATTCATGATTTTTTATTTTGTATTTCAAATTTAATTATTTCAACTATAAGTTTATGTTGTATGTATATCGAATTATGTATAAAATTTCTCAAAAGGATCATATACTTAAATTTTCTTTTACACTTTAGAAAGACTAATTTTGTTCTTACTGTAACTTCAAGCGGGTGAACAAATACAATTGTTCAGTTGGTTTGTGGATGGACATTAAAAATATATCTTTTATGAAATTCTACATTAATACACATATAAATTATGTTCTAAGCGGAAAAGTAAACATAAATCTACAAAAATCTTTCATCACCCAAAGTCAATTTCAATTATGTATCGAAGTTACAATCTATTTTTTTTTCTTTTTTGGTAAAATATACCCGTGTTAAAATATTGATATCGAACGGCCCTTCAAATGTTATTTATTTCCTTACATGAAGAATATTCTTCGTATTTCTCTCTTCGCTATTAGGTCTTACGATTAAAATTAAAATTGGGTATTAATTTATATCAAATTATCATGTGTACGATTAAGACTAAAAATAAAGTATTAATTTGCATGAAAATGAAATCAGCTAAAATAAAATTAGCTAGTAGCTATGCTCAGTTATCACCGAAAGAACAAAACTCTCTAACTCTAAATTACACAGATAGAATCTGACTAAAGACCCAAGTAGATATTTTAACGTTTAGACGTATCCGATGACTACTTATAGATGTTTTAATGGAAATTCATGCTTGCAAGGTGCAAAACTTGCACTCAACTTTCAAAGTAAGGATATATTCACACAGAAAAATAAATACTCCAATACTATGTCAGGATTAATTAAACTAAGCTGCAACGTGACTTTCCACTCTTAATCACGAGCTTCCTCCGCCTAATTTTAATATATACGGAATCATGTACTCAATCTGTACAAGACCTATCAGATTGGAAAAGAATAACTCCTCGATGAGCGTTGACTCAAACGACCTTAGCTGCATTAAACATAATAAAATTTTGCTGCGACGTTCCTTCACGTCAGGATAATTTATACTATTCAAATGATTACGCAAACACTTCAGAGCGTAGAATTGCAATTTTTCCAGCAGCGCACGCTTGGTTTGATCTTTTATATTTAAATTATTTGGACTAAAAATTACTATCAACCGTATATAGGCACATTCGTGATCATCTAAGGCCATTAACCGTACACTTTGCACAAATTCGTTAAGTTGAAATGCGTGCTCGGAGAGTTTCAATATTTTCTTTTTTAGGCCTGTCCTTGACACTGGCCGTTCTGGCCAACTTTATTAATTTCTGACATTTGCAGAATATTCGTTACTAACGTAGACATTATTGTTGAGATCGATAAAGATCGAGAGCATTGCGCCAAGCCTATAGAAAACAGTTCTACCCAATGCCTTTTCAAAAGTTGACTTTTTATGTCTTCTGGTAATTGCTGAAACGACCGCACCCCTTTGATCCAGTAGACTGAAAGGAAAAGAAGTCGACTGCCACTTCCACAAACGTAATGCACATTTAGGTACGATGGAACTAAAGTAGGAATTTGCAAATTGAACGGTACGTTCGCTTCGGAGAGTAGAGGACCATCAAATATTCCTATGGTAATTTCTGATTCTTCCGTTTCAGAGGCCGCAGTACGATCACGTCCGTTAACTTCGCGATCGATTCCACTACCAGCGCTTGAATCATCAAGCATTTGCTTTGCATGCAGTCCTATTTCGGAATGGTCTTCTATGATGAGTTCCTCTTTCACAATAGTGTTATAAGTATACGAGTTTGATGTACTATTTTGCAAGCTATTATTGATATTCGTACTACTATTGTTACCAACCAAATTACCGCGAGTATCGTACTGTTGCTGGATGGAGGCGATCATTTCCAGTGATTCGTTTAATAAGTTTTTCTCGATAGAATTTTGTATTAGATTAACAGCGCGGGAGGGTGTGTTTGTTTGTTGGTGAAGAGTTTCAACAAGTCCAATGGATGTTACGCCATCACCAGTCGTGCTGTACTACCCCATATCTATCTCAGGTTTGAACTGTTTGAAAAATACACGGAAATGCCCTATGTAACAAAACTTATTATACGATGTATGCTTAACAGGTGCCTTCGGTCAGCAAAATGTCATCCATAGTCCTATTTTCCACTAACCTTGCATTCTGTCTGCTTAATATGTCTGTTTGCTTCTGGAATAGGTTTTATTTTGGTCAGCGCCTGATGGTGTGATGGTGTTGTTGATGGCGCACTACCCTCATTACTTGACTAAGTCGACACCTTTGTCGCGACAATTGTTGCTTCAGCACCGACTGTGGCTGCTACGACGTCGAGGGCGATGAACTGCAAACAAAACCTGGTAAGGCAATTGTCGACGTAAGCCGAACGAAAAATTATTACCTCTTAATAGTTTTTCCTCACTCAACTTGCTTATTGCTGTTACTTAGCCACACGATTACCCAATGTCCGTACAATAGCTGCCATTACCATGAACCGTTATTTTCATACACAATTCTATAATTTTACGTCCAACAAGAGGCGCCAAATTCCCTGACATCTGTCCAAATCAGAGTATATTGACTGCCATCACCTCCATGTGGCTGTCAAATCCCTGGTTGTCACATCGGACAAAACATCTGTGCGTGGAATGGCACTTCATATGGCGGAAATGTGCTTTTCTAGATGTCGCCAGTGGCATAGTTTTCTCGATGGCCACGGTGGAGGGGCATTTCCAGATGGCTATGTCTCGAAATGTGCCGGGGTTGGATTAATTCTATATTTCGAATATTTATATCCACGGATCTAAATATTTGGACAGAAAAAAAAAATATTTTCTGCACAACGATATCCGCACAACAGATGAAGTCCGCTGGCACTCCGAGGACATATCCATCTGGCAGGTTACAAGGGTTCGGGATCGGAATCACTTCGATTCCTGGGCGTAGGCGTCACATTACACATTCCCCCCCCCAAAATCGAAGTAATTACGATCCCGTCTCCTTTGTAAAAGGTCTTGGTTAGGGACGTGGCGGGTCGAAGATCGGTTTCGAAGGATAGGCTACAACCCTGTTCGTGAAGGCTCGACAGTGACTATAAAGTAGGGAGCCAGGTGTTATTCGGAGGCCTTCGTCTAGGCAGAGATTTGGGATAAGCCAAGGTTTCTCGTGGGAATTAGTTGCACTTCATCGTCTAAGGTCTTTGGCGTGGTAAATTCCCAGGGTCTTACCAGTCATGTCCGCGATGAGGTATCGGGTGGGGCTTATGACTTGTATGACTCGACACTTCACGAATTTCTTGTCTAGTTTGGCATTGTAATGGCGGGTGGCATCGCTCTGTCGGAAGTTTCGACGATATATTTCGTCGCCGGCCTTAAAGCCAGAAGGATGAGATCGCAAGTTGTACCGCTCCTCTCCCATCCGTCTACTTTCTTCAATCTTCTCCCGCAGTTGATCTCGCAGAAGTTGGAGCCTTTCGTGCGGTTCTAGAACCACGATTGGGTCCTCTAGCGATTTCAGCTGCCGCAATAGCCGGTAAGCGCTCCCATGACCGATCATGTACTGGCCGAACACTGCAAAATACGGCGAAATGCCGGTCGTGGCGTGGTACGACGAGCGCAGCGCACTAGTGATGGCGGACAATTTGCGATCCCAGTCCCTCTGATTCGGGTGGACATAGGCACGAATGGCCGCTATGAGCGTACGATTCAGTCGTTCGGATGCGTTGGCTTGTGGTGAATAGACGGCAGTTCGTTGGTGGATGATGCCGTATTTGGACATTAGGTCTCGGAACTTGCTGGAGGTGAACTGGACCCCATTGTCGGAGACAAGTTTCTCCGGAACTCCAAACATGTGAAAGACTCGGTTCTCCAAGAAGCTGATTATAGGTCCAGTGTGCATGTTACGTAGGGGTTCTATGATAGGGAATTTGGAGAGCTGGTCCAGGACCACGACAGCTCCCGTGTGACCAGAAGCAGATCGAGGGTAAGGACCGATAAGATCAATGTACAAGCGCTGGAACACGCGCTCGGGGACCTCAACCTTACCCATGGGTGGCCGAAGGATGGTGTTGGGCGCTTTAGTGCACTTGCATAGCTCACAGGAGGCTACGTACGCTTTTATCTGTTGTGCCATCTTAGGCCAAAAGAAACAGGTTTTCAACCGCCTAAGTGTACGACCGTATCCGCCGTGCGCACTTGATGGGTGGTCATGAGCCCGCCTGATAAGATCAGTGGTTAATTCTTCGGGCACCCACAACTTCCACTGTTCTTCTTCTTGTATGGGGTCTCCGGATGCGTGTCCCATCCGTTTGTAAATAAATCCATCCGTCAACCGCAGTTCAGGAAGCTGGGGCTGTTGATTCTGGATAGTGTGAATCAGTTGGGTGTAGCTGGCTGACTTGAAGGCAGGATGGTCCAAATCGATCAATTGGGGGCTGTCGTCCTCTTGGACCAACTCGGCTCCTTCAGGGGCAAACATTCTGGATAGGGTGTCGGGGACTACATGCTGGCTTCCTTTTCGGTGGCGAATTGTGAAGTCAAATGCCTGTAGTTTCAGTGCCCACCTGGCCAATCTGCCGTTGAGATCAGTCTGGCTCATTAGCCATTTCAGAGAAGCGTGATCCGTAACGATTTCAAAGGTGTGTCCCTCCACATAGGCTCGGAAGCGTTTCACTGCCAACACCGCAGCTAGACATTCCTGCTCGGAGACCGTGTAATTTCGCTGGGCTGGGTTCAGCTTGTGAGACATGAAGGCTATAGGTCTCTCCTCGCCGTCTTGTGCAACCTGGACTAAGACTGCTCCCACCCCATGTTGACTCGCGTCACAATGGATTGAGAACGGTTTGTCAAAGTCCGGGCTATGCAGTACGGGGGCTGTAGTCAGACTCTTCTTTAGCTCTTCAAAGGCTCGCAAGCTGGGCTCTTCCCAGACGAATCTACGTCCCTTACGCAGCATGTCGGTCAAAGGAGTGGTAATGGTGGCATAGTCACGTACAAAACGCTGGTACCATCCGCATAAACCTAAGAATCGGCGTAATTGTTTGGTGGTCTTGGGTAATGGAAAAACGTCAATCGCTTGAGTCTTTTCCGGATCGGTCCTGATATGCCCATGCCCAATGATGTGACCTAAATACTTCACCTCCGTCATCACGAACTGGCTCTTCCTTATGTTGATGGTTAATCTTGCCCTCCGGATGTGTAGAGCCACCTCCTGAAGCAGGTCGATGTGTTCGTCAAAGGTCTCGGTTATAAGCAGCAGATCGTCCAAGTAAACGAAAACTTGGTGCCGCAAATGAGGTGGTATCACCTTATCCATAAGGCGCGTCATTGTTTGGGGGGCATTACACAATCCGAATGGCATGGTCACGAATTGATATAGGGGCCGACCTGGGACTGTGAAGGCTGTTTTCTCCTTTGAACCGGGGTCTAAAGGAATTTGCCAGAAGGCGTCCTTGAGGTCTAAGCTCGTGATGAAATGGGCTTTAGGCAATCGACTCAAAATGCCTTCGATCAACGGTAGAGGATATGCGTCCTTGACTGTGACGGCGTTCAAGCGTCTGGCATCTAAGCATAACCGGACCTTGTTCGGCTTGACAACTAAGGTGACTGGGGAAGCCCACGCGCTCTGTGATTCTTCGATTACGCCTAATGATAGCATTCGATCCACTTCGGCATATAACGATTTTTCCTTCGCCGGAGATATGGCGAAATGTCTCTGTTTTATGGGTTTAGCGTCCCCCACATCTATAGTGTGGAACACCAGGGCAGTCCGCCCGAGACCTTCTTTCTCGTGCGATGGAAAAGCCGATATAGCCGAGTCGAGACGCAGTTGCTGAGTTACATCTAGAGTATGTCGTAGTAAGTTAGTGGGTTGAGATTGGTCAGGAACGGTGGTGACGGACTCCAGGGTCGAACCGGAAAATAGTGCCGGGGCCAAGTTAAATTTTCGAACGAAATCCACTCCTAAATAAAGATTCTGGGTTAACTGAGGTATGATGAAAAATTCCATAGGTTTAGTTACCCCTTTAAAGGTGACATCCGTCATAATTTTTCCCACTACAGAGTGACGAGTTCCGTCCGCCGTGCTTAACCAGGAGGTGAAATGACGGATTTGGTCCGCGTGCTTTGCCAGTACCTCCCCTGCAAACTCGGCAGAGATGCAATTCACACTGGCTCCCGTATCGACTAAGCCTGATACTCGTTTTTGCAGGAGGTGTACTGACGCATATGGCCGGACATCCTCCCTCAATAATTCGTCTAAGTATATGTCCTTCAACACTTTTCTCGACTGCCTGACTTTTCTCCAGAAGCTCCGCATCCGACGCGTGGCTCGCTTGCTTCGCGGTGGGACAGTTGTGGCCAATTCCTCACGGAAGAGGCGCTGTCGAGTAGCCAAATAATTCCGCAGCCTAACATGAAAAGGTTTTACATGCCAAGGAACAATCGTCTCGCTTTCCTTTCCCTGCGCGTTGGCCTCGGCGAAGGACGGCGTCAGTTGTGGAACTTCGGGAGAACTGTGGTTAGCGGTGCGAGTCAGCAGAGTTGGAGTCATGTTGGGAGCTGGGTCATAGCTGGTGATGGGGTCTGGATTTGTTCGTCCGGGGTCTAGGAGTGCCGACGGGTGGTCGCGGCACTCGGTGGCAAGTTTTTTCGCCCTTTGCAATTTGCACAATCAGGTGCGTATGTGCCGGCCTTCCCGCAACGGTAGCAGAAAAGCGTTGGCTCCGCTGGACATGCATAGAACCGATGTCCCGGTTGTCGGCAGTTCCAACAGACCGTCGGGCTTGTAATTGCTTCAAGGGAGGGTCGATCAATCAATGCTGGGTCCTCAAGCTCCGGTGGTGCTCCGCTCCTCGGTACTGGTACTGGATCAGCAAGCAGGTGGTCTGCTGCCATCAACTCCGCGGTGTGATGATTTCGGGGATTTGGTCCCGTTATGCGAGGTTGTGGACGGAAGGTACCTCGTCGCTCATCCAAGTGTTCTTGTCTACGCGCATGGAGGCGCAATCCCTGTATGGTGTTGATGGGAAAATGTAGCAGGCTGTTCTGGAGATCCCAGCGCATGTTCTCTCTGATAATTTCTACTAATTCGTCCTCGGGCATGGTATTTCGCAGGCGAGTGCTCAATCTCACTATACTGGTGTAGTACTGGTCGAACGGTTCGTGAGCGCCTTGTTTCCGTTTCTTTATTTGCTCTCTTAGCTCTCTCTCAGTGAAGCCATCCTCAAATCGATTGCGGAAGGCTGCACTGAAAGAGTGCCAAGTGGGACGTGGCGTTGACTCTTTAAAGCTCCAGTACCAGTCGGCAGCGTCGCCGCTGAACAAAAGATGTGCATGCCGGAGGAAGGCCGAGGAATCACCTCCCAGGGTGCTGGATACCAACGCCTGAATCCGGAAAAGGAACCGGTCCGCCGATATCATATCGTTGAACCCTGTAAAGTTCAGGCGCCAACTCTCCATGATACGAGGCGTCGGGTCTCGAAAAGGTGCCAATGCGTTCCCGGGGGGAATCACATCCTCGATTGACCTGTTGTACTGAACTGCCTCGGGGGCTGGAGGTACCAACGGAGGTCCGGTACTGTGTCGCGGTCTGTATTCGGGAGCTCTGGGATCCATTCCCGAGTTCCTTGGAGGTGGGACCCATTGCTCGGATTGTCGGGAGTGGGGCATCGCCACACTGGGATTTGGCTCCCAGCCAAGCGGAGTTCTCACGCGGCTGGGTGGTTGGCTCAACGGGAGATTCTGGATCTTTCCCTCCAGGTTGCCAATCCTCTCCGACATATCCCTCATCAACGCCACGAGGGTGTCAATGGAGTGGGCGGAAGGCATGGTTGTCACCTCGGATACGACACTTGCAGCCGGAACTTCACCGCCTACTGCTCCTTGCAGGTCTAAGAGTGGTTGTGACGGTTCGGCTTCTGGAGCTCCTTTCGCCACTGCTCCACGCGTCGGTAGGGGCGTTCCGAGGGGGACGTCTAGGGCGGTCCGCTCGATGGGTCGCCGACATAATGGGCAACTCTCGGACGTGAGGAGGAGCTGTTGGACACAGGCACGGTGGAATAGATGTCCACAATCCAACCGCACGCTGTGTACCCCCTCCACTACGTCCTCGAAACAGATCCCGCAGTTCGCGGGTTGGACCGTTTTGGACCGGGTCCACCGCTTATCGGGAGTCCGCTTCGTGGCCATTTTTGGTTCTGTCTCGTGTGAGGTAAAAGTAAGTTTTTTATTACTAAAAAAAAAAAGAAGAAAAGGTTAACCCTACTATATATATGAAAAAGCCTAAAAATAACTTAGTGGCCGATAGTGGCGAGCTATAAGTTAAGTGGGAAAAAAAATGTATTTAAAGTATACTTTCCTTTTCAGTGGTCGACTCCTCCAACGGGAAAAGAGAGTGCGTGGTAATCTGCCGAAGAAAGGGTGCTTTTGGTCGATTTACGAAAATTACCCCATAACCCACATACATTACAAAAAACCGTCTCTAAACTACGTTAAAGTGACTCGACGAGACAAGTGGTAGAGCTACCGTAACGACTTTGTACGCGGTCAAAATTCCCGACGCGTGGAAGCATTCCGGGCTTCGCAACTCCAGCATACGCCACCGAACGTTGAACCGATACCACTCGTCTAACACGCATAAGAAATAGTTAGAATCCTTCCGCGACATAAAGGCAAGGTAGCCTTCTATTTTCTTGAGAGTCCAGGCTGATAGGTAAACCCATCAGACTGGCAGTTCCGTCAAGAAAATAGAAGGTCCTTACAGGGGTTAACCTGGGACAACACATCGGAAGGATTCTGTCGCGAAAGCAAAATCAAACAAAGGAGAGCGGAAGCTACAACTCACGTGAAGCGACCTCTAATGTGTATCACACAATTCCACTGCTCCTGATAGTGGGACTCGAGTACCAAAGTACCTTACATCCTCCGTAAAGGACCAACTCGTCAGAAGACGCGAAGTTCTTTTCCCCTTAGGATGTTTTTGGCCCCACGTTGGGCGCCATTTGTAATGATTTTTATACCTTCAGCTCGAACGCGGAACCGACCTCTCATCGGTTCTAGACGTTAAGTCTGAGTAGTGCCAACGGATGGTACCAACAGGTCAACCAATCCGTGCACCGTAATCCATTCACGCGGTGACTGCTTGTCGGCCAGCTAGTTCGGAGAGGATTTCGGTCGCGGGTCTCCGAATGGATTACGCTCAATTACAATATTTCAGTCACCTGAAATTGCCCGTTTTCTAAACGCGTCAACATTTACTCATCCAGAACGAGAAACCTACATTACGTTAGTTCTGGATGGAATCTATCCACAGATCTCCAATCAAAAACGCTACAACATCTCATATGCGCGTTACCGATTCACCGACGCGGTACCGAAAAATATACTACTCGAACTTACACCGAAGAAAACTACTCTAAAGAAATGGCGAAACAAGCAAAGGTACCGCGTACCGCGCGCGACGCGAAACCGACTTCAGCGGATTTGTCGAAACCCTACCCTCGCGACGGCATACTTACCCTACACTCTCTGTTCCCCCTGAAAAAAAAACGAGTCACTGAAAAGGAAAGTCGTTAGTTAAATTAGCAATTCATGATTTTTTATTTTGTATTTCAAATTTAATTATTTCAACTATAAGTTTATGTTGTATGTATATCGAATTATGTATAAAATTTCTCAAAAGGATCATATACTTAAATTTTCTTTTACACTTTAGAAAGACTAATTTTGTTCTTACTGTAACTTCAAGCGGGTGAACAAATACAATTGTTCAGTTGGTTTGTGGATGGACATTAAAAATATATCTTTTATGAAATTCTACATTAATACACATATAAATTATGTTCTAAGCGGAAAAGTAAACATAAATCTACAAAAATCTTTCATCACCCAAAGTCAATTTCAATTATGTATCGAAGTTACAATCTATTTTTTTTTCTTTTTTGGTAAAATATACCCGTGTTAAAATATTGATATCGAACGGCCCTTCAAATGTTATTTATTTCCTTACATGAAGAATATTCTTCGTATTTCTCTCTTCGCTATTAGGTCTTACGATTAAAATTAAAATTGGGTATTAATTTATATCAAATTATCATGTGTACGATTAAGACTAAAAATAAAGTATTAATTTGCATGAAAATGAAATCAGCTAAAATAAAATTAGCTAGTAGCTATGCTCAGTTATCACCGAAAGAACAAAACTCTCTAACTCTAAATTACACAGATAGAATCTGACTAAAGACCCAAGTAGATATTTTAACGTTTAGACGTATCCGATGACTACTTATAGATGTTTTAATGGAAATTCATGCTTGCAAGGTGCAAAACTTGCACTCAACTTTCAAAGTAAGGATATATTCACACAGAAAAATAAATACTCCAATACTATGTCAGGATTAATTAAACTAAGCTGCAACGTGACTTTCCACTCTTAATCACGAGCTTCCTCCGCCTAATTTTAATATATACGGAATCATGTACTCAATCTGTACAAGACCTATCAGATTGGAAAAGAATAACTCCTCGATGAGCGTTGACTCAAACGACCTTAGCTGCATTAAACATAATAAAATTTTGCTGCGACGTTCCTTCACGTCAGGATAATTTATACTATTCAAATGATTACGCAAACACTTCAGAGCGTAGAATTGCAATTTTTCCAGCAGCGCACGCTTGGTTTGATCTTTTATATTTAAATTATTTGGACTAAAAATTACTATCAACCGTATATAGGCACATTCGTGATCATCTAAGGCCATTAACCGTACACTTTGCACAAATTCGTTAAGTTGAAATGCGTGCTCGGAGAGTTTCAATATTTTCTTTTTTAGGCCTGTCCTTGACACTGGCCGTTCTGGCCAACTTTATTAATTTCTGACATTTGCAGAATATTCGTTACTAACGTAGACATTATTGTTGAGATCGATAAAGATCGAGAGCATTGCGCCAAGCCTATAGAAAACAGTTATACCCAATGCCTTTTCAAAAGTTGACTTTTTATGTCTTCTGGTAATTGCTGAAACGACCGCACCCCTTTGATCCAGTAGACTGAAAGGAAAAGAAGTCGACTGCCACTTCCACAAACGTAATGCACATTTAGGTACGATGGAACTAAAGTAGGAATTTGCAAATTGAACGGTACGTTCGCTTCGGAGAGTAGAGGACCATCAAATATTCCTATGGTAATTTCTGATTCTTCCGTTTCAGAGGCCGCAGTACGATCACGTCCGTTAACTTCGCGATCGATTCCACTACCAGCGCTTGAATCATCAAGCATTTGCTTTGCATGCAGTCCTATTTCGGAATGGTCTTCTATGATGAGTTCCTCTTTCACAATAGTGTTATAAGTATACGAGTTTGATGTACTATTTTGCAAGCTATTATTGATATTCGTACTACTATTGTTACCAACCAAATTACCGCGAGTATCGTACTGTTGCTGGATGGAGGCGATCATTTCCAGTGATTCGTTTAATAAGTTTTTCTCGATAGAATTTTGTATTAGATTAACAGCGCGGGAGGGTGTGTTTGTTTGTTGGTGAAGAGTTTCAACAAGTCCAATGGATGTTACGCCATCACCAGTCGTGCTGTACTACCCCATATCTATCTCAGGTTTGAACTGTTTGAAAAATACACGGAAATGCCCTATGTAACAAAACTTATTATACGATGTATGCTTAACAGGTGCCTTCGGTCAGCAAAATGTCATCCATAGTCCTATTTTCCACTAACCTTGCATTCTGTCTGCTTAATATGTCTGTTTGCTTCTGGAATAGGTTTTATTTTGGTCAGCGCCTGATGGTGTGATGGTGTTGTTGATGGCGCACTACCCTCATTACTTGACTAAGTCGACACCTTTGTCGCGACAATTGTTGCTTCAGCACCGACTGTGGCTGCTACGACGTCGAGGGCGATGAACTGCAAACAAAACCTGGTAAGGCAATTGTCGACGTAAGCCGAACGAAAAATTATTACCTCTTAATAGTTTTTCCTCACTCAACTTGCTTATTGCTGTTACTTAGCCACACGATTACCCAATGTCCGTACAATAGCTGCCATTACCATGAACCGTTATTTTCATACACAATTCTATAATTTTACGTCCAACAAGAGGCGCCAAATTCCCTGACATCTGTCCAAATCAGAGTATATTGACTGCCATCACCTCCATGTGGCTGTCAAATCCCTGGTTGTCACATCGGACAAAACATCTGTGCGTGGAATGGCACTTCATATGGCGGAAATGTGCTTTTCTAGATGTCGCCAGTGGCATAGTTTTCTCGATGGCCACGGTGGAGGGGCATTTCCAGATGGCTATGTCTCGAAATGTGCCGGGGTTGGATTAATTCTATATTTCGAATATTTATATCCACGGATCTAAATATTTGGACAGAAAAAAAAAATATTTTCTGCACAACGATATCCGCACAACAGATGAAGTCCGCTGGCACTCCGAGGACATATCCATCTGGCAGGTTACAAGGGTTCGGGATCGGAATCACTTCGATTCCTGGGCGTAGGCGTCACATTACAAAACGAGTACATACATGAAGACATTTGCTTTCGGAAACTCTTATTCTTTCCATAGTACTAGCGCTCCAGTTGTACTAGATCTAACATTCATATACCAAAACTGGTCCAACCAGGGTCTTGCAATAGATAACTATGACCTTTTGATGAATGTATATATCTGAAATGAAAGAGTCGTCGAAGGAATATGACTGCCTTTTGTGATTTACTGAGCATTATGTGGACATGTTCAGTATAGTACAGATACTGACCGGGATGAACACCGAGGACATAGAATTTATGTGGAACCCGTTCTGTACTATCCTCACCAGGCATAATGTGCAAGTCCATCCAATTACGTTTCAGGTCTTGATTGGTGTGGAGTACAAAGCGAAAATGTTTCGCTCTTCGGCGCATTGACTTTCATTCCCCAATTGTCAGTGTAGAGAAAAAATTTTTGAAGATTGCCATGAACTATTTCAGCATTTCGGTCTACCGTATAGATGACCAGATTATCAAAAAACACTACACATGATATAATGGGGAAAATGTTAAAATCAAAGCCGTTCAACAGCTTGCGAATGAATATTGAGAAAAGTAGGGGCGCAGTAACTGTTCCCTGCTGTAGAGCATTCAAAACCTTGAATTCGTGCATTGATGTCAGATTTCCATCAATTACAACAAATGATTTCCCGTAAAACATATTGCACATCATGGCGACAAAGTGTCCGGAGAACACGTCCTGAAGGAGTCTTAACATTAGTCCATCTAACCACACCGTATCTAAGAATTTCTCCATATCAATAAGCTACGCTCCAACACATTCTTTGTTGTGTAGTTTCCAACAGATGTCTGAGGTTACTTTCGTTATCGCATATATGGTGGAATGCGTGGCAAGAAAACCAAATTGGCAATTCGGCATCAACTCATATTTCTCAATGTGAGCGTTTAATGCTTTGTTGAGTATCACTCCAAACACCATGCTGATCTTAGGCAGCAAGCTGATTGGGCGATAGCTTTTACGGCTCGAAGGCCCTTTTCCTTTCTTCAAGATCGGAAATACATTAGCCTTTTTCCATCAATTCAGGAAATATGAATTGCTCAAAATGTCGTTGAACTGTATGCAATAATTCCTAAAATCAACCTCAGGCAAATGTCGGAGAGTTATGTTTGGAATACCATCCATACAACATGATTTCTTGTTGTTTATCCAGCGAAATATGAAACACAAGTCTTCATAGCTGACAAAATAATCAATAAGATTCAAGATCAGTATGAGGTCAGATATTAATGTTTCGTTGAAATGAAGAATTGATTCGCCGTTCAGGCGTGACTTGAAGTCGGAAACTTTTGCTTTAACGACCTCTGAAAGTATTTGATTCCCTCTCTCAGGGCTTGGTAAATGGACTAATTCAAAATTTACTTCAATCAGGGCAAGTTTCGGTAATCCATCACATATAATCCTGTTTCCATATTTATCTGGAGCCGTAATATCAATTTTGATACCAGCCCTATCGAGAAGATTTATCTCATCACCAGCGACTCCAAGATTCGATACCTTCAATCGAGACTTCTTACGGAGTAAGCTATTTACTTTCGCGAAAATTCCATCTGGGTCCTTTGAGCTAATACCCCTCAGTTTTCCCACCCATTGATCGCTGACCTGACTCCTGAATGATGAACCGATTTTTCCAGACATTGTTCTGGTGTAATTTCAACAAACCCAAAGAGGGAAGTTTGTTGTCCAAAAATCGCCGATAAATACTGTTGACGCTCGGTAGAAGAAGGCTTTTCAATCTTTTAAACCTTGTAATGGTTGGTGTTTCATATCCTTTTATGATGTTTCGATATTTAACCTTGGGAAATACTTTCTCAATCGTTTCCGACGTCAGCGCCTCTAACCTCGACAAATAGAGAGATTTCATCGTTCATTAGATTTCTGTGATTAGGAACCATTGAACAAGCATTGCCATCATCAAAAGGAGGACATTGCTTCTGGTAATCCCGATTTTTTTTTGAAATTTTCCCTAATCCGTTTTTTTTTTTTTAATTCAACCGATGATTTTCATGTTGAATTGGAACGAGGAAGAAATCATCCCTTTAATGATTGATTTCCATTACGATTGCGTTATGGTTACTATCGTAAAAAAGCACCTATACAGTTTTCATTGAGGACTATTAAAGCTGAATTCAAGTCTGGCGTATGCAATGCAGAGGTCCAAATATGAATTTTTCCTAGGGTATGTTGGGAGCTCCAACCCATCTAGATTGCACCTGAATTCAATTTGGTTCTCCCTGATACACTATTTCAGGAATATGTTACACCTCTTGGATTATTAGTGGCGTTCAGCCATTATGTATGCTTGGTGTTCAGGTCACCAGAAAGAATATAATAACTATGCAGCCTGCTCAATTCCAGTATTTCAAAGAAGGAATTGAGCTCCCCCTTGAGCTTGAGAACAGTTCGACCAGTTGCATAGGCAGAGATAACGAAGAGGTTATCCCCACCTGGCAGTGAGATTTTAATAATTGACACTTCAAGAGATTCAAAGCTTTTGAATTCGACTTTTTCAATATTTTGGAAACGATAGGGTCTTCGAACCAATATCCTGGTGCCACCTCCCCCATCCCCCTATCGTTTCTTACGAATTCAAAATCCTTAAATGTCATAGAGTGCTATGAATTGAGGTGGGTTTCAGTGAGAAGCATGATGCCAGGCTTTTGCTTTACAATGAATTCAAGGAGATAATCACGCCGATGTAAAGTAACCAGGAATTGACGTTGGGATGAGACGAATCCTATCCATGGGAATGTGACTGGATGACAAACTATTTTGGAGCATGTTGGCCTAAACGTTGAAAAACGAAATTGATTTTTTGGTCATGTTTATTTATTCTATCTGAAAGAGATTCGAGCTGTTAGTAGATTTTGAGAAGCAGCTCATTATTGCCACTTACATTATTTATTTTATTTACATTATTGTCTGCTGATCCTCTAGCTGAAAGCGCAAATGATACCACGGGTTTGACGAAGTTGAGAGGTAACAAGTTGTGGCGTACTTGGGTTTGCTTTGGAGAAAATTTAACTCTTGTATCTTGATACCGCGGGCACCCCCGATATGATACTGGATGACCAAATATACCGCACTTAACACATTATAATTTTTCTTTTGGCTCCATCTGAGCCAATTTTCATTCACCGGGGGCGTGAATACCTTTTCATTTAACACAGCGATAGTGCATGGCACAATTGGCAGCCGTATGACCGAATCTTTGGCACCGGTAACACTGGTTGACCTCGGTTTTTTGCAGGCGTTCCCACTTCACAACTCTAAAGTTTAAGTACCTTATCTGTTGGAGGGCACTCGAACTGCTATCGTTAGAAATTTCAACCAAATAAAATGGTAATATTTTGTCTTCAACAGTTGATATCCTTGTAGCAAATTTTTCACACTAATGAACTTAACAGCTGGTGCTGCTTCCTACAACATTGCAAGAAGATCAACAGTGGAAACACGTCTGCTCAGAACGAATATTAGACGTGAAATCATTGTTAATGATATTGCCCAGCAATATTGCTCTTAACTTAACTTTATACTTTGGAAAAATTTCTTGGTAAATATGAAGACTTTTTAAAGCTTCCAAATAAAATATGGAAGCACAAATTAACGAATAAAATTTGTGTAAACATTTCATTTATACTTTCTAAAACTATCCAAAAAACGTACATAGCTTCAAATTCCAACTATTGTTACACCGATCACAATCTTCAATATTCAAGTTTAAAAGGGAAATACTTATGATTTTCCGAAAAAGTAAATTTACAAATTCTTTCTCCAGTGTAAAAGGTATCCAACGTTCTCATATCTTCCGGTGATAGCTCAAAATCAAAAACGTCAATATTTTCTGCTATGCGAGATTTCGTCACTGACTTTGGTATTGGTACTGTGCCGATTTGAATCTGTAATAACCAAATATTTTATAAGACAATAAAGTTCCATCATGCTCTCGATTGCTGAACTTACCAAATATCTCAGAGCAATTTGAGCTGGTGTCTTTTTATGCTTCTCAGCGATGGCAGTGAATTTTGAATTAAACAGAAACGCGGGCGTCTTATCTACTAGATTTGGACGCGCTAGTGGACAGTATGCAGTGATAACAATATCATGCTTTTTACTAAATTCGATCAATTTCTTCTGATTAAATTCCACATGGCATTCCACCTGAAAGGGTCGTAATGAAAAGATTTAAATTATGAGGCTTATGTTAGATAATTTTGTGGAATATTTTGTAAACTTACTTGATTAGCAACTGGCTTGATAGTACAAATATCTAAGACTCGATTAGTTTGTTCGCTGTTAAAATTTGAGAGGCCAATACTCTTAACGAGACCCTGCTTAACTAATTCCTCCATAGCTTTCCATGTATCAACATAGTCAATATCACTGTGAAGTCAAAGTTAGAATATGGAGACTTAAAATAAAATTATAGAATGGTCACACAGGGCAATACTTACTTAAACAACAATTCCCCCTTATCATTTTTGGGCATCAACGTTTGATCATCCACGAAATCTACTCCCACCGGGTAATGAATCAAATACAAATCGATGTAGTCTAACCCAAGCTGTTGCAAGGACTTCTTGCATGCATGGCCCACAAGGGATGGATCATGATGAATCGAAGCAAGCTAGAAAGTTGCAAACCAATTAATATTTAATAGTAAAATATCACATCACATCCTACCTTTGTTACTAAATAAATGTCCTCCCGTTTAACTACGCCTTCTTCAATTTTAGCTCTGATTGCCTTGCCCACTTCAACTTCATTTTCGTAAACGAACGCAGTGTCGATATGTCGATATCCAATGTCTATTGCATATTTTACAGCTTCTTCAATTTCATTTTCTTTTCCCTAAAATAACCAATAAGTATTATATATTTTCAAATATTCCATCTTTCACATGTATGCACTGTATATGTGTATTTTGATATTTGCATGAAAATATATAAGATTGTTTGGACATTCATGCATACGAAAATTTTCCATTTTTCTAATAGTATTTAATTAAAGGTATAAAAGATAAAGCCAAATTTTTACTACAAATAATTAACTAATTTTACTGCAAGGAAAACTGCTGAATCACTAACATGTTACTAATCAGTTAACTTTTAGATAATACAAACGATGTGATAATGATCAACATTAGTGCAGGCAACGTTAAACTTAGTAATAAATCATAGCAAATAATAAACTTACTTTGTAAGTTCCTAATCCCAAAAGTGGCATCTGAGTACCATCATTCAGTTTAACTGTCGGCACCACTGGCATTTTTTTAACTTGTAACAACGTCCTTAACACGCACTCAACTTAACTTTCAATAATACTGAAGGGCAAGAGAGGAGATAATTGTTATATACTCTACTAAAAGCTTATCTGCTTTCATTCGAAGTTTCAGTCCAGTTAAAGCTCAATGAATAGATAAAGCTTATTTAAAAGAAAATAAAAGTAATAAAGTCGAAGTTGTATAAGTCCAGTGCAGTAGAACAGAATGGGTGGTAAAATAAAACTCAATTATTTATTAATTACAAGAGAATTTTTGGTTAAACAACGAAATTCTAAAGCTTGCGATCATAATAAAAGCTTTATTAAGAGGAAGTTTCAGTCAAAAATCAATTAATATACTAGAGAGTTATATTTGAAATTTGAATTTTGTGCTAAGAATAATGAATTAACAATTAATGAATTATTCAAAACTCCTCCTCAAAAGGAATAAATCTTAAAATTATTCGATTTCAGTAATAAAGGCTTAGTACACATGTCAGCTATGATCAAGTCAATAATGTTTTCATGGGGATTTTATCCTGGGTGCCGCTCGAAGCGAGTGTGGCGCCACGGAACATTCAAACGTCAGCGCATCTTTTACGGCGCAAGCAGCTCTTCATTCCTCCAGAGATTTTCGCCGGCCGGCTGATTTCCCATATCAGCGGCGCGAGTAATTCCCTCGAGAAAATGGAAAATTGGATTGAGCCGTACTTCTTGGCTCTCATGAATTACTACTCGAAACGTCTTCATCAACAATGGCATTGTCAACATCATCATCAGCATCAGCATCAACCTCATCATCGTCAACAACATATTCATCAAGCACATCATCATCAACAACAACGACATCATCATTCAGCATCCTCGTCGTCGTCCTATTTCTTTCTCTAATAAAGAGTAAAATATTTTCAAAGAGTAAAATATCATCAAAGAGTAAAATATACCTTTATTAAAAGTGTAAACGGAACTTTTAAAGTGGTAAACCCGACGTCAAGCAAGAACACGGTCCTTGGATGGGGCGAAGACGATGATGCTGGGCGCACCACCAAGCTGCGCAACACAGAGCTCTTGCTCTCACTGCAACAGCTGGTCAAAGCTAACTACCTCTGCCTACGAGAGCGACGCTGTTCAACTTATTACAACAGCCATTAGCTCAACAGGTCAACGGTGTTGGCTTTTGCAAGCAGCCATCCTTCTGGCGCGCTAGTCCAGAGTTGTGGTTCTTCCAAGTTGAGTGCCAATTTCAAGTACATCAGGTCACAAGGGACTCAACTAGGTATCCCCTCACGGCCTCTTCACTGGACCACGATAGCATCCCCGAGGAGGACGACATCATCCGTGTGCCGCCTGAGCTCGACCAATACAAGAGCCACAAGGCAGCTATCATCTCGCGCTTGATGGATTCCCCCGACACCCAGTTACACAAGCTATTCACAGGCGGCGGGCTCAGGCTCGGGGATAGACGACCGTCACAGCTACTGCGTCACATGCGCTCTCTTGCTGACACGCGAGTCAGCGACGAAGTACTGCGAGTCATATGGCTCGACCTCGTGCCGCTGCAGACGTGGTGCATGCTGCTGTTAATTAGGAAGCAGACGCTGGAGGAGCTCTTTGCGGTCGCAGATGAGGCACAAAACATGGGCCCGGCAGTAATGGCCACGTCCATGAACCCAACCACGTGCTCATCTGGCCTCGCCTCTACACGCAGTTCCACGGACCAGGTCACCGTTGAGTTAGCCGCCCTGCGCTTAGCAATTACGCAGCTGACAATTTTTATCCATGATGCACTTCAGCAAACATTCGCCAAGGCCAACGAGATGGCCGTCAAGGAAGGCATGCTCCGCCACTCCAGGTCCAGACCCATGCTCAGGATATTGCTGGTACCACAGCAAGCATGCAGCCTTAGTTTTCCGCTGCAGGCAGCCCTGCACCTTTCTAGTCCAAGACACCACCCCAAGATGCTGGAAAGACTAACTTCGCCGGCGCTTTACTCGGTGGACACCCCAGCAATATCTCGGAGAAATGTCTCTATATCTCTGACTGTAGCAACAAGACTCCGGCTCTGCTCTGTTCATCACTGCCAGGCCTCGTCTGAAGCAGAGCCTCGTGTTTCAGGCAGTCGATGGCATGCCTATCAACACTCTCGGCGCCCAGCAACGCACACTGGACCTTGGGTTACGCCGTCCATTTCAGTGGCCTTTCGCCTTTGCAGGCAGTCACCATGGCCTGCTCATCGACATTCGAAACTGCCACCTCTTGGACGATCACACCAACTTTTCAACGGCCTGCGTCCTTGGCCCTACTCTAGCTGTGCATAGCATAAGCGCAGGTGCTGTGGCAAAAGCCTCTAACTTGGTGCGTACCGTCGGAGACCCGTACAAGCAGATCATCGCCAAACACGAAGATATATCCATCCAACCCGGCGAATTAACTTCGAACGCTGACCTACCCGTTCATCATCAAATAGTGACACACGCCCCACCTGTCTTCGCATGACCACGCCGCCTCGCGGGAGAACGCCTCATCGCAGTAAAAGCCGAATTCCATCTCCTGTCGGAACGAGGTGCTGTCTGACCTTCATCGAGCCAATGGGCTAGCCCCCTACACATGGTTCCAAGGACGGAGGCCGTTGGCGAGCTACTGGGGACTACCGGCAACTAAAAGCCCACACCCGGCCAGACCGCTACCCGTTACCTATCATAGAGGCTCTGATCCAGGAGACCAGTGGTTTCGTTTTCTCGGTCGTCGACCTCCAGCGGGCATTTTACCAAATCCCAGTCGTGCCGGAGGATATTTGCAAAACGCCAGTCACCACGCCCTTCGGACTTTTTGAATTTGTGGGAATGTTTCTCGACCTACACAACGCGGCCCAAAAATGTAGCGGACAATCAACCATCTGCTGAGGAAGCTCGACTTCGTCTGCGTTTATTAAGATGATATCTTAGTTTTTTTCAGCCAGCCACGACCAACGTCACCTTGAGCAGCTTTTCTCTGTGCTGCAAGCTGCCAAGCTCAAGGTCAACTGGAAAAAATGTCAGACCGGCCTGTCCGAAGTCACATATGCCGGATACCATATTTGCGAAACAGGATTTTGAGTACCAGCCCTCAAGGCGGAAGTCATTGCATCTTTTCCGGCCGATTCATCTCAGCTGATTTGTTTTCTAGGGAGGCGGAATTTTTGTCGTTGCTGCATGCCACACGCTGCCGAGCGCCAAGCACCACTTTCGGAACTACTAAAAGGTTGTGCAACCAAGTGAGCACAACTCACTTGGTCACCTGATGCTGAAGCCGCCTTTGTACGGTGCAAACAATGAATCGCCCAGGCAGCTACGTTTTTTTTTTTTTTTTTTTAATTACCTCCATTCCCTACCACTCTCTCCATCACTCTTTCTTCGTCGCACAACGCTCGTGCGATCTGCATTCACATTACGTCGCTTGGTCCTTTGTGCCCCCCAGACAATGTTTAACACATCGGTATAAGGGGGCACACAATATAATGTGAACTAGTCCTTTTCGTGAACATCTAGTCCAAAAAATCATGATCAGCTCTCAGAGATAAAAAAAAATTCAATATCATACGACGCATTCAAAAAAAACTCTGAGTAACTGTCACTTCAGTATCTCGCCGATAGGGTCAAAAAGAACGCCCTAAGATACTGGGCTCATAAAAGCAGAATTACAGGTCCACGCTTCAATCAGTACTCATTAAATGCTCCCTTAGTCTTTTCTTAAATACCAAAAGTGAGTTTGCTTCCTTAACAATTTCTGGTAGATTGTTATATATACGCAGAGCAACATTCGTTGCATCGTTCTTTAGTCGATCCGTTCTGGCAAAAGGTATTACGAATTGATTTGCATTCCTCGCATTATATGGGTTGATCTGTGATACCTTAATTAATGGCACTCGTTCCGATCCATTAGTTTTTAAATTTCTGTAGATAAACTTCGCTTTCTCCATAATAATAATTTGACTAAAGGTTAATGATTTTGCCAATTGGTAAACCAAACTAGTTTGAGTAAGCATTGGTAGCTTCAGAATGTTTTTATACGCTTTGGTCAGCAGCCTGGATATACTGTTTAAATGTTGCTTCGCTGATTGACTCCAAATAAGTACTCCATAATGCAATTTCGCCAGGACAAACCTTCTTTCACCCTCACATCCGTTGGCACTCGACCTTGGCTTCTTCTCGAGGAAGCTTCCCTAGACAGAACAGCGTTACTCCACCTACGAGTGCGAGCTTCTGGCTATTTTCGCCGCCATCAAATACTTTCAACGCATGCTTAAAGGGAGGCACTTTGTCGTCCACACCGACCACTGATCTTTGCTTTGATTCAGCGCTTGGACAAAGCTTCACCCTGCCAAAGCAGACAAATAGATTTCATTAGCCAGTTTGACACACGGCTGTAGTGCACAGACAACGTTGTCGCTAACACCCTTTCATGAGTAGAGACAGTCACAGTGCCCACCGCACTTTCCGCCCAAGCAATCAGCGAGGCCCAGGCCACAGACACTCAGTTGCCGCACCTCCTGGCAAACTTCGGCCTCAAGCTGCACCAATTGGCTTTAGAAGGCTACACAGCAACTACGTTAAATTCAACGGTAGTATCAAACCCTACTTGCCTGTCCCGCTCCGCCGCCAAGCATTTGACATCATTCAGCAGCTCTCGCACATCAGCGTGTGTGCCGATGGGTGAAACAGTGTATGTATACCATGCCAACATTCAAAGCTTCACCGCCACAACCGCGCCGAGCTAGTTAGTTTCGAAACGCCGGAAATCCACGTTGACTTAATCCAGCTTCCGCTGTGTGAGGGCTACAAAAGCTGCCTTCCCATCATTGATCGTTATACGCGCTGGCTACAGGCAATAGCAGTGCGCGATAGCAAGGCCAGCACCATCGCCAGAGCGTTATTCGACCATTGGATCGCCATATTTGGCACACCACTGGAAATCACGTCAGACTAGGGCCGTCAATTTGAGGCAGACCTCCTAAAGCAACTCGGCCGCGTCCTGGGGGTCAACCACGTACATACCACCCACAGGCCAATGGCATGGTAGAAAGAATGCACTGCACTCTCAAGGTTGCACTAAAATGCGCTGCCGAGAAACCTTGGCTGCAAGTACTTCCAGCTACCTTATTGGGCCTGCGCACCAAATTTAAGGAAGCCGCTCGACCAACCGTACTCCGGACCACACCGAGTCATCGAAAGGGTCAGCGACCACACCTACGTCATAAACGTAGACGGCGTCGCCAAGACCCGCTCCACCGACCACTTGACCCCAGCATACTTGGAGCACTCCGATACCCAGCCATCAACAGCAACGTTACCCTCTGAATCACCACAGTCGCCCACACCAATGCCCTTGCTGCCATCACAGGTGATTCAACCGGCCGATGGCATACTCATACAGCAGCCACCGCCTACTACCGGGAGGAAGGTCACATTTTCACTCCCTTCAACGAACACGAATGTCATTGGTAAGGCAGTGACTGTGGAACCACGGAACATTCCAACGTCAGCGCATCCTTCACCGCGCAAGCAGGTTCTCGTCCCCCGAGAGATTTTTGCCTGCCGGCTGATTTCCCATATCAGCAAAAGGAAGGTCACATTTTCAACTCCCTTCGGAGGTCATTGGGGAGGGAGTGAGTGTGGCGCCACGAGACATTCCTGCCGGCCGATTTCCCATATCAGCGGCGCGAGCAATTCCCTCGGGAAAATTGGATTGAGCCGTTTTTCTAGGTTCTCATGAATTAATATACATGCGAGAACCTAGGAAAACCACTAATGGTGCGTAGTGGAAACGTCTTCACCAACAACAATATCAATAACGGCATCGCCATCAACGACATCACCATTCATCATCCTCGTTGTCGTCCTATCTCTCCTGCTCTAACAAATAGTAAAATATTGTCAAAGAGTAAAATATACCTTTATTAAAAGTGTAAAGGAGACTTTTAAACGAGTATATAGCTGGACATCAGAACAAATTTCATTTGGATTGAATATTTCAATTTCTGATTCAGAGGGAGCTGCTGAGGATTCGTAGTCAACAGATGAGTTTCGATCGGTTTCCTCAGTTTTGGAGCCCACGAAACTTCTTGATGGAGTTTGTTGAACATCGCAGAAGGGAAACTGCTATAGATAAAGAAATTTTTCGAAATGCATCTACTTTTTAGTTACAGCCTGATTGAATATTTTCTTTTGCTGCTGAAGGAAGTTAGCTCCAAACCAAAAGTCGAGCGCTCTATATCGTGTTCGCGTTAATTCTCACTTTTCTTGCTCGAAAAGTCTTCATTCGGATTGAAATTTAAGTCCATCTTATTCAAAAATTTTTAAGTTCCTTCCAATATGAGATAAGCGTTTCTACTTTTAGGATCCTGCCATTTATACTCATCCTGATGTCAAATTGGCAGAAGTTATGTCGCAGGTAAACGATCTGAAATTAGTTAGTCTCTGAAGTACTCGTTCATTAAAATTTTGTTTCCAAGTGCAATTGTAATCTTACTAGATAATAATCGGTATGGACAAATTTATTCTTCTTCTCCTTCTTCGTAACGCTACAGCACCTCTCGGGCCTTCGCTTCTGGCAACCTTCAACTATCTCGGTCAATTGACCGTGTCCTCCAATTTTGAAATCCGAGCAGTGATGAACTATCTTCGTCGACCGAGTCAGACCAGCGTTGCCTCGGTTTCCCCACTGGTCTTCACCCTTCACTTCTCTCAACGAATACCTTTTTGAGTATCCGTTGCTCGTCCATACGATACATGTGGCCAGCCCATTTCAGAATTTACAATCTTTGAGACCTCCGGCTAGTCAAAAATTTCATACGGCTCATGGTTGTATCGAATTCGCAATTGATCCCCGTCTAGCTTCGCTCCAATTATTTGCCTCAGGTACTGTCTCTTGAAGGCGTTGAATATGTTTGCGGATGCTTGGGTTAGGGTCCATGTTTCACACCCATAGCGTAGCACAGGTTTTATCACGCATTTGTATACACATTCATAAACCTCTATATTATTAGAGAATTTGTGAGGTGGGCTCTCTTCCGTGTACCATCTGCCAAACAATTTTCAGCAGAACAAGATTTGAAACGGATGCGGTTAACTTTTGAAATGGTGTCTTTTAAGGATATGATTAACAGTTTAACATTACTGTTAGCGTGAGAAATTTGTTCGATGACCAGGTTTGACAGGTAAAAAAACGGTATTCACTAATTCTCTCTTGCAACATAACTGATAATGAAATTGAATCGACAAATTCTAAACTGAAAAAAGAAAAACACAGCTTCCTTTTAATAAATAGCCATGATCTGCAGTTTCCGTCATCCTGATTCATCAACTTTTTCCTTTCCCGGGTAATTGGCAGGCTTTCCATCACATCCAATTCACGTATATCTCTAGCTTCCTTGATGACTACAGCGTCCTCCATTATTATCTCGTGTCCCTTGAAATTTGAAGTTCTTTCTTTCTTTCTTGCTTCTGCTGCTTCGCCTAGATGCTCCTTGATTCGCGTGCCGATGAGTCTCCTCGTTTGACCGATGTACACTTCTTCACAAGTGGGACATTCGATGCGATAGATACCAGATTTTTCGTGTGGTTCGCGCTTGTCTAGAGCTAGAGATATACGTGAATTGGATGTGATGGAAAGCCTGGCAATTACCCGGGAAAGGAAAAAGTTGATGAATCAGGATGACGGAAACTGCAGATCATGGCTATTTAAATTAATTAAATAAGAATATCTTTGCTGAATCTTGTAAAAACAATATTTTTATAACTACCCCTTTTGTAAATTAATGCAATTCTAACAACAATAAAGAGCAAACTTCTCATGAAATAGAATATCGAACCAGATATGGTCGTGTCGTTAGACAACCAGATAGACTTAAGTTTAGTCCTTAATGGTAGGCTTAAAATGAAATTAAATTTTGCAAATAGAACGTAATATTGTCGTCTAAAAAAATTATTCAAATATTGAATTAATGGATATTAATAAGTAATGCTTTAATTTTATATACTAATAATGTTAAATTCTTGTTTACTTGAAAAGTGAAAAGTTGTTGTATTGAAATAAAAGTTATATGAAAAAGTAGATTACAATTATGTAAGTATAACAATATTGCGAAAAGCTCCTGTAACAACTATGTACTCATCTCGAGCCAGTCTCTAGCATTAAAGCATGCAGTATACAACAGTAAGAAAAAATAAGCTATTGCCAATAAAATTATTAATTCCATTTGGCATGTAAAAAATGTTTTAATCAATTTCTAATTAGTAACTGGAGCTATTAAATAACACATCTGTACGCAACAAGTGCTAGACATAGTGCTAAGACATAGTCAGGACTGAAATAGGTAGCCTTCTTTTAGCCTTCTTTTTGCAGCTTTTCTCGGGATCCGATTGGGTCTGGATGTTCATAGCAACCACGTTGAGAATGTTTCAGGTATTTGAATATTATACAAGCACATTCATCAAAGCAGAGTTCGAAATTTATCAGAAAATATGCGTTCAATTCAAGAAATTCCAGTTTTGATAGTCAGCAAAAAAGTGTAGTTGAGAGTGTCTTCATGCACACAATTAATTATCCAATTCTTGTTAAACTGATATGTTAGCCAAAAAGATAAGTTAAAGAAGAATACTACGATAATGTGTAACATTTCTTTGCAAAATTTAAAAATTTTTATAATTCATCATTAAAAGGATAGAACGGATGGCTTTTTTCAACAGACAAAAATTCAGCAATCCTTCTTGGTTGCTGTAGAGTTTCTAGTACATTCATATCATCAGCCGTTAATTCAAAATCAAAAATCTCCATATTCTCCTTAATTCGTTGCTTTGTGACAGACTTCGGAATTGGCACAGTACCCAATTGATACTGAAAATAAACATTATACTCGTATTCAGAAAGCTCAGAATATTGTTTTTACCGTGTAACGTAAGGCAACTTGAGCAGGAGTTTTGTTATACTTCGCTGCAATACTATTCATGCGATCACTGAACAGAAATTGTGGAATTTTCTCAGAGGGGTTTGGGCGTCCTAACGGACAGTACGCGGTTATAACTATATCACGTTTGTAATGATTTTCTCTCTTCAACTCGAACGCGGAACCGACCTCTCATCGGTTCTAGACGTTAAGTCTGAGTAGTGCCAACGGATGGTACCAACAGGTCAACCAATCCGTGCACCGTAATCCATTCACGCGGTGACTGCTTGTCGGCCAGCTAGTTCGGAGAGGATTTCGGTCGCGGGTCTCCGAATGGATTACGCTCAACTACAATATTTCAGTCACCTGAAATTGCCCGTTTTCTAAACGCGTCAACATTCACTCATCCAGAACGAGAAACCTACATTACGTTAGTTCTGGATGGGATCTATCCACAGATCTCAAATCAAAAACGCTACAAAAATCCACAGGCGCGTTACCGATTCACCGACGCGGTACCGAAAAATATACTACTCGAACTTAAACCGAAGAAAACTACTCTAAAGAAATGGCGAAACAAGCAAAGGTACCGCGTACCGCGCGCGACGCGAAACCGACTTCAGCGGATTTGCAGAAACCCTACCCTCGCGACGGCATACTTACCCTACACTCTCTGTTCCCACTGAAAAAGAAGAGTCACTGAAAAGGAAAGTCGTGGTTAAATTAGCAATTCATTCTTAGTTTATTCAATTCTTACATATCATATATTCTTATATATCCTGGGCAATCTATGTTGAATAATGACAATGAGAGGGGACATAAGAGCTGAACAAAATCAAATTATGATATTTACCCTCATATCAAATATTATTTTTACTTAATTTAAAATATATTTATTATGTGTGTATAAGTGTATTTTGAAAAGAAAAACAAACAGAAAAATGAAAATATTGTATATATATGCGAAAAGCTAATATCAAAAGAACTGTCTTTTCTTTACTTATTTTATCGTACATGATATCCCAGTATATAATTCATTGATTTTTTTGTTCCATATTTTTTTATTTTTCTCATTAAATAAACCTTAAAAATTCAATAAAAAAATAAGAAAAATGGCAAACAATTTTCATTTAAAAGACGGCGATATTATGTAAATATAGTTCTTTTCTTTATGAGGAAGACAGCCGAATGCAAAAGAAGTGCGTTTTGATTAATGTCTGAACATGGAAACATTATACATAAGTCATTCGCGGTAATTAAAAAAGATATTAAAATATATCCTAATATTATCAGAAAAAAACACAAAGAACTTCCCCAAACATGTTGTGAATAAGGTTATACCGATACTATTTACAAAATAAGAAAAAAAAACTATATGGATACGATTCCGGGATAAATAAGAGGTAAAATAGCTAAAGTAAATATAAGTGAATTAGAGGTTGTGCAGTAAAGAAATGAAATCAGGGGCAGCAACTTGTGGAAATTGGTTTTCTGATTATCTTCATAACAGCTAACATCTAGCATCTAATATTATAGTTAGCACTTTTTATTTTCATTTCTTCGAAACTTTTTGTATATCATATCGTTTGTTTAGCGACTAAGTTCAACGAGATATTGCAATCAACTAATCAAATTAAGCTATGTACTAGCGACGTAAGTTAAAAAGTGGAAAATAATGCAGAAACATCAGCTTCCTAGTTTAAGCTATACACAGGAATTTCTCTTCAAAGATGAACCCAAAAATCTAATAACTTAAGGAGAGAGTATCAGTTGCAGATTTACGATTTGAATTTTGTTCTTTCTTTCGAGTAAGCTAACATGGGTTTATGTGTGTGTAAAACATATGATAAATTGTTTTGATTTAACAGATACGATATGGAAAACGAATGAACAAAGCAAAAATGGTTTTGAACTGTTGAATACTCCGTTGGGCTTGGAAAGTCATTTTATTAGCTGTTTTACATCTATCGGCAATCAAGTCATGAATATAAATCTCCCAACATTTGCGATTCGATATAAAATCTCTCGACTTTCACTAGACTAAAATGCGTTACTGAAGCTCAGTATTTAAAATATATTTTTTTCGAAGAAACCGTGAAAAGCTAGGACTCAAAATACGGACGAAACAAATGATTTAAATCAGTAACATGAAAATCACTCAAAGGAAACAGAGTTAAAACAAATAATATTTTTGTAGTAGTGAGTTGAATACTATTTACGCCCTGAGCGTGAGACCTCCTGGAGCGCAGAGCTTCTGGACTATCTAACAAACGCCTCTTCTATCGGACTAAGAACCAAGCTTGGAACCATTTGACACATTACGTTGGGCTAGGCCTCGTTGAACAAATAAATCAATGGCATTGTTTAATATTATCGTATTCTGTGTTCCTATCTTTCAGTGATACCTTGGTCCTGAATATAAGCTAAACTTTCTGAGACTGACACACCAATGTCTTGATTCGATTGAAAACAAAATAGTTTCGAATGTCCTACATATGACAATAAATACAAAGTTAATTTGAATCCGAAGTAAATTATACGAAAATAACGTTCAAAGTTGGGATACATTAAAGAAAATTATGGTGTCATATAAATATTGAAATTGCGAAAGAAAAGTATTGTATGGGTTGTTGAACACTATAAAGACTACTTTTGTGTCTATTACTTTTTCTCAGAAAACTTAAATTGTGCGGAAAACCGGGATTTATCAATAGTGAAATGTATCTGTCTATAATATGATTTTTGATATTTTACTTCTTATAATTATTCCAAGAAAGCTCATTCAATTATCGCATATCAGTTGTCATTTGAAATCATTGATTAAAGTTTTAAAAGAATTCATTGGATTTAAAGAATAATGTTTAGTTGACATTCATGTTATACCATCTTTTGACATGCCCCCGTTTTTCATCTAATAATACATGTTTAAAAATTATAACAAGAAAATCGAACAGTTTTAGTCCGGTTAATACATTTTTGTCTTTTATAATTTGTTAGTAATTTCTTTTGGTTTTTTTTTTCATAAATTCCTAATCATTGTAAAATTCATGGAATCTGTGGCATGTTTGACGACAAAGGCACGCACCTGTCTCTAGGATCCAACCACGTTGTATCCTTGTTATTGTGGTTAATGTAGTAGACTTTGCCGTCGTAATCGCGGGCAATAACCCAACCGGCTGGCAATGGAAAGTCACCAGTTTGATGATGTTGTCCTTTTGGGCATTTTTCTAGGCACTCGGTTCGTCGCCGTGTTTGCTTGCTTGCTTGTGTCCCTTGCACGATGTCAGCGATGGAAGTAATCCGAAAATAGTTTGATGGCAATGGCTGCTGGTGCTGGAGTTGCGTTGGGCTAACATAAAGTTACACAATCCACTCGAGATTTTCCCTGATTCGCTTTTCCTTGCGACTACAGGCACTGTTTTCCACGTTCCACCACGCTCACCCTTTTCTTTGGTCTTCCAAGTCTCTCCAGTCAAGTCCTCAATCGCGCGATCCTACAATTATTTATGCATTTTCTACGCCGCGTTCCCAATTCTCTGTTTCATCAAATTGATTTTGAATTTTTATTTCTCAGATGGAATTTTTATTTTCAAATTTATTTAGCGCGCGGCAGCAACGAGGAGAGAGCGGCGGCCGTATTTCGAATTGGACGACGGCGGCGGCGGCTGTAGGGCACATGATTGTGAGTCAATTCTAACTTTCTTTTTAGTTATTAACTAAACTAACCTCTTTCCTAATGTTCTGCTCCGGTGAATGTCACTGCCTCACGAATAACGTTTTCCAAAAACTCTTTACGCACACCACGCGTTTCTTCATAGATTAAACCGGGAATACGTTTCACTCCACCACGTCGCGCCAAACGACGTATAGCTGGTTTTGTAATACCTTCGATATTCTCATGAAGAACTTTACGATGACGTTTCGCGCCTCCATGTGGCTGTCAAAATTTCCGGTTGTCACCTCGGACAAAACATATGTGCGTGGAATGGCACTTCATATGGCGGAAATGTGCTTCTTCAGATGTCGCCAGTGGCATAGTTTTCTCGATGGCCACGGTGGAGGGGCATTTCCAGATGGCTATGTCTCGAAATGTGCCGGGGTTGGATTAATTCTATATTCCGAATATTTATATCCACGGATCTAAATATTTGGACAGAAAAAAAAATATTTTCTGCACAACGATATCCGCACAACAGATGAAGTCCGCTGGCACTTCGAGGACATATCCATCTGGCAGGTTACAAGGGTTCGGGATCGGAATCACTTCGATTCCTGGGCGTAGTCGTCACATTACACATTCCCCCCCCCAAAATCGAAGTAATTACGATCCCGTCTCCTTTGTAAAAGGTCTTGGTTAGGGACGTGGCGGGTCGAAGATCCGTTTCGAAGGATAGGCTACAACCCTGTTCGTGAAGACTCGACAGTGACTATATAGTAGGAAGTCAGGTGTTATTCGGAGGCCTTCGTCTAGGCAGAGATTTGGGATAAGCCAAGGTTTCTCGTGGGAATTAGTTGCACTTCATCGTCTAAGGTCTTTTGCGTGGTAAATTCCCAGGGTCTTACCAGTCATGTCCGCGATGAGGTACCGGGTGGGGCTTATGACTTGCATGACTCGACACTTCACGAATTTCTTGTCTAGTTTGGCATTGTAATGGCGGGTGGCATCGCTCTGTCGGAAGTTTCGACGATATATTTCGTCGCCGGCCTTAAAGCCAGAAGGATGAGATCGCAAGTTGTACCGCTCCTCTCCCATCCGTCTACTTTCTTCAATCTTCTCCCGCAGTTGATCTCGCAGAAGTTGGAGCTGTTCGTGCGGTTCTAGAACCACGATTGGGTCCTCTAGCGATTTCAGCTGCCGCAATAGCCGGTAAGCGCTCCCATGACCGATCATGTACTGGCCGAACACTGCAAAATACGGCGAAATGCCGGTCGTGGAGTGGTACGACGAGCGCAGCGCACTAGTGATGGCGGACAATCTGCGATCCCAGTCCCTCTGATTCGGGTGGACATAGGCGCGAATGGCCGCTATGAGCGTACGATTCAGTCGTTCGGATGCGTTGGCTTGTGGTGAATAGACGGCAGTTCGTTGGTGGATGATGCCGTATTTGGACATTAGGTCTCGGAACTTGCTGGAGGTGAACTGGACCCCATTGTCGGAGACAAGTTTCTCCGGAACTCCAAACATGTGAAAGACTCGGTTCTCCAAAAAGCTGGTTATTGGTCCAGTGTGCATGTTGCGTAGTGGCTCTATGATAGGGAATTTGGAGAGCTGGTCCAGGACCACGACAGCTCCCGTGTGACCAGAAGCAGATCGAGGGTAAGGACCGATAAGATCAATGTACAAGCGCTGGAACACGCGTTCGGGGACCTCAACCTTACCCATGGGTGGCCGAAGAATGGTGTTGGGCGCTTTAGTGCACTTGCATAGCTCACAAGAGGCTACGTACGCTTTTATCTGTTGTGCCATCTTAGGCCAAAAGAAACAGGTTTTCAACCGCCTAAGTGTACGACCGTATCCGCCGTGCGCACTTGATGGGTGGTCATGAGCCCGTCTGATAAGATCAGTGGTTAATTCTTCGGGCACCCACAACTTCCACTGTTCTTCTTCTTGTATGGGATCTCCGGAGGCGTGTCCCATCCGTTTGTAAATGAATCCATCCGTCAACCGCAGTTCAGGAAGCTGGGACAGTTGATTCTGGATAGTGTGAATCAGTTGGGTGTAGCTGGCTGACTTGAAGGCAGGATGGTCCAAATCGATCAATTGGGGGCTGTCGTCCTCTTGGACCAACTCGGCTCCTTCAGGGGCGAACATTCTGGATAGGGTGTCGGGGACTACATGCTGGCTTCCTTTTCGGTGGCGAATTGTGAAGTCAAATGCCTGTAGTTTCAGTGCCCACCTGGCCAATCTACCGTTGAGATCAGTCTGGCTCATTAGCCATTTCAGAGAAGCGTGATCCGTAACGATTTCAAAGGTGTGTCCCTCCACATAGGCTCGGAAGCGTTTCACTGCCAACACCGCGGCTAAACATTCTTGCTCGGAGACCGTGTAATTTCGCTGGGCTGGGTTCAGCTTGTGAGACATGAAGGCTATAGGTCTCTCCTCGCCGTCTTGTGCAACCTGGACTAAGACTGCTCCCACCCCATGTTGACTCGCGTCACAATGGATTGAGAACGGTTTGTCAAAGTCCGGGCTGTGCAGTACGGGGGCCGTAGTCAGACTCTTCTTTAGCTCTTCAAAGGCTCGCAAGCTGGGCTCTTCCCAGACGAATTTACGTCCCTTACGCAGCATGTCGGTCAAAGGAGTGGTAATGGTGGCATAGTCACGTACAAAACGCTGGTACCATCCGCATAACCCTAAGAATCGGCGTAACTGTTTGGTGGTCTTGGGTAGTGGAAAAACGTCAATCGCTTGAGTCTTTTCCGGATCGGTCTTGATATGCCCATGCCCAATGATGTGACCTAAATACTTCACCTCCGTCATCACGAACTGGCTCTTCCTTATGTTGATGGTTAATCTTGCCCTCCGGATGTGTAGAGCCACCTCCTGAAGCAGGTCGATGTGTTCGTCAAAGGTCTCGGTTATAAGCAGCAGATCGTCCAAGTAAACGAAAACTTGGTGCCGCAAATGAGGTGGTATCACCTTATCCATAAGGCGCGTCATCGTTTGGGGGGCATTACACAATCCGAATGGCATGGTCACGAATTGATATAAGGGCCGGCCTGGGACTGTGAAGGCTGTTTTCTCCTTTGAACCGGGGTCTAAAGGAATTTGCCAGAAGGCGTCCTTGAGGTCTAAGCTCGTGATGAAATGGGCTTTAGGCAATCGACTCAAAATGCCTTCGATCAACGGTAGAGGATATGCGTCCTTGACTGTGACGGCGTTCAAGCGTCTGGCATCTAAGCATAACCGGACCTTGTTCGGCTTGACCACTAAGGTGACTGGGGAAGCCCAAGCGCTCTGTGATTCTTCGATTACGCCTAATGATAGCATTCGATCCACTTCGGCATATAACGATTTTTCCTTCGCCGGAGATATGGCGAAATGTCTCTGTTTTATGGGTTTAGCATCCCCCACATCTATAGTGTGGAACACCAGGGCAGTCCGCCCGAGACCTTCCTTCTCGTGCGAGGGAAAAGCCGATATAGCCGAGTCGAGACGCAGTTGCTGAGTTACATCCAGTGTATGCCGTAATAAGTTAGTGGGTTGAGATTGGTCAGGAACGGTGGTGACGGACTCCAGGGTCGAACCGGAAAATAGTGCCGGGGCCAAGTTAAATTTTCGAACGAAATCCACTCCTAAATAAAGATTCTGGGTTAACTGAGGTATGATGAAAAATTCCATAGGTTTAGTTACCCCTTTAAAGGTGACATCCGTCATAATTTTTCCCACTACAGAGTGACGAGTTCCGTCCGCCGTGCTTAACCAGGAGGTGAAATGACGGATTTGGTCCGCGTGCTTTGCCAGTACCTCCCCTGCAAACTCGGCAGAGATGCAATTCACACTGGCTCCCGTATCGACTAAGCCTGATACTCGTTTTTGCAGGAGGTGTACTGACGCATATGGCCGGACATCCTCCCTCAATAATTCGTCTAAGTATATGTCCTTCAACACTTTTCTCGACTGCCTGACTTTTCTCCAGAAGCTCCGCATCCGACGCGTGGCTCGCTTGCTTCGCGGTGGGACATTTGTGGCCAATTCCTCATGGAAGATGCGCTGTCGAGTAGCCAAATAATTCCGCAACCTGACATGAAAAGGTTTTACATGCCAAGGAACCTTCGTCTCGCTATCATTTCCCTGCGCATTGGCCTCGGCGAAGGACGGCGTCGGTTGTGGAACTTCAGGAGAACTGTGTTTAGCGGTGCGAGTCAGCAGAGTTGGAGTCATGTTGGGAGCTGGGTCATAGCTGGTGATGGGGTCTGGATTGGTTCGTCCGGGGTCTAGGAGTGCCGACGGGTGGTCGCGGCACTCGGTGGCAAGTTTTTTCGCCCTTTGCAATTTTCACAGTCAGGTGCGTATGTGTCGGCCTTCCCGCAGCGGTAGCAGAAAAGCGTCGGCTCCGCTGGACATGCATAGAACCGATGTCCCGGTTGTCGGCAGTTCCAACAGACCGTCGGGCTTGTAAGTGCTTCAAGGGAGGGTCGATCAATCAATGCGGGGTCCTCAAGCTCCGGTGGTGCTCCGCTCCTCGGTACTGGTACTGGATCAGCAAGCAGGTGGTCTGCTGCCATCAACTCCGCGGTGTGATGATTTCGGGGATTTGGTCCCGTTATGCGAGGTTGTGGGCGGAAGGTACCTCGTCGCTCATCCAAGTGTTCTTGTCTACGCGCATGGAGGCGCAATCCCTGTATGGTGTTGATGGGAAAATGTAGCAGGCTGTTCTGGAGATCCCAGCGCATGTTCTCTCTGATAATTTCTACTAATTCGTCCTCGGGCATGGTATTTCGCAGGCGAGTGCTCAATCTCACTATACTTGTGTAGTACTGGTCGAACGGTTCGTGAGCGCCTTGTTTCCGTTTCTTTATTTGCTCTCTTAGCTCTCTCTCAGTGAAGCCATCCTCAAATCGATTGCGGAAGGCTGCACTGAAAGAGTGCCAAGTGGGACGTGGCGTTGACTCTTTAAAGCTCCAGTACCAGTCGGCAGCGTCGCCGCTGAACAAAAGATGGGCATGCCGGAGGAAGGCCGAGGAATCACCTCCCAGGGTGCTGGACACCAACGCCTGAATCCGGAAAAGGAACCGGTCCGCCGATATCATATCGTTGAACCCTGTAAAGTTCAGGCGCCAACTCTCCATGATACGAGGCGTCGGGTCTCGAAAAGGTGCCAATGCGTTCCCGGGGGGAATCACATCCTCGATTGACCTGTTGTACTGAACTGCCTCGGGGGCTGGAGGTACCAACGGAGGTCCGGTACTGTGTCGCGGTCTGTATTCGGGAGCTCTGGGATCCATTCCCGAGTTCCTTGGGGGTGGGACCCATTGCTCGGATTGTCGGGAGGGGGGCATCGCCACACTGGGATTTGGCTCCCAGCCAAGCGGAGTTCTCACGCGGCTGGGGGGTTGGCTCAACGGGAGATTCTGGATCTTTCCCTCCAGGTTGCCAATCCTCTCCGACATATCCCTCATCAACGCCACGAGGGTGTCAATGGAGTGGCCGGAAGGCATGGTTGTCACCTCGGACACGACACTTGCAGCCGGAACTTCACCGCCTACTGCTCCTTGCAGGTCTAAGAGTGGTTGTGACGATTCGGCTTCTGGAGCTCCTTTCGCCACTGCTCCACGCGTTGGTAGGGGCGTTCCGAGGGGGGCGTCTAGGGCAGACCGATCTATGGGTCGCCGGCATAAGGGACACAGCTCTGACGTGAGGAGGAGCTGTTGTACACAGGCACGATGGAATAAATGTCCACAATCCAATCGCACGCTGTGTACGCCCTCCACTACGTCTTCGAAGCAGATCCCGCAGTTAGCTGGTTGGACCGTTTTGGATCTGGTCCAACGCTTGTCTGGGGTCCGCTTCGTTGCCATCTTTGATTTTTGCTGGTTTTGGGTGGGTGCTATGTCTTAGTGACGAAAAAAAAGAAAAAATGTAATTGTATAATATGACTAAAGGCTTAAAAATACTTTAGTGGCCGATAGTGGCGAGCTATTTACGTAAAAATGAAAAAAAAATTTAATTAGTATATACTTTCCTTTCCAGTGGTCGACTCCTTCAACGGGAAAAGAGAGTGCGTGGTAATCTGCCGAAGAAAGGGTGCTTTTGGTCGATTTACGAAATTTAACCCCATACCCTCATACATTACAAAAAACCGTCTCTAAACTACGTTAAAGTGACTCGACGAGACAAGTGGTAGAGCTACCGTAACGACTTTGTACGCGGTCAAAATTCCCGACGCGTGGAAGCATTCCGGGCTTCGCAACTCCAGCATACGCCATCGAACGTTGAACCGATACCACTCGTCTAACACGCATAAGAAATAGTTAGAATCCTTCCGCGACATAAAGGCAAGGTAGCCTTCTATTTTCTTGAGAGTCCATGCTGATAGGTAAACCCATCAGACTGGCAGTTCCATCAAGAAAATAGAAGGTCCTTACAGGGGTTAACCTGGGACAACACATCGGAAGGATTCTGTCGCGAGAAAAAAAAAAAAATCAAACAAAGGAGAGCGGAAGCTACAACTCACGTGAAGCGACCTCTAATGTGTATCACACAATTCCACTGCTCCTGATAGTGGGACTCGAGTACCAAAGTACCTTACATCCTCCGTAAAGGACCAACTCGTCAGAAGACGCGAAGTTCTTTCCCCCTTAGGATGTTTTTGGGCCCCACGTTGGGCGCCATTTGTAATGATTTTCTCTCTTCAACTCGAACGCGGAACCGACCTCTCATCGGTTCTAGACGTTAAGTCTGAGTAGTGCCAACGGATGGTACCAACAGGTCAACCAATCCGTGCACCGTAATCCATTCACGCGGTGACTGCTTGTCGGCCAGCTAGTTCGGAGAGGATTTCGGTCGCGGGTCTCCGAATGGATTACGCTCAACTACAATATTTCAGTCACCTGAAATTGCCCGTTTTCTAAACGCGTCAACATTCACTCATCCAGAACGAGAAACCTACATTACGTTAGTTCTGGATGGGATCTATCCACAGATCTCAAATCAAAAACGCTACAAAAATCCACAGGCGCGTTACCGATTCACCGACGCGGTACCGAAAAATATACTACTCGAACTTAAACCGAAGAAAACTACTCTAAAGAAATGGCGAAACAAGCAAAGGTACCGCGTACCGCGCGCGACGCGAAACCGACTTCAGCGGATTTGCAGAAACCCTACCCTCGCGACGGCATACTTACCCTACACTCTCTGTTCCCACTGAAAAAGAAGAGTCACTGAAAAGGAAAGTCGTGGTTAAATTAGCAATTCATTCTTAGTTTATTCAATTCTTACATATCATATATTCTTATATATCCTGGGCAATCTATGTTGAATAATGACAATGAGAGGGGACATAAGAGCTGAACAAAATCAAATTATGATATTTACCCTCATATCAAATATTATTTTTACTTAATTTAAAATATATTTATTATGTGTGTATAAGTGTATTTTGAAAAGAAAAACAAACAGAAAAATGAAAATATTGTATATATATGCGAAAAGCTAATATCAAAAGAACTGTCTTTTCTTTACTTATTTTATCGTACATGATATCCCAGTATATAATTCATTGATTTTTTTGTTCCATATTTTTTTATTTTTCTCATTAAATAAACCTTAAAAATTCAATAAAAAAATAAGAAAAATGGCAAACAATTTTCATTTAAAAGACGGCGATATTATGTAAATATAGTTCTTTTCTTTATGAGGAAGACAGCCGAATGCAAAAGAAGTGCGTTTTGATTAATGTCTGAACATGGAAACATTATACATAAGTCATTCGCGGTAATTAAAAAAGATATTAAAATATATCCTAATATTATCAGAAAAAAACACAAAGAACTTCCCCAAACATGTTGTGAATAAGGTTATACCGATACTATTTACAAAATAAGAAAAAAAAACTATATGGATACGATTCCGGGATAAATAAGAGGTAAAATAGCTAAAGTAAATATAAGTGAATTAGAGGTTGTGCAGTAAAGAAATGAAATCAGGGGCAGCAACTTGTGGAAATTGGTTTTCTGATTATCTTCATAACAGCTAACATCTAGCATCTAATATTATAGTTAGCACTTTTTATTTTCATTTCTTCGAAACTTTTTGTATATCATATCGTTTGTTTAGCGACTAAGTTCAACGAGATATTGCAATCAACTAATCAAATTAAGCTATGTACTAGCGACGTAAGTTAAAAAGTGGAAAATAATGCAGAAACATCAGCTTCCTAGTTTAAGCTATACACAGGAATTTCTCTTCAAAGATGAACCCAAAAATCTAATAACTTAAGGAGAGAGTATCAGTTGCAGATTTACGATTTGAATTTTGTTCTTTCTTTCGAGTAAGCTAACATGGGTTTATGTGTGTGTAAAACATATGATAAATTGTTTTGATTTAACAGATACGATATGGAAAACGAATGAACAAAGCAAAAATGGTTTTGAACTGTTGAATACTCCGTTGGGCTTGGAAAGTCATTTTATTAGCTGTTTTACATCTATCGGCAATCAAGTCATGAATATAAATCTCCCAACATTTGCGATTCGATATAAAATCTCTCGACTTTCACTAGACTAAAATGCGTTACTGAAGCTCAGTATTTAAAATATATTTTTTTCGAAGAAACCGTGAAAAGCTAGGACTCAAAATACGGACGAAACAAATGATTTAAATCAGTAACATGAAAATCACTCAAAGGAAACAGAGTTAAAACAAATAATATTTTTGTAGTAGTGAGTTGAATACTATTTACGCCCTGAGCGTGAGACCTCCTGGAGCGCAGAGCTTCTGGACTATCTAACAAACGCCTCTTCTATCGGACTAAGAACCAAGCTTGGAACCATTTGACACATTACGTTGGGCTAGGCCTCGTTGAACAAATAAATCAATGGCATTGTTTAATATTATCGTATTCTGTGTTCCTATCTTTCAGTGATACCTTGGTCCTGAATATAAGCTAAACTTTCTGAGACTGACACACCAATGTCTTGATTCGATTGAAAACAAAATAGTTTCGAATGTCCTACATATGACAATAAATACAAAGTTAATTTGAATCCGAAGTAAATTATACGAAAATAACGTTCAAAGTTGGGATACATTAAAGAAAATTATGGTGTCATATAAATATTGAAATTGCGAAAGAAAAGTATTGTATGGGTTGTTGAACACTATAAAGACTACTTTTGTGTCTATTACTTTTTCTCAGAAAACTTAAATTGTGCGGAAAACCGGGATTTATCAATAGTGAAATGTATCTGTCTATAATATGATTTTTGATATTTTACTTCTTATAATTATTCCAAGAAAGCTCATTCAATTATCGCATATCAGTTGTCATTTGAAATCATTGATTAAAGTTTTAAAAGAATTCATTGGATTTAAAGAATAATGTTTAGTTGACATTCATGTTATACCATCTTTTGACATGCCCCCGTTTTTCATCTAATAATACATGTTTAAAAATTATAACAAGAAAATCGAACAGTTTTAGTCCGGTTAATACATTTTTGTCTTTTATAATTTGTTAGTAATTTCTTTTGGTTTTTTTTTTCATAAATTCCTAATCATTGTAAAATTCATGGAATCTGTGGCATGTTTGACGACAAAGGCACGCACCTGTCTCTAGGATCCAACCACGTTGTATCCTTGTTATTGTGGTTAATGTAGTAGACTTTGCCGTCGTAATCGCGGGCAATAACCCAACCGGCTGGCAATGGAAAGTCACCAGTTTGATGATGTTGTCCTTTTGGGCATTTTTCTAGGCACTCGGTTCGTCGCCGTGTTTGCTTGCTTGCTTGTGTCCCTTGCACGATGTCAGCGATGGAAGTAATCCGAAAATAGTTTGATGGCAATGGCTGCTGGTGCTGGAGTTGCGTTGGGCTAACATAAAGTTACACAATCCACTCGAGATTTTCCCTGATTCGCTTTTCCTTGCGACTACAGGCACTGTTTTCCACGTTCCACCACGCTCACCCTTTTCTTTGGTCTTCCAAGTCTCTCCAGTCAAGTCCTCAATCGCGCGATCCTACAATTATTTATGCATTTTCTACGCCGCGTTCCCAATTCTCTGTTTCATCAAATTGATTTTGAATTTTTATTTCTCAGATGGAATTTTTATTTTCAAATTTATTTAGCGCGCGGCAGCAACGAGGAGAGAGCGGCGGCCGTATTTCGAATTGGACGACGGCGGCGGCGGCTGTAGGGCACATGATTGTGAGTCAATTCTAACTTTCTTTTTAGTTATTAACTAAACTAACCTCTTTCCTAATGTTCTGCTCCGGTGAATGTCACTGCCTCACGAATAACGTTTTCCAAAAACTCTTTACGCACACCACGCGTTTCTTCATAGATTAAACCGGGAATACGTTTCACTCCACCACGTCGCGCCAAACGACGTATAGCTGGTTTTGTAATACCTTCGATATTCTCATGAAGAACTTTACGATGACGTTTCGCGCCTCCATGTGGCTGTCAAAATTTCCGGTTGTCACCTCGGACAAAACATATGTGCGTGGAATGGCACTTCATATGGCGGAAATGTGCTTCTTCAGATGTCGCCAGTGGCATAGTTTTCTCGATGGCCACGGTGGAGGGGCATTTCCAGATGGCTATGTCTCGAAATGTGCCGGGGTTGGATTAATTCTATATTCCGAATATTTATATCCACGGATCTAAATATTTGGACAGAAAAAAAAATATTTTCTGCACAACGATATCCGCACAACAGATGAAGTCCGCTGGCACTTCGAGGACATATCCATCTGGCAGGTTACAAGGGTTCGGGATCGGAATCACTTCGATTCCTGGGCGTAGTCGTCACAATACACGTTGCTTGCTAAATTCAATCAATTTCTTTTGGTTCAGATCGATGTTGCATTCCACCTAAACAAACATATAGAGTACAAGATTTTAGAATTAAATTGATATTTATAAAACCTACCTGATTTGTAACTGGCTTTATTTCACAATTATTTAAGACACGCTCTGTTTGAGCAGCATTGAAGTTAGAAATGCCAATACTACGGACTAAGCCTTGTTTAACTAGGCTTTCCATTGCCTTCCATGTATCCAAATAATCAATTTCACTAAAATAGATGCAAATTATATTCTTCTCTTAGTCTGTGTTTTGTAAACATTGTATACTTTGTTATAACCCCTGATCCATCTTTTCGTTTAGGTAACATTGTCTTGTCATCAACATAAGCAAATCCTACAGGGAAATGAATCAGATACAAATCCATATAGTCTAATCCTAAGTTTTCTAGTGATTTTCGGCAAGCATACTCGACTCGACTGGGTTCATGATGATGACACCATAACTAAAGAATTTATGAAATTTTAATTTCAGATACCATTTTAAATTAAAATATATTATATAAAACCTTTGTTGTCAGAAAAATATCTTCACGTTTAACAGCACCTTCAGCAATTTTGTCTTTGATGGCCTTTCCTACCTCTTGTTCATTTTTGTACAAGAAAGCTGTGTCAATGTGACGATAGCCTATATCAATTGCATATTTTACAGCTTCATAGACCTCTTCGGCTTTGCCCTGAAAAAAGACTTAAATTTAGAAAGAGTCATCTGCAATACTTTAACTGATAAGAAATATAGCAAAACTTTGCGAAGAAATTGTATATTTGGACACAAAAATAATTAAAGTGAGAAAGTAAAATGAAAAAAAAATAAAAAACTAACAGCATGCAATGATAATTGACCGTTCAAAAGCACTGACCAAAAACTTCTTCCAACCACCTTAGAGTGCAGTGCGTTTCGCGAGTGATCCTGCAGGAAAGTTAACCTAAAATGTCAAATAAGAACCATACATTGAGTAAAATCTATTTTTCAGTTTTGCTATTTTAAATTATTTCCAATAAGGTTGCCAAATCCTCCAACCAACTAAAATTTGATTACATTTAGATACAATTAATCATTTAAATTAGAGAATATTGAAATACTAAGTAAAATTAACCCAAGTTCCTTAGAGTTTGCTTGATTCAGGTAAGAGTTTTTAGATAAATAATGATATAATGGAAGAACCAAACAACAAAAATAAGGTACCGCCCGACCCTGGGAAAAGGAAGGATGCTGGAATAAGAAAAATCATAGAGAAAACCGATGCTAAGAGAATAAAAAGAAGCATCAAAGGTGATAGCACATGCAAGGTTAATAACCCAAATTATAATGCTAACGATGAATTCAGCGAACCAATGGACACGGCTGAAACGGAAAAAGCAAGTGAATTTGCTAACGGTAAACCGTCAAGCACGCCAAAAAACAATGATAAAACAAAATTAACAGAAGCAACACCAACAATGTCTACGCCGATGGAGGACATCGAACACTTTATGTCGGATACCCTGAACAAGACGATCAAACCCAAAAATACGATAACCCAGATTCTAAAAGATCATATGGCTGCAATAAAGGAGAGCGAAAATCAAAACAACGAACAAGCGAAAACTGGACAAAACGCCAACAAATACGACAAAAACGATAACAGGAAAAAATTCTTTGTCCTAATGGACCTATTGAAAGAGAAAACAAACGAAAATAATGAGACTCAACCAATGTCCTTCTACTCAATGAACAAAAGTATGAACATCAAGAACATAAAGGACATTAAGCTGATAGGATACAATAGAATAAAACTGATGTTTAACAAACCCGAAGAAGCTAATGAAGTAGTCATGAACGACAAGATCAAGAGCTTTGGAGTGAGAGCGTTCATACCGAACAACTTCATAATGAGACATGGTATAATAAAAGGAGTATTATTAAATTTCTCAGAAGAAGAAATAGCAAAAAACGGAATCCCAAGTAACTCCCACAACAACAACCAACTAGAATGGGTCGAAAATTTCACTTCTCTAGGCAGAAACTTTAATAATCAAAATCACTTCATTGAATTCTACAATAAATACCTATGCAAAGCAAGCAAAACAATCAACAAAGCATTCAAGATCAGCTCCCCCGAACATGGCCTGCCCTCCAAGAAGGCGTTAAACACCTTCAAATCTCAAATAAGACCGGTAATAGAAAGCAATCTAACATCGTTCACGCTCCAAATTACTTTCTAGACAGTCTGAAAGCCAAAGCCATAAAACGATGTTTCGGGGTCCCTACAACCGCACCAAATATACTAGCGCTTGCTCTAGCAAAAGAATTACCAGCCAGACTAAGAGCTGAATAACTCAAAAAAAACTTATACCGCCAAGACTTCAAAGAAATGATCTCGGAAAACCAAAAAAAGTCGAACTATGCCACAGTATACAAAAAACACGTCGACATCTACAACAACCCCTGTTTGGGTTCTGCACTACCAAATCCGCACAATACAAAATTTGAATCTAATAGTTTGATGCATAACATCCCCAACAACTACAAGACAATAAACTATGAAAACTTCAGCAATTCGATTGAAGTAGTCTTACAAAACCTCACCAGTAACAAAGCAAATATACTATATACTTCACGGATGCGGCAAAAAACAAACTAGGTACTGGCATTGCCTTACACTGCCAAAAAAGATACTAAAATACTGCCTAAACACAGACTCAACACCCGCAAATGCAGCACTAAATGCTGCTCAGGAAGCTATAAACTACGCGGAATCTCAACAAAATAATACCATAGCCATTTTCACCGACTCCAAGAACACAATAAACGAGATCATAAACAACACAAATCAAAAACTCATAACAGAAAAAATCAGAAAAACACTCAACAATAGACCTAACTCACTACTACTATTATACTGGATACCAAAAGTCGAAAAATTTCACAGCTTAAAATTGGTTGACAAAGCAGCTAAACTGGCAACAATTCAAGGCGAAGAGGTCGACTCATTTCTTGAATAGACGAATCTATCAAAAAGATTAAAGACTCCATAAACATAGAATGGCATGAGTACTACCGAAATAACATCAAAAACCTAGCATGCAGCCCCTGGCTACAAACTGACCTGATTTTCAGAACAAAACCATGGTTCCACGATTTCACACCAAACAGCAACACGCAAAAACAAATAAACAGAATTCTCCTTAACAGAGCCTACAACCACAAGAGATTAAAACAAGTTGGGTAAACAGACCTACGCTCATGTCAGAAGGGTTTTGTATTCAATTTACAAAAAAAAGTCACCAGATCAAATCAAATCAAGAAACATGTCAAAGACGATTTTATTGGAGAAAATATGAAATACGAAGATCATACGATTATTAACAAAGTTGAACGAATTTCGACTTCTGAGGTTTTTGTGATTGTTATACTCATAAATATCTCCCTTGATAATTATTTCAGATGGCCATTCGCGACGGAGGAAACACAGTTTTCATGTATTTCCCCCTGTGCCCCCACTGAAGATAAAACTGACAGTTTAACAACTGTTTTGAAAAGCTCCCATGTAAACTTTCATTTCATACTCATATCGGCTACGTTTGATGAATTTTTTTTCCGGGGCCACTCTCCTGTACTGACATCATCGATTAATGGCCAACATTTTCGAATCCTTTTGCTAGGAGCTCTCTCCCACCTCCTTGACTTGTTTCACTTATGAGCATTAATTGTAGGTACTCATCTTCAGTCATTCATTAAATTGAATCAAGTGTTCAAAGCATGCACCTTAAACGTTGAAGTTGGGAAAAAAAACTCAAAATTATTCAATCTTCGGATTTAAAACAGCCACTATTTGGTTTTACGATTACTGATACCACCAATTGAACCGATTCTCAAAGATATACATGACACCTATCATTCCTGAAATTTTCATGCAAATACTAGCAAAACAGTTGTATCTGAGTCGGTAAAAAGCGCATGTTGTTCCATAGCCATATGTTGCCATAGTAATAAATGCAGCGCATATTGTTCCATAGTAATACAGGAAAATTCAAACCGCTTTAACTTCGCTAAATATCATTCAATCTTTATGAAACTTTCAGGATAGATCAAACTTATAAATAGACATTTACGTATTAAATTTCATTGAATTTAAGGATACCGCTAAGATTTTATTCAAGAAAACATAAAATCAATAAATCATACTATTCCTAACAAAGTTGAGTGAATTGCGACTTCTCACGTATTTGTTGTTGTTGTACTCACCAAGGCCTACATTCCTGCTTTTTTTCAGATTTTTCGGATCACAGGTGTCCAATCGCGAGGGGGGGGGGACACAAATTTTTCGTGTATTTCCCCTCCCTGTGCGCCCCTCGAAGCAAACTTTGCCAAACTTAGACCTGTTTTGAAAAGTTCTCATCAAGACCTTTCATTTGATACCCATATCGGCTACCTTCAATGAAATTTTTTTTTCGGGGGGTCACTCCCCTATATGGGGAGACCCCCCTTAAATACCTTATAAAATTTTTTTGTAATTGAACTTTGAAGAGAGCACAAGTTTACACCTACGTACAAAATTTGTTGCTTCTAGCTTAAGTAGTTTCCGAGAAAAACTGCTGTGACACACGGACGGACGGACGGACGGACAGACAGACGGACAGACGGACAGACGGACAGACAGGACGCGATTTTAGAAGGGTTTTGTAAAATTATTTTACAAAACCCTAAAAAAGCAAAAATAGTTGCATCTCAAGGGTGTAAGTGGTGCGACATCACAGACGATCTTGAATACGGAATTCTAAACTGTGAACACTTGAAACTCTAAGGAACAAGTATGAAGTCTTTCAAAATAACTACCCCATAGCAAAATTTTTTAATAAGAACAATGAAAAAGCACTTACTCAACTAATTGCCTTTCTTGAAGAAGAAAACTTAGAACTTTAACTTCATGCGAATAGTCCTCTCAATTTCCAGAACTAACTTTTAATATTCCATGAAAAGCACTCGATCTAATAATCTACTAACCATTCCAAACGAATACTAACACACTAACATAGTATAATCACAAAGCCAGTAAAGAAAAACTAGAAAAAAAGCACAATACGCACAATAGAGGGACATAGGTTAGGCAGAAGGGGGAAAAAAAGACCAAAACCTTGCCGATTGGGTCTTATCATAGTAAGTCATTAGTGAAACTAGTGTTTGCTATAAAGTTATATGCTTAGGGTTCATAGTAGAACAGAAGAAAATTAATTCCACAAGTATGCTATGTAATGATTTTTTCACCCCATCGCTAAGTTAATAGACCGATAGACCTTACAACAACCCCAAGACATGAAGATCGTGAATTTAGCACGACAAGTGCTGTCCTAGCCGTCATTTCTAGGGTTACCTTTCCTCTTGGATCAGATTGAGGCATGCCCCATACAATGGCTTTAGCATTGAAGACTTACTTCACTGATAAGAACCTGGCCCTCTGTGTTCAAAACAGCATCCTCCAAAGCATTGAGTTTGGCTCGACAGGATGGCATGCTCGCAAGGAGGCGACTGGACTACCCACTAAACACCTCCCCTGTCAACCTAAGAACCCAGCCTGGAACCATTTGACACATCATTTCGGGCTAGGTCTCGTTTTGTTACGCCGTGAGGCGCCTTCAAGCTGGGGGATCCCTTTCCTAGCGGAAGGGGAGAGGGGAATAGGAAGTGCCAGAAAACCGATCCCCCAGCCCCAGCGCCCCCGGCTGCTGTGAGTCTCTTTTATATTTTAGGACTGCCCGAGCATAATGTGCCATCTGGTTCCATTTCTCAACCGCTATGCGGTACTTGCTGCGATGAATGACGATATGGATACCGAGATGGAGTGCCCAGAAAACAAAAGCAGTAATAATTCTAGTGATAATTTTATATAATATTTAAAATCAAAAAATAAAGAGAAGAAGAAGCCAACCGGTGTGCCTGCTGGTTCTCCTATTCAAAATAATAAGATAACTGAGAAAGTTCCTTTGATTAATGTCTTGGCAGCGTGGAGGGGATATGGTTCGACGTTTGGCAGTCGAACATAAGATCGATAATTTAGAAGTTAAGAGAGTGACCACTGATAAACTCACAATTAAAACACAAACGCTGGCTGTTTTCAAACTAGCAAAAGATGCTCTTAATAGTGTAAAAGCTCCGCACTCCTTCCTGTTGAAGGGCTTGGACTATGGGGAGAATACAGTTGATCCCCTTGAAATGCAACAGGAAGCAGCACCAACTGCCAAGTCCATAAGTGTGAAAAATTTTGCTACCAGGAGGTCAACTGTTGAAGGCAAAATATTACCTTTTTTTGGTACAAATTTCTAACGGTAGCAGTCCAAGTGCCCTCGAAAACGTAAGGTACTTGAACTTGGTCTTTCAGAAAGAATAAATAAGCAAGATCAAAATGTCAGTTTCGTTTTTCAACATTTAGGCCAACATGCTTCAAATAGTTTGTCATCCAGTCACATTTTATGTAATCCAGTCTCATCTCGATCAACGTCAAATCCATTGTTACTCTACATCGACATGATTATCTCCTCGAATTCATTGTTAAGCGAAAGCTTGACCTCATGCTTCTCACTGAAACTCACCTCAATTCATGGCACTCCATAACATTCAAGGGTTTTGCATTCGTAAGAAACGATAGGGTAAACGGTGATGGGGTGGCACCGGGATATTGGTTTCCAAAATATTTAAAAAGTCAAATTCAAAAGCTTTGAATCTCTTGAAGTGTCCGTTATCAAATTTTCATTGCCAGGGGAGGATAACCTCTTCGTTATCTCTGCCTATGCAACTGGTCGAAATGTTCTCAAGTTCAAGGAGGAGCTTTTCCTTGTTTGAAATACTCGAATTGAACAGGCTGCGTAGTTATTATATTCTTGCCGGTGACCTGAATGCCAAGCATACATCGTGGCTAAACACCAACAATAATCAAAGAGGTATATTCCTGAAATCGTGGATAGCAGAGAACGAAATTGAATATAGGTGTAATCTGTATGGGTCGGAGTTCCTAACATACACTAGGACAAACTCATATTTGGACCTCTGCATTGCTGAAGCAAGACTTGAATTCAGCTTTAACAGTCCTCAACGGAAACTGCAGGTGCTTCCCTACGATAGCGACCATATTGCAATCGTAATGGAAATCATTCATCAAAGGGATGATGTCTTCCTCATTCCAGTTCAACATGAAAATCATCGGTTGAATTTCAAAATAACGGGTTCGGGGAAATTTCAAAAGAAGTTTAATTGGGATTACCAGAAGCAATGTCCTCCTTCTGATGATGGCAACGCTTGTTCAATGGTTTCTAATGACAGACGATGAAATAGACCCCTATTTGTTGAAGTTAGAGAAGCTGACGTTGGAAACGATTGAGAAAGTAGTTCCCAAGACTAAACATCGAAACAATATGGAAGGATATGAAACACCATTGCAAGGTTGAAAAGATTGAAAAGCCTTCTTCTCACACGCGTCAACAATATTTCTCAGCGATTTTCGGACTACAACCATTCCTCGTTGGATTTGTTGAAATTAAACCTCAAGAATGTCCGGAACTTAATACGTTCAAACTTCAGGAGTGGGGTCAGCAATCAATGGGCGGAAAAACAGAGGAGTATTAAACCACAGGACCCAAAGGGTGCTTATACTAAAGTCAATAGCTTATTCCGCAATAAGTCTCGAGTGAAGGTATCGAATCTTGAAGTCGCTAGTGATGAGATAAATCTTCCCGATAGGACTGGTATCGAAATTGATAGTACGGCTCCGGATAGAAATGGAAACAGGATTATATGTGATGGTTTACATAAACTTGCCATGATTGGAACTCATTTTGAGTCGGATCATCTACCAAACCCTGGGAGAGGGAATCGAATACTTTCAGAGGTGTTGAAGCAAAAGTTTCTGACTTCAAATCAAGCCTGACCGCGAATCAATTTTTCATTTCAACGAGACATTAATCTCTGACCTCATACCGGGCTTTTAAGCTATGAAGACTTGTGTTTCATATTTCGCAGGATGCACAATAAGAGATCATGTGGTATCGACGGTGTTCCAAATATAGTTCTCCAACATTTGCCTGAGGTGGCTATTAGGAATTATTTCATATTGTTCAACAACATGCTGAGCAATTCATATTTCCGAAATGAGTGGAAAAGGCTAAGGTATTTTCGATCTTGAAGAAAGGAAAAGAATCTTCGGGCCCTAAAAGCAATCGCCCAATCAGCTTGCTGCCTAACATCAGCAAGGTGTTTGAAGTGATTCTGAACAAAGCATTAAACGCCCACTATAGTGCACTATGGGTAGATATAAATGTCCGTGAAGGGCTATAGCGATGGTCTGCTGCCTCGGCGAAAGATGATGGTGGGATCCGCCGAGATTGGCCTTGTCTGAGGACGCATGAATACGCTGGCTGGCTAGCATTGGGGTGTCGTGAGTTTTTTCCCCAGCGCAAGGACCCACTACAAAAGAATTTCGCATTCACGAATTGAAAAGGGTCTAACGCCGATCGACTGGTGCCGAGGCCGAGGTAACCTACTAAGGATTGATGTTGCTTATAGCCAGTAATAAACTTGGCCCGGAGAAAACAGACGGACTTAAGAGCAGACATCGTCATTACCGAATATACTTATGGCCCACAAATAAGAGTTGCATTTACTGTATAAAAGAAACTTGCGAATTCAAATTCGTTCAATTAATAAATTCAGACAAAAAAAGAGTTAATGCAAATAAATATATATTGCAAAATTTTTATAAATGAAGGCAAACGCCGGGCGCCTGCTGATGATGTGGTGATGCTAAGGTTGTTAGCTATTTGTCGAGATTGTTTTACTATATGAATAGTAACAATAATTAAAAAATGTGTGACGTGACTCAGACTAAAATTCTAATGTATTGCCAGTTTTTCATAATCTCGAATGTCCAATCCCATTGACCCAACACTTAAATGCAATTCGACTTTCGAGCCTACTTTCAGAGGCGTTGTTGTGTGCTGTTTTCCCATGCGACACTGAATATTACTAGTGACCTGGAACAGGCGGACACTAACATTTCCCGTTGATAACAATTTTCAGGTCTGTTTTAAAATTACGAAAACTAGATGCTATCTCGATCTCAATTCACTCACGCATCACTTGGTGCGTCGCGCAAAGAATTCTTTACACCATTCATACAATTGGTCGCTTTCTATTTTGCTTGCTTATAACATTGCAATCATTTCACATTATTAGGAAATATTCAATTTTTCACCACTAAAAAGCGTTGCTTATTCCCGCGTAAGTAAGGAAACAGTTACTAAAGCAGAAATTATTATCCGCCGTCAATAACCGCACACGGCACGCTCGTTGCGAATGCCCGTGGTCACTGTGGTGATTCCAAGCAGACTCCCCCATCATCGCTGTGGCGATTCAAATCAGACTCTCCTTTGGTTGTCCATCATCCACTTCTCGGTGTCGTAACGGTAAATTCCCAAACTTCTAGCTCAGCCACGTTAGATTGCATTCGCAATGCAATCCGTGGATGGCTGTATGATTTCAGTATTCTCATCTCCGAAATCTAATTTGCAGATTTGAATTTAAAAATTAACAGAAGTAAAAACGAATGAAAAAATTTTAAATAATAATAAAAAGATAGATATCATATAGAATATAATTGGACAGGAAAGCTTATATTTAATATTGAAAAAAATTATATAAATTTATATTTTATAAAAAAAAAAATATTTTATGATTTATAACTATGAACGGAAATAATTGAATTTTTTTCAAATCTGCAATTAAAATTTCGGATTTGTTATGAAGGTTTGCTTAGGCGACTGCTTGATTACTACACCACGTTGAGAAATATGAGTAGTTGCCGAATCTCCAATTTGGTTGGTGCCAAGCATTCCATCATTCATGCAGTAATGAAAGTAACCTCAGACATTAGTTGAAAACTAAACAACAAAAAATGTGTTTGAGCGTGTCTCATTTATATGGAGAAGCCTTCAATACGGTGCGGTTAGATAGACTAATTTTTAAACTCCTTCAGGACAGGTTCCCCAGACACCATGTCGCCATGATGTGCAATACGTTATACGGGAAATCATTTGTTGTAAGTGATGGAAATCTGACGACAATGCGCGACTTCAAGGTCTTGAATGGTCTACAGCGAGGATCAGTTACTGCGCCTCTACTTTTCGTAATATTCATTCGCAAGCTATTGAAAGGTAGCGTTTGCTGATGATCTGATCATCTATACGGCAGACCGAAAAGCTACAATAGTTCAGAGCAATCTTCAAAAAATGTTCAATGATGTGCAGCTCTATACCGACAATTTGCTAATGAAAATCAATGCACAGAAGTGGGAAACAATCCTGTTTCGGACAACGCTGCAGGGGGTCTGTCAAGACCTGAAACGTAATTGGAAGGATTTCCAGATTATGGCTGGTGAAGGTAGTTTAGAACGAGTTCCACATAAATCCTGTGTTCGATATCTCGGTGTTCATCTCGATCAGTATCTGTACTAATCTGAACATGTCAAAATCATGCTCAGTAAAGCACAAAATGTAGTTATGGCCCTTCGACGACACTTTCATTCCAGATACATTCATCAAAAGGTCAAATTTATCTGTTACAAGACCCACATTAGACCAGTTCTGACATATGGATGTCAGATCTGGTACAACCAGAGTGTTAGTGCTGTGGAAAGGTTAAGAGTTTTCCTATGGAAATGCCTTCGTGCATGTACTGGTTTACACAGAAAGCCTGAGATGGATTGGAATCACTATATATCAAATAGAAAAATTTATCAAATTGCTAAAGTGACAAGATTCGATATCTTCATATTAGGACTTCTTTGGAATCATATCGCAAGATCTGTAACTGTGAGCGAAAGCTCCTGTATTTTACAGCTGTTCCACCCTACAGACGAGTATATTGAGACTTGACGCATTACTGCCTTCATTCCTCCAGAAGCATTCGTGTATTTAGACATGAATCGATATGTTTTTGATTCTGGCGGTGTCCCATATTACATATATCGACGGGCCACCGATAAGAAGATAAAATATCTTCCGAATTTGAGTTCAGGAGACCTACAATTCCAATGGAGATACTCATTTGCTAGATTCGTTGAGGCTGGTCAAGCTGGGACGGAGGGATCTAGGCATTGGTGGCTGAATGACAACGTCTAAATTATTCGTGTTTGATTATTTTTGTTTTGTGTTTTCCGTTGCATTGTTTTGAGTTTCAGGTCATTATTGCTAAGATTCGTGTTGTTTGTTTTTGTTAAAAATTTATGAATAGATTTCAATATTAAAGATAGGTTTATGTTATGTTTATCATATTAGGTTTAGAGATAAGGTATAACGTTTATGTTCGGAATATTGTGTTTGAATTTTTTTAGGATAAGCAAAGTTTTTGATTGAATTTTATTAGAATTAGGTTCAAACATAATGCGAGTAGGTGTAGGATAAAAGATCCTGTTGTGTTAAAATCATAAATAATTTTGAATAGTGTTGGTAGGTTTTATCTCCTCATTACAATTAAATCATAAAATTTATAATAATTTGAATTAAATTGAATTTGATGTTTTCTTGATTTGATTTTTTTAATCGATAACGCATAAATTTAGAGTGCCATTTGGGCCATTAAGTTTCCGTATTTTTATTGTTTTAATTTGCTTTATATTCTTTGAAAATTTATAAGGATTAGTATTGAATAAAGCGTTTTCGACTTTGACTATGTCAATCAAATCATATTTATTTGCTTTTTGAATTATTACACTCGTACATTGAAGTACTTATTTAAAATACAAATCAGCTTTTCGATTATCGTTATCAGTATAAATGATGACGACCGAGCTGTAACAAGATCTACAAATACAAATGACTTGTATCTATAGGCCACAAAAAAATTCAACCAGGTATCAGATATATTAGTCCACTATCTTTTAAAACGCAATTCTTTTAAATTACATGAGGTGTAGTAAGCTTAGAATTTAGATTGCAGAAAAACTTACCAAGTAAGTTCCTAGTCCGAATGCCGGCATTTCCAATCCATTATTTAATTTCACTTTTGTTATAGTTGTCATTTTAGCAGAACACAACTTAAACTTCACGCACTCTTTGTACAAATTGAATGAAAAGACTGTTCTGGTTAAAGAGAAACTTTTAATCAACATCACGTGGAATATGCTCTGACGAGGAGTTAATATAAAAGCTTTCAAACTGCTGATTTAAAATTATGGTACTCAAACAACTAGCTTGGAAATTTATTCGCAGAGACGAAATTATTCTCCTTGAGCTGTAGAAACGAAGTTTATACTCGTAGACTCGCGTATGCATATACATAGGTATTAAGCGTTAGCTTGCATGCTTTCTATCTACAGTTCAGATAAGTTTGTTCAAAACATATACTACCTCCCCTCTCTTTAAAAAAAGCTTAAAATTTACAAACAACAATCCGGCTCGAAGCATACATATGCATGTATGAATATCTAGCCACAGTTCGAAATACTCGCTAATAGTAAGAAACATTTGATCTAAAACAATCTTTTCAGAAAGTGGTGCATATTATAGTAATAAAGTAGTGGAAAATGGTGAAAGCCCCAACAATTCAATTAAACAACGGCGTGCACATGCCAGTTGTAGGACTAGGAACATTATTTGTAAGTCAATTTGAAGAATTCCTTAAAATCTATTTCCTATTCTATCAGAATTTCTAGTGCCTGAAAGATACAACTCACAAGTGACTAAAGTTGTAATAGGAGTGACTCAGCTTTAGATGACACTCACAGGCATGTGTGGAAAATCCACTTACGTATCCATAGCGACGTTTGTAAACAAATCATAGACTACTACATACCTGCATGTCTAACGTAAATTTGTGGGGAAAGTGTTGCAAGCTGAAAACACCTGGAGCGATCATCTAAAGTGATTAAAAATTTTTTCCATTTGTTGTTTTGCAGTTTGTATTATTCACGAACAAGTCCATGTGTTGATATTAACAAAACTGTTACGACTTATATGTATATCGAAATCAAGAAAGTATCGACCTTGACTTTGGGTTGTTGAAGTTTAAAAAATACTAGCTACTATTTTGCAAGGATAAAGCTGGTGTGAAAGTAGCCAAACACTTCATATTAGTACCAAAGTAGAATCATTCTTCGACAATTTAGTACAAATTTCCGACAAGAGTTGACATACTGGCTACGAGTATTAACAGTTTGTATTTGGACTGTAAGTGAAGGCAACATCTATAGCTACAAAAACTGCCTAACTTCTCATACTTCTTCTTCTTCTTCTTCGTAGCACTACAGCCCCTCTCGGACCTTCGCTTCCCGCAAATAGCACCTCCAACTGTCTCGGTTCATTGACCGCGTCCTCCAATTTCGAAATCCGAGCAGCGGTGAACTGTTTCCGTCGACCGAGTCGAACCAGCGTTTCCTCAGTTTCCCCACTGGTCTCCGGCCTTCAGTTCTCCCAACGAATACCCTTTTGGGCATTCAGTCATTTTTTGAATGCGTCGATGTGGGAAGCAAGTCGAACATATGACTAGATTTCTGCTAGACGCCAAGTCAATCAAGCGCTGGCCGTTGTCATTTGTTTCATCATGAAGGCTATATCCTTAGAGGACCAGCAGAAAATGCTGGAAATAATGTAAATAATGTAAGTGGCAATAATAAGCTGCTTCTCAAAATTTACCAGCAACTTAATTCTTTATCGGAGAGAATCGACAAACAAGATTCAAAAATTAACTTTGCTTTTCAGCGTTTAGGTCTAACTTGTCATCCAGTCACATTCCCATGGATAGGATTCGTCTCGTCTCGATCAACGTCAACTCTATCGTTGCTATACATCGACGTGATTATCTCCTTGAATTTGTTGTTAAGCAAAAGCCTGACATCATACTTCTCACTGAAACCCACCTCAATTCATGGCATTCCATAGAATTCAAAGATTTTGCATTCGTAAGAAACGATAGGGTAATAGGTGATGGGGGAGGTGGCACCGGGATATTGGTTAGAAGACCCTATTGTTTCCAAAATATTGAAAAAGTCGAATTCAAAAATTTTGAATTTCTTGAAGTGACCGTCATCAAAATTTTACTGCCAGGTGGGGCTAACCTCTTCGTTATCTCTGCCTATGCAACTGGTCAAAATGTTCTCAAGTTCAAGGAGGAACTCAATTCCTTGTTTGAAATACTCGAATTGAACAGGCTGCATAATTTTTATATTCTTGCCGGTGACCAGAATGCCAAGCATACATCATGGCTAAACGCCACCAATAATCCAAGAGGTGTATTCCTGAAATCATGGATAACAGAGAACCAAATTGAATACAGATGCAGCCTATATGGGTCGGAGTTCCCAACATAACCTAGGACAAATTCATATTTGGACCTCTGCATTGCTGACGCAAAACTTGAATTCAGCTTTAATAGTCCTCAACGGAAACTGCAGGTGTTTCCTTACGATAGCGACCATAACACAATCGTAATGGAAATCAATCATCAAAGGGATGATTTCTTCATCATTCCAGTTCAACATGAAAACCATCGGTTGAATTTCAAAAAAACAGACTGGAGAAAGTTTCAAAAGAAGTTTAATCGGGAGTACCAGAAGCAATGTCCCTCTTCTGATGATGGCAACGCTTGCTCAATGGTTCCTAATAACAGAAATCTAACTGACGATGAAATAGATCTCTATTCGTCGAAGTTAGAGAAGCTGACGTTGGAAACGATTGAGAAAGTTGTTCCCAAGATTAAACATGGAAACAATATGGAAGGATATGAAACACCAACCATCGCAAAGTTGAAAAGATTGAAAAGCCTTCTTCTCACCCGCGTCAACAATATTTATCGACGATTTTTGGACTACAACCATCCCTCGTCGGCTTTGTTGAAATTACATCTGAAGAATGTCCGGAACTTAATCCGTTCATACTTCAGGAGTGAGGTCAGCAATCAATGGGCGGAAAAACTGAGGGGTATTAGCCTTCAGGACCTAGATGGCGTTTTCGCGAAAGTGAATAGCTTATTCCGCAGGAAGTCTCGAGTGAAGGTATCGAATCTTGAAGTCGCTGGTGATGAGATAAATCTTCTCGATAGAGCTGGTATCGAAATTGATAGTACGACTCCGGATAGAAATGGAAACAGGATTATATGTGATGGATTGGATAAATGCCCTGATTGGAACGCATTTTGAATTGGTTCATCTGCCAAACCCAGAGAGAAGGAATGAAATATTTTCGGAGGTCGTTGAAGCAAAAGTTTCCGACTTCAAATCAAGCCTGAACGGCCAATCAATTCTTCATTTTGATGAAACATTAACATCTGACCTCATACCGAGCTTGAATCTTATTGATTATATTGTCAGCTATGAAGACTTGTGTTTCATTTTTCGCAGAATAAACAACAAGAAATCATGTGATACTGACGGTATTCCAAATATAGTTCTCCGACATTTGCCTGAGGTTGCTATTAGGAATTATTGCATATTGTTCAACAACATGTTGAGCAATTCATATTTCCCAAATAAGTGGAAAAAGGCTAAGGTATTTCCGATCTTGAAGAAAGGAAAAGAATCTTCATGCCCGAAAAGCTATCGCCCAATCAGCTTGCTGCCTAACATCAGCAAGGTGTTTGAAGTGATACTCAACAGAGCATTAAACGCCCACATTGAGAAATATGAGTTGATGCCGAATTTCCAATTGTGCCAGGCATTCGACCATACATGCAATAACGAAAGTAACCTCAGACATCTGTTGGAAACTAAACAACAAAGAATGTGTTGGAGCATGTCTCATTGATATGGAGAAAGCCTTCGATACGGTGTGGTTAGATGGACTAGTTTTTAAACTCCTTCAGGAAAGGTTCCCCAGACACCTTGTCGCCATGATGTGTAATATGTTATACGGGAAATCATTTGATGTAACTGATGGAAATCTGACAACAATGCGCGAATTCAAGGTCTTGAATGGTCTACAGCAGGGAACAGTTACTGCGCCCCTGCTTTTCTCAATATTCATTCGCAAGCTATTGAACAGCTTTGATTTTAATGTCTCGCCAGCGCGATCATTGGTAGCGTTTGCTGATGATCTGATCATCTATACGGCAGACCGAAAAGCTACAATAGTTCAGAGCAATCTTCAAAAAATATTTAATGATGTGCAGCTCTACACCGACAATTGGCGAATGAAAATCAATGCGCAGAAGTGCGAAACAATTTTGTTTCGGACAACGCTGCAGGGGGTCAGTCAAGACCTGAAACGTAATTGGAAAGATTTCCACATCATGGCTGGTGAGGGTAGTTCAGAACGTGTTCCACATAAATCCTGTGTTCGATACCTCGATGTTCATCTCGATCAGTATCTGTACTAATCTGAACATGTCAAAATCATGCTCAGTAAAGCACTAAAAGTAGTCATGGCCCTTCGGCGACTCTTTCATTCCAGATACATTGATCAAAAAGCCAAAGTTATTTGTTACAAGACCCTGGTTAGGCCAGTTTTGACATACGGATGCCAGATCTGGTACAACCAGAGTGCTAGTTCAATGGAAAGATTAAGAGTTTTCGAAAGGAAATGTCTTCGTGCATGTACTGGTTTGTACAGAAAGCCTGAGACGGATTGGAAGCACTATATATCGAATAGAAAAATTTATCAAACCGCTCAAGTGACAAAAGTCGATATCTTCATATTGAAACTTCTTCGGAATCATATCGCAAGATCTGTGACTGTGAGTGAAAACCCTTGGATTTCACAGCCGTTCCACCCTACAGACGGGTATATTGTGACTTGCCTCACTACTGGCTTCGTTCCTCCAGAAGCATTCGTGTATTTGGACATGAATCGATATGTTTTTGATTCTGACGGCGTCCCAATCATATATCACATATACCGACGGGCCACCGATAAGAAGATAAAATATCCTCCGAATCTGAGTTCACGAGACCAACAGTTCCAATGGAGATACTCATTTGCTAGATTCGTTGAGGCTGGTCGAGCTGAGATGGAACAATCTAGGTATTGGTGGCTGAATGACAATGTCTAAATTATTCGTGTTTATTTTCTGTTTTTGTGCTTTTTCTCGTGACTTAGTTTTTTAGATTCATCTCATTATTGCTACATCTAGTATTGCTGTTTATTTTTTTTGATTGAGCTTATTTAGAATTAGGGTGTAACATATTAGGTATAGGATATTAGTTCATTGTTGTGTTAGTAGTATAAGTAATTTTTGAATAATGCTGGTTGGTTTTTTCTCCTTTTTCCAATTGAATCAAAAAATATCTAATAATCTTAATTAATTTAAATTTGAAAGTGTATTTTTTTCATTAAATGTGTTGAACTGATAACGTATAAATTTAGAGAGCCATTCGGGCCATTAAGTTTTTTATAGTTTTATTGTTTGGAATTTGCTTTATGTTCTTTTAAAAATTTATAGCGATTGGTATCAAATAAAGCGCTTTTGACTTTGACTTTGAAGGCTATATCCTCCAGTTGTTCCCCGATGAAATAGCTCATTGCGCTTTTGACTTTGACTTTGAAGGCTATATCCTCCAGTTGTTCCCCGATGAAATAGCTCATTGCCAATCTTAGCGTTGAAATGAATCAACTGGTCTTTCCAGGTGATTGTAGAACGTTTCCTCCGTTTCTTCGTCCTTCTCTTCTGTCAGGCGTGGACATTGATCAGCTAGATTTCGAAGAGTTTCGTTTTTATACGGATCGCACATAACCGTTCATTGACTGTCTTAAAATCAATAACGTGCGATTTTAACTCCCTATTCACAATAAAGGCCACTCCGAATTCTCGTTTTCCAGTAGGCTTCCCATTTTTGAATATTGTGTGCAATATCATGTCTTAAATATTATTTCCAATCCAGTTCGTTTCCTGGATTGCCAGTATTTGTAATTTTCATTGACTGGTCTGTTGTAAAAAGTCCTTAACAGCGCCAGGGTAATTGAGTGATCTGATATTCCGGGATCTAGTGCAATTGTCCTTTTTCCGTTTGCGAGGTTGTAGCTGTGATCCAATCCATTCCGAGGCCTATCTGCAGATTCCGAAACATTTTAATGTTTTCCAGGGATGGGAACTTAGCCCGTTGCCCAACGTCCATTCCGGCGACATGGTTATTACTTCGATTCCGTCATCAGGTGCGGAAGATTCGCCTCCACCCTGTTAAATCCCCACAAAGGAGGTGTAAGTAAGATTTAGTAGCAGAGCTGTAGATGTATTTACAGTTCTTAGCATTTCTCGTAATTTAAAGTCTCATTATTGGGGAACCAGTAACCCCAATGTACGACCCTGAGAACATTTACTACCATTTAATTGGGGCGCTTTGGATGAGTAATCATGGAAGCTGTGGGTTGGCGAAACAAGAGGCTCCCCCCTCCTTTCTCAAACGGGCTTGGGGCCGTCTACAGCGAAGTCAATTTCTAATACATAGGATTCCATTTTCATAGAAAAAGGACAACTTATGGCAAAGGATAAATGTAGCAAATAACGCCTAAACAGTAAAATGGAGTTCGCATACCCATAGAAATTACAAATCACAGACAGAAAGCTTCGAATGAATTCCCTCAACTGGCATGATGACCTTCGAATCCTGGAAAACCAAACAAGTAAAGTGAATGAGTTTATACTACGTGGTTGAATTAAATGAGTTGCGAAGCTTACCTTCTGGGTGTATCTTTACTATGATACAAATCACTCGTCAGTGCTTTCAGCAGTTTTGTGTTTTGTAAAGAAGACGACTTGTAGTGTCAGCGTTTTCGTGGAAAAGTTTCCCAGAGCAATGTTGCAAACCCTATCTCCTGCTTTAAGCCCATTCCAGATGGAACGTTCTCAGTTAGGTCTCCGTTGAAATTGACCTGAGGCACAGTTATTCGCACTTTACTCGTTAACTGAATAGTTCAATTGAGCTCAACTGGAAGCTTCTGATTTCGGTGGAAAATTTTGTTGGTCTTTTTGATGATTTCTTAGGATCCCTACCAACTATGCTAAAGCTTTTGATAACTTTCTTTTTCCTGCGTCTATAAGGTCATCGCGTTTTTGGATCTACCTGTGTTTTCTTTACCCGTACAATCCTGTGAACGCTCTATTGATTCAATCGTTATAAATTTTATAAAATCACGTTGCCAGTTTTAAAACATGAAAATAATCAAAAAAGTAATGGCACTTTAAATTTTACAATTGTAGTAAACGAGCAGTCCGCCTAGGCAAACTGCTCAAGGAACCTCGACGAAAAGGACAATAGGAGTAGACAAGAAAAGAAAAGATGATTCTGTGTAGCACACTATTTCGTTTTTCAGTGTTTTCATTGCTTAGAATTAGAAAAAAATGACTATTGTGGCCTATTGTAGCCTTACATAAGAAAACTCTGCAAATAATTTATCAGACGATTAAATTCCGTTTGATGCAAGTATTCGAAGTACTATCCCTTCGCGAGCTAAGGATGGAGCAACAATAAAAGATATTCGCAATGATTATTACGAATATAACGGTGAAAGTTTTCCTTACATCGAAGACTTATGTGACACATCGCTGAAAATTGCCAGCGTTCCAGGTTACAAAAAACAAAAATAGCACATTTATATTTAAACTGTTTTACACCAACCCTAAGTCCCATCACCAAAATGACAATGACGTCAACGACCTCCCAAGTCCGCATCAATAACCAACTCTCCGATGCCTTTGACACAAATATAGGACTAATGCAGGGAGACGGGTTGGCCCCATTGCTATTCAATTTGGCTCTGGAGTACGTCATAAGGAAGCTACCTGTCGATACACGAGGTACATTACTATACAAGTCCCCCCAAGAAGTAGCCTATGCGGACAACATCAACATTTTGTTGCCAGCATAGCAAATCTAGTAGGGCTACAAATCAATGAAAATAAAACAAAGCTCATGACGTAGTCGAGGAAAAATACCTCAAATACACAAAATATCACACTTGGCGAATACAGTATAGAAAATGTTGTCGAATTTGTGTATCTACGTAGTTAAAGAGACGAAATACATCGAAGAATACAGCTCGCAAATAAAATATTTTTTTTAGTTTTGTCGAGCTTGAAGACCGACTGCATACACAGGAAAACAAAGCTCCAAGTATACAAATCTGTGATAAAACCTGTGTTATGCTATGGATTGTGAAACATGGGCCCTAACCCAAGCATCCGCAAATATATTCAACGCCTTTGAGCGACGCACCCTGAGGTGAATAGTCGGAGCGAAGCTAGACGGGGACCAATGGCGAATTCGATACATCGATGGGCTGTATGAAATTATTGACGAACCGGAGGTCTCAACAATTATAGGACTGAGGAAGCTGCAATGGGCTGGACACATGGACGAACAACGGATACTCAAAAAGGTATTCGTTGTGAGAACTGAAGGCCAGAGATCAGTGGGGTAACCGAAGAAACACTGGTCTGACTCAGTCGACGAAGACAGTTTGTCACTGCTCGGATTTCAAAATTGGCACACGCGGTCAATGGACCGAGACAGTTGGAGGCGATATTTGCAGGAAGCGAAGGCCCGAGAGAGGCTGTAGTGCTAAGAAGAAGAAGAAGAAGAAGCACGCGTACGTGGTCGTCAAGTGAGGTTAGTCTGCTGAGCTCTGTCTGCTTTATAGTTTTGTGGCACTTGTGGCAGACTATCGGCACCTGTATCCTATACGAATTCAAACATTGTGAAAACACTTCTATCGTGTTAAAAAACATTTTCGGAAGGGCGTTCCCGTATGGCCATACTAATTCACTATGTGATTTTTGGGCAGAGTTAATTGGTAATCCAGCCTTTGCCCTACTCGAAAACTACGTAGTGAGCCCGCATGGCCTGCAGGGGAACGTGTCTCTGACTAGGTAAACTATCTCAGCACCTAAGGCATCCCTTATAGAAAAGAAAAACGTGGCAATTGTTGTCTATTAATAAATTAAGTGTTTTCAGCGTATTTAAATCCACGTGGGACACGGGTGCCGATGACCTGGCACAAGTGTCAGCGACGTATAAACAAAACCGAGCTCAGCTGACTATGTTCGCTTGACGATCGCGTACGCATGCTTGTCGATTAGTTATTTGTGGGATCATATGAGGTGGGTTCTTGTTGCGCTGCGAAGCACACTACAAAATATTTATCACGTGCACTCTACTCTACAAAACATTCGGATCGATTTATCCAATCTTTAGAAATGTTTTATTATATTTCAATTAAGCTGCCCTATAGTAATTCAAAGTTTTTTGTGTCGTTAAAGTGAGTGAACACAGAGGCTAGAGATGAATGCAAACATTCAACAAAAAGCAACCGTTACTTTTCTTGAAGAACGTCGTGGCATTACCAGGGATATATCAAAACTAAAGATTTTGAAGTGTCTGAAGTAAATCACTCATTTTTGCCTAAACGATGGAAACTTGACGTGTAACCTGGTAAAACAACAAACTAATGAATTTTCATGGGGTGACTAGCTTCTTTGTCCAATAGCAGCCACACCTGATCATCGTCATTAGACTGCCCGACTTCAAATTGTATAAAATTTTTCTGGCTACATTCAGAAATATAATGCTCTACAAAATCATCGGCATGTTCAGGCGGCTTAGCCACCACAAACAAAGAATTCCAAAAGATGCCATAGACCTCACTATTCAGAAGACAAACAACACAACACCAGAAGAAAGTTTATCGGTGCGTCTATCCTTACTTTACTAGTCCCCTCAAGATATACTGCGTTGATATCAAATGATAAGGGCAACAATAAAAATTGAATCGTTGCATCCACCGAAAGCAAAATTAACAAGTTGGGTAAACAGACCTACGCTCATGTCAGAAGGGTTTTGTATTCAATTTACAAGATGCAGTCACCAGATCGAATAAAATCAAGAAACATGTCAAAGACGATTTAATTGGAGAAAAACTGAAATTCGAAGATCATACTATTATTAACAAAGTTGAACGAATTTCGACTTCTGAGGTTTTTGTTATTGTTATACTCATAAATATCTCCCTTGATAATTATTTCAGATGTCCATTTGCGAGGGAGGAAACACATTGTACATGTATTTCCCCCCTGTGCCCCCACTGAAGCAAAAACTGACAGTTTAAGAACTGTTTTGAAAAGCTCCCATGAAAACGTTCATTTCATACTCATATCGGCTGCGTTTGATCAATTTTTTTCAGGGGCCACTCTCCTGTACTGTTATCATCGATTAATGGCCAATTTTTTCGAATCCTAGAATGGTTACAAAGCGCTTTTGCTAGAGGCTCTCTCCCACCTCCTTCACTTATGAGTATTAATTGTAGGTACTCATCTTCAGTCATTCATTAAATTGAATCAAATGTTCAAAGCATGCACCTTAAACGTTGAAGTTGGGAAAAAATAACTCAAAATTGTTCAATCTTCGCATTTAAAACAGCCACTATTTTGTTTTACGATTACTGATACCACTAGCTGAGCCGATTCTCAAAGATATTCATGATACCTATCATTTCTGAAATTTTCATGCAAATACTAGCAAAACTGTAGTGTCTGAGTCGGTAAAAAGCGCATGTTGTTCCATAGCCATATGTTGCCATAGTAATAAATGCAGCGCATATTGTTCCATAGTAATACAGGAAAATTCAAACCACTATAACTTCGCTAAATATGATTCAATCTTTATGAAACTTTCAGGATAGATCAATCTTATAAATAGTCATCTGTGCTGAATTTCATCGAATTTAAGGGTACCGTTAAGATTTTATTCAAGAAAACATAAAATTGATAAATCATACTATTACCTTTGTTGGTAATAGTATGATTTATCAATTTTATGATTTATTTTATTTTTGAGTGAATTGCGACTTCTCACGTATTTGTTGTTGTTGTACTTATCAAGACCTACATTCTTGATTTTTTTCAAAATTTTCGGATCACAGGTGTCCAATCACGAGGGGGGACACACATTTTTGGTGTATTTCCCCTCCCAGTGCGACCCTCGAAGCAAACTTGGCCAAACTAAGACCTGTTTTGTAAAGTCCTCATCAAGACCTTTCATTTGATACCTATATTGGCTATCTTTAATGAATTTTTTTTTCGGGGGGTTACTCCCCTATATGGGGAGACCCCCTTTAAATGCCTTATAAATTTTTTTTGTAGTTGAACTTTGAAGAGAGCACCACTTTACACCTACATACAAAATTTGATGTTTCTAGCTTAAGTAGTTTCCGAGAAAAACGGCTGTGACATACGGACTGACGGACGGACGGACCGACGGACAGACAGACAGTCGGACAGACAGGACGCGATTTTAGTAGGGTTTTGTAAAATTATTTTACAAAGCCCTAAAAATGGGACCCTTTGAGCCCCACGTTGAGCACCATTTGTAAGGATTTTGTTATTCTCATTTGTTCAAGATTCCCCGAAGAAGAGTTCTTATACACAACTTTTCGCGAACATTAACGGAAAGTTATTGCTCATTTAGGTTCCAAATTTTAGATGCACGCGAACATGCAGCTCAATTTACAATTCACTTTATAACACAATGGAGGTTGTATCGATGGAATTTCCACCAGAAAATCGTATCTTTTATCTGTACACTACACTTCATTCGTCTGCCAATATAAAATGTGGCGGCTGCCTTGCGGTGTTTCTGAAGCAAGGCCTCGTCGTGAAGTCTCAGGGCGATTCCCGGACAGGGAACTATCACTCCGACACTTGTCAACTCTCGATAGTAGCTGCCAAATACCAGACCCCTTTGCGAGACCAAGCCGCAAGTTATTACAGACTTTCGCTGTATCGCATCTATTGACATCAGCCAGTATACCCGATGGAGTGTATTCATTTTCACCATGTTCCTAAGCTGAAGTTTTCATGCCAGTGTGTTTTGTGGTCGCTTTATCCTCTAGTACTCAATCCTGTGTAGCATTTTGAACATTATCGTGTGGCTAAATACACTTAAAAAAATCGACAAAACATTTCCTAATTTAGAAATTAAGTCAAATCCAAAGGTCAATAACCATGTCACATGGCTCATCAGCCATGAATCGTGATCCAGGCGGACTCAAGAATAGTAGAAATGAAAGTAGTTCTGTATGAAGATCCATCATTACTTATTTCTGAGGGTGTAAATGGATCACTTCTATTAACCTTTGCAGTGCTCTGTGCAGCTTATAACACTGTGCGATGATGAATTTCGGGGGTCTATGATTCTACTTAAAGTTTTTACTAGTGGTCTTGGATTTCCATTTCACCCGTTTTACGGTCATAACTCTTGCAACATTGATTATCTGGTATCACAGTCTTCAACAATGTTTTAGAAAAACTTAGATAAAAATTTTTTATTAAGATATAAATGCAGAAAAATTACGTTGAGCGTGTTTACTCAGATCAAATATTGGGAAAATTCCCTTTTTTCTCCATTTCGTCAAGATTTTCCAGCAATAACTACAAATTTCCGCAGTAATAAGATAAAAAAATCCATATAAAAGCAATCCAAAATGTATTTCATCAAAAATTAATGATAAATTGCTACTCCATCAGCATATTTCTGCAAGAATTGCAGCCGGAGAACTAACTTTTTCTATGTACCTGTCAATTTTTATTTTAATAAAATATATGGTGAAAAAAAGTCAAAATATTACCTAATTTCAAATGGAATAGTGATTTGGTGATAAAGTTTACCTTGTTCATCTGATTCGGTAAAATAGTCCAAATGATGATGCAAGTGTTGAATTTTTAAAGACATATGCACTCCAATTTTAGAGAAAGCTGATAACATTTTGCTGACCGAAACTGCATAGCCGCTGAAACGACGTTTACCTGATAAGCCTCCAATGACTTCTTTGATAGCGGTCCAAGCCTCCGATTTAACACTAGTTCAAGTTGTGTTGAATACATCACTTTTCATCAGCTTCCGAATGCCGGACCCATTAAGTACAACTAAAATGAAAAAAAATTTACTATTGCTTTGAAATATGATCAACATGTGTCTAAAAGTTTTATTTGTCATGTTGTAAATTGACTTATCGTTTTTAAGTTTGGGATTGCTAAGTTTCGGGAAAATCAAGCTCAGACAAGAGAAAACTTCATGTCTTTTGGCAATAGTTTTGACAAAACTATTTACAATTCCAAGTTTAATGTGAAGTGGTGGGAGTAGAATCTTTTCTTTTGACACCAAAAGTTGACGGATTATGTTGGCCATTTGAAGTTGGCTATGTTCACTGTTTCTCCAATTGTGGAACGAATATTGGTCTCCAGTGTAACGACCATCCCAATCGCACATAAAGTGCATATGTTTGACATAACTTGACATAACCACTTTGAAAGCCAGATAACATTGCTACCACTTTTAGGTCACAACAAATGCGCCACTTATGTTTGGAGTAGTCAACCATATTCAAAATAGTTTCTAGTCCTTCACATGTCTGTTTAGTATCGGTGCTGTATGCGATTGGAACATATGGTTTGGTATTGGTCTTATGCAGCAATACGGCATTCAAACTATATTTTAAACTGTCAATAAACAATCTCCAATCATTGGGGTCATAACTTATTTCCATCGCGTCCATCAATTTTTCAACATCATTGCAATAAGCTCCGCTTTTTTCATCATTCACAAGGAAAAGGGATTGAATTTTTGATTTGCGACTTTTGTACCGGGTGCCAAACGATTTTTTTCCTCTTAAAAATGAGGCTAGTTCTAGTGATTTACGTTGTGATAATTCCAATTCGGCCACAATAGAATCAAGTTGATTTTGATCAATTAAAATTGCCTGATTTGTTGATAATAATTCAGGTGCAAACAGTGGATCATTACCGGTATCATCTGTTTGGGCAACCGTTGGAGCAGTCGTTTCAGATAAAAAGTCAGGACTGGGAAATTTTGGTACTGGAATGTTCAAAGAATGTGGCAACGGTGTTTGAGCGCTTGGAACAGAAACATATTTAAATGATACTCTTTCCCTTTTTCTCAACGTGGAAGTTTTGTTCATATAAGAGTAGCAATTCACTAGATTGTAGTGAATAATTACAATCAAATGTCCGTGAAGGACTGCAGCGATGGTCTGCTGCCTCAGCAGAAGAAGGTGTCAATATCTGCCGAGAATGCCCTTGTCTGGGGATGCGTGAATGCGCTGGCAGGCTAGCATTGCGGTGTCGTGGGGCGAGTTCATTCCCCCAGCTCAAGGACCCACTACAAAGAATTTCGCATTCACGAATTTCTGGGGTCAAACAAAAGCAAGGCGACCGAAGTCGCAAAAATTGTAGGCAACCATACCGAGAGAAAAAAGACTTGTTCCGAGAACAAGTGAAACAAGTAAAAAGGGGCGGACTTATGGTAACTTCGTCGTTATCCGACGAGGCTCATGGCTCACAAATGAGAGAGGGGCAACCGGGTGGTGGTGGAGCCCCTGCGCACCCACCCAACCGGATTAAAATCCATAATTGTTGCAGTGGCCAGGTATTCCTCTTCTGAGTGGAAAATTCATACAACTTAGCTTGCATGAGCCTTCCCATCACAAGAGAAATACCACGGTGACCAATTTATGCCATAAAATTATGCAATTCGATTACATACTCATATGTCATAAAGAAGCACCTTGCTCGGGCCACTCAACCCACGCCGTCACCTGAAACAAAGAAGTTAATATGTACCCGGCGGCTGCATCATGTTTGAGGGTGTGAGCCTGCCACCGTACCGGATCCTATACCTGGTCAAAAGAGATGAAATGAAAAGACCGAAGTTGTACTTTTAATGCAACATTGTTTTTTTATTTACTATCATTGAAACGAATATTGAATTAACAAGAAAAAAGTACAATTTTTCGAAATTCGACCCGACCTGATCTGACATTAAATTAATTGAAATATAATGTAACCGCTATAGTAAGCGATAAGAAAAACGTTTTTCTTACTAAATCGCATTTATCAATGCTCGAAAATTCAGCAAGTACTTTAAGCTTACAAAAAGGAAATAAAGTAAACAAATATAAACATATTTCAAACGAATGAATATACTTCAACAAAATAAACTTAAATGAAACTTTCGCATTTCTATCCCAAGCGAACACTTTGCGAATGCAATAATACGTTTCTTTCCTCCTTACATAAAAAAATATCTCATAAAAAAAAGCATGTTGTTAAACTAATAATTTCGATATAAAATCAATCATAAAAATGTGTCAAAAGTATTCGACCATCAAAAGGATTCACATTATACTATGTCCTTTTACATTAAATGAATATCCTCCCACAATAAGGTGCGATTACCCCTCCAAAATAGTCCAAATTAAAATTTAAAAGAAATTAGACTTTCTAAACAATTATAAATGGCATTTACCCAAATTGTTAACATACTCTGCAGTTGTATCGGATTATTTGTTCAAATATTTTATGTTTGAAATTGTTTTTTTTTTTGTGTATATTATAGTTTCGCACTCTTCTTCACTCCATTTTTCTACCATCGAATCCTAAACGAGAACTGCATTTAGTCATCACAAAGTTGAGCCAAGGTCAAGGCACCGGCACATGAAATTAGATCAAGTATCGGAGCGATGATTTCCGCACTTTTCGCAAGTTCCTGTTAGGCTTTTGAGCGTGGAGAATATTTCAAGCGATTGGTGCTCCAATAACATCTTGACAACATAATGTTCAATAGTCGTGTCCCGTAGAGTACATACCTCTTGTTTAAAATGTTGATGCTCCGATAAATTTTTCTTGCAGTTGAAAAGAAAGCGCTCGCTGTACATCGTCAATCGAATCGCGAATAAAATGAACACCAATTCAACACACCCAACAAGACAAATAATGAAAACAATCCGCGGGAGTACAAACAAACCGCGTAGCGATCAAAGACAACAAGAGCGTTCACATTACATGAGTACAAACATTTTCTTGCATTCTTTTGCAATGTTTACGTTCTTCCCTTGACGAGTGCAATCTTCCCCAGGAGCACACAACGCGAGAGGGTACACACAAGCTTACGCAAAATGAAAACACCACGACATCGAGATGATTCACCGCTATTTCCTCAAAGCGGAAAAAATAAGACAAAACGCGCACTGTGGAACAATTTCTTGCCGCCTCCGTTCCCGCTATCTTAGCCTTTGCAGCGCCGCCACGACCCGGCTCTGTTGTCATTTGGCGCACCGCGTACAATTCCAGTCAGAGCGTCTAAGCAGTTATTTTCATCGTGTTGGGATTTCTGGTTTCACTTCTCGACGATTTCTTCGTTTTACTTTTTATGTTGGCGCTATTCCTTATCTCGCACCCTACATGCTACAAGACACGGTGCATCCATTCCACGTCCCTGCGCCCGCTCGTAGGTAAATCGCTTTTCTAACCGTATTCTGGCTACAACAGCACTCCGCGACGGCAAGAGTGCGCTATTCCAAAAATTCCACTTCGGACAGCGTGACACAAGAAAAGTGCGTGCGGCTCACACGAGATATTCGCGAGGAACACCACGATGGCGAGTCCTGTGGTAGCGCTACTCCACAAGACGTGCCCAACTCCTCTGGCCGCACTCAAACTCAAAGCACTATTCCGCCAGCTGATTGTCCGCGGAAAGTCCTTTGAAGTTGTTTGTTTTCGCGGGGAAAGATGTGACGACGTTGATAAATATTAGCTTGAAACGCGGTAGAGGCGTTTTGTTTTCATGTGTGCAAGTTAACACAGCAGAACCGGTAAAGTGCGATGGGAAGCGGAACAGACACTTCCGAATTCAAAGAGGGATTCACCACGGGCAACACCGGAGAGAAATAAATCGCGTAAATTGGGATTGTAAATAGCACTTTCTTCGCGTAATGGCACACACGTCAAAACTTTCAAGCTTATTTTCGTTGCGCCGAGTACATTCGGTTCGATTGAAGTTCAGTCCTCTTCCACTGTCCGACACTCACGAATTTGGGCAGTTCAAGCTTCTAGCTTCGCGACGGACTCCAAAACAAGAAAAATTGTCCGACATACGACGAGTCGAAATTACGTTCTGCGTTGCAACAGCATCCACGCTGGTGCACAATCCCGAGCAGACTCCCCTCACCAGCTGCACACAATTCCAATCCTTTAGCAATCTTTTTCCCATTTACATGGAAATCGCAAGTAGCGTTAAGGAGATGGTTCACTCATAAGAATTGTTGCGGTGTTCTATGAGTGTAAATGTATTTTTTCTTTTTTTTGTATGTCTAGGTTCCCGATGAGCTGAGCGAGAGAATGTGTGTTTTACATACTTTCTAGTCATAACCGGATTTTCTAGACGGAAATGGTTTGCTGGTTGTGTAGTGATTTAACAGGTTTGGCCTCTACTATGCAGGAATTCCCTTTAACCCTTTGCTTGCGCCGAGTTCAAATCGAGCAGTTTTAGTTATTTTGAATATAAAAATATAAACTCTATAAATTGATATAAAAAAATAAAATTTAAATTTTACATGAGATTATCAAATAATTTAAAGAAAAAAAAAATATTAAATTTAACTAACTGCTCGATTACTACAAGATCGTGGTCGCCACCAGGATTAGCCCAAATCATTGGACTACCAAATGGCATGGACTCGCGTCTTACACTCTTCCAATCCCTCAAATGATTGCAGCAGCTTTTACGCACAATATTAGGTACTCAACTCTCGTTCACTATAACACTTTGGTAGAAATATAACTCGTATTTTCGAATAAAGTCTCCAGTAATATTTCCTTTTCCCCTTTTTTGGCACATATTTACCACAAACAAAACAAAAGCTATTCAATCCGGGTTTACAAATATCCATATTTGAAATATTTAGAAAACAACTTTTTTAAAACGAAACACTCTATTTTTTAAACAATTAAACTTAAAAAACGCTTCCTTTCAATTCCTTGGAGAATATAGTATAATATCATACAGACACCTTCCTAGTGTGAAACTAAAAAAACCTCCTACCATCCTTCTTTTATACAAATCGCTCTTAAGCCTATTTAACTGCAAACTTACAAGATCACTAATGATCACTGGGGCTATCAAACCATCAATTTATCTCCAATTGCTACACATGAGCTATGCTACAATCCTTTGCACAGCCGTTGCCTTCTTGCTAAGGCCCAAAAACGGAAACACCGCGTCACGTCGCGAACTAACCTCTTCGAGCAACCTAATCCGCGCCATCTAGTGCTGTTTACATCAAACAAATTTTTTAAAGATTTTTGACAGTACATATGACTGTAGCAGAGCATATCTACTAAAAAGCAGCTGCAATTAGAACAAATTTTATTTCTTACGATACTTATAGAGTAGAGAGAATTGGATAAAAGTGCATATGTATGGTGAACAAAAAGTTGAATTTGCAAACAATTGAACCAACACATGGTAAACCTGGTGCTAGTTAGTATATATGCTCTGACTGTAGTTTGAAATTTTATCAGTACTATGTCAACGATTTATTTTAAAAATGAGACGTCGAAGACATTAGCGCGCAAATATATGTATTTCGATCCCGTTTGTATCATTTCGGCTAAATTTCATCTGTGAAATGTCATATTTGACAATCTCAAAAGTAGCTGTTTATCGAAATTTAGAGCAACTGGTCAGCTGTTTCCGGTACGGGAAGTGACGTCAGGTACGTTAATAGATTTCCTTATGGGCCTTAGTAAGATGGCAACGGCACAGCCCATCATAAACATAATAGATAAGTTTTATGATTGGGAAAGTACACTGTTGCATTTTATAACCGACGGAATTCTTTTCACGGACCCTTATAGAATTAAATTTTATGGTACAGAAAAGCTACTTTTTATCCGAAAACGGACAATAGCTACGTGTTTTCGGGAAAAATTCTAGGAACTCTGGAAAAACCGAAAAATGTCAATGAAAAGTACAAATTTTACAACTAAAAGTTTTAAGTTCTCATTCGTTTTTGATGAGAACTATTTTTGTTTGTTGTTAAATAAATTTTTTTCATTTTTAAACGGCGGAAATTTTTAGGTTATTCAAGAGTCATTGTTGGAAAACGTTGACAAAATGGAGAAAAAAAGGAAATTTTTCTAATTAGATTAGATTAGAAACGCCCAACTTAATTTTTCCGCATTGGTATCTAAATAAAAATTCTTTATCTAAGCCTCTTTTAATATATTGTTGAAGACTGTGATACCAGATAATCAATATTGCAAGAGTTATGGCCCGAAAACTGATGAAATGAAAATCCAAGACCTCGGCTAATGAGTAAAAACTTTAAAAGGCGATAAAAATTTTTTTTGGCCTGACAACGTCAAACCCTTTGGTGGTTTTACAATACTAGTCTAGCACTTTCACCCTGAAGTGGAATCATTGCCCCCCCAGACAGCGATCCAGAAATTGTCTCACAGTGTAATTCAGTGTCCTTAAAAAAATTAATCGAAATACTCTTTTTTTCCAGTCTCAATCACGTGAAATTGAGGAAGCTGTAAAAAACGCTATTGACTGCGGGTATCGTCATATTGACACTGCGTTTTGTTACGGAAACGAAAAGGACGTAGGAAGAGCTATAAGATCGAAAATTGAAGAAGGTGTCATCAAGCGTGAAGATATATTCGTAACAACAAAAGTATATTTTTCATTTTTTTTAAACCTTCTCAAACTCATTTCTGATATGTTTTCAATTATGTAGCTATGGTCAACACACCACGAACCTTCAGCGGTATTACCAGCATGTCAGCAGTCACTGCAAAATTTAGGCCTGTCATATGTGGATTTATATTTAATGCATTTCCCTGTAGGATTCGCTCCGCATGGTGGCATGAAGTAAGTTTAACGTTTTTTAATATTTTAAACCAGAGAACAATAATGCAATCCTATTACAGTGATATAGATTATTTGAACACATGGAAAGCGATGGAACCCCTAGTCGCAAAAGGTCTGGCAAAAAGTATTGGCATATCAAATTTCAATAGCGAACAAATTGATCGACTGTTGAGAGTCTGTAAAATCAAACCTGTGACAAACCAAGTAAATACTCCTTTCTACTAAACTCATTTCAAAATTTAACTGACAATTTCTCAAATTAAATTTAAGGTCGAATGTAATGTAGGATTTAATCAAATCAAACTTAGAGAGTTTTGCAAACTACGGGATATAGTAATTACTGCATATTGCCCTCTGGGTCAACCTGAACCTTCTCGGAAAAGCCCAGTATTTCTTTTTGATGATCGTGTCAAAGCGATAGGTGGCAAATATAACAAAACTGCTGCGCAAGTTGCCTTAAGATATTTAGTTAGTATTCTGAATTCAAGTTACATATTTATTTTTTTTTAATTTTCTTTGTACTTCTAGGTTCAACTTGACATCATAGTAATCCCTAAATCTGTTACAAAGCACAGAATCGCTGAGAATATTGATATATTCGACTTTGAGCTAAGTGAGGATGATATGAAGCTTTTAGAAACATATCATACGGGAAAAAGGAAAATATTGTTCCATTTTGCTGATAGTAAGCATAAATATTATCCTTTTAATAAAGAATTTTAAGGATTCAGTAATTTATTTTTGAAGACGCTTTTACTCATTGTAATTATTTTTGTATTCAATAAAAATTTTTTCAACTAGAAGTAATTTTCATATGTGAACTAAAGCCTACAAACTACTAGGTAGCCATGACACAAATGCAAATGTAGCATAGACTTGGTATGAACAGTCAAGTGAAGTTAAATGTTAAAATGAAATATCAGCAAATGATAAATTTATCGGTTTCCAAGAGATTCTACGTCTAGCACTCATTGCATGTAGACGTGTTTTTAAGAATCGGTCCTGTCATTAATTTTAAAAATTAATTAATTTTTCAAAAAGTCAGTTGAAAATAATTTTTTTAATTGAAAATCATCACCGTCGAATTATTCGAGCATTTATCGATTACCTGAAATTCATTTCCTGAAGAAAAATCAAAAGTGGAAATACGTTCAAGGGAAGTCCCGGTCCGAGAACATTCCCTCTAGTCTCGCTGCAAAAGCAACGAGATGGAGGAGCCCGATGGCTTCAGCCATCAACCGAAGGTCCGTGCCCATCGCCAACGATGACGGGCGAAAAAAAACTAAAAAGAAGATACGACGATAAAGAAGAAAAACCGACAATCCTATCGGTAATCGAAATCGAGCAGCTGATCAAAGACAAAGTAAAAGCTGAAAAAATTGAAAAAGAAAATGAAGAGCTCAAGCTTCGAGTTCAATCGTTAGAAGCACTTGTTGGAACGTTAACGTTCAACAAAGATAAAGAAACCAAGAAAGGCCGACAAGCAAATTCAAAAACCAAAGACAAGAAAACTAAAAAGCCAAAGGAAGAAGCTAATCAAGAGGATGTCCTGAGCGCAGGAGGCGCAAACGACAGCAGAAATTACTATGCAGCGCTAGCTGGTCTTGAAGAAACGATGAACATTGAAGAGGATCCAGGTAAAACGTCTAAGTTAGATAATGAGTTCATTGAATACCTTAAAATTAAAAATCGGGAGAAAAAACCAAAAGGTTTGTCTGCTGGTCCGTCCGTTAAGATTAATGAAAAAAAGAAAAAGTCCCACCAATCAATGTATTTGGGCAAACGTGCAAAGATATGGTTCAGCTTTTGGCAGCCGAAAATAAGCTAAAAGATTTTGAGATAAAAAGAGTCAATGCCGATAAATTGACAATTAGGACTAAGCCATTGGTTGATTTCCAGGCAACAAAAAGTGCCTTAAATTCTGGAGATGCTCCGCATTTCACGTGCACCCAGGAAAGCCAAAAGAACCAAACCTTTTCATTGAAGGGTCTGGACTGTGGTGAGGACACAGTCGATCTCCTTCAGGTGCCCCAAGAAGCTGCACAAGAAATACAATTTATTTCAGTTAAAAACTTTGCAACGAGAAGATCGATTGTGGAGCGCAAAAATTTGCCTCACTACTTAGTCCAGATTTCCAGCAAAAGTAGTTCGAGTGCTCTGCAGAAAATACGGTACTTGAACTTCCGCGTGGTGAGGTGGAAACGCCTCCAGAAAAGTGAGGTCAACCAGTGCTACAGGTGCCAAAGATTCGGGCATTCGGCTGCCAATTGCGCCATGAAATATAGGTGTGTTAAATGCAAAGACATTCATGCTCCCGGCGAGTGCAAATTGGCTCAGGCGGAGCCAAAAGAAAAACTATATTGTGTGAACTGCGGTGCCTTTGGTCATCCAGCATCATATCGAGGATGCCCCCGGTATCAAGATGCAAAGGTTAAAGTCACTCCGAAACAAAGTCAAGCACACCGCAGTGTGATACCTACCAACTTCGTCAAGTCCGGGGTGTCATTTGCACTTGCTGCGAGAGGACCAGCTGACAATGTAAATAAAATAAATAATGTAAGTGGCAATAATAAGCTGCTCCTTAAAATTTATCAGCAATTAAATTCCTTATCGGAGTGAATCGATAAACAAGATTCGAAAATTAACATTGTTTTTCAGCGTTTAGGGCTTTCAAATGCCTCAAAATAAGTTGTCATCCAGCCACATTCCCACGGATAGGATTCGTCTCATCTCGATCAACGTCAAGTCCATTGTTGCTTTACATCGGCGTGATTATCTCCTGGAATTCATTGCCAGACAAAAGCCTGACATCGTGCTTCTCACCGAAACCCACCTCAGTTCATGGCACTCCATGACATTCAAGGATTTTGAGTTCGTAAGAAACGATAGGGTAACAGGTGATGGGGGAGATGGCACCGGGATATTGGTTCGAAGAACCTATCGTTTCCAAAATATTGAAAAAGTCGAATTCAAAAGCTTTGAATCTCTTGAAGTGTCCGTTATCAAAATCTCACTGCCAGGTGGGGATAACCTCTTTGTTATCTCTGCCTATGCAACTGGCGTAACTGTTCTCAAGCTCAGGGAGGAGCTCAATTCCTTGTTCGAAATACTCGAATTGAACAGGCTACATAACTATTATATTCTTGCTGGTGACCTGAACGCCAAGCATACATCATGGCTGAACGCCACCAAAAATCCAAGAGGTGTATTCCTGAAATCGTGGATAACAGAGAACCAAATTGAATACAGGTGCAATCTATACGGGTCGGAGTTCCCAACATACCCTAGGACAAATTCATATTTGGACCTTTGCATTGCTGACGCAAGACTTGAATTCAGCTTTAATAGTCCTCAACGGAAATTGCGGGTGCTTCCTTATGATAGCGACCATAACGCAATCGTAATGGAAATCAATCATCACAGGGATGATTTCTTCCTCATTCCAGTTCAACATGAAAATCATCGGTTGAATTTCAAAAAAACAGACTGGGGAAAGTTTCAAAAGAAGTTTAATCGCGAGTACCAGAAGCAATGTCCCCCTTCTGATGGTGGCAACTCTTGCTCAATGGTTCCTAAGGACAGGAATCTAACTAACGATGAAATAGATGCCTATTTGTCGAAGTTATAGAAGCTGACGTTGGAAACGATTGAGAAAGTCGTTCCTAAGATTAAACATCGAAACAATATGGAAGGATATGAAACACCAACCATCGCAAGGTTGAAAAGATTGAAAAGCCTTCTTCTCACACGCGTCAACAATATTTATCGACGATTTTTGGACTATAACTATCCCTCCTTGTCTTTGTTGAAATTACACCTGAAGAATGTCCGGAACTTAATCCGGTCATACTCCAGGAGTGAGGTCAGCAATCAATCAGGACCCAGACGGCGTGTTCACGAAAGTGAATAGCATATTCCGCAAGAAGTCTCGAGTGAAGGTATCGAATCTTGAAGTCATTAGTGATAAGATAAATCTTCTCGATAGGGCTGGTATCGAAATTGATAGCACGACTCCGGATAGAAATGGAAACAGGATTATATGTGAAGGGTTGGATAAACTTGCCCTGATTGGAACACATTTTGAATTGGTTCATCTACCAAACCCTGAGAGAGGGAATCAAATATTTTCAGAGGTCGTTGAAGCAAAAGTTTCCGACTTCAAATCAAGCCTGAACGGCCAATCTATTCTTCATTTCAATGAAACATTAACATCTGACCTCATACTGAGCTTGAAACTTATTGATTATTTTGTCAGCTATGAAGACTTGAGTTTCATATTTCGCAGGATAAACAACAAGAAATCATGTGGTACTGATGGTATTCCAAATATAGTTCTCCGACATTTGCCTGAGGTTGCTATTAGGAATTATTGCATATTATTTAACAACATGTTGAGCAATTCATATTTCCCAAATGAGTGTAAAAAGGCTAAGGTATATCAGATCTTGAAGAAAGGAAAAGAACCTTCATGCCCTAAAAGCTATCACCCAATCAGCTTGCTGCCTAACATCAGCAAGGTGTTTGAAGTGATACTCAACAGAGCATTAAACACCCACATTGAGGAATATGAGTTGATGCCGAATTGCCAATTCGGTTTTCGTGCCAGGCATTCGACCACACATGCAATAACGAAAGTAACCTCAGACATCTGTTGGAAACTAAATGATAGACAATGCGTTGGAGCATGTCTCATTGATATAGAGAAAGCCTTCGATACGGTGTGGTTAGATGGACTTATTTTTAAACTCCTTCAGGACAAGTTCCCCAGACACCTTGTCGCCATGATGTGCAATATGTTATACGGGAAATCGTTTGTTGTAACTGATGGAAATCTGACAACAATGCGCGAGCTCAAAGTCTTGAATGGTCTACAGCAGGGAACAGTTACTGCGCCTCTGCTCTTCTCAATCTTCATTCGCAAGCTATTGAACGGTTTTGATTTTAACGTCTCGCCAACGCGATCATTGGTAGCGTTTGCTGATGATCTGATCATCTATACGGCAGGCCGAAAAGCTACAATAGTTCAGAGCAATCTCCAAAAAATGTTCAATGATGTACAGCTGTAAACTGACAATTGGCGAATGAAAATCAATGCGCAAAAGTGTGAAACAATCTTGTTTCGGACAACGCTGCAGGGGGTCAGTCAAGACCTGCAACGTAATTGGAAAGATTTCCACATCATGGCGGGCGAAGGTAGTTCAGAACGGGTTCCACATAAATCCTGTGTTCGATACCTCGGTGTTCATCTCGATCAGTATCTGTACTATACTGAACATGTGAAAATCATGCTCAGTAAGGCACTAAAAGTATTCATGGCCTTACGAAAACTCTTTCATTCCAAATACATTGATCAAAAGGTCAAAATTATCTGTTACAAGACACTGGTTGGACCAGTTCTGACATATGGATGTCAGATCTGGTACAACCAGAGTGCTAGTACTATGGAAAAACTAAGGGTTTTCGAAAGGAAATGTCTTCGTGCATGTACTGGTTTGTACAGAAAGCCTGAGACGGGTTGGAAACATTATATATCGAATAGAAGAATTTATCAAACTGCAGAAGTGACGAGGGTCGATATCTTCATATTGAAACTTCTTCGGAATCATATCGCAAGATCTGTGACTGTGAGTGAAAAGACGGGAATATTGCGACTTGTCTCGCTACTGGCTTCGTACCTCCAGAAGCATTCGTGTATTTGGACATGAATCGATATGTTTTTGATTCTGACGGCGTCCCAGTCATATAACACATATATCGACGGGCCACCGATAAGAAAATAAAATATCCTCCGAGTTTGAGTTCACGAGACCAACAATTCCAATGGAGGTACTCGTTTGCTAGATTCGTTGAAGCTGATCGAATTGAGACGACGCAATCCAGGTATTGGTGGCTGAATGACAATGTCTAAATTATTCGTGTTTTTTTTCAGTTTTGGTGTTTTTCGTTATTTAGTTTTTTTGAATTTCAGCTCATTATTGCTACATTTAGTATTGTTGTTTATTTTTGTTAAAAATTAGGTTAAAATTAGGTATAGGTTTGGTATATGTTATGTGTATTATATAAGGTTAGAGATAAGGTTAAACGCTTAGTGTTGGGTACTCACTAGTCGGTCGATTCTTCTCCAGTTTGGCCTCGTCATGTTGGTTGCCGGCTCCTGGAAATAACAAAACCCCACAAAGCATCGGACTTATTATGTAAACAAAATATACTTATCTGATATTGAAGTTTTTTGCTGATCTCCTGCACGAGAATAAACCTGGAATCATCACATTGACACTTCACTTGGCAATGACATTTGACGTCTGTCTACAATGTTTTGAAATGACAATGTCAAAAATGTCACAGGGTGCCCGTAAACTATGAATATCGCAGAATCACGTAATTGTTTAGAATATTATGAATTTAGTATAAGATTAATTTACGCGGGAAAAATGTACCGAAATTTTCAAAAACGGGAAACTCTTTGAAAGAGATTTTCCATTGTTCAGTTTGATTTTATCCGTTCGTAAGATAACTTGGTCGCAATAAAGTAGCAGTTTGATTTTATCCGTTCGTAAGATAACTTGGTCGCAATAAAGTAGCAGTTTGGCATTGTTCGTTCGTAAGATAACTTGGTCGCAATAAAGTGGATTAGAATTTTTATCGTGAAACATTTTTTCCTTTTTGGTTTTATTGTGAAACATTTTTTGGTCCGTCGAGCCGGATATAGTTCTGGATAATTTTAAATGGTGTGTTAGTTACAATTTAGTTTTGTTGAATTAAGTGCAGTGAAAAGGCGCTTAAAGGTCGGTTCGCGCGGGTTAACAAAGTGAGCAATTGAGCAAGGCAAGGTCTGGTGAGTTCCATATTTTAGTCCTTTCCTTCCTAATTTCATAATCGACATCATCTTTAATTTTTTTATTTGCTTAAATTTGGTGCACAATTGCAAATCTCATTTTCTGTGGAAAAAAACGAATCGTATTTCAAATCCGCACTACATTGGATGGATAGTGCGGTTGAATTTATTGGTCACACATCAACTTTATTTGCTAAAAGTTGGTGTACAATTGCAAAGTTAATTTATTTTGGGAAGAGCGAACTGTATTTCAAATCCGCACTACATCGGTTGAGTATTGCGGTGGAATTTATTGGTCAGACACTGTATCGGTGTCAAATTGGTATTAAATTTAGAATTTTATGCACAACTGCTATTGTTCGTGCATTTAAGAGTGCGAACCACACATCAAGTTTGCACTGCATCGGCTCATCGTTGCAGAGAAATTTAGTTGTTTGCTGTTGATTTGGGAAAAGGTTAAATCATTCGAAACTTGGTTTAGATTTGGATCCTTGTTGCGGTGCTTAGGTAACGGTACTTACTGGACATTGGGCGGAATTTGTGAACCGTCATTTAAACTTGAGTAAGTTCGAATCCTGTGCCGTGCCGCTTACTTAATAGTAACAAATAGACTTTCGTGCGACTGTTTATTACATTATTTGTTAAACTTCGATTTGATTAAAGTTAATAGTTTGGAATTTCGTATTGGGATCACGTCCTGCGACCTCACGAACGATGGATGGTTTAATGGCACAACAAAGTGTACTAAGCGAGCAGCTAAGCAAAATGGTCACGAATTTCCGAAAGGACCCTAAGGCACGGAAGACAACCGCGTACGCTACAAAACTACTGGAACGGGTGCAACAAATTCGTCGGTCCTTCACGGAGAATCATCATCAGATTCTTGAATTGGTAGATGGAAAGAAGATCCTTGAAGCAGATTATTTTAAACAGAACGTATATCTGGCGTTTGAGGAGGCAGAGTTGAATTTCGAGGTAGAATTGGAAGAGTTGCGAGTGGAGCAAGTGGCATATGGAGCGCAAAGTTGTAAAGAAGGAGCGAGTCCGTCATCGAAGGCAATGGATGATACAGACGTTCGGCTCCCACGGATCAACCTGCCAAAGTTCAATGGAAAATATGACGAATGGGCATCGTTTAAAGATCTGTTCACGTCTCTGATCCATAAAAAAGCCAATTTACCGAAAGTGGAGAAGCTTCATTATCTGAAATGCAGTCTGTCAGGAGAAGCAGAACAATTATTGAAGCACTATTCGATTACCGAAGCAAACTATGAATCAGCGTGGAAAATGCTCGTGGAACGGTACGACGATAAAAGTGTGTTGTTGAAAACGCAGTTCAACCATTTACTCCATATAAGCAACGCAAGCGAAACCGCATCGTCGATCAAAGTGCTGTTAGACAAAACAATTGATTGCGTGCAGGCCATAGACAATCTAAAGGTAGGAAACATATGGGATGCAATATTAGTGCATTTGACGGCACAGCGATTACCAGCCGAAACACGACAGATGTGGGAGCAACAGCAAGCTAAGATTTCGGAGATATCATCGTTCCAACAACTGAAAGAGTTTCTACAATGCAGGTTCAGAGCGTTAGAAGCTGCTGGGGTAGAAAGGCATAAACCCATTCGCACATCACACAACGTATTTGTGACAAAGGAGGCGCAACAAATCGTGTGTATTCTTTGCAAAGGACCACATTATTTGAGACAATGCTCGAGCTTCCTGAAGTTAGATTATCCTAAAAGATTCGAAATGGCAAAGAAAAATGGTTTGTGCCTCAATTGTCTAAACAAAGGACATTTTGTCGGGAAATGCCCCAGTAAATCGAGGTGTCTTCACTGTAAGAAGGCCCACCATACGCTCCTACATAGACCAAATGCCTCAATTATCGGAAAGGAGTCCCATCAATTGCCGCCCCCGTTTACCCCTAATAGTCAGTCACCGCAACTAACAGCGCAGAATAATCAACCTTGGACCCCTGCGCTAAGACAACAATTGCCGACATTTGGGTCACACAATGGACAACCGTCTACTTCGTCTTCAGCTGATCATCGATTTCCAACGGCAGGCTCAACCGTCGCCAAAGTTAACTCATCGACCATCAATGCTCCAAAAGCGGTATTGTTAGCGACAGCACTGGTGACAGTGGAATCTCCAATCGGGTTCGTGACGCTTCGTGCCTTGATGGACCAAGGATCACAGGCGTCCATCATTACGGAGAGCGCAGCTCAAGGACTCGGGATCAAAAGAGGTTGCACGAACATATCTGTAACTGGAATTGGGAAGACGAGAGGAATTCAAACCAATGGGACTTTGAAACTTAGACTGCGTACCAAGACAAATGAATGCTTAGAAGTGGACGTACTCATTTTGAACAAGCTAACTAGCTTTGTGCCATCGCAGTTGGTTTCCACGTCGATTAGGGATCAGATAGGAAACATTGATTTGGCTGACCCGTACTTCGATCATCCGAGCAAAATTGACGTCATTCTGGGAGCGGATGTATACGCTCAAGTAATTCTCAGCGAGATTAAAAAATTGACTTTAGGTCCAGTGGTACAGCACACCAAGCTAGGCTGGATAATATCTGGGAGTGTGAACATTGATCAGCAGCAAGTCCTTCATTCATTCAAAGTTGAACTGAACGAAAATGTGGAAATAAGCGAAAGGTTAAAACGATTTTGGGAAATGGAGGAAGTTGATGGGGATAGAACTAGAACGCAAGATGAGGATGCCTGTGAACATCACTACGTTACCCATGTAAAGCGAGAATCAGATGGTCGGTATCAAGTAAGATTACCATTTAAAGACTCGGAAAGTCGAAATTCCTTAGGGTTTTCGAGATCAAGTGCAATTGCAAGCTTGTTGCACCTAGAGAAACGTTTTGCCAGTACCGAAGGTCTCCGAGAGGAATATGCAGCTGTACTACGAGAATATTTAGACTTAGGACATATGCATGAAGTGCCGCATTGCAACGAATGGGCAATGGAAAACGGTCGACAGGTGATCACATCTAACTTCCTTCCGCACCACGCAGTATACAAGGAAAGCACATCGACGAAAGTACGAGTGGTGTTCGACGCTTCCCGGAAAACAAGTTCTGGTGTATCTCTGAATGATACCTTGTTGACCGGACCAACTCTTCAGTGCAGCATGACAGCAATTGTAATGAAGTGGAGGCTAAAGCAGTACGCTATGATGGCTGACATAGCCAAGATGTACCGACAAGTAAACATGCATCGAGAAGATTCCAACTACCAAAAGATCGTTTGGCGGCCCGAACCAAATGGCCCAATTAAAGATTACGCCCTCAATACTGTGACGTTTGGAACTAGCTCAGCACCATTTCTGGCTATTAGAACTTTACACCAGCTTGCATATGACGAAAGGGAAACGTACCCTGAGGCAAGTAAATCGCTCTTGGAGGAATTTTATGTGGATGACCTATTATCTGGAGGTGATAGCGTGCAAGAAAGCGTCATTAAAAGAGATCAGCTGATCAAACTCTTGAAGTCTGGCGGATTCCAATTGAGGAAATGGTTAGCCAATGACAATCAAATTTTGGTAGGACTTCCAACGGAAGATGTGGAAATGAATAACTGCGTTAAGTTTGAAATGGACCATGGATATAAATCATTAGGGATACTGTGGTACCCAATCGGTGATTATTTTACATTTCGTCTCAAAAGCCATGAAAGATTAGAAACTTATACAAAACGATCAGTATTATCGACAATAGCCCGTTTGTACGACCCATTAGGATGGTTAGCACCCTTCACGATAAGGGCTAAAATATTGCTGCAAGGTTTATGGTTGTCAGGTCAAGATTGGGACGAACCGATACCCAATGTTTTGAATGGAGAATGGAGTGCTTGGTTAAAACAGTTACCTGAAATTGAAAATATACAAATACCACGATGGGTAGCATACCAGAAGGATTCGGAGGTATCACTCCACGGGTTTTGCGATGCATCCCAACGAGCATATGCGGCAGCTATTTATTTGACGGTGCTATCAGGTTCCACAGTTGCAAGTCATTTGTTAGTGGCCAAAACTAAGGTGGCGCCGGTGAAGCCAATTACGATTCCGCGTTTGGAACTTTGCGGAGCTGTTTTGTTGGCCCGATTGCTAAAAGAAGTAAAGGCAGCATTAAAATTTGATCAAATACCTACGTGGTTGTGGACCGATTCCGAGGTCGTTTTGGCTTGGTTAAAAGGATTGCCGACACGATGGACTGTCTTTGTCAGTAACCGAACAGCTCACATTTTAGACGTCACCGGTAACATACCGTGGAGATATGTACCTTCGAAGGATAATCCAGCAGATGCAGCGTCTAGAGGAATAAAGCCCGGTGATTTACTCGATAGTCAGCTGTGGTGGCATGGGCCAAGCTGGTTAACTAAAGGTGTCAATGATTGGCCTAAAAATAAAACCATTCAGTTAACGAACATAGAAAAACGAAAATCCATGATGGTCAATGTGGGATTAAAGACAGAGTATTTCTTGGATGAATTGTTGAAAAAATATTCTAGCTTAATGAAATTAATTAGAGTCACGGCATATTGTTTCCGTTTTCTTAGAAAGAAGTCCACACAACCCAATTTGCCAAAGTATCTAACTAGTGACGAATTACGGTACGCTTCGGAGTTTTGGATCAGGCATGTTCAACAAGATGCGTTTCCGGAAGAAATATGTGAGCTTCAAAAGGGTACGTCCGTCGGAAAGAAAAGTCGGTTGGTCAATTTGAACCCGTTTATTGATAACAAGGGAATAATGCGGGTCGGTGGACGGCTCGAGCACGCGCCTTTAACATTTGATGCAAGACACCCGATGATTTTACCGCGAAATGGTGTATTCACCGATTTATTATTACAAGAAGTCCATCAAGCTACTTTACACGGACAGACGCAACTGATGTTGAATACGTTAAGAAGGAAATTTTGGGTAATTGATGGGCGCAACCGGGCTAAACACTCTATCCACAAATGCGTTCGTTGTTTTCGCGCAAAGGCGAAGGAAGCCAGCCAGTTGATGGGCAATTTGCCAGAAGCTCGGGTAACTATGTCGCGTCCATTCACACACACCGGCGTCGATTTTTGTGGCCCGTTTGAAATTAAAGATAGACGAGGAAGAGGCAGCAGGACGACAAAGGGTTATGTGGCTATTTTCATTTGTTTAGCTGTAAAAGCCATACACATTGAAATCGTTAGTGACTTGTCCACGCCTGCATTCCTAGCAGCATTACGGCGGTTCATGGGAAGACGAGGATTCAGCAGTCATATATATTCGGACTGTGGTACCAATTTTGTTGGCGCAGCCGCTGAGTTGCAGCGAATCACAAAAATTAGTAATGAAGCGGCGGAGATTGTTGCAAATGAAGGCGTAACTTGGCATTTCAATCCACCAGCATCACCTCATTTTGGCGGACTTTGGGAGGCTGGTGTGAAATCTATCAAGGCACATTTACGTCGGGTTGCCGGACACGTGTCTCTAACATATGAGGAACTATCCACAGTGTTGATTAGAATCGAAGCCTGTCTCAACTCCCGGCCTCTCTGCCCTCTCAACGATGACCCGATGGATACCGCTGCACTCACGCCAGCTCATTTCCTGATTGGCGACGTAATGATAGCACTACCTGAAGCTGAATTGGAAAATGTCAACGTTAACTACCTTGATAGATGGCAGATGACTCAGAAGATTGCTCAAGATTTTTGGAGACGTTGGAAGACCGAGTACTTGAATCGTTTGCAACGTAGACCAAAATGGCTTAAATACGAAACCAACATAAAGGTGGGAGATTTGTGTATCCTCAAGGATGAAAAACTTCCTTCCTACCGGTGGCCATTAGCGAGGATCATTCAAGTACACCCTGGAAGGGATAATTTAGTTCGTGTCGTGACTGTGTGGACAAACGGCAAAAGCTATACAAGACCAATTACGAAAATTGCGCTGCTGCCAACGCAGGAATCTACACATTAATGTATATATATATAGATGTATATATTTGTCGCACCATCCTTACTTTCCCCTATCCTATCCTTCACTCAGACCTTGCGCCGAACAAACATTAATATCGTACTGCGATTGAAGTCAATTTTGCTTTAACCTAACAATTTGGAGGTGGCTTGCAGTATAGGTGGAGGTGGACGCCCAGCATAGGTGGGACAACTTCATCGCGCCTAACTCAATAAATCAGTTTAATACAGCCGAAGTCAACTGAAGATAAAGCGTAGTGCAGCAAAGAACCGATTGGATATGAAACGACACCAAAGGTATTCGGAATTGCAAAACTAAATAATTACTATTTTACTTACAGGGCATTGTTGCTGCTGAGGCGTTGCACCCCTCAGCCGGGGGAGTATGTTGGGTACTCACTAGTCGGTCGATTCTTCTCCAGTTTGGCCTCGTCATGTTGGTTGCCGGCTCCTGGAAATAACAAAACCCCACAAAGCATCGGACTTATTATGTAAACAAAATATACTTATCTGATATTGAAGTTTTTTGCTGATCTCCTGCACGAGAATAAACCTGGAATCATCACATTGACACTTCACTTGGCAATGACATTTGACGTCTGTCTACAATGTTTTGAAATGACAATGTCAAAAATGTCACAGGGTGCCCGTAAACTATGAATATCGCAGAATCACGTAATTGTTTAGAATATTATGAATTTAGTATAAGATTAATTTACGCGGGAAAAATGTACCGAAATTTTCAAAAACGGGAAACTCTTTGAAAGAGATTTTCCATTGTTCAGTTTGATTTTATCCGTTCGTAAGATAACTTGGTCGCAATAAAGTAGCAGTTTGATTTTATCCGTTCGTAAGATAACTTGGTCGCAATAAAGTAGCAGTTTGGCATTGTTCGTTCGTAAGATAACTTGGTCGCAATAAAGTGGATTAGAATTTTTATCGTGAAACATTTTTTCCTTTTTGGTTTTATTGTGAAACACTTAGGTTAGGAACATTGTTATAGAATTTTTTTAGTATAAGATAAAGTTTTTTGATTGCATTTTATTAGAATTAAGTTAAAACATATTAGGTGTAGGATAAAAGTTCACTGTTGTGTTTAACTTACAAATAATTTTAGGATAGTGTTGGTTGGTTTTTTCTCCTTTTTCCAATGATTTTTTTAAAATATGTCATAATCTTAATTAATTGAGTTTTTTAAATTTTTTTTTTTTTAAATGTGTTAATGATAATGTATAAATTTAGAGAGCCATTTGGGCCATTAAGTTTTTTTATGTTGCTTGTTTGGAATTTGCTTTATATTCTTTGTAAATTTATACCGATTAGTATTGAATAAAGCGCTTATGACTTTGACTTCGGTTTCCAAGCTATATTTTTCAAATATCTGCATGCTAAATGGTTCCATCAGCACTAATTATTGGTAAAATTATATCAAATTAAATAAATATTTTCAAAAATCACTTTAATTTGTTTGATTCGGGGAAATTTTTGAAAATCACGGTTCTAAAATTATTTTTATATGTAGGTACCAGCTCAAGTTGGAAGCACTGTTATCACCAGTATGGAACTTTTACGTAACTTTACGCAAGAGGAAACAGGTGTTCAGTTCATACAACTCATCTTTGTAACGTTGTCTCCACTTTGTTCCTTGTTTCACTGAGCCGTAGATTTTTCGGAGCACTTTGTGTTCAAACACATCCGCTACCTTTTCAGACTCGCTCGTCAGGATCTATGTTTCACTTCTATATAACAGCATAGGTGTGACTAGTGTTTTGTAAATGCAAAGCATATTTTGCTTGTGCACAACTCTGGAACATAGAATGGTGTAGTAATCGAGCAGCCCGCCTAAGCAAACTGCTCGAAGGACCTTTGCGAAGTAAATATCATCTTATAAAAATAACGTAATAATGCGAAACAATTTGATACGCAACTATTAACCTTTTTATTATAACCCGCAATAAGCCCCACCACTACCACTGCTATCATTATCAATAAAAAGTTTTTTCAAAGAAAAAAATAAATAAATAAAATAACACATAAAAATCAATCACGAAAACCCCATTGCGACAATCTAGCAAAGCAATTGCTAGATTGATGCTATGAGAATCTGCCATTACCGCCATGAAGAAGGTCGTCGAGGCAGACGGTAACCGGAATGGATACGACACGGGACTCTTTCTTGAACAACGAGCAGAATAGGCTGCATTCGGGGTAGAGGAATACGCGCGGTTGTGTGTCAGAATTCCGTCTCGGGGAGTCGAGCCCACCAATTTGGTGCGAAAGCGTCTGAGCGTGTGTGAAACTTATCCATAATCACTATCTTCATCATCCACCACCACTAAAGTGCTTAGTAATAATTTCGCGAATAGCACTAATAACAAAAAAGTTAAAGAAAATAAAATTAACAAATTAAAGTACAAATCTAGTGTAACGAATAATGATGTTAAGAAAAATTATAACGCTGGCTTATTAAATGTGGATATTGGTGAAAAAGTAATAATCAGAGCAACAGTCTTGGTGATATATTGGCTACTGGTAAAGTCGCTTCATTGTCCGCATCGTCGTCGTTGACATCCTCGTCGTTGAAGCGAGACTAATTTTGGAAAATTGCACGAAAAATAATTATGTGAATCGATCGAATATTAAAATAACGTTAGAATTCAAAAGCTAATGTGTAATTCTACTTGTGTGCGTATATAACAATGAAACAATGGCTAAAGCAAAGAATATTCTGATTTGGTTGCAAACTTGATTTGATTGCAAGGATTTATCTACGAGTATATTCAAATATTGGAAAGTTAATTTCGAAAAAAAAAATCTCGTGCGAATAGAAAGTAATGAGAGAAGAAAAAGAACATTTCTAAAGTTACAGGCCCTTATCCGCCCCATCAACGAGCGGTCGCTGGAGGAGGGCTCTCTTGTATTTAAAATTTTAAAATCCTGATTAAACTTAGATAACAGTCAAAAAGTATAAAAACCCACAACACTAATATATAAATTTTACAGACCGTTTTCCTTCTGTCATATAATTCTTTAAAATCTTTTTCTTACTTTATGTTTATAAAACCAATACCTTTTCCTCTATTCCTGATGTATAGGAATTTCAATTGTTTATAGGTTACGCTATTAGTTAAATACAATGAAAGAATGCTGAAGAAAAAAAACTAGATTCAAAGCAAAGAGAGATGAAAAAAAATGAATCAATGGAAAATTTTGAAATATAAAGATTACGTTGTATGAACACAACGCGTAATTAGATTTAACAATGATTTGAATTTTGTTTTAACTATTGGGGATTACGAAAAAAAGGAAAAAAATACTCCTTTTTCTTCAATAAAAAGAAAGTAATGCGTTAAGACGGGTAGAGTTGAGTTGAAGTGGATAGTTTGAATTGAATTTGATTATAAAGCTAGTAATGGAAATATGCAAGAGATATTACTGACTTAATGCAAACAATTATGAAATGTCATATGCTTTATTTTGCACAGTACACTAAATATGTACTTAATTTAATATAAAAAGAGAATGAAGAGATAGAGAAAGAAAGAAAGTCCGGTCTTACCACTTATAAGAACCCGGGCTAGGTATGGGAGCCGCCACGTTGGCTGGGCCCTCCACTCATGAGTTAGCCATCGGTGGTCAACCCTTTTTCGTTGTCGTTACAGGTGCTCTTGCAGGGTTGGCGACGGCGAACCGATACAATCTTGAGAACCCTGTAAATTAGTGGATACGAATATTTTTTGTAGTGGGTCCTTGTGCTGGAGAAATGAACCCGTCCCATGACCCCGAAATGCTAGCCTGCCAGCGCATTCACGCGTCCTTAGACAAGGCTAACTCCGGCGAGCACCAACATCTTCGTTCACCGAGGTAGCAGACCATCACTGCAGTCCTTTACGGACAATTAAAATCCATCTGATTTTCACAACAATGGGAAGTACGAAGTAATTGGTTTTATTTGCAGCGCTTATGTGGCGTACAATTTCGTCCTTTTTGGCGTCTCTTCTATTCAGGTGGGTTCCAAGGTATACAAAGTTATCCACTCCTAAGGTCAAATTTTATCGAGCTGGAGTCTTCTTCCTAGTTTGAGTTATGAATTTAGTTTAAGCCTCATTAACTCGTAGGCCAATTCAGTTTGCTTTAGATTCTAGACTCAGAAATGCTCGTTTGGCGTCTCAGACTGAACGTGCCATAATAGTGTTGTTATCAGCATTTGCTACCAATTGTGTGGACTTAAACATTAGTATACCCGAGGCTTCAACCGATGTCTTCCTGATGACGTGTTTCAGCGCAATATTAAAGAGCATTGGGACAAGTCCATCCCCTTGTTTTAAGCCTGATCCCATAATGAAGCTGTCCGTTAGTTCACCGTTTATCTGGGACTCTGTGTTATCATCGTGACGTTGACCATACAGAATAGTTTTATTGGAAAGCCAAAATCAAGCATTGTTTTGTACAGCACATTTCTGTCGACACTGTCTTATGCTTGCTTGAAATCTACTATGAGTTGGTGCACATCGATGTTACACTTCCAGCAATTCTCGAGCACCTGGCTTACAGAGAATATTTGGTCTATTGTAGACTGTCCTATTCAAAAGCCTCCCTGATACCCTCATATAATGCTTTCATAGTACGGCTTTAATTTTTTTCCATAATTTTGGAGACCACTTTATAAGACATATACAGTAGAGCGATGTCTCTAAAAGTTGCACACCTTAGTTTGTCCCCTTTTTTGTATACAGGGCATATTATACTTGATCTCGAGTCCTCTGTCTTCTGGTAACTGTTTCTCTGACCATATTCTGCATATTAGTGGATGCAGAAGGTTATTTAGATAGAGCCCTCGTTTTGGAGCAGTTCTCCGATATTACATCTATTCCAGGAGTCTTATTGTTTCTTAAGTCCCGTACTACTGTTTATACTTCATCTCTGGTTAGTGTTGAGACTGAGGCCTTATGCCAGCTTTAGCCGTTGTAGGGAACACTGTGAATAGCTTCTGGAAATATTACAGCCATCTATTTTTAGTTTCAACTGGCTTGCCTATGATTGCTCCATGTAGATTGAATCCATCTCCTAGTTGTTTGATAGACGCATACGCCGATCTGACTTCATGTAGGGTCATGTTTTCGTTGATCTGTTGAATCTTGGTCTTGATGGTCCGTCGTTCCTTTCTTCAGCACATTATTTTAACTTGACGTCGCCTGGTTCCTTTTTCAATCGCTTCTTTGCATTCTTCTCCTCCCAGTTGTTCCTACTTTTCTTTGGCTGGTGCCCCGAAACCTCTTCGGCTGCTTCTGTTACCGCATTTCTCACTGCCTTCCACATGGATCTAATGTCATCATATCTTTCTCCCGCCTGCCGAGATATGCTGATACGAGTTTCCAGCGCTGACATGTTTGGGGACATTACTGAGCTATCATTTAGCTTGTGTATTCGGTAGCTTAGAGTAACTGATGGTCCTTGTTCACAGCTCTTGGAGATGCGGCATCGGAACTTGACCCGTATAAGTTAGAGGTCCAAATCACTGACAGCACCGCGGAACGATCGTGTGTGTGTGTCCCAATAACGTCTCCACTGTTTCACTGATCTCAATGCAGAAATCATATAATGCTCAAGTTGTTCGCAAGCCTTGCCAAGAATGCTGTCAGGGAATCATTAGTAAAGGATCTAGGATGCTGACTGACCTGAGAGCGTAGGTGAGAGCTTTGTTCCATAAGCATTTCAGATTACAGTGACCTGGAGCAGACAGTGCACAATTCCGTATCAATTATCTAGATGACATGGACGTTACGAAATTGACCAGAGTACGCGGCGCTTTTCTATAAAACAACTTGACTCGGGCGGTACCGAAGTTTATGCAACTTGACGATTTTTCACCTTCCTAACAGGTACAACGAACGAATCACAAATGTCCACAAGAACGACAGAGCGTTAACGACCGCCACACTACCGTGTATCAGCACCACGCACCACGCAATGTGAGCTGCTCGATTAATATACGTTGCCCTGATTTTTTCAGAGAAACTCATATTCGAGTCGATTAGTAACCCTAGGTATTCTAGTGATGGTTTTAATTCAGCCAATATTTTCCCAATACTGGTCGCTTTTACTCTGGGGATTCTATTCTTTGCCAGGATGACCACTTCGGTTTTCTCTAGTGCTAGACTGAGTACGCGGGCAGGTATCCAGTCTCTCACTCAGCGCATCACCATACCTAGTCTAAGTTGCACCTGTTCAACAAATCGACCAATCAGTGCCACAACATCATCTGCAAAGCCTATCAGGCACGACCCATCATTAGCCCATCGTACGATACGTTCCACTGGTCTGGACCAAGGATAAATCCTTGAGCAACACCCGATGTAACTTCCATCCTCCTTCAGCCCTGCGTCGTATCATAAAGCAGGCTTCGGCCCTTAAAGTAGTCCCTCAACAGCAGCACAAGATATCCTGGAACTTGAAAAGGGATTTCTAGCATATCCAGAATACGCACGCATCTAGCGGAGCTTAAGGCATTCCGAACATCAAGTGTCACCAATAGAACCATTTGGCGGTTGGTACGGCTTTATGCTTCTGCCGTTTAGATCGCACTTACCACCTCTGCAATGGCATCAATGGTGGAGTGTCCTGCTCTAAAGTTGTACTGCCGAGGAGATAGGTCATGCAACAGCACGAATCGAGTCCCTTCCCTTGATAAGTTTCTCTAGTACTTTACGAGCCCTATCTAGCATGCACAACGAGCGGTATGCAGACAGCGACACGAGACTCTGTCCCCTTGTTGATCAGTACGAGCCTCGCTACCGTCCAACGTTTCGGATAAACCCCTACCCGCAAGTAAGCATTGAATATACTGAGCAGCAAATCAGGGCACTGGTGAAAGACGAGGTACAACACTTCAGCTGGGACGCCGTCAGGACGTTAAGCCTTCCTTGTTTTCAATCATAGGACTTCCTCTTCCAGTTTCAGGCGCATGAAGTGTGGTAATTCAACTGCTATTTCTCCATAGACAGCATCAACACAGAGGGATGGGCGGGGAAAAATGCCTGCATTATCTCTTTAATCTTTTTTGCTTCATCTATGCGGGGCTTCAAACTTCCGCTTAACTAGCTTGTTGCCAAACCCCATGGATTCCTGTTAACATTCTCCACTGGATCTTGCCAAGAACGAGCGTTTTATGGGGAGGGGGGAGGTAAAAACCATTTCCGCACTGAGTTCGGTTCTCCACTAGACACCTCCTTTGTCAATGTGAGAACATAGCCTAGAACCGTTTGACATAATACTTCGGGCCAGGTCTCGTTTCGCTATCTTGTGAGGCATGTTCAAGCTGGAGGAACTCTTCTCCAGCGGGAGGGTAAGGAGGAAGAATTGCTAGATAAGCCATCCTGCAGCCTCGACGTCCCCGGCTGCTGTGAGTCCTTTTTATCCTTTAGGACTACCCGAACTTAATGTGCCACATGCTTCCATATGTCAACCGATCCAAGCATCACTACAACGAGCCTTAGTACTGTTAACCATTTTGGAATAATGGGGTTGACGCTTATCAAGATGAGATGAAGCCCATCCATGGGAATGGGGCTGAATGGCAAGTTATTTTGAGACATTTGATAGATCTAAACGTTGCGAAACGAAGAATCTTTTTTGTTGATTCCTTCCGATAAGGAAATAAGTTTTTGGTCGATTTTAAGAAGCATTAATTACATTATTTACAGTATTGTCCGCTGGTCCTGGTGAGTGCAAATGATACCCCGGGCTTGAGGGAGCTTGAAGGTATCACACTGCGGTATACTTGCGTGTTTTGGGGGCATCCTCGATATGATGCTAGATAAACAAACGCAGAGCAATTATCCTTTGGGCACCGTCTGAGCCAATTTATACTCATCAAGGGCATGGATTTCTTTAACGCACCGGTAGTGGATGGCGTTGTTGGTAGCCGAATAGCTAAATCATTGACATCGGTAACACTGGGTGACTTCTCTTTTTTGGAGGCATTCCACCTCGTCACTCTGAAATTCAACCACCTTATCTGCTGAAGCGCACTTGGACTACTTTTATTAGAAATTGAAACTAAATAAAACGGCAAACTTTTCTTTTCAACGGTCTATCTCCATGTTGCAAAGGTTTTAACTGAAATGAATGCAATTTCTGTCCAGCTTCTTTGATCACTTGAAGGAGATCGACTGTGTTCTCTCCGCAGCCCAGACACTTCCACAGAAAGGTCTGCTTTTTTCACCTTTTGGGATATACGTGGTGCAGAACCTCCTCAGAATTCTTTAGCCGACTTGGCCAATCAGTGATTTCGTTTTATTGTTAATTTTCATTTCAAAAATTGCATTATATATTTTCGGCTGCCAATAGCCGAACCATGAATCTTCCGCTTTATCCAAATGCATTTATTGGCGGAACTTTTTCTGCCTTGTTGTTGACTTTTTCAGGGGAACCAGCAGAACCACGGTTAGTTGTTTTCTCCATACCTTCTGCCAATTCTTCCAGCGCTGCGAAATAATTTCAACTGTCACTAGTGCCGCTAGCACTTCCTTTGTGCATGTAGTGGTCGGTATAGAAAGCTTGAGATAGATCGGGAGCACTACATATCGAACCGAAGAACTTATCAAACTTCTAAAGTGACAGAGAGTGGACATCTTCATTTTGAAGATTCTTCGAAATCATATTGAGAAGTCTACAACTGTGAACGAAAACCCATGGATTTCACAACCGTTCCACCCTACCGACGGATAAATTGAGATTTGTCTCACCATTGTTTTCATTCCTCCAGAAGCATTCGTGTATATGGACTGTAGTAATCGAGCAGTCGCCTAAGCAAACTGCTCCAAAACCACCATAATGCTGGTCCAAATTTAAATTTTAAATTAAAAAAAAAATACACGGCAACCCCCTTCACAACGGATCTTATCCACGAATTACACTTCCGCCATGCAATTGGAATTGGATGGAAGGCTCGTCAATTGCCGTTGTGAGGAGTCCCGCAAGGCGACGACGGGTAACAGGGGGTCTGTTATGAATCGTCACGGCGGACACGTCGCGACGCCCAAGAGACTTTCAACTTTTCTGCTACGAGCGGAGAACTGCGCCGGGGGATATCGCGTTTTGAATTGTAGCAAGAAGAGGAGACCCTGAAGCTTTCGTGCGTACAGTGAGCGTGATTGTTATTTTTAAAGTTGTTTGACTAGCAATATATTGATTAAACCTTAAGCCAACATCGAATACTCACAACGTGATCGCTTCGCGGTTATCTCATTCAATTGTGCGTAGGAAGCTTCGCATCTAGCGAGCTCGTTCCTTTGTGTTATGATTCTGTTGATCGGTTTAGCAAGGAATTCGTTGCCTTACCAGTTGTCAAGAAAACGAAGTGAGCTGCGAAAAGCCTAAAGAAAATATTGCATTTCGCGCGATCGCCGCCAACAGTAGTGGAGTTGCTCGTGTGAACGACCGAAAAGATTTGTTTTGAGCAATTCCAAAGGTGTATGAACAATACAAGTGCCGATTCCGTGTACTGGTTCGGGGGGAAAAGTGAAATAAATTGATTTTGGCACAAAGCAAAAATTTGTTAGGAGAGTGTTCTCCTTATCTTTATTGGTCCCAATTTGGCCGCTGAAAACGCGAAAAGTGATCTTTTGCTTCCTTTGGATTGTGTTTATACGCGATAGTAGGCCTGCAAGACAAATAACGCATCTCCACGGCAATTTTTCGTGTACGTCTGAAGTATATTTGTGTTTTTGTATGCGACAGCACGGAGCCGAATTAGCGCAAACGAGAGATTAGTACGGGAAAATTGCATTGTGTCGGTCGGGTTGGCAAGCGAAACCGGCAGAAATTTAGAATTTGGCCGGAAAAGGGAAGTGTCATCGTCACCAAATGCTTGAATGTCTTTAAATAGCACGAGGATTTTTTTCTACGGCTTTTCTAACAACTTTGCTAATCGTGTTTCGTCGTTTTGTTTCGATTTAGACCTGGTACGCCCCATCAGTATCCATTTGATTCAACGGCACTTCGTTTCCATCGCGAATGTCCCGTAGATGAGTGTCGGGAAAATATTGTCATTCTCGTGCACCGACAATATTTGAGAAAGACGGACGTCAGTGTCAACGCTATCAATTTGAAGATTGTTTTCAAAGACGAGATTGATTGGATTATGCACGGCAGGAAAAGTCGAGGACGTGGAAGTTCCAGAGGAGATTGAGAAAGTTGAGGTTATAATGTCTGAACGGATTGGATGCTGTGTATTTTTTTTCGAATCAATGTTAGATACGGTGTTGTTCGCAAGAGATGCGCGACGAAAAGGAAATGGAAGGAGGTTTGATATGGGTTTTATCCGAAAAATCGTTATAACTGAACGCCTTTTAACGTAATTGACCCAAAGCAGCTTTTCTCGACATCATATATGATTCAGAAAGTTACTGTATATAAAGTGCAAATGTATGATTTGAAATTTTCTTCCCCATTTCGATTAATGTTAAAATGCGGTAATTTTGTGCAAGTACTCGTAATTGAATTTGAGTTCCACATCATCAGCGGGCGCCTGGCGAGGACGTTGGGTAAGTACCCTGTTTTTTTTTACTTGTTTATCGCCTTCATTCATTGTTGGAAAAAAATTATGTTCCGGTTATGCACACGTTTTGTTTTTAAAATTTTTATTGCATTGGAGGTGAAACATTTTCATCCCTCACTATTAACTAGCAGATATTGTGTACTTAATAAATAATAAGCTAATGGCAATTGCCAGCTTCGAACAGTCCTTTTTGCACTAATCATAATCTCGGTTTGGTAGTTTCTTTTATATGATAGCATACTAGAATTTAAATGGAAATGATTTATAACTGCTATACTAGATGATAATTCATTGAAATAATTATTGAAGTATCGAAAATTTGGTTGTTGTACATTTCACAGTTGAATAAAGGAAATGTCTTGTTAAGCCACTACCTTCGGTCTTTCCACTTCACTTGAAATCCTGACCGGGTATGGGACCCGCAACGATGGTAGGCCCCTCCACTAAAATGAGCTAGCCATCGGGCGAGCTCTCCCCTTTTAATGCGTTTCAGGTGCACTTGCCCGGGTTGAGTGGCCTTCCGCTCGCGTGCCCTATAGTATAGTGTTATGTGATTCCATCACCTAATGCTATAACATTAATTGGCCACGCTTATATTTTTCATTTGATGAAAAAATTCATGCAAATTATGTTTGTATGAGTTTTTCACTCAAATGGGCAATATATAGTTACGTCTACATTTGGATCTTGACCCGGTTGCGAGGGGTGCGAGGGGGCACCGCTTCCACCTGTATGCCCCACTCTTATTTGTGGGCCATAAGTATCGTCGGTAACGACGGTCTGCGGTTAAGTGCGTCTGTTTTCTCCCGGCCCAGTTTGTTACTGGCTATAGACATTCCAACCCTTAGTAGGTTACCTCGGCGTCAACACCAGTCAATCGGCATTAGATCGTTTGAATTCGTGAACGCGAAATTTTTTTGTGGTGGGTGTTGTGCTGGGGAAAAGAAATCACCACGACACCGCAACGCTAGGCTGCCAGCGCATTCACGCGTCCCTAGACAAGCCCATATCTCGGCGGATACTAGCATCCTCTTTCGCCGAGGCAGCCGACCATCGCTGCAGTTCTCTACGGACATTTTCATCTACCTATTATAACGACAGGACATGAATGGGTACGTTTATGATTCTGACGGTGTTCCGGTTATATATCATATGTATAGACGGGCCACCGATAAGCTGATAAAATATCCTTCGAGTTTGGGCTCCAAATATCAACAATTCCATTAAAGATACTAATTTACTAGATTTGTTGAGGCTGATCGAGCTGGGACGGAGCAATCTAGGTATTGGTGGATGAATGACAATGGAAAAATTATTCGTGGTTTATTTTTTCGTTTTTGAATTTTAGCTATTGTTGCTAAATTCAATGCTTCTGTTTGTGTCACGTTTTCGAAAAACTAGGGATAGGCTTTGATTTGTAGGCTAGGCATAATGTGTTATCAACTTATTAGGATAAGATCAAGTTTTTGATTAGAATTTATTATAGTTAAGTTAGAGCATATTATATATAAGTTAAAAGTCCACTGTTTTATGTTCTTCGTAATATATGTAATTTTGAATAGAGTTGGTTGGGTTTTCCCCATTTTTTCCAATTGATTGCATATCTGTACTAATTTTAATTTGATAAAAGTACGATATTGTTTTTCAAACTAATTTTTGATTGCTATGTTATGTTATGTAAATTTAGAGTCCCAAGTAGGCCATCAAGTTTTTATTTGAATATTTAATGCTTTGAAACTTGCTTTATGTTTTTATAAATTTTATAAGCGCATTTGAATTTAGAGCCATTGCGATCTTTCAGGTGTAATTCCTTAGCAAACTGATAAGAAACAACTTTATAGAAGGCTGTGATTCAAAAACTATGGCTATCGAAAAAGTAAATAAAATAATAAATTTTTCGGAAGAGTTGCACTAGCAGTGCTCCTTAAAGTCAGATATTGCAAGCTTTGAAAATCAAAAGATTCAAGTTGTATACTAAAAAAATTTATTCAAATATACATACATGAATATGGTCTATGCAAAGTTTCTCCTTTTAACAATCAATTATTTAAGGTGAAAACTTTAATACTCCAAATTAAATGGAAAATATTTATGATTTTGCGCTCTAACCAGATTAAAAGGATTGATTCGTTCGCCAGTATGGAAACCATCAATAACTTTTATCTCGTCATCCGTTAATTTGAAATCAAAAATATTAATATTTTCCTCAATACGTTTGTTATTCACTGATTTTGGTATAGGTACAGCTCCAATATCAACCTAAAATATTTAAGCACCGTTAGAATCATTCCAAATTGATTGATTTGAATCCTTACCAAATATCTCAGAGCTATTTGCGACGGTGATTTCTTGTATTTCTCAGCAATCGCTAACATTTTCTCGTCAAACAGGAATGCAGGCTTCTTTTCAGCCGGATTTGGACGAGCCAATGGTGAATAGGCAGTGATGACGATATCTCGTTGTTTACTAAATTCGATTAATTTCTTTTGATTGAATCCAGGATGGCATTCAACCTATAATTGGAAGCAGTTATTATTACACAGAGTCTGACCAAACGTTATGTTTTTAACATGCCTGATTAGTTACTGGTTTAATTGTGCAATTTTTCAAAATTCGATCAGTCTGCTCGCTATTAAAATTGGATATTCCAATACTTTTCACCCATCCCTTTGAAACCAATTTCTCCATTTCTTTATATGTATCAAGGTAGTCATAGTCACTATAAGTGAATAAAAAATTATTCCAAAAAAACAATATTAAAATTAATAATTAACTAATCAATTATCAAATTAAAATTTTGCATTTCTCTGATTCCACAAGATATTGATGCCATTCGATCAGGATTAGTTTAAAACTCTTATTTGTTCTGAGTGTTTCCGCGAAATAGGTTTTAACTTTCAACATAATGAACGATAAATTGAGATCAGCCCATACCAATTGACTCCTGCAACATACCAACACCTGGTGTTGATTTATCTAACTACGTTTTAAATGTCAATTTGTTTGTGGAAATTGCTGATTTTTATCTTTCATTATCTCGAAAACTTCTCGCACAAACTTCCAGAACAAACACGTTTTGTACATCCTTCTACTCAGGGGGCGTCAAAATTTTGCTAAACCAGGGAAATGAAATTGGTCTTAAAATCTTTCTATTACCTTAGTTGCAAGGTCCCAGCCTCATCTTTGGGTAATAAATTATTATCATCTATATACTTATAACCAACAGGAAAGTGCATCAAATACAAATCAATATAGTCTAATCCTAAATTGTCTAAGGACTTTTTGCATGCTGATTCAACTAGAGCTGGATCGTGATAAACGTTCCAAAGCTGAAATTACAAATTCTCAGAGGATAGAATTATTTAGTCAAAAAAGGCAACTGACCTTGGTCACTATGTATAAATCCTCTCGCTTAACAACTCCTTCAGAAATCTTCTCCTTTATCACTTGGCCAATTTCCTTTTCATTTTGATAAAAGAATGCCGTATCAATGTGGCGATAACCCACATCTATTGCATGGCGCACAGCGTCCACTCCTTCATTTTCCTTGGCCTGTAAACGACAGAAATGTAAGGATAATAAACAACTTAAAGTATTGACATGATTTGGCTGATCAATTACATATCACGTACAGAATGAGGCACCTCAAGCAAAAAGTGCTATATAGAAATCTCCATTGGAGACTTCAACGCTAACGGGAGGGAGAGCTTCGGCCCCGCAAAAACTCTAAGCATACAGGTACTTTCATGAGGCTTGTGAGGCTTGCCGCATATTTTGATCCGCGGAAAGACAAAACATGTAATCATCACTATGCAAAATGGATGCATCTAATATGCTGGATATGTAAACTTGTCGCAGCGCAAACTGTAATACTGACCAATTTCATGTAAGGGCGAAAAAAATGAGCCTAATCTGTCAACTTTTTACGACAATCGGTGTTAAAAAGCTGAAGTATAGCATTGTATAAGCGGAACATGCTTCTAATGGGATGCGAGTTTATCAGAAGTCAAGTACATCAGACAAGGCGTCGAAAATTGCGTGGGTATTGGGGCCCCAAGAGCCCAGGAGATGGTATGATTTGTTTGACAACACTAGTAAGACAATGGCTGAAGAATACAGCTCGCAAATAAAATATTTTATTCAGTTTGATGATATTCAAGACCAGCTGCGTGTAGTAATCGAGCAGTCGCCTAAGCAAACTGCTCGAAAACACTGATCCGCAATTTTAATTGCAGGTTTGAGAAATTTAATTATTCCAACTTATAGTTTTATAAACTACAAAATATTTTTTTTATTAGAAATATGAATTTTGTATTATCTTTTTTCTCTCTATATTAAATTTGAATTTTGCTTTATAATTATATTCTTTATATTTGTCTTTTATTATTATTATTAAATTTTTTTTTTTTGCATTATTATCTTGTATTAAGTTAAAAATTCAAATCTTCAATGAAAATTTTGGACATCAGAACACTGATATAATAAACTCCATCCACGTATTGCATTGCCGAATGCAATCTACAGTGGCTGAGCTAGAGGCTCGTCAATCCACCATTGCGGCGTGACGATACGGTGGACGACGGACATGCAAGAGGCAAATCTGTTTGGGCGGAGAAACCACCGTTGCGGCGTAAAGATTATGCTGGGATTTGAACGGATCGGGGAGTGCACTTTAGATCGCCAAGCAGCGAGGTTGTGAGAACCGTGCGGGACGTGAGATGTGTATTGCACACGGGAAACATAATGTTAAATGAGTTCTCCTCCGTAATCAAAAGGGAGATGTGACTTAGGCTGAAAGCAGAGCGGTCGGGAATGTCGCCATTAAAAACTATAGTGTTCGTCGAAGGAAAGCGGTATTTGGTTTCATTGGAAATTTAACTAACGCTGTAGTCTATAGATTATCAGAGAAAGTTATTGTGCAAATAGTGAACACTTCGTTAGTCGTGTGGTTATTGTTTAGCTCCCAGAAATAATCAGGTTCCCACAGGAGATATGAAATCGAGAAAAATTTGCAAGTATTTAGATTAAGTTAACAGTAGCTGTGATTTTTCATATGATTTGAAACGATAATTACAGAAGACGTCTTTGATTTGCCCTCGAATCTAGTAATCAATAATGTGCTCAATGCGGGAACCAGTACAGAATTTGCGAATAACAATTAGGTTTTCGTTGGAAATTTGTCAAAATGGTGTGCTGCTACTTCGTTTCTATTCAAGTATAGATATCGATTCGTGGGAAATCATTGGTGCTAACGGTACAGTGCATGTAAAGAGTGATTCTGGTGGATTGTGCACGGCAAGTCGTTACTAACAATAAAATTAACAGACTTGACAACTGTTATCAAAGCGAAATGTCAGTTTCCGTTTGTTCAAGTTCACTAGCGATATTCGGTGTCGCGTGGAAAAACGTCCCAAAACAACGTCCCTGGAAGTAGTGCTCTGCAGTCGGATTGCACTAAAGTTTTCGTTCAATGGTATTACAGTGAAGGAACATCCGTAAAATTTCGTACAAGGCTTCCCAAGTGAACTTGATGGTCATATTGAAAGGCATATCTTCGAATTAACAATAACGACACTTAATGATTATTTTGATGAAGCAGGGAAAGGATCTGGTAGCACGTACTGCGAAGGATGTTAGGCTCGTCTAACAGCTTATTTACTCGTAGTTTATACGGCGGTGAAACTCATCACAAAAAGACTCTTCGAAAGATATCTAAATTTATTGCATCCCAAAATTAGCGTGTTTATAATCCAAAAGGGCTGCATAACAGATCCTACATTTCGTGGTTCGCGTTTCATCGAAATTTCAATATTAGAACGACCTGATCACACATGACTTGTGCCTTTCCATTCCAACGAAGAATTTTTTATGTAACATCAAATGAAGCAGATGCTGGACAGCAAATAAAAAATAGTATTATATGTTGGCAGAATTAATGTGTTCTTACTTTTTGTTGATAAAGAAATAAGCAAACAAAAACTTAAAAATTAATATACCTACTTGTCAGTTACTTGTACAAATCGCATACTAGTGTTTTTAAACAGTTTTGTTTCCCATCAACTACTGAACGAATCACTACTGCCAATAAGTTTTTTTTTAGCAAGAGAGAAATTAGTCAAGGCATCACCACACCATCAGCGGGCGCCCGGCGAGAATGTTACCCCTTGTTTTTTAATTTGTTTAACAAATTTGCAGTAATTATTTCGACAATGCACAGTTTTTTTAATATAAAAAGAAGAAAATAGAGACTTGTCGATATTTATTAATCAAATTATATTGAACGTTCTGAGTGAAATGGTTGGCATATTGTATTTGAATAAACAAATAAAAAAAATTACCAATTTAATCCAGAACACAAACTCCCTAATTGCACAGTTTTCGGTTTTAATTCAAAATGGTTTCAGATGCATGACATTGAAAATAAACACAATTTAATACATATTTAAAATGAACAATTAATTTAGCTGCTTGTCTTTTAGAGTTTAATTTTTTTTTGAAATTTCAAATTTTTTTGATATTTTATCGTTTGCGTTCACAGATCGAAGAAAAACATATTTAAGATCATATTTATTAAAAAAAATAAAGGAGAAATAAATAACGTAGAAGTAGAATTAATCAAGTTGGGTAGACAGACCTATGCTCATGTCAGAAGGGTTTTGTACTCAACTTACAAAATGCAGTAACCAGCAACGAATAAAATCAAGAAACATGTCAAAGACGATTTTATTGGAGAAAATGTGAAATTCGAGGATCATACTATTATTAACAAAGTTGAAAGAATTGTGAATTCTGAGGTATTTGTTTTAGTTATACCCATAGATATCTCCCTTGATAATTTTTCCAGATTTTTTAGAAACACATTTTTCATGTATTTCCCCCCCCCCCCCCTGTGCCCCCACTGAAGCAAAAACTGCCAGTTTAAGAACTGTTTTGAAAAACTCTCATAGAGAACTTTCAGTTGATATTCATATCGGCTACCTTTCATGAAATTTTTTTCAGGGCCCACTCCTCTGTACTGTAATCATCGAATGAATGGTTACAAAGCACTTTTACTAGGAGCTCTCTCCTGCCTCTTCGACTTGTTTCAATTGTATGTACTCATCTTCACGATACCTATCATTCCTGAAATTTTCATGCAAATCCTAGCAAAGCTGTAGTGTCTAAATCGATAAAAAGCGCATATGGCTCCATAGCCATATGTTTCCATAGTAATAAAGGGCATATTGTTCCATAGTAATACGGGAGAATTCAAAGTTCGTACATTTCCCCTTCCCCTGCTCCCCTCGGTACCGATAAGGCAATTTTAGGACTTGTTTTGAAAAGATCTCATTGAGACTACTCGACTACCAATGGTGAAAATTTTTTTTTGAGGGGTCACCTCCCTATACGGGGAGACCCCCTTAAACCCCTTTGAAAAATTTTTCCACCCTTGAACTTTCAAGAGGTCACCACTTCTGACCTTTCCACAAAGTTTCATGGCTGTAGCCTCTATAGTTTCGGAGAAAAAGTGCTGTGACATGCAGACGGACGGACAGACGGACACAGGTCGTGATTGCAATCGGGTTTTGTATTTTAGTACAAAACCCTAAAAAAGTGGAATTAAACTATACACCCGGTCTTTCCATTTATTTGAACACCGGGTATGGGACCCACCACGTTGGCTGGCCCCTCCACTATAATGAGCTAGCGATCGGGCGAGCTCACCCCTTGTTATGTGTTCACATAATACTATGACATAAATTTGCCACGTTTATATTTTTCATTTAAGGAAAAATTATGTTTGTACGAATTTTTCAGTTAAATGGAAAATATATGGCCCCGCTTACATTTGGAACTTGATCCAGCTGGGGGGTGCGAGGGAGCACCACTTCAACCTGGATGCCCCACTCGTCGGTAACGACGAAGTCCTCTTAAGTCCGTCTGTTTTCTCCAGGCCCGGTTGGCCCTCTAAGCCAGCAATTTTTGTCCCTGAATAGGTTACCTCAGGCTCGACTCCGGTCGATATGTTTTGAATCTCGAAATTCGTGGATGCGGAATTTCTTTTGTACTGGGTCCTTGTGCTGGGGAAAAGAACGCGCCCCACGACACCGCAATGCTAGCCTGCTAGCACATTCACGCGTCCTCAGACAAGGCCAATCTCGGCAAAACCCATAATCCTCTCTCGACATTTATAATACACCTACTTCACTATATGCTTACACAGAAAAACAAAGCAGTTGGAGGTGCTTTTTGCAGGATGCGAAGGCCCGCGAGGGACTGTATTGCCACGAAGAAAAAGAAAGAAGAAAATTGCTCAAAAAACAGTTCTAAATGATTTTATATTAAAAACAAACCTATGCTATGGATGGGAAATATTATAGGCTAGTAAGAAAGCCTGGAGACAGTTTCGATGGAATTTTAAAAATTTTGCCGATATGAAAAATTACAATGCATGCGCTACAAAATTTTCAAGAAAATCAACAAAAATCTGTTGAAAGTCTATACTAGCGGAGTTATTGAAGTATAGTATGATGGCCTTAGAGTGAGACGAGCGACTGTTGACCAGATCTCCTACGAGTAAGTCAAACAAATCTGGGTTAAATGTTGGAAATATAATATCAATCTATATAAACTTTTACAGGTCATTGAAGTGTGTGTGACGTATATCGATGGAAACGACATCTACAATCTACTCCTTAAACTGGGAATCCCACCAAAACTGGTTTGCTTGACAAATACTACAGTGGACAAAACCAAGTGCGAAGTTAAAATTGGAAACGAACTCACCAAAGCTCTCTCTTCAGAGGAAGGCTTAAATAAGTTGAAGTAGCAGGAGAGTGCTCCGGCAAGAAGATTTCTGTAAACTACTTAGTAAATCAAACAATATCTTCCCAATGCCAACAACTTGGTTCATATACAAAACCCATAGCTTGAGTTTGAAAAAATAAAATGTGGTTATCATATACAGTCAGCCCTCGACTTACGTAAATCCGCACTTACGTAAAAACCTTCAGATATATTCAAAATGTGTGATTTCCAGTATTTCACACAAACCAAAAATGTACTTTGATCGTTACTACGCCAATTATGTGTATGCATGCATAAATGTTATTAGTTGCCCATTACATCAAATGCATCTTCATTCTATGCATAACAGTTTCTTGTTAGCGCAACGACGCTTCACACAAATAGGTGAGTACATATGCTGTAGGTTGCTGCCGTCCTCAAACCGGTAAATAAAGTTTTTTTAGACGGAAAGGACACGACGTCTGAAAAAAACAAGTTGGGTAAACAGACCTACGCTCATGTCAGAAGGGTTTTGTATTCAATTTACCAAATGCAGTCACCAGATCGAATCAAACCAAGAAACATGTCAAAGACGATTTTATTGGAGAAAATATGAAATACAAAGATCATACTATTATTAACAAAGTTGAACGAATTTCAACTTCTGAGGTTTTTGGTATTGTTATACTCATAAATATCTCCCTTGATAAATATTTCAGATGTCCATCTGCGACGGAGAAAACACATTTTTCATGTATTTCCCCCCTCTGCCCCCACTGAAGCAAAACTGACAGTTTAACAGCTGTTTTGAAAAGCTCCCATGAAAACTTTCCTTTCATACTCATATCGGCTACGTTTGATGATTTTTTTTCAGGGGCCACTCTCCTGTACTGTTATCATCGATTAATGGCCAATTTTTTCGAATCCTAGAATGGTTACAAAACCCTTTTGCTAGGAGCTCTCTCCCACCTCCTTGACTTGTTTCACTTTTGAGCATTAATTGTAGGTACTCATCTTCAGTCATTCATTAAATTGAATCAAGTGTTCAAAGCATGCACCTTAAACGTTGAAGTTGGGAAAAAATAACTCAAAATTATTCAATCTTCGCATTTAAAACAGCCACTATTTTGTTTTACGATTACTGATACCACTAGCTGAACCGATTCTCAAAGATATACATGACAACTATTATTCCTGAAATTTTCATGCAAATCCTAGCAAAACTGTAGTGTCTGAGTCGGTAAAAAGCGCATGTTGTTCCATAGCCATATGTTTCCATAGTAATAAATGCAGCGCATATTGTTCCATAATACAGGAAAATTCAAACCGCTATAACTTCGCTAAATATGATTCAATCTTTATGAAAATTTCAGGATAGATCAATCCTATAAGTAGACATCTACGCACTGAATTTCATTGAATTTAAGGGTACCAGTAAGATTTTATTGAAGAAAACATAAAATCAATAAATCATACTATTACTAACAAAGTTGAGTGAATTGTGACTTCTAACGTATTTGTTGTTGTTGTACTCACCAAGGCCTACATTCCTGATTTTTTCAGATTTTTCGGATCACAGGTGTCCAATCGCGAGGGGGGGGGGGGGACATAAATTTTTCATGTATTTCCCCTCCCTGTGCGCCCCTCGAAGCAAATTTTACCAAATTAAGACCTGCTTTGAAAAGTTCTCATCAAGACCTTTCATTTGATACCCATATCGGCTACCTTCAATGATTTTTTTTTTTCGGGGGGTCACTCTCCTATATGGGGACACCCCCCTTAAATACCTTATAAAATTTTTTTCGGAGTTGAACTTTGAAGAGATCATCACTTTACACTTACACACAAAATTTGATGCTTCTAGCTTAAGTAGTTTCCGAGAAAAACTGCTTTGACACACGGACGGACGGACGGACAGACGGACAGACTGGTCGCGAAACTAGTAGGGTTTTGTAAAATTATTTTACAAAACCCTAAAAACGCCTTAGCCCTGAAGATTGCCTAACAACCTGGCAGTACGCACTGCAGCAAATGAGCAATCAGCTAAGCCTCAGAAATTTTCGAAAGCATCAGGGCAATCATAAGCTCAAAGGGAATGGAGATTGGAAATGCGTTCGTAGTTTCAGGATAAAACTTGTTGAAAGAGGCGGCAATCTGGTTTACGGCTCCGTCTAGACTAGCCCATTGAATGTTTAAAGTTAAGTTAAACATTTTATTGTTTATTTACTGGTTGAAGATATATTTACTGCGTCACCATACAAATGTTTTGAAAATTAACAAAGTGCGTTTAACGTGGACTGCTTCAATCTTCCAGTCTTTGTCTAATGTGTCGATACTTTAGTATATTATTCCTCCTTAAGTGTGTGTATTAAGTGCGCGGCTGAAAATGTCAGGTCTCCAACAGAAAAAGCGGTGATCTATTGATATGGAGGAAAAACTGACAATTATTAACATGTACGAAGCAGGAAAAAGTTTTTCGGAGGTTGCTCGACTTCGCAATATAACGATCTACCATAAATACGATAGTGAAAGATAAGGATAGAATTAAAAATGCTGTTAAGAAATCTGCGTCACTTAAATCGACTATCGCTTCAAAGGTAAGGTGCGATCTAATTTGTGAAACGGAAAACTTACTTACTGTCTGGATGGGAGATTCAAAACCGATGTCCTCTAAACTTAAATTTGATAAAGTGCAAGGCAAAGAGCATCTTCGAAGACCTTAAGAAGAAACATAATGATACAGGCACTACATTCGCAGCAAGCAATGGATGGTTGAATCGGTTTAAGAAAAGAGGCGGCTTTCGTAATGTTCATATATCGGGAGAAGCAGCAAGTGCGGATATTGATGCCGTAAACAAATTTATAAAAACTCTGGCGCAGACAATAGCAGATGGACATTACTTGCCGGAGCAAATATTCAATGCTGACGAGACAGCACTCTGTTGGAAAAAAATGCCGGATAACACATATCTTTCTAAAACGGTAAAATCAATGCCTGGCTTTAAAGTTGCAAAGGATCGAATGACTTTACTTCTTGGTGGCAATCGTGCTGGATATAAACAGTTTGCTGATGATATATCACAGTTAAAATTCAAAGGGATTAAAAAGGAAACTCTTTTGGTTCATTTCCGATCAAACCGTAAGGCTTAGGTAACAGCTTCTAGATTCGAAGACTGGTTCGGAAGGTGCTTTATTCAAGGAGTTCAAAACTACTGTGAGAAAAAGGAAATACAATTTAAGTCTTGCTTTTAATAGATAATGCTCCGGGTCACCCTTCTCATCTAGATAGTATTAATGAGCTTGTGAATGTCGTTTTCATGCCATCGAATCCAACATCTCTCATTCAATCCATGGATCAGGGAGTCATAAGAGACTTTAAAACTTGTTATCTTCGCAGCACCTTTTCGAAAGCTATTGAAGAAACCGATGGCGGACAAATGACGTTAGTAGATTTTTGGAAATAGTTCAATATGCGAAAAGCGATTCATATTATTTGTAGAGCATGGAAAGAGATAACAGAATCCTGTATGATTAGAGCCTGGAAGAAGATTTTGACGAATTTGGAAACGGATATGGACAATTGCAATATTAAGGCAAGTCTCCAAGAATTAACCAATGACATTCTAGTAAAAGCTAACAATTTGAGCTTGAAGTTAGAAGAAGAGGACATTGAGTAGTTGCTGGACGTCGTGGAGCAAGAATTGTCAACGGACGATCTTGTAGAAATGCAATCAGATAGAAACATCAGTCTTTCAGATGAATCAGATAGCGAAAATATTGAATGAAGACTGGATTCAAATTAGAGAAGATATCAATGGCATTTAAAAAGATGCAAGAAGCTATGTAGTTGTTCGAACAAATGTATCCTGATGTAATGCGTTTTTAGATTTGAACTGTGTGCGTTCGAACAAGATAGGCTGAGCTCTTTATAGCCTGATGACTGAACATAACATCTTTGTGCATTCACCCACTGAGCCAACATATTACTCTCATCGAGGAGTGGGTTCAACTTTGGACATTGTACTCAGCGATGGAAGCTCTAATACGTCCGAGCTTTGTGTCTTGCAGGCTCTTTCCTCTCCATATTTACCTGGTCTTTTCAATGAAAAGTGGCATTTCTTTGACTCCAAGCAGTGCAACTTCCATGAAAACTATGGCCGAAAAAGATACACAAATAACTAAACTTAACAAAATTATTTGGGAAGCAATCGAAAGTAGCACATTAGAAAGCAGAAACATACGGGCTGATAAAACAAAAAAATCTCTTAGACGACACTGGCAACGAACAAGAGATCCATACATTAAGCAAGCTGTTAACAGTTTAACGTTAGCCGTAAGACTAAAAGTGTGGAACTTACGCAACGAAAGCTGGAATTCAATGATTGGCAAGCTTATATACGAGGTGTGGCAATTAAGTAATGAGACTGAAAACCGTATATTTAAAAATTATTCTACAACTCTGCCATCTCCTTCAAAGTTGTCCTCTTGGGCAGCTTTACAACGATATCAGCGCGTTTTCCATGCTTCGTAACATTTCTGGAACGCTTCGACTAGGATATCCGCGAGTACTCTCGTCACGGTCGGTTGGATGTGCGTAATCAATCAAAATGGGTTTCTTTGACTACCGACTTTGTTCTAGGGAACAAAAAAAGTCACAGGGTGACATATCGGGCGAATAAGGCGGCTGTTGCAACACGGCGATCCCTTTAGGGACGGCGCGTTGTCGTGATGAAGGATCCAGTTACAAGCGATGTCTTGGCACACCTTGTTGACTCGTTTTCACAATATTTCGAGTACTTGGCGATTGTAGACTTGATTTACGGTTTGCCCCGATGGAAGAAATTAGGATTAGAACGCGCACAACTGCGCATTCGCGTCAGTCCGCATCTCGACTGGTCTCCCGCTCCTTGCCTCGTCTTCCACGCTTTCATGCCCCTCCTTAAACTCATTATGCCATCGAAACACCTGGGAACGACTAAGAGCACAATCACCATGCACTTTTACAATTTTAGCGGACGTTTCCGAAGCTGTTTCGCCCAATCTGGCGCAAAATTCGTCAATTTCCTGCGCACTCAACGTGAAACCAGCTTATCACTCGTAACGGAGGAGCATTCCAGCACGAAATGCGATTCTTCTCCAGGATAACGCGCGTTTCACGCTCGATACAATATCGCAATTGGGGTGGGAGGTACTGGAACACCCCCCCTACAGTCCGGATTTATCACTCTGCGACTACCACATGTTTGGACCACTGACAGAAGCCCTCGGAGGTCAAAGATTCAACACCGACGACGAGGTAGAGGAGTTCGTGCGCACATGGCCGTCCGAATCGCCCAAGGAATTCTTCGATACAGGCATCAAAAAGCTTCCGGAAAGGTGGACAAAAAGCATAACTTAGGAGGAGCAAAGGAGTACCTAGAAAAACTGTAAATTTTTGTAAATTTTTTCGATAGTAAATAAACGTGTCAGAGTATTTGTCTCGATCATATTTGAACCGCCCTTGTATTTACCCACGACATGCCAATCAATCAATCAATCAAAAGCGCTTTATTTAATACTAATCGTTATAAATTTTAAAAGAATATAAAGCAAATTCCAAACACTAATAATAAAAAACTTAATGGCCCAAATGGCTCTCTAAATTTGTACGTTATCATTACACATTTAAAAAAAAAAAAAAACTATAGCAAATCCAAATCAATGAAGATTATTACATATTTTTTAAATTTAATTGGAAAAAGGAGAAAAAACCAACCAACACTATTCTAAAATTATTTATAATCTTAACACTACAATGAACTTTGATCCTACACCTAATATGTTTTAACTTAATTCTAATAAATGCTATCAAAAACTTTATCTTATACTTAAAAAAATCTATAACAATGTTCCTAACCTAAGCGTTTTACCTTATCTCTAACCTAATATAATAAACATAACATAAACCTGACCTATACCTAATTTTTAACAAAAATAAACAACAACACTAAATGTAGCAATAATGAGCTGAAACTCAAAAACTAAATAACGAAAAACACCAAAACTGAAAAAAAACACGAATAATTTAGACATTGTCATTCAGCCACCAATACCTAGATTGCCCCGTCTCAACTCGATCAGCCTCAACGAATCTAGCAAATGAGTATCTCCATTGGAATTGTTGGTCTCGTGAACTCAAGTTCGGAGGATATTTTATCTTCTTATCGGTGGCCCGTCGATATATGTGATATATGACTGGGACGCCGTCAGAATCAAAAACATATCGATTCATGTCCAAATACACGAATGCTTCTGGAGGAATGAAGCCAGTAGCGAGGCAAGTCGCTATATACCCATCTGTAGGGTGGAACGGCTGTGAAATCCAAGGGTTTTCACTCACAGTCACAGATCTTGCGGTATGATTCCGAAGAAGTTTCAATATGAAAATATCGACTCTAGTCACTTCAGCAGTTTGATAAATTCTTCTATTCGATATATAATGTTTCCAATCCGTCTCAGGCTTTCTGTACGAACCAGTACATGCACGAAGACATTTCCTTTCGAAAACTCTTAATTTTTCCATAGTACTAGCACTCTGGTTGTACCAGATCTGACATCCATATGTCAAAACTGGTCTAACCAGGGTCTTGTAACAGATAATTTTGACCTTTTGATCAAAGTATCTGGAATGAAAGAGCTTTCGAAGGGCCGTTCAATAGCTTGCGAATGAAGATTGAAAAGAGCAGAGGCGCAGTAACTGTTCCCTGCTGTAGACCATTCAAGACCTTGAACTCGCGCATTGTTGTCAGATTTCCATCAGTTACAACTAACGATTTCCCGTATAACATATTACACATCATGGTGACAAGGTGTCTGGGGAACTTGTCCTGAAGGAGTTTAAAAATAAGTCCATCTCACCATACCGTATCAAAGGCTTTCTCCATGTCAATGAGACATGCTCCAACACATTGTCTATCATTTAGTTTCCAACAGATGTCTGAGGTTACTTTCGTTATTGCATGTGTGGTCGAATGCCTGGCACGAAAACCGAATTGGCAATTCGGCATCAACTCATTTTCCTCAATGTGGGCGTTTAATGCTCTGTTGAGTATCACTTCAAACACCTTGCTGATGTTAGGCAGCAAGCTAATTGGGCGATAGCTTTTGGGGCATGAAGATTCTTTTCCTTTCTTCAAGATCGGAAATACCTTAGCCTTTTTCCACTCATTTGGGAAATATGAATTGCTCAACATGTTGTTAAATAATATGCAATAGTTCCTAATAGCAACCTCAGGCAAATGTCGGAGAACTACATTTGGAATACCATCAGTACCACATGATTTCTTGTTGTTTATCTTGCGAAATATCAAACACAAGTCTTCATAGCTGACAAAATAATCAATAAGATTCAAGCTTGGTATGAGGTCAGATGTTAATGTTTCATTGAAATGAAGAATTGATTGGCCGTTCAGGCTTGATTTGAAGTCGGAAACTTTTGCTTCAACGACCTCTGAAAAAATTTCGTTCCCTCTCTCAGGGTTTGGTAGATGAACCAATTCAAGATGTGTTCCAATCAGGGCAAGTTTATCCAATCCTTCACAAATAATCCTGTTTCCATTTCTATCCGGAGTCATACTATTAATTTCGATACCAGCCCTATCGAGAAGATTTATCTCATCACTAGTGACTTCAAGATTCGATACCTTCACTCGAGACTTCTTGCGGAATATGCTATTCACTTTCGCGAACACGCCGTCTGGGTCCTGTGGGCTAATACCCCTCAATTTTTCCGCCCATTGATTGCTGACCTCACTCCTGAAGTATGACCGGATTAAGTTCCGAACATTCTTCAGATGTAATTTCAACAAAGACAACGAGGGATGGTTGTAGTCCAAAAATCGTCGATAAATATTGTTGACGCGTGTGAGAAGGAGGCTTTTCAATCTTTTCAACCTTGCGATGGTTAGTGTTTCATATCCTTCCATATTGTTTCGATGTTTAATCTTTGGAACTACTTTCTCAATCGTTTCCAACGTCAGCTTCTCTAACTTCGACAAATAGGCATCTATTTCATCGTTAGTTAGATTCCTGTCATTAGGAACCATTGAGCAAGAGTTGCCACTATCAGAAGGGGGACATTGCTTCTGGAACTCGCGATTAAACTTCTTTTGAAACTTTCCCCAGTCTGTTTTTTTGAAATTCAACCGATGATTTTCATGTTGAACTGGAATGAGGAAGAAATCATCCCTGTGATGATTGATTTCCATTACGATTGCGTTATGGTCGCTATCATAAGGAAGCACCTGCAGTTTCCGTTGAGGACTATTAAAGCTAAATTCGAGTCTTGCGTCAGCAATGCAAAGGTCCAAATATGAATTTTTCCTAGGGTATGTTGGGAACTCCGACCCATATAGATTGCACCTGTATTCAATTTGGTTCTCTGTTATCCACGATTTCAGGAATACACCTCTTGGATTATTGGTGGCGTTCAGCCATGATGTATGCTTGGCGTTCAGGTCACCAGCAAGACTATAATAGTTATGCAGCCTGTTCAATTCGAGTATTTCAAACAAGGAATTGAGCTCCTCATTGAGCTTGAGAACAGTTCCACCAGTTGCATAGGCAGAGATAACGAAGAGGTTATCCCCACCTGGCAGTGAGATTTTGATAACGTACACTTCAAGAGATTCAAAGCTTTTGAATTCGACTTTTTCAATATTTTGGAAACGATAGGGTCTTCGAACCAATATCCCGGTGCCACCTCCCCCATCACTTGTTACCCTATCGTTTCGTACGAACTCAAAATCCTTGAATCTCATGGAGTGCCATGAACTGAGGTGGGTTTCGGTGAGAAGCACGATGTCAGGCTTTTGTCTGGCAATGAATTCAAGGAGATAATAACGCCGATGTAAAGTAACAATGGAGTTGACGTTGATCGAGATGAGACGAATCCTATCCGTGGGAATGTGGCTGGATGACAACTTATTTTGAGGCATTTGAAAGCCCTAAACGCTGAAAAACAATGTTAATTTTCGAATCTTGTTTATCGATTCGCTCCGATAAGGAATTTAATTGTTGATAAATTTTAAGGAGCAGCAAGTGCAAATGACACCCCGGGCTTGACGAAGTTGGTAGGTATCACACTGCGGTGTGCTTGACTTTGTTTTGGAGTTACTTTAACCTTTGCATCTTGATACCGGGGGCATCCTCGATATGATGCTGGATGACCAAAGGCACCGCAGTTCACACAATATAGTTTTTCTTTTGGCTCCGCCTGAGCCAATTTGCACTAGCCGGGAGCATGAATGTCTTTGCATTTGACGCACCTGTATTTCATGGCGCAATTGGCAGCCGAATGCCCGAATCTTTGACACCTGTAGCACTGGTTGACCTCACTTTTCTGGAGGCGTTCCCACCTCACCACGCGGAAGTTCAAGTACCGTATTTTCTGTAGGGCACTCGAACTACTTTTGCTGGAAATCTGGACTAAGTAGTGAGGCAAGTTTTTGCGCTCCACAATCGATCTCCTCGTTGCAAAATTTTTAACTGAAATAAACTGTATTTCTGGTGGAGCTTCTTGGAGCACTTGAAGGAGATCGACTGTGTCCTCACCACAGTCCAGACCCTTCAATAAAAAGGTTTGGTTCTTTTCGCTTTTCGGGGTGTACGTGAAATGCGGAACGTCTCCAGAATTTAAGGCACTTTTTGTTGCCTGGAAATCAACCAGCGACTTATTCCTTATTGTCAACTTATCGGCATTGACTCTTTTTATCTAAAAATCTTTTAGTTTATTTTCGGCTGCCAAAAGCCGAACCATATCTTTGCCCGTTTGCCCAAACACATTGATTGGTGGGACTTTTTCTTTTTTTTTCTTTTTTTTCATCAATCTTAACGGACGGACCAACAGACGGACCAGCAGACAAACCTTTTGGTTTTTTCTCCCGATTTTTAACTCTAAGATATTCAATGAAGTCATTATCTAATTTTGACGTTTTACCTGTATCCTCTTCAACATTCATCGTTTCTTCAAGGCCAGCTAGCGCTGCATAATAATTTCTGCTGTCGTTTGCGCTTCCTGCGCTGAGGACATCCTCTTGATTAGCTTCTTCCTGTGGCTTTTTAGTTTTCTTGTCTTCAGATTTTGAGTGTGGTTGTCAGCCTTTCTTGATATCTTTACCCTTGTTGAACGTTAACGTTCCAACAAGTGCTTCTAACGATTTAACTCGAAGCTTGAGTTCTTCATTTTCCTTTTCGAATTTTTCAGCTTTCTCTTTTTCTCGGATCAGCTGTTCGATCTCTATAACTGATAGGATTGTCGGGTTTTGTTCTTGATTCTCGTATTTTCTTTTAAGTTTTTTTTCGCCCATCATCATTGGCGATGGGCATGGTCCTTCCGATTGATGGCTGAAGCCATCGGGCTCCTCCATCTCGTTGCTTTCGCAGCGAGACTAGACGGAATGTTCTCAGACCGGGACTTCCCTTGAACGTATTTTCACTTTTGATATTTCTTCAGGAAATGAATTTCAGGTATTCGATAAATGCTCGAATAATTCGACGGTGATGGTTTTCCCAATAAAATCAAAATTAGCTTTTGACTGGCTCGTAAAAAAATATTGCAATTGTTTGAAACAGACTTTTGCGAAAAATTAATTAATTTTTAAAATTAATGACAGGAGCGATTAAAAACACGTCTACACGCAACGAGTGCTAGACGTAGAATATTCTCCCACGACATGCCTATACCTGCCACATGTAAGATGGCTACGTTTGCAGATGACACCTGCTTTTATACAGAGTCAACAGACCCCACAGAAATAATAAAAAAGATGGAAAATATATGGATAGTCTATATCAATATTATCACCATTGGAAAGTTAAAATTAATCTGTCCAAAACGAAAGCCCTATATTTCACTATGAAAAGGAAGCCTTGTTTGCTTTCCAACCGAAGTTTAAATTTTTTGGGACAAGCCATTCCTTGGTCGAAGGAAATCTCTTACCGGGAACTCCTTGACAAAAAATTTACGTTTAAAGACCACATTGCACACACTTGTACAAGGTTCCAAAGGCAATATTAACCCTATATCCTCTACTAAATCGCAAATCTCTCCTGAATACTAAAAACAAAATTCTTCTGTACAAAATGGTGATTCAACCCATTATGCTAGATGGAGCTCCTGCATGGAAATCATGTGGAAACTACCTGGAAACAAAGCTTCAAGTCATGCAGAACAAATGTTTAAAACTTGCTCTCGATTAACCTGTTTATTTCTCGACTGGAAAATTACATCGGATAGCCGCAATTCGCAAAATATTAAAAGCTCGGGCAATACGAAGAGAAAAATTTATTGCCCGATCAGCTATTTCATCCAACCCCCTAATTGCATCACTCTCGGGTAGAAATATTGCTTCGCTATCATGCGTTTTTAGTCTAGTTAGCATATTTCAGCTAGGGTAGCTTTACTTAGTTTTTGAGGATAGGACAAGTCAGTTATAGGCTCAAGTAAGGATTTTTTGATTAAAGAATTTTCCTTCAGATAAACCACTTTTTAACGAAATATTAATAGCAAGGCTTAAATTTGATTTAAGGATATAATGAATTTTATTTAAGACCGCAACATAAGATCCCAAAGTGTTAAAATTAAAGTATTAATAAATATATATATGAAAAATTAATAAAATTGAATTTGATATTGTGTATTTGATTAAAGGTTTTAAATTAATAGTCCGTAAATTCACAGAGTCATTTGGGCTAAGGTTTAAGTATTACAGGGTGCGGCAGCATAACTTCCTTTTTTCAAAATTCAACAAAACAAATTTTCAGCGGTACTTGTTTTTTATTTTTTTTTTTTTTATACTGTTGTTGCATGATAGCGACTAACCAAGGGATGAGCAAAACTTTAAAATCACCTCTCTCGAATGAGACTACTAGCGCCGCGCTATAACAGTTAGCACTTTAAGGGCGGGCATTTCAAAAAAGGAAGTTATGCTGCCGCACCCTGTATTACTGTTCGTAATTTGCTTTATATTCTTTTAAAATTTATAACGATTAGTATTGAATATAGCGCTTTTGACTTTGAGTATCTGTCCGACTCAAAACTGACGATAGATACAAGCCATATGGTAGCAATTTGCATATGTATTAGTCGGCCTACTATGGACAAGCTTCCGGTAGCTGTCACCCAACCGCGGCATTAGCAAATGCTTACATTTCGTCATATATACTATTTTCCGAATAAAACACGTGCCGAACGCATTCCGTGCATGCTATAAATTCACCTTGTATAGCCCATTGTGCTCCTAAACTTTCCAATACGAGCAAATGAAGCACACGTTTTGCACCTTCGACTGATAGCTCAGCGTTGAGATGTAAACAAACTCCTATAAATTCACTTTGGAAGGCGATAAAAACCAATCGGGTATAAACACTGTAATAATTTTCACTTCACTAGGAGCGCTATTGTGTTCTCCACGGATCATCTGGATTTCACTGTAGAAATCCGTATCTAAACCGTACAAAACCTCGAATTTTCGTTGGCATCTCCACAATTCTTCATATAACGCCATGTAAGTTATCCAGCAAAGTCGGCCTACTAATGGTCATGTGTGTGGTAGTAAGCGCTGCTGCCATATGGCTTGTATCTATCGTCAGTTTTGGTCCGACTTCTTTATTGGACCACTGTATAGTATTTTCAAATATAGCGAAAAATAAACATCTTTCTCTCTCTAGCAAGGTAATTACAAAGTCGGAACAATAGGTAGTAAGAATTTTTCATGACACCATGTACCAATCAAATATCCCACAAATTTCATTCTTTCGAAATTCCCTTATCAAAGACTGTTCGATTGACAATAAAAGAATTACAGTTTATCTCAAATCTTTCGCATTTATCATTCTGACAAATCCCCTGATTATCAATTCGCCCATATGTTTGACTGACAGATAATATATAACATACTCAAAGCTTTTCCTGTTTTAGTGGAAAAGTTGCGCCTAGCTTGTAGTTGCTCTCTCTGAACTATTCAGCTTTGAAGAAAAAGAAGCTTTATCGAAACCGAAACAATTGAACGTACTCATTCCTCTTGACATTTCCGTTCAACTTTTGCCGGCTTTTTTTATCTCGGGTTTGCTCACTTTCTCTGATTGTTTATGTTTTATTTTACTCTTTATAGCAGATTTGGCACAATGAATCATTTACTTACCAAATAGGTCCCGAGACCAAGGATGGGCATTTCTGTTCCATCATTCAACTTAACACTCGGCACGTTCACCATTTCGTTACACCTTTTCCACGCCGCGGATGAAAAGAAACTGCTCGAACGAACGCTTCCAAAGCTTCCGCTAAATCGCGAGTGACAAGCACTGACCTTTCTTGCTAGGAAGTAGTCGGGAATGTAGAATCTATTTTTAGATCGACTTGCAGAAAAACCGCGCGCTAACTGGACATTTAGAACACCAGCTGAAAAGCTTGTGTAACTACGATGAAATGAAGGGTGAAGTCGACCACTAGCATCATCAGTGTCACAACAAAAAATCCGACCAGAATTTCCATGCCATGTCCGAAACGATCGCACGCTTACAACTGTCGTTTTAGTCATTCGCTGGAAGCTGGAAGTTAGAGAGGCCGTGAGAGGTTTAGATAGCATAATGGCAGGCATTTCCGCTTGAGAAAGGCTCAAATCGACCGCAAAGATATCAAATACTATCTCTACTTGAGACGCGAAAAAAATCGATACGAATTCAAGTGCAATTACGTAAGCTGAGATGTAATTAGTTGACAAGTTCTTGGCGGATTTTCAATTATTCGGTTGCAGTCAGCGCATGCAATTATAATACTGCACAATAGTCCGCATTTTTCGTACATTTATTCTATATCAATAATATTGAATAAAAATTTAAAGTAAATCTAAGTAATTTAAGTAAGAGAGTTCTTTTGTAATCAACAAGCCCTCAAAACATTTTCGCTGATGACATAAATCGATGACTTGAATTATGCACATATCGTCTGTAAAATATTCTACTAAATTTTTTGGCAATTTTGGGTATAAAGACTTCCACCAAAGATTGTAACCCTCCAAATATTGTAATCACATAAAGACCACAATCAAGCAGAACTATGTATTTTAGGTTCAATGATAACATACATTGCCAAGGACATTTTGGGTATGGGACAGCTTATACCCACAATATAGTCAGAAATATTCTATATTTACACCCAAAATTATAAGATTTAATGTAATATTTTACAGACGATATGTGGATTATTGTATCATCGCTATTGACTCACAAGGAAATAAAGAGTACTTACCTTTGTATATGAATGAAATACACTGGAATGTAGAGCTCACTATAGAACGAGACACAAACGGACAACTTAACTATATGGACCTAACTGTGATACGGGGAAAACACGATTAGACTACTGTTAGGAAAAAACTATGCCACGTATCCCAAACATCGAATTTGAATGAAACGCACTTTATCAATTTTAAATGTACTTTCTTTTGTTCGCCATCCAAGTGCCAGCCACACTCAACGCTCCCGATTTACAGACTGCTCGCACTCGACTCACATAACTTTGTATAGAAAAAACGTTTCTCGCTGATACCGCTCATCGACACGCACTTGTCGGAACATCTCTATATCCGTAATAAAGCCACATGGAATAATCGAAACCGAAGGATAATGTTCACCAATGATAGTTGTAGCATTGGTCCAACCAATTGAAATTCATTCAATGAAATGCCATTCGAAGCTTTTGCCGATGCGTTGAATACCACACGAAACTTCGTAGTGACTGCATGATGAGGAATGTAGTATGCCTGTGATTCATTGCCCATTGTTACGTCCATTGCACACATGTGCCCAAGAGCAATGTACTCCGCCATAAATGCCACATATTTAGCATTCAATTCTGCATCTGCTGCCAATCTCCGCTCGAGCTGATGGAATTGGCGCAAAGCCAACGAATGGGAGTTGCCCAATGCTGGAGCATCTGAATTTTTTAAAAACGTTAGTCCGAAGTTAATTTTTATCGGAAAAAAACCTTATATTGTCGAAGTAATCGACTCAGGAAATTTCTATCGAATATTTTTACTTCGATTGGTAACGAAAAACAAATTCACAAAGAAAATTTCGCCGCTGGTATGGAGGAGCCCGACGGCTTCCCACCGTTGGGGCAACCTGGGGAAACGACGAATACAAAACTGGCGGCAATCACTAAAAGAAAACATAACGAAGAAAACTCCGTAGATGGAGGGTGCAAGCTGCAAATAATAGCGGATAATCAACAAATGGCCAAATTGCAGAGAGAAAATGATGAACTAAGGCAAGAGATACAGTCTCTCAAGGATCTTTTCAAGCAAGGGATGAAGCCTCAAAAGACGCAGCCACAAAATCAATGGCAACAGGTAACAAAGCCGAAGAAAAGTGCAAAGCAAGTAAATCCAGAGGAAATTCTAAGTGCTGGTGGCACCAACGAGAGCCAAAATTATTTTGCAGCGCTGGAGGGATTAACTGAAGATATGGAAATCGAAGAAAACATCAGAGGTAATTTTAATCAAGATAATGACGTTAATTTCATTCAATATTTAAAGAACAAAAATAAGGAGAAAAAACCAGCCCGCAGTTCTGCTGGTTCCTCTGAAAAAGCTTCCAACAAGACAGAAAAAGTTCCGTCAATCAACGTGTTCGGACAAACCGGGAAAGACATGGTTCGGCTATTGGCAGCCGAAAATAAACTGGCCAATTTCGAAATCAAAAAAGGTTAATGCCGAAAAATTAACTATAAGGACGAAATCACTGGTTGATTTCAAGTCAGCCAAAGATGCGCTGATTTCTGGGGAGGTTCCATACTTCACCTATACCCCAAAAAGTGAAAAGAATCAGACCTTCTTGTTGAAGGGTTTGGACAGCGGAGAGGATACGGTCGATCTTCTTCAGGTGCTCAAGGAGGCTGCACCAGATATTGATTTTGTTTCAGTCAAAGCCTTTGCGACAAGAAGGTCGACCATAGAAAGGAAGAATTTACCACTTTACCTGGTACAAATTGCAAATAAGAGCAGTCCAAGTGCCCTTCAACAAATAAGGTACTTAAATTTCAGAGTGGTGAGGTGGGAACGCCTCCAGAAAAGAGAAGTCAGCCAGTGTTACCGGTGTCAAAGATTTGGACATTCGGCTGCCAATTGTGCCATGCACTATCGTTGCGTTAAATGCAAAGACGTTCATGCTCCCGGTGAGTGCAAATTGGCTCAGACGGAGCCTAAAGAAAAATTATACTGCGTTAACTGCGGTGTTTTTGGTCACCCATCATCATATCGAGGATGCTCCCGATATCAAGATGCAAAAGTTAAATTTGCTCCAAAGCAAACACAAGTACACCTTAATATCATACCTTCCAACTTCGTCAAGCCCGGAGTATCATTTGCACTCGCCGCTAGAGGACCAGCAGAAAATGCTGGAAATAATGTAAATAATGTAAGTGGCAATAATAAGCTGCTTCTCAAAATTTACCAGCAACTTAATTCTTTATCGGAGAGAATCGACAAACAAGATTCAAAAATTAACTTTGCTTTTCAGCGTTTAGGTCTTTCAAATGCCTAATAATAACTTGTCATCCAGTCATATTCCCATGGATAGGCTTCGCCTCACATCGATCAACGTCAACTCTATCGTTGCTCTACATCGACGTGATTTTCTCCTTGAATTCATTGTCAAGCAAAAGCCTGACATCATACTTCTCACTGAAACCCACCTCAATTCATGGCATTCCATGGAATTCAAAGATTTTGCATTCGTAAGAAATGATAGGGTAATAGGTGATGGGGGAGGTGGCACCGGGATATTGGTTAGAAGACCCTATTGTTTCCAAAATATTGAAAAAGTCGAATTCAAAAACTTTGAATTTCTTGAAGTGTCCGTCATCAAAATTTCACTGCCAGGTGGGGATAACTTCTTCGTTATCTCTGCCTATGCAACTGGTCAAAATGTTCTCAAGTTCAAGGAGGAACTCAATTTTTTGTTTGAAATACTTGAATTGAACAGGCTGCATAGTTATTATATTTTTGCCGGTGACCTGAATGCCAAGCATACATCATGGCTAAACGCGACCAATAATCCAAGAGGTGTATTCCTGAAATCATGGATAACAGAGAACCAAATTGAATACAGGTGCAACCTATATGGGTCGGAGTTCCCAACATACCCTAGGACAAATTCATATTTGGACCTCTGCATTGCTGACGCAAGACTTGAATTCAGCTTTAATAGTCCTCAACGGAAACTGCAGGTGCTTCCTTACGATAGCGACCATAACGCAATCGTAATGGAAATCAATCATCAAAGGGATGATTTCTTCCTCATTCCAGTTCAGCATGAAAACCATCGGTTGAATTTCAAAAAAACAGACTGGGGAAAGTTTCAAAAGAAGTTTAATCGGGAGTACCAGAAGCAATGTCCTCCTTCTGATGATGGCAACGCTTGCTCAATGGTTCCTAATAACAGGAATCTAACTGACGAAGAAATAGATCTCTATTTGTCGAAGTTAGAGAAGCTAACGTTGGAAACGATTGAGAAAGTAGTTCCCAAGATTAAACATCGAAACAATATGGAAGGATATGAAACACCAAGCATCGCAAGGTTGAAAAGATTGAAAAGCCTTCTTCTCACACGCGTCAACAATATTTATCGACGATTTTTGGACTACAACCATCCTTTGTTGAAATTACACCTGAAGAATGTCCGGAACTTAATCCGTTCATACTTCTGGAGTGAGGTCAGCAATCAATGGGCGGAAAAACTGAGGGGTATTAGCCCACAGGACTCAGATGGCGTTTTCGCGAAAGTGAATAGCTTATTCCGCAGGAAGTCTCGAGTGAAGGTATCGAATCTTGAAGCCACTAGTGATGAGATAAATCTTCTCGATAGAGCTGGTATCGAAATTGATAGTACGACTCCGGATAGAAATGGAAACAGGACTATATGTGATGGATTGCAGAAACTTGCCCTGATTGGAACACATTTAGAATTGGTTCATCTGCCAAACCCAGAGAGAAGGAACGAAATATTTTCGGAGGTCGTTGAAGCAAAAGTTTCCGACTTCAAATCAAGCCTGAACGGCCAATCAATTCTTCATTTCGATGAAACATTCACATCTGACCTCATACCGAGCTTGAATCTTATTGATTATTTTGTCAGCTATGAAGACTTGTGTTTCATATTTCACAGAATAAACAACAAGAAATCACGTGGTACTGATGGTATTCCAAATGTAGTTCTCCGACATTTGCCTGAGGTTGCTATTAGGAATTATTGCATATTGTTCAACAACATGTTGAACAATTCATATTTCACAAATAAGTGGAAAAAGGCTAAGGTATTCCCAATCTTGAAGAAAGGAAAAGAATCTTCGTGCCCCAAAAGCTATCGCCCAATCAGCTTGCTGCCTAACATCAGCAAGGTGTTTGAAGTGATACTCAACAGAGCATTAAACGCCCACATTGAGAAATATGAGTTGATGCCGAATTGCCAATTTGGTTTTCGTGCCAGGCATTCGACCACACATGCAATAACGAAAGTAACCTCAGACATCTGTTGGAAACTAAACAACAAAGAATGTGTTGGAGCATGTCTCATTGATATGGAGAAAGCCTTCGATACGGTGCGGTTAGATGGAGTAATTTTTAAACTTCTTCAGGACAGGTTCCCCAGACACCTTGTCGCCATGATGTGTAATATGTTATACGGGAAATCATTTGATGTAACTGATGGAAATCTGACAACAATGCGCGAATTCAAGGTCTTGAATGGTCTACAGCAGAGAACAGTTACTGCGCCCCTGCTTTTCTCAATATTCATTCGCAAGCTATTGAACAGCTTTGATTTTTATGTCTCGCCAACGCGATCATTGGTAGCGTTTGCTGATGATCTGATCATCTATACGGCAGACCGAAAAGCTACAATAGTTCAGAGCAATCTTCAAAAAATGTTTAATGATGTGCAGCTCTACACCGACAATTGGCGAATGAAAATCAATGCGCAGAAGTGCGAAACAATCTTGTTTCGGACAACGCTGCAGGGGGCCAGTCAAGACCTGAAACGTAATTGGAAGGATTTCCACATTATGGCTGGTGAGGGTAGTTCAGAACGTGTTCCACATAAATCCTGTGTTCGATACCTCGGTGTTCATCTCGATCAGTATCTGTACTATACTGAACATGTGAAAATCATGCTCAGTAAGGCACTAAAAGTAGTCATGGCCCTTCGGCGACTCTTTCATTCCAGATACATTGATCAAAAAGTCAAAGTTATTTGTTACAAGACCCTGGTTAGGCCAGTTTTGACATACGGATGCCAGATCTGGTACAACCAGAGTGCTATTACAATGGAAAGATTAAGAGTTTTCGAAAGGAAATGTCTTCGTGCATGTACTGGTTTGTACAGAAAGCCTGAGACGGATTGGAAGCACTATATATCGAATAGAAAAATTTATCAAACCGCTCAAGTGACAAGAGTCGATATCTTCATATTGAAACTTCTTCGGAATCATATCGCAAGATCTGTAACTGTGAGTGAAAACCCTTGGATTTCACAGCCGTTCCTCCTACAGACGGGTATATTGTGACTTGCCTCACTACAGGCTTCGTTCCTCCAGAAGCATTCGTGTATTTGGACATGAATCGATATGTTTTTGATTCTGACGGCGTCCCAATCATATATCACATATACCGACGGGCCACCGATAAGAAGATAAAATATCCTCCGAATCTGAGTTCACGAGACCAACAATTCCAATGGAGATACTCATTTGCTAGATTCGTTGAGGCTGGTCGAGCTGAGATGGAGCAATCTAGGTATTGGTGGCTGAATGACAATGTCTAAATTATTCGTGTTTATTTTCTGTTTTTGTGCTTTTTCTCGTTACTTAGTTTTTTAGATTCATCTGATTATTGCTACATCTAGTGTTGTTGTTTATTTGTATTATAATTTAGGTATAGGTTTCAATATAATGTAACGTTTTTTTTTGTTTTTTTTTGTTTTTTTTTTTTTTTTTTTGATTGAACTTATTTAGAATTAGGGTGTAACATATTAGGTATAGTAATATAAGTAAGCCACTGGTATAGGTGATGTTATTGAGTTAAGAATGAAATTCGACTTCCAATGCGACCGCCGATTGAGTGGTCGATGATAGTTGCAATTTGGATCTTGGATGTATGTCGGAGACGATGAGCCAACGCCATCCACTTGAATCTCGTATCGTCTCTTACGGACTGCCAAGTTACTGAAGAATCGCGAAGTTATGAACCTGACTTGAGATCCAGGATCACATAATAATCGACATCGGTGTCGATTGCAAAAGTCACCAGTAATGTATCCAAGTGCTGCTGGCAAAAGAAGAATCTGGTTGCTGACGAGCATAAATATCTTCACTGCGTCGGCCAGTCACGCAAAATGATTCCGTGGTGGGTTGCCAGGAACCATCAGTGGGACACATAGTCCGATGTGTGTGCGTGTGATGTTTTCCATTATAATTGCGACAATTCCCTGATTGGCACATTTTAGTCGAATGACCTAGTCTCAAGCAATTGAAACATCAATTTGAACCTTAGATACGCTGAAAACGTTCTGCCACTGGAAGCACTAGTAATTGAGGGCACTTTCCAATTGAATGATTTGCATTATTGCCGTAGTCACATTGGCCAGGTAATGTTGAAATGAAATAGGTTTTAACCAATCTCGGCAACTGATTCGGTGGAAACGAGTGTCGTCGAGTGCCTGCCTATGGAGTACTGCTGGTGGCTGACAAAAATAATACATCCACTGAAAAACTGTGTGCATGCTTCTCGATAAGGACAGCAATTCCTCCAAAGCGGGTATGTCATTCGAGGTTACACTCATACCACATGCCTGTTGAGTTGCCTGTGGGAGTTTTGATGTGATGATCTGCACTGTTAACGCATCTCATTGATCCACCGGAAGCTTTACAACCATTAATGCTTGCAGAGATTCTTGAACCACGTCAACCATAGTCAGCGAATTCGGAGTTGACTCCTGCACTTGTGCCTTCATCGTGAGCAACCGTGAGACATGAATCTCTGCCAATTATTTCGGGTTGTTGTATCTCACCTTTAATACCTTCCATTCTTCGCCATAACCACCTATATACATGCCACTTACCAGTGACATTACATCTTCCTTGACCCCCGCACGCAACTTTGCCAATTACGCCTCTGGATAATCTGGCTCGTGGTCCAAAGTCTCAAATGTGTCTTTGAAGGCCAGCCAATTACATATTGTCCCATCGAAAATGAGCACAGCCAGTTGCTCCAATCGCAACTTGACTACATTTGAACGTACGGAGCTAGCCGCATCCTCTAAAGCCAGTGTCACCACCATCCGACGCACTTCACCACCGCCAAATTATATCTCACTTCGCTTACCACAAAGAGCTCATTATGGGCATTTCTTTCTGCTTGGTCAGCACTCGCTAACAAACCGTCCTGTGCCAACATTAACCTGTCGAAGTGCATTTGTAAAGAATTCAGCTCTTGAACCAATTCCTTCTCGGGCTGATTATAAGTGTCGGCTAGTACCGCCGATTCTATCCGCTGAAGAGCAGCCAGTGCTGCTATATGCTTATTCAAGCCCGCCATCTCTCTCTCCCTGAGCAATTCGGCACTAAAAAAAAAACCAGAAAACGCTGCCTACAACTTGATGCTAGCACAAAAACACGACTCAAGCCAATAAACCACACACTCACACTAATCAAAGCATCTTTAAGTATGTGAATACGAGTCACGAAAAACAATCTGAATGTAAAACATGCCACTGGGATATACGACGTCAACTTATCGGGAAAAACCCACAATATGACCCACGAAGAACAACCCGAATGCCAAAAATGCCACTAGAATATACGACGGCACAATCCAATAAAATGCAAAAGAATGTTCTTAGCAAAATGCGATCACAGAAATGTATGTATGTGTGTATAACCAGCCAACCACTGCAAAACGCGCGGTTTGTCCCGAATATTACCAAAAAACAGCCACAGGTGTCTTAAACTCAATTCCTCACAGGAGGCATCAAAAATGTTAGGAAAAACTACGCCACGTATCCCAAACATCGAATTTGAATGAAACGCACTTTACCAATCTTAAATTTACTTTCTTTTATTCGCCATCCAAGTGCCAGCCACATTCAACATTCCCGATTTACTGACTGGCCTCACTCGACTTTCAAAAAGTTGTATAGAAAAAACTGTGTTGGCGCTACCGCTCGTTTTATTTCCCAAAGACCATTTCAACGATGACAACATCATTTATCCAAATGAAAGGGTACGTTTGTCTCATGATCTAAGGCCACAAGATTCATTTGCAACATGTTACAATTGCAGAGACCATAAAAATTTATGATTTCTATTTCAGCTTCTACAGCTTCTTTTGGAAATGTACGTATGTTTCATATCTGATTAAAATGCAAATCTAATTTGTTTTATTTTAGAATTCATACTCAGAGTTTAATTCAGCATATGTAAAATTATGTCTATTCATGATTTTCTTTGGAAAGAATCTAATTTTAGTGCGATCATCGAACGATTCCTTCAGTTTTGGCGAGTAATTCAATTATCCTGGATAGTGTAAGTGTCATTTAGTCGCCTGAACTTAGCCCCCCTCAATTTCAGGACTCATGGTCCGGAAATGACGAAATCGCCAAAAATATTAGAGTAGGATCTAAACCAAATTTGGGGAACGTATGAGTTTCTTATTGTAAATTTCAATGCAAATTTTAATCCTCGCTCTTCTAAAATATGCTTTTGCTGAAGCCCATAGCAGCTGAAATCATTTTCGAGGAGGTACCTTTAAATCTTTTACTTAATGTCGTCATTATCAATTTTCCAGTAATAGATTGATTGATTCAAAGTGTAAGTGTCAATATATGGTATAAAGCATCAATTATGACATTTTTTATTCAGGCTTCAAAATGAACAAATCAGCAGGAGGCGGTCAAAGTCAAAGTCAAAGTCAAAAGCGCTTTATTTAATACTAATCGTTATAAATTTTAAAAGAATATAAAGCAAATTCCAAAAAATAACAATCAAAAAAACTTAATGGCCCAAATGGCTCTCTAAATTTGTACGTTATCGTTAACTCATATCATCAAAAAAAAAACACTAGAGCAAATTCAATTAATTACGATTATTACATATTTTTAAAATTTAATTGGAAAAAGGAGAAAAAACCAACCAACACTATCCTAAAATTATTTATAATCAAAACACAACAGTGAAACTTTGATCCTACACCTAATATGTTGTAACTTATTTCTAATAAAATACAATCAAAAACTTTATCTTATGCTAAAAAAATCAATAACAATGTTCCTAACCTAAGTGTTTAATCTTATCTCTAACGGAATATAGTAAACATTACATATACCTAACCTATACCTAATTTTTAACAAAAATAAACAACAACACTAAATGTAGCAATAATGAGCTGAAACTCAAAAACTAAATAACGAAGAACACCAAAACTGAAAATATACACGAATAATTTAGACATTGTCATTCAGCCACCAATACCTAGATTGCCCCGTCTAAACTCGATCAGCTTCAACGAATCTAGCAAATGAGTATCTCCATTGAAATCGTTGGTCTCGTGAACTCAAATTAGGAGGATATTTTATCTTCTTATCGGTGGCCCGTCTATATATATGATATATGACTGGGACGCCGTCAGAATCAAAAACATATCGATTCATGTCCAAATACACGAATGCTTCTGGAGGATTGAAGCCAGTAGCGAGGCAAGTCGCTATATACCCGTCTGTAGGGTGGAACGGCTGTGAAATCCAAGGGTTTTCACTCACAGTCACAGATCGTGCGATATGATTCCGAAGAAGTTTCAATATGAAGATATCGACCCTCGTCACTTCAGCAGTTTGATAAATTCTTCTATTCGATATATAATGTTTCCAATCCGTCTCAGGCTTTCTGTACAAACCAGTACATGCACGAAGACATTTCCTTTCGAAAACTCTTAATTTTTCCATAGTACTAGCGCTCTGGTTGTACCAGATCTGACATCCATATGTCAAAACTGGTCTAACCAGTGTCTTGTAACAGATAATTTTGACCTTTTGATCAATGTATCTGGAATGAAAGAGCTTTCGAAGGGCCATGACTACTTTAAGTGCCTTACTGAGCATGATTTTCACATGTTCAGTATAGTACAGATACTGATCGAGATAAACACCGAGGTATCGAACACAGGATTTATGTGGAACTTGTTCTGAACTACCCTCGCCAGCCATGATGTGGAAATCTTTCCAATTACGTTTCAGGTCTTGACTGACCCCCTGCAGCGTTGTCCGAAACAAGATTGTTTCACACTTCTGCGCATTGATTTTCATTCGCCAATTGTCAGTGTACAGCTGCACATCATTGAACATTTTTTGGAGATTGCTCTGAACTATTCTAGCTTTTCGGTCTGCCGTATAGATGATCAGATCATCAGCAAACGCTACCAATGATCGCGTTGGCGAGACGTTAAAATCAAAGCCGTTCAATAGCTTGCGAATGAAGATTGAGAAGAGCAGAGGCGCAGTAACTGTTCCCTGCTGTAGACCATTCAAGACCTTGAACTCGCGCATTGTTGTCAGATTTCCATCGGTTACAAAAAACGATTTCCCATATAACATATTACACATCATGGCGACAAGGTGTCTGGGGAACTTGTCCTGAAGGAGTTTAAAAATTAGTCCATCTAACCATACCGTATTAAAGGCTTTCTCCATATCAATGAGACATGCTCCAACACATTGTCTATCATTTAGATTCCAACAGATGTCTGAGGTTACTTTCGTTATTGCATGTGTGGTCGAATGCCTGGCACGAAAACCAAATTGGCAATTCGGCATCAACTCATTTTCCTCAATGTGGGCGTTTAATGCTCTGTTGAGTATCACTTCAAACACCTTGCTGATGTTAGGCAGCAAGCTGATTGGGTGATAGCTTTTCGGGCATGACGATTCTTTTCCTTTCTTCAAGATCGGAAATACCTTAGCCTTTTTCCACTCATTTGGGAAATATGAATTGCTCAACATGTTGTTGAACAATATGCAATAGTTCCTAATAGCAACCTCAGGCAAATGTCGGAGAACTACATTTGGAATACCATCAGTACCACATGATTTCTTGTTGTTTATCTTGCGAAATATGAAGCACAAGTCTTCATAGCTGACAAAATAATCAATAAGATTCAAGCTCGGTATGAGGTCAGATGTTACAGCAGGAGGCGGTTCATACGGCTTGCAGTATTAATGCAAATTTAAATATATCACCTTAAATTTGAACATAATAAACAAAAATAAAGAAGTAAAAAGTACCATTTTGCCTTCATTCTTTTAATGCTGCCTTATACAAAATAAGTAATTTAATCAAAAAAATGCAAAATTGATTTTATCTAAGTATTTGGACTCACTTTCCAGCATAAACAAATGCAGAAAATTTTGTCGCAGGATTTAAGTTTCTTCTTTTAGGGGAAAGAATTTTTTTCGCCAACGATAGTTTTTATTAAAGTATGCCACGTGAACGACGGGTGTAATAACTTTTTTTTAATTAGGATGATAATTCAATGCTACATATTGTTCAAAAAGGCAAATGACATATCCATCAATAATTGCTTTGATCCAAGTGTTTTTTAGAAGACGTGTTATTCAGTGACTACAAACAACATATGATCGGAAGTGTTCACTATTGCTCCCTTTTAAGTTTGTTCATCAAAAAGTACCTCAACACCAGGTATTATTTTATGTCTAAAAAAGTCAGAAAGATGTTCTATTCACCGAAAACTGTATAAAACAATTCACTTTTACGGTATATAAGAAGAAAATATTTAACAGAAAAAATATTCCCATAAATATTATTACATCGATAAAATAAAATCTTTAGTGTTCTCTACCTTTACACTTAAATTAATATCGGAAAAATTCAGAAAGATCGCTTTTCTCATATTTCTACCTTTCCTGGTGGCAAAGCAGTATCTACTTTGACATGTTGGTCATATTTTAATCAACATTGAACTAAATTGGATATGTTTTTAATTATATGTCGAGATACTCCAGTGAAATCAAATAATTTAAAAATATCTTTTTTTTAAATTAACATAGTTAAAAATCACAAATCATACCCATAAATATCTTGATAATATTTAAGGCGTTTCCTTTATCATTGAATAAAAATTTCAAAAACTTCAAAATTTTTGCTCACAATGAGCCATTATAAACTCTAGCATGTTATCAAACCACGCCTCCAATAGACCAATTTCAAAACATCGGCGATAAGATTCAGATCAGTCATCTGACAAAATCTGATGGTATATTTTCCTAATTGACTATGAATAGAATCTTTATTTTGCTGAAATCGTATCTGCGATACAAATTGTAAAAATTTTTAATGAATTCGTTACGTATATATCAAGGTCACTGGTTTGCTTTATACGAGTATATAATTTATTTGTCGTTGTTATTGGGCTGCCTATTCTTTTTAAGCGTTTTGTCAAATAATTTTCATCATCTATGGCGTGACAGTCTAAGCCGGGCTTTGAACTTGAAGTACGGAGTACTATGTTTTTCATCCTTTTCATCATTTTCGGTGCCTTTTCTATTCAGGTTGGCTCAGTTATCCACACTTTGAAGGTTGTAGTCGCCTACGGTCAGGCTTTGTCGAACTGGAGTTTTCTTCCTCGTTTGAGTATAAATTTAGTTTTAGTTTCATTAACTAGTAGGCCAATACGGTTTACTTCAGATTCTAGACTCAGAAATGCTTCTTTGGCATCTATGATTGAACGTGCCATAATATTAATGTCATCAGCATATGATACCAATTGTGTGGACTTGGACATGAGTGTATCTGAGTTCTCACCTGATATCTTCCTGATGACATATTCCAGCGCAATATTAAAGAGCATTGGATCAAGTCCACCACCTTGTTTTAAGCCTGATTACCTTGACCTAGGACTCTGTGCTTAGCATCGTGACTTTGAACATGCGGACCAGTTTTATTAGGACGCCAAAGTCAAGCATTATTTTGTACAGCGCAATAATTTTAATAAACCCTACTAAAATTGGTACCGGTCTCTTCCTCTGTCTGTCGTCTGTCCGCTCCTCCGTGCATCATATCAAATTTCATCGAAAACAACAACATACGAGTATGCTAGAAATATGAAATTTTGTAAGTAGATCAAGAGGCCTGTTTGAAAATTTCAATACAAAAAAAACAAAGTTTTTAGGGTGGGCCTCCCCCATATAGGTGGGTGATCCTTTAAAAAATTTCTTTTTAATAAAACTTTCCAATATAGCTATCGAACCAAAGGTCTCGAAAATGGCTTTTCAAAACATGTCTTAAATTGGCCCTATTCAAATCAAGGAGTGCGAGGAGAGGAGAAAATTCTACGCCTAGCATTCGTTACATAGCGACATGTTTTAATCGCTTCTGTCAAAAGTTTTAAAAAATTACAATAAATTTTTTAAATCGTCAGTCCAAAGTTAACTTTTATTGGAAAAGGTTTACATCGTCGAAGGAACTCATATCGAACATTATTTTATTACGATACATAAAGAAAAGCGGCCAACCCAAACTCAACTTCGGGATTGCTGGTATGAAGGAACCCGACGGCTTCTAATCGTTTGGGGAAGATCTCAAATACGAAATTAGACATAATCAGGAAAACCCTGCAGATGGTGGATGTAAAATGCAACTAATCGAAGACGAGAAAGAAGTGATCGACTTCGAAAAGAAAATCATGAACTGAGGCTATAGCTACAGTCCCTCGAAGAACTCAAGACCCGCAACCGCAAAAGCAAATAAATAATGAAGTGAAATTGAAGAAAACTACAAAACAAACGATCTCAGAAGAAATTCCAAGTACTGGATGCATATTTCGCAGCGCTGGACGGATTAACAGAAGAAACGGAAGTAGGGGAAAGTATCGAAGGGAATTCTGAAAAAGATAATGATATAAATTCTATTTAGTATTTAGAAAATAAAATTAAGGAGAAGAAACGAACTCGCAATTTGTCTGAAAAAACCACCAACAAGACAGAAAAAGTTCCACCAATCAATGTATTCGGACAAAGCAGAAAATATCTGGTTCGGTAATTGGCAGCCAAAAATTAATTAAGTAATTTGGAAATTAAAAGAGTTAATTCAGAAAAATTAACTATTAAAATGAAATCACTGGTTGATTTCAAGTCAACTAAAGCTGGACTGAATTCTGGGGAGGTTCTACACTTCACTTGTACCTCAAAAAGTGTAAAAATCAGACCTTCTTGTTGAAGGCTCTAACCTGCGGTGAGGATACGGTCGATCTTCTACAGGTGCTCAAGGTAACTGCACCAGAAATTGAATTTATTTCTGTCAAAATCTTTGAAACAAGAAGGTTGACCGTAGAAAAGTAGAGCTTACCACTTAATCTGGTACAAATTTCCAAAAAAAAAGCAGCCCAAGATCTCGTCAACAAATAAGGTACTTGAATTTCAGAATGGTGAGGTGGGAACGCCTCCAGAAAAGAGAAGTGAACCAGTGTTGCTGGTGTCAACATCTTGGCTGCCAACTGCGTCATGCACTATCGTTGCGTAAAATTGAAAGATTTTCATGCCCCCGGTGAGTGCAAATCAGATCAGATGGAGCCTAAAGAAAAATTATACTCCATTAACTGCGGTGTATTTGATCATCTGGCATCATATCGAAGATGCCCCTGATATCAAGATGCAAACGATAAATTTATCCTAAAACAAATATAATGTCATACCTTCCCACTTCGTCAAGCCCGAGATATCATTTGCACTCCTCGCTAGAGGACCAGCAGCCAATATTGTAAATAATGAGTTGCTCCTTAAAATTTAACCAGCAACTTAATTGTTTATCAAAGGGAATTGATAAACAAGGTTCAAAAATTAAATTTGTTTTCAGCGCTTAGATATTTCAAATGTCCCAAAATAACTTGCCATCTAGTCACAATCCAATGGATAGGATTCGTCTCAACTTGATCAATGTCAACTCCATTGTTACTCTGCAAAGACATGACTATCTCATTGAATTCATCGTCAATTAAAAGCCTGACATCATGCTTCTACTCAAATTGGACAGGCTGCATAGTCATTATATTTTTGAATGTAAAAATCCTTGTCTTAAGTTTTTACTTTTTATTTGTATTTAACTTTTTGTTTGTTACTCTTTGTAAATGACAGAATTTATTACTCCCTTAGTTTATGACGAGGGTGGTGGCTACGATGATGAAAATGATGATGTCGTCGTTATTGATGTTGACGTTGTTGATGATGATGATGATGTTGATGCTGATGATGTTGATGATGATGTTGACGATGCTGTTGTTGATACTGTTGTTGATGATGACGTTTCGATGAACTAGCAGGAAGTTCACCTAAGTTATCATATGTATGTAAATTCATGCGAACCTAGAAGAGTGGTTAAAGCAAATTTCCCTTTTTCTCGAAGAAATTGCTTGCGCCGCTGATATGTGGAGGCGAAGATCTCTCGTGAGACGAGGATCTGGTTGCACCGTGAAGTGTGCGCTGACGTATGGACGTTCTGAGTTACCTCAGTCACTCCCTCCCCAATGACCTTCGTATGCGTCGAAGGGAGTGAAGACGTGACTTTCTTCTTGGATGGCTGGAGTGATTCTTCCGGCAAAATTTGCGCTGGTTGACTCATTTCCGAGGGCAGCAGAGGTGGTGTTGTAGGCACCTGTGGAGGTGTTGTGTATGGCTGCTGTGTTGCTGAATGGGCATCAGATTGCTCTAGGTAGGCTGGTTTGACTTGTTCGGTAGAGAAGGTCTCGGTGACGCCGTTTACGTCTATGACGTAGGTGTTGACCTTTCTGACGACTCGATGAATTCCAGAGTACAGCTGATCAAGTGGCTTCTTTAAAGTGCAGTGCAGTGAAAGACGTACTCATAGCTGGCCAGATCTTTGAAAATGAATGGTTGGTGAACCAAGTGTCTGGTTGACGGGACAGGACGAATCGATTTGACGAGGCGGCGTAAGCCGGTTGCAAAATCTTATGGGCTGTCGGCTGGTATAATTTGAGGCGTAATGAACTCACCCGTGATCCGAAGGGATACGCCGAAAACCATTCCTGCAGGAGAGGCTTGCAGATCTTCCTTGAACGTGGTTCGTAGACCCAACAAGATCGGTGGAAGTGGCTGTAACCATGGTGTCTCTAGAACGCACTTTCACGCTGCTTTGAGGGTGCGGTACATCCGTTCGACCATGCCATTGGCTTGAGGGTGGTATGGAGTCGTGTGGATTTAGGAGTTTGGATTCTAACTGGCGTCCTTCGTCCGATGTGATATCTAGTCGCGGGCCAAATATTGAGATCCGGTGGTTGAATAGTAGCTTGGCGACGGTGCTAGCTCTAATGTCATGTACTAGCACTGCTTTCCGAACTTGGCGCGGTTGTGGCGGTGGATCTTTGAGAGATGACATGGTACGCATTGCTTGGCCCACCGGGATACGTCTTTCCGAAGACTCGCTCAGAAGTATTTAAGCGCTACGCGCTTCGAGGTGGCACGTCTACTCGGATGCGACAGTTGATGGACGATGTCGAAGGCCTTACGGCGGAGTGCAACTGGCAGGTAAGGATTAATGTTGTCATTAAACTCCACATAGTATGCTGAGTACCCATCCAAGACCACCTGATGCAGTTTGAGACGGGGGCGCACCAGGAGGGGGGGGTAACTGTTCGTCTGTGTTCTGTGCTGCGCTGATGACTTGAGCTGTGATTGTGGTGGGTATTGTGACCATTTCTACACGCAAAAGTGCATCAGCGACGATGTTATCATCCCCTGGTATTTATTCAAACTGGGCAATGAAATCCCAGTTGCCTGCTTTAGTGGGGTGAGACTTTGTCCGAGCGTTGTGTCAGAGCGTATAGATGATTAAGTCCCTTCCTTCCAAGATGCGCTAGAAGAACTTGATGGCAGCAAAGATTCCGAGGAGCTCGCGGTCGTAGGTTGAATAGCGTTGTTCGGTTTCAGAGAACTTCCTCGAGAAGAAACTCAACGGTACCCAAGTGCCACCGCCCCGTTGTTGATCCAAGGCCGCACCAATGGCAGTGGTGGACACGTCAATGCGGAGTGCCAATGGGTGCAAAGGCGAAAGAAAAGTTGACGTGGCTGCCTCGGTGATGCCTTGCTTGCAGCGTTCAAATGCTGCTTCAGCATCGGGTCTCCAAGTGAGTAGTGCTTTCTTTTTCGTACTAATTTTTAGCAGTTCTGAAAGCATACCTTGGAACTCAACAGCGTGTGGCATGCAGCGGCGATAAAAATTCAGCATCCCAAGAAAGCACCTCAGCTGGTTTGGGGACAAATACGATGACTTCCATCTTGGGGGTTGTGTAGTGAATAACATGTTTTCATATGTCCGTGAAGGACTGCAGCGATGTTCTGCTGCCTCGGCAGAGGAAGGTGTCGGTTTCTGCCGAGAATGCCCTCGTCTGGAGACGCGTGAATGCGCTGGCAGGCTAGCATTGCGGTGTCGTGGGGCGGGATCGTTTCCCCAGCACGAGGACCCACTACAAAAAAATTTCGCATTCACGAATTGCTTTCAGATCAAAAAGGCGACTGAAGTCGCAAAAACTGTAGATAACCTCACCGAAGGAGATGTACTTGTTACAAGAACGAGTGAAACCTGAGAAGACAGGCGAACTTGGGGTGACCTCGTCGTTACCCAACGAAGTTCATGGCCCACAAATGAAAGAGGGGCAACCGGGTGGTGGTGGAGCCCCTTCATACCCACCCAACCGGAATAAATCCAAAGATAGCTTGTTGAAGTGGCCAGGTATTCCTCTTCTGAGTGGAAAACTCATACAACTTGAATTGTATGAACCTTCCCATCAGAAGGGGAGTACCCCGGTGACCAATTTATGTCATAGAATTATACAATTGGATTGCATAAATCTATGCCATAAAAAGGCACTCTGCTTGGGCCACTCAACCCATAATGTCACCTGAAACAAAAGAAGGAATTAGATTATACCCGGCGGCTGGCTCATGTTTTGGGGTGGAAGCCTGCCACCGTACCGGGTCCTATACCCGATTAGAAATAAAGGAAAGGAAAGACCCTCGGTTACGTTAATACTTCATTTTTTTTTTTTATTTAATCAATCAACTCATAAATTTTCAATTTTTCAGTAATTTGTATTTTTTCAAAAAAAAACTAAAATTTAATAATTATTTTAGGAGATCTAACGCAAAAAAATTTAAATGGATATCGGAAGTGATTGATTTAGAAAAAAAGAATTTAAACTCAAATATAAAAATGGATAAAAACAGATGTAAAAAAACGTAGACGTAAAATAAATGTAATCAAAAGTATATATATATAACAAAATTAAGGGCACTCACCCGCATGGTCCTCCGAGCGCTCGACGACGATGCAGATGTCCCTGAAATGTAATACAACTTGTTTTTTTCGGTAAATGCTAAAACGCGCACGTGGTAATGAAGTTCATACAAATTAAAACGTTTTTCTTTGGATCTCAATTCTTCCATATACTTTCGGATGTTTCCACGACAGTAGTCACACGGTTGGCTCAGAACAATTTTCCATTCGTCGCTACTCTTGGTCCACTCCAAATCGGATTTTTTTGTCCGCAAAGCGGCAGATAACCAACAATGACTCATAGGAAAAAAAAATCGAAGATGAACGCAAAGACTTCTCGCTCTTGCAGCACGGCCACAACTGTCTCGCTAGCCACTATCAATGCCTAATTTCACTCTACTATCTTCAGAATTTATTGTAAAAGCGTGGAGTTGTATTCAATGCCATTCCAAGAAATCAAATTACTCTCCTTTTCACATTCGCATTTGTATTTTGATAGTCACGGCGAAACCCCGCAACAATTTCACTCGTTCTCAATCACTTTCCGCTTGTTTTCATGTTCCCGCTTTTGTCACTGCCCTCGCGGCTCAATTAATTTGAATTATCGAAACACCAGCTAAACAAGATTCCCGATCAAAGAAAAATGCATTCATCCATCCATCGGATGGTCGCAGGCCGCAGCAGTAGCAACGCACAAGAAAGTTTCAGAGCAAAACGTCAAATTGAGGTCGCATGTTAAAAATTCGATTATTTCCCGAATTACTCAGCCTGTCGTCCTCTGATTGCCAATTCCACTTTCCATTACACTTTTAACAGAATATTGCTCTGCCTAAGATAACCTCTTCCTTTGCTAATTTGTATGCAACTTTCTCAAAGCAAAACCAACGCATAACATCTGTATGTATATAATCCTTTTCGCAAAAATATCTCTTCTACCTTTTCAATTACAATCGCGAGCTCAAAGACCTTAGTAATAACTGTTCAATACCTTGTTACAATCATCATGTTAATCAAATTCCGTTGTATGAAATGCAGAATCCTTATAAGCACTTTAAAGTAAGCGTATTTGCAAATACACACATAATTGAAGTTTTTTTGCACCATTATTTAAGGGAATAATAAATAATAAATTTGAAGATTATTGATACTTTTCTTTACTGCGTTTCTTTTGTTATATGGAATACGATTTAGATCATTGCTTGTCGTTTCGGATAAATACTTTCTGTAAAATGGTTTGTTGACCAGAATTCATTGGACTTTTAAGAGCACAAATGCATTTGAACTTTATGAAATTGGAATTGCCTTTTCTTCTATAGAAAAATAATGTTCAAACTTTTCACACATTCTGGGCGTGAACGGCTGTTCGCTTCAGGGATAATATTGAAGATATTTATCACTTGGATGATTTTTAAAATTTGATTATTTGTTCGCACTTAGATTCACTTGTTCCACTATTTTCACTCCGCACGTATTTTGCACCGCGGTCCCGTGCCCAACCCGTCTTTCTCGCCTCGCGGCTGTAAGTCGACTCCCTAGTAAATTATTTTTATGCCTGAATGGTCGTGCTTCACCGCGGAATGGAATCTCTGTAACCATTAGTATCTTGTGTTGCCGTAGAATATTTCGCTAACAGTGTATGTGAACCTGGATGATAATCGTAGACTAATAGTAATGAGTTATCGCCGAAAGCATTTGTCGTAAATACTTCACGCAATTGTACTACGTTCGAATGCTGCAGTTGTTGATGTTGTTGTTGGAAGAGTTGCTGTTGAGTTAAAATTTGCCGCGTTTAGTTGATAATGTTGGGATCGTTGATTTATTGGCGCATAATTGTCTTCGTGCAGGGTTGAATTAGGCGTAATTAAGTGGAAGAAAAATCGAAAGAATTAGACAGGCACACGTTAATCACCGACAAACAAAAAATTTTTAATTAATATTATGGTTGGAATGGGTAAAATTTGCCAAATTTTAAGGGGTTTAAATGATACAATGGTTTTATCGTTCATATAATTTAAGGGGTTAACCGTTTCGTTCTAAGCATTTGTATACCGCGTTACACCGCAATTCGTTAAATTATATTCAAAAGATATTGTAATAAAATCACTACACATTAAAAATTTTAAACAGTTTTAGAATTTTGTTTCCCGGGAGTTAAGTACAAAAGAAATTTCCTTGAATTATTTTTCACGCGAAAAGAAAAAGAGTGAGGGTTGCGATGGGGAAGGTGACTCAATCGTTCCTCCTTGTTAAATTGAGTTTGTGCTGTGTGCCTGTGGCAGCGCTGGCTTTTAGAGCCATAGCTCCTCGATTATTACAGTTGGGGGTCGAAATCCCGTTTCGCAGACGTGGTATCCCACAAAGACGAGCAGTTGGCGTGGAGACTCACTGCCTGCAGCATGGAGAGAAGTTGCTCGAGGTAGCGCTAGTGATAGTCGTGGCTGGCCAAAAAAACTAGGATATCGTCCTGGTAGACCCGGATGAAGTCCAACTTCCTCAGTAGATGATATAGAGTACGCTGCATCATTGGGGCTGCATTGCGTAGACCAAAAGGCATTACCAGGAATTCATACAGTCTGAAGACCACGGTGACTGTCATTTTACATACACCTTCAGGAGAAACCGGAATTCGATAGAAGGCACGCTGGAGGTTGATTGATGAAAAAACAGTGCCGCTGGCCTCTTGAATCAAATCCTCAATGATGGACAATGGGTAACGTTCCGGTCGAGTTTGTATGTTGATTTGACGGCTATCTCCAGTTGCTCGGACTGGCCCACTGGCTCGATGAGGGTTTAACTATGCCACGTTCCAGCAAGAAAGTGAACTCGGCTTTGACTGCGGTGAGGCATTCATCCACCAGGCGACGTGGTTTTGTGAAAACGGGTGGGCCATTGATGACTATCTGGTGGTAGACGGAAAGGTCAGCACCCGAGGCTAATTCCCTGGGTTATGCGGGTTTATCTGCATATTTGGCGATTATCCCTTTGTACAGCTGGAGCTGGACCGAAGACCAAGGCTGTGGAGAGGCTTGTGAGATCGCCAAAGAGGCACTGGTTGAAAAGATCGATAAGCAGAACATAATGCTTTAGTGTGTCGGCTCCTAAAATGACTGTCTGGACATCTGCTATCACGAACGACCAGTGGAGTGGCCGGTGCTGCCCGAAATCTAAGGTGAGCTGCTGAGATCCAAAGGTTATGGTGGGCATGCCATTGGCTGCCTGTAGCACGAGGCTCTACTTTCGAAGAGGCCTGGAGATGGAATGCTTCGGGATGATGGAGAGGGCGGAGCCGGAGTTTACCAGGAACCTTGTCTTTGTGGTGCAGTTGGAGACATAAAGGCGTCACTTCAAAGTATTGTAGTAGACCTATCGCTAGGGTCCTGTGCTTGGTGTGATACCAGCAGTCTCCTGTGCGACTGTCTGGTCCAGGAGCTTGCGTTTCTTGACAAAGAGTGCTCCCGCAGTGCGTTGGTGCAGGCATGTGGTTGCTGAAGCGCCTCTCGAGTCATGGTTGTTTGCTGTGTAATCGTCAAAGCAGCTAACTCGACAGTGACTTGGTCCAAAGAAGTCCCCGGTAAGGGGAGACCAGATCAGGATGTTATTGAGCGTGTGGATGGTTGCACTGACGTGGCCATTATTTTTGGATCCATGTCTTGTGCCTCATCTGTGACAGCAGTAAGCTCCTCTAGCGTCTGGTTCTTTATGAACAGAAGCATGCGGCGTGTTTGCTGCGGCAGGATGTCAAGCCATCTGACATGGAGGACATCGTCGCTGAGCCGTGTGCCATCGAAGAACGCATGTGTGGTAGGAGCTGTGAAAGTATCCAAGCTCAACGCCTGTAAGCAACTTATGTAGCTGCGCATCACGTGAGTCTGTGAAGCAGATGATGATAACTGCTTTGAGCGCTCCATATCAGTCGTGCTCTGGTGGCGCACGGATGATGTCCACTACATCCGTGATGGTTTCGTGGTCCAACGATTATACCATGAGATGGTACTTGGCTGCGTACCTTGTCACCTTGTGCACCTCGAATTGTGATTCTACTTGTAAGAACCACAAATCAGGACTAGACCGCAAGAAGGATGGCAGCTTGTATTGACTGATGTCGTTTACCTCCTGAGCCGGTGGTAAGCTGATGGCTGTTGGTGGCTCCTGAGGGAGACGATGCTCGCCATCCTCGTCTTTTCGTCCGACTACCACTATTGTTGCGAGTTGGGTTCATCACTTTGGAAGTAAAAATCCTTGTCGTTAGCTTTTACTTTAAATTTGTATTTTACTCTTTGTTTGTTCCTCTTTGTAAATGAGAGAATTTATTACTCCCTTTGTTTATGACGATGGTGGTGGCTACGACGATGAAGATGATGATGTCGTTGATGATGTTGACGATGCTGTTGTTTATACTGTTGTTGAACTAGGAGGAAGTTTGCCTAGGTTCTCTCATATTTGTTAATTCATGAGAATCTACAAGAGTGGCTCAAGCAAATTTCCCTTTTTCTCGAAGAAACTGTTTGCCCTACTGATATGTAGAATCGGTTGGCAGGCGGAGATCTCTCGTGACACGACGATCTACTTGCGCCGTGAAGCGTGCACTGACGTAGGGACGTTCTAAGCCACCATAAATTCTTGCCAGTGGCTTGAATGCCCGCCATATATCATGGCTGAACGCCAACAATAATCCGTGAGGTGTATTCCTGAAATCGTGGACAACAGAGAACCATATAGAACATAGGTGCAATGTATATATAGGTTGGAGCTCCCAACGTACCCTTGGACAAATTGATATTTGGACCTCTGCATTACTGATGCAAGACTTGAATTCAGCTTTAATAGTCCTCAACGGAAACACCGGTAATGGAAATCAATCATCAAAAGGATGATGTCTTTCTCATTCCAGTTCAACATGAAAATCATCGGTTGAATTTCAAAAAACAGAGAATGTGCTAGAGCATCTTTCAATGATATGGAGAAAGTCGTCGATATGGTTTAGTTGGATGGACTCATTTTTAAACTCCTCCAGCACAGGTTCCCCAGGCACCTTCTTGTCATGATGCGCAAGTATGTTGTACGGGATGTAATTGATGGAAATCTGATGAGAATGGGCGACTTCAAGGCCTTGAATGGTCTACAGCAGCGAACAGTTACTGCGCATCTGCTCTTCTCAATATTAATTCGCAAGCTGTTGAATGGCTTTGATTTTAATGTCTCCCCTGCGCAATCATTGGTACATTGGAACATTGGCGAATGAAAATCAATGCGCAGAAAAAGTGGTCATGGCCTTTCGACGACACTTTCATTCCAGATACATCGATCAAAAGGTCCCCGGTTAGACCAGGTTCGACATATGGATGTCATATCTGGTACAACCAGAGTGCAAGTACTATGGCAAGATCAAGAGTTTTCAAAAGGAAATGTCTTCGTGCATGTAGTGGTTTGTACAGAAAGTCTGAATTGCATTGGAAGCACCATACTGTGTCCAAAAAATAACATTTAAATCTAAACTGCGCGCGGCGAAGGATTTGGAGAATTATTTTTTTTTAGGTTAGTAGTACTGTCAGTGAAATCTATGTCAAATTTAAATGTCAAAATATTCATTAGTGTTGGAGATACGCGTCGTTTTGTGAGCTGCGAAAAGTGTTTTTCGTTTTTTGTGATGTCGAAATTTGTTGAATTTGCATTAAACTTTGTTTGCGGGATCAATTCCCTGCTGCGGATACGTTGAGGATGGTGCAGAAAGCCTTCGGTGATGAGGTTTTTCCTAAAAAATATGTTTACAAGTGGTATAGTGAGCTCCAAGCCGGCTGTGAATGTGTCGAAGACGAAGAGCGTCCTGGGCGACTACCATCGTCTTCTCTTCTTCGATTATCGTGGCGTTGTGCATTATGAACTCCTTCCGCCGAGCCAAACAGTCAACACGTCATGCGACGTTTGCGTTACGCTATCCGCCTAAAAAGACCGGAATTGTGGAAAGACAATTCTTGGTTTTTACACCACGATAATGCACTATCCCATACTGCACTCGTAATTCACGATCAGTTCGCCAAAAAATCAACCCATATCATTCCGCAACCACCATATTCACCGTGCGACTTCTGGCTGTTCAGCAAGCTTAAAAGACCACTCCGGGGACACTGTTTTGATACGAAAGAGAGATTCAAGCCGCAGCGAAGACGGAACTGAAGGCCATCCCGGAAACGACGCATATCTCAAACACTAATGAATATTTTGACATGTAAATTTGACATAGATGTCACTGACAGTACTATCAACCTAAAAAAAATAATTCTCCAAATCCTTCGATGCGCGCACTTTAAATTGTCGCCTCATTTTTTGGTCACAGTAGTATATCGAATAGAAGAATTTATCGAATTTCTAAAGTATAGAGGGTCAATATCTTCATATTGAGACTTCTTCGGAATCATATCGCAAGGTCTGTTACTGTGAGTGAAAATTCGTGAATTTCACAGCCGTTCAACCTTACAGACGGGTATAATAAGACTTGTCTCGCTACAGATTTCTTTCCTCCAGAAGCATTCGTCTATTTGGACATGAATTGAGATGTTTTGATTCTGACGGTGTTTCAGTTATACATATCACATATACGAGTATAGACGGGCCACCGATAAGAAGATAAAATATCATTTGAATTTGAGTTCACGAGAGCAACAATTCCAATGGGGATACTCATTTGGTCTATTCGTTGAGGTTGGAGGAGCTGAGGCGGAGCAATCTAGGTACTAGTGGCTGAATGACAATGTCAAAATTATTCGTGATATTTTTTGATGTTTGTTTTGTAATTCTCATTGCTGAGATATATTTCGTGTTGTTGTTCTTAATGTTAAGGCTGAAGGATAGATTTCAATATTTAGGATAGGTATACGAGTATGTTACGTTTATTATGATATGTTTAGAGATACCGTTTAACCTTTAGGTTAGGAATATTGTGAAAGTATTGTATTAATATACGATAAAGTTTTTGATTGAATTGGATTAGAATCAGGTTGTAGCTTATTAGATGTAGGATAAAAGCTCACTGTTGTGTTAGTATTATAATAAATGTTTGAGTAGTGTTGGTTCGTTTTTCTCTTTTCTCCATTTGAATCATAAAATATGCAATAATTTTAATTAAATACAATCTGATGTTGTTCTTCGATTGAATGTTTTTGACTGATAATGTTTAAATTTAAAAAGCTATTCAGTTTTAATATTTTTATTGTTTGGAACTTGCTTTATATACCTTGAAAATTGATAACGATTAGTATTGAATAAAGTGCTTTTGACTTTGATTTTGAGGAGAGAGGAGGCGTACAAAAAATGTTGTCTGAAGAAAATTACGGCTTTTGGTTCTTTATGACTACAAGACCAACAATACCTCAGAAGTTAGCTTTGTTTGTAATTGCTCATTTTATGAATTTTACATTTTTTGTTGCAAAATCAAATCACTGAACTGGTATCCAGATTTCTTAGTGATAAGTATATGAGCTCTGAAGATTTCACATTGATCAAGCTATGAATAACCAAGTTACAGCCGATAGATAATTTAGCAATTACAATATAATAAGAATAAGACGTTTTACTGTCAAGATTCACGTTTGAAAAGGACCTAAACTCTACAGATATTTAAGATGTTTGATGATATCGACTGATACAATAAGGTCAATGCATTGAAAATAAAGCGGTGGAAAACTTAAGTATATTGTAAGCATAGTTTATTTTATGAGTCGAGTTTTGATATTCTGATGACATTGTTTAAGTCACTAATTCGTTAATAAAACTCTTCCGACAAGGGCACTCTTTTAATGCGGGGACTTATTTTTTTTAGTATTTAAAATTTGTGGGCCAGTTGCCCTGCTGCCAATTCATAACCGTGCTAACTTTACTACTGAAAAGACTCGCGATTATCAATTGGCGTAAAGTGCTGAGTTGTTAGTTTTTTTATCAAGTTACCAATTCTCCGGTAATTGCTGACTTTTTCTGAATTATTTATTCTACAATCGAGCTAGAATCTTGTAGATGAAATATGGCCAAATAAATCACTCGGGAACAATATGCCTTAACAAAATTGCAACCATGTCAGGTGATAAGTATTATCCATGTCATTATTTCATGGTTTGCTGATAAGTGACAACACGTTACACTTAAATGGTTTATATTTTATCTAAAAATATTATGCAAATTCGTCACAAAATATTTTCCAAAATATAATGAATATTTTTTTGTGTTTTTGCTATATAAGATTAAGTAAAAACACGTGCTGAATTATTACGAATTAAGGGTTTTATTGAACTAGGGGGGGTGAAGGCTATTAATGCTCTAAGTGTAGGGCCCCAAAATACAGAAGGTTTCTGGACTACCTACTAAAAACCTATCTTGTCAACCTGAGAATGTAATCTGGAACAGTTTAACTCATAAATTTGGGAACGATATTGTCTTCCTATGCCTAAAAGTACCTTTGGGTTACAGAAATCCTTTTTCTAGTGGGAAAAAAGAGAGGGAAAGAGATTTCTAGAAAAGAGACCTTTCTACCCCCGATACCCTCAAATGCTCAATTTGCTATATTCATCTTCCAGGACAGCCCAAATATAATGTGCTTCATGGTTCCACTTCTCAACCAATTAAAGTCTCTAGAGAGAGATCGACCATTTTATTGAACATACTATCACGCTGTCTGTCCGATGTTTTGCAGAGAAAAAATCTGTGGCAGGTGTCATCCACCTCACTTACGCATAGCACGAGATCGGGGGACAGTGACTTGCCAATCTCATGCAGGCAAGGCTATGGCCTCATGCCTGGGATCAGGTACGCAGTCCATCTTCCTTTTATATAGTTCAACTAGGACTATTGTCAATCACTGAGAGAGCATTATCTCTCCGCCTTAGCAAATTCCTCCCTATGGCCATCACTTCTGTGCATGTATATATTTCTGCACTCTCTAGCAATGAGGTACTCTACGCCTGTGCACATCACTTTCAAAACAGCTCCTTGCTGAGAGCGTCGCTTAATTGTTCCGATACGCAAATTAGTAAAGACTGCACGATGCTCATCAGGAGTCATCTCCTTGATCCCCCTCTACACTTGCTGCCATATAATCAACCATTGCACTGATTTTCTAGGAAAAACACATCTTTGATCAGCTAAACTTTTTTTTTTTAATTGGATAATTTCACCCTTTTCACATCAATTTAATGTAATTCTATACGACAAATTTGCTCTACATTGAAGCTTTTCTAACGTCACGCGGATATCGATCACTCTTTCGGATGGCTCCGATAGCTTTTTAAATTACTTTTCATGGAATTGTTCCACATCTTTGAGTCTATCAACACACCCAAGTTTTTCACTGATGAACTCGATACGACCAGCATTTCTACAATAATGATATTTCTTATTCTAGGGATCTTATTTTTGGCAGGACGACCACTTCGGTTCTCTCCAAAGCGAGCCGTGGGCAGTAATTCAGTTCCTTATTTGGGGCACTAGGATACCTAGTCTGCATTGCGCATGTTCGACCGTAAGTCCAGTGACTAGCACCGTAACATCATCCAACGTGACTTTTCTGCCAGCTTAAGCTTCAGTTGCCCATCATATGAGATGTTCCGCAAGTCAGGGCTGAGAATGCAGCACTGAGCAACACTTGATGTGACCTCCATCCTTCGACGACATTCCTGCATATCGAGGAGCAGGTAAGTGTCGTTCAGATAGTCCCTCAAAATTTGCTTCAGATGGTGTGGAATATGGAAAGGATTTTCCAGCGCTGCCAGAATATCTGCTCATCTAGCAGAGTTGAAAGCATTTCTGACGTCACTGGTAGGACAACCCGTTGGGCAAAACTACTGTGTGCCTGAACTCACCACTTCCCCGATTGTATCAACGGTGGAGGGGCCTGCTCTGATGTCATGCTGCCACAGAGTTAGATCCAAGACAGCATGATCGCATCAGTGAGTCTTCCTTTGATGAGTTTTTCCAGCTTTTTTCAGGCCATGTGTGGCATATATAACAGGCGTTATGCAGACGGTGACTAGGGATTTTCCATTTGCTGATCAGCATACCAGTAAGTCTTGCTACCTTCTAGCGCTCCGGTAATCCACTTTACGCAGAGAAGCGTTGAATATATTGAGCAGCAAGTAAAAAAAAAGTCCCATCTGATACTGGAAGCTTTCTGTTTCGTAGCACTACAGTCCCTCTTGGGCATCGCTTCTTGCATTAAGTGCTCCAACTGTCTCAATCCATTGACCGTATCCTCTAATTTTGAAACGCTAGCAGCGATGAACCACCTTCGTCAACCGAGTCAGACCAACGTTTTCTCGATTTCCCCACTGATCTTTCTTGGCTTCCCCATTGGTCTCCACCCTTCTCCTTCTCCCAACGAATTCCTTTTTGGGTATCATGGTTATATTGAATTTTCCATTTATCCCCGTTTAGCTTCTCCTCAATTATTCACGTCAGGGTCCATCTTTCGAAGTGGTTCAATATATTTGCGGATGCTTGGATAAGGGTCCACTTTCACACCCATAGCATAGCTTTCCTGTCTTCATGAAAAAGCTACTTCCTCTAGTTTCATCTTAATGAAAAGTAAGCATTTCACTTGTGTTTCATTGTTAACGGCATCAACATGGATGGAGTGAGTGTGGGAAGGAGCTCACATAATCTTGTCCGTCTTTATCGCCTTATATGAGCAAGGAATAATTTGAACGCCGAGCTTCCACATGAGTAATTAGCTGCTCAGCCCTATTCTATAAGCCCGATTAGCTATGATACGTGCTGGTTTAAAATCAGAACATTTCGCAGCTGGGTGGATATCACCTTGTGGGGTGTCGACGCACTCGATCACGATAATACGATACTCTAACTATCTCTAAACGAAGGTCCAAAAGAGGCTGCAGTGCTTCAATTTCAAAATTAATCCCAATTTCATCACTCAGTACTCAAAATCGAACGCTAGCAACCAGAACTACAATGTCAACCAATAGTCGTTTGACATTAGAAAACACCATTGCTTCCGTGTGGGTATGGGTATCAGGATGGTGACTATACGAAACGCTAGAGTGGCCGTAGGGATATTGTATCAGAGCATTTTTCATCGGAGCACAAAGTGTGCTTTGCGTTCGCTTGTGCGTTAAGAATAACGAAAATGGACGAAAATTTTGTACTACTACTCCAAAACAAGCTCCAACTATTCAAACGATACAGGATTGGGTGCTGAAGTTTGAGTTGACTGATTCAAAATTCACTCAACCCTGTTCCGCTCACTCCAGGATATCGAGAGAACTGGATAAAATAGAGCGTGTATGAGAGTGTGTTCAAAAGTAATCTGTACTGTAAACTTAGAAAAGAGCTCGTGTCTTAAAATTGTGCTGAAGACATTTCCTAATTCTACTCTACAGTAGGACTTACATCTATCTTCTCATTAAATTTTACTTATATTGAAAACTAGACTCAAAAGCTTCAATGCGCTGAAGAAACGCTCGTGGTGATTCCGGGTTTCAATAACATATTTTTTCGCACATTTTCATTTGGGTGGTTTATGTTAGCCGATAAAATTGCTGATTATGAAGTGATACTTACCCACAATTGAAGCATGAAACACCCTTACATGCGCGAAAAGATACTGCATGGGCGATATTATCAGCCGGAGGAATTATTGATCCCTATTTTTATGAAGACCAGAGAAGCTATCCCCTTACTGTCAATACAGACCAATACATTTAGATGGTGCGGAAATTTTTTCGCATCGGCACTATAGAACTACTCAGGCCTTAACCAAAGAAGCTGGTTTCAACAAGACAGGGAAACATATCACGCTCGATAGCGTTAGTTCGTGAAATTTTTGGCCATAAACTGATATTCAAAAGAAACCACATTAACTGGCCACCTTGCAGATCAAATTTTTGCTCTATGAACTTTTTCCTTCGAGGATATCTTAAAAGCAAAATTTACATCTCCTATCAGGCCTTCGCTTTCTGCAAATAGCGCCTCCAAATGTCTCAGTCCATTGATCGTATCCTCCAATTTCGAAATCCGAGCAGCGATGAACTGTGTTCGTCGACCGAATGGGATCAGCGTTTCCTCGGTTTCCCAACTGGTCTCCACCATTCAGTTTTCCCAACAAATACCTTTTTGGGTATCCGTTGTTCATCCATACGATTCATGTGGCCAGTCCATTGCAGCTTCCGCAGTCTTACAATTGTTGAAACATTCGGCTCGTCAAAAATTTCATACAGCACATGGTTGTATGGAATTCGCTCCGACTACTCGCTCAGGACCCATCGCTCAAAAGCGTTCAATATATTTGCGGATGCTTGGATTAAGGTCCATGCTTCAGACCCCTAGCATAACACAGGTCTTATCACAGATTGTCTTCTTGTAGCTTTATTTTCCTGTATATGCAGCTGGTTTTCAAGATCGCCAAAACTGAATAAAATATTTTATACGAGTATTTTATTTGCAAGCTGTATTCTTCGGCGTATTTTGTCTCTTTCATTGCCTGTTCTCATTATTTTGGTGCCTAAATGCATGAGTTTGCTCACATTTTGATACTGTATTCACCAAGTGTGATATTTTTATGTACTTGAGTTCTGTTTCCTTGACTGCATCATTAGTTTTGTTTTATTTTCATTGATTTGTAGCCCTACTAGTTTTGCTTTGCTGTCGAGTTTCAGGAAGAGTTCTTTGGCAGTTGTTAATGACCATGACAAAATGTAAAATCATCCGCATATGCGACTGCTTTTAAGCTGCATTTTTCATTGGAAATTGAATATTTTTATCCTGCCTCGAGTAAGACTACAATTTGAACGTGATTTCGCACAGTAACCAGAGACTCTAAGACAGATAACTTTGAAAAAATCCAAAATCAACCGCATCAATTCAAAATGGTAGGTCCCATAGTCCAAAAAGTATGCCAAATTCATTATTTTAGCACCAGCAGAGGTTTTGAATCTACTCATATTTTTAATCCGTTTGGAGTAGTGGGTTTAGGCACACACTGCTCGCGCAGCAGCTCCCAAGTTCAAACCTTGGTGGTGGCATCGAGATTGAACTTGTGCTGCTACGGTCGAACTATCAGCCCACTCAGTTGTAACGCGTACTTATTGAAAAATTAGTTAATAATCACATGGTTGAGAGTGATATTGACCATATCACCTCGAATCCCGTTAGGGTCATGGAATTAGATACCCAAACACAAACGCTCAATGCTAAGGCTCAGATTTGAACTGTTGTGCGATCGATTATTATCATTATCGTATTTTCAAGGAAAGGTTACATTAGAAGTATTTAATAAAAAATACATTTTCATTAAACTCTTTGGCTTTTAAAGTGGTTATTTCTTGCTTTTTGAAATGAAGGTCACCTACGAGAAATTTGCCTTTCCGGCTAGTGATGCCAACGGGACTTTTTCTTTTAAATACAATAAATATTTTTTAACTAAAACAGTTTGTTTGTTATTAAATAGCTATTTAAAATAGGAGGATGAATCAAATATAAACGGTAATTTTTTTATACATTTATTGAATAATATTGCACACAAACCATATCATCAATATTTCTCGATGTACTCTTCTGCGTTGTCTACACACTTTTGCCACCGTGTTGGAAGCTTAATATTGCTTGGTTATAAAAAGTTTTAGGATGAGTTGCCAGCCAACTGCACACGTGCTCCTCGACTTTTTCATTGTTTTCAAATTATTTTCCTCCAAGTGATGCTTTCAGGGGTGCAAACAAAAAGGAATCATAGAGGGACAAGTCTGGACTATAAGGAGGGTATTCGAGTGTTTTGCTGCACACTTCTTCCAGTTTATCCCTTGAAAAAGCCGCGGTTTGTGGCCTAGCGTCGTCATGGGGAAGGATGACCTCTTTTATGGGTGTACCTCGTCCTTTGTGTCGTTACGAGGTTTTCGCTGACTTTAATACCTGGCAATAGTGGGCCGCATTCACTATTTGTTAATCGTGAATCAATGACTAAAACCCCCTTTGATGTTGTCATCTGTAAGACATCTCCTTGGACCTTGGACCTTGATCATGATTTTCGTTTTTGACACGTTTTTTCTCGGCCTTAATTTCCCTGGCCCATGTATACACTCGACTCTGAGACAATGTAGTGTCTCCAAACTGTCCTTTTAAACGAGTAAATATTTTCGAAGGTTTAACGCCTTTATTGGTTAAAAATTATATGATGACGCGATGCGCAACAGACGGACGTACATCTTGCTCAGTCATGGCTGTACTGGGGACAGGACCGAGCATGGCTGCTAATTAAGCTGGTTTCCTCTCCTTATAAACGAACCACTAGCTGCCATACAATATGATCTAGTTCGAAGGAGCGTGCTAAGTAGAATAGCCAAATTAATGCTTGTATTTGATTCACCCCTCTTATCAAAAGACTATTGATCCACCCTGTTCAATTGTCAAATGATTCCTATCCTGCATACTTTTTTGGCGAGCCATAACTAACGATTTTGATCATAGAAACGATCTGTACTCTATTTTAAGGAACTAAACGTCAGGAGTCGATAATGTTTTATATTCTTAGATTTTGACATTATCTTGCTCTCAACTCCTTTATTAATGCTGGCCCTTTTGACTAGTTTTTAAACAAAATGCTGTAATCGCATTCCCTAATCATTTTAGCTGAGAAAAGTAAGAGAGTGGAAATCTATCTATCTTAAAAAATTGCATATTTAATTTACGATGATTTTGTAATCACTTTTATGAACTAAAGAAAGCGTGCTGGAAGTTACCAATAATCACATTTGAGAACCCAATAGGTTCCATACCGAGGACTTTCAACACAGAAATTCCTGTCAGTATCAATCAGACAGTGGGAGCAAATTTAAGATTTAAAATGAGAGGTTAAACTAACTGGGACAGACAAAGAAAGTAAATCGAAAATGTGAACCTTGCAACATATTATTTTATTAGAAAACCAATTTAATTATAAAAAATACTAAATCTTTATTAAAGATTTACATAAGATCCATGTTCTCAGAACACTTAATGTTCCCTCATCTTATATGCAGTCTTCTTTGAATGGGTAGTATTTGCTGGCCTCCGCATCGATGGTGACAACACGTTTGTTAATGTTGAACGCATCCATCGTCTTCATATCTTCTTTGTCGAGCTTGAAGTCAAACACTTGACTGTTCTCAGCAATGCGGCTCTTTGTGGCTGATTTAGGAATCGGAACCACCCCGTATTCGACCTGAATAAAAAGACAAACACTTAACCAAGTCCTATAAGTAGACATAGAGACAATCTTACCAAATAGCGCAGGATTACTTGAGCTGGGCTTTTGTTGTACTTCTTGCCTATGGCTACAATTTTTGGATCGTGCAAGTAGTCATGGGTATCTGCACTGGCGTGAGGGTGCTTCAGTGGTGAATATCCTGTAGCAACGATATTTTGAGATTTGCAATATTCAATAACATCTTTAGGATTGTTTCCTGGATGGAATTCAATCTGCAATTTAAATTAGATTGGATTGAAATGCCTTTCGAAATCAAAAGCAAAGAATAAAATATTTACATACCTGATTGTGTGCAGGCTTAATTGTGGCAGCTGGAAGCAATCTCTTCAGTTGTTTGACATTGAAGTTTGAGACACCAATTCCTTTGGTCAAGCCCAACGGTACAAGTTTCTCCATAGCTTTCCATGTATCGATGTAGTCGACGTCACTATAAGTAGATCAAAACAGTAAATTTCGAGGTTATGCGTAAATCGGTTCAATCAACTTACCTTAACTTCATCCTTCCATTTGCGTCTTTTGGCTCTGTGACTGTGTCTCCTTCATATTTGTATCCAAATGGCCAGTGCATCAAGTACATGTCAATGTAATCGAGTCCCAAGTTTTTGTTGGAAAGTCTGCATGCGTGCTCAACATTTTCTGGATCATGGAAGTGATTCCAGAGCTGGATGAAAGATTGTTATAGAGGAGTGTGTGGGGTTAATTATGCTCCGCTTACCTTTGTGACTATAAACACATCCTCGCGTTTGATAGCGCCTTCCTTAATTTTCTCCCTAATGCCTTCACCTACTTCGGCTTCATTTCCATAGAAATAAGCAGTGTCGAAATGTCGGTAGCCTAAATCAATGGCAGCTTTAACAGCTTCCTTGCCCTCTCCACCTTTCGACTAGAGAAGAAAATGCATATAATTTAATTTGAGTTCAATTTTTAAATTCTACTCTACGAATAAAGGCCTCACGCAATTTTGCAATAAATTTCACGAAGAAATAGTCATCGATTTAACTTAAATTAACCCCAACTTTTAATCGAACACTATCCAGTGAAAATTCCGACTCAATTTCTATCGGCTTCCACGTACGGAAAAATTTTTATATCGTTCCGATAAGACCTGATAACTTTTTCAAAAACAAACCTCGATCAGGCCTTCTGACTAATTTCAAAAACTGATGGCGCCCAAGTGACTACCCCAACTTGAAAGTCAAAAACCTCTGCCGCGCACAGAATTCCACGAATGGAAATCCATTCAAAAATTGTTAAGCGAAATGTATTCAAACGAAGATTGCTGATCTCGTAGATAATTTTACGGTTAGATACAATAGTACTCGTTCCTTAAAAACTAGAGTAACTTTATGAATTAACTTACTGCGTAGGTACCAAGGCCGAAGGCTTGCATCTTTTGTCCATTGTTCAATGTGATTGTTGGAATACCCATTTTTCGGAAATAGTGTTTGTTATACTTGTGACTAATTCACTACTTCTCTTTTGGAAGTTGAATGGTATCAAACAAAATTTCGTTTCATTTTATACCTGAGTTCTAATTGCGATATCTACTAAACATGGAGTCTCACTTGATTATTGCATTTCACTGAACAATCGAAAGGTTCGTGATTTGCAAAATGCATTGAATTGTTTGATATATTATCGGTCACTAATCAGTGTGATAACAAGTAGCGAAAATAGGCGGGTTGATAAGGACTATCAAATCCATTACTTCAAAAGTGACGACACGTTTCTTACGAATGACCTCTAAGATGTGTGATGTCACTTCTGGTCTTCAATTGATAGCGGAAATTTGTTTAGAGGTAGTAGAGATAATCATATTATAACATATATTAAAGCCAAGCCCTCTATCACTTAAGGGCAATAACCAATAACCTATATATTGAATATATTTTATTTGATATATGCAAGCCAATTCTCTTTTTTCTTGAAAAGCCGTCGGGCCTTGCTTTGTTGTGTGAGCAGATGCATTTCGACTCCTTTAGGTCATCTTCAGTGTCTCTGGAGATGACTCAGAGGAAATTACCCATAGCCTTATTATTTGATTGAACATTTAGATACTTGAAGGGGGAAAATAATCCTGCGATGAAATGATATAGTGACAAGTCAATAGGCCGAGACAGTTGGCAGCGCTTGTTGCAGGAAGCGAAGGTCCGAGAAAGGCTGTAGTGCTATGATGAAGGAGCCATTGATATGGTAACAAAGTCCAGGTTCCCTTAAAGATATAAATTTCTATGTAAAGGAGCCAAAGTGATGGTTTGTTGCATTAACTATAAGAGTAATCGTTTTAACACAGAGCTAACTGATTACACTTTTAACCATCATTTGCTCTTGAAAAAAATTCCAAATAAATCGCAATTCATTCCCCCATATATGCAGTTCTTCAGTTTCATCAGTCACATCAGTGTTAGCCTGCACTTGGACTCTTGAGGCAAGTCGCTAAACAGTTTGTGCCCTAAGAAACTGGAGTGCATTCTTGTTAGCTTAGTTCTGTACTTTTTGAGGGTTTTCTAAAAAAAATGTTCAATCCCCTATTAATATCGGTACCTGTCCGTTAGTGCGTCACAGCAAGTTTTCTCAGAAAATATAGAAGCTACAGTGATCAAATTTTGTGAACAGTTCAGAAGTTTCTAGTTAATAAAAGTTCCGTAGTCAAAAACAAATTTCAAAGGCTTTTAAGGGGGGTTTCCCCATATAAGGATGTGAGCCCTTAAACATTTTTTTCACCAAAGCTAGTGAACTAGGATGTCAAATGAAAGGTCTTGACGAGATCTCTTAATATCTGTTATTAAAATTGCAATATCATTGACGGGGCAGGCAGGGGAAGTAGAGGAACACGAAAAAATTGTGTCATTGTGGTGCGAGTAGGTGTGAAAATTGTCCGTGCAGGACTGAAGCGATGGTCTGCTGACCCGGCGGAAGAAGATGTTAAGATTTGCCGAGATTGGCCTTGTCTGGGGACGCGTGAATGCGCTGGCAGGCTAGCGTCGTGGTGTCGTGGGGCGTGTTCATTCCCCCAGCACAAGGACCCACTACAAAAGAATTTTGAATTCTCGGGTCTCAAAAAAGGTCGACCGAAGTCGAAAAATGTAGGTAACTAACTAAAGGGGAAAATTGCTTGCGCAGAGAACAAGTTGAAACGAGCCAAAACAGGAGGACTTGTGGAGAATTCATAGTTACCCGACGATTCCTATGGCCCACAAATAAGAGTAGGGCAACCGGATGGATGTGGTGCCCCCTCGCACCCGCCCAACCGGATCAAGATCCAAATGTTGACGTGGCCATATATTTCCCTTTTGAATGGAAAACTCATACAAACATACTTTGCATGAGCCTCCCATCAAACGAGAAATATAGACGTGACCGATTTATGTCATAGAATTATGTCATCGGATCACATAATCCTATATCATAAAAGGGTATGCGAGCGGAAGGCCACTCAACCCTACAAGAGCCCTTGAAACAACAAATCGGTGGAGCGCGCCCGATGGTTAGCCCATATTGGCGAAAAAGTCTTCCATCGTGGCGGGTCACATACCCAATCAGAAAGGCAGAATGAAAAGATCTAAAACAAGCCTTAACATCAGCTCCGGTCTTGCACAGCCCCGACTTTAAGAAGCCCTTCTCCATTCATTGTGACGCAAGTCAACATGGAGTAGGAGCCGTGCTTGTGCAATTGACAGATGAGGGAGAAGAAGCTCCCATTGCCTTCATGTCCAATAAGCTGAACTCGGCCCAAAGGAACTATACCGTGTTTGAGCAGGAATGTTTGGCAGCGGTGATGGCTGTGAAGAAATTCCGAGCCTATATCGAAGGCCACCAGTTTGAAATCATCGCAGACTACGCTTCGCTACAATGGTTGATGAACCAAGCCAACTTACATGGACGCCTGGCCCGATTGGCTCTTATACTGCAAGGGTTCAAGTTTTCCATCAAACACCGAAAAGGGACCCAGAACATCGTGCCCGATACTCTCTCGCGAATGTTTTCACCAGAGGGAGCTGAATTGACAGTGAACGACGAGGAGCTCATTGACATAGATTTGGACAGCCCACATTTCGAATCAGACAGCTACAAAGAGTTGAGGCAAACCATCGTGACCCAACAAACACAGTTGCCTAATTTGAAAGTAATAGACGGTTACGTGTATAGACGAAATGAATACGCCACTGGTGATCCATGGCAGGAAGAAGAGTCCTGGAAACTCTGGGTATTGGAGGAAATGACACAACATCTGATCCTCCGTGCACATGACCATCCTTTAAGTGCCTACGGAGGTTACGGTCGGACGCTTCGGCGACTTTAGAAATACTTCTTCTGGCCTAAAATGGCATCCCAGGTCAAAGACTACGTGAGCGCCTGTGACATCTGTAAAGGCAGTAAAGCGCCAACCCGCCTCTTCGACCTCCTATGGGTCAACTCAACGTCCCAATACGTGTATTTCAACGTCTGTACATAGATCTACTCGGTTCATATCCTCGTTCTTCTATGGGACACATTGGAGCTATCGTTGTGTTAGACCAGCTCTCGAAATTTCCACTGGTGGAACCTATTCGCAAGTTCACGACTCCATCTATCGTGAAATTTTTAGAGAGTTGAGTATTGCACGTGTTCGGGGTACCAGAAAGTGTGTGCTCGGATAACGGAGTACAGTTCAGATCTCAGCAGTTTAAGGGCCTACTCGAACAGTACGGCATCGAACACCAACTCACGTCCATATACTCTCCTCAGTCGAACGCATCCAAACGTTTGAATCTCACACTGTTGGTGACAATCCGTTCTTATGTTCATTCAACTCAGAAAGATTGGGGCTGCAGATTGTCCGCCATCACTTGCGCATTGCGTTCATCTTATCATTCCGTCACCGGTGTCTCACCTTAGTTTGTCGCCTTCGGACAGCACATGATTTCCCATGGTAAATTATATAGGCTATTACGGCAATTAAAGTGTTTGATCCCGTCGTTGCACTGGATGCCCCACGAGCGTTTAAGAGACCTCCAGCAACAAATCGGACGGAAGATAAGAGACGCAGGACGTGCGAATGAGGCGCAGTACAACCTCAGGTCACGACTTTCCAATTTGAAAGAAAGAGATGAGGTTTTGAGGCGTAATTTTCGCCAAAGTGACGCCGCTAGGCATTACAATACCAAGCTGAACCGGCGTTTCCTGAAAAGCCGCATACAGAAGGTAGTAGGACCCAACCGTTACCTGTGAACTGACCTAGTGGAGAAAGAAGTCGGGGTGTACCACGCAAAAGACCTGCGCCAATAGTTACATATAAACGTCACATTTCAATCACGCGCAAATTTTACCTACTTATAGCAAAACGTAAATATACGTGTCAGTCTGTCCGTCCTTTTTCGCAATCCTTGTCGCCTTGGGATCGCGAGAAAATTAGCTGCCCTGTAGTAATCGAGCAGTCATACAAATAAACTGCTCGAAAATCCTCCTATCTCCTACCCAAAATTGTAGCGGGCCTAAGCAAGCTTGTCAGCGTGACAGTACCAATGCAGCAAATTTTCCAGCGTCAGTGAAATATTATGAATAATAGCCAAGCAATAGTAACAGTAACGTGGGTTCAAATAGCACCAATGTGATAAATATCATTGGTGCTGCTTCCCATCAACCATCATTACTAACATCTGGTATGAATCACCAAATGAATTTGTCTGGAATCAATCCAAACGCAACTCATCTCCCTACGGTGACTGTTACACCGAAATCACAACTGGAGATTGTTCAAACGATGCCACTCTTGATCAGTGTGAATGCTACGCCTCCAGTTCCCAGAGTTAAAACCATTCAATAAACGCGACAACAGTAGCAACTATTGAAAACCGTACAAACGCAAATTCAACAGCTCTCGTCATGGCTACAAAACAAGAATCTTCTGGCCAATCTTAATATCCCATCAGACTTCAACCCAACAATTCAATTTACAACAAACCAGCTCCTCAAACAGTCCAGTCACCATCACCATCGCCGATTCAAGCACCTAATCCTCAACCTCTACCATACCAAGTGAAAATGATCTCCGTTCACATAATCCAAAACACAGAATTACATTCGTATCCAATGATTACAATATGATAGCAACATGAATGTGCCCACTTCATCCGCATCGCATTTAAAGCAGCTGAGTAATAAATGCAATTTAAAGCAGCTGAGCAATAAATGCAATTTAAAGCTGCTGAGCAACAAATGCAATTTAAAGCAGCTGAGCAAGGGGCTCGTCTTCATCCACCGTAACAGCGTGACGCTACGGTGAACGACGGACGAGCAAGAAGAAAAACTTGCTTGGGCACGAAAAAACCACCGTTGTGACGGGGAGACTCAGCTGGGAAGGGAATGAGACGGGAGTCTGGTGGAGATCACGGGACCGCATGGAAGATGATGAGAGCGAAGTGGACAGAGACGTCGCATCTGTTTAATTATTTCAATTTTTCAATTAATTCGCGGATGAAAATAAAACGCAGAATATGAAAATCGGCAGCGGGGTCGTGTAAGGGAATGTTCGAGTTTTGTACGCGAGATTGTGGGGTGATCACGCGCCTACTGAAAATGACCCAATAAAAATTTGTGGCAATTCCGCTCGAATAGCAAACACAGCTTATCATATGCGTGGAAAATTCGGAACTTATTGTTCGATAAAAGCGTTACCGGTTTGCAGATCGCGAGCGATTGGATAAAAACGGCCTTCGCCTGCATCTATTATTTGGATTACTGGATTTCAGTGCTATGGGAAGACTTAAAAGTCACGGAAACTGGTGCAAGAAGAGACGACGTTGAAAATAAGAAAGGAAAAGAAAGTGTCGTCATTCTATTGCTTAGAAATTGATTGAAAGAGGTGATGTGAGAATGGCTTGTTGAATTGTTGCACGAGATGAATTGTTTCCTAGCTGAAATCAACAGTAATTGAAACACATAATCACGAGAAGCTCTTACCACCAATATAATTTGCTAACAAATGAGAATGAAACCACCCCATTCCAATGGATAGCATGTTTGCATCGTATGAAAGAAGCTTTTGTAAAGAATCTGAAACAATGTTCTGATATAACGCTGCATCTATGGGCCAAATAGTGTAAATTTATTCTGGCGCAAAGATTCAGTCGCAGCCATCAGATTGTAATTTTCTATCGCCGCATTTGGGATGAACATAAACTGTGACAATTGCTCCATGGATTTTGCAGATAGCATTACAAATTTATGGAGTTCCGAGCACATCCGCTACGAGGCCTCTGATGCCCATTGCACTGGGAATCGATTGGTTGCAAGGGGGGTATCAATTTTCACTAAGGCTTATAGAAGTTGCGATTATAACTGGAGTAACTCCGTGTGGCTTAGTGGCTAGAGCACTAAGCCCGTAAGCCGGAGGTCTCTGGTTCGAATCTCGTTGGCGTCAACGAGATTTAGTTCAAGTGGTTCTTCGGACAGACTATAAGCCTGTTCAGTTATGATACGTGCTGGTTTAAAATCAGAACGTATTGCAGCTGGGTGGACGGACACACGGCCAAAGCGTGATAATGATCATATCACCTTGTTGAGTGCCGATAAATTCGATCATGACAATGAGATACTCTAACTATCTCTGAACGAAGGCCCGAAAGGGGCTGTAGGGCTACAAAGAAGAAGAAGAACTTGGGTAACGGGCTGAAAAACAGAGGGGAGTCGAGGTTGTGCATTGCCAACGGTTGGACGTAGCGCGGTGTGTTTTGCATATATCACACGGATTACTGAGATTTTCATCTAAATACCAACATATTAATTCGGGAGAGTTATTTTTATACATTTACGTGGAAAAGATATAAATCATCAGTGCAATTCCTTTGATTCCTGATTTGAAATCGTGATAGTGAACGCTGTTCGTTGCTTCCACTGAAGAAATTTTTTTTTGGAATTCAAGAACGTAATCGAATCGTTACCGTGCTTTTGTACTTGTGTTTCACCTTTCCAAACTAATCGACTTGAGTGTGTGCGCGAATATTACTGGCATATAAATTCTTTCAAGGGTAAGAAATTAATGGTGATCGGCTTTTGAAAAGTGTAATTCTGGTGCGGTGCTGAACAGTGGCGCCTTTGTGAATATTGCCTTCTATCTTCGCGTCTTTACGTCTGCCCTATTCACAATGACGCGAATTTCATTTCGCTGCACACGAGTATACTTTCCATAACGGACTTATTTTCTATACATAAAAGTTACGTTTCGTTCAATGGAAAACCTAATGCAGGGACATAATCTAAGGATAGCATCATTTCTGTGAAAATTTGAAGGTGGTTTCAATCAGATCTTTCATCTGCTGCTTGCTGTAAATCTGAATAGTTATCGTTTTGTGTTCTTTTGTGTCAGAAAAAACAGCTAATTCAAGATTCAAATTTCGTATCTAACCTTTTTCAATGATTGTTTACAAGTCCATGATTTACATATCCTTAGCTGAAATATGAGAAATTTTTTTTCAAATTTTAAAACAAAGGAAAACAAATATTAAAAGTTACAGATGTGCCCACCCCATCTACGAGCACTCGTTGAGGAGGATGGGTAAGTACCCTTTAAGTTTCATTTCTTTTTTTCTAAATTTGTTTTTACTTAGTTTGTTTTATTCAACATTTTTAGTAATACTTAATAGCAATTGCAGCTACAAATAATTTATTTATATTCTAGGATAAATTTTACTTAACAGTGTTGTTATTATAAATGTTAACTTCCCTTCTATATAACCCATACAAATCTTTTTAATTATAATTCGGGCATTTTGGTTTTAGTTGCCGAGAATTGATTTAATCTGAAGATAATGAATTGTTTAAAAAGTTATCCAAATAATACAATGAAGTGACTAAACTTACCCTTCGCTCTTTTCATTCTGCCTTTCTGATCGGGTATGGGACCCGCCGCGATGGAAGCCTTTTTCGCTAATACACCGATTTCTTGTTTCAGGAGCTCTTGCCGAGTTGAATGGCCTTTCGCTTGCGTGCCCTTTTATGATATAGGCAAAACTGACGATAGATACAAGCCATATGGCAGCAGCGCTTACTACCACACACATGACCATTAGTAGGCCGACTTTGCTGGCTAACTTACATGGCGTTATATGAAGAATTGTGGAGGTGCCGACAAAAATTCGAGGTTTTGTACGGTTTAGAGACGGATTTCTACAGTGAAATCCAGATGATCCGTGGAGAACACAATAGCGCTCCTAGTGAAGTGAAAATTATTTCAGTTCTTATACCCATTTAGTATTTATCGCATTCCAAAGTGAATTTATAGGAGTTTGTTTACATCTCAACGCTGAGCTATCAGTCGAAGGTGCAAAACGTGTGCTTTATTTGCTCGTCTTGGAAAGTTTAGGAGCACAATGGGCTATACAAGGTGAATTTATAGCATGCACGGAATGCGTTCGGCACGTTTTTTATTCGGAAAATAGTATATATGACGAAATATAAGCATTTGCTAATGCCGCAGTTGGGTGACAGCTACCGGAAGCTTGTCCATAGTAGGCCGACTAATACATATGCAAATTGCTACCATATGGCTTGTATCTATCGTCAGTTTTGGATATAGGGCTTTGTGATCCGATCACATAATTCTATGACATAAATCGGTCACGTCTATATTTCTCGTTTGATGGGAAGGTTCATGCAAAGTATGTTTGTATGAGTTTTCCGCTCAAAAGGGAAATATATGGCCACGTCAACATTTGGATCTTGATCCGGTTGGGCGGGTGCGAGTGGGCACCACATCCATCCGGTTGCCCCACTCTTATTTTTGGGCCATAGGAATCGTTGGGTAACGACGAACTCTCCACAAGTCCGTCTGTTTTTAACCCTTCTCAACTTGTTCTATGAACAAGCATTTTCTAACCTCAGGTAGTTACCTCCATTTTTCGACTTCCGTTAACCTTTTTCTGAGACTAAAGTATTCGTGAATGCAAAATTCTTTTGCAATGAGTCCTTGTGCTGGGGAAAATGAACCCGCCCCATGACACCGCAACGCTATTAAGCAATATGCGCTTTTGATCGATTAAGACACTGCGGACTTGTTAGGATTTGCATGAAAATTTCAGGAAGATCTATGTCAAGTTCATCTTTGAGAATCTGTTCAACGAGTGATACTGATTATCATAAAACAAAATAGCGGCAGTTTTAAACGAGAATATTGAGTAAATTTTAGTTATTTTTCCCCAACTTTAGCATACAAAGTACAAGCTATTAACTCTTGATGAAAACATACATTTTAAGGGTGAAAAATTCATGGAGGTAGGTTTGTATGAGTGAAACAATGTCAATACCTTAGAAGTTGAAATTCACTCAACTTTGTTAATAATTGTAAAATTTGTAAATATAAGATTTCTTCTTTATGCGGATACCTTTAAATTTAAATTAAAGTAGTTCAAGAAAAGGTCCTTATAGTCTGGGAGTTTCAGTTAAGTTAAATCGCATTAACAGCAGTCATGGCAATTCGAAAGCTCTCCGAGTAGAACAAAAGCAATGTGCGGTTTTTCAACTATTCAGGTTTTCCATCGAACCAGACCCTAAACTTTTAATTGGATCTTCTAATTTGCAGATAAAATGAATAATTAAAAAAAACCTTTAGCATTTCATTCAGTCATTGGTGATTAGTGATATGAAAAAAATGACAGCAAGTTAAAACGGTATTGTAATGGTTTCCATTCTTAAACGAGTATGCATTAGTTGTAGGTGTCGTTAAAGTTTATCTTAAGTTTATTCATAATTACTGGGGGAAATGCATGAAACATTATTTTTGAGATTTCGTCATCGAAGTACTCATCAGATGCTAACTCTGCCTTCGATGACGAAATCTGAAAAATAATTTTTTATGCATTTCTTCCAGTAAAATCATAATTTATAAAAAAATTTTTTTAAACACAATGAAAAACACAGCACTGAGTTATTTCAATCTTCACTGTTATTGAAATATGTTATAATCTCAATTTCCGTTACAGCTGTTTCGGTGACAGTGCACCATCCCCAGACGGGTTGAAAATGATTAATTATAAAAACGTATACACCATATATATAGTGCAGTATCAATTTAAAACATAAATATGTGCATCAATATATATACGTTTAACAGCGGTAATGAATCTATGTCTAATTGACAATTCACCAGTCTATTAATATCTTTTGCTTTGATTCTATTTATTTCTAATGTTTCTAATAAGTCCAATTTCAAAACTTTACTACAATTGTGTAAAATTTGAAAGTCGTCACCACAGCTGGAAATATGGTTCCAGTAATTTAATTACACAGTCAAAAGTATAAGACACCCTAAAAATTACTTAAAATAATGGAACGAAGTAACTTCTACCTTTTAAATTGATTTATTACCATTCAAAGACACAAAAAAGGATAAAAAATTCTTAAAATCTAGTCGGTCCACCTTTGGATTTAATTACTTTGCTAATTCTATCTGGCATGCCGCATACAAGCTCAGTACAATCTTCCCTTGTAATGGCATGCCATTCTGGTACCCATGCATTTTTTAATGCCTTTTTCGATGTAATACTGTGCTTTTTGATTCTTTGTTTCAAAATGCTCGAAACATAGTCAATGAGGTTCAGATCTGGGGACTGTGCAGGCCAATCCATCAAGCCAATGTTGTTTTCAGTAAACCAGCGCATCATAGTCGCTGACTTATGACAAGATACATTGTCTTGCTGAAATATGACTTCGTCTAAGTTGGTGCCGCCAAAAATACTTGTTACGAAGGCATAAGTACAGTTTCAAGTACTTCTATGTATTTTTCGCTGTTCATACGATCTTCGCAAACAAACATTTCGCCAAAACTATCAGTCATACAGCCCCAGATCATTATGCTGCCTCCTTCGTGCTTGACAGTGTCTGTACGACGCAATCTGGATGGGATTCTTCACCCACACGTCACCTCACGAAGGTCACACCTGGTGTTCCAAATACCTATAAAATAAATAAAAAAAATTGTTTTAACAATCCCCATAAATTTTGTGATTCAAGTGAAATAAAAAAGTGATCATTCTTATTAGTTATGAAAGCAGTAAAATCAACTAACCTCAAAATTAGATTCGTCAGACCACACCACGTTGGACCAATCTTCTTCCGTATAATGTTTTTGCCGTAGAGCCCACTCTAGACGTTTTTTTTTTTTGTTGGCGTCTGAAAACCAAGGCTTCTTCTTGGCTTTGCATCTTTTTAGGCCTCCTTATCCAAGTCTTCTACTGGCCGTTCGAGCATTTAATGAATTTCCAGCCACTTCGGACAAGGCAGCAGCAAGCTTTGATGAAGTTTTCTTCCGATCTTTAATGAATTTGCGTATTAAATTTCTATGCTCGCGCTTCGCCGTTGCACATTTTCTGCCTGCTCTTGGTTTATTAGCATGTGTGCCAGTCTGAGCAGATTGCGCCGCACAAAGCGAACATTTCACCAACCTAGCAATTTCTTTTTGCAACCTTCCTTGTTCATATAAAAGTTGTATTTTTACTCGGTTTCCCAAACACATTTCACTTTTTTTGGGAATTTTTAAAAATGAGATGTCAATTAAGTCGGTTCACCTCAAATAGAGTCCTGAACTCAAGTGACCAAACATTGACTGATAAGACCGAAGGAAAACTAAATCCTTTGTTTTCTGTCACCAGGTATTTTATTACACAATGTGCTGCTTACTATTCTAAGTAATTATTTATGACCCCGGTATGTTATCTAAGATAAACTTTTGTTCATTTTTCAGTTAGTAGAAACGTATTGTGCATTTTTGTGGGGTGCGTAGTACTTTTGGCCAGTTAATATAGCGCGCTCTATGCTCTTTCATTCATATTTTGAAAGATCTCCCAGTTTAGCCTATATATACTTTATTGCAATCTGGTGTACCACATGTAATTTTATACACACCACTTTTATTATTTTTATGTATTTTTGATTTATTATTCTTAATAAATTTTTGTCAGCAATTGTTAGCTTTATATGCAATTCTAAAGTCATATTTTAAGGTCTTTGTAAAAAAATTTTATACAAAGACCTACTAGTTTCGCGACCTGTCTGTCCGTCTGTCCGTCCGTCCGTCTGTCCGTGCGTCACAGCTGATTTTCTCAGAAACTATAGAAGCTAGAACGCTCAAACTTTGTGAAAAGGTCAGAAGTGATGGTCTCTCAAAAGTTAAGACCTTGACAAAAATTTAAAAAATGTTTAAGGGGGTCCCCCCTGATAACGAATTAGCCCTTAAAAATTTTTTTTAATCAAAGGTAGTCGAGTGGGGTATCTAATGAAAGGTCTTGATTAGGACTTTTAGAATCTGAAATAAAAAAAATCATTTGATGAATTAGGGGGTCCACGGGAAGGCAAAATGTACCCGAAATTTGTTTCCCCATCCAGCCATTCAAGCTAGATTAAAATGGCGGCTGCACTGTGCTTATGAAAGAAACTGTGCATCTTTTGTATAAATTTGAACGATTACATATCTAAGTATTGGATGAATAATTCAAGTTATCGATTCACGCCATTAGAAAACTTGCTTCTAACCCTAGAATGTTTACAAAGACCTTCTGGTAGGAACACTCTCCTGCTTACTCAACTTGTTTCAAATGTTTTTCTATTCTGCTGGTAATATTGCCTATATATGTAAATGAATGAAAGGTTTTTGATTTCTCAATTTGTAATGGATACACCATCTTCAAAGCATTCTTTTCATCTTTAATTTATTAACTAAGGAATCAATTCATTCTGGATTGTATCCATCATTATAAGCAATCTGCTTTATTATATTAAGTTCCATCTTATAATCGTTTAACGAAAGAGGGATCAAAAGTAACCTATGTACATAGGATTGAGAGGCGGCCATTTTGTGGGAATAAGGGTGATTTGATGAAATATGAATAACTGTATCTAAATCTAAATTTATTGCTAGTTTTCTCTATAGTAAGATCCAAAAAATTCAATTTTGCCTTTCACGTCAAAGAAAGCAATGAGCATCGACTTCTCCTTCGATTTGCTCATGCGCGCTTTTTTTGGTGTTGGTGACGCCGGTGTGTGCCACTCCGAATTCTGCCGCTTCGTCTCAGGATCGTATTCAAAAGCCCACGTCTCGTCTCCTGTAATGACGTGGTTAAAAAACTCTGGTTCGGTTGCTCGATCGTACGGTCCATTTTCACTCCGACGACGTAACTGAACACGCACTTCGCTCTATGCTATCTCTCCAAGCGCTTGGAGGCAACTGCTGCAGCCCGGTTCCCTTTACCTAGACCTCCACCACCACTACAGCACCAGATACCGGTTAGCAGACGCTTTGACGGCGTGGGGCAGGCTCAGTCCGGTTACTTATTATGTATGTGCATTAATACATCCTTCCCGAACTTTTCATGCAAATTCTAACAAGCCCACAATGCTTCAGTCGATTGAAAGCACATATTGCTCACTAGCCACGTATTGTTGTTGTTGTTGTAGCATCGAAAATTTAAACCATAATAACTTCGTTAAATACTATCAGATTCTTCTGAAATTTTCAAAGCTTTTTAGCCTTATTAGTGGCCATATATATTTGATTTAAGGGTATCCTTACGATTTTGTACAGGAAACTGTAAAATAGATAAATCATACTATTACCAACAAATTTTAGCGAATTTCAACTTATCGTGTCTTTGTCGTTATTGTACTCATAGAGAGCTACCTCCATAATTTTTTGCAGGAATTTTCAGTCCACCGGTGTTCAACCACGAAGAGGGGAAACCATTTTTTGTGTTCTTCCGCGTCCCCTACTTACCTCGTCAACGATATTTCAATTTTAATAACAGATACTAAGAGATCTCATCAATACCTTTCATTTAGTATCCTCTTCGACGGTCTTTGATGCAAAAACTACTTACATTTAAGGCTTCACATCCTTATATGGGGAAACCCCCCCCTTAAAAGGCTTTGAAATTTTGTTTGACTCCGAAACTTTCAATAACCAGAAACTTCTGAGCTGCTGAAGGTTCTATAGTTCCTGAGAACTTGCTGGATGCACTGGCGGACGGACGGACAGATAACGATATTAATAGGGGATTGTAATTTTTTCTACAAAACCCTAAAAAAGTCAGAACTGAGCTAACACGAATGCACTCCAGTTTCCTAGGGCAAAAATTGTTTTACGACTTGCGTCAACAATCCAAGTGCAGGCTTACACTGATGACCTATAAACTGAATTTAAAGAACTGTATGGGTGAATGAATTGCGATTTGTTTGGAATCATTTTCAAGAGCAAATAATAGTTTTTCTTAACAGTTAAAAAGGTAATCAGATAGACCTGTGTTAAAACGATTACTCTTATAGTTAAATGCAACAAACCACCATCACTTTGGCTCCTTTACATAGAAATTTATATCTTTAAGAGAAGCTGGACTTTGTTAGCACTACAGCGCTTCTTGGGCCTTCGCTTCTTACAACAACCGCCGACAACTGTCTCGGTCCATTGACTTGTCACTATATCATTTCGTCACATCTCTAATTCCCTCTCCAGGCACCTAAATTTTCAATAAAATAATAAGGCTTTGGGTAATTTCCTTTGAGTCATCTCCAGAGACACTGAAGATGACTCCAAAGAATCGGAACGCATCTGCTCACACAGCAAAGCGAGACCCGACGGCTTTTCAAGAAAAAAAGATGTGGCCTGCGGATATCAAATAACCAAAATTATTAACCGTAGGTTATTGCCCTTAAGTGATAGAGGGCTTGGCTTTAATATATGTTATAATATGATTATCTCTACTACCTCTAAAACAAATTTCCGCTATCAATTGAAGACCAGAAGTGACATCACACATCTTAGAGGTCATTCGTAAGAAACGTGTCGTCACTTTTGAAGTAATGGATTTGATAGTCCTTATCAACCCGCCTATTTTCGCTACTTGTTATCACACTGATTAGTGACCGATAATATATCAAACAATTCAATACATTTTGCAAATCACGAACCTTTCGATTGTTCAGTGAAATGCAATAATCAAGTGAGACTCCATGTTTAGTAGATATCGCAATTAGAACACAGGTATAAAATGAAACGAAATTTTGTTTGATACCATTCAACTTCCAAAAGAGAAGTAGTGAATTAGTCACAAGTATAACAAACACTATTTCCGCAAAATGGGTATTCCAACAATCACATTGAACAATGGACAAAAGATGCAAGCCTTCGGCCTTGGTACCTACGCAGTAAGTTAATTCATAAAGTTACTCTAGTTTTTAAGGAACGAGTACTATTGTATCTAACCGTAAAATTATCTACGAGATCAGCAATCTTCGTTTGAATACATTTCGCTTAACAATTATTGAATGGATTTCCATTCGTGGAATTTTGTTCGCGGAAGAGGTTTTTGACTTTCAAGTTGGGGTAGTCACTTGGGCGCCATCGGTTTTTGAAATTAGTCAGAAGGCCCGATCGAGGTTTGTTTTTGAAAAAGTTATCAGGTCTTATCGGAGTGATTTAAAAATTTTCCCGAACGTGAAAGCCGGTAGAGATTGAATCGGAATTTTCACTGGATAGTGTTCGATTAAAAGTTGGGGTTGGTTTAAGTTAAATCGATGACTATTTCTACGTGAAATTTATTGTAAAATTGCGTGTGGTCTTAATTCGTGGAATAGAATTTAAAAATTGAACTCAAATTAAATTATATGCATTCTCTTCTCTAGTCGAAAGGTGGAGAGGGCAAGGAAGCTGTTAAAGCTGCCATTGATTTAGGCTACCGACATTTTGACACTGCTTATTTCTATGGAAATGAAGCCGAAGTAGGTGAAGGCATTAGGGAGAAAATTAAGGAAGGCGCTATCAAACGCGAGGATGTGTTTGTAGTCACAAAGGTAAGCGGAGCATAATTAACCCCACACACTCCTCTATAACAATCGTTCATCCAGCTCTGGAATCACTTCCATGACCCAGAAAATGTTGAGCATGCATGCAGACTTTCCAACAAAAACTTGGGGCTCGATTACATTGATATGTACTTGATGCACTGGCCATTTGGATACAAATATGAAGGAGACACAGTCACAGAGCCAAAAGACGCAAATGGAAGGATGAAGTTAAGGTTAGTTGATTGAACCGATTTACGCATAACGCTGAAATTTAATGTGCTGATCTACTTATAGTGACGTCGACTACATCGATACATGGAAAGCTATGGAGAAACTTGTACCGTTGGGCTTGACCAAAGGAATTGGTGTCTCAAACTTCAATGTCAAACAACTGAAGAGATTGCTCCCAGCAGCCAAAATTAAGCCTGCACACAATCAGGTAATGATTTTATCCTTCTGAACATAGAACTTATGTGTAACCAACTATAACAAATTTGCAGATTGAATTCCATCCAGGAAACAATCCTAAAGATGTTATTGAATATTGCAAATCTCAAAATATCGTTGCTACGGGATATTCACCACTGAAGCACCCTCACGCCAGTGCAGATACCCATGACTACTTGCACGATCCAAAAATTGTAGCCATAGGCAAGAAGTACAACAAAAGCCCAGCTCAAGTAATCCTGCGCTATTTGGTAAGATTGTCTCTATGTCTACTTTTAGGACTTGGTTAAGTGTTTGCCTTTTTATTCAGGTCGAATACGGGGTTGTTCCAATTCCTAAATCAGCCACAAAGAGCCGCATTGCTGAGAACAGTCAAGTGTTTGACTTCAAGCTCGACAAAGACGATATGAAGACGATGGATGCGTTCAACATTAACAAACGTGTTGTCACCATCGATGCGGAGGCCAGCAAATACTACCCATTCAAAGAAGACTGCATATAAGATGAGGGAATATTAAGTGCTCTGAGAACATGGATCTTATGTAAATCTTTAATAAAGATTTTATATTTTTTATAATTAAATTAGCTTTCGAATATAATGTGTTGCAAGCTTTACAATTTCGTTTTATTGCCTCTGTCTACCCCAGTTAGTTTAACCTCTCGTTTCAATTCTTAAGGTTGCTCACTCTATCTAATTGATACTGTCATGCTGTGTTTTTAGGAAACAGTATCGAGCATGTTGGGCTCTCAAGTGTGATTATCCGTTGATTTTAGCACACTTTCTTTAGTTCATAGAAGTGATTAAAAAGTTTTCTTAAACTGAATATACAGTTTTTTAAGGTAATGCGATTCCATCATTTTGTTCCAAAACTAGTCAATAGGACCAGCATTAATAAGGAGCTGAGAGCAAGATCATGTCAACATCTAACAATATAGAACATTATCGCCTTCTGACGTTAAGCTCCTTAAAAACGAGTACAGATCGTATCCATTGTCTAAATTGTTAGTTGTGGCTTGCAAAAAAAAGTCCGAACACTTTCTCGTCGAAACCACGGGATGCAGCATGGCCCTCATCCAGAGAACTCTACATGCAAAGAACTAGGTAAATTTTATTGGGTTGATCATGTGGAATGGGTGCAGATGAATCAACTATTCAGATTGTGTTTAAAATGTAGAGCTCAAAAAGCACTCAATAGAGACACTGAATAAACCTTGGAAATATACTTTGTATTTGAATGTACGAGTACTTGCTATTTTGCTCTGGCTTGACTATAATCGCATCCACCATTTCATCTTTTATTCTTTGGTATTCGTACTTGTGTGCTTTAAAATGCTAGTCGACATCAGGGCTGGTATTTTCTTAATTTTTAGGGTTTTAAAATAATTTTACAAAACCCTACTAAAATCGCGTCCTGTTTGTCCGTCCGTCCGTGTGTCACAGCAATTTTTCTCGCGAACTACTTAAGCTAGAAACATCAAATTTTGCATGTAGGTGTAAAGTGATGCTCTTTTCAAAGTTCAAATACAACAAATTTTATAAGACATTTAAGGGGGGTCTCCACATAGAGGGGAGTGGCCCCCGAAAAAAAAATTCATCAAAGGTAGCCGTTATGGGTATCAAATGAAAGGGCTTGGTAAAAAAATTTCAAAACAGGTTGGTTGAGGGATGCACAGGGAGGGGAAATACACGAAAAATGTATGTCCCCCCCTCGCGATTAGACACCTGTGATCTGAAAAATCTGAAAAAATTATGGAGGTAGGTGTTTATGAGCACAACAACAACAAATACCTTAGAAGTCAAAATTCACTCACACTTTGTTAATAATAGTATGATCTCCGAATTTTACATTTTCCCCAATAAAATCGTACAGGTAGCCTTAAACTCAACGAAAGTCTAAATTTGAGTAGTCTTATAAAAGTTCTTTGTACTCTGTAAGTTTGATGAAAATCAAATGATATACACGAAAGTTATAGTCATTTGTAATTTCTCCAGTTACACATGATTTTGATATTTTATGAACTTTCCATCTAATCAGACACTGCAGCTTTGATGTGATCTTTTTAAAATTTTTAAATGATTCAATAAGATCAATATATTATTGGGAATTCCTGATTTGAGTGATTTTTATGATTTTGCAACAATATGGCGGCCGTTGAAAATGGAGAAACAATGAATTTTCTTTTAAACGTGTCCATCTCTTTGAATCGTTTCTTGACTTTATTCGGTGGTGCTGACTGCATTTCTGAGAAGTTGAGTACAAAACTTTTCTGACATGTGCGTAAGTCTGTGTACCCAACTTTTTAATAATTTACGGCAGTTAATAGACATCCCCCTTGAAATAAAGACTGAACACTTAACCATTATCATTATACAATATTTTGGGAAGTACGAGTATTATATGACCGGTCCGCGTTGTTTAAGGCACATTTCTCGAGAGAAATTGCGAAGAGTATTACATATATATATATATATATATATATATATATATATATATATATATATATATATATATATATATATATATATATATATATATATATATATATATATGTATATATATTGTCGCGTGTTATGGTTCGCGGCCAATAATTTTAATGTTCCGGGAAAGTGAAAAATCGTTCCACATTTTTGATAGAGAGAAGATTAGCATGGCCCCTGCGCAAGGATAACACGCGACAGTAGTGTCAGAAGTGGGATAGAAAATTTTGGAAGTGATAAACCTTTAAACATTTTTTAGGGGAAAACTATAGTGAAAATTAACGTAGAAACTTGTGGAAAAATAGCCGAAACAATAAAAATGCCAGGAACCTTTCATCTAAAAATTGATCAATTGACCATATCGGAGCTCAAAGAGGAGTTGGAACAGCGAAATCTGGCCACACAAGGTACAAAGGCCATACTGATTGCACGCTTGCGTGACGCGATCGAGTCGGAAGGCATGAATCTGGATTCGGGTGAGCTCTTAGATGCGGAAAAAGGCGCAGAAGGTGGAGAAGTAGAAACACCAAAATCAAAGGAGCCAGAAAATGCGCTAATGCAAATGTTAATGCTGATGTCATCCAGTCTAACTGCGAAGCTAGATGAACAAACAGCGAAGCTAAGTGAACAGTCATCCGGTTTAACTGTGAAGCTAAATGGACCAGTTTAACTGCGAAGCTAGAACAGAAGCTGGACCAAGAAGCAGTCAAAATCAAGGCGGATTCACAAAAACAGTCAACTGAAATAAAAGCAGAGCTCGGTAGTCTGACCAAACAAATTAAATGCGTCGAGGCAAAGGTTTATCAGGTCGAGGAGAGAATGAACCATGAGATGGAAAAAATGAAAAAAGAATTGGAAGCAGCGAAGACAGCAGCTACCACCTCACCAGCCTCACTTGCAATCGCAGCGCAAAGCTCATCCAGAAATATGCTAGCACCAATATTTGACGGGCAAACGGTCTGGAGTATTTACAAAACCCAGTTTGAAGCCGCCGCTATGGCAAATCACTGGAATGAGCAGGAACGAGTAACTGCACAAATTTTTGCTCTAAGAGGCCCAGCTGCCGAGCTTTTGCAGACGATCCCCATTGAGTTGCACTCAAACCCGGCTGCTATCATTGATGCGCTCGACATGCGTTGTGGAGACGATCGTCTAAAGCAGATTTATCGGTCACAGCTACGGCATCGGATGTAGAAGTCTGGCGAAACTTCACAGCAGCTAGCCTTTGGATAGCTGCTGTGAACGAACAACGAATGCCTTTTTGGGTATTCGTTGTTCGTTCATAAGATTCATGTGTTCAGCGCATTGCAGCTTCCACCGTCTTTCAATCGTTGAGACCTTAGGCCCGTCAACAATTTCATACAGCTCATGGTTGTATCGAATTCGCCAGTGGTCCCCGGTTAGTCTCGCTCCAATTATCCACCTCAGGACCCGTCGCTCAAAGGTGTTCTACATACTTGCGGATGCTTGGGTTAGGGTCCATGTTTCACACCCATAGGATAACATAGGTCTTATCACAGAATTTTATACTTGAAGATTTATTTCTCTGTGTATGCAGATGGTCGTCAAGATCGTCAAAACTGAATAAAATATTTTATTTGTGAGCTGTATTCTTCGGCGTATTTCGTCTCTTTCTTTACTGGTTCTCGTTATTTTGGCGCCTAAATACACAAATTCTCTAACATTTTCGAGACTGTATTCGTCAAGTGTGATATTTTGTCTATTTGACGTATTTTTATTCGACTGCGTCATGAGTTTTGTTTTATTCTCATTGGTTTGTAGCCCTGCTAGTTTTGCTTCGCTATTGAGTTTCAGGTAGAGTTCTTTCACAGTTGTTAACGACCGTGACAAAATGTTGATGTCACCCGCACAGGCTACTACTTGGCTCGAATTGTATAGTAATGTACCTCGCGTATCGACAGGTAGCTGCCTTATGACGTACTCCAGAGCCAAATTGAATAGCAATGGGGCCAGTCCATCTCCATGCTTTAGTCCGATATGTGTGTCAAACGCATCGGTGAGTTGGTTATTGATGCCGACTTGGGAGATCGTCGACGTCATTGTCATTGTTGGTAAGACGGACTAATTTACCTGGGATGCCAAACCAAAGCATTATTTGGTACAGTATATTACGATCATACTGTCGTATGCTTGCTTAAAGTCAACGAAACTTTGGTGTACGTCTATGTTGAACTCCCCGCAATTTTAAAGTACCTGCTTGACTGTGAACTATTGGTCTCTTGTCGATCTACCTACTCTAAAACCACCTTGATACTTCCCAATAATACTGTCGGCGTATGATCCAGTTTGATTTTCTAAGAGCAAAAAATATTTTGTAAGCCGTACAAAGCAATGATATGCGTCTATAATTTTCGCACTGTCGCTTGTCACCTTGTTTTTGTATAGGGAATATAATTGATTGGCTCCACTCTTTCTGCATATGTTCTTGTTACCAAATGTGCTGGATGACTTTGTGGATAGCTTTATGAATACTACTGCCACAATATTTGATGAGTTCCGCTGGAATCTCATCCATACCCGGCGCTTTATGAATTCTTTTGGGCTTTGATGGTAGAGCAAACTCCATCCAGAGTAGGTGAGGCCAATGGACGCTCTCCGGAAACATCTATAGGCTCCGATGTTCTGGGGGTGTGCGGAACATTAAGGAGGCCCTTGTAATACAATATGATGCACATCTTTCTTTAATCTTGGTTTCATCAGCGATGATATTGCTGATGTTATCGCGACAAAGCATGGTTTTGGGCTGATAACCACGGTTCAAGTTTTTCACTACTTTGTATGCTTGTCCTGTGTAGCTTCTCGCTAAACTTACATCTAAACTTCTCAATTGATCGCCATAGTGTTTTCTTTTCTTAATTATAATTATCTTATTCACCACTCTTCTGAGATTTTCATAGTGTTCTTTCTTCGTCCTGGTTTTTCTACCTACGTAATCTTTGTACGCCTGATTCTTTTTATCTAACGCATTCTGGCACTCATCATCAAACCAATCATTTCTCTTGCGTCATGCGTGATGTCCGATCGTCTGTTCTTTCACGGTTCTAATAGCCGCTTTCACTTCCATCGAGAGCTCGTTGCGCGTCCTTAACGATGTGTCTGATAAGATGAGAGCCAGCTGATTGGCGAGGGTCTCTGTGAAATTTTTGGCCACGTACTTACCAAAATATAATGAATGGCTAGCACAGTGTTCAGTCTTTCTTTCAAAGAGATTGTCTATCATCTACCCTAAATTATTCACAAGTTGGGTACAGAGACTTACGCTCATGTCAGAAAAATTTTGTACTCAAGTTCTCAGAAATGCAGTCAGCACCACCGAATAAAATCAAGAAACGATTCAAAGAGATGTGCACGTTTAAAAGAAAATTCATTGTTTCTCCATTTTCAACGGTCGCTATATTGTTGCAAAATCATAAAAATCACTCAAATCAGGAATTCCCTATAATATATTGATTTCATTGAATCATTTGAAAATTTTAAGAAGATCACATCAAAACTGCAGTGTCTGATTCGATGGAAAGTCTATAAAATACCAAAATCATGTGTTATTGTTGTTGTAATTGGAGAAATTACAAATGACTATAACTTCTGTGTATATCATTTGATTTTCATCAAACTTGCAGAATATAAAGAACTTTTATAAGACTACTCAAATATAGACTTTCGTTGAGTTTAAGGGTACCGATGCGATTTTATTGGGGAAAATGTGAAATTCGGAGATCATACTATTATTAACAAAGTGTGAGTGAATTTTGACTTCTAAGGTATTTGTTGTTGTTGTGCTCATAAGCATCTACCTCCATAATTTTTTTCAGATTTTTCAGATCACAGGTGTCCAATCGTGAGGGTGGATACACATTTTTCGTGTATTTCCCCTCCTTGTGCACCCCTCAAAGCAAAAAAATGTCAGTTCAAGACCTGTTTTGAAAAATTTTTACCAAGCCCTTTCATTTGATACCCATATCTGCTACCTTTGATGAATTTTTTTTTTCCGTGGCCACTCCCCTCTATGCCGAGACCCCCCCTAAATATCTTATAAAATTTTTTGTATTTGAACTTTGAAAAAAAGCATCACTTTACACCTCCATGCAAAATTTGATGTTTCTAGCTTAAGTAGTTTGCGAGAAAAATTGCTGTGACACACGACGGACGGACAGACAGGACGCGATTTTAGTAGGGTTTTGTAAAATTATTTTAAAAACCCTGAAAATGAAGAAAATACCAGCGTTGATGTCGACTAGCATTTTAAAGCACACAAGTACGAGTACCAAAGAATAAAAGATGAAATGGTGGATGCGATTATAGTCAAGCCAGAACAAAATAGCAAGTACTCGTACATTCAAATACAAAGTATCTTTCCAAGGTTTATTCAGTGTCCCTATCGAGTGCTTTTGAGCTCTACATTTTAAAGACAATCTGAATAGTTGATTCATCTGCATCGATTCCACATGATCAACCCAATAAAATTTACCTAGTTCTTTGCATGTAGAGTTCTCTGGATGAGGGCCATGCTGCATCTCGTGGTTTCGACGAGAAAGTGTTCGGACTTTTTTTGCAAGCCACAACTAACAATTTAGACAATGGATACGATCTGTACTCGTTTTTAAGGAGCTTAACGTCAGAAGGCGATAATGTTCTATATTGTTAGATGTTGACATGATCTTGCTCTCAGCTCCTTATTAATGCTGGTCCTATTGACTAGTTTTGGAACAAAATGATGGAATCGCATTTCCTTAAAAAACTGCATATTCAGTTTAAGAAAACTTTTTAATAACTTCTATGAACTAAAGAATGTGTGCTAAAATCAACGAATAATCACACTTGAGAGCCCAACAGGCTCGATACTGAGTTTCTTTAAAACAGAAAGCATGACAGTATCAATTAGATAGAGTGAGCAAACTTAAGAATTGAAATCAGAGGTTAAACTAACTGGGGCAGGCAGAGGCAATAAAACGAAATTGTAAGACTTGCAACACATTCTGTTATATTAGAAAGCTAATTTAATTATAAAAAATATAAAATCTTTATTAAAGATTTACATAAGATCCATGTTCTCAGAACACTTAATATTCCCTCATCTTATATGCAGTCTTCTTTGAATGGGTAGTATTTGCTGGCCTCCGCATCGATGGTGACAACACGTTTGTTAATGTTGAATGCATCCATCGTCTTCATGTCATCTTTGTCGAGTTTGAAGTCAAACACTTGACTGTTCTCAGCAATGCGGCTCTTTGTGGCTGATTTAGGAATTGGAACAACCCCGTATTCCACCTGAATAAAAAGGCAAACACTTAGCCAAGTCCTAAAAGCAGACATAGAGACAATCTTACCAAATAGCGCAGGATTACTTGAGCTGGGCTTTTGTTGTACTTCTTGCCTATGGCTACAATTTTTGGATCGTGCAAGTAGTCATGGGTATCTGCGCTGGCGTGAGGGTGCTTCAGTGGTGAATATCCCGTAGCAACGATATTTTGAGATTTGCAATATTCAATAACATCTTTAGGATTGTTTCCTGGATGGAATTCAATCTGCAATTTGAATAAAATTGGATTCAAATGCCTTTCGAAATCAAAAGCAAAGAATAAAATATTTACATACCTGATTGTGTGCAGGCTTAATTGTGGCAGCTGGGAGCAATCTCTTCAGTTGTTTGACATTGAAGTTTGAGACACCAATTCCTTTGGTCAAGCCCAACGGTACAAGTTTCTCCATGGCTTTCCATGTATCGATGTAGTCGACGTCACTATAAGTAGATCAGCACATTAAATTTCAGCGTTATGCGTAAATCGGTTCAATCAACTAACCTTAACTTCATCCTTCCATTTGCCTCTTTTGGCTCTGTGACTGTGTCTCCTTCATATTTGTATCCAAATGGCCAGTGCATCAAGTACATATCAATGTAATCGAGCCCCAAGTTTTTGTTGGAAAGTCTGCATGCATGCTCAACATTTTCTGGGTCATGGAAGTGATTCCAGAGCTGGATGAACGATTGTTATAGAGGAGTGTGTGGGGTTAATTATGCTCCGTTTACCTTTGTGACTACAAACACATCCTCGCGTTTGATAGCGCCTTCCTTAATTTTCTCCCTAATGCCTTCACCTACTTCGGCTTCATTTCCATAGAAATAAGCAGTGTCAAAATGTCGGTAGCCTAAATCAATGGCAGCTTTAACAGCTTCCTTGCCCTCTCCACCTTTCGACTAGAGAAGAAAATGCATATGATTTAATTTGAGTTCAATTTTTAAATTCTACTCCACGAATTAAGACCACACGCAATTTTACAATAAATTTCACGTAGAAATAGTCATGGATTTAACTTAAACCAACCCCAACTTTTAATCGAACACTATCCAGTGAAAATTCCGATTCAATCTCTACCGGCTTTCACGTTCGTGAAAATTTTTAAATCACTCCGATAAGACCTGATAACTTTTTCAAAAACAAACCTCGATCAGGCCTTCTGACTAATTTCAAAAACCGATGGCGCCCAAGTGACTACCCCAACTTGAAAGTCAAAAACCTCTTCCGCGAACAAAATTCCACGAATGGAAATCCATTCAAAAATTGTTAAGCGAAATGTATTCAAACGAAGATTGCTGATCTCGTAGATAATTTTACGGTTAGATACAATAGTACTCGTTCCTTAAAAACTAGAGTAACTTTATGAATTAACTTACTGCGTAGGTACCAAGGCCGAAGGCTTGCATCTTTTGTCCATTGTTCAATGTGATTGTTGGAATACCCATTTTGGAGAAAAAGTGTTTGTTATACTTGTGACTAATTCACTACTTCTCTTTTGGAAGTTGAATGGTATCAAACAAAATTTCGTTTCATTTTATACCTGAGTTCTAATTGCGATATCTACTAAACATGGAGTCTCACTTGATTATTGCATTTCACTGAACAATCGAAAGGTTCGTGATTTGCAAAATGTATTGAATTGTTTGATATATTATCGGTCACTAATCAGTGCGATAACAAGTAGCGAAAATAGGCGGATTGATAAGGACTATCAAATCCATTACTTCAAAGGTGACGACACGTTTCTTACGAATGACCTCTAAGATGTGTGATGTCACTTTTGGTCTTCAATTGATAGCGGAAATTTGTTTAGAGGTAGTAGAGATAATCATATTATAACATATATTAAAGCCAAGCCCTCGATCACTTAAGGGCAATAACCTGCGGTCAATAATTTTGTTTATTTGATATCCGCAGGGCACATCTTTTTTTTTGAAAAGCCGTCGGGTATCGCTTTGCTGTGTGAGCAGATGCGTTTCGATTCTTTGGAGTCATCTTCAGTGTCTCTGGAGATGACTCAAAGGAAATCACCTATAGCCTTATTACTTTATTGAACATTTAGGTATTTGGAGGGGGAATTAAACCTGCGATGAAATGATATAGTAACAAGGTCCAACTTCTCTTGAAGATATAAATTTCTTTGTAATGTAGCCAAAGTGATCATGGTTTGTTGCATTTAACTTTAAGAGTAATCGTTTTAACACAGGTCTAACTGATTATACTTTCAACTGTGCGAAAAAACTATTATCTGCTCTTGAAAATAATTCCAAGCAAATCGCAATTCATTCACCCATACAACTCTTTGAATTCAGTATATAGTTCATCAGTGTTAGCCTGCATTTGGATTGTTGAGACAAGTCGCTCAGCAGTTTATGCCTTAAGAAACTGGAGTGCGTTCGCGCTAGCTCAGTTCTGTACTTTTTTAGGCTTTGGTTGAAAAAAATTTAGAATGCCCTATTAATAACGGTACCTGTCCGTGTGTCTGCCCGTTCGTCAGTGCGTCCAGCAAGTTTTCTGAGGAACTATAGAAGCTACAATGATCAAATTTTGTGGACAGCTCAGAAGTTTCTGCTTAATGAATTTTCGTAGTCAGAAAAATTTCAAAGGCTTTTACGGGGGTCTCCCAATATAAAGGTGTGAAGATTGAAACATTTTTTTTTCACCAAAGACAGTCGATTAGGATGCCAAATAAAAGGTATTGATGAGATCTCTTAATATACAAGTATGTTATTAAAATTGAAATATATTTGCCCGAGTATGCAGGGGAAGCGGAAGAACACGAAAAAATGGTGTCTCCCCCTCCTAGCAATTGGACACCTGAGCACCGAAAAATCTGAAAAAAAGTCATGAAGGTAGTTCTCCATGAGTACAACAACGACAAACTCCTGAGACGTTGAAATTCACTAAATTTTGTTAGCAATAGTATGATTTATCAATTTTACATTATTTTGGTGGAAGTGTATGGTGTGCATGCCCTAGCTGAGCGTGCGTTCCAGAAGTGGTTTTCATGGTTTAAAAGTGGCAATTTTGACTTGGAGGATGATGAACGGCTCGCACAGCCAAAAAAGTTTGAAGATCACGGATTGGAGACATTGCTCGACCAAGATCCATCCCAAACTTGCAAAATCACTTGGCATCGCTTAACAAACCATTTCCGATCGTTTAAAAGCAATTTTTCACAATAAAGCTTCAATTTTCGAAAAAAAAAACCTGTATCCCTAAGATATATATATATATATATATATATATATATATATATATATATATAGTATTTGTTTATATATAGTATATATTTATATACAATATATATATATATATATATATATATATATATATATATATATATATATATATATATATATATATATATAAACAAGTTAGTTAGCTATAAAGTAGACCCGTCCAGCTGACTAGCTTCGCTTGACGACCATGTATGCGTGGTTGTTGACTAGCTCTTATTTGGAAGATCATATGAGGTGTACTCATCGCAACACGAAGCTGCATTACAATATATTTATTAGACATACTCTACTCTACAAGACATTCCGATCAATTTTTATTATCTTTAGAAATGTTCTATATTTGTCAATCAAGCTTCTCTACAGTAATTCAAAAATTTCTGGTCTCGTTAAATTGAGCGGACACGGAGACTTGAGACGACCGCAAATATTATACAAACAGCAAACATTACTATCCGTGAAGAAGACCGTTGCATCATAAGGGAAATGTCAAACGTAAAGATGTTAAAGTGGCTGAAGTGAACCACTTATCTCTGCCTACAAGCTGGAGACTTGCCGAGTGTAGTTAACTTTAATCTAGCTAAATAACAAACTGAGCAGTTTCAACGGGGTGACCAGCTTCTCTCTTCAGGACCCACTACTTCTAAGTACCACAGGGCTGCTCGACTGCTTATGATTATTGCAACAATTGGAAATGGAGGAGCAGATACTTATAACAGCTTTACCATTTTTAAATGAAATTCTGTTGCTGATAAATTTTCCAAAACAAAAAATTTAATCGCAGTACAATATTTGATTTAATTCACTGTTTAACAATTCACTGACATGTCAACTTCAAATGAGTTGTAAACAAAGAATGAATTGACAGATAGAAATAAACTTTTGTGTGTGTACATATAAAAGATGACATTTTAAAATGGCGTATAAATGTTGATTTCTGTGCTGGTTAGTAAGTTTTGCTTTCAAACCTTTTCAACCGACGTGCATAAAGAATATAACTCCACAGTGGACGGTTCCAAGCCCGTTTGAGAAAGGAGGAGAGATCCCCTTGTTTCCCGAATCCACAGTTTCTGTGATTATCCACGACCAAATGGTAGTAAATTGTTTTCAGGTTGCACATTGGGTTTACTGGTTCCCATATGATGGGACGTTAAGTGCTCAGAAATGCCAATAACTGCAAATAAACATACAGCTCTGCTACCGAATCCTGTTTACACCTCCTTTGTGGTGGCTTTCACACCTGATAACGTAATGAAAAGTATCAAACATACTGCTGGAATGGTGGCTGGGCAACGGACCAACTTTCCGTCCCTCGAAAACCCTACAATCTTTCGAAACCTGCCACAGACCCTCGCAATGCATTGGATCTACGGCAACGATCTTGAAAAGAAAGACTATGGCCTTGTATCCTGGAATATCAAATCTCTGACAATCTTGGCACTGTTAAGGATCTATTGCAATAGGCCAGTGAATATAAATTTAACATACTGGCAATCCAGGAAACAAAATTAACTCGAAGTGAAATTCAAGGTATGAGCTCGAACACCATATTCATAAGTGAGAAGCATACTGGAAAGTCAGAATTCAGAGTGCTCTCTGTTATGGATAGAGAATTATTGATTTTAAGGCAAACAATTAATGAATGTGGGCAATCCGTATAAAAGAAAAATTCTTTAAAATTTGGCTGCAAATATATACGCACCAACCGAAGAATATGATGAAGAACGAAGATAAAATTCCATTATCACCTGGAAAAACTAGTTGACTTTTTCCCTACAAATGACATAAAAGTTATTCAGGGTGATTTCAATGCCAAAGTTAACAATGAGCTATCTTAGCCAGAATGACTGGGGGATACAGCCTCCAGGATGAAACAAATGACAACAACCAGTGCCTGATTAACTTTGCATGTAGTAGAAATCTTTTTATACGATCGACTTGCTTCCGGCATCGATTCATACATAAAATGACTTGGATATCATCGGACGTCAACACTGAAAACGAGATCAACCATGTTCTGATCCAATAGCGCTGGGCCTCGAGCATACTTGATATTCGTGCATACCGAGGAGCCAATTGTTGTATGTCAAACGCGCATTCGGTGGAGATCAGCCCTCTACAGAAACTCGATCCCGAAAAGCTCTAAATGGTACCAGTGGCAAAAAATTTCACGGAGACTTTCGACAACAATTTGGCTTCTAGAGAGGTATATCACTACTTGACACGAGATACAAAATACTTTCAAGAGTAATGGTGCAACTACTTTTCAAGAGGAAGAAATATATAATATATATATATATATATATATATATATATATATATATATATATATATATATATATATATATATATATATATTGGATATTCTAAAAAGTATTGAGCCTTTTTGTCACTGAATAGTGTTCGTTGTCATACATTGGGCAATACTAACCAGATTGAGTCAAACTGACATGCGTTTGAAACGTACATTCTAGTCTACAATTATCATATGGACAGTTTTGTATTTCGTCATTTGTGTCAAAAGTTGTATTCATTTAAAATGGGTAAGATTTCTGAAAAAATCCGTTATATTTTACAATATCACTACGATCAAGGTGAGAATGAACTGCAGGCTCGTGAAAAAATTTGTGGTGTCTACAGTTAAGATTTTTTATCAAAAGCCACAGCTAAGAGATGGTTTGCTCGCTTTCGTTCTAGAAATTTGGTGTCAAAGATGCACCTCCCTCAGGTCGACCAATCACTGAAACAGTCGATGAAATCTTACAAAAAATTGAACAAGACCGACACATAAGAAGCCATGACATTGTTCGAAAAAGATCATGGTCAAAAAAGTGAATCATCACAAACGCCTTCAAAGCCAGGATTGACACCAAATAAGGTTATGCTATGTGGATGGTTGGATTGGAAGGGAATTGTTTACCATGAGGTGCTAGAACCTGGCAAAACACTCAATTCGGCTCTGTACTGTCTGTAATCAACCAAATTGCAACAATCAATTCAAAAAAAAACCGGCCAGCATTGATCAATAGAAAGGGCGTTGTCTTCCATCATGACAATGCCAGACCACACACATCTTTGATGACCCGGCAAAAATTGACAGAGCTTGGCTGGGAAGTTTTGATGCATCCACCGTATAGTTCAGGACCTTGCACCATCAGACTTGTTTTGGTCCCTACAAAACTTCCTGAATGAAAAGAAATTCACTTAAAAAAAGGACTGTGAAAATCAGTCGGCCAAGTTTTTCGCCGATAAACCACAGAAGTTCTACACAGATGGGATAATGGCTCTAGCCGAAGAATGGCAAAAGTTCATAGATAATAATGGACATCATGTACTTAAATAAAATCTATTTTAATAAAATAAATATTCAATCGAAAAATGACAAAAAGGGCTCAATACTATTTAGACCTATCAATATAAAATAGAGGTCATTTGAGTGCAACGTGGCGTCACTTATCAGCAAACCGTGAAATAATGGCAAAGATAATCCTTATCAGCTGACGACATGATTGCACTTTTGCTAAGGCACATTGTTCTCGAATAATTTGATTATTTGGTCATATTTTATCTACAAGATGTGAGACCGATTGTAAAATAAATATATCAGAAAAATTTGCCACTCATTGGAGTATTGATTATTTGATAAAAAACAAGCAACTCAGCCGGATTATATTGCTTTACGCGAATTTATAATCACAAATATATTCGTATTCAACTATAAAAATGGCACGTGTCTAGTTTGAACTTATTAATTTTCAAAGAAAGATATGAATTGCAAACAAGGCAACTGGCCCATAATTGTAAATGTTGGAAAAATGAAAATTTCATCAAAATGATTCAACAAATCAAATATGATGCAGACCAGTGACCTTGGTACTTACTTATACATTTATTGATAAAATTTTACAATATGTAAAACGTAGATGTAACTTCAGGCCTTTAAAAATTCCATTCATAATTAAGGTAGCAGATTTACTATCAGATTTTGTTGACATGTCTCAATTTTAGCGCGACGATGTTTCAATATTTTGTTTATTGGAGGCTTGGCTTCATTTCTGGCTAAAGATTATGATGAGTTATTATGCACTCGAAAATTCTCAATACAATTGTTATGGTTCTTATACGAATGAAAACCAATGATGTGCTTTGAGCGCTACTAAGAATCAGTAGGCTTCCATGTGTAGCTGACAGTTTTAAAAAATAAGCAGTGCATGTGATCACATGGTTCTACACGTGTTTTCAATTGCTTCTGTAACTAATTTTTTTGAAACTTTACTTTTTATAAACGTCGATTGGACATTAATTTTGAAAAACTGCGCCGTTTATTATACTATTATAAACAATCAATTGGACTAATTTAGAAGTTTCAAGGAGTCAATTAAAGAATTTTTAGCGTTACCAAGTAGAAGGGTTATTTTCACCAATAGCAGGTGTTGTAAACTGTAGGTTGATGTATTCAAAGAAGAGGTTTACAATTCTGTTTTATTTCAAAAAGCTTTCACTACAGTCTTTTAATATTAATTGTTGATAACACTTAACTAAATATAATATTCGTGATTGCTGCAACCAACCCGATGAACTCCGGTCCGGTTTGAAAGTTCAATCCCCCGCGCCCAAGCTTAGCTCGACAATCCATGTAGAAGAAAGATAGGAATCCTCCGAGCTTTAAGAGCGGTTAGATTGAGCAGTCAGAGTAAAGAAAGATTGCGCATAATACGAGCTTTAAGAGATGTTGATTGAAGCAGTTCGGGTTTACCGCATTCCTCCCCTCTTAAAATCTGACGAAATCATTGAATTTTGATGTGACTCCCCGACTTGTTCGAATTGGGTAACGAGGCTCGACTTTAGCTTCAGGTTTTTCTTGAGTTTCATCCTCACTTCCGGCTTGTTCATCATTGTGAGCGTCAGAGTGGTCGACATGTCGAGGATTGTTGCCAGGTGGATAATCGGTTCAACTTCACCAACTGGCAGATTATTTTCGTCACTAAACTCAGGCAAGTCAAACAATTCAATCAATTCGTTTTTCATATATCGGCGTTTGAGCTGATTCGTGTGAGCTCGTACAGTTCGACTTCCTGACGGCCATGTTATGTCAATCGAGTAATTGACAGCTCCATCTCGGCTTTTCACGAAGCCAGGCGTCCAAATCCAGTTATCACTGGTTGTGTGGAGTTTGTAAAGGATTTCATCTCCGGGTGAAAACTCTCTCCACTTTGCGCCGTGATGCAAGTTAAATTGATTTTCCATTTTTGCTTTGTCTAAAGGAGTTTGATCGATTTGAGGCTTGAGCAAATCGAGTTTTGTGCGCATCTTACGGCGGGTCATCAATTCGAATGGTGATTTCATTCCGAGATTGTATGATGGTGTGTAGCGATACGTCATCAGAAAGTCTTGCAATTTTTGTTCGATGGTTCCTTCGGCCTTCTGTAAGCCCTTTTTGAGAAGGTCAACGAATCGTTCCGCCTGACCGTTTGACTGAGGGCTGTAGTAGGCGGTCATCAGATGCTTGATACCGTGTGTCTCGCAAAAGTTTTCAAACGAGCTCGACACGAATTGAGGTCCATTGTCCGTGACGCAAGCTTTGCACAAGCCCTGTCGGGCCAGCACATCAGCAAAAAGTTCGACCGTCTTCGTTCCGGTTATTGTCGCCATTTTTATAACTTTTGGCCACTTGCTATAGGCGTCAACAACCACTAGGAAGTAGGAGCCGCTGATGGGGCCGGCGTAATCAAGGTGAAGGCACATCCATGGTTCCAATGGCATGGGCCAGGGCTGCAAGGTACATTTGCGTGGTGGCCTTGATTCCCTTGCGCAACGTTCGCAAGTCTTAACGATTACTTCTATAGCTTTCGTTGTGGCAGGCCAGAAGACTTTGTCGGCTGCCAATAGCTTCATTCGGCACTCACCTGGATGACCTTCATGTAGGTTCTCAAGAATATGTGCTCGCAGTTTTGATGGAATGATGATTTGTTCGCCACGGAAAATGCAATTTTGTACGAATTTCAGCTCATTGCGGTGTCCGAAAAAAGAAGCGAGATCGATTCCTTCGATCTGACTTTTGCGCTGGGGCCAGCTGTCAGTCACAATGAATTTGATCACTTGCTGAAGATTTGGGCAGGCCTTCGTTTCTTCTTGTACTTGTTGGAAGGTGACAGGAAGCTCCTTTGCTGACTGTATTGCGAAACTGTTCGTCATTGTCGTCAATTCCCTTGACTTGTACCGCAGCAATAATTGTCTCTTCATCAGCTTTCATCTGTTTTGTCATAAGGCGAGATACGACGTCAGCATATCCGAAGCTGTTGGTTCCAATAAATTCGAACTTAACGTCATAAGCCATGATGATCTGTGCCCATCTCTGTAGTCTGTTCGCTGTATATACGGGAATTCCGTTTTTCGAACCAAAGATGGACAACAGAGGCTTGTGATCGACTTGCGCGGTAATTTGTCGCCCAGCGATGTAGAAATGTGATCGCTTCAAGCCAAAGATGAGTGCTCGCGCTTCTTTTTCAATTTGGGAATAATTTCTTTCCACTGAATCGAACGTTGCGACGAAATGCTTGATAGGATGCAGTGAATTGTCGTTGAAACGGTGCATGAGGGCAGCTCCCATGCCGTCTTTTGACGCGTCTGTCACTAGAACGATGGCCTTGTTGGGATCAAAGTGCGTAAGTACCAGAACTGATCCCAGGATCTTTTTGAGATTGTCAAAAGTTTCCTGGTGAACATCTTGCCATTCGTACTTCACATCTTTCTTGAAAAGTTCGTCCAGGGGCCCCTCAGCGTCTTCATTGACTTGATATAGTAATTGACTGAACCTAAGAATGAACGGAGCTGACTGACATTAGCTGGCGGAGGTGCTGATGTGACTTCCCAAATTTTTTCAGGCTGTGGTCGGATGCCTTTGTCGTCAATGACGGGCTCCTCCATATGAGCGGTCCTGAAGTTTTTTTTCGAATTTTTGCTTTTTCTTTACTAATCGAGGTAAAAAACTATTCGATGCTTCGACAATACCTTTTTCCGATTAAAATTAATATCGGACCGGCGTTTTCAAAAAATTATTTTAATTTTTGAAAACTTTTGCTAGGAGCTAGGAGGAAAGAATGCTACGATTCATCTTCATTTAAGACACGTCTGTAAGCAATGAATACTGGACGTACAATAAAAACAACATATAATACTGGGGGAGAAACACGTTTCCAGATGACGGACACATACTTTTTCAGATATCAACGGATTTTCAAGAAAATTTCCGAAAAGCTTTGTGACATTGATATGTTATCATGACTGCTAACATATTGAATTCAACTTACGACGATGAATTTAATTTAATTTTCCTTATTCAATTCAAGGAATCTATGTAGGAGCCATGTTGACATTCAAAAGACACCGTCTGAATTACTACTTTTTTTTACGAAACACTGTAGGCAGGAGTACTCCCCAGCTCCTACAACTTATTTCAATTTAAACTACGTGGTAAATAAATGCACAAACACCTTCAACTCATACTTAATATCAATATATTTATTGGATGCAAATACTCTTCCTTTTGCCTATATTCGTGTGTACTATCCGTATAATAAAGTAATTCTAAATTCAGCTTTATGACGTAATATCTGACCAAGAGAAGGGTATCCTAGTATGCAAACCATTATTGCTTCCTACTCAAAGGTCTTTTTCCATTGAAAAATTTTTTAGAACTCTTCATGGAATGGATAGTGAGGACTATCTTCAGCATGTGTCATTGGAATAATACGCCTTCCTGTATTGAGTCCATCCAATAATTTATGATCATCGTTATCCAGCTTGAAATCGAAAATATCAATATTCGCAACAATACGACTCTTGGTTACAGACTTAGGAAGAGGCACAACATCGTTTTCGAACTGAAAATTAAAATTTAATTTTAAAAACTGAAACTAAATTCAACTTGTAAAACTTACTAGCCACCTCAAAATAACTTGTGCTGATGACTTATTGTATTTTTTCCCGATCGCAATAATTTTAGGATCATTAATGTAATCGTACTTTCTACCTTCTGGACGTCCTAGTGGACAGTATGCTGTTGGAATAATGTTGTGACTCTTACAAAATGCAATAAGTTTCTTCTGACTGAGTCCAGGATGAATTTCAATCTAAAACAAAATAAAATGATTCATTTTGTAATAAAACTAAATCCTTATTTCACCTGATTGTGAACAGGCTTGATCCTTGCAGCAGAAAGCAATCGGGTGAGTTGTTTAGAATTGAAATTCGACACGCCAATACTTTTAGTTAGCCCAAGATCAACTAGCTTTTCCATTTCTTTCCACGTATCCAAGTAGTCCACGTTGCTTAAAAATTAATATTATTTCACGACTTATCGCCTATAGGAATATTTTATATTACCTAAGCTTCACATTGCCTGAAGCATCGGAGGGAAACATGATATCATCTCCTTCATAAGGATATGCATATGGCCAATGCATTAAGTACAAATCAACGTAGTCGAAGCCGAAATTCTTCAAAGTCAATCGACAAGCACGTTCCACCTTATCAGGATCATGGAAATGACACCAAAGCTGAAAAGGATATTGTCATAATCAATTATTTTATGTGTATTTTTGCTTTTAGCTAACATACTTTAGTCACAATGTAAACATCTTCACGTTTAATCACGCCTTCAGCAATCTTCTCTCGAATGGCTTCACCTACCTCAGCCTCGTTCTCATAAAAGTAAGCTGTGTCAAAGTGACGGTAACCTGCATCGATAGCATCCTTAACAGAACGTTTGCAATCTCCACCCATAGACTGAAAAGAATAGATCAAAAGTTTAGCTACTCATAGGTCGAAGTCTCTAGACATAACGAGAGTGAATTATGTTTCAGCTAAATAACGGAAACCCATACTGAAATTTTCACCGTAGTTCTCTATTCATTTCATCGCGCTTGGCGTCCTTCTTCAAATTTTATGTGGCGCCCCCACAACGATGTCATATGTTTCCCAATATTATTTTAAATGGAAAAATTTGGTAAGGGCAATACATTTTTAGGTTTTGAATACAATACTGTTTGATATAATAAAATTATATATAACCAAAACTATTGTAGTGTTTAAAACTTAATGGTGATTATGTCCGTAAAGGACTGCAATGGTGGTCTGCTGCCTCAGCGAGCGATATTAGTGCTACGTTGGAAGTGTCCTTGTCTGGAGACGCTTAAGTGCACTGGCAAGCTTGCTTTGCGGTGTCGTAAGGCGGGTTCTTTTCCCACAACACAAGGGCCCACTACAAAATATTTTTCGCACTTACGATTTCTTAGGGTGACCAGTGTCGAAACCGAACCGATTGGTCAAAAATTTAACGACCCACATGGGACTATAAATTTAATCAATATTCAAATACAAAAACAAAAAAAGTCAAACAGTATCAAATATTATCAAATGAAAAAAATAAATAAATATTAGCAATTAGTTGGAAGAAAGGAGAAAAAACTAACCAACTCTATTAAAAATTACATCTATCTAAAATACAGCGAAATAGCGAATTTACAACTATTATATATAACAACTTGATTCGAATCAATACATGTTAAATGTATCAAATCACAATCAAAATTAACGTAGCAATAATGAGCTGCAACATAGAACAAAAAACGAATATGACCACTATTCAGTAATTGCCATTGAGCTATCAAAATCTAGACTGTTCTATCTCAGCTCGACCAGCCTCAACATACCTCGCAAATGAGTATCTCCATTGAAACTGTTGATCCTGTGAGCTCAAATACAGAGGATATTCTGTTTTCTTATGGGTAGCTCGCCTATATACGATTATTATATGATATATAGAGTGATTCATTATGAAGTTTGGTTTTCAATCTCAAATAAAAGTCACAAAGTTGAATTCTATAGTAAAAATTTTATTGTAAGTCAAAACAACAATCTATGACGTTTACTTTTTAAAGATTATCTTGTTTGAATGTTAACCGCCGTAAATGTTCCATCCTGAGAGTCCAATTTTGGACCGCGTTCGATTCGCCACACTCTTCAGCCACACTTTCAGCTGCAGCCGCTATATTCTCTTCTTTACGTGCTTGATGTGGTCTAACCCGTCGAGTATCATCCAACAATGTATGCTGGGTTTCAAATATGCGGATGGTATTGGCTATAGTGGTTTCGGTAGGTCGACGATGCACACCATAAGTTGCTCTAAGAGCACGAATTTCTCACATAACGCTGATTTTCGTAATACAGCTGAACAATTTGGATACGTTGTTGCGGTGTAAGTTTTTTCATGATGATTTGCCAACTATACTGAATCGGTCATCAGTCAAAAAAAGCCTATTGAAAATCAAGCCTCATAATAAATCACCCTTTACAAAAAAGCACATGATTATGAATGAAATTGAAACTGAATGAATCTCTCACTGACCGAAGTTAAAACGACATCTAATAGAAGATTGAAAAATTCAAGCTCAAACTTTTTTTGCTCAAATAATAGGCTCATCAGAAGATTGTTAATCGAATTGACCTTTCGCGCGTCGAATTCTTCTTACGAATTTAAAAATTGGTTCAATCCTTAACTCATTCGCTAATTCCTTAGCTTTATTTTAAGCTTCAGCAAAACCGTTTTGCCTATACAATAATTTTCTGAAACAATACACAGTTACGTAGCAGATCTGAGTATTCAGCGATGTCAATTTCTTTGGCTTGGAGTAATTTACTTACAAATTCAATTTGAAATAAAATATCGTATCATAAAGCCAATGAAACTAAGAAATGAAAACCTTTGAACTGATTCGCTAATGTAATTGCTTCGCGCGCTATATCTGGATCGCTGTTCTGAATCGCTGAAAAATCAGTCAGTGCGTCATCCAGATCTGTTATTTGAAATCGAACTGGCTTTAAACTATTTTTTTTTTTTGTAGTCAATTATTTATTTTTGATTCCCAGCGCGTATCGCATAATTTTTTCAAATGTGGCGTTTAACGTGGTTTTGCGATATTTTCCAGCGGTTGGTAACACTTGAAAAAACCGTAAACAGTCGTTGTAATATGTCAGACAAACTAATCGATCTAACCGAAAACTTCGCTACATCAGATTGTACTAGATTGAGATTATGGCAAGCAAGAAGAGGGATTGATATTCGAAATTCGGGGTGACTGCACTTTCCTGGCATCAGCGCCCCCGACGCAGACTCTGCGTGCAAATCGGTTCGTTTTAATCCTTAGTAATTTATTTGCTCCAAAAATCGACGCAAAAACATGCAGAAGATAGTTAATTTCAAGCTTGAATTCTGCTTCATACGAAATTTGAACAAGATTGAATGGCGGCAAAATGTTGTACCGGAAGGAATGTAAGAAGCAGCTGATTGTCAGATTAGAAAATTAGAAAAACGTGTTAAAATTTTTGCACTGCGGGCATTGCGTGGTCCCGCAGGAGCCCGGACAAATAAATTACTAAGGATTAAAACAAACCGATTTGCATACAGAGTCTGCGCCTCCGACGCATAGTACCAATGCCAGAAAAGTGCCGTAACCCCCAAAATTCTTATTTGGACGTCACTGTTCTTGCCTTTCATATTCGCCCGATTGTCATATTTTTGGCTTCTGCAGTTGTTAATATCAAGTACAAGTTCACGATGAGCGCCGAGTATAGTTTCGGTTAGAGTTGTGCCAGTAGAATCATGATACAAATAAGTTTTAGAACATGCTCCTTAATTTCTACAGTTTACGTTGATATGTCAACAAAGCTTACGGAAAGAGTTATTCTTTCCTGAAAATACAATTGGCATTTATCGAAAAATATTTACCTTTCTGAGCTTTATGTATGATTGTCTAATCAATTTTCTCTGCAAGTAAGTTGATAAGTTTATTCAGAATAATTACTTTTTATGGAATTGTATGCAGCTACATAAATGAGTTGCATATTTTGAATAATAATTTTCCTGAAAAATTATTGGAGAAGAAAAATGTTAGAAGAAGGTGGTTTCGACGTGTGCACTAATTCTCCTCAGGCCATCACTCTTAGATACACACCGGTGATGGCGACCACCATGCTCAGAGGTGAGGGAGTTGATTTTAATTTTTCTACTTCTGCAAACTCAATATGTTTTTTGTATCTGCAAGTTATATTCAAGGTAAATTTCTCTTGTAAGTACTTGTATTAGCTAAACTAAAAAAAAAAGTTTAGCTTATTCAGAATAGTTTTTCACTATATGTTAATGATCTGAGATATTCCCATTTATCGCGAACGTTATGTGATTACGCATAACAGTATCAAATTTTGCAAATAGTTAAACAAACCCCAAGAACTTTTCATTATTACGAGCATAAAGTTTATTTTCCACTAAAAGCAATATTACTAGCCGATAGGCACAAAGTAATGTTTAGTAAACAATCTAATACATTCTGCCATCAACTGTTTTCTTTTTTGATTAGTTTTTGTTCTTCTTTATCAATCACCTTTCCTTTTTTAAGGATTTTGTACTAAAATACAAAACTCTATTGCAATCACGACCTGTGTCCGTCTGTCCGTCCGTCCGTCTGTATGTCACAGCACTTTTTCTCCGAAACTATAGAGGCTACAGCCATTAAACTTTGTAGAAAGGTCAGAAGTGGTGACCTTTTTAAAGTTCAAGGGTGGAAAAATTTTTCAAACGGGTTTAAGGGGGGTCTCCCCATATAGGGAGGAGACCCCTCAAAAAAAAATTTTCACCATTGGTAGTCGAGTAGGGTGTCATTGGAAAGGTCTCAATGAGATCTTTTCAAAACAAGTCTTAGAATTGTTTTATCTATACCGAGGGGGGCAGGGGAAGGGGAAATGCACGAACTTTTCGTGTACCCCCCCCCCCCCCTCGCGATTGGACATCTTCAATCCGAAAAATCTGGAAAAAATAATGCATTTAGGCCTTTATGAGTACAACAACAAAAAATACGTGAGAAGTCAAAATTCGCTCAACTTTGTTAGTAATAGTATGATTTATCGATTTTATGTTTTCTTCAATAAAATCTAAACGGTACCCTTAAACTCAATAAAACGGATGACTATTTATAAGATTGATCTTTTCTGTAAGTTTCATAAAGATCGAATGGTATTTGCTTAAGTTATAGCGATTTGAATTTTCCTGTATTACTATGGAACAATATTCCCTGTATTACTATGGAAACATATGGCTATGGCGCCATATGCGCTTTTTACAGATTTAGACACTACAGCTTTGCTATAATTTGCATGAAAATTTCAGGAATGATAGGTAACATGAAGATGAGTGAGTCGAAGAGGCAGGAGAGAGCTCCTAGCAAAAGGGCTTTGTAATCATTCTAGGATTCGAAAAAATAGGCCATGAATCGATGATTACAGTACAGAGGAGTGGCCCCTGAAAAAATTTCATGAAATGTAGCCGTTCTCTTGTCACGGGACACTTTCACACGCCACTTTATAAGCAAGACCCGCGATCTAAAGTTATTATGTACCGCGCCAGCCAGGCTGAATTAAAGATTTAAATAAATTTTGTAAGAAAATGAATAGAGTTTTAGAATTTGTAAATCCCTTGTAAGGGTTAGGTTAAGTTGGATTGAGCAGTCCATTTGCGGAACTTCATCAATCGAGGATGCAGAGGAATTCCGAATTGAAACGGAACTTGAACCGAGCGTGGAAATGACAAAAATTAAAGGCATTGATTACCCTATCGAATGGAGTCCAACAAGATATACAATTGTTACCCAAGATTAAGTCTTGCTAGACATCCGCAAATATAATTATTTACGATGAGAAGTGCACTTTTATGGTCATCGTTTGTTTCTTTAATCAACGATGGCTGTGTGACAAGAACGCCACCTCCTATACCGCGAAATCCAGAAAGTAATGCAAACAATCATGTCATAACTTACAAACAGCTTTTGCCATCCGAAGTTGAACGGCCGCCTATTAGTTCACACGTCAATACCAGCTACAATCAAATGTTCCGTGCGGCAGAAATCTTTCTCCATACGTACCACAACTGTCTTACAAGTGCCACTAGTAATTCGTTATGAACGACGCTGAAGATCCCACCGAAAAGTGTAAACTACGTACTCAATTTATCAAATACTCAGCTTGAAACTACGGCGATAACATGTCCAACGGAGATAGTATGAAACATCCTTCTAATCCCTCGAAACCCCGGCGTGATAAATGCGGGTTCTCCGAACTAAGGGCACCTTCTGGCTTAACAATTACGAGGTTCATATACAGAAACAATATTATTATCCGCCGTGTCGAATTGTGCCAAGACATTCTATGCAACAAATGACATGAGTAAACTGTCCAAAGCATGGGGATCGCAAAGAGCTTCGGTGATGCCCCATGGAAGCTGTGGAGTGATAATGCAGAACGGCAGTGCCACATCGCCAATTGAAACATCGAAAGCTCGTTGCACCGAGGCTATAAAAGGCCTAGAGTTGGGCGAAAAAGGGGTTTTTTTCTTTTTTTTTGGTTCGAACATCTGGAGTTGGAGGTTAGATAAAAGGAACGAGGTCCAAACACGGCGGAAAAAAAGCTGGAGTTTTGAAAGCAGGTTGGAAGTGGGCGAAAAGGAGAAATGAGGAAGCAGTGTGAAGGACGAGGAAGGAGGAAAGGCGAATAGGAAAGCTGGTGCGGAGATCACGCGAAGAATCGAGGTAACGTCGAAGCGCGCCATCGAGAAAAGTGGGGCTCCCGATCATATTGGTGAGGTGATTTTTAATAGGTAATTGGTCAAAAGAACAGTAACACACATACACATTTTTATTGTAATTTTATTTTATTTCAATTGAATTGAATTTTTATACTTTGAATATATATGTATTGTACTGAATTCAGCCGGTCTATTCAATGAAAGGAAATAGTGTGGAGCCTGGCTCGCGGGTCCAGTTAAATCAACCGTGGTGAAAAATCGGGGTGGCTCAAGACCACCAAGTGAAAGTGTCCCCTGAGAACGTGGAAGCATGGTAGTAGGACTTTGTGGTTAGGGTTAGGTTTCGTCGCCGAAATTCGGAAGTAGTGTGGGTTGGTCCGGGGAGCCTAACCTCGCCAATTGGCTCCTGAGACAATTTAACGGGTTGGCGAGTGGCGCTCACCTACCCCGTCTCCACGGGTTAGCCGGGACCCCAAGGTCTCAACTGGAGCACCCAACTAAGGGATTGTGACTCCCAGTGGAAAAAGGTAACACTCTATGAGAGCTTTTCAAAACAGTTCTTAAACTGACAGTTTTTGCTTCAGTGGGGGCACAGGGGGGGAAACCCATGAAAAATGTGTTTCCTCCCTCGCGAATGGATATCGGTGATCTAAAAAATCTGAAAAAATTATCAAAGGAGATATTTATGGGTGTAACTATAACAAATACCTCAGAAGTCGAAATTCGCTCAACTTTGTTTCATATTTTCTCCAATAAAATCGTCTTTGACATGTTTCTTGATTTTATTCGTTGCTGGTTACTGCATTTTGTAAGTTGAGTACAAAACCCTTCTGACATGAGCATAGGTCTGTTTACCCAACTTGTTTTATCTTGTCTCTGTTTCGACCTATGCTTGAGAAGCATCCATGTAAGCGACACTATTTTCATAAGAAACAAGTGTATTTATTTACTTATTTTCCAAGCAAGACCTATCCTTACAATTAAAAAAAAATTAAAAAAATATAAAAATTGGAAACAAGATATTTTTTTCTTAAATTTAGGGACAATAAATTAACGTACAACTATATTGAGGAATGAAAGGATTTCAGAATATTAGATTTATATAAGGCTTTGAAAATGGACGGGGAGTAGTATTTACTAAACTTTTTGAATGCCTTACAACATCTGTTTAATGCCCCATTGTCTGCATAGGTAGTACGATGGCGAACTATGATAAGTATTGGTGATTGTCTTGTGATTCTAAGGGGTTCATTCAAAGTAATTTTTTTGCTATGTACTGAACCTTAATATTGTATCGCAGAATATCAAATCAAATGCTAGACATGCAGATATCATCATTCTCCTAGAATCTGGTGATGCTATATTAAGTACTTGAAGCCGATAGCTATATGATGGTAGGCTGGGGAAATTCTGGGTCGTAAAGGGATCTTAGTGCAAAAAGAAGAAACTGTTTCTGGACCGATTCAAACCTATTAGCGTGGATATCAAAAACAGTGTTCCAAATCAGAATGGTATATTCAAAAATAGGGCGCACTAATGAGATTTATAGTGATTTAGTAAACCAAATATTCTTGAATTACTTAGCTCTCTTTTTATGAAACTTAGCATGTTTATTAGCCTTAGATATAACTCCATCGTACTGTAGTTTAAAGCAAAGCGTCTGGTCCAGAACAACACCAAGGCCTATAATGCTATCGACTTTACTAACTGTTGTGTTGTTGATGTGATAGTCAAATAAAAGAGGGCTCTTTTTTCTTGAAGAACTTATCACCCGGCATTTTTTCAAGTTCAGGGGAAAGTTGATTATTGTTGCACCTATCAGAGAGAGTGTTAAGCTTGGACTGAAGGAACATCATGTCCGACAAAGAAGATACAACGTCGTAACCTTTAAGGTCATCTGCATTAAAATGATGAGGTACAGTATGCGATCTGATGAGAGGTCCGATATGAAAATATTAAGTAAAAGAGGTCAAAAATGACTTCCTTGAGGAATCTCGGAAAGAACATGAATTTGTTTGGATAATCGTTATTGAAATTTGACAACTTGAGTGCGGTCTTTAAGGTATGAATGGATCCAGCTGAGTAAACAGTCTGTAATACCAAAATTACGGAGTTTATTTATCAGAACTTCATGATTTACTCGATGAAATGCTTTGCTAAAATCTGTATATATTAGATAAACCTTTCCAATCACATCCATTACTGATTAGCTTAGAGCTTATTTTCCTAATAAAAAGTTTGCCACTTTAAACAACAGGATACTTATCCACGACTGGTTGAGTCACACGAACAGGAATCAAACAATCTACAAGTTTTGCATCAACATTAGTTTGTCAATAACAGCAATCTGAAAAATTTATTGATTCCTCTATTTTATATTTTGTAGCGATGTCTATTTTGTCAATATCAAGCTGCTTTGACTGTATAATCTGCCTTTATAGTCTCGCTTATCCCAACCTTGGCTTTCTCGTTTGAACTGGCTGTTTTGAAAACCATCTCGATTGACTGATTTTTGGGGTTTTGTAAAATAATTTTACAAAACCCTACTAGTTTCGCGTCCTGTCTGTCCTGTCTGTCCTTCTGTCCATCTGTCTGCCCGTCCGTCCGTCCGTCCGTCCGTTTGTCACAGCAGTTTTTCTCGGAAACTACTTCAGCTAGAAACATCAAATTTTGTATGTAGGTGTAAAGTGGTGTTCTCTTCAAAGTTCAATTACAAAAAAATTTTATAAGGTATTTAAGGGGGGTCTCCCCGTATAGGGGAGTGACCCCCCGAAAAAAAAATTTCATTGAAGGTAGCCGATATGGGTATCAAATGAAAGGTCTTGATGAGAACTTTTCAAAACAGGTCTTAGTTTGGCAAAGTTTGCTTCGAGGTGTGCACAGGGAGGGGAAATACACGAAAAATTTGTGTCCCCCCCCCCCCCCCTCGCGATTGGACACCTGTGATCCGAAAAATCTGAAAAAAATCAGGAATGTAGGCCTTGGTGATTACAACAACAACAAATACGTTAGAAGTCGCAATTCGCTCAACTTTGTTAGTAATAGTATGATTTATCGATTTTATGTTTTCTTGTATAAAATCTTAATGGTACCCTTAAATTCTATGAAATTCAGTACACAGATGACTATTTATAGGGTTGGTCTAACCTGAAAGTTTCATAAAGATTGAATAATATTTAGCGAAGTTATAGCGGTTTGAATTTTCCTGTATTACTATGGAACAATACTCGTATGCGCTGCATTTATTACTATGGCAACATATGGCTATGGAACAACATGCGCTTTTTACCGACTCAGACACTACAGTTTTGCTAGGATTTGCATGAAAATTTCAGGAATGATAGGTGTCATGTATATCTTTGAGAATCGGTTCAGCTAGTGGTATCAGTAATCGTAAAACAAAATAGTGGCTGTTTTAAATGCGAACATTGGATAATTTTGAGTTATTTTTTCACAACTTCAACCTTTAAGGTGCATGCTTTGAACACTTGATTCAATTTAATGAATGACTGAAGATAAGTACTAACAATTAATGCTCATAAGTGAAACAAGTCAAGGAGGCGGGAGAGAGCTCCTAGCAAAAGGGTTTTGTAACCATTCTAGGATTCGAAATAATTGGCCATGAATCGATGATTTCAGTACAGGAGAGTGGCCCCTGAAAAAAAATTCATCAAACGTAGCCGATATGAGTATGAGATGAACGTTTTCATGGGAGCAGTTCAAAACAGTTCTTAAACTGTCAGTTTTTGCTTCCGTGGGGGCACAGGGGGGAAATACATGAAAAATGTGTTTCCTCCCTCGCGAATGGACATCTGAAATAATTATCAAGGGAGATATTTATGAGTATAACAATAACAAAAACCTCAGAAGTCGAAATTCGTTCAACTTTGTTAATAATAGTATGATCTTCGTATTTCATATTTTCTCCAATAAAATCGTCTTTGACATGTATCTTGATTTGATTCGATCTGGTGACTGCATTTTGTAAATTGAATACAAAACCCTTCTGACATGAGCGTAGGTCTGTTTACCCAACTTGTTTTTTTTGTAGTTGGGAGGTAAATGCCATTTACGCACTAAGCCAGGGACCCCCATGCTCGCAAGAAGGCGACTGGATTACCCACTAAACACTCCTGTCAAAACGAGAGCCTCACCTGGAACCGTAGGACACATAACTTCGGGCCAGGTCTCGTTGTGTTACGCTGGGTGATACCTCCTCCAGCGGAAGGGGAGCCCCGACTCTTGTGAGCCTCTTTTGTCTTTTAGGGCCGCCCAGACATAATGTGCCACCTGGTTCCATTTGTCAACCAATCCAAGCATCAACACGACTACACTATCCTATTTGGGGTGAGCCCTCCTGCCTCTCTGTAGGGGTCCCTTCGCAGTTTGTCCCATTTTGTGCACGCAAAATATATGTGGTAGGCATCGTCTGCTTCTCCTTGGCAAAACCTACCATCGGGGAACCGTGGCTTCCCAATCTTGTGCAGGTAAGACCGAAAACACCCATGCCCACTCATAAGCTGGGTCAGATAGAAGTCAGCCTCACCATGCCCTCGATTTAGCCACAGTCTCACATCCACGGTCTTACTTCGTGCAATTCACCGAAGACTGCTGCCAATCGTTGACTGAGCGCTGTCTCTCCTCGCGGGCAGTCATCTCCCTTGCGTCCTCGCTTCGACGCAGTTATAGAGCGGCGATCTCTAGCAAGGAGGACAACAGATATTACGCAATCATCAGTGCTCCTCTCCTATGTACCTGTGCCAAGCGTTTTTGGTATACCTCCTTACTGAGAGCGTCGCCCCATATTTCTGCTCCGTACAGTAGCATTAAGCACACAGCACTCATCAAGAGGCGTCTTCTTGGTGCATTGGGCCCCCCTAGGTTGGTCATAAGTCGATTTGCTCAGAGAAACTCATCTTCGAGCCGATCAGTAGCCCCAGGTACTTCACCGCTGGCTTCGATTCGATTAGTGTGTGTCCAATACTGATCATACTTACTCTAGGGATTGTCTTTTTTGTCAAGACGGCCACTTCGATTTTCTCCAATGCTAAACTGAACTAACGAGTAGTCATCCAGTTTCTCGCTCGGCGCACTGGCATACCTAGCCTATGTTGCCACTTGTTCAATAGGGTGCCTCCAGCAACCAGTGCCGCAAGATCATCCGCATAGCCGATCAAGCACGATTCATCTGGCATCTCCAGTCTCAGTAGCTCGTCGTAAGACAAGTTCCATAAGTTTAGATCAAGGATAGATCCCTGAGCAACACCCGATGTAACTTCCATCCTCGTTGGCCTTGTGTCGTGTCGGAGAGCAGGCGTCGGTCCTTCAGGTAGTCTCTCAGGAGCCACATTAGATATTCTGAAACTTGAAAAGAAGTTTCCAGCCTATCCAGAAGATCTACCCATCTACCGGAGTTTAAGGCGTTCTTAACGTCGAGTGTTACCAACAAGACGATCTGTCGCTTGGTAGGGCTATATGCCTCTGCCTATTGGACTGCACTCACCACCTCTGCAATCGCATCAATGGTGGAACGTCCTGCTCTAAAGCCGTACTGCAGGAAAGGTAGGTCCCCAGCAGCACGAATCGCGTCAGTGAGTCTTCCCTTGACGAGTTTCTCTAGCAATTTCTCAGCAGTATCTAGCATGCACTACGGGCCATTTGTTGCAATAAGCATTGATATAAACTCCCGAAAATATTTGTTGGTCTGATATGAAAATTTTAAGATCAGATAAAAACTGCAGTGTCAGATTCGATGGGAAATCCATGGAATACCAAAATCGCTTGTTGTTGTTGTTGTAATTAAAGAAATTTCAAATGGCTACAACTTTTGTGAATATGATTCGATTACAGTTTAGAGGTATCCGTATGATTTCATTGGTGAAAATGCGAAATTTGAAGATCATACTATTATCCAAAAAGTTGAGCGACTTTCGACTTCTAAGATATTTGCTGTTTTATACTCATAAAAACCTACCTCCAGGTGCTTGTGTTCAGATTTTTTGGATTGCATGTGTCCAATTGCGAGGAAGGGGATATATACAACCTGTTTTGAAAAGTTCTCATCAAGACATTTTATTTGACACCTTACACGAACGCCTTTGACAGAAAAAATGTGCTAAGGCTCCCTTTCCGATATGGGGGCCCCCTTAAAAACCGTTGCAAAATTTATTGATACCCAAACTATTAAGTGGTAGTCACTTTTGCTCGATCTATCATGTCTCGTATCTGTAGCCGCTCTAGTTTCGGAGAAAAACTGCTGTGACACACAGATGGACGTACATTCAGACGGACGGACAGTTAGGCGGACAAACAAAACTGGTTTTTAAGTAAAAAACGTACGAAACATCCGCCGTTGCGAAAGCAGAGGAAGAGGTTCGTCGCATTGCTAGAATTCGTCAAATTAACTGGAAAGTGGCACTAATTACGAACAAATTCACAATAAAAGAGGGTATCATTTGTTTAGATTGGCTTCGAATCAGTAACTATGGACATAATGTAAAAAATTTTCAAAAAAATGTATTGTACATAAATCGACTGTTGACTGTGAAAAAACAAAAAAAAAGTATATACATATATATATACAGTCTTCCACAAAAGTCAAGGTACAGTGATAAATATCATGAAAATTGTTTGATATTTTTATTTAAAAAACCTATAGTGATAAAATTTTTTTGGTATTACTTCAACTATAATCATTAAATTTAAATTCATGTAAAACAAAACGAAATTACTGTCGTATTAATATATTATTACATATGATGTGTTGGAAAGTCAATGAATGAAGTCCACAAAAGTCATGGTACACCTAAAGAAAAATGATACAAATTGTAATTATAGTCTTGCATAGTTATTTGAATTATACTTTTCTTAATATTTTGTCGGATATCCTTTCATCTGAATTACTGACTTCAGTCTTTTAGGCATAGAATATACCAATTTTTTAGTAAATTCGCTGCTGATTCTGGCCCACTCCTCCAATATAACATCCTTAAGCTGCGCCTTGCTTGATATCACTCTTTTTCGGATTTTTGTCTCAAGCTCATTCCAAAGATGCTCTATAGGGTTCAAATCAGGGCTTTGAGGCGGTGTAGCAAGCATGCGAGTATTGTACAATAGCCACATTCGAACTTTGTGCGCAGTGTGCTTAGGGTCATTGTCCTGTTGAAACAAGAAATCTTCTCGCATACCTAATTTGGCTGCACTTTGTTTCATGTTGTTTCGTAGAATCTCTAAATAAGAGTTCTGATCCATAGTATTTTTGATGAATGTCAGATTTCCAACTCCAGCAGCAGCCATGCAACCCCAAACCATAACACCACCGCCTCCATGTTTTACTGTTTTAATAGTGTTCTTGGGATTAAATGCTTCTCCTACTTTTCGCCAGACCCTCTTATGCCCATTTACACCAAATATACAAAATTTAGACTCATCCGAAAATAAAACATTATCCCAAAACGTTATTGGTTATGCTTTGTCAAATGTTATTCTTTTTTGTTTGTTTATGGAACTTACAAGAGGTTTTCTTCTAGGCGTACGAGATGAAAATCCAGCTTCTACGACAGCTCTACGCACAGTTTCTGCGCTAACCTCCTTCTTATCATTAATTCCAAGAACATCGCAGATTTTTCTACAGCTTAGAAATGGATCTTGTTTTACCATTCGCGAAATTTTTCTCTTGTCCTTTGCACTTAGTTTAGATGGACGACCTGTTCGGGGTACATTTTCCACTCTATTTTCCTTCTTAAATCGATTTATCACTATTTGAATGGTTGACCGACTTCGCAACACTAGTTCAGCTATTTCAGAATATGATTTGCTCTGATTTGAGTGCAGATTAATAATTATTTCACGCTCCTTAATACTCAACTCCTTTCGACTCATTTTTTAAAAATTTTATTAAATAAAAGATACACTACGAATACGGACGCGATATTAAAAACAGCGGCCTACGGTTGTTAACTCACTCTGATAATATGAACTTTGGGGATTCCTCTTTTTACAAATAACAGGGCATTTTCTGCAACTGTACCAAGACTTTTGTGGAGTAGAAAAGAGACATTGCCAACAAAAAATTATTGTCTTCAATGATCATTATTGCCGAATCCCTTTAAATTTATGAAAACTTAAATTCAACAGAACTCGTATTATTACCATTTCATAACTTTTGGTTTTCAAATAAAAATATTGATTCAGTAATACAACTTTCAGTTACCGATTCTCTGTACCTTGACTTTTGTGGAAGACTGTATATATATATATATATATATATATATATATATATATATATATATATATATATATATATATATATATATATATATATATATATATATTTCAATCGTTTTTAATACAAGTCAACTGCCACAGTTGAGGTCTTGTTTAATACAAAAATCTTGTTTACGCTCTTTTTGTGGCAATCGGATTTACATCGGCGGAAACTTTCAATCAGCTTACATTCTGGCTAGGTAATTTTCTCGTTTCTTAAAGCCGCGTGTATACTTAACATGTTTATTGAGAGCAATATACTCGCATTCAAAGTTGATGCATTATGTAAACATTGCATATTTTATAGCTACAATATAAATATCATCATGGTAATGTAATTTTTAATGCTGATGATTAAGAATTCTATCTTAACCCTTTGTCGGTTTTAAATGTATAAATCGTAAAAAAGGGATTGCATCTACATGGTTAACATGAGCTTTATAGTAGCAAATTAGCAGAAGTTAGGACATAATCATTTGTGGTGTTTTGATAGCTTGTCTCCTTTTTTGTGGATACGGAATTCAATCAACTGACACACTACAGCATTTGCGTTTTAACGAAAATTTGTTGCATACTGTATGAATTTCTGATGGCCAAACTAACTTCTTCCACAGTTGGAGAGGTCAATAGAGGTTGCTATGGGTTTTCTTTAATTTCTTATTCTATGTCTAGTACTCGTTGCGTACAGACATTAAATAATTTTTCAAACGTCGTTTACCACATCATTGAACCAATTGATTCAAACGATTTGTATTGAATAACATAATTTTACTTCGAGACATAAAGAAAAGCGAAGTATCTTAAGGCAACTTTGGGACCACTGGTAAGGAGGAGTCTGACTGCTTCTTGCCGTCGGGGGAAACGTCAACAAGTATACTAGTGACATAAACTAGTGACTGTTATCACGAAGAGAAAGCATGATCAATAAAACTCCGCAGATGGCACATGCAAATTACAAATAGTCGCTAATGATGAAGCAATGAGTAAACTCCCCAAAGAAAACGATGAACTGAAGCTACGGATGCAGTCTCTCGTAGAGCTAGTCAAGAAAGGCACCAAGACTCAAAAACCGCAGTATCAAAAACAAGTCCAACAAGGAATGAAGGTGCAGGATAATGTAAAGCAAACGATTTTGGAAGAAGTTTTAAGTGCTGGCGGCACTAATTACAGTCAAAACTATTCTGCAGCGCTGGAAGGACTGGCAGAAGGGATGGAAATTGAAGATGTCGAAAGTAGTTCTAATAAAGATAGTATCGTAAATTTTATTCAACATTTAAAACATAAGAGCAAGGATGAAAACCAACTCGCAACTCTGCTGATTCCTCGGAAAAAGCCAGCAACCAGGTAGAAAAAATTCTACCAGTAAATATGTTCGGATAAAGTGGAAGAGATTATGGTTCGGCAATTGACAGCCGAATATTAATTAAGCAATTTTGAAATCAAAAGAGTAAACGCAGAGAAAAAAACTATTAAAACAAAATCATTGATTAACTTCAAGCCAGTCACACTGCACGTATACCCGAAAAAGCAAAAACATCAGACCTTTTTGTTGATTTGGACTGCGGAGAGGACACTGTCAATCTTCTTCAAGTGCGCAACGAAGCTGCACCAGAAATATAATTCTTTCAGGTAAAACCCTATGCAACAAGGAGATCACCCATCAAGGAGACGAATTGCTTTATTTAGAACAAATTCCTAATAAAAGCAGTCCAAGTGCCCTTCAGCAAAAAGGTAATTGAATTTCAGCGTGATTAGGTAGGAACGCTTCCAGAAAAGAGAAGTCCACCAGTGTCACAGGTGTCAACGATTTGGCCATTCAGCTGCTTACTGTACCATGCACTATCTGTGCGTAAAATGCAAAGAAATTCATGACCCGAGTGAGTATAAACTAGCTCAGACGGAGCCAAAATAAAAAATGTACTGCGTCAACTACGATGTATATGGTCATCCAGCATCATCTCGAGGATGCCCCCGATATCAAGATGCAAAAATTAAATTTATTCCAAAACAAAGGTAAGTATATCGCACTGCGACACCTTCCAACTTCGTCAAGCTAGGTACAGTGGCTCACAGCTTATTTGATGCAGTAACATTTTCAAAGCTAAAAGCACTATAACTTCTGTATTAGAAAAGGTATTGAAAAAATTTAAACTGCAATAAATTAAATAAAAGCCCTTTTTTAAAAATAACAATTTAATTTATTTCAACAATTGATTCTTAAATAACTAAATAACAAAAACAAAATTAAAGGCAAAATTTTATGTCACAGCTTAATTGATGCAGTCCACGTTTTCCTTAAATTTATCTATGTAGAGGATTTCCAGTTCAACACTAATATTTCATATGGTTTCATTTTTGGCTCAAGACAGCTTTGAGTCTTTTTGGAACAGATTCAACCAGCTTTCCTGTCATTTCTTGCGTTATTTTACTCCATTCTTCTAAAAGAGCTTTCTTTAAATCAATTTTGTTGTAAATTGCGTGGTTACGAATTTTTTTCTCCAGAAGAGCCCATAAATTCTCAATTACATTTAAGTCGGGTGACTGTGCCGGGGGAGCCATCAAATGAGGACAATTCCAAATAAGCCAAGATTGCACGATTTCTGACTTATGTTTAGGGTCATTATCTTGGTAGAATCTGAATTCACGCCGGATTCCGAGTTCGTCAGCACTTTGCAGGAGATTTTCCTTTAGGATATTACTGTACATGATCTTGTCCATGTTTCCTTCAATAAAGGCTAGCTTCCCAACTCCGGCTGCTGACATACAGGCCCAAACCATTACGCTGCCACCGCCGTGCTTAACAGTCTCATGTAAATTTGCTTTTTTGAGCTCTGTATTTGGCTTTCTCCAAACGTACGCCATTCCATCTGAGCCAAATATGTTGAATTTGGAATCGTCAGCGAAAATCACGGTTTTCCAAAAGTCCAAATCCTTTGAAATATGCTCCGTAGCAAAGTTCAGGCGGCTTTGTCGATTTTTGATACTGATGAACGGCTTCTTTCGTGCAACTCGGCCATTAAAATTATGCTTTCTTAGCACACGACGTATGGTTTCAGCACTGCATTCTTTACCAATTCCAGTAAACACTTCGTTCGCCAATTTAGGAGCTGATAACTTAGGGTTTTGCATTATTTTCCGGACGATCCACCGTTCATCAGACTCATTCAAAATTTTATTTGGTGCATTTCTACCCTTGTTTTCCAACCTTTTTTCATTGGTAAGCCTTTCAATTATATGCTGAACTGTTGATGAACTTAAATTGACAACTTCGCTGATTTTGCGATGAGATTCACCATTTCTAAAATGATGAATGACTAATTCCCGCTGTTCAAGTGTTGTCCTACGGCCCATTTTAAATATTACACAATTTATCCACTTTTAAACTATCAAGGTCAAATAACTTTTTTAAAAATAAAATAAGAAACGCACTAAGTACAATATATCCAAAAAAAATCCGGTGAAAGTCGTGCACTTTTAATGCTAGGATACAAAGAACTAACTGCATCAATTAAGCTGTGAGCTATCCTATGCAAATGATTTTGCTTCATTACTGCTAACGGGACATTTGAAACATTCTTTCTTACTTTCTTTTGTGCTTCGAATTTCAGTTATACTAACTGTAAAATCTGCATCAAAATATTTGTAAATTTTTATTTATCTGCATAAGGACAACAGTTTGTTTAATATTTATTGAAGTGCATCAAATAAGCTGTGAGCCACTGTATATCATTTGCACACACTGCTAGAGTACCAGCAGATAAAATTGTAGATAATGTGAATAATATAAGTAGCAGCAATGGATTGCTCCTTAGAATCAATCCACAACTTCATTTCTTATAGGAAAGAATCAACAAATACGATTCGAAAATTAACTTTGTTTTTCAATGTTTAGACCTTCCAAATATCTCAAAATAGCTTGCCATTACCCGGTCTCGGTCAATGTCAACTCCACTGTTGCTCTACATCGACGTAACTATCTCCTTGAATTCATTGTTAGGCAAAAGGCTGAAATCATGCTTCTTATTGAAACCCATCTCAATGTATGGCACTCAATGACGTTCAAGGATTTTGAATTCATAAGAAACGATGGAGCAAACGGTGATGGGGGAGGTAGTACCGATATATTATTTGTGCATCTGTTCCTCTATTTAACAGAATAATTCCAATGACAAATTAGAGTAAAAAAAACAGCACAGCTTGGTGAAATGAGAAGAAATTAGTTAAAGTAGCAGGATAGTGCTCCCACCAGAAGGGTATTACTAGAAAATCAAACTTCTGAATATCAAAACTTGACACATACATAAATTCCATTAATCGAGCTCAGAAAATTGACATATGGTTATTATGTTTTTTGATTTGCCACCATTATATTTTCAGGGAGCAGACCTTTATGTTTGTATTGTTATAGCATAATATCAGAAATTATTTCTAAAATTTTCATCAAAATCCTTTCACATCTGTAGAGTTTCGGTCTTTTCCAAACGTTTATTTAAACTGTATCACGTGTTATTGTTATTGCAATTAATAAATTTTCCATTGCCTATAGCTTAATTGTTTACTGCTCGATTTTTATGAAACTTCGTAAGATGTACTATTATTAACAAGTTTGATGGAACTTTGACTTCGGAGGTGTTTGTTGTCCTTGTACTAATAAAGATCTACTTCTATGATTTTTTCAGATTTTTCTGTCCAAAAATGTCAACATTTTTCCATACATTTCCCCTCCCTCTGCACCCCCTTAAGCGAAAAGTGTCAGTTTAAGACTTGTTTTGAAAACTCCTTATCAAGACTTTTGATCTGATACCCATGTCAACTGACTTTGGTAAAAAAAATTGTTTAAGGGTTAACCCCTATATAGAGAGCCCCCTTAAAACATTATAAAAATTATTTTATACTGATATTTTTAAAAGGTCACCACTTTACATCTACTCACCAAATTTCATGTTGCTAGCTTAAGTAGTTTGCGAGAAAAGTTGCTGTGACACATGAATGGACGAACAGACAGGACGCGATTTCACTAGGGTATTGTAAAAAAAATTGTTTTTGCAATACCCTAAAAACATGCAATAGCAAGTCGAAAGTAATAACAACTTCAAAACGAAAAAAAGTACTAAGAGTTAAGAAGAAGAGAGTTTAAATATTTTTTATAAACTAAATGCGAGACGGGGAAAAGGCCAAGCTGAATGTCCTCATGATTACATGGTACGAGGGTTATTCAACAAGTACTTAGCCTACAGAAGAAAAACTAACATTTTGGAAAGGTGGCAATATATTTTTCCACATAATCTCCTTCAAGCTTGATACACTTGGCCTAGCGATGCTCTAACTTTTTCAACCCGTCCAAAAAATACATTTTCTCGAGGGCTGCAAAATAGGCCTCCGTGGCGGCGATGACCTCCTCATTCGACCCAAATCTATTCCCGGTGAGTGTTTTTGTCAGGTTTGGAAACAAAAAGTAGTCACAGGGGGCCAAATCTGGAGAGTACGGTGGATGGGGCAGCAATTCGTAGCGCGATTCGACCAATTTGGCCATGGCAACGGTGGAGGTGTGAGCCGGCACGTTGTCGTGGTGGAACAGCACTTTTTTCTTCGCCAAGCGGGGCCGCTTTTTCTTCAATTTGACGTTAAATCGGCCAAATAAGTCTGCATAGTAGCGCCCCGTGATTGTTTTACCCTTCTCGAGATAATCGATGTGGATCACACCTTGTGAATTCCAGAAAACGGCGGCCATCACCTTTCCGGCCGATCGAACAGTCTTCGCCTTCTTCGGAGCACTTTCGCCAGGTGGAGTCCACTGTTTCGACTGTTCCTTGGTCTCTGGTGTGTACAAGAGAATCCATGTTTCGTCGACGGTCACGAAACGACGCAAGAACTCTGCCGGATTGCGCTGAAAAAGCGCCAAACACGTCGCCGATGTGGTCTCACGGTTGCGTTTGTTTTCCGGTGTGAGCAAACGCGGCACCCATCGCGCCGATAGCTTTCTCATGCCCAGTTCTTCGTGTAGAATATAATGCACCGTTCCTTCTGTGATGCCCAAAGTCTCAACTATCTTGCGAACCTTCAATCGACGGTCTGCCAACACGAGATCGTGGATTTTTTTAACGCTTTCCTCCGTAGCAGCCGTTTTCGGGGCACCTGGGCGTGGCTCATCAAAAACCGACGTGCGGCCACGAACAAACTCGTTGAACCAATTCTTGACGGTCGCCATCAAAGGAGAAGAGTCACCGTACACAGCATCCAAGTGGCCTTTGATTTCGCTGCACGTTTTCCCTTCTAAAAACAAGAATCTAATCACTGAACGATATTGTTCTTTTTCCATTTTTGTACAACCGACCGACACGCTCACTTCCAAAGGCTATCAAAACAAAACTAATGAAGGGAATTGACTGAAACTTTGAAGGCTACTAAAAGAATGTACTGCACGATGGTAAAACTCTTTTGTAATAGCAGCGCCATCGGGCGGTGAGGCTAAGTACTTGTTGAATAACCCTCGTATTCTAAAAATGGGTGAGTGAAAATACACCAAGTTACGCGCGAATGGAGCATCAAAGATATTTGACGATCTTGTAGAACGCGTAAGGCGCCTCACTGGAACCTGGTTGACTAAGCAAGTATCGAGCAAACCACGGCAAAGCCTGAAGAGGAAGCATGCATCAAGGTAGACTCGACGCTTTTCCAGCGAAGGAATATTGAGGAAAGATAAGCGTGATTTATAATGAATGTAGGGAATCCGGAACTTCAAGAAGACGATTCGGGTAATTTTTTTCTATACAGTTTCTAGGGTGAACTTCAAACACTTTGAATGAGGGGGCCAAACTGGTAAAAAGTACTTAAGCATGGGAAGAGCCAAACTAGAAAATAATTCAACACAAGATAAGGAATCTGAAAAAGTATAGGAGTAACTTATGATCAAGCTAGAAATGCGAGCCTTTCATTAGTGAGAAGACCTTATCGTTTCCAACATATTGATTAATTTGAATTTAAAAACAATAATTTTCTTAAAGTGTCCATTATCAAAATTTCATTAAATTTCACCGGGATTACCTCTTCGTTATCCACGTCTATGCAACGGAAAGAAATATTCTCAAATTCAAAGAGCTCGATTCCTTGTTCGAAATACTCGAAATGAACTTAATGCTCGGCAGGCATCCTGGCTGAACGCCATCAACAATCCAAGAGGTGTATTCTTGAAACTATGGATAACAGATAACCAAATTAGATACAGGTGCAATCTATATGGATCAGAGTTCCCAAAATACCCTAGAGCAGATTCATATTTGGACCTCTACATTGCTGACGCAAAACTTGAATTCATATTTAACAATCCTCGACGGAAACTGCAAGTGCTTCCTTATGATCGCGGCTATTTTGCCATCGTAATTCAAGTAAATCGTCAAAGGGATGATGTCTTGCTCATTGAAGTTCAAATTGAAAGTCATGAGCTTAAGTTTGGAAAAACAGATTTGGGAAAGTTTCACAAGAAGTTTAATCGAGAATACCAGAAGCAATGCTCACCTTCTGACGGCGGTAACTCTGTCCAATAGTTCCAAATGATAGGAATCTAACTAACGATGAAATAGATCTCTATTTGTTGAAGAGATATCTGTTTGTGAGAAAGTATTCCCCAAGATTAAAAATCAAAATAATACGGAAGGATATGAAACACCAACAATCGCAAGGTTGAAAAGATAGAAAAGACTTCTTCGTTCGCGCGTCAAGAATATTTATTGGTGACTGCTCGACTAGAGCCATCCCTCCTTGCCCTTGTTGAGATAATACTTAAGGAATGTCCCGAACTTGATTCGTTCACAGATCAGGAGTGAGGTCAGCAGTCAATGGGCGGAGAAACTGAGAGGTATTAGCCCACAGGATCCAGACGAAGTGTTCACAAAAGTGAATAATACATTTCGTCAGAAGTTTCGAATGAATGTGTCGAGCCTTAAAGTCACTAATAGTGAGATGGATCTTCCAGATAGGGCTGATATCGAAACTAACAATAGGACTCCTTATACAGAAGGAAATATGATTGTATGTGACTGTGTCAAAAACCTGGAACTCAGTTGAATTGGTCCATCAACCAAACCCTGAGAGAGGGAGCCAAATACTTTCAAAATTCGTTAAAGTAAACGTTTCCGATTTCAAACCAAACCTGAATGGTGAATACATTCTTCATCTTCTTCCGACCTCATACGGCGCGGAAATCTTATTGATTGTTTTGTCAGCTACGAAGACTTGTGTTTCATATTTGAGAGGATAAACAACAAGAAATCATGTAGTATTCACGATATTCCTAATTCATTACTCCGACATTTACCTGAGGTTGCTATTAGAAATTATTGCATATTATTCAATATATTGAACAATTCATATGTTCCGAATCAGTCGAAATAGGCAAAGGTATTTCAAATCTTGAAGAAAGGAGATGAGTATGTGCCTTAAAAGTTATCGCCTAATTAGCTTGCTGCCTAACATCAGCAAGGTGTTTGAAGTGATACTGAAATAAGCATTAATCGCCTAAATTGAGAAATATGAGTTGATGCCGAATCGCCAATTTGGTTTCCGTGCCAGGCATTCGACCATACATGCAATAACGGAAGACTTGTTGGAAACTAAGTAATAGAGAATGTGTTGGAGGTTATCTTGTTAATATGGAGGAAGCCTTTGATACGGTTTGGTTAGCCGGACTCATTTTCAAGCTCCGTCAGGACAGGTTCGGAGACACCTTGTCGCCATGATGTGTTATATGTTGTATGGAAAATCGTTTCTTGTAACTGACAAAATTCTGACGACAGGCGATTTTAAGGTCTTGAAGGTCTTGAACAGTAATTGCGCCCCTGCTCTTCTCCATGTTCAGTCACAACATATCATGATTTCAACGTGTCACCAACGCGATCATTGGTGGCGTTTGCTGATAACCTGATAATTTATAGGGCAGATCGAAAGGCATCAGCTATTCAAAGAAACCTTTAAAAATGTTCAACAATGTGCAGGCCTATGTGGACCATTGGCGAATGAAAGTGAATTCGCAAAAATTCCAAACAGTTTTGTTTCGTACAACGCTGCGGTTGGCCAGTCAAGACCTGAAACGTAATCTGAAGGGTTTCCACATTGAAGCTGATGAGGATAGGGCAAAACGGGTTCCACATCAATCCTCGGTGTTTATTTCGATCAGTATCTCTACTACAATGAATATTTCAGAGCCATACTCAGTAAACCGCATAAAGTATTCATGTCCTATCGACGACCCTTTCATTCCAGATACATTGATCAAAAGGTCAAAGTTTTATGCTACAAGGCTCTGGTTGGCTCCGGTTTGACATATGGATGTCCAATTTGGTATCAGAGTGCTAATACAATGAAAATGTGACGAGCGAAAAGAAATGCCTTTGTGCATGTACTGGCCTCTACAGAAAGCCTGAGACGGATTGGAAACACTATATATCGAATAGAAAAATTTAGCAAACTGCCAAAGTGATGAGAATCGATACATTCATTTTGAAGCTGGTTTGAAATAATAATGCAAAGTCTATAACTGTGAGTGAAAGTCCCTAGATTTCACAGCCGTTCCCCCTACAGACGGGTTTATTGAGCTGACTTCATTCCTTCAGGAGCATTCGTGTATTTGGAAATGAATCGGTATATTCTGATGGTGCCCCGATTCTATACCATACATATAGGCGGGCCACCTATAAGAAGATAGAATATCCTCTGAGTTTGAGCTTACGGTAACGACGGTTTCAACGGAGATACTCATTCGTGAGGTATACTGGGCTGGTCGAGCTGAGACGGACTAGCCTAAGTTTGCGTGGCTAAATGACAATCACCAAATTATTCGTGGTCGTTTGTGGTTTTTTTGTTGGAGCACATTATTGCAACGTTAATTTTTGTTGCAATTTGATAAGTTTAACATGTAGGCTATAAATATTATATTGTTCTGTTAGGACAAGTAAGTTCTTTCTCTGATAACACTGATTAGAATTAAGTTGTCACATATTGGTCGTAAGCTCAAATTGCACTCTTTCGTTGTGTTTGTTTGGTTATATGTCATTTTTAATAGAGCTGGTTGGTTTTTAGGGTTTTGTAAAATAATTTAACAAAACCCTACTGAAATCGCGTCCTGTCTGTCCGTTCGTCCGTCTGTGTATCACAGCCATTTTTCTCGCAGACTACATAAGCAAGAAACATCAAATTTGGTATGTAGGTGTAAAGTGGCTTACAAAAACATTTTATAAGGTATTTAAGGGGGGTCTCTCTATATAGGGGAGTGGCCCCCGAAAAAAAAAATTTCATCAAAAGTAGCCGACATGGATATCGAATGAAAGGTCTTGATAAGAGCTTTTCAAAACATTTTTTACTTTGAGGAGTGTTCAGGGAGGGGAAATACACGAAATGATTGTGTACACCTCTCGCGATTGCACACCTGTGATCTGGTGTTTATGAGCGCGACAACAACAAGAACAACAAGAATGAACCTTTAGCTATTGAATCAACTTTGCAAAAAGTTTGTTGCAAAAGTTATTAAATTCAACAAAATAGCATGATTTAAGCTATGTTTGTAAGGTCTAAATTATTTACATTGAATTAACTCGTCAAAAATTTAAAAAAAGATTTTTGCAAAAAATTTCCTTGTACAAAATGTGTAATTTGCACACACTGAACAACTATGCATGTACATTGATTTGTATCAAATTTCCACATTTTGTTCTAGGCAATTTTTTACTGTACTTTTCGCAAAAAACTTTTAGCAAAATATAATGAACTGATTCAATAGCCAAAGGTTCATTCTAACTTCAACTTAAAAAAATTTTGCAAATTTTCGTAAGGTGTCTGAGATGAACGGCTGTAAAATTTACCCAAATTGGCAGTTTATAAGGGGCTGCGCCTTAACATACTCATATTTTCATTTAAATACTCATTCAATTTGGTTTCAAACGCGGTTTTAAAAATCGTACCTGCAGTGTCCAAGCCACTTCTCTCGCAAGTCAATTGTAGCGATTACACGAAAACACCGAATGCAAAGAGAGAAATTTTTTCCTTTTAAGAGATCGCACGAGCTTTAAGCTCACAATTGTCAATTTACCATTTAGTATGCATTTGCGTGTTAAAATGACGTTTCAATGTCAATGCCAGAATTGTTTTGGTTACTTGACGTGTTATGCATATGCAAAGGATGCGTTGGAAAAAAGATTCCATGCAAACAATGCAGAAATAATAGATTTGAATATGTGTAAATTTGGTGACAGTAAAGGAACTTGCTTAAATACTCACCGTATACGTTCCTAGGCCTATGGCAGGCATAACTGTTTTATCATTTTGAGTTACTGTAGGCACTTTCACCATTTTAGACAAACTTTTAGTATATTACACACAAAAACAAACGCGAACTGAAAGCAAACCGTGTTTAATCGATAGATGTAATGCACAAAGTGAACGCTTAAGTTAACGATAAGCTGCTTCGACTTTAATAAGAATCTGTTTGAAAGCTGCTCATTCACAAGTTCTGATAACCTGCATGTGTCGTATTTAACCCCTGAATGAACTTGCTTTATTTCCAACATTTGTTCAAAAAAATTAAAATTGATTATTTAACAAGAGAACTTTTCACTCTCGGATTTTTTTGTTTGGTTTAGTTTTAGAGGTAGATCTTATTGAAAGGACAATCATTACTTATAAAAATATTGACTATAACGTGAGTTACTTTTTCGTCTGATTTATAAATAGAGCCTGTATATATGTGCATTTAGGGTGGGTAAAATTGTTCTGGTTAAGGTTTATATATACTAAAAAGAGTTAGAAAATATTTGTTTTTAAATTTCCTATGTAGTTAGGAATCTTTTACCATGCAGAAAGTCACACAATTTTAACAATTCGAAGCCCTTGTAATTTTGACGCCATTTAATGTGCCCTGAGCTGTTGCTTTACCCTTTTTGAACAGTTCTTATCGATCTCTGTTTGGAGGTTCGGTATACTGATTGCTCTTTTTCTGAGGCTGCGTAAGCAAGCCTTGGTCCTTGGTTCCTTTTACTACGTACACGAATGCTTCTGGAGGAATGAAGTCAGTAGTGAGACAATTCTATATGTACTCGCCTGTAAGGAGGAATGGCTGCGAAATCCAGGAGCTTTCGCTCACAGTAAAAGATTGTGATATTATTTCGAAGTAGCTACAAAATGAAGATCCTAGGGAACCCCGAGAACCTAATCTGAAATCGTTTGACAGATTACTTAGGGCAAGCCTCATTTGCTACGACGTGGGATGCCTTCAAGTTGCGGGATCCCTCCTCTAGTAAGAGTGGAGGAAGAAAGAGGAACTGCTAGAAATATGATCTCACCCAAGCATAATGTGCCACATGTTTCCATTTGTTAACCGATGCAAACATCTCGATTAGACTATCCAGTGAGGACTCTCCTGTTTTCTTGCAAAGGTCCCAGTGCAGCCTGTCCCATCTTTTTCATACAAAAAATGTGTGGTGGGCATCGTCTTCCTCTCTTGCGTAAAACCTACAGTTGGGGACCATGACTTGGCAATCTTGTGACAATACCCATGCCCGTTCAAGAGCTGGATCAGATAGAAGTCAGTCTTACCGTGCATTCGATTGAGCCATGGTCTCAAATCAGGGATGAGGCGTGTTGTCCCGCTTCCCTTCATGTATCTTACCTACAATGACTATTACCTCCAAATCAGAGTCCGTTGGATAGAAACATGCAATCCTCGATGCTCCTCTTCTCTGTAACTGTGCCAAGCATTTTCGGTACAGTTCCCATATTTCTGCTACGTACAGTAGCGCCAACTCTACGAATCGGTTGGGTCCCTTCACGATGGTCATAAGTAAATTCAGAGCAGAAACGTCTGAAGCAGCTTTATCTGCCATTATCTTATTTCTTCAGAGACAATCAGTAGCCCCAGGTATTTTTGTGATGATTTCGATTCAACCAGCACAAACAAAAATAATCCAAATAATTCATACTCAGTGTGACCATTTCACTTTTCTCCAGTGCTAGTCTGTAGCCGCGAGCATATCTAGTCTAAGTTACATTTATTTAAAGGTGCGTCCAGCAACTAGTGCCTTAACATCATCCACATGATCCATCAAGTGTGACTCATCCAGCAGCTCTAGCCATAGTAGCTCATCGTAGGATTCATTTCTCAGGTCTGGACGAAGGATTGATGCTAGAACAACACCCATTGTAACTTCCGTCCGTTGTCAGCCCTGCATCGTATCATAAAGCAGACTTTGGTCCTTCTGGAGTTTGAATACTGTTTTCAGCGCATTCAGAATATCCAACCATCTGGTAGAGATGAAGGTGTTCCGAACATCAAGTGTCACCAATAGGACCACCCGTTGGTTGATACAACCTCCCCTTTTGTACCACGCTTACTACCTCACCTCGGCAATTACATCAATGGTAACCATCATGCCCTAAAAGTGCAGTGCCGAAGTGATAGGTCCCAAGCGGCATGAAGTCTTTTATCCACTTTCCCAGCCGTCTCTTGTATGCATAACGGGCGATATGCAGATGGTGACTCTGGATATCCCTTCTCCTTGTTGATCAGTAAAAGCCTTACTATCTTCTAAAGTTTCGAGGGAACTCCTTTCCGCAGACAAGCGATGAATGTGCTGAGTAGCAAGCCAGGACAGTGGTGAAAGACGAGTTGCAACAGCTCAGGTGGAATGCCGTCTGAGCCAGGAGTCTTCCTTGGTTTCAATGATATGACTGCCTCTTCCAGTTTCGGCTGTGTGAAGGGTGGGCACTCGATTGCTGTTTCACTGCAGACAGCGTCAACATGGACAAAATGGGTGGGAAAAAGTGCCCACACTATCTGTTCAATCCTTTTTCCTTCGCATGTGCAGGACTTGCAAAAGGCACCAAGCTTCCACATAACTAGTTTGTAGTGTAATGATTTTCAATGTTTAAGGGTGCCAATTGTGTGGCACAAAAGTAAACGAGCTATATAGAAGACCGAGCTCAGCTGATTAGCTTCACTTGACGACTGCGTATGCGTGCTTGTCGACTAGCTACTCGCGGGACCATATGAAGCGGGCTCTTATCGCGCCACGAAGCTACACTATAAAATATTTATCATCAAATTCTACTCTGCTTATGTTTATTACAGTAGCCATAGCCCTACGGATTCCTGTTCTAGACTTTCCTAGTAACGAGTGTTACTACTATTAATCATTTTGCGAAATTCTTCCCTAGCCAACTTATATACTACTGATTGGTTGCGTGTTCGTCATGGTGCCAAGCGCATTAAGGTTAACGTCGAAGCTTGTGACACTACTTTTGCTTTTCAGCGGTTTCAGTCGGCCACAAGTACACTGGGGACTTGCCGTACGGTGTTTTTGATGGTACATAGAAGCACTACAAGCAGAAGTGAGTTTGCTTATAGTTGAGTTCTTTAGTTGCTAGCTCTTCAGATCCCTGCGAGTATTCCAGCAATCGCATCTTCCAGCATACCCTATATATTCTTAAATTAAAATATTTGCAAACGAAATACTGTCGCGTGTTATGGTTCACGGCCAAGCATTTTAATGTTCAGGGAAAATGAAAACGTACTGTCTTTTAAATTAAGTTAAAAGAGTTTATTTACTAAAAATGCACAACCCTTAATTTAACTATTTCACAAAAATTAATTAAAATCCAACTTCCAATAAATAAATAAGTTTCTCTTACAACTGTCTTCACTTAACAATCAATATCACTTTTTATTCGCACTCCACACTGTCGCAGTTTTACTATCGTGGCTTTACTATATCGGTCGTAATAATCCTCCCATGCATTAAGCTCGCCTTTATCTAGGGTCTCTAGTCACTTAATCCATTTCTCGAACATTGGCGAACTACCTGGAATATTCGAGTAATACTGAATGGGCAGTGACATCACTTTCAGATGTTGATCATGCTTGGCGGGTTTTCAAGTACATTAGTTTGTTGATCATGATGTTCTTAATGGTTGTGAAAACAATTTTGACAGTAGCTCGCAGAATGTTTTGTACATGTAACAATACTAATTCAGATAATAACATGTTTTTATTCACATGACAAAACAAATATACAACATAATATCCTTACTCAAAACTAGCATAAATTCTGTTATAAATCTACTCACTCATGCATCTCAAAAGGTGCTTATGATAATCATTCAATACAACAACTAAGCAAATTAAATACACGCTTTAACAAATCATCTTCACTTCATATAACCACACAAATCACCAAAATCATTTTTTCTTCATTCACAAGTACACATTCGAATACATTCATTATGCTAAATGGATACAATCGAGCACACCTTTTCACGCATCGTCATTAACACTGTCATCATCATTATCTGCATATCTTGTTCGACAACCTTTTGGTTCATATAACGCATATCGAAATCTTCAATTTACAAATTTTACCGTTCATTGATCTAACTCGTGCAAGACATTTCACATTTTTCGCTTTAGGCATGTTCGTAATTTGAGATGATCCTTTCGCACAATTTGAACGATTCTTATTCATTATGAATCCACTATCAACATATTCTATTATACGGACATCATTACGCATCCCATGAGCTAGCTTTTTTGTCTGTAGAATACTCCGTCTCTTAATTCTCAATTAGTGGAAATTCGCTGAGATGGTCAACATAATTGAACTACATGCATTACACGACGCCTGTAAAAGATACGTTGTGGGGAAAATGTGGCAGTAGAAAATATATGGGGAATATATATTTATTGCTTGTAAATACGGACCAGCTGCTTGCAAACAAATCAAAAAGCCGGTTACAACACTCTCCTTGTCAATTAACACCACGACATCATCATATGGTCTTGCAGGTGATTGTTAACAGAGAGTAGCCGCCATGCAAATAACCAGAAACCAGTTACCAATAACAAGGTGGGCTCTTGCAAAAGATCCCATGCCACCACCTCTCGACCTTAAAGCCACCACTAATTTAACTCCCACTATGCATCTAAGAAAACCTGAATGAATGAAACAACCATACACACCACAATAATTTACATCAAGCATCCATCTCTCACACGCTCGTACAAAGCCCACAAAACGAGAAAACAGACTTGACTGAAACCCATTACAATTTCTCATCCAAATACACACAACAACAAAAACAACAAACTTATCTAAGCCCATGACACTTTACCATCCAAATCAAAACTGACGTAAGATAGGAAGCCATATGGCAGCAGCGCGTACTACCACACACATGACCATTAGTAGGCCGACTTTGCTGGATAACTTACATGGCGGTATATGAGGAATTGTGGAGGCGCCAACGAAAATCCGATGTTTTGTACGACTTAAAAACGGATTTCTACAGTGAAACCCAGATGATCCCCGGAGAACACAATAGCACTCCTAGTGAAGTGACAATTATTTCAGTTCTTGTACCCGTTTAATTTTTATCGCCTTCCAAAGTGAATAAATATGAGTTTGTTTACTTCTCAACGCTGAGCTATCAGTGGAAGGTGCAAAACATATGCTTCATTTGCTCATCTTGGAGTGCATTGGGTAGGGCAAGGTGTATTTTAAGCATGCACGGAATGCGTTTCGTACGTTTTCTTTCGGCAAAATAGTACATATTACGCGATATAAACATTTGCTTATGCCGCACTTGGCTGACAGCTCACGGAAGCTTGTCCATAGTAGGCCGACTAATACATATACGAATTGCTACCATATGGCTTCCTATCTTACGTCAGTTTTGATCCAAATACATAAGAGACACGCATTTAATGCCATGACACTTCTGATCACGTATCCTTATCCTACATGGAAGAACTCTAACAAAATTTTCCCAGTCTCAAGTGTTCTACTTGAACATCTCGACAAACTTCTCGACTTCCATCCTTCCAACATTCCACCCAATCGTGGAAGATCGAGAGCATGGGCACTGGGAGACAGCATCAAGGATCTCAAGCCGAATATATTGATGATCACTGACTAAGTAGTCCACTAATATTCTCCATTTGTTGGCCATGAGTACTGAGGACTTCTTGAGGAATATCAGCATGTCAAGTCCTGTTCTGGCTACCATCTCTAGCACTCGTTTTTCTCGCGTATCAGTTTGAGGTATGCCCCATTCAATCGCCTTAGCATTGAAGTATCCCCTAGCGAGTATTTGGCTATCTGCATTCAAGACAACATCCTTCAAAGCATTAAGCTTGGTTTCGAAAGATGATATCGGTTCATTTAGCGTTATGCACACACCAAAGAACATAGTCTTTGAACAGTGAACCCACACGAAACCATTCTTCCGTTCATAAATCTCCACTAGGAAATCAGCACTGTTCCAAGCCAAAATAGCGGTAGTAGTGTCTCTCGCAAACTACTCGAGTAGATTGCGCGCTTGTGTGCTCCAATGTAGATTAAGTTGCAGAAGTGATTTTCTTGGAAAACTTTGCATTTGCCTGTACCTGGAACGTATTGTAAATCATCTGGCCTTAACTCAGCGTCTTGGCAGAGGAAGCAGTGTGTCTCATCTGTACACTCCTTAATTTTGTACACTGTTTTGCCATAATTGCTGCACAGCGCGCTCCTGGCGATTCCTTTATAGCCCCATGCAGTATGCCTATATCCGAGGCACCTGAAATATGAAAAGGGGTTGCGCTTCGCCTTATACTTCGCAGAATGCATCTTTGTTAGTGACTTCTAGTCCAAACTCCACCAGTAGGTCACCCAAACAAGTCGGACGTACGCTCCCTTAGTCTCTCACTGAATATGCGCCAACGATCTATCGCCGGTGGCTTTGGCCGGTATGGCCTCCCCAGTTGGTCTGCGCCATTTTCTATTCCCAAGAGTCCCACGAAATCCCTCAAAGAGGGGTTGAAGTTAAAAGAAAATGAGCTCACGTAATTAATAATTTTCACTTAGTACATTGTTGAAGCTTTATGAACAATTTAATTATAAATATTTAAACAATATATGTTTATGATTTACTTCTTACGTTTTTAATACTAACCTTGATTGCAATTACGAAAATTTCACTGCCTTAGAAATTTAATCTAAACAATGATTGAAAGGGTTAATCGATTCGCTTTATTGATAATTTGAATTGCATGCATGTTATTGCTGATATTATAGCAGTCATACCTGATTAACATGAGTATTTTAAATCAGATAAGTGCTATATATAAATAGTAGTTCAATATTTTTTGTTAACCGAACCAGAAATAAAGGAAATGATATGTCGAAAGAATAATAATGTAATGACATTATTAAGAATAGTAGTATATCCATAATTATTTGCTGTTATCATCTTTCTATGGATTGAAATCAAAACCGACGTAAGACGTAAGATATAGTAGCAGTTGGCATATGAAGTTGTCGGTATACTTTGGCCAAGCTCCCGTAAGCTATCAGCCAACTTCGGCAAAAGCCACTGCTTACATTGCGTAATATGTATTGCATATATATATATATATATATATATATATATATATATATATATATATATATATATATATATATATATATATATATATATATATATATATATATAATGTTTCGCATGAAAAATATAGAAACACATTCCTTGCATGCCTAAAATTCACCTTGCACTGTCCACTCTACTCCTATACTTTTTAAGACGAGTAAATAAAGCACATGTTCTGCACCTGACAATTAAGCTTTGAAAAGTAAACAAATTCCCATTCCTTCAATTTGCAATGCGATAAAAATTAAATGGGTGTAAGAAATGAAATAATTTCCACTTCACAATGAGAGCTATTAAGTTCTCCGCGGACTATCTTTTTCGAGTTTTCGTTGACAATGCCATAATTCTTCATATACCACCATATGTATAAATTTCCGAGGAAGGTCTACATGTGGTCATGTAAAAGTTAGTAAGCGCCGCTAATATATATATATATATATATATATATATATATATATATATATATATATATATATATATATATATATATATATATATATATTGGATAGTTTTTAAAGTATTGAGCTTTTTTTGTCACTACATGCTGTTCGTTGTTATATATCATGCAATACTAACCAGATTGAGTCAAACTGACATGCGTTTGAAAGGTGACATTCCAGTCTACAATTTTCATTCGCACAGTTTTGTATTTCGTAATTCGTATCAAAAGTTGTATTAATTTAAAAATGAGTGAAATTTCTGAAAAAATTCGTTATATTTTACGATATCACTACGATCAAAGTGAGAATGCATCGCAAGCTCGTGAAAAAATTTGTGGTGTCTAGGATCAAGATACTTTATCAAAACCCACAGCCAAGAGATGGTTCGCTCGCTTTCGTTCTGCAAATTTTGATGTCAAAGATGCACCTCACTCAGGTCGACCAATCACTGAAAAAGTCGATGAAATCTTACGAAAAAAAATGAAGAAGACCGACACACAGGCAGCCATGACATTGCTGAGGAACTGAGTATCCATCTCCAAACAGTTTTGAACAATTTGCATAAGGCTGGATACATAAAGAAGCATGAACTTTTGGGTGCCGCATGAATTAACACAAAAAAATCTGATCTACGGAATTCCCATTTGCGAAATACTATTAAAACGCAACGAAATCGAGCCATTTTTGTAGGAAATCATTACGGGCGATGAAAAATGGGTAAGATACGAGAATGTCGTTCGACTTCAAAGCCAGAATTGACACCAAATAAGGTTCTGTTGTGTGTATGGTGCGATTGGAAGGGAATTGTTTATCATGAGGTGCTAGAACCCAGCCAAACACTCAATTGCAGCTCTGTACTGTCAGCAATTAACCAGATTGCAACAAGCAATTCGAAAAAACTGGCCAGAATTGATCAATAGAAAGGGCGTTGTCTTCCATCATGACAATGCCAGACCCGGCAAAAATTTACAGCGCTTGGCTCGGAAGTTTTATGCATCCACCGTATAATCCAGACCTTGCGCCATGAGACTTTCATTTGTTTTGGTCTCTGCAAAACTTCCTCAATGAAAAGAAATTCACTTCAAAAAGGGACTGTGAAAATCACTTAGCCAAGTTTTTTGCCGATAAACCATAGAAGTTCTACACAAATGGAATAATGGCTCTTCCCAAAAAATGGCAAAAGGTTATAGATAATCATTGGCAATATGTACTTAAATCAAATCCATTTTAAATAAAAGAAATATTCAATCGGAAAATGACATAAAAAGTCTTAACAATATGTAACATATATATATATATATATATATATATATATATATATATATATATATATATATATATATATATATATATATATATATATATATATATATATATATACATATATGCATATATATATATATATATATATATATATATATATATATATATATATAAAGGGTGGCCCAACCACAATGCCCGATATTAATTGTGAGTCATACTTTAATGTCAAGTTTTTCACCCAACTTAGTTTGCTTCGGTGTTTGACAAATTCAACTATGAAGTGGTACACAATTAAGCAGCGCGTTAAGGTTGTTGAAGCCTTTTACGAAAATGGGCGTTCAAATCAAAATGCATTTCGAGCACTTTTTTGGTCAGCATAATCGGCCAAATATGTCCACAATCGAGAGAATTATGCGCAAATTTTAGCAAACCAGGTCTGTAGGAAATGTGAATTCACCTGTACATACTCGCGCAGTTCGTTCTGCGGAAAACATTGCTGTTGTTCGCGATAGTGTGGCAGAAGAGCCGTCAACCTCGGTTCATCGTCGTGCCTAACAATTGAACATCTCACGAACATCAGTGATGCGAATTTTGAATAAAGATTTGAATTTACACGCTTACAAGGTTCAGTTGACTCAAGAGCTGAAGCCTACTGACCGTTTCAAGCGTCGGCAATACGCCGAACGGTTGGTTGAACAGACAGAAGAGAATGGTGACTTTACAAGGAAAATCATCTTCAGCCACCAGGCACACTTTCACCTCAGTGGACTCATTAACAAGCAGAATTGCTGTATTTGGGCAAATAAGAATCCACGAGTGTTTGTTGAAAAGCCGATGCATCCACAAAGAGTGACTGTTTGGTGTTGTTTATGGGCTGGCGCTGTCATCGGGCCGTACTTCTTCGAAAATAAGGACAGCCAAGCAGTTACCGTGAATGGTGTTCGCTATTTTGAGATGAAAACAGACTTCTTGTGACCAAAAATTGAAGTTATTGACCTGGACGATATGTAGTTCCAACAGGATGGTGCCACTTGCCACACAGCCAACGAAACAATGGCTCTTTTGCGCAAAAAATTCGATGACCGTGTTATCTAAAGTGGTAGCGATGTTAATTTGACACTGTTGGACTTCTTTCTCCAAGGTTATTCAAAAGAAAAAGTGTACGTCAATAAGCGAAGAACAATTCAAGGGCTAAAGGATGAGGTAATTCAGCACATTAACGACATTGAACCTCAATTATGTCTCGGAGTCATTGAAAATATGGACCATCGGATAGAAGTGTGCCACCGTAGCGTTAGCGAGCATTTGGGTGACATTTTCCTTCACACATAATTGTCATAGATCTTTCTATTATAATAAAAAGTATTAACATAATTCTCTGAAAACTTTTTGGTTTGCTTACAATTAACATCGTGCGTTTTGGTTGGGCCATCCTTTACCTCGTGTATCCACAGGTAGCTTCCTTATAACGTACTCCAGAGCCAAATTGAATAGCAATGGGGCCAGCCAATCCTTCTGCTTTAATCCAGTATTTGTGTCAAAGGCATCGGTAAGTTGGTTATTAATGCCAATTTAGGAGGTCGTCGACATCATTGTCATTTTAGTAAGACGAACTAATTTGGCTGGGATGCCAAAGCAAAGTGTTATTTGGTACAGTATGCTACGATCAATACTTGCTTAAAGTGTACGGAAATTTAGTGTATGTCTACATTGAACTCCCAGCAGTTTTCAATCACCTGCTTGACTGTGAACAGTTGGTCTATTGTGAATCTACCTGCTCTAAAACCAGCTTCATACTCCCCAATGATACTGTTGCCATATGATGCGATTTTATTTTCTAAGATCTATGAAAATATTTTGTACACCGTACAAAGCAATGATATGCCTCTAATATTTTCGCGCTGTAGCTTGTCACCTTTTTGGTGGATAGGGAATATAATTGATTGGCTCCACTCTTTTGGCATATGTTCTTGTTACCAAATGTGCTGGATGACTTTGTGAATAGCCTTATCAACACCGTTGTCGCCATGTTTCATGATCTCCACTAGAATCTCATCGATGCCCGGTGCTTTATCATTCTCTTGGGGTTTGATAACGGGACAAACCTCATTCAGAGTTAGTGGGGCCAATGGAGGCTCTCCAGGAAAATCTATAGGCACCGATGTTCTGGAGCTATGCGAAGGATTGAGGAGTTTCTTGAATTATGATGCCCATCTTTCCGTAATCTTGGATTCATCAGCGATGATGTTACCGATATGATCACGATAGAGCGTGGTTTTGGGCTTATAACCACGTTTCAGGCTTTTCACTTGTGTCTTGTGTTGTTGCTCAGTAGACTTACATATTACTTCTCAATTGGTCATCATAGTATTTTCTTTTCTTAATTCTAATTATCTTATTCTGAAATTTTCATCGTGTACTCTCTTCGTCTTGATTTTCCTACCTACGTATTCCTTTCTTTATTCTTCTCCGTAGCACTACCACCCCTCTTGGGCCTTCGCTTCCTGCAGATAGCGCCTTCAACTGCCTCGGTTCATTGACCGGTTCCTCCAATTTCGAAACCCGAGCAGCGATGACCGAGTCGTGTGAGTCAGACCAGCGTTTCCTCGGTTTCCCCACTGGTTTACGGCACACAGGTGTTATCACAGGTTTGTATACTTGGATCTTTTTTTTCCTGTGTGCGCAGGTGGTCTTCAAGATCGTCAAAACTGAATGAAATATGCTGTATTCTTCGACGTATTTCGTTTCTTTCATTGGCCGTTTTCGTTATTTTGGCGCCTAAATACACAAATTTCGCCAAATTTGATATTTTGTGCATTTGTGGTATTTTTCCTCGACTGCATCATGAGCTTTGTTTTATTTTCTTTAATTTGTAGCCTTACTTCGCTTTCGAGTTTCAGGAAAAGTTGTTTGACAGTTGTTAATGACCGTGACAAAATGTTTATGTCGCCCGCATAGGCTACTACTTGGCTCGACTTGTATAGTAATTTACCTCGTGTATCGACAGGTAGCTTCCTTATGACGCACTACAGAGCCAAATTGAATAGCAATGGGGCTAGCCCATCTCCCTGCTTTAGTCCTTTTATGCTTGATTCTTTTTATCTAAGGCATTCTGGCACTCATCATTGAACCAATCATTTCACATGCGCCGGGCTTGATGTTCAATTGTTTATTCTACCACGGTCTTGATAGGACCTTTCACTTCCATCCAGCGCTCGTTGCTTGTTTTCAGCGATGCGTCTAGTATGATGGGAGCCAGCTGGTTGTCGAGGGTCTGCGTAAAATTTTTTGCCACACATGCCGTTTGGAGCCTTTTGATGGCAAATTTTTGTAACGGACTTGTTTTCGATGAATACGCCTTTAACAAGTAATGATCTGAGTTACAATTGGCTCCTCGGTATGTACGGACGTCAAGCATACTCGAAACCCAACGTTATTGGATCAGAACATGGTCAATCTGGTTTTGTGTGTTGCCATCCTGTGATACCAAGGTCGTTTTATCAATGCGTTGATGTGAGAAGCAATTCGAACATATAACAAGATTTCTACTACATGCAAAGTCAGTCAGGCGCTAGCCGCTCTCATTTGTTTCATCATGGAGGCTATATTCTCCAGTTGTTCCTCGATGAGATATATCATTGCCAACTTTAGCCTTGCAAACACCTAGAATTATTTTTGTATCGTTTGTAGGCAATGTGTCGACTGGTCTTTCTAGATGATTGTAGATCGTTTCCTTCGTTTTGTAGTAGTCGAGCAGTCACACAAGCCAACTGCCCGAAAACCGCATAATACTGTTCCGAAATTTCAATTATAAATATAAATTTAGACTGTTTTTTTTTATTACGTTAAACGTACATTTTTTCTTTGCATTGGTACTCGTTATAATATTTATCTATTATCTTGACATATATTTATATATTATTATTAGTGTTCCTAATTTAGTGCATCAAATCCATGTATTGCATTGGCGAATGCATTTTAACCCACCTGAGCTAGCAGCGGATTTAGATTTACAGGTTCGGCAGAGAAATCATGCGGATTTTTGGACGGATCGAGGAGTCTGGTTTGAGATGACGAAAAAGCTCGTCAGACGAATATGCGGGCTGTGTGTTCGAGTCCCACTTTGTGAGCAATAAAGGAGTGAAAGAAAAACTTGTGAGATCCTTCCGTAGTTAGTTAGCGGAAAATTAGCTAATTCACGCGTTAATCTCGATATTATTGCGAAGTGCAGTGCAGATATCTTTTCTAGCGATATTTCCGTTGTCCCGCCGCTTTTTTTGGCGGCGATTCTGAATAACATACTTGATTTTTATTAGTATCGTGATTAATTTGGCACTAGAGTGGCCTAGAAAGTGGCCAAATTGCGTCTCTTGCTCGTGTGTGGATGCGGAGTGGGATCAATAGCCGATTATGATTGCACACCCGTGATGACTAAATCACGCCCAATCAGTGACGGTGGCAGCATCAGAAACTCACATATGGTACATGAGAGGTACGCGCGCACTTGCTTTAAATCCACTTAAGGGGCCTGTTTAGGAACAAATGCCGATTTGCTTCAAATTTATTTGGTCGATCGTCCTAATCCTTTCTTACGGAGCAAATTGAGCCAACAAAGACTTTTTGCGTCTGGTTGAATCACGGTTTCTGCAAAAACCGTTATCCACACAAGATAAGTTGAGCCACAGAAAGAAAACCGACTGAAGCACATGACAAAAGCTCATAACGGTCTCCTTGCAAGCAAGATCTTCGTACAAGCACTCCTTTTCTGAGAAGCAGATACAGACGCGCCCGCGAGAGCATTAACGGGTTTCCTCGGCATGGGTCATCTCAGTCCCCGTTCAATTCTTGGAGGCATTATTTACATGACGTTTGATTACAACTAAATCAAAGAACTAACGCAGAGGCAATTTTCGCTTTCGAGGCAATAAGCCGAAAAAGACGACATGTAATATTGTTTCGCGCCTATGAGATACGTGCGTTTAACGAAAATTAGTGCTTTTGGTGGAATAGATTAACAGATCCTATGCCTATGAGGGCATCGTGGGACGCTGTTTCAAACCGAACGCCGAATGTATTTCCCAATATTGCCTGCTTGGGATGTCTGTTTTTAGCAAATTAAAATGCGATTGATTGATTGTTTTCGAAGCAACCCGCTAGACAATGGTAAGTGGTGTGGTTATGTACTGATGTGCGAGCGTGAATGGCGTCAATTAGACGCAAAAAGTGTGGCAAGGACACAATTGGATAAACAGGTTGTATGGCGGCATATTGAAGGTCATTTTGTTAGAACAGCATCTTTATTGATATTATGAAGGGATTCGACAAGTTATCAAGAATAACGTTTGACCAACTGAAATTCAGTCAATTCTTCTTCAAAGCAGATGTGTAATATCGATGGTAGTTAAAAGACTAGGGCCATTAAGTTTAAGTTATGAACGTTTAAGTTATAAATTGCTCCATTTCCATATAAGATTATTTATTCTAATTTTTCATAGTATCCCACCTAAAAATAAAAATGGTTAGTAATTCAAATTAAACTCGGTCTTTCCTTTCATCCAACCTGACCGGGTATGGGACCCGCAACGATGGCCGGCCCCTTCACTAAAATGAGCCATCGGGCGCGCTCCTCTTTTTCTTTTTGCGTTATAGGGGCTCTTGCCTGGGTAGAGTGGCCTTCGGCTTACGTACCCTTTTATGGTATAGTGTTATGTGATTCCATTACATAATACTATAACATAAATCGGCCACGCTTATACCTCTCATCTAATGGAAAAATTCATACAAATTATGTTTGTATGAGTTTTTCACTTAAATGGGAAATATATGGCCACGTCTACATTTGGACCTTGATCCAGTTGGGAGGGTGCGAGGGGGCACCACTTCCACCTGGATGCCCCACTCTTATTTGTGGGCCATAAATATATTCAGTAACGACGAAATCTGCTCCTAAGTGCCTCTGTTTTCTCCCGGCCCGGTTTCTTACTGGCTATAAACAAGTTCAACCCTTAGTAGACCAACTCGGCCTTGACAAACGACACCGCAACGATAGCCTGTCGCACATTCACACGTCCCTAGCCAAGGCTAAATCTCGGCGGATGTTACCATTCTCTTTCGCCGAGGCAGCGAACGATCGCTGCACTCCTTCACGGACATATTTAACCATACCTATTTTACTATAGTTTCTTCGCCGTTTTCTTCATTCAGTGCGTATAAATTTATCAGCGAGATTTCGAAGAATTTTGCCTTTATACGAATCGCACACAACCGTTCATTAACAGCCTTAAAATCAATAAGGTGTGATTTGAACTCCCTATCCACAAGAAAGGCCACTTCAAATTCTCGTTTCCCAGTGGGCTTCCCACTTTTGAATATTTTGTGCGATCTCGTGTCTTAAATATCATTTCTAGTCCAGTTCGTTTCCCGGATTTCCAGTATTTTCAATTTATACTGACTGGCCTGTTGTATAACAGCGCCAGGGTAATTGAGAGATCTGACATTCCAGAATCCAATGCCATAGTCCTTTTTCCGTTTGCGAGGTTGTTACCGTGATTCCAATCACTCAGACGTTTCGAAAGATTTTAAGATTTTCCAGGGACCGAGAGTTAGCCCGTCGCCCAACCTCCATTCCGGCCGCACGGTAATTTTTTCTATTTCGTTATCAGGTGCCAAAGGCTTGCCTTCACCCCTCACGTCCCCACAAATGAGATGTAATTAGGATTTGATAGCGGAAGATGTTTTTACAGTTATTAGCATTTCTCGGCCTTTAATGTCCCATTATTGGGAAACCAGTAAACCTAATGTGCGATTCCGAGAACATTTACTACCATTTAATCGGGGGTTTCGAATGGGGAATCATGGAAGCTGTGGGTTGAGGAAGCAAGGCGTTCCCTCCTCCCTTCTCAAACGGACTTGGGACCGTCTACAGCGGAGTTATTTGAAATCTAGTAGTGTCCAATGTTGAATTTAAGTCAATTGAATCTAAATAAAGTAAATAACTATTTCAACGAAATAAATTGAGTTTGGCTTAATATCTAAAAATTTCTTCATATAAAGTAAAACTATTCTTAGTTTTAATGGTTAACCATTCAAAACAACTGAATCGGTGAATTGAAAGAAATTGCTTTAATGTTTGCTTGAAATATAGGAATTGCTTGCAGCATGATCCATTATGCTGCAATAATATCAAGTCGAGAGAGGCTCATAAGCAGACTTGATTCAAAGCCTCAGAGATTTTTGGAGTAAGATATAATGCAATCAAAGATAACATAGTTTTCAATACCTTGAGGTGATTTGAAACCAAGCGTATAATTGCATTTCAATTTTTATGCTACATGTAGAGCGAGATCCCGGTTAAAGTTTCTACTCTTCCAGGCTTACCCAGCTCATATTTCGCCAGCGAACATACTTTCAGAATGAGCATAATGTGGCTTTTTTATCTCTTCCCTCGTAAAATCCCCTTTGAACTACATACGTACATATCCAAGAACATAGTAAAAATACTTGGACATTGAGTGATGATATTTTCTGTATATTAATTTGATTCAACTATCGTTTATCAACTCAAAGCCGTATTCACGTTGACTCAAGTCAGTAGTGAGTTTCGCTGTTCAACGTTGCGATGAGGTTGAGACAACAACATCGGGATTGATGACATAAGTTTTTTCTTCAGTGAAGATGTAATGAAATAATAAGAAATATTAAAATTGAAAAAATGCAAATACTAATATTTAATCATTTATTTTTGCAGAATAAGAACATTTAGTGCGTAAATTTTACTCAACTAACCATACATCAGATGTTACATCACCTCCAGGATAACGCATTTCATGGGCCAATGTTGGACCATAAGGCTCCTCCCCGAAATCAACTAAGAAATTCTCATTAATTTTCATTCCACCATTCACAATATCGCAATCAATTTGAGCCATAATACCTCCAGCAGGAATCATTTTTGGATAAAACTAAAATCCTTCATATAGATTAGATTATAAACAAAAAATATCACTCATACCTGTGTGTCCCATTGAGATGTAAGTGATGTTGTTACGTATAAACGTTTTCCATCAAGGGATAGTTGTAACATTTGTGGACCGCCTTCAACCTTCCGTCCTTTAATATATCGTGCCTCTGGCTGCTTGGTGAGCTCTTTATCCTCAAGAACTTTCACGCCACTTTCCGTGTGAACCAATCCACCAATAAACACTTGTCCGGTTAGTTTGGGATTAGCTGGCTCACTTATATCATACTGGCGAACATCTCCATGTAGCCAGTTGGAAAAATATAAATATTTATCATCTAGAGACAACAAAATATCGGTAATCGTCCCTTCAATTTCATCGCCACCAGCCCATCCTTCAACCTTTTTTGAAGGAATGTCAATGACTTTCTGCACTTCAAATAGTTCTGAGTTAGGTTTGCGATAAAACCGAAATACTTTAGAATGAAGTGCTGTTCCTACGAATCCTTGGCATTCTTTCGGATTGTGAAGAAAACGTACTTCTAAAGGAATGAGTCCCTCTTCTCCTAGATCTATCGTTTGGAGGAGAGTTTGTTCTTTCCATTTGTAAACGTTTAAACTGCGCCCATAGCGTGTAGGATCACTAGCATCTGAAGGATTGAAGCCTCTATATAAAAAAAAGAAAATGAAGGCATTGTATTGACGTTATCAAATATGTTCATACTTCCTGAAAAGTTTCGGAGCTCCCCATTCACTTGCAATCATGACGTTGAAATATGGTTGGTACCAGTAATCGTATCCAAACATTGCCTTCTTTTCACCTTTCGTCCAAGTGCCGACTAGGTCGAATTCAGAATCCAAAAGGACAAAATCTCCCTTAGCATTACCTTCACGATCTCCAAGAGTAGAAATCATGACATTGCCATCGGCCAAGCAATGAGTTGTATGTGGTGCAGTGAGGTCTAAAGATTTCAATAAATCTCCGTTAATTATTTTAACGATTTCCGGTTTCCTTTCATCGGTTGCCACATCAAAGATGTAAATGTTGTCGGAGTGCAAAGAAGGACAAATTAACCGATTTCTTTTCGGGACCTTGGAACAATCAGCATCCACCAAATGGCAACTTGAGCATGCATTCCATCCTGAATGGTGAAGCTCATCCCCGATAGTATTTGTGAATGTTCTGTGAATCACCTGAAAAATGAAGAGAACAGGACAATATAATTTTGAATCCATTTAATTAACCAAGTTAGATGACCTGAAAATTGTTCTTCATAGATAATAAATAAATAAGTCTGAGACTAAATAAATAAGTCTTAGACTAAAAATTTAAAAAAAGTGAACGAATAGTCTCTAAGAGACGATTGGAGTCAATTTCGTTTTTCTCCAATAAATATGGTTTTACATTAAATATATATATATATATATATATATATATATATATATATATATATATATATATATATATATATATACTCGTATATATATATATATATATATATATATATATATATATATATATATATATATATATATATATATATATATATATATATATATATATATATATATATATATATGTTAGAAGAGGAATAGATAAAAAAAGAGTGCAAAAAAGAGACTTGTTCAGTGAAAATGGAAAAACTGATGGAAAGCATGATGCAGCTGATGACATTGAACTCCCTGGAAACATTAACTTCCTCCACATCCCCAATGAGCTCATACACTTTTCTTCAAGAAAAAGCTACGCATACAACGCATTAACGACTTAAGCCTTATCGTAAGCTCAAATGTTCTGATGATGAATCTGCATAATAACAAAATAAGCCTCTATGAACTTCCTCAGCAACTTAAATACCACAATAAGGAAAGAAATCGGCCCAGACGCGAACTAATGGGTTATCGGGAAATTAATGTAGTTTTTTTCATGTTTTTCAAAATAAATTTATTCATATTAGCAACCAATATTAATCAATGATTTATTGACCATTTTGTTAGATGGACTTTCGCCATCTTTCGGTAAGTTGAAAAATCCCACTTTCGAAGAAACCTTGGTTTTTAGAAGCGAAGAATTGGCCCAATTCATTTTTAAAAACCTGATCAGAATCGAAAGCTGTACTATTCAAATGGCTTTGAAGGGGCGAAACAAATGATAATCTGATGGTGCTAAGTCAGGGCTATAGAGTGGATGTGACATCAGTTCCATTAATTTTTGACGGGTTGTCAAAGAAGTTTTGGGTCTGGCGTTATCACGCCTTTGCGATTGGCCAGTTTGTTGTAATCGAGCAGTTTGCATATACAAACCGCTCTAGGAACCTTCACGAGAGGAAAACAGGAAATAGGGGGTATCGTGAAAAAAAGGAAATAATGAGCAGCAAATCAAACAATTATGACATCTTTCAATAAGACGCAAGACTTTAATTTTCGACAAACGCAATTCAAATAGTAGTTCCGGCAAAGACAGAAGTAGGTAGAGGAGGAACAGTGCGAGCAATGAGATAGAGTTGTGATCAAGCAACTGGAGGGAAGATAAAACATGATTCTGGCAATGAGTGCGGGAAAAATTATCTGTTGCCACGAATAGCGATAAACCGAGTTGAAAGTCTAGTCTTTGTGATACATATTGTTACATGTCCAAACGATTTTGCGAGCTACTGTTGCAATTGTTGTCGTAACTATTATTAACATCATGATCAATAAACGAATTACTCGAAAGCACAAGAATCGACAAGTAGATTCATGATCAACATCTGAAAGTAACGTCACTGTGGATATTCAGAATTGCTCGAATATTCCAGGTAGTTCTCTTCAAAACATTCGCCAATACACGAGAAATGGATTGAATTACTAGAGATCCTATATAAAGCCGAGCTGAATGAATGGGAAAGGGTAATAGTAAAAACTGCGATAAGAGTGGAGTGCGTATTAAAGGCGATATTGATTGATGGTGAAGTGAAGACAGTTGGAATACAAATTGATCGACAGTGAAAATTACATTAAAATGCAAATTGTAAAATTGTGAAATTAATGATTGTGCATTCTTAGTAAATAAACTAATTTACCTTAATTTAAAAGACTGTGCGTTTTAACTTTCCCGGAGAAGTGACAAAGAAAACATTGAGAGTCAAAACTTTTAAACATTTTCAAAGTGGACAATTGTGAAACTTAACATGGCAAGTGGTGGTAAAAAAGCCAAAATAACGCCACGAAGCCTACATTTAAAAATTAATGAATTGACCATGTTGAAGCTTAAGGAAGAGTTGGAATAGCGAAATCTGGTTATGCAAGTTGCAAAGGCCACACTGACTGTACGCTTGTGTGACGCGATTGAATAGTGTATCTGGATTTTGGTGAGCCCTTGGATGTGGAAAAAGGCACAGAAGGTGGAGAAGCAGAAATAATAAAATCAAAGGAACCAGAAAACGCGCTGATGCGAATGTTGATGCTGATACAGCAAGAGCAGCGAGAACAGTCATCCAGTTTAACTGTGAAGCTAAACGAACAGTCATCCAGTTTAACTGTGAAGCTTAATGAACAATCAGCCAAGCTGAATGAACAATCATCAAAGCTAGACCAGAAGCTGGACCAACCAGCAGTCGAAATCAAGGCAGACATCACACAGAAGCTCGAGGAGCAATCAACGAAGCTAGACGAACAGGCAATCGAAATCAGGGCAGATTTGAAAAACAGTCAACTGATTTGAAGGCAGATTTGCAAAAACAGTCAACCGAAATAAAAGCGGAGCTCGATAGTCTGAACAAACAAATTAAATGCGTCGAGGAAAAGGTTTAACAGGTCGAGGAGAAGGGCAGCCAGGTCGAGGAGAGAATCAACCATTAGATGGAAAAAATGAAAACGGAATTGGAAGCAGCGAAGGCAGTAGTAACCACTTCACCAGCCCCACCTATAACTGCAGCGCAAAGCACATCCAGAAATGTAAAAGCATCAAAATTTGACTGGCGAACGGCCTGGAATATTTATTAAATCTAGTTTGAAGCCACCGCTGGGAAAAATCAATAGAATGAGCAGGAACGAGCAACTGCACTAATTCTTGTACTAACAGGCCCAGCTATTGCAGACTATCCCCGTTGAGTTCCACTCAAGTTCGACTGCTATAATGGATGCGCTTGACATGCATTATGGAGACGATCATCTGAAGCAGATTTATCGGTCACAGCTACGGCATCGGATGCAGAAGTCCCAAGCCATTGAGCGACCGGAACTTTTGGCTTACCCAGCTTACGACCCAGAACATCGAGATGACATAGCGATAGAAGCATTCAACAGCGCATTAAAGGACTAGGGATTGCAACAAGCCGTGCATTTAGCTCAAAATCAAACGGTTAAGGACATATTAGCTTATAGTCTGAACTTTGAGGCAGCGAGAAATGTGACTGGTACCACTGCCCTGGTTCACGAGGTAGTGACAGATGAGTGCAGGTGTGAGCGCGTGGAAATTGAACGAGACCTGCAGTAGAATTGCGGAGAGAAGGGGCAGCTGCAAAAAGACTGAAAAAGCGAACAAAACCGAGCTATTGTCCAGGGTGTGCAGCTAGGAGGAGATCCAGACCGAGCCAGGAACCCAGAATAGAAGCCCTTCAAACTGAAGGGTCGGAAAACATGTAAGAGCCAACTTCGTGGGACAGAGGTTGACTGGGAGGATCGACGTAACCAGCACCACCATCACCATGTCAAGACTACATCGTGGAGAAACACACTTATGCCTTCCGGGTCAAGTTGATGGAGAACATTATACTTTAACAATCGACACTGGTGCAACCCAATTGATTTTCTGACCAGACCTAGTGAGGCAACAACTACTTCACAAGAGCAGGAGTTTCCCACTATGGACAGCTACGGGAGAAACTACACCTGTCCATGGAGAGGTCAACCTTTAGATACAGCTGGGAGACCTTGCGTTGCGACATAATTTTCTGGTCACGAACATTATGGATGACTGCATTCTCGGCATGGATTTTCTGCGACCACATGGAATCACGCTGGATTTGGGCAAACGGGTATCGAAATGGCAAAATTTCGAAGTATTGATGGAGGGTCACAGCATCCAAATTCCCAAGATGAATGTGGTAGTATGTGCCGACACTGATGTACCGAACTCTTCCGACAGCATTGCATGGGCCAAGCTTGATGGTGATTCTAGAGACCACCAATCTTATCTGACAGAGCCAACGAAGACGTTGGCATTGCGCATTTTGATTGAAGGACAAAGCTTTGTAAGATCTATGTATAAGGAACTGAAACGTGCCGGTTAGAGTCCTTAACACCGAAGACTCAACGACAAGCATCAAAGCGAGAGAAGTCATCGGCAGTTGCCAGCTTGTTTCTATCATCACCTCTTTGGAAGCCACCCACGAGCATCATTGGAAAAGGAGGCAAGACACAGACAAAGCCCGAAAAGTCACGTCTGCAATATTGAAGCAGACCAAATTGCCAATGCAACTACTCAAGCGAGCCTCTGATCTGGTCACCAAGCACAGTGACATCTTCTCAACAAGCCCGGATAACCAAGGCCGAACGAGTATGGGAACTAACGTCATAGATACACAGGTAGCCAAGCCAATTTGACAAGCACCGAGATGCCTTCCTATAGCCAAACAAGGAGAAGTGAGCGCTCTGATCTTGGACATGGAAAAACAAGGTGTTATCGAGCCTTCTGTCAGCCCATGGGCTGCGACAGTAGTTCTAGTAAAGAAAAAGGGTGGTAGCACTCGTTTTTGTGCCGACTATAGGCAGCTTAGCGACGTCACTAAGAAAGATAGTTGCTCACTTTCGCGCATCGACAACAACATGGAAATTTTGGCTGACGCAAAATGACCTTCTACACTCGATCTCAAGAGTGGCTACTGGTAGGTAGAAATCGACAAGAAGGGCCGAGAGAACACCTCATTTTCAGTGGGGAACAGATTGTGGCAATTTATAGTGATGCCATTTGGGTTTTGCAATGCTCCAGCCACCTTCAAACGCCTGATGGAATACGTGCTACGAGGCCTTACATGGAAACGTGCTTGATGTACCTAGATGACATCATTGTTATCGGGAGAACGTTCGAAGAACATGTGCGGAAATTAGAATAGGTGCTCTCCCGATTGCAAATGGCGAATCTGAAACTTAGTCCCGACAAGTGTACTCTTTTTGCAGTTGAAGTAAAATACCTGGGACATATTGTATCAGCAGAAGGGGTCAAAGCAGACCCTGAGAAAATTGAAGCCGTAATAAGCTGGCCAACAACAAACAACAAGCACCAACTACTAAATTTTCTGGGTCTGGCGACCTACTACCGAAGATTCGTCAAAGATGTTGCCAAAATAGCTAAGTGTCTCCATCAGCTAACCAAGAAAAATCATCCGTTTGTCTGGTATGAACAATGCCAAGCAGTTTTAGAGACGTTGAAGGAGAAGCTGTGTAAATCACCCGTGCTTGCATATCCAAAAATCGGCTAAATGTTTGTAGTTGACACCGATGCGAGCAACGGCGGTATTGGAGCTGTACTCTCCGAGCAGATCAATGGCGAAGAAGGAGTGTTCTCTCATTGCAGCCGAGTTCTCTCAAAAAGTGATACTGCGTGATCAGGAAGGAGCTATTGGCTCCGAGCAGTTCCACAAGTACTTATAAGTAATTTGTTCTTCGAATCGATCATGCATTGCTGAGATGGCTGCTTAACTTCAAAAACCCCAAGGGACAAGTTTCGAGATAGATCGAATGATTGCAATCATCTTCTTCTTCTTCTTCTTAGCACTACAGCCCCTCTCGGGCCTTCGCTTCCGGCAAACAGCGCCTCCAACTGTCTCGGTCCATTGACCGCGTCCTCCAATTTCGAAACCCGGCAGCAATAAACTGTCTTCGTCGACCGAGTTGGACCAGCGTTTCCTCGGTTTCCCCACTGGTCTCCGGCCTTCTGTTCTCCCAATGAATACCTTTTTGAGTATCCGTTGTTCGTCCATACGATTCATGTGGCCAGTTCATTGGAGCTTCTACAGGCTTACAATTGTTGAGACCTTCGGGTTTCATACAGATCATGGTTGCATTGAATTCACCATTGGTCCCCGTCTAGCCTCACTTCGATTATTCACCTCAGGATCCGTCGCTCAAATGCGTTCAATATATTTGCGGATGCTTGGGTTAAGGTCCATGTTTCACACCCATAGCATAACACAGGCCTTATCATAGACTTGTATACTTGGAGCTTTGTTTTCCTGTATATGCAGCTGGTCTTCAAGATCGTCAGAACAGAATAAAATATTTTATTTCCGAGCTGTATTCTTCATTGCCCGTTTTCGTTATTTTGGCGTCTAAATACACAAATTAGCTAACATTTTGGATACTATATTCCCCAAGTGTGATTTTATGTGTACTTGAGGTATTTTTCCTCGACTGCGTTATGAGCTTTGTTTTATTTTCATTAATTGTAGCCCTACAAGTCTTGCTTTGCTGTCGAGTTTTAGGAAGAGTACTTTGGCATTTATTAACGACCGTGACAAAATGTTTATGTCGTCCGCATAGGCTACTACTTGGCTCAATTTTTATAGTAAGATTGCAATCATACAATTACAAAATTGTTCATCGGAAGGGTGGAGTTCATGGTAATGCTGACGCCCTATCTCGTTGTCCATGTCCAGCTAACTGCAAGCATTGCCAACAGATTAAGGAAAATGAGCCGACCGTTGATCTGCGAGTGATAATGGTCGAGTTTTATGAAGGTTGGTCATTGGATGAGATTCAAAATGCCAGCTAGCCGGTGAAGACAAAATACCACTACTCGTACGGAAGAAGACAACTGGGCGAACTGAGTGGAAGGACGTTTCGACGCATGGCGCCGCCCTGAAAAGTTATTGGGCACAATAGAACTCCCTGCAGGTGGAGGGTGCCATACTTAAGCGGAAATGGAAAACGGCGGAGGGCAACTCCTATAGGATGCAAACTATACTTCCCAAAAGCCAAATCCACGATGTGGTAAAGGAGATGCAAGAAAAATCCTCGGGAGGCCACCTTGTTGTTAACAAGACCTTAGCGAAATTGCGGGAAAGGTTCTACTGGCTCCACGCTCGAGAAGACGTAGAAGACTGGTGTCGTAGATGAACAATTTGCGCTGCCGTCAAAGGTCCGAAGCAACGACTGAGAAGAGAAATGCAAACCTATAACGTGGGTATACCGTTTGAAATGATTGCTGTTGACATTGGAGGTTTTTTTCCTGAATCCGAATGGGGAAATCGATACACGCTGGTTGTGGCCAATTATTTCAGCAAGTGGCCCAGGCAGCAACTACTGTAGCCAAGCAGCTAGTGTTAAATTGGGTCAGTAGGTACGGCGTACCTTGTGAACTACATTTTTGAACTACGCTTGAGTCACTAGTTTTTGGCGAAATGTGCGAGAACCAAAGGGACTAGGACCGGTATATCCCATTATTTTTGGGGCGTATAGAGCTGCCAAACACGCATCAACGGGTCAAGCCTCAGCCAAAGTCATTATTGGAAAGACTATTCGTCTGCCGGCTAAGATAAAGTTTGGAGTGCCCCCTGAGAAACACCAAATGATCTCGGAGTATGCAAGTGAGCTAAGGCAACGGTTGAACCAGATACATCGGCCAGTGCGAAAACACCTCGAATCGGCTACTGACCGCATGAAGACCAGGTATGATCTAAAGATAAATTCTACTGGCTTCCAGCAAGATGACTTGGTGTGACTATACAACCAACAATGGTGGAAGGGTAGGTGTCCGAAGTTGCAGCATAACTGCGAGGGAACATACCAAGCTACATAGCGAGTCAATGACGTCGTATATCGTATACAGGAACACCATAAGCCAAGAGGCAAAATGAAAATCGTACACCTGAACCGTCTTGCGCCATATTACATCCAGAGAGACTTAACTACAACTTGCGACACATCTTTTCGGGGCGAAACGAACTGAAGTGCGGGCAGTGTTACATGTCCAAACAATTCTGTGAGGCACTGTCGCAAGTGTTGTCGCAACTATTAATAACATCATAATCAACCAAGAAAAGAAAACGAATGTACTCGAAAGCACAAGAATGGACCAAGTAGATCCATGATCAACATCTGAAATAACGTCACTGCGGGTATTCGAAATTGCTCGAATATTCCAGGTCGTTCTCGCCAGAACATTTGCCAATATACGAGAAATGGATTGAATGACTAGAGACCCTATATAAAGCCGAGCTGGATGAATGGGAAAGGGTAATAGTAAAAACTGCGATGAGTGAAGCGCGAATTAAAGGCGATATTGATTCATAGTGAAGTAAAAGAAACTCCACCGTAGACGGTCCCAAGACCATTTAAGAAAGGAGGAGGGAACCCCTTATTTCCCCAACCCACAGCTTCCATGATTCCTCATCCCAAACACACATCTACAGCTCCTACTTACACTTCCTCTGTGGGGACGTAAGAGGGTGAAGGCGAATCTTCTGGGTCTGATAACGGAATGGTGGCTGAGCGACGGGCTAACTCTCTTCAAGCAAGCATACGACAGTATTGATCGTAACATACTGTACCAAATAATGCTTTGCTTTTGCATCCCGGCCAAATTAGCCCGTATTACCAAAATGACAATGACGTCGACAACCTTCCAGGTCCGCATCAATAACCAACTCACCGATGCGTTTGACACAAATATCGGACTCCAGCAGGGAGATGGGCTGGCCCCATTGTTATTTAATTTGTGTCGATACACGAGGTACATTTCTATACAAGTCGAGCTAAGTAGTAGCCTATGCGGGCGACATCAACATTTTGTCACGGTAATTAACAACTGCCAAAGAACTTTTCCTGAAACTTAACAGCGAAGCAAAACGTGTAGGGCTACAAATCAATGAAAATAAAAGAAAGCCCATGACGCAGTCAAGGAAAAATACCTCAAATACACAAAATAACACACCTGGCGAGTACAGTATTGTAAATGTGAGCAAATTCGAATACAGCTCGCAAATAAAATATTATATTCAGTTTTGACGATCTTGAAAACCAGCTGCAAACACAGGAAAGCGTAGCGGTCAACGGACCGAGATAGGTGGAGGCGCTATTTGCGGGAAGTGAAGGCCCGAGAGGGACTGTAGTGCTACGAAGAAGAAGAAGGTTGGCTTACATATCATTTCGACTAGTTTGAGATGTCACCACGCATGCTGCAGTAAATAACGCTCTTTTATTTCCTGTGCATCTTTCTAAAGGTATTCGCAATAACTTCGTACTTTCAACGGTAGTTTCGTTTATTGGATTTTATCTGCATTGTGATTCGGATCTATCTGCTTTATTTTTGATAGCTCTGGAGTTGCTTTAGTCATGATCCTGTATTTTTACAGTGGAAATGTTATCATGCCTTATCAATGCGACCAGCGAAATTACGGCAACATGCTTCTTATTTACGGAGAATACTTGTGTACCGCTGATTTCACAGCTAGATACACAAGCGTTGAGCGTCATCCCAAAAATTGTGTATTTATTCATATGTCAATCCCCTAGTCAAATAGTCAGCAAGGGAAAACCCGTCATGCCCTACGAGGATGAAGTCTTCCAAGCAATCGAACCCGACCCAAGCATCACAGAACGCAGAATTGAAGAATGCACTGGAGTAGCTAAAACTACTGCACATTGTATATAGCAAAAAAGTCACTTTCACCCATACCATGTACAACAAGTGCAAAGTCTACTCACCCGAGACTACCCAGAGAAATTAAAATTTTGTTGAACGATGTTGCAGAGGTACAGAGAGGATCCGCGGCTCTTTGAAAGAATTCTATGGTCTGATGAATCGGCATTAGAAAAGATGGTTACAATTTCCTTCACAATTTACACAAATGACATGTGCAAACCTCACATTGAATGCGCGAAGATATATCGCAGTACTAGTTAAAAGTAATCATATGGATATGGAAGTCAGCCTCACCAAGCACTCATTTGAACCACGTTCACAGATCAGGGATGAGACACGCAGTCCATCTTCCCTTGGTGCCATTCACTCTTCTTGCAGGCACTTGTCTTCCTCGTGTCTTTGTTTCGACGCAGGTAGATAGTACAGCACTCTCTAGCAAGGAGAGCGAGACTAGTTGCTGGGCCCACCGTCTAGCAGGCGCAACTTAGACTAGGTAGGCTAATGTGCCAAATGAGAGACTGAATGACTGCTTATGGGTTCATTTTAGCACTGGGGAAAACCGAAGTTGTCATCCTGACAATAAAGAGAGTACCTAGAGTAAGGACGATCATTATTAGGGAAGTACTGATTGAATCAAAAACAATCACCAATCTCAGATATTTTACCGATGTTTTCGATTCAACCAGTACTTACTCAATACAGATCTTCCTTACTCTGGAGATTTGCGAGCAGCCATCATGTCTCTTACTCGGCACATTAGCGACGCTGCATACAACAACTATGGCCGCAACATCATCCATATAGCCGGTCAAGCGTAACTCATCCGGCAGCTCTAGTCTCAGTAGCTCTAGTCTTAGTAGTACGATATGTTTCATAGGTCTGGGCCAAGGATAGATCCTTGAGCCACACCCGATGTAACTCCCGTCTTGCATCAACCCTGCATCGTATCATAAAGCAGGCGTCAGTATTTCAAGTAGCCCCTCAAAAGCCGCATAAGATATTCTGGAACTTTACAATTTTTTTTCAGCGTATTCAGAACATCCATCCATCTAATGGAGTTGAAGAACTTTCAAACATTATGTGTCACCAACAGAACCACCCGTCCCTTGATACTTGTATGTCTTTACCTTTTGCACTGCGCTTACTATCTCTGCAATCCTGATCTAAAGCCATACTGTTGAAGAAATAGGTCCCTACCAGTACGAATCAAGTCAGTGAGTCTTCCCTAAATAAGTTTTCCTAACACTTCTCAGCCATGTTTATCATGCGTAACGGGCGATATGCAGACGGTCACATTGGATCCACCTTCCCCTTGCTGATCAGTACGAGCCTCGCTATCTTTCAACGTTTCAAGAAAACCCCTTCTCGCAGGCGAGCGTTGAATGTACTGTGAAGGACGAGCTGCAACACCTCCACTAGGACGCCATCTGGATCTGGAATCTTCTTGGGTTTCAATGATCCAGCTGCCTCTTCGAGTTCCAGCTGCATGAAGTGTTGGCATATGACTGCTATTTCACCGTAGACAGCGTCAACATGGACGAAATGGGCGGGAAAAGTACCATCTTTTGTGTTTCATATGTGCAGGGTTTGCGTAGGGCACCAATCTTCCGTATAAGTTGCTTGCAGCGAAGATCCCATAGATCCCTATTCACATGGTTCGCTAAATCTTGCCAGCAGCGCGCCTTACTGCTATGAATCATTTTGCGAAGACATTCCCTGCCCAACTAATATGCTACTATCTGATTGCATGCGTTGTCGTGGCTCCATGCCCGTTGTGTTTCACGTGAAAGTTTGTGGTACTCCTTTTGCTTTTCAGCGATACCATTCAACTTAAGAAAACGGATAACTAAGCAGTCTTACAAATGGCCTTATATTCTGTGAGTTTGGAGAAAATCAAATCATATTCACGGAAGTTATAACTGTTTGAAATTTCTCTAATTACAACAACAACAATATAAAACTTTAGTATTCTCTGGACTTTCCATCGAACAAGATACCGCTGTTTTGATTTTATATTGTTAAGATTTTTAAGATAAGATGACTAACATAAATACTTTTGAGAATCATAATGTGAGTAATTTTTGAAACATTGCAATAAAATGGCGACCGTTGAAATGGAGCAATAATGGATTTCTTTTCAACATGAACATCTCCTTGACATGTTCCTAGACTGCATATCGTAAGTTGAGTACAAAATCCTTCTGACCGGTACTGAGGTATATCTACCCAACTTGTTCCAATTTATTCGTGATAGTTATAATTTGAAAAGTGCATGGCCAAGATTTTTTTTCATCGATGTGGCCTATTACCCGCCATCGGCATAACGATGATTTTGCTCCACCTGCGCTGGGGACATCCTCTTGATCGGGTTCTTGTGCCAGTTTCTTAGATTTCTTATCTTCGGTCGCTTTTGAATTTACTTCTTTTTTTTCGTGCTGATTTTTTTTGCTTTGGTATGTGTTAGTTTTCCAACTAGTTCTTCTAATGATTAGATCCGAAGTCTGAGCTCTTCGTTTTCTCTCTCAACCTTCTCAGCTTTCTCGTTAGCTTTGATTAACTGCTCGATCTCGATGACTGTTAAAATTTTCGGTTTTCCTTCGTTGCTATCGAATCTTCGTTTAGCTTTTTTTCGCCGGTCATCGTTGACGATGGACACGATCGTTCTGGTTGATGGAAAAAGCCATCGCTGCAGAAGCAACAAGATGCTTTTGCAACGAAATTAGAGAGAATGTTCTTACGCCGGGATTCCCCTTGAATGTATTGCCACTTTTTGACACTTCTTCAGGAAAAAAATTCCAGGTATTTGATAAAAGTTCGAATAATTCTACGGTGATCGTTTTCAATTAAAAAAATAGTTTCAACTGATTTTTGTGAAAAATTACTTAATTTTTAAAATTAATGACAGGAGCGATTAAAAATACGTCTACACGCAACAAGTGCTAGGCGTATACTCCTCTGGGACACCCTGTATATATATAAGATGCTATTCTTCTCTTTTCTTCAGAAGGACACCCTTCTTTCCGTTAGAAGGAGTGTAATGAATCAGCCCTACGCCACTGACAACGATCCGCAGGTCGTTATTGACGTCGACGGTTCGGGAGGGACCCTTTAGCCACTCGCTGACACTGAACCGCGTTTTGACAGCTGGAAGAAAGAGGAAAGTTTTGGGTTTGAATGGGAAAGAGGAAGGCTCCGGAAAAAATGGCTGCACTGTCGTGAGGATGTTCAGATGTCATTGGGCTTTGTATATTAAATAAAGTATACGTAACCGATAAAAAAAAATTCCGTAAGGACCAAATTTCTTAGCGCAATCGTCATAAAAGTGAAATAAACTAAGAAAAGTTGTGATTTTTTTAGCCTTAACCATTAGCAAATTGTGCGAAAAGTCGAGCGCAGAAACGGAAGATGGGAGGAAAATTTTCTGTCTGAATTCGCTAAATTCCGGCGTCGTGAATTTGGAAGAAGTTTCTACTTTCTGCCAGAAAAAGCCTTGCGAGTGCAAAGAACGCAACATTGTATTTATGCAGCCTGTGGTAGGTAAATATAAATCTTTAGATAATCCACGTGCTCACCAGTCATTTTATTGTCCTAAAGGAATTGACTTACAGTCCTCCTTGACAATCACGGCAAAAACAAGTAAGCATTAATGTCCTTACGCCGGAGAGTATTCGTCGTTTGAATGCCATCGAGCCAAAGTTGATTGCAGTTATTTGCTGGTGGGTCAATACATGTGTCCAGATCCGAGTAATAATCGGATTGATCCGAAGACTTAGCAATTGAGAGGATGCACCAAAGAAGGAGCTCATGCATTGAGGCATTTCAATGCAATTGATCTTGGGAAACTTGAAGATAATGCACCTAAGAAGTGTGATTCCTTGCAAATACTCAGCGACGTATACTAAATTGCTGTATTGATGCAAATAGACGATAAAGTCGATCCCCAGCCGTAAGTTGACATCTATTGTATTTATGTATAAGTGAACAATGTAAAACGACAAAATCTCGGTTTTACAACGGTTTTACACAACTATTATTCCTTATTTTGTCCTTTTTGTATGTTTTATATTGTATTTATGGGCAATTGTTACCTACATATATTTTTATATAATATAAGAAAGTTAGATTTAGGCATCTAAAAATTTCAATTAAGAGGAAATATTCAAGTAAAATGAATTTACACATGAAATTTTAAAGATGAAAAGGAAACGTATAGCATCTCAATAAGAAAAAAAATACCACACAGCGAGCAAATTTGATATCTCTTAAGGCGCAGCCCCCAGTGAAACTGCAAATTTGGGTAAACTTTACAGCCATTCACCTCAGAAACGTTAAGAATATTTGCAAAAATTTTTAAGCAGAAGTCGGAATGAACCTTTGGCTATCATATCAACTCATTACATTTTGCAAAAAGTTTGTTGCAAAAGTTATTGAATTCAAACAAAATAGCATGTTTTCGTTAAAAAATGTAGTATATCTCGGAAACTGCTTAACGTACTGAGTTGATTTAAGCTACGGTTGTTAGTCCTAAATTATTTGCAGTGAATTAACTCATCAAAAATTTAAAAAAGTTTTTTGCAAAAAAATTCCTAGAACAAAATGTGGAAATTTGATACAAATCAATGTGCATGCATGATATTTGTTCAGTGTGTGCAAATTACACATTTTGTTCTAGACAATTTTTTTTTTAATTTTTGATGAGTTAATTCACTGAAAATAATTTAGATCTAACAACGATAGCTTAAATCAACTCGGTACGTTAAGTAGTTTCCGAGATCTACTACATTTTTTACCGAAAACATGCTATTTTGTTTGAATTCAATAACTTTTGCAACAAACTTTTTGCAAAATGTAATGAGTTGATTCGATAGCCAAAGGTTCATTCCGACTTCTTGCTAAAAAATTTTTGCAAATATTCTTAACGTTTCTGAGGTGAACGGCTGTAAAGTTTACCCAAAATTTCAGTTTCACTGGGGGCTGCGCCTTAACTAGTTCATGAAGTAATACTCGTATTAGGATTCAGCGTTTTATACGGCATGAATTTGAATTATTTATTTCGCACCTCCGTATTCAGTTTATTGAATGCATCGTTGGTGTATCTGTGTGCATGGTTGGGAATGTGAATGTTTTATTCGTTGATTGTTGGAATGAATGTTACATGAGAGTTAGAGGCAACTAAATATTAATATTATCACCACTGACATTATTCACCTCCTCCATTCGGTTGAAGAATCGTTTCTCCCCTTACCTCTAGAGTAATTTGAAAAAGTCGCTTATAGGCCTGGTAGAGTGGACAGGGACGTAGTCAAAATGATTTGCATGAAAGCATTACAAAACACAGATTGTTTGCAATTCTAGCGAATAACTGTATTCAATATGTATGAATGCATTGATCAAATCATCCTATATCCTTCAAGTTAGGGCGATCATTATTCTTTTGACTTTTGGTCAGGCCATTGACGACAGCCAGTAAACTTTTCGATTCTATTTCAATTCACACATAATAAGACCAAAATGTTATCTCAGGAATGATTTCCATCACAAATATTTTGATGAGCGCTCTTGCTAGTACGAGTTATTTGTTTAAAAAGGAAACAGAAAATCAATAACGAACACAAACGCCTAAGCACTAGGTTACGAATACCAATGCCCGAGGACGAACTGGTGGAAGTCATCAGGGAAAACATGCGTTGGGAGCTTCAAAACAGTCTCCTTCATGTGCCAATATACACCGTACAAGGCTTACGCCTCCATGCCCGAAGGCAAAAACAGCTAGATGAACGGCGAGGAACCTTTCGTCCACAACCTCACATGATGGGATCTAATCAACAAAGCAACCACACTGCAAAGTTAGTAACAGAAAGAATGTCGTTACGAGGGCAGGGCTTATATAATCCGCGGATGGCCGGTTTCGCGTTGCGTTCGGTACGCGGTACCATAATTTGTTTTGAGGTTTTTGTTAGAGTAGGTTGTTTCGAGGTTCGCGTTAGAGTAGGAAATTTTTTGGTACCGCGTCGGTAAAATTCGGGAACGCAGAATTAGATACAGTTTTTGTTGTTGGCTGAATGAATGGAAAAAATACGGAATAAAGTAAAGATAGGTTTCATTTCCGTATGGTGGTATTTTACACGCGTTAGTAAATCGGGCATGTGAACCGGTGGCTGAATTTTTGTATTTTGGACTTAGTCTGCTCGCGTAAGACCCGCGACCGGACTCCTCTCCGAACTAGCTAGCTAGCCAGCAGCCACCTCCGAGTAGGCTAAGTGTGTCCGGACTTGTTGACCTCTAGGGTACAGTCCGTTGTCACGTCCCAAGACTTCACGTCTAGAACCGATGAGAGGTCGGTTCCGATTTCGTTCGAGACGTATACGAGTTGTTGTTTTTAAACGAAAAGCAGTACAGGGGATCCTCCTATTTTTTAAGAAAGTTATCCATCTATTAATTAACAGAACACTGTTCTATTGTTTAGAAGAGTATCTTTCTTTTCTTTGACGTACCATTCTATTCTTTAGAAGGGCAATTGAATAAATGTTTTACTTGTCAACTGACGAGCCAATGTGGTGCTTCTTGTCTGTCGCATAAAAACAAAACACACTAAATACAATTGAAGCAGTGCTTAAATATAAAATGTCAGCCCAATCGGTTCAACGATAACAATGTGGTTGGTCCCATCCTTTACTATATTAATTTATTACTAACATTAACCATTGGAGAAAACGACTCATTATTAGGAAATATGATCATTAGAAAAATTGATCACTGGGAAAATAATTATTGGGAAAATTGTCCACCTATTGGGTGAACAATGTGTACATAATAAGTTATTCGACGGAAAAATTGAGGAACGGAGACCAGTGAAAAAGTCGAGGAAATGCTTGTCTGTCTCTGTCAACGAAAGCAGTGTATCGATACCCGGTTTTAGCAATCAGAGGAGGTGGTCCATTGACCGAGACAACTGAAGGCAATGTCTGCGGGAGGTTAAGGCTTTAGGGGCGCTGTAGTGGTGCAACAATGACCATATTTCCTATATTGATTTTTGATCAATATTTGCAAAGGGCAAATTTCTAAGCTACTGGTTTTTAAGTAATATATCTAGGGCTTCGCTAACTTTTATTTAACAATAGGTCAAGGTTAATGAGGAAAGCAAAATACACAGCATTGCCAATAACAATACCATCGAGCCCTTCTATATAAACTCATAAAAATGTTTGCACCAAGGCTGAAGGTAATAGTTTTACTTTTTTATCTTTTCAACGAATTTACTGTAGTATCTCGCGGTATATCATCTTATTTAATTTGCGGCTCATCAAAGACGCATAGTTAATTTTAGATTTTTGCATAGCAAAATTGATTCTGAATATTTGATTGTGACAGAATAACGAACATTGAACGGTAAATAAATTGCGTCTACTATAGTTGCTACGTGATGTGAATCAAATCCATAAAGATTTTTTTTCAGAATACTTTTCGCACAGAAGTCGCTAAAATGGTATAAATAATTCAATATTTGATCGCCTGACATGATGCAATTTTTGTACACAGATAAAAAATAACATATGTCATTAGTATTACTTACTAATCCGAAATTATTATTACTTACTAATACAAAATACCACTAATTTTTTTTCTTAAAGCTTTAATATCAAGGTCAGAGAGACACTAAATATTAGGCTACTATGTTATTTGCCCCCTGCCTCTATCGATAATAAATTTGATATATTTTTTTAAAAGCACAACACATACTGGAAATTTGTTGAGAATTATTTTAATTGTACATGGGTACCACTTCATTACCTGACAATATGTTGGACTCTCTGGGTCAACGTCTACGGTCGAAAGATAATCTCCATGGGGTTCCTCAAGGTTTGGTTGTACGGTTATTGTGTAAAGTATCTTTTCTCGTGGTCCATTAAGAAACGCATCCATAGGCGTTGCATAGCCAGGTCCAATGGCACATTCTGTAACACTCCCGAAAATAAAAATCAGAATCAAGACATCTTCCTCTATAGCTCTTACTTTTTTTAGCGGCCGGCATTTCTAGAAATCCAACACAAAACACTTTGCTCGTAAAGAGTTGTCAAGACTAATAAAAATTGCCACTTATCAGCGCTACTTGTAAGCTTATGCTTATAAAACCGGCGTCGATTAGCGATTAAGCTCTATTTCTACTTGTGTGAGCTTAAATTGCAATCGTTACTTACATACTATATATCAATTTTGTTTCTTGTAGTTTATTCTGCATCTTGAGCCAATGCCAGAAATTCAACTTTATCTTAAAGATAGCATTGTTTTCTTGCGAAGAGGTGTGCATTTCGTTAAATAATCGAGCAATTTTTTTGCTCCAAGACTTGTTTGGATGATTGTTATTATTATATATTCGTTTTTACGGTACATAGTGAATAATTTCAAGAAATACCTGAGGCTTTGAAATTACCCTGGCACTTTTCTTCCTTAAAAAATTGTCCCGAAGTCCTAAAAAAATGTAAAGATGAAAAATAGTTCTATTTGTGCATTATTGGTGGCACCTGCACTTTTAATACATAATATTGTTAATTAATCTCGTAACTCGTTATACACGGAAAGTAGAGAGATAAGAACCCTGAGGCACAATTTGTATAACTCTAAAATATATTGAAGACAAATTATGGTTTCATTTTCTGGCAATGGAAAGTTCTTTATTTTATGATTTACTATAAAACAGATTAGCTAGCAAAAAGGATTAATTTTTGCCTGAAATATCTTCCATTTTTAGGGTTTTGTATTTTAGTACAAAGCATTCACAACCTGTGTCCGTCCGACCGCCTGCATGTCACAGCAGTTTTTCTCCGAAACTGTAGAAGCTACAGCCATGCAATTTTGTGGAAAGGTCAGAAGTGGTTACTTCTTGAAAATTTTGGGGTGGAAAAATTTTTCAAATGGGTTTAAGGGGGGTCTGTCCATATAGGGAGGTGACCCTTCAAAACGAAATTTCACCTTTGGTAGTAGAGTAGGGTGTCATTGGAAAGGTCTCAACGAGATCTTTTCAAAACTAGTTTTAAAATTGCCTTATCAGTTCCGTGGGGGGCGGGGGAAAGGGAAATGTACGAACTTTTCGCGTACACCCCCCCTCGCGATTGGACACCTTTCATCGGAAAATCTGAAAAAAATCATGAATATATAGGCCTTTATAAGTACAACAATAACAAATACATGCGAAGTTGAAATTCATTCAATTTTGTTAGTAATAGTATGATTTATCGATTTAACATTTTCTAGAATAAAATCTTAACGACACCTTTAAATTCAATAAAATTTGTAGTAATCGAGCAATCGCACAAGCAAACTGTTCAAAAACCTTCCTAACCCTTGTACGGAATTTTTATTGCAGATTTAGAAAAAGATTTCATTACTTCCATTCATAGTTGTAATTTATTTTTTTTTTCTTATTATTATTAAATGTAATTTTATGTCAATTTTCCTTGATACTAAATTCAAACGTTTCCTTTTAATTATATTTTTCATGATATTTAACTTTTTATTATTATTTAACATCTTCTTAAGTTTTCTTTTCTTCTGTTAATTTACAAAAAATCAAATTTGGTAATTAAAATTTCGGACATGGGAACACTGATTTAGTGCATCCCATCCGTATATTGCATTGCCGAATGCAATCGAACTCGGCTGAGCGAGCAGCATATTTGAGGTACCGTTGCGACACGGAAAAAGAGAAAAAAGTTTTGGACAGATCGAGGAGTCGACGGGAGGTCGTGAAACCGCAAGTATAGTGGACGGGTTTTGAGCCATTATTTTCGCGGATTTTATAGTTCTTATTTTGTCTGGTCTTTCGTTAATGTATGTGAAAATTAGATTGGTGTCCCAATTTGATTATTTGAGGTACGATTTTGCAGCAGAGTACGGGTGTTTGAAAAATAAATATCACCCCGAGAGTGACAGATTCGTGACGGAATTTTCGTCGGAAAGATCGCGAATTACAAGATCGAAAACCCCGGTTTTACGTTATTCAAGCTCAAAATTGTCTCCAACCCACCGAGAATCGTCCCAGCTCGATACCGGACCGCCCGTTTGCATTTCTCTTGCTCGGAAAACATGAAAAACCAGCGCAAGGCATCCCACGATCGTCTTGTTTGTGACTGAGTTAATATCGTCATCAAATACGCAAATCCACGACTACCCACCATACAGTCCGTTGAACGTAACCGATCAAAAAATCGACGCAGGATCAAGGAGTGAGGAATCGCGCAAAATTCCGCGGTTGCCCTAAAACCGAATCAACTCAAGTCGCTTCAAATCGCAATCGGGGCCCAGAAGTCAACGCGAAATTCAAGTTCCAAGAGTCGTTGTCCACCTCCCAATCATGAGAGCGTATTTCATTTATAGTAGTCGTTCTCAGTTTTAGTAGTGGTTGGGTATATCCATCGTGTTTTTGGTTGATTGAAAATATTTGTTTTCTTGAAATCGTCCTGTGTGCATCATGAGAGCGTGATTCAGTTATAGTAGTCGTTCTCAGTTTTAGTAGCCGATGGGCAAATCCATCGATCACATTTTTGGTTGTTTAAAAATATTTGTTTTCTCGAAATTGTCCAGTGTGACCGTGGAAAATAAATTTATCGTTAAACTGCTGTGAGAAGGAGAGCCTTGAATTGCCCCACCAAACAACTTGATGCTGTCTCCACTTGGCCTACAATAAATAATTGCATTCGACGTCTCGTGCCGATGCACTCAAACTTATGTATGGATGTCTTTCAACCGAGAGTGAGGTTGAACAGTATTGCTCATGGTTATATTCCGACACGATGGAAATGAAATAGGCAACTTACAACAGCTCAAATCTAGTTTACGTTCACAGATTGACTCCTCCCTCAATCTTTTTGCATTTGGAGCGAATCGTGCTCAATTACAAATTCAAATCGTATTCAATTACAAATTCCGTTTGTTTTGAATTTTTTTTTTTTTTAATTTTCGGGCACTCAGCTTTCCACCGTGGATACTTCAGCATCAACAGGCGTCTGTCACATGTGAGGATGGCTCTTTCCAGGCACAACATTTTACAATACCTCAGGGGTACACATAATGCCTGCGGCCTACAAAAAGATTGCCAGCAGCTAACGAATGTCCGGCAGGCCAAACTGCTAGAGTTACATTCAACCTCCATTCATCAACTAATACAAAGACGATTAGTCGAGTAACGTCTCCCCCGTTGCCAGAAGTAAATACACCTGTAGTTGAAAATTGATGCTATACACAAGTATTAATTTAAAAATAAAATTGATTTCTCCCAACAAAAAGCTCCTTTAAAAATTGACCAACATAATTTAAAAATTTTCTTGCATAGTCACAAACAACTACATAATGCAAATCATTTTCTACTTAACACTTCTCTTCAAAATTCACATCATTCACTTTTGTGAAAAACCAAATGAATAAATGATACTTGAATAAATGCAATTAATTTTTATAAAAGAAAGTTTTCTAGAATTTTTTCTTCCTATAAAACAACAACTGGTGAATACTTCTAATAAAAAAACAAATCGATAATCTTGAATTTACTAATGATTAAATATTTTAAAAGACAATAGCAACTGATTTTGTTTTTAAAAATTAAAAATTTTTAGACATATTTTTTCCTTTCAACTTCAATGAGTCATTAAATTGCATTTTTGCACACGCACATAAGCACAAAATGAAGGAAAACAAAACCATTTTTAAATTATTAGAATCGAAAATGGGTCAGTACTTTTTGTGTTTTTAATCGCTCCTGTCATGTACTTGTATTTTAAAAATCAGTTTTTCACAAAAGTCTGTTTAAACTCCTTTTTAATTGAAAACCATCACCGTCGAATTATTCGAACATTTATCGAATACCTGTAATTTCTTTGCTGAAGAAGTATCAAAAAGCGGAAATATATTCAAGGGAAGTCTCGGCCTATGAACATTCCCTCTAGTCTCGCTGCAAAAGCAACGAGATGGAGGAGCCCGATGGCTTCAGCCATTAACCAGAAGGATCGTGCCCATCGCTAACGATGACGGGTAAAAAAAGTTAAAACGAAGATTCGATAGCAACGAAGAGATCGAGAAATTAATCAAAGCTAACGAGAATGTTGAGAGAGTAGACGAAAAACTCAGGCATCGGATCCAATCGCTAGAGGAACTAGTTGGAAAAATAATGTTCAACAAAGCAAAAGAAACCAGCAAGAAAGAAAAAGAAATAAAGTCAAAAGCGACCAAAGGCAATGAATCTAAGAAACCGGCACAAGAACCTGATAAAGAGGATGGCCTCAGCGCAGGCGGAGCAAACGTCAGTACAAACTATCATGCAGCGCTACCTGGGCTAGACGATTCCATGAGCATTGAAGAGAATAAAAGTAGAAAAACGTCTGAACATTGAATTACTAATCCTGATAATGGATTTATTGAGTATTTAAAAATTAAAAAAAAGGGAGAAGAACCAAAAGTTTTGTCTGCTGATCCATCCGTCAAGGTTAATCAAAAGAAAGAAAAAATCCCACCAATCAATGTATTTGGGCAAACAGGCAAAGATATGGTTCGGCTTTTGGCAGCAGAAAATAACAAATAAAATTGAGAGCAAGAGAGTCAATGCCGATAGACTGGCAATTAGAACTAAGTCATTGGTTGATTTTCAGGCTGCAAAAGTGCGTTGAATTCTGGAGATGTTCCGAATTTTACATACACCGACAAAAACGGAAAAAAAACCAGACCTTTTAATTGAAGGGTCTAGACTGCGGAGAGGACACAGTTGATCTCCTTCAGGTGAGAAGACCCTATTGTTTCCAAAATGTTGAAAAAATCGAATTCAAAAGCTTTGAATCTCTTGAAGTGTCCGTTATAAAAATCTCACTGCCAGGTGGGGATAACCTCTTTGTTATCTCTGCCTATGCAACTGGTCGAAATACTCTCAAGTTCAAGGACGAGCTCAATTCCTTGTTTGAAATACTCGAATTGAACAAGCTGCATGATTATTATATTCTTGCTGGTGACCTGAACGCCAAGCATACATCATGGCTGAACGCCATCAATAATCCAAGAGGTGTATTCCTGAAATCGTCGATAACAAAGAACCAAACTGGATACAGGTGCAATCTACATGGGTCGGAGTTCTCTACATATCCTAGGACAAATTCATATTTGGACCTCTGCATTGCTGATGCAAGACTTGAATTCGGCTTTAATAGTCCTCAACGGAAACTGCAGGTGCTTCCTTACGATAGCGACCATAAAGCAATCGTAATGGAAATCAATCACCAAAGGGATGACATTGGATGAATTTCAAAAAACTGACTGAGAAAAGCTTCAAAAAAAGTTTAATCGAGAGTACCAGAAGCAATGTCCTCCTTCAACCCTTGCCCGGTGATTCCTAATGACAGGAATCTAACTAACGATGAAATAGATCTCTATTTGTCGAAGTTAAAGACGTTGGAAACGATTGAGAAAGTAGTTTCCAAGATTAAACATCAAAACAATATGGAAGGTATGAAACACCAACCATCGCAAGGTTGAAAATATTGATTGAAAAGCCTTCTTCTCACATGCGTTAACAATATTTATCGGCGATTTTTAGACTATAACCATCCCTCGTTGGCTTTGTTGAAACTACACCTGAAAAAACGTCCAGAATTTAATTCGTTCATACTTCAGGAGTGAGGTAAGCAATCAATGGGCGGAAAAATTGAAGGGTATTAGCCTACAGGAACCAGATGGCGTTTTTGTGAAAGTGAAGGTATTGAATCTTGAAGTCGCTAGTGATGAGATCAATCTCCTCGATAGGGCTGGTATCGGAATTGATAGTACGACTCCGGATAGAAATGAAAACAGGATTATATGTGATGGATTGCATAAACTATCCCTGATTGGAACTCATTTTGAATTGGTTCATCTACCAAACCCTGAGAGAGGGAGTTAAATATTGTCAGAGGTCGATGAAGCAAAAGTTTCCGACTTCAAATGAAGCCTGAACGCCGAATCTATTCTTCATTTCAATGAAACATTGACATCTGACCTCATACCGAGCTTGAATCTTGTTGATTATTTTGTCAACTATGTAGACTTGTGTCTCATGGTATTCCAAATGTAGTTCTCTGACATTTGCTTGAAGTTGCTATTAGAATTTACTGCATACGAGTATTGTTCAACAACATGTTGAGCAATTCATATTTCCCAAATGAATGGAAATAGGCTAAGGTATTTCCAATCTTGAAGAAAGGAAAAGAATCTTCATGCCCCAAAAGTTATCACTCAATCAGCTTGCTGCCTAACATCAGCAAGGTGTTTGAGGTGATACTAAATAAAGCAGTAAACACCCACATTGAGAAATATGAGTTGATACGGAATTGCCAATTTGATTTTCGTGCCAGGCATTCGACCATACATGCGACAACGAAAGTAACCTCAGACATCTGTTGAAAATCAAACAATAGAGAATGTGTTGGAGTGTGTCTCATTGATATGTAGAAAGCCATAGATACGGTGTGGTTAGATGGACTAGTTTTTAAACTCCTTCAGGACAGGTTCCCCAGACACCTTGTCGCCATGATATGCAATATGTTGTTCGGGTAATCATCAATATGTTATACGGGTAATATGGTATACGGTTAATGATGGAAATCAAACAACAATGCCCAATTCAAGGTCTTGAATGGTCTACACTAGGGAACAAGTATTGCGCCTCCGCTTTCCTCAATATTCATTCACAAGGTGTTGAACAGCTTTGATTTTAACATCTCGCCAACGCGATCATTGGTAGCATTTGCTGATGATCTGATCATCTATACGGCATATTGAAAAGCTGCAATAGCTCAGAGCAATCTTCAAAAAATTTTCAGTGATGTGCACAATTGGAAAATGAAAATCATTGCGCAGAAGTGCGAAACAATTTTATTTCGGACAACGCTGCGGGGGGTCAGTTAAGACCTGAAACGTAATTGGAAGGATTTTCACATCTTGGCTGGCGAAGGTAGTTCAGAACGGGTTCCACATAAACCCTGTGTTTGATACATCGGTGTTCATCTCGAATAGTATCTGTACTATACTGAGTATGTCAAAATCATGCTCAGTAAGGCACAATAAGTAGTGTTATGGGGTAACGTCATATAGGTTACATTCGCGTCGAAAATGAAGGGGTCTTGGCACGACTTTACGCAATCAGGCGCGAATAAATTCAAACCCCACGAGCAGAAAGCGTAAAGTGCCGTACACCAAAAATGTCTTTCGTATTATGAATTGGTACTAGGTGAACTCAACAAATTCATCACGTTCAATAACATGCATGACACCAAACGCAATCATCTCAACATCATCAAACTACAACCACAACAATTTTGCTAGCGGCACAACCTGGACAAGTAATCGTTAGTGAGGATTTTTTGGAGCATGCAACCTTAAGCTTCAATTCACATGCTGCGGGCAGCGCAAATGTGATAAATTTAACAGCTAATGATTTAATGAATCAACCTCAAATCCTGAAATTGGTGGGCGACGGTAATGGCGGGAATATGCTCAACGATTCATTATCGAATGGAGGCCACGCACATGGAAATCCGAAGTTAGTCGTTAGTAATGTAGCTGTTCTAGCGAAAGAATCTCCCAGAGGTAGTCAACCGACATTTAATTTCCTTAATGCAAAAGGAATATCATATCTAACAACAGCAAGGAACCACTCGGCACAATCGAATGAAGTTTAACAACAACCAGTCCATCATATCTCATCAACTGGTCACAATGTGTCGAATGGTAGTTCCAGAAAGTATGAGTATGAGTACCGAAAAATGTACAGGTAGTGACGAGGATGCAAACCATAAGTCAATCGTCTCCTCATTACCAAAAGAGGCAGCATCTGTAGCTGTCACAGCAATCAAATGCGCAGTTTCCGCGCAATGTTCATAATAAACAGGTCATACTGCAACAGAAATATGTACACAATGTGGTTAATGCCAACCCGGCTACTGGAAGTGTGAATGCTAAAATGAACAATGTTAGTGGAACGCTGAAGAAGCAAACAAGCTCTTGGTTTTCAAGTATACAAATCTGTGATAAGACCTGTGTTATGCTATGGGTGTGAAATATGGACCCTAACCCAAGCATCCGCAAATATATTGAACGCCTTTGAGTGACGGGTCCTGAGGCGAATAAAAGGAGCGAAGCTTGACGGAGACCGATGGCAAGTTCGATACAGTCATGAGCTTTATTAAATTTTTGTCAAACTGGAGGTCTCAACGATTGTAAGACTGCGGAAGCTGCAATGGGCTGGACACATGAATCGTATAGACGAACAACAGATACCCAAGAAGGTATTCATTGCAAGAACTGAAGGCCGGAGGCCAGTGCGAAAACCGAGGAAACACTGGTCTGACTCGGTTAACGAAGACAGTTCATTGCTGCTCGGATTTCGGAATTGGAAGACGTGGCCAGTGGGCCTAGACAGGTGGAGGCGCTGTTTGCAGGAAGCGAAGGCCCGAGAAAGCGCTTTTGACTTTGACTACAAAATATACAAATTCGAAATATGGAAGAATTTAAAGAAAACAAGTTGAAGTAGCAGAAGAATGCTCCTACCAGAAGAGTTTTGTAAAACAATTAGTAATTTTCGTACATTTCCCCTTCCCCTGCACTCCTCAAAGCAAAACATGTCATTTTAAGACCAGATTTGAAAAGTTCTCATTAAGGCCTTTCATTTAATACCCATATTGCCTACATGCGATGAAATTTTTTTTTTCACGGGGCCACTCCCCTATATGGGGAGACCCCCCTTAAATACCTTATAAATTTATTTTTATGGTGAGACTTTGAAGAGGGCGTCACTTTGCACCTAACGACACAATCTTATGTTCCTAGCTTATGTAGTTTGCGAGAAAAAGTGGTATGACGCACGGACGGACGGATAGACATGACACGATTTTAGTGGGGTTTTGTAAAATGATTTTACGAAACCCTAAAAAGATCACAATTCAATGATATCAAAAATTAAGAATCATAGGTGTATTTATAAATTTGATTTTTCATAAAACTTTTAAATATGCTAATAGTCTGTGAGTCAGAGACTTCGCTGGCTGTGCATACAAGGTAAGTGTAGTAAGGGAGAGTAGAAGAAGGTGTTAGTACGTGCATACGAAACATAAAATTCAAGCGAGGATCTATTAGGGTGAGCAGCGTCGAATGTACGAATTTGCCTGCATGCATTTTAAGGTAGAAGACTATGATAAAGCTTGAACAAAAGACATTCGTCAAGGAAAGATCGTCTGGACTCGAGAGTAGGAAGGTTCAAAATATGTGGTCGGTCATCTAAGGTGAGTAAGGAGGGTTGAATTTGAAAAGTAGAGAACGTGTGAATCTGCGTTGAACTGACTCAAGAGCATCGATGTGCTTCGTGTAATATGGACTCCAAATTTGAGAGCAATATTCCAAATTACTACGTACTAGTGAGAAGTAAAGATACATACAGAAGGTTGTGTATTAATATAGAATAACGAAGCGGATCGTAAAGTAAACTCAGTTAAGTGGGAGGCTTTCCTAATAATTAGAGCAATGTGGAGATCAAACTTCAGTTTACAATCAAAAACCACACCAAGATCCTTAAAGGAGGTTTATTGCTCAAAGGGATATCAACAAGCCTATACGTTGAGAGGAGAGGAAATTTTTTTACAGAAGAATATCATCTGTTGGCATTTGGAAACATTTAAGGAGGGATGGTTTGATTCACACTATTCACTTAGACGCTGAAGATCAATTTAAAGAATATCCACGTCTAAAAATGAGTCAATAACTTGAAAAATCTTGAATTCATCAGCATAAAGGACACAAGGGGATATAATATCGGGCCAAGTATTGAACCTTGCGGAACTCTCGAGCTGGAGTGAAAAGAAGAAGAGAACCAAGAGTTAAAAGTGACTACACGTTGAAGATGCAGTATTGTACAGGGTGGGCCATAAGGGTGTGGGTGGGCCATAAGGGTGTTGGCGGTTTAAATATTCGATTTAAAAAAAACTACGAAACATAACACAAATATATTTGTATTGTTAAAAAGTAAAAGCAGAGGAATTTTTAAGACTTAAAAATAATGTTGTCCAATGTTTCGTTGTTTTTTTTAAATCGAATATTTAAACCGCCAACACCCTTATGGCCCACCCACACCCTTATGGCCCACCCTGTATATAGGCGACAAGCCAAGAATAGAGACAAAATGGAACAACGAACCCTAAAAGTCTCTCAAATAGGAGAGAGTGATCCACTGAATCAAAGGCTTTAGAAAAATCCATAAAAATAACGTCCACTTGTTGTTGATCGAGGGCAAGGGTAGATCTTCCTCTGGCAAAATCATGCTGTTGATCAGCTAAAGAGGGGAGGACCAATGGGCACGGCACATCAAAAACTATAATTTCAAGGATTTTACCAAAACAAGGAAGAAGGGAAATAGGACGATAGTTTGAGACGATATTACGATCCCCAGATTTGAAGGTAAGAAAAATGTGGGTGGTTTCCATTGGGAGGGGAAAACTCCACAAGATAAACGCAAATTAAAAATAATTGAAAGTTGAACGCAAAGTGAAGAAGATAACGATTTTGCTAGAAAATTTGGAATGCAATCAGGGCCCATACTGGTTCTGTGGTCAAGATTATTTAAGAGCAGCTCAAAGAGCAATATTGGTTGAAGGAAGGGGAATGCTTAGGCCTGCTGAACAAGGAAGAAAAATAAGAAGCAAAGAGTTCACAAGATTCTTGAGGAGTAGACGATGTCTCGCCATCTAGATTGAAATTATCAGGGACATGATGAGAGCTCCTTAAAGACTTTACGTACGACCAGAACGCACAAGTTTGATTCGACATTACAAAGTTTCAGTGTGTTCAACATATGCATGAAGTGCAGAGGTGGCAATTTAGCGAGGTCAATTGGAAGACCTCTGGATAAAAGTACCAAAAAATTTACAGTGACATATTGACGAACGGAAAGATGGACCACTAGATCACGATTTCAATTGGCATCTATGGCAAATATTATAAATTAAAATTTTTTTAAATTCATTCATAATTCACAGTTAGAAATCTTATTTAAGTATAACTAAGATATAACATATCGTACATCCCTTCAAAATTAATAAGTGTAACATTAATTTTCACATATGAAGAATGCAATCGTTTAATTTACTTTAAGAATGAAATTTCATTTCAACAATTATTCTAGTACTAACAATGTAATAGATTTGCTCACCTCTCTCCTACATGCTAACAATCTTAAGTTTGTTTTTATTTACAAAATAAATGATAATGCGTCTTCCTAACATGAAAGCTACTCGCTAACTGCAAGTAGATTCAATCAGTGAACGTTCAGCAGCAAGTGCAAACTTTCACTAAGAATGCCACCTTCGGAGAAAAGTGAGTTTTAATTTATTTGCTAAATAATTTACTAGTCTTTTATATTGATTCATTATGTAGAATGTGCTGGAGGACCAGGATATGCTTCTCCTTTAGAAGCTATGAAAAATGGACCTAGAGAAAAAATTCTCTATACAATAACTGTTCAACCGGATCTAGACGAGCCCCATGGCGACTATTTGTCAACAGTGGATGTTGACCCAGAGAGTGATACGTATTGCCAAGTGAGTTTATTGCATTTATTTTTAAATCTTTATGTATTAAGAAAAATCGTAAAAATTTGTATGTGATGCATCCAAAAGCTTATTAAATTGTTAGAGATAAACTTCTGCTCAATTCTCTGAAAGAAGTAAATAACCTTGAACTTAAATAATATGCTATTGAATATTCCGCGCTTTTATCGGTCATTCAGTGGTTATCAGTTGATTAAATAGTTTGTTCAGTGTTAAATGTTGAAGACAAAAATAATTTGATTGAATGAATTTTCGACAGCTAAGAACTTTTCTAAAAAGTTTAGATTTATTGGGCTTTGTAAAATGCATTTTACAAAGTTTTCTCAGAAACTATAGAGCTGCAATGGTCGAACATTGCGGAAAGGTTAGAAGTGGTGGCCTCCCAAAAGTCTAGGACTTATTATTTCAGGTTTGTAAGCAGGGCTCCCATATACTAAAGTGACATTTCAAAAATGGTCTTTCTTAGGTAATCAAGTACGGTATCAAATGAAAGGTCTTGATTAAAAATAATAATAATAATAATAATAATCTATGTATATCAAATCTGAACCTTAGCGTTCAGATTTATTATTAGGGTATCTCATTCCATAACCGTAACGGAATATCACGCTCGCAAGGTTTCCATTAGAACTTTTAAAAAAGTCAGGGGAGACAAAAAGAAGCACGAACAATTTTGGTTCAATCCCCTTTGGGATGGGACACCTTCTTTTTTTTCTTTGTTGCACTACATCCCCTCTCGGGCCTTCGCTTCCTGCAACAAGCACCTCCTACTGTCTCGGCCCATTGACCGCGTCCTCTGATTTTGAAATCCGAGCAGCAATGAACTGCTTTTTTCGACCGATTAAGGCCAGCGTTTCCTCGATTTCCCCACTGGTTTCCGCCCTTCAGTTCTCCCAACGAATACCTTTTTAGGTATCCGTTGTTCATCCATACGATTCACATGGCCAGGCCACTGCAACTGTCTGACAATCGTTGCTCATAATTGTATCGAATTAGCCATTGGTCCTCGTCTAAGTTCGCTCCAATTATTCGCCTCAGGACCTGTCTTCCGAAGGTATTCAATATGTTTGCGTATGCTTGGGTTAGGGTCCATGTTTTGCACCCATAGCATAACACATGTCTTATCACAGATCTGTATGCAACTGGTCTTCAAGCTCATCAAAACTGAAAAAAATATTTGATTTGCGAGCTGTTTTCTTCGTCGTATTTCAGATTGGATACCTGTGAGCTTAAAAAAAATCATCAATGTTTATGAGTGAGTATAAGGGCAAAAAGTACCTCAGAACGCAAAATTCACTCAACTCTGTTAATAAAAGTATAATTTGTCAATTTCAGAGTCCCCCAATAAAATTGATATGGTATCCTTAAACTTCTTAAAATTTCATAATCATGTACAATGACGTGATATCCTTATGTCCACCAAATCTCATCAAAATGGCATCAAAATCTAGTGAAAGATCACCAGTTCAATCTTATGGAATAAATACAACACTTGCTGATGGTTTATTTACATATACATATTTAATCGCCCTAGGCACAACAATTTTCTCAGATTTTCATGAAAGTTTTAGGGTAAATGTTTGTTTTAAATATATTTAATTGGCTGAGCATGTTAGAGTCATCCTATAATTTGAATCTTCATTGTCACACCGTTATTTATATTTTATGTACTTTATAACCTATTTTACATAAAATTTCACTTCTGTCATAGTCTCCAAGCCGACCACACGTATTTTCCTTCTCTGTTAATAGGTTATGGGCCCCTCGCGAAAAACTAAAAGTCCTGAAAACATTTCGCTGTTTTGTTGAATTTTCATAAAAGTTAAAAAATTTTAAGTCTGAAAACAGTGCTAGCAGCATTTCAATTATAGACTGCTCGGTAGGGAAAACTACTCGACATGGAAGATTGCTGCGCAAGCGTTCTTAGATTTGGATAAACTTTGGACAATGACAATTGATTATGAATTCGATGAAGAAGGAAATCCCAAAACCACTGTCAATCCTGAGAAGGATCGACGTGCAAAAAGTAAGTTGACTTTAATGATTGATCCTACGTACTGTTTCCATATCTTATTCTTCGTAGTCCTACAGCCCCTTTCGGGCCTTCGCTTAGAGATGATTAGAGTATCTCATTCTCATGATCTAATGTATCGGCGCTCCACAAGGTGATATGATCATTATCATGCTTTGGCCGTGTGCACGTCCACCCAGCTGCGATACGTTCTGATTTTAAACCACCACGTATCATAACTGACAGGCTTATAGTCTGTCCGAAGAACCACTCGAACTGAATCTCGTTGACGCCAACGAAACTTGAACCAGGGACCTTCGGCTTACGGGTTTAGTACTCCAACCACGCGGACGCTATGTCCATATACAGGGTGCAAAATCAGTCAAGGAGTTCTGGCAGCAGCTACCAAATACGTACGAAGATAGTCGGTAAACACGTCGAGTAGCACTTTTGCGTAAGCTCATTACAACGTCACTTGCAAATTGCATTTCCATGGATATATATATATATATATAAAGGAAATCATTACCACAGCTCAATTTCTAAACGGAAGTGGATTTCCTATAAATGAGGAATGGGTTGGCTCCTTACTGCTTGCTGGACTTCCAAATATTTACTGTCCTATGATAATAGCTTTGGAGAACGCAGGCACAAGAAGTAATGTAGATGTCATAAAAACAAAGTTATAGCAAGGCTTACGTCCCCTTCGAGAAAGTTCAGCTTTCCACTCAGACACACGCCAAACGTCATTCAAAAAATCACGAAAAGGACCCAGGTGCAGAATATGTAACAATTGTGGCCATATTGCGAAAAGTTGTCGCTCAAGAAGTTACAGCAACACAAATAAAAGCAAAAATTTTGATGCACTCAATTGTGTTTTGTCTACAATAGACAATCCGAGAAACAAAGACGCATGGTACGTTGGCTCAGGGGACACCTCGCACATGAGTTTTAACCGAAACATGCTGGATTGTTTATCTGAAGATGTTGGCACAGTGTTTGCTGCAAAGAAAAGCAAGATGCAGGTAAAAGGGCGTGCAACAGCACCAATAAGACCAGCATGTAATACGTCTGCACTTCAAGTAAATGATGTCAAGTTAATTCCTGATTCACTTGTATTCGTCAATCTTTTATCTGTTGGTCAAATCGTAAAACAAGGTCACACCGTAGAGTTCAACAACATATGTGCCAAAGTTAACAACTCAAAAAAACAATAGCCCAGTCATATTAGGTAAAAAAAAGGGGTCAACCTCGGAATGAAAGATAATAAGCTGCAAATTGGTATGAACCTTTGTTTTGTCATTCTAAATGTTGTCTCAAAAGTCACAATCGTTATCGTGTTCGCGTCTCAAGATATTCAAGGTCAAAGGTCACAAAAATCGGTTTTTCGCGAATATCTGGCTTCCTATCGGTTAAATGAGATTTGCATTTATTATAAAAGTTGTAGGCTATAAAATTCCCTACAACTTTTGTTTAAACTTTTTTTTCATACGACCAACCGTTTTGAAGGTAGAGCGCGAAGAGTGCACATCGTACAGTCATATACGGCCTAATGCAAGGTCAAGCGTGAGTTATGGTTATCAGTACGTTATAAAGTCAATTATTTACTTGGAAATTATAATTATTAAACAATGCCTATTATTTATGTACTAACTATTAATTATTTATATTTAATTAAAGTAAGTAACTTGATTATTTATATATAATTATTCATATTTAACTCATCATTGACACAGCTATTGCCTTATCAGAACATCAAAAGACTGCTGTCATCATAGGAGAAGATATCGATTTGCTCGTTATTTTAATTGGACGTACTCAGTCACATCATCAGGAAATTTTTTTGAAAAAAGTTGGCAAAGGCAATGTCAAAACACAAATATATTCTACTAAAAGTTTTGACCAATATCCTCGTACTAAAAAGCACATTTTATTTTTACACGCATTCAGTGGCTGTGACACGACTTCTGCGCTATTTAAAAAAGGAAAAAAAACTGTTACTAGAGCATTGGAAAAAATTCCTGATTTAGATAAACTGGTGGAAGTATTTCAACAAGAAAACTGCCCAAAACAAACATTATTAGAAAATGGAGTGCGCATCTTGTTGGCATTATATAATGCTCCAAAATCTGAGGACAACATTGATCATTTCCGCTACACGCAATTCATCAAATTTACAAAACTAAATAAACCTGTACAACTGTCAACACTTCCACCAACAAGTGTAGCAGCTCATCAACACATAAAACGTGTCTACTACCAGATTCAAACGTGGTTAGGGAAGGACTTAGAACCTAAAGAATGGGGCTGGATGCTTGAAAATGAAATCCTGGAGCCCATACGAACGTTATTACCTCCAGCACCAGCCGAACTACTAAACGTAATATTTTGCAATTGCAAAAATGGTTGTGGTTCCCGCTGTGGATGCAGAAAATCAGGGCTACAATGTTCTTTAGCTTGCGGCCAGTGCAACGGACAAGCTTGCCTCAACGCTTCACTGTATCCAAGTAATCCCGATGAAGAAAATACATATGATCCCGATATTCTGGAAGGTTTGGAGATGAACATGACAGATAATGAGGATGATGACAATGAATCGAACATTTTTGAGCGACAAGAAGAAGAAGACGACGAACAAGAAGAAGATAATTAGCTTCCATTTCCAATTTCATTACAATTAAAATCAACAAAGATACTTTTGATATTTGAACTCACATTTTGATAAATGTATATTATGCCGTATTTAATAACAAATAAAAATATGTGTAAAATATATACTCTTACTATCATTTTAACTTAAAATAAAACTAAAATATATAATCCAGAATTAATAATATTTTATACTTAAATAGTTAAATATGAATAATTATATATAAATAATCAAGTTACTTACTTTAATTAAATATAAATAATTAATAGTTAGTACATAAATAATAGGCATTGTTTAATAATTATAATTTCCAAGTAAATAATTGACTTTATAACGTACTGATAACCATAACTCACGCTTGACCTTGCATTAGGCCGTATATGACTGTACGATGTGCACTCTTCGCGCTCTACCTTCAAAACGGTTGGTCGTATGAAAAAAAAGTTTAAACAAAAGTTGTAGGGAATTTTATAGCCTACAACTTTTATAATAAATGCAAATCTCATTTAACCGATAGGAAGCCAGATATTCGCGAAAAACCGATTTTTGTGACCTTTGACCTTGAATATCTTGAGACGCGTACACGATAACGATTGTGACTTTTGAGACAACATTTAGAATGGCAAAACAAAGGTTCATACCAATTTGCAGCTTATTATCTTTCATTCCGAGGTGAAAGCCCTAATATGACTGGGCTACAAGTGATTGCAACAGGCACAAACGTTAATGACTTGTTTAAATTAGACACGAAATCGTCAAAAAATGTTGCATTTGCGTGTAGTTCAAAATGCACTTAATAACTTTGGAATCGTCAAATCGGCCACCTGAACAACGATGTAGTGGACTGGCAACTGGAATATATTTCACCAAAAAAATTGACAAAGACTGCAAGGTGTGTGCCATTGGTAAACAATAAAGGTTGCCATTCAGTAAGTGCGGCAGCAGAGCTAATGAGCTGCTTGAATTAGTGCCCACTTACATATGTGGACCCATGGAACACAGATTGTTTGGTAGAAGTCGTTCCTTTATAACATTTATTGATGAAAAATCGGGGAAAATTTTTGTATACTTCGTAAAAACAAAAATGGATTGAGAGATTGGATTGGTGAAGAGTTCATGACGTTTGCCGAAAAGCAAAGTGGTTTAATGCCCAAAACTCTACGTTCTGATAACGATAAGGAGTTTACGATTTCAAACCACATTTTGGAAAAATAGGATCCATCACCAAACCACCAATGTGCCAAAGCAGAACGGCTTGGCCAAACGCAACAATCGCTCAATCGTGGAAAAGGCGAGATGTATGCTTGCCGACTCGGAAATGTCGAAATACTTTGGGCAGAAGCCATTGCATACTCTGTACATCTTCTTAACCGTTCGCTATCGAAAGGAACCGGCACAACACCAGTTCAAACTTGGAGTCAAAAAGTACCTGCCCTTGCACATATCGGGGTGATTGGAGCAATGGCCATGGCATACATTACATTTATTATGATCGGATATGATGAAAACACCAAAGGCTTCCGACTTTACAACCCAGTTAAAAATTATATTTTTAAACGTCGATAAGTATACTTTTGTAATGAAGGCTCTTATGTACATTTAAGAAGTCAACAACAAATAACAAAGTTGAACTCATCTACCAAGACAAAATACAACCACTCGAATTCAGTAATCAAAGTGAAGCTGAAAGCAATCACAACGATCTAGTCAAAGATGTCGTTATTAACAACGAACAAAAAGATGCAATACAAGAGAGTTTTCAAGATGCAGTCGCATCAATTGATTCAGATTCTTTGGCGCTCCCTCAGCAATTCAACTTTAACCAACTGCAATAGCAAGTGCTGAGGCGCAGCAAAAGGAAGTGCAAAATTGCAGATAAAATGGAACCATTGAAGGTTTCTTAGCACCTGCATCGTACCAGAATTACTTCCAAGATGACCCAGTGACGCCAGAAGAAGTATTATCCAGACCTGATGCAAACCAATGGAAGCTGGCCATGGAAAAAGAGATGCAGTCACCACTCGCAAATGATACATGGACACTTCAAGCCTTACCAAACAATAAAAGGTGATAAAATCTGAATGGGTCTCCCATACAGAACGTAATCTCACCGGACAAATTGATCGCTACAAGGCCATGTTGCTCATAAAAGGATACTCACAGCCAAAGGGGGTGGACTATGAAGACAGATACTCACCTGTTTTCCAACACAGCACTCTGCGATATCTAATTGCAATTGCAGCTCAATTAAACCTCAAGATGGAATTGATGGACGCAATTTCCACTAGAACAGCCTGCCTACTACCAGAGTCAAGAAAATCCGTCGACAAAACACCAAAATAATTTGAATTAGAAAGATCTAAGCATGATCTGTGCATTTATGTCAAAGCAAAAAACGAAAATATACTTATCATAGTGGTATACGTTGATGATTTTTTGCTCTTCTCAAATAAACATGGCTGGCTTGAAGATATTAAAGCGCAACTCCATCAACAGTTCAAAATGAAAGAGCTTGGAATAGCGAAACGAATCCTTGGAATGCGTATAAAAATATCTGTATGTTCAATTGCAATTGATCAAGAGTAATATATTGAGAAAGTTCTACAAAAATTTAGGATGGAAAAGACGAAACCCACGAAGACACCAATGAATTCTAGTCAAAAGTTATCAACTAAAGATGGTGCATCTGAAATAAAAGATATTGAGCGCATGAAGAATTTTCTGTACCATGAGGCGCAATGTACACGACCTTACATATGCTATGCAGTAAACCTGTTTTTTTTTTTTTTGTGGTAGGGAGGTGAAGGCATTTACACCCGCCGAGTCTGGCAGTGTGGGGCTCCCATGGAGGATACCCTTGGACTACCCACTAAACACCTCCCCTGTCAATCTGAGAACCTAGCCTGGAACCATTTGACACATTACTTCGGGCCAGGTCTCGTTTTGTTACGCCGTGGGGCGCCTTCAAGCTGGGGAGTCCCTTTCCTACCAGGAAGGGAGAGGGGAAGAGGAAATGCCAGAAGAGCGATCCCCCAGCCCCAGCACCTCCGGCTGCTGCGAGTCCCTTTTATCTTTTAGGACTGCCCGAGCATAATGTGCCACGTGGTTCCATTTGTCAACCGATTCGAGCATCACCGCAACTATATTATCCGGAGTGAGCTCTCCCGTCTCCCTGTAGAGTTCCCTTCGCAGCCTGGCCCATTTGGTACACGCAAAAAATGTGTGACAGGCATTGTCCTCCTCTCCTGGGCAAAACCGACAATCGGGAGACCGTGACTTACCGATCTTGTGCAGGTAAGACTGAAAACACCCATGCCCGCTCAAAAGCTGGGTCAGATAGAAGTCAATCTCACCATGCCTTCGATTTAGCCACGGTCTCACATCCGGGATGAGGCGCGCAGTCCACCTTCCCTTCGTGCAATTCCTCCAAGACTGCTGCCAATCGTTGAGCGAGCGTTGTCTCTCCTCGCGGACAACCATCTCCCTCGCATCCTCGTTTCGGCGCAGGTAAATAGCGCGGCGCTTTCTAGCAAGGAGGGCGACAGGTATCACGCCTGCAATCACTCTCACCGCCGAGTCGGAGACTGTTGGATACGAAGATGCAATTCTCAGTGCTCCTCTTCTCTGTACCTGTGCCAATCGTTTTCGGTATACCTCCTTGCTGAGAGCGTCGCCCCATACCTCTGCTCCGTACAGTAGCACTGACCTTACAGCACTCATCAAGAGGCGTCTTCTTGATGGGCTGGGTCCCCCTACGTTGGCCATAAGTCGACTCAGGGCCGATATTCCCGAAGCTGCCTTCTCAGCCGTTGCCCTGATTTGCTCATAGAAACTCATCTTCGAGTCGATCAGTAGCCCCAGGTACTTCACCGCCTGCTTCGATTCGACCTGTATATCTCCAATACTGATCATCCTTACTCTAGGGATTCTCTTTTTTGTCAAGATGACCACTTCGGTTTTCTCCAGTGCTAAACTGAGCCCGCGAGCAGTCATCCAGTCCCTCACTCGGTGCATTAGCATACCTAGCCTAAGTTGCGCTTGTTCAACGGTGCGTCCGGCGACCAAAGCCGCAACATAATCCGCATAGCCGACCAAGCGCGACTCATCTGGCATCTCAAGTCTCAGTAGCCCATCGTAAGACACGTTCCACAGCTCCGGACCAAGGATAGATCCCTGGGCAACACCCGATGTAATTTCCATCCTTCGTTGGCCCTGTGTCGTGTCGTAGAGCAGGCTTCGGTCTTTTAGGTAGTTCCTCAAAAGCCGCATTAGATATTCTGGGACTTGAAAAGAGTTTTCCAGCGTGTCCAGAACATCCACCCATCTAGCGGAGTTGAAGGCATTCCTGACGTCGAGTGTCACCAACAGGACGATCCGTCGCTTGGTGCGGCTACATGCCTCTGCCTTTCGGACCGCGTTCACCACCTCTGCGATCGCATCAATGGTAGAACGTCCTGCTCTAAAGCCGTACTGCCGAGGAGATAGGTCCCCAGCAGCACGAATCGCGTCAGTGAGTCTTCCCTTGATGAGTTTCTCTAGCACTTTCCCAGCCGTGTCTAGCATGCATAACGGGCGGTATGCAGACGGCGATTCGGGATTTCCCTTCCCCTTGCTGATCAGCACGAGCCTCGCCACCTTCCATCGTACCGGGAAAACCCCGTCCCGTAGGCAAGCGTTGAATGTGCTGAGCAGCAAGTCAGGACAATGGTGATAGACGAGCTGCAAAATCTCAGCTGGAACACCATCTGGACCTGGAGCCTTCCTCGCTTTCAGGGAGAGGACTGCCTCCTCCAGTTCCAGCTGTGTGAAGAGTGGGCACTCGACCGCTGTTTCACCACGGACAGCGTCAACACGGATGGGATGGGCGGGGAAGAGTCCCCGCACTACCGCGTCCATTTTTTCCGCGTCATGTATACAAGGCTTCCGTAGGGCACCAAGTTTCCCCATGACCAGCTTGTAGCCAAGGCCCCACGGATCCGTATTTACATCATCCACTAGGTCTTGCCAGCATCGGGCCTTGCTCTTGTTAATAAGCCTGCGAAGATATTTCCTGCCGGACCTGTATACTGCTAGCCTAGTGTCTGCCTCCTCCCGTGTTTGCGCCCGCTGGGCCTCTCGCCGAAGTTTGTGACACTCGCTTCTTTGTTCGGCGATCTCGTTTGACCACCAGTATACTGGAGGCTTACCGTGTCGGGGTCTCCGACGGGGCATGGAAGACTCGCAAGCAGCTATGATGGTACTCATAGTTGAGTTCACCAAGTCCTTGGCTGTGGGCCCTCCACCACCTGGCGGAGCCCCCAGCAACGGTGCGCCTGCCGTAAGCGCGTCAGCGAACCTCTCAACGTCCATCCTCCCAGTCCTCCATCCGAGGATTGAAGTTTGGGCATATGCACGCAGAGTGGCACTGTCGTGAATCTCAACCGCTATATACTGGTGATCACTAGCCGAGTAGTCCTCTAGTACTCGCCAGTTGTGTACTCTAGGTACCAGGGACTCCAAAGCGAGTGGCACATCGGGTATGGTTCCTACGCAACCCCATCGGCGGAAAGTAGGGGTGTTACCAGTATTTAGGACAAAAAGCGCTGTTCTGGCCGCCATGTCCAAGATTTGCTTTCCCCTTGGGTCGGATTGTGGCATACCCCATTCAAAGGCTCGAGCGTTGAAGTCTCCCCCGACCAGCATGTGGCCCTCTGTGTTCGAGACAGCGTCCTCCAGGGCATCGAGTTTGGTTCGAAAAGATCGCATTGCCTTGTTAGGCGTCAGATAAATACTGAAATATGTTATCCCTGAACACCGCACCCACACAAAACCATCCCCGCGTCCATGGCCCTGCACCTGAAGGCGGGCGCTGTCTCGAACCCAGATGGCCGAGGTACTAGATTTGTCAGGGTACCACGCTTGCGAGTCCTTGTTATGATGTTGCTCGCTCAGCAACAGGAGGTCAGCTTTCTTATCCCTCGCAAACTGCTCAAGTAGGTCCTGGGCGTTTGTGCTTCGGTGCAAATTGACCTGCAGGATACGGATCATTTGAGTATCGATTTGGCTTTAGTTAGGGCCTCCTTGAAAACCCAGCATCTCCCTGTCCCCGGCTCATGTTTGAGGTCGCCGGGTGCTAGCTTAGCATCCTTGCAAAGAATGCATTTTGCCTCGTTCGTGCACTCCTTCCTTTTGTGCCCCGTTTCACCACATTTGTAGCACAGAGATCTCCTGTCGGGCCCCCTACAGCCATACGCGGTGTGTCCGTATTCGAAGCATCTGAAGCAGCGGATAGGGATCGTTCTTCTCCATATCCTGCAGATCACCCAACCTATCTTAATTCTGCCCTTCGCCAGGATTTGCTGGGCGTCTTTATCAGCTAGTTCGACAATAGCCATGCGTTTCCCCCTTGTGTTTTCACGTGTCAATCTTGCCTTGACTTCACTTAAGCTGGGGAACTCCCTCCTGATGGCATCCTCTACTTCAGCTTTGTCCGTGACGCAGTCGAGGTCCTTGATTTCCAGGGTGGCCATTGGTTCGAGCGAGGCAACCGTTGCCGCATCTCCAAGAACCTTTTGAACCGCGTCACGGAATGCATCTTTGTTTGTGGCCTCTGGCCCGAATTCCACCAGCAGGCCACCGGTCCGGGTTGGTCGAACTGCTTTGATGGCAGTTTTGGTGTCGTCTGGCTTGACCGCTCCTTTAATTTCACGGAGGACATCTGCGTAGGTTCGGCCCTTAGTGGGTTTAATAAGCAGTGCCTCTCGCAAGGGTTTGCGCCGCGGTTTGCTTTTTGTTTTCTGCGGTATATCGGGGGGTTCTTTGTTCTTTTCGTGGTTGAGCTCTTTGTCTGTTTTTTCTAGGAGTAGCTTTTTGGCCGCTTTTTTCGCTGCCTTGTTTCGCACCACATGAATCTCCTCGCCTGGAGTGTCAACTTCGTTTATGGTCTCGTCCTTCCTCCTTTTCTCACAGTCGCCTTCAATTGGGCTACCGGCCATTCTTTTGCTGCTGCTAGGACCCACTGATGCCTCGAGGGAGAGCGTGTCTTTTTGGTGCTTTTCGGTTGCAAGCCACCTCCGCCTGTAGTGCGTTATGCGGTCAAAAACTCCTCCAGTTCAAGAATGCCATTCTTGACACTCTTGCCAATGTTTTTCTGTACTTCGCAGGCAGCCCTCAGTTGTTTGACGATAGTCCCCGCTTTCTTCGGCGCGGTCAAGGGCGATTGTGTTATTTGGCGCCACCTCTTGGGAGAAACCCCCGTTTCCTAGCCCTTTTGCTTCTATCGCTTGGGTCGCGTTTGAAGTGGCGTCGGCCAACGGCAAAACTTCTCCCTCCCCCAGTCTTACACTGGCCTCTGTTGGTGTCGCAGCTTGATCCGGATTGTGTACGTCTTGCACTGGACGCTCCGGGGTGCGCATAGTCCTTCTACTGCGCCCAAAGGCCGCAATGATGCCAGGTTGCACAACGCTCTCTGCCTTCTTTCGTTCGTTAGTCCGTCTGTGGTCTGTCTCCGATGATTTGACCTGTGATGTTGACTTTGACAGTGTTTCTGGGGTTTGCTGCCTCCCCCCGCAATCGGTGACTTGCTTTATCGGTGTTCTTGCCAACAGCGGTTTTTGCCTGAAAGAGTTCTCCGTGCTAGCGTCCTGTTTGCTTGTAGTTATATCTGTTACAGAAGCCAAGTTCACCACTTCTATAACATTGCAGTCGCTGGACGATGACGGCCGGGAGCCTGCTCGCCTACTACCCTCTGCCGCCGGTACTGGGGATCCGACGCCCTGCACTGTAATTTGGTTCCCCTTGTGGACCTGCATGATTTGGTTTTCTGTCTGGGTTTCCGTTCCCATAGCATTTTACTTACTGCCAGGATATATGGATAATTGATGACGCCATATATTTCGTCATGTCACAGTGAAGATCATTGACACTCAGGTATTTGTCCTGAGACTCTCCCTTCACTGCCGACCATTGTCCGCGGCTGCTTATTGGTTATTCGCAGCGAACCTTTCGAGAAAGGTCTTCCCCTATCCGCAACCCTGGGGACGCGTTTGGTTCCCCGGTCTGAGGGCACTATCGATAAATCGATAACCAACCAGCAGTAAACCTGCTTAGTCGATTCAGTTCCAGTCCTGCACCACGACATTGGAATGCTGTGAAGAATTTACTTCGCTATCTGCGTGGAACACCTTCAATAAAACTAAAATTCAGTAAAAATAGTGACAACAACATAATTGTTTACACCGATGCTGATTGGGCAGCTAACAGTGATGATCGTAGGTCAACCATTGGATTTATCTTCATTGCTAAACTCCCTTAGCAATGAAGATGAATCCAGTGGTTCACCTAGCGATATCTTGGAGTTCCAAAAGACAGCATAGAGTGGCGCTTTCGTCGTGTAAAGCTGAATACAAAGCGCTCTCAGTTATTTTACAAGAGGCACTGTGGTGGGACAGACTTTTCATTCAACTTGGCTAAACGAAGCAGCCACTTCAAATCCTGTGTGACAACGAAAGCACAATTGCAATCGCCTCAAATTCAGGGTTCTATCCCAAAACCAAACATATTGACATACATCATCTCTTCATAGAGGGTGTACTCAACCAAAATCAAATAAAAGTCGATTACATAAGCATCATTGAGCAAGTTACAGATGTTCTTACAAAATCTCTGGACAAGACCAAACGTGCACAATTCAGATAAGCAATGGGAGTGCAACAAGCACCATCGTCTTAAGAAGAAGCGTTAGAGTCACCGCATAATCCGAACGTTCACTGTCACACTGTTATTTATCTTTCATGCACTTCATAACCTATTTTAAATAAAATTTTACTTCTGTCATAGTTTATGTAAGGACCTCTTGATCTCTCGGATATATTTGAACGATTTATTATATCTACTCGTAAAATTGATTCAAAGCTCAAATCATCGAATCATGTCATCAGAAAAGTTTGAAGTTAAAATAACATTCGCGGAACGCACAAAGGAAGCACAAATGGCACTAGGGCGTGGGAAAAAGAAGAAATGTTAAATCATTGGCAACAAAACACATCTGCGAACCATATCATGTAGAATGGAATGATCTTAATAAGAAACATTGTAAAACTGGACGTGCGTGAAACAATATGAATTTTGAGCCAGCCGACGGATACGAAGCTCAATGAACACCGGGAAAATGGATACTCTGGCTACTGAAAAAAGCCTATTTCAAGGTACTTAGCAATGTTCAGAAAAATTGACACTGAGGAAATAAACTACTTACTCACAATATACGAGTGCATGTATGTCAAATCAAATGCAAACAAAATCGCTTTTTAAGGCGGGTGCAATGTGGGGGGCGTGGGGTTAGTCCGATTTAGAACCTTAACTTCTTCATATCTGTGAGTACTTAAGTATCCATCTACCTTCCTGCGCCAGTTTCAGTTATTATATAGTTTTAAGGAATAATTTTTTACTGTGTTATCTGGCGGATAATTGGGAACCTCAAGTTCGAAGGAATGCCAGGATACTATTAGTATGGTTGTCAATTCTGTCAAAAAGTTTCAGTGGCTTGTCACGTACGTGTTTTTCAATTGTCTTCTGTCCTTGTATATGTCAGTATTTCTAATATATCATGGAATCCTTAAGATCCTTCTAACAATTCTATTTTGAAAGGACTGGAGTGCATTTTTGTAAGTCTTTGTCATCTGATTGAAAGCAGAACTACCGTATAGTAGCGTCGGTCGTATAACTTGTTTTATTGATTTTTAAGGCTATCTTTTGGATTTAATGAGAGCTTATAAAGCGGAGAGAAGTCCGATGCAGTGTCCTCGCTTGTTTTGTGCATATATGTTGTTTCCGTGTGAGTTTTTTTTTCAAATGTGAGTCCAAGGTATTTGGCCGTTGGCGTCCAGTCTATTGTTTCATTGTCAATGAAAAGTCTCTGTGGAGTTTGCCATTTTTTCCTTGTGATGAATAGTGTCTGTGTTTTGTCAAAATCAATCTTAATTTTCCATTTTCGAAAGTATTCCAATAAAATATTTATTGATCGTTGAAGCAATAACTCTTGCTTGTCGTGCTATATTAAATATACAGATATCATCAGCGTAGAGTTAAGGTTTTACTTTCGGAGACAGAGTGGGAAGGTCTGCAATAAAAGTGTGTATAAGACCGGTGAGATTGGCGAGCTCTGAGGAACTTCAGCATCAATTTGTCTCAAGCTTGAGAGTTGTTTGTCAATTCTGACACAGAATGTTCTGCATTCCAAGAAGTAGCCAGTAATTTGAGTGAGCTGCAGTGGCATATTGAATTGATGTATTTTGAAGATTAGTCCTGCATGCCAGGCTTTATCAAAGGCCTTAGCATTGTCAAACATAACTAGGCTTATTGAATTCTTGCAATTTAAGCCTGTTCTGCTGTGTTGAACCACTCTAACTAACTGGAGTTCAGTGGAGTGTTTAACTTTGAAGCCATATTAGTCTTACGGTATAATCTTTGTCGGATACAGCCTTATTGAGCCAATACAGAATCACTCTTTCCACAATTTGCGACAGTAATGAGAGGAGACTTATGGCTCTACAGTTTTGTGAAAATTGTGGGCCCCTTTGAGGATTTGGGAAAAACAATAATAACCGCTGATTTCTGTATTTTGGGATACTTTTGCGAACGGAATATTGCATTGAAAATGTCAGTAGCTATTTGCAAAATATTGTCCGGTAGCCAAGAAATCATTGTATTGGTAATAGTGTCATGTCCAGGTGCTTTATGTTTGTTGAGTATTTGTATAATGTTCTTGATTTGGTCCAAGTCCGTTGGTGCAATCCAGTCTTCATGCTGAATGTTATGTATCAGGAGTCTGTAGACAGAAGATTTAATCCCTTTCTCAGCTTCAAAGTCCTCCTCGTCTGAAAAATTTTCACGGAATTGTACTGCCAGAAAATCTGCAAATGCTTCAGCCTTACTTGCATCGTAAAATTGTATCCCATTCGGACAATGAATAGCCGGTACCACAATTTTGCTGTTCATCCGAAACCATTTGGGCACTTTCCAGAAACTACCTCACCCAGGCTCGAGACTCTGCAAAAAGCTCTCCCATTGCTTGTTTCGGAATACCCTAATTTTATCACGGATTTCATTTGTCATCCGAGTAGCGTTTATACGTAGAGTAGCGTCACCTGCTTACCTCGCTCTCCTCTGAACTTGATTCCTTCTCCTTATCAGTTGTTTAATGTTCTGAGGGAGTTTATAGAGATTCGTTTCCGTTCTCGGAGTTATGACCGTATGGTCCTCCTTTGCCTGTAAAATTTTCTGAGCTACGTTTTCAATGATATTGTCGATGTCATCAGCCATTTCAGGAGATTGAACATTAGTTTCATTGGGCAATGCTTTCCAGCTTGAAGTTTTCTTTTCATGCATAGGAATATCAATAAAGATGTTTTCTATGAAGAAGAGGACTGGTTTGTGGTCGGAAGACAGTTCGTCGAGAACATTTAACCGAACATTTTGTATGAAATCAGGCGATATTCCAATGTCCAAGTGTAAAGCCATTTCTTGATCCATAATGTGTTAGTTCATTGGGGATGTGTAGGCTGAAGTGGTTGGCTGCGATGAATGTATTGAGCTTGGTCCCAGCTTTATTGCTTCTCACAGCTCCTCATAGGCGGTGGTTGGCATTTAGGTCTCTTGTCTTCAAATGCACCAAGTGAACTAAAGTTATTTAAGCAATTTATATTTCCTGGGGGATTTTAAGCAAAAATAACTCTAACTCTAGAAAATCAGTTCGCTCCTTAATTGCTGTGGCCTCTAGTGTTTGAAGTGTGAGTGTATTAGTGAGATAATGACTCGCATTTTGTCTCACGAGAATGGGCGTTCCACCTCCTCAACCTGTCATTTCTGTACACAATGTAATTAGGGATACGGGATCGTCTTCCAGGCTTCTGTAAGATTTCTTGCATAATTATGATGATGATGATGATTGTTGTAGTTCACCAGTATGCATTCGCATTCCACGTCAGAATTGAAACGTGGTTCGTTAAACTCATTAGTGTTGAGTATTGACAACATTTTGAGATGCAGTGACCATGGTGGAATCATGTATGCCATCATCTGTTGCATCATGTTTTGAAATTGTGTTTGTATTTTGGCAAACATTTGGTCCATATTGTGAGGTTGATTCTGTGTACGTGGAAGTATCTGCGTTGGAGTTGTTTGTTTTTGTGCTGGTTGTATGGGTTGGGTTGCAGCAACCGGCGCTAACGATCTTCTCACGTTCCTTGGATTTCTGGGACAACTCCCGTAGCTTGTTGGATGTTCTCCGCCACAGTTGACACATTTTGGCTTCATCTCAATTTTCTTTGGACAGTGCGAGAAATGGTGAAGTAAATCGCATTTAATGAATTGAGACTGCGCATGACAGTTTGTAGAATAATGTCCAAATTGTTGGTAACTGTGGCACATACCCTGGTCCGGGTAAGGACGCTGTGCGTCCACGATGCACATAAGGTCGTAAACAGATTCAATATTATAAATGCTAGTTTCAGATTTTAGGAGGAGAACTATGACTACCCTAGAAATACTTTCCCTCATTTTAATATAATAAACTTCTATTCGGTTGAAGCCCTAAAACTGCAAATCTTCCTTGATCTCTTCAGCTGAAAGGCCATACAGGCCCCTGATGACAACATTTCGCTGTCTCTCCTCTGGAAGTATGTAAGTGTGGTATTGTATTTCATTGTTAGCTAGCACTTTTGTCAGTCCTCTGTGATCCGTGGGCGTTGTTGGTATAATTTGTATGCCAAGGTAGACCCTTTTCGCGGATGTGTATGATATGTTTTGTGTTTTAATAATACTAAGTGTTTGAGACCATTTTGAGGGCTCTCGAAGAATTATTGGTACTGTTTTGGGTTCTTGTGTTTGTGGTGCGGATTGTGTAATTGTAATGTTCGGCAGTGTTTGTTTTGGTGTAATGGTCATGTCTGTAAATGTCGTAGCTGGTTTTGGTGGTAGAAGTGCAGGGAAAATCTCATCCTCTTAATGTTTACTGCTACTCATGCAGTCAACTTCCATCTCGCTTCCCGAATTTTCAGAAGAGGAACAAGATCTTGGAGATGAAGACGTTCTCACCTTTCGTTTTTTCATCGGAGGAATGTTTTTCTGAGATTTCCCGTTTGTCTTAGTCTTATTTATCAACAATTGGAATAGTTCTGCATTTTTTGTAGCTAGCAACTCATTTTTCTTTCGCTTGTCGGCCAGTTCGGCATTCGGTTTCGTAAGCCTTTCTTGTATTTGTAGTAGCGTTACAGACACTTGATCTAATTTTAGAGTAATATTGTCAAACTGGGCAACCAGCGAAGCAATTTGTTCGCCTTTGTCTGTAACGTCACGTCCTGTAATCACGCCGCCGTCTATCGATATTCTGTCCTCGAAGAGGGAGCTATGTATACCCTATTATCTGATAACTTTCAATTCAATATAAATATAATATAATAAATTCAAAACTCGAAATAAGAAAAAATTACTGAAACTGACCCAGGTCAGCAAAAGAATACTAAAGTGCTCACCCAGATTCCCTTATATTCTTCTCTCTTTCTATCATCTATCTCTTTCTCTCGTCTATCTCTTTCTCTCGTCGATCTCTTTCTCTCGTCTGTTTCATTTTTTTTTTTGTTTCTTTCTATCTTCTGTCTCTTTCCATCTTCTAGCTTCTATCTTTTTCTAGCTTCTGCCTCTTACTATCTTCTATCTCCTTTTATTTACTATCTCCTTTCACCTTCCATCCCCTTCTCTCTTCTACTTCCTTCACTGCCTATCCTCTATCTCTTCCGTGTCTAGCTGCCTCTTTCTTCTCCACCTTTCCCTTCTCTCTTCTAACTCAACTCACTTGCAACTTAATAATTCAATATTGGATTCGTCCGAAATTCCTCTCCGAACTAACTAGCCTGCTAGCAGCCACCTCGGAGTAGACTAACGTTCTGGTTTAGACAGTGAAAATTTTTCTTCAAATACCTTAAGCTTTTGATAGTTCTCATTGAGGCGACCACAGAGTCTCAAAGATACAGGTAGTTGTTTAATATCCAGCGTAACATCTGCACTCGCAACGATCAGCGAAATCCGGTTCTCGAAAATGTCGAAAACTGTAAGCAGGGGCACAATGCATACGAACGAAGTAGAGAAAAGCATTTCTCGTCACGTACCTTTTTTTGTCAATTTATCCGCCAGATTTTTCCTGATCCCCAAACGCCGCTAATCACACTCTATATCCTATTTTGTCACCTACAAAACGCGAAACTTCAAACTTCACTTTGAATGCGACCGCTCAATTAACGCTCCACACTTGGCAGTAGGTCATTCAAAGAAAGAACTAGGACAGGGGATACTACTTTTCCTCAACCCATCACGCAAGTATCGTGGAATAGTTGCGGTACGCTTCAGAGTTGAATGGAAGTATCGTATTTTAATACTTGCCAATGTCAGTGGCGGTTCAATCGCAAAGATTTGACATCCAACCTTATCAGCTGGTTGAGAAATTTGTATAGGGATGACAGATCTCTGTGGGTATCACTAGGCGGGATCGGCGTTTATAATACCAGATTGACCATGTTCTGATCAAACAACAAGCATACTTGACGTCCGCACATACCGTGGAGCTAATTGTAACTCGGAATATTACTTGATCAAAATAACTTATCGATGTCGTATGTCAAAGGCGTACACGGTGAAGACCAGTCCTCTACAGAAATGCGACATCGAAAGACTCCAAACGGTGTCTGATATTAAAAATTTAACGGAGACCCTCGACAACCAGCTGGCTCCCATCCTATCAGATACATCGCAGAAAATAAACAACGAGCTATGGGTGGAATGAAAGTGGCAATTAAGACCGTAGCAGAACAGACGATTGGACATCAAGCCTGGCCAGAATTGCGTTACATAAAAAGAATCAGACGTACAAAGAATATGTAGGCAAGAAACCCAGAATGAAAAGAGAACACTATGAAAATCTCAGAAGAGTAGCGAATAAGATAATTAAAATAAAGAAAAAAAAAATACTATGATGACCAATTGAGAAGTATTTATGTAAGTTTAGCGAGTAACAACACAAGACAAGCATACAAAGTAATGAAAAGCCTAACATGGGGTGATTAGGCCAAAACCACGCTCTGCCGTGATGACATCGGCAACGTCATCATGGATGAAAACAGGATTAAGGAAAGATGGGCATCATATTTCAAGAATCTCTTCAACCCTTCGCACAGCCCCAGAACATCGGAGCTTATATATGTTTCTAGAGAGCTTCCATTGGCCCCACCAACTCTGGATGAAGTTTGATCAACCATCAAAGCCCAAAAGAATTATAAAGCGCCGGGTATTGATAAGATTCCAGTGGAGCCCATTAAATATGGTGGCAGCGGTATTCTGATAGCCATCTATAAAGTCATTCAGCACATTTGGTAGCAAACACATGCAAGGGCAGGGCAGTTCGATAAGTACTTAGCCATTCCACCCGATGGGGTCACTTTTGCACGGGAGCTTCACTATCGTGTATTACTTTTTTGTAGACGTCTACTGTTAAAATAACACCCACATCGGACTCGTAGTATTATTTTGAGCAATATTGGCCAATGATTTGATTCTTGTTTTTGGAAGGGAAATCGCGCAGGAAATCAAAGAGCGCTTGGATGCTGTGTATGCTGACTTTGCTTCGGTGATGGCAACCGTAAAAAATTGGTTTAACGAGTTTCAACGTGGTCGCACCTCAGTTTTTGATAAGCTACGATCAGGTGCTCCGAAAACGGCTACCACGGAGGATAACGTGACAAAAATCCACGAGCACTACAAAAAAATTTAGCATTCACGAATGAGGGAATAACACGACTTGGTCTAATGGTGTCAAGGTCGAGGTAACCTACTAAAGGAGAAGATTGCCAAAGCAAACAACAAACTAGACCTGGCGAAAACAGACGAGATTGAGAATATTTCATCTTTACTAACGATGCTTATGGCTCCCAAATAAGGGTGGGGCATCCAGGTGCAGGTAGTGAACCATCGCACCCCACCCCCCTGGATTACGATCCATTGTAGACATGGCCAGATGGTTTTCATTTGCATGAAAAACTCATGCAAACATAATTCGCATGAACTTTTCCCTCAAATGAAAACCATCAACGTTTCAGATTTATGTTATAGCCTTATATGATGGAATCACATAATGCTATAAATAAGCACGCAAGCGGAAGGCCACTCTACCCTGCAAGAGCACCTGTAATGCACAAATAAGGGGTGAGCTCACCCGATGGCTAGCTCATGAGTGGAGAGACCAGCCAACGTGGCGGGTCCAAAACCTGGTCCGGGTTTCAAACGAATGAGAAAACCGGTATTGATAATTTAACTTTCCATTTTATTTCTGTGTGATAAATTAAAAATAATAAGTAAATGATCGAAAAATTTACAAATAAAAAAGAAATTTGATCAACAATGGGTGAGAATCTTCGCTTCTTTCTCATATTTTGTAATAAATTTCAAATTCATAGCAAAATAAATAGCGCGCATCACAATTCTTCTAAACTATTGTAAAGTTGCTTTAAATGAATCCACTTTACCATTCATAACAAAAACAACATTTTCTAGTAAATTTTAAATTCATGGCAAGACAAAATAGCGCGCTTGACAATTCTTCTAAACTATTGTAATGGATGTTCATCAGATATCACAACAAAATCTCTGAATGGCTGAAGAGTATGAAATTTTTCCTCCAACAACTTAATCCACCGTGGAAAAATCATTTATATGAAATATAATGCAACAAAATAATTTAAGACAATAAAAGAAAAACGGGCACTTACCCAACCCTCCTCCGACGAGCGCTCGTTTTTGGGGTAGGTAAGCCTATTGAACAAATGGTTATCGACTTCAATCTTTGAGTATGCTCTGAAGTCATCTGGCAATGACATTACAGGAATATTAAGGTGACTAAGTTCGTTTATTGTGTGATTAATCCCCCTCATGAAAATACTTATAATAGGCTTTATCCGATATGTCAAAACCGAGATAGAAAACTTTCAGCAATACACTTTATGCTTTTGATGTCAGACTAGGATTCGTAGCTAAAATGACTAGACATGTGATTCGGGATAAAAGAAAACTGCTACTGTAATTTTATCCTTTTATTTCTAATCTTCTCATTTGATGTTGTTCACAAGTTACAGCCATACAGTCGTTTTCTTCGATAGGTTCTGCACATAATTAGTTGTAAGACGATACGAGGACCAGCAGGTTTTGACCAAAATTTTCCAGCTAAGTATCTCGCCGGCAGTTCAGTACGGTTTTAAGCGCTACCAGAGAAAAAATTCACTACTATGTAACTTCATCAGAGCAAGAGCTTCTTCACGATCAATTGGGTATTTAAATAAATTTGAGATAGTTGACATACGAATTTTCAGCAAATCGCACTGGCAAAAAATTGTTTATTTCCATTAACGCTCTACTATTATGTATAAGACCCCCTTAAAAACTGTAAGCTACTACGTATGGCGTAAAAATCTACGGATTCCTTGCTTGATTGATTGCAGTTAGAGGCTAAATCGAACATAATTGTATTAACTTCCGAGCGCATGATTCTACGTCTAGCACTCGTTGCGTGTAGACGTGTTTTTAATCGCTCCTGTCATTAATTTTAAAAATTAATTAATTTTTCACAAAAGTCAGTTTCAAATAATTGAATTAATTTTGTACGAGTCAGTCAAAAGCAAGTTTTGATTTTATTGGGGAAGAATTAATCGTCGAAGGCATCGACCAACCATACCAATAAATCAAGAAAAGGCAACAAACCAAAGACAACTCGGGACTGCTGTATGGAGGAGCCCGACGGCTTCCCTCCGTTGGGGGGCCCCGGGGAGAGTGACGGTGTGAAATTGGCAAGTGTCAACAAGCGAAGACACACGAGCACCCAGGATACCGCAGATGCCGGTCGTAAAACACAAGTGTTCGAGGATAGACAGGAGCTGTGTCGCCTTCGAAGTGAAATTGAAGAGTTAAAGGCAAGAATTCAAACGTACGAAGAAATGTTCAAGACGGCAAAAAAAGTTCAAGAGAGTGATCCGATACGAAAAATCGAAAAACAGAAGAAAGCTGCAAAACCAATAATCACTGAAGAGGTATTAAGTGCTGGTGGCACCAACGAAAGCCAGAACTACTTTGCGGCGCTGGATGGACTCCAACAGGATATGGAGGTAGACGAAGGTAATAAATCTTCTTCAGGTTCTCAAGGAAACAGCACCACAAATCGAGTTTATCTCAGTTAAAACATTCGCGACAAGAAGGTCGACGGTAGAAAAAAAAATTTACCACTTTATTTGGTACAAATAACAAATAAGAGCAGTCCAAGCGCTCTTCAGCAAAACAGATATTTAAATTTTCGAGTAGTGAGGTGGGAACGCCTCCAGAAACGAGAAATCAACCAGTGCTATCGCTGCCAACGATTTGGGCATTCGGCTGCCAGCTGCGCTATGCATTACCGATGCATTAAATGCAAAGACGTGCATGCTCCCGGTGGGTGCAAATTGGCTCAGACGGAGCCAAAAGAGAAATTATATTGTGTAAACTGCGGTGTTTTTGGTCACCCGGCATCATATCGAGGATGCTCCCGATATCAGGATGCAAGATTGAAATCTGCCCCAAAGCAAACACAAATACACCGCAGTGTCTTAGCTCCGAACTTCGTCAAGCCCGGAGTATCATTTGCACAAGCCGCTAGAGGACCAGCAGAAAATGCGGAAAATAGTGTAAATAATGTAAGCGGCAATAATGAGCTGCTCCTTAAAATTTATCAGCAATTAAATTCCTTATCAGAGCGAATCGATAAACAAGATCCGAAAATTAACATTGTTTTTCAGCGTTTAGGGCTTTCAAATGCCTCAAAATAAGTTGTCATCCAGCCACATTCCCACGGATAGGATTCGTCTCATCTCGATCAACGTCAACTCCATTGTTACTATACATCGGCGTGATTATCTCCTTGAATTCATTGCCAGACAAAAGCCTGACATCCTGCTTCTAACCGAAACCCACCTCAATTCATGGCACTCCATGAGATTCAAGGATTTCGAATTCGTAAGAAACGATAGGGTAATAGGTGATGGGGGAGGTGGCACTGGGATATTGGTTCGAAGACCCTATCGTTTCCAAAATATTGAAAAAGTCGAATTCAAAAGCTTTGAATCTCTTGAAGCGTCCGTTATCAAAATCTCACTGCCAGGTGGGGATAACCTCTTCGTTATCTCTGCCTATGCAACTGGTGGAACTGTTCTCAAGCTCAAGGAGGAGCTCAATTCCTTGTTTGAAATACTCGAATTAAACAGGCTGCATAACTATTATATTCTTGCTGGTGATCTGAACGCCAAGCATACATCATGGCTGAACGCCACCAATAATCCAAGAGGTGTTTTCCTGAAAGCATGGATAACAGAGAACCAAATTGAATACAGGTGCAATCTATATGGGTCGGAGTTCCCAACATACCCTAGGACAAATTCATATTTGGACCTTCGCATTGCTGACGCAAGACTTGAATTCAACTTTAATAGTCCTCAACGGAAACTGCAGGTGCTTCCTTATGATAGCGACCATAACGCAATCGTAATGGAAATTAATCATCACAGGGATGATTTCTTCCTCATTCCAGTTCAACATGAAAGTCATCGGTTGAATTTCAAAAAAACAGACTGGGGAAAGTTTCAAAAGAAGTTTAATCGGGAGTACCAGAAACAATGTCCCCCTTCTGATGGTGGCAACTCTTGCTCAATGGTTCCTAATGATAGGAATCTAACTAACGATGAAATAGATGTCTATTTGTCGAAGTTAGAGAAGCTGACGTTGGAAACGATTGAGAAAGTAGTTCCCAAGATTAAACATCGAAACAATATGGAAGGATATGAAACACCAACCATCGCAAGGTTGAAAAGATTGAAAAGCCTCCTTCTCACACGTGTCAACAATATTTATCGACGATTTTTGGACTACAACCATCCCTCGTTGGCTTTGTTGAAATTACATCTATGTCCGGAAATTAATCCGGTCATACTTCAGGAGTGAGGTCAGCAATCAATGGGCGGAAAAATTGAGGGGTATTAGCCCACAGGACCCAGACGGCGTGTTCGCGAAAGTGAATAGCATATTCCGCAAGAAGTCTCGAGTGAAGGTATCGAATCTTGAAGTCACTAGTGATGAGATAAATCTTCTCGATAGGGCTGGTATCGAAATTGATAGTACGACTCCGGATAGAAATGGAAACAGGATTATTTGTGAAGGATTGGATAAACTTGCCCTGATAAGAACACATTTTGAATTGGTTCATCTACCAAACACTGAGATAGGGAACCAAATTTTTTCAGAGGTCGTTGAAGCAAAAGTGTCCGACTTCAAATCAAGCCTGAACGGCCAATCAATTCTTCATTTCAATGAAACATAAACATCTGACCTCATACCGAGCTTGAATCTTATTGATTATTTTGTCAGCTATGAAGACTTGTGTTTCATATTTCGCAGAATAAACAACAAAAAATCATGTGGTACTGATGGTATTGCAAATGTAGTTCTCCGACATTTGCCTGAGGTTGCTATTAGGAACTATTGCATATTGTTCAACAACATGTTGAGCAATTCATATTTCCCAAATGAGTGGAAAAAGGCTAAGGTATTTCCGATCTTGAAGAAAGGAAAAGAATCTTCATGCCCCAAAAGCTATCGCCCAATCAGCTTGCTGCGTAACATCAGCAAGGTGTTTGAAGTGATACTCAACAGAGCATTAAACGCCCACATTGAGGAAAATGAGTTGATGCCGGATTGCCAATTTGGTTTTCGTGCCAGGCATTCGACCACACATGCAATAACGAAAGTAACCTCAGACATCTGTTGGAAACTAAATGATAGACAATGTGTTGTCTCATTGATATGGAGAAAGCCTTTGATACGGTATGGTTAGATGGACTAATTTTTAAACTCCTTCAGGACAAGTTCCCCAGACACCTTGTCGCCATGATGTGTAATATGTTATACGGGAAATCGTTTGTTGTAACTGATGGAAATCTGACAACAATGCGCGAGTTCAAGGTCTTGAATGGTCTACAGCAGGGAACAATTACTGCGCCTCTGCTCTTCTCAATATTCATTCGCAAGCTATTGAACGGCTTTGATTTTAACGTCTCGCCGACGCGATCATTGGTAGCGTTTGCTGATGATCTGATCATCTATACGGCAGACCGAAAAGCTACTATAGTTCAGAGCAATCTCCAAAAAATGTTCAATGATGTACAGCTCTACACTGACAATTGGCGAATGAAAATCAATGCGCAAAAGTGTGAAACAGTCTTGTTTCGGACAACGCTGCAGGGGGTCAGTCAAGACCTGAAACGTAATTGGAAAGATTTCCACATCATGGCTGGTGAGGGTAGTCTTGAACGGGTTCCACATAAATCCTGTGTTAGATACCTCGGGGTTTATCTCGATCAGTATCTGTACTATACTGAACATGTGAAAATCATGCTCAGTAAGGCACTTAAAGTAGTCATGGCCCTTCGAAAGCTCTTTCATTCCAGATACATTGATCAAAAGGTCAAAATTATCTGTTACAAGACACTGGTTAGACCAGTTTTGACATATGGATGTCAGATCTGGTATAACCAGAGCGCTAGTACTATGGAAAAATTAAGAGTTTTCGAAAGGAAATGTCTTCGTGCATGTACTGGTTTGTACAGAAATCCTGAGACGGATTGGAAACATTATATATCGAACAGAAGAATTTATCAAACTGCTGAAGTGACCAGGGTCGATATCTTCATATTGAAACTTCTTCGGAATCATATCGCTAGATCTGTGACTGTGAGTGAAAACCCTTGGATTTCACAGCCGTTCCACCCTACAGACGGGTATATAGCGACTTGCCTCGCTACTGGCTTCATTCCTCCAGAAGCATTCGTGTATTTGGACATGAATCGATATGTTTTTGATTCTGACAGCGTCCCAGTCATATATCACATATATCGACGGGCCACCGATAAGAAGATAAAATATCCTCCTAATTTGAGTTCAGGAGACCAACGATTTCAATGGAGATACTCATTTGCGAGATTCGTTGAAGCTGATCGAGTTGAGACGGCGCAATCCAGGTATCGGTGGCTGAATGACAATGTCTAAATTATTCGTGTTTATTTTTCAGTTTTGGTGTTTTTCGTTATTTAGTTTTTGAGTTTCAGCTCATTATTGCTACATTTAGTGTTATTGTTTATTTGTGTTAAAAATTAGGTATAAGTATATATAAACCTATATTATGTTTATTATATTAGGTTAGAGATAAGGTTTAACGCTTAGGTTAAGAACATTGTTAAAGATTTTTTATAGTATAAGATAAAGTTTTTGATTGCATTTATTAGAATTAAGTTAAAACATATTAGGTGTAGGATCAAAGTTCACTGTAGTGTTAAGATTATAAATAATTTTTGAATAGTGTTGGTTGGTTTTTTCTCCTTTTTCCAATTGAATTGTAAAAATATGTAAGAATCTTCATTGATTTGAATTTGCTATAGTTTTTTTTTTTTTTTTAAATGTGTTTAATGATAACGTACAAATTTAGAGAGCCATTTGGGCCATCAAGTTTTTTATTGTTATTGTTTGGATTTTGCTTTATATTCTTTTAAAATTTATAACGATTAGTATTAAATAAAGCGCTTTTGACTTTGACTTTGACTTTGACTTCCGAGCGCATCATCAGAAACTGAATCAACCACTTTTATTTTGTTGCCATTGAAGATTGAAGTTATCGACGCTTTTCTCCTCGGACAGTGAACAGTACACACTAAAACATGAATCTTATCCATTTGAGCAATTGCTTCACCAAATTCGCAAATAATTTCTTCACTAATGTTAATTAGTCGTAGTCGCGTACTCGAACGACGTAATTTCAACGAGATTTATTGAAAATTTCACTTATCGTAGCAAGAGATCGATTTTGTGCGAAAGTTGTTGCTGGAATTCTTGAGGTTTTCGCCACACGCACGAAGAAGAAATTTTAAGTCAGGAATTACCAATGAAAACTAATTTCATCCCGGATAATCGTTGGACAGCCGAAAAGAGTCGCTAATCGTGAAACTGCTCAAACACTTCTTGTATTTAAAAGGGACTAAGAAGTACGCAAAATTCTAAGCTCAAATACCACACCTCGCAAAAAAAGTCAAACACTGAGAGAAGTTTGAAAGCAGACATCCGCTACTTGTAGCGATCAGACACAGACTTCCGTGTCGCAACGATGGCTTACTGCTCAAGTCCAACCGGTATCTCCCATCGTGTGATACCGCAATTCATTTTCATAAATTGCGTTGCAAAGGGGTTGCCGGGATCGAATTTTAATTGTAAATTTAAATATATATATTTTTTTTTAATTTACAAGTAAAATTGGATCAAGTATTATTTGTTTTTTGAGCAGTTTGCCTAGATGACTGCTTGATTGCTACAAGTACGATCTCAAAAGACCACGTGGGTCATATCCGGCATGAAATTTTGCGCATGATAAAGCTGTCGGTGTAATACGTACCGCGAATTGCAGAAAAAAGAACCAATTTGGTGAAGAAAAAAGTGATCTTCCACCATGACAATACACTGGCTCGCACCTTCGTCGTCACCACAGCCAAGTTGATCGAATTGGGTTACGAACTGTTACCCCATCCACCGCATTCTCCAGATTCGGCCCCGTGCGACAGACCTCTAGAAAACGTATTGCAGACCTCTAGAAAACATATTTTTCAGACGGGTTAAAAGAGTTGGAGCATCGCTGGTTCGTGTATCGAGCTAAAACGAGATTATGTTGTGAAATAAATTGCCATTTTTCCAAAATTTTCATTTTTCTTTGATTGGTTAAGTACTTATCGGACCGCCTTTGTATGCCAAACGAGTGGAGCCAATCAATGATATTCCTTATCCACAAAAACGGCGAACAAAACCTTTTGAAAGATCTTAGAAAATAAAATCGGATCATACGCCGACAGTATTATGAGGGAGTATCCAGGTGGCTTTAGAGCAGGTAGATCTACGATAGACCAATTGTTTACGGTTTAGCAGGTACTTGAAAAACGCTGGGAGCTCAACATAGACGTACACCAAATTTCCGTTGAGTTGAAGCAAGCATACGACAGTATTGATCGTAAATACTGTACCAGATAATGCTTTGCTTTGGCATCCCAGCCAAATTAGTCCATCTTACCAAAATGACAATGACGTCGACAACCTCCCAAGTCCGCATCAATAACCAGCTCACCGACGCCTTTGACACAAATATCGGAGTAAAGCAGGGAAATAGGCTGACCCCATTGCTGTTCAATTTGACTCTGGTATATGTCATCAAAAAGCTACCTGTCGATACAAAAGGAACATTACTATACAAGTCGAGTCAAGTGATAGCCTATGCGGGCGACATCAATATTTTGTCACGGTCGTTAACATCCGCAAAAGAACCTTTCCTGAAACTCGACAGCGAAGCAAAACTAGTGGGGCTACAAATCAATGAGAACAGAATAAAACTGATGATCCAGTCCAAGGAAAAATATCTCAATTCCCAAAATATCACGCTTGGCAAATACAATATCGAAAATGTGGGCGAATTTGTATATTTAGGCGCCAAAATAACGAGGACCGGTGATGAAAGAGACGAAATACGCCGAAGAATACAGCTCGCAAATAAATTATTTTTTTCAATTTTGAACAAATCTGTGATAAAACCTGTGCTATGCTATGAGTGTGAAACATGGGCCATAACCCAAGTATCCGCAAACAGACTGAACGGCTTCGAAAGACGGGTCCTGAGGCGAATAATCGCAGCCAAGCTAGACGGGGACCAATGGCCAATTCGATACAACCATGAGCTGTATGAAATTTTTGACGAGCCGGAGGTCTCAATGGTTGTAAGACAGCGGAAGCTGCAATGGGCTGGCCACACGAATCGTATGGATGAACAACGGATACCCAAAAAGGTATTCATTGGGAGAACTGAAGGGGGAAGATCAGTGAGAAAACCGAGGAAACGCTGGTCTGACTTGTTCGACGAAGACACTTCATCGCTGATCGGATTTCAAAATTAGAGGACGCGGTCAATGAACCGAGACTATTGGAGACGCTTGTTGCAGGAAGCGAAGGCCGGAGAGGGGCTGTAGTGCCACGAAGAAAAATAAACATTGGGGAACCTTTTTTTGGCATCATATCGATCACTTATATAGACTAGTGACTAATTAATTTTCAATTTCTATTTCTCTCAAAATATTTTATCAGGTCATCCACAGAACATTCACCAATAACCCAAAAGATGAACTTCATCATTTGGGCTGGAATGCATGCTCAAGCTGTTACATGGTGGATAAATGTTGCTCAAAAATACCCAAAAGAGATAAGCTCATATTGCCCAGCTTGAATTCCGATAACATTTACATTGTGGACGTAGGGAAAAATGAAAGGAAACCAGAAATAGTCAAAACAATTGGAGGGGATGTTATGAAATCTTTCAATCTTACCGCACCTCATACTACCCACTGTCTAGCTGATGGCAATGTTATGATATCAACAATGGGTGATAAAAACGGTGATGCAAAAGGTGAATTCCTTCTGTTGGATCATGAATTCAACCCAATTGGTACATGGACCAAAGGTGAGAAACAAGCATTGTGTGGATATGACTTCTGGTATCAGCCATATTTTAATGTAATGGTCGCCTCTGAATGGGGAGCACCTAAATTATTTAGAAGGTAATATTTAACGCATTCCAAATTAAAACTGATTAAACAGTTCAATTTTTTCAGTGGCTTTGCTCCTTCAGACGCTGGTGATCCAACTCAATACGGTCGACGGTTGAACTTCTATAAATGGAAGGAAAGGACTCTTTTCCAAACAATTGATCTAGGCGATGAAGGAACAACTCCACTAGAGATCCGATTCCTTCACAATCCACTTCAGTGTCAAGGATTTGTTGGAACTGCTTTATATTCAAAAGTGTTTTGGTTCTACCGAAAACCTTGCTCAGAACTATTTGAAGTGAAAAAAGTGATTGACGTCCCCACGAAAAAAGTTGAAGGTTGGGCAGGAGGTTCGGAAATAGGTGGACTCATAAGTGATATCATTTTATCTTTGGATGATCGATTTTTATATTTCTCCAACTGGTTCCATGGAGATGTTCGGCAATATGATGTCAGCGATCCCGAAAACCCTAAATTAACAGGTCAAGTGTCTCTCGGAGGCCTAATCCATGATGAGACTGATATTAAAATCCTGGAAGATAAGGAATTGACAGAACAGCCCAAAGCATGCTACATCAATAGGCGAAAAATTGAGGGTGGACCACAAATGCTTCAGTTATCGTTAGATGGGAAGCGTTTATATGTTTCAACTTCTTTATATTCACCGTGGGATAAACAGGTGAGTTTGTTGACATTTCATCCGTCTTGTGAACATTTGTATTGTTTTAGTTTTATCCGAAAATGATATCAACTGGAGGAGTAATCATGCAAATCGATTGCGATGTGGAAAATGGCGGAATGAAACTGAATGAAAATTTTCTGGTTGATTTCGCCAACGAGCCATATGGACCAGCTTTACCTCATGAAATGCGTTACCCTGGTGGCGATTGTACATCCGATATATGGTTGGTCAACGAATGAATTATTTCCATCATTTTATGCTTCATTTACGTCAATTATAACTAACATACTAAATTCGAAAAAATGCTTAATTTGTTTCAATAAACTGTTTAATAATAAAATGTTTTTTCCTATTTCAAATAACAAATTTAAAATTCCCAACCAGCGTACTCCTTCACAACATCCTTATTTTCACGACGATGTCGCGTTGTAGTATTGGCTTCACCCTTTGCAACACATTTTTTCCGCATTTCACGCTTTTCCCGAGCATCCATAGTTTTCTTAATACGATCTTTAACTATACTCGGCGCAATCGTGCTTGCGTTTGTTGAGAAAGATCGCATACTTCGTGCATCGGAAAGAATCTTTTCCACCATTTTGAAACGATATAGTCGAGAATTAGGATCCAAACCCATTAATTCTGGGCAATCATCAGTTTCTAAGTCGTTTGAACTCATCGTGTGCTCTGACATATTATCTTCTTGATTCACTGCATTGGGTGACGCGTCAACACTTTCCAGTTCCGGAGGAGTCTCTATATCTTGTATAACAACTGGTTTGGAAGAAATGGCTTTCTCGTCATTTACTTCAATACTCATTGAGCCCAGATAATGTGAGCAGGATTCGATGTATTTTTGTATAGAATCTGATTTTTTAACTGTCGACGTTGCCTTATCTTCAGCGAATTTCAATTCGTTATCCATCTGTTGGCGGTATTCATTTAAATCGTGTTCAGTATCCTTATGCATTACTGGTGCAGTTTCATCCTCTTCATCAGAATTTGATTCGGCATCAGGTTCAATCATACCATATTCCTGTTAAGTGAAACATAAATATTTGATGAAATGAATGTAAATTGACATGGTAAATGATAATTCATACCTGCAACAAATCCTTTTCCATTTCTTTGGTAAAAGCGTAACCTGTACAATGCACTTCGGCGTCCAAATCATCTTCACGTGTCAGATCTTTGAACGTTGGGTAGTCACTGCTTTCATATCCAAACTTTCTCCTGCAGAGTTCTCGCACACAATTAACATCACGATCGAAAAAGCTATCGAAATTATTTTGTAACGTTAATTCTTACTTGTATAAACTGATATAAACTTACAATTCAGCATTAGGATGCGAAGTAGACATCATTTGAGGGAAATCTATTAGAATAGGCTTGCCGTCATCAGTAATCATTAGGTTAAACTCATTGAAGTCGCCATGGATCACCCCGCAATTACCCAAACGTACAATCAAGTTCATAAGTTCATCATAAAATGCAGCAGGATCTTCAACTTCATTTACTTGTGTCCTGAGGGCGAATCAATAATTTAGTTGCCCACACCACAATTTACCACAAAACTTACAATGGGTATCCATTAACAAGTTCCATCACAACGCAATGTCTATTGAAGTCGATTGGCTTGGGTACAGGAAACCCGCGATCATGTAATGCAGTCATGTAAGCAAACTCGCGAGTTGCCGAAATACGAGATAAATACAGCCATGACGCTTTGTGCCGTTTTCCGTGGTAGTCTCTCTTCGACTTGATGTTACGGAAGCAAGTCCGACCAAGACGATGAAGCTTAAGACATAAAGGATTTCCTTCTGAATCGGCTACAATATAAATGTTGGACTCCTTCCCGACACCAATTTGATTTCCGAATGATGCAACTGATTCACGTAGCGATAGAGATTTAAGGGCTAGGTAGTCGTATCCCATGTTGGTGAGTCGGTAGCCATCATCTGTAAAAACATTGATTTTTTAGATTCTCTTTGATGGACTAATAAGATTTTGGTAAATTCTATGCTGGCATAAAAGCAAAATGAAACTTAACAGTAGGAGCTCTTTCAGTCATTTCGTAAAGAATTTAATGTTTAACTTACATTTTTTACCACGCTCATAGGATAGCAGTTTGTGTTTGCAAAGTTCACGCAGTAGTTTGTGAACACCACCAGCCTTTAAATTAGCTATAGCTGCCGCCAAGGCACCAGGAACAAGCTCATGATTTTTCATCCCCATTTCCACCTGAAATATTGACATGTATGTTGTTGGTATTTGGAGTTTATTTTTGTCAGAATATTTTATCTTACGGCGGTTAGCACGCGAAAATCTTCACGAGTTAAGTAGCGTAGTATCGTCACGTTTAGTTTGCCCATGATGAGATTTAAGTTATGACAATCAACGTAGGATTTTTAATATTATTACCCGCACAATAAAATCCACTGACACGAAAAACAACACATGGCTGTCGAAGAGACAGCCCTTGTCAAATGCACAACAATTCACAATCGCAACAGCAGCAGCGCTCTCTAGGCTTCAAAGTATAGAAACATAAGGAAAAGATCGAGCTGTCTAAATATATGAAGGAAGAACGTATTTTGCTAAAAGTAAAAATGGTTTTGGAAATAATTAAAAGTAAGAATGCTTTTAGAAATAACATCACGTATTTGCTTTTTCCTTTAAAATGATTTCCCGTACTTCTCGACAGAACTCGTACATGCTGGGCGAACAAAAAATGGATAGATAGACTTGCCAGAAAAAGTATCCGTGCATGCAAGATAACAAAGTTGTCTTTGTATTAAATGGGATATGTCCACATAATTTAAATGCTTTCTTTTCTAATATAAAATCTACACTACTGCATGATTCCCAGTATGCTACATAATATTTACTATTTAAAAAGACTTGAAACTCAAACAAAATCAATTTATGGTACCAAAGTAGACCAGAAAAAGTATCCGTACAGAACAAACCGGGGATTCCCCGTGTTATGCGATGACATTGTAGCGTCTCTGTCGCCTCCAGTGGTGGCCGTTAATCAATTCGTTGTCGCGGCGATCGGGCTGAAGGTGGTGAGAGCTTCGCGCCGTGTTGGAACTCTCTCTGGCTCGACATCTATCCACGGAGCAACACCGACGAGTATAAAAATTCCGCATAAACTTTGTATATTTTTGTCAATAGAATTTGAGTTAGTAATTGAACATACCTGGTCTTTCACTTCATTGACAACACGTTCTGTACGAAGACACATCCGTACAATAAGCAGATGCATAGTAATAGTAGGTCCGATAATAGAAGAATGCAGTTGTTTTAAATGTTTGTGCACTAGAATATACATGACGCCCAAAATTTGTGAAATCAGTGCTGAGGAGAGGAAAATTATGCTTAAATTTAAGAGTGAAGGGAAAACTTAGCGCGAAATTGGTCAAATAGTTGGCAGAACACACTCCTCTGTCTGTATGTGAGGAGTACACTTAATACAACTGGTTCGATTATGTCAAAGCCTCGTTGTGTTTGACCCTCCATACTGACTGAATGCAAAAAAAGAAACGTTTTGCAGGCAGTTAAAAAGAATTCTCGAGTAACTGCTTCCCAAAATTGTTGCAAACATAAAAGACTATTTTGGCAAGATTCTCCACAAAGATACCATACGAAAAATACTAGAGAGAGATGGATATCGCTCACGCATAGCACGTTAGAAGCCATACATTTTGGAAGTGAACAGGAAGAAACGGGTGGATTCCGCAAAAAAATATATAAACAAGCCACCACAGCTTTGAGACCAGGTCTTATTCCCTGACGAAAATAAATTTTGCAAATATTTGGCATTAAAGGAAGAAAGTTAGTGTGGCGGAAAAGCGTTACTGCCCTCGAAAAAGAAAGTCTCGTCCCACTTATGAAACACGGTGGAGGTGGTGTGATGGTCTGGCGGTGTATGGCGGCAGAAGGAGTTGGCCAACTAGTGTTTATAGAATCAACTACGGATCAATACGGTTACCTCAATATTTTTAAGGTGAGTTTGAAGCAAAGCGTTCAGTCGTTGAGACTTGGTGACGATTTCTGGTTCCAGCAAGATAATGATCCCAACCACACAGCACACAATGTGAAGTTTTGGTTGCTCTACAACACAAAACATCAACTGTGTACGCCGCCCCAATTCCCAGACGTTAATTCCATTGAGCATTTGTGGAGTTGTTGGAGCGCAGGATTCGTCAGCACAGCATATCCTCGAAGAACTGAAAAATGTCATCGTCAATGAATGGGGCAAAATTACCAGGCAGGACATAGCCAAATTGGTTCACTCCACGCCAAATCGACTAAAGGAGGTCCTTAAACGAAAAGGTCATCCCGACAAGCTATTAAGCCCTGATATGTAATAAAATATTTGAATATTTCCAATTAATATTGTCATGTACGGATACTTTTTCTGGTTCGTTTAAGTGAGGGTTTTTTGTTTTTATTTTGTAAAATCTAGCTTTTAAAGGATTCCACAGGAAGAATTTGTCGAAAAGATAGTTTCGTGAATGAGTAAATTTTGTTGCTTAAATATTTAAATGTAACAGCTTTCTTTAGCATGAATTTCCCAATATGTTGCTTTCTTTTGATGTTGTACGAATACTTATTCTGGCAAGTGTATGTACGTTCATATAGATTATGGATCGTATTTTGTGAAGGAAGACTATAACGTAACTTCTCGCACGTTGAAATTAATGATTGGGTAGTAGCACTCTCCCTAGCGGGTTCGAGTCACACGCTGAACTGGTGATTTCAACGTGCGAAAAGTTACGTTATAGTCTCCCTTCACGAAATATAATCCATAATCAATATTAACGTACCTATTCGCAAGTCTCTTATACGTGACCCCATTAACCTGGATGATGTGCAACTAATCCCCCCCCTCCCCACAGGGGGAATGCTGACTGACAGGAATACTATTGGAGGCTAGTATTCTTTGGGGAGTTCCGCCCCACGTACCCGAGGAGATTCCCGCAGGCGGAATGCCGGTCGACAAGAGCACTCTTAGAGGCTAGTATTCTTTGGGGAGCGTCATCCTCATGTATCTAAGGATATGGGGGGCACCGCGAGATCCTCTCCTGGGATGACAAATTATGACCCTGACTGGATCTGGACTATGCTTTGGACAACGAACTGGAATTCATATTTTGGGCTGGCGGATATGATGGTTTGGACCTAGTTGCTTTACACGGTAGCGCCGAGGTGACACTCGTATATGAACGGCTCCAATTCAACTCTCATACCATCTCCGTCCCGGTAAAATCTTGGCAGGCTTAGAAGTACGTTCGAAGTTTGCACCATTGGGTTAGTGGTGTAGATTCGGTTGAGACAGACTCCCAATTAGCGCTGGTCTGGCCCTCAGCACTTGCCCCCATAAGGGCTTGTGCCAAGCCTCACATGGCCTTCCTGCTCTGTAATGTAATCATGGGACCAAAATGGCAACTACACATACAACCGAAGATAGCGGTTCCAAGGGGGACCCAATTAAATTGTAGCAACGAAAAACACTTAAAAAAATTTTAAAAAACTCAAAAAAAGAATGTAAAAACAACAATAACGACGTCGCAACCAGCGGCTGCAGCCACGATGTTAATAGCACATCGGGAGCGGTGCTTACGATGACAAAAACGACGATTAATACAATGACAGTTAAAGCGGACAAAAAACGGAGATTAACTGACAGTCTGGTCCAGACTGAGATTCCTGCGGCGCTCGGGCGCAGCAAAAAAATGATGCGAGTGCCAGAGATCCTATAAAGGAAAAGCCGGAAACTCTGCAGGACGGGCCAGATGTTGAGCGGTGGAGGTAAATATAAAGAAATTTAAGAACAAGATGGTCACTGCTGCGATGGCTACTGAAGAAATTAAAGCCAGGGCCGTAAATAAATGAGGATATTAGGGCAGGAAAAGAAACGAGTGTATTCAGAAACAGAAGCCGAAAACCTCACCCAATGAAGATGGCCACAAAGTACAATTGCCGCTCAGCGACATGAAGAAGAAAGGCTATTCGGCAATGCGGGAGTTGTTCTAAAAAGAATACAATCTGCATGCGACTCGCCAAAAATCACCAAAGCAGTCAAGATTGGGTTCCTTGAACTAGAGGAGCTGCTAGACCGCATGGAGTATTATCGGAGGAGCTGGTTAAAGGCCGAAGAGGACCAGAAGGCCAAAGAAGAGAGAAAGACTAAAGATGCGCTAGGGGTGAAATCTAACGGGCATGTGCAGATAGTTCCACAATCAAAAATCAATAAAAGAATGGCGTCTAGCCCAATCGAAGGAGAGCGGGATTGAAGAAGGAAGGAAGGGGTATTTGATGGGTGCGCAAGACCAGATCAGGGGTTCCAGACAGTGCTTTTAAAAGGAGCGAAGATACCACTAAGAAACTCCTTCAAAAAGTGCCAGAAAGTAAGGTTCACCCGGACGCCTAACAAGAAAAAAGAACCGATGCGAAACAAGAGAGAAAGAAGCCCCGACATAGACCCCGGCAGCAGGCACTAGTCGTAAAACCCCAAGATAGTCGATCATAAGAGGAAGTGCTGCGGGACTCCAGGAGAAATGTAAGTCCTAAAGACACCAACGCTACCATTAAAGTAATATGACCAACGCGGCTGGGCCACATACTGGTCGAATTTGGGGCGGAGGTTAAGAATAGAGAAGCATTCTGTGACGCAGTAAAGAAATCCTCGGTACAAGTGCAACTATAGCCCCGCTTGAGCCGATGGCAACGATCAAAATAAGAGACATTGACTACGTCACAGATCTGGTCGAGGTAGAAGAGACCATTAAAAGGCAGTTCACTAGCGTGGGAAAGATCAAAGCAAGGTTGACACCATAAAATCATAAAGGAAAATGCATGGCCATAATTGGCTTGAACGAAAAGGACGCCGAACAATTCCTGAACAAGGGCAAAGTACGAATAGGGTGGGTTGTCTGTAGGATACAGTGAAGAGCAACGCCTCTTCAATGTTTCGAATGCCTTGGCTATGGTCACACCACTTAAGTATGCAAAGGACTCAATAGGAGTTCTCTATCTTACAAAGGCAGTGAAATGGGACATAGAAGTAAAGAGTGTATAAAACTGACACACTGTATTCTTTGCAAGGATGCTGATCCAAGACATAATTTTGGGCACGTCTTGGGATCAGGAAAATGCCGGGCTTCCAAGGAAGCCCTAGCGAAGGGAAAATCAGAATATAAATGACCCGCATCCTGCAGCTAAACCTACACCTCAGTTCAACCGCACATAATCTGCTTGAGCGGTTTGCGAGGGAAATGAAAGCCAACTTTTGGCTGCTGAGTGAGCAACACCATGATAAAAGTTCAGCATCATGGTATCCTGGTGAAATTGGTACTGCCGCCATCTGGGTTTCAATTAATAATGATTTCCAAGCGTAGAGCTGTGGACGTGGGGATGGTTTTGTGTGGGTTAGGTGCTCAGGGACCATTTTCTTTAGTGTGTAACTAATGCCAAATGAATTGATATCATTCTTCCAAACCAAGCTTCAGGCTTTGGAGGGCGCTGTCTCGAACGCAGACGGGAATTCGCTCGTTGGTGGAGACTTCAATGCTAAAGCAATCGTATGGGGTATGCCTCAAACAGATCCGCGGGGAAAACGAACCCTAGAAATGGCGGCCAGAACGGCGCTCGTAGTACTAAACACCGGAAATACACCGACTTTCCGTCCTTTTGGCTGTGAAGGAACCATACCGGACGTGACATTCGCCTCGGAGTCCTTAGTACGGTGGATACGCAATTGGAGAGTATTAGAGATATTACGAGAAATAAAATTGTAAAAGATGGTTGAAGCAATACTACCACTATACGTTGGGATTGGGAACATATATGTAGTTTTGGCTTACATTCAAGAGTCTATATGTGTTCCGTCTAATTTTTCCCTGGTGAGTGTCTAATTGGTTTGGTATCACGCTGTCCTAGACCTTACTGGTAGACAGTACAGTGCCGTGCGAGGTGACTTCATTAATCATTTATAAAATTAATCTTCTACTCGATGAAACGATTGTCTGAAGAATCTTAAAGTATATATTGTCAAATTCTAAATCGCAATTTGACATTGTTGCTATATATAAAGCGAAACGAAGAGAAGGGGGGCTTAACTTGTCTTGCGTTATCAACAGGGGCATTATTGGTGAAGTTTTTAGTAGTTAGCAGTAGAATTTGTTTATTGAGTGGGGAGACGCAGTGGCTTGTTTGAAAATGTACTTGGTTGCTGGCGTGCCTGCAAACCATTTTGGATAAATAGCTCAGAGGCTCTGACTTTATGGTAAATCGATGTCTGTTTTGCATATAACTTAATACTAAATGTTGCGTGTCTGCTGACAGTTGAAGTCGGGCAGCTCAGAGGCTATTATTTTTTTTTCTGTAGGGACTTATAACTTAAAAATAGTGAGCCCGCCGTCAGTTTACGTCAATGGCTCAGAGGTTGTTGTTTGATCTAGTGGTTTTACTCCAGTTATCATGCAACTTAGATATAAGAAAAACGTTTCTGCTGATATTTTTGGCTTGAAATCTTGCTGAGATTTATCGAGTTGACTGCCACTTTTTCCGGTTCATTGCTGCTAAATCTTTGAAATTTCACATTTATGGCTGGATGTACATATATTTGAGCGTGAAATAGGACAAAAATTGAAATGGACAATTATTTTTTGGGTAAATTTGTTTGCATTGAGTGGGCCTGCGTTGCATTGGGTGCTAATGACTAAAATTCTATTGTTTACTAGTTAACACACTTAGATTGTTTCAGTATAACTTGAAATTATCTTAGTTTGATGTTTATTTGCGTTGTAAAATTGCCGTTCTCATGTAAATTATTTTTTATATATTTTTTAGCGAAGCTTATTTATTTCGTCTGTTCTTTAATGTAATTGTATTTAAGAATTATTATCCTAATGTAAATTTATTAAATTATGTAGATAGGTGTATGTTTTTGATTGCTCTTTTAATTTCATTGAAAGTTACCCATTATCTGTGAGACACTGTACTTACCTGATCAATCTGTGAAACGTAAGTGAAAAACGAATAAAATTCCTCATTCAATCGTGTGGGTATGCGGTATTGTTACTATTATTGTTTAAGTTGTTTGACTGATAAATGGAATTATATTTGCATAACAAGGGACACGCGTTTGCTTGCTCGCAACTAAGTTTTCATTGTTCTTATTTGTGTTTAATGTTTACTTGTAATGTTTAGTGTTTTGCATGTTCGACAACTGAAACCTTGTACCTTTTATAAACTGTACGTTCGGTTTGAATTGGTTAGGAGTTTGTTTAAATGATCTTCAGAATGAATTAAAAATATAAATTGAAGGTTTCTCGGCATATATGATGGATGTTAATATTATATTTTGGTTAATTAAATGTTCGAAATGATTATTTGATTCTTTGATTTTTTGTTTTTAAAAAGATAGTTCTAGTTTGATGGATACTATGAGTAGAATTAAGATTATATATGGACATTGATATTATATTTTTGTTATTTAAATGATCAAGATGATTGTTTATTTTGTCTTGTAAGAAGACTGATCTAGTTTGTTGGACAGTATGAGTAGTATTGATATTATATTTGGATATTGATATTAAATTTTTGTTATTTAAACGATTAATATGATCCTTTTGTTTTTTTAGGAAGACTGATCTGGTTTTATCAATAATATTCTATTTGAATATTAATACTATCTTTTTGTTATTTAAATGATTAAAATGATAATTTTTTTTAAGGAAATTGATATAGTGGACAGTATGAGTAGCAATGGTGTGATATAGGAGTTGAGTGGTTTCAGATATCGGCTGGGAAGATCAATTTTCAGCCCACTAAAATTCACTACACGATGCGCTGTACTGTGGTCTCTGCAAAACCGATATCCTACCGGCTACGACCATTTTTGTTACATAGCCAGTATACCCTATGTATACTGGCATGACATGCAAGCTTGATTTAATGTATATCCTATATACATCATCAAGGCTCCCGTGGAGAGAGAGATCTTCCGGTATGACACTTACCCACCACTGCATCCATCCAAACCAGATCAACAAAGGCGAGAGTTTATTTTAAAGAATTATTTTTATTTCATTGTTAATTCCGTTCTACATTTACATATTGCTTGAGTTTCTGTGTATTCTTTGAAAACTAATAACGATCGATATTGACTGAAGCGGTTTGGTATTCCTTGAGGTTAGCGGAACTTGTCGCGCTTCTCATGTAAACGTTAGCTGTAGAGGGAACCAAGAAGACGAGCTTGTAGATTGGGGTGGCCACACGATGTGGAACGCCAAAACGCCGATTCAGGTTCACGGCTCAAGCCAATACCTCATCCCTCACCATTAAGTTGATCACCAAACAACACCTCTATCCAAAACTTAAATCGCGGATATCACGTAACTTCTCGCACGTCGAAATTAATGATTGGGTAGTGACACGCTCCCTAACAGCTTCGAATCACCCGCTAAACTGTCAGTACTCCACCAAGTATTTGTATTCAGTCGCGGAGCGACCTTTTGTACCGCGAAAGAGCTTCCTCCCCATCTCGTCTCGTTTGTATGTAAATTGAGAGAGCTAACAAACGATTTTCTCCTAACGGAAACAGACTTTTGGCAGAACGAGGAGAGCTTTTGAGCTGATAGCAGCTTTCTGCTCTCTGGAGCTTTCACAAGGCTCCCTCGTGAGCTGTTGTCTTTTCCTTCTTCTTGTTCTTTGCGACTCTCCTCTCTGGAGCATTCATCTGGCTTGCTCGCGAGCTGCTGTCTTTTCCTTCTTCTACTTCTTCTTCGCTGCTCAAACTTTTTGGTATTGATGTCTTTGGCTGGCAACGACATGAGGCGGCCCGTTAGTGCATTCGCAACAAATGCACATCAATTGTGCAAGATACGGTTGATTAATTTTTTTTTTGCTGGACAAAATACAAACTTTTAAAAGAAACCGAAAGGAGGGGGAACGAAGTTCTTAAAAATGGATGTTTGCGGTTTATTTATCGGCGGTATATTTTGGTTCCACAGGGATTATGAAAAGTTCCCGTATGGAAATTATGAAAATAATAAAAATCCTACTATTAAGGATCACTAAAGTAAAGTTCAAGAAAAATGCCAACAAGTGAAGAACAACAAAAGAAAGGCAAGCAATCGTGTCGTGAGAATAAGGAACGGCCACTTGTGAACTATAAGTGCAAACGTGAAATTTATAAGCATAAGGAAAATATTTGAGAAGAAGATGAAGAAGCAGAAGAGCAACAACAAGTAGAAGAATGCCAAGAAACTGAACAAGATTATTAAGAAGAGGAGTAGCAACATCATCATCACCACTATCATGGACATCATGCTCATCATAAAATTCAAAGGCAATCGGATCATCCAAGTCCAAGTGAGACGAATAAAAAATATGAGAACGTAAATGAACCAAATAAATAAACGGAAACCGGGTGCTGTAAAAATTCAGGAAGCTGCACATTTCCTCTTCTAATTGCTCCAAAAAAACAGAATATTTAATCAGGTCTTTTACAACTCGCGCGTATTATCCTATCAGATTTTATTCAGGTCTTGCTTTCGAGGGAAAACACAAAACTCTATAATAAACAGAGATATCAGATTTAATATCTTATTTTAAGACTGAAAGGAAGATTTAAAATTGAATCAGATCGATCTAACAGATTATAAATATTTGATTATTGTATAACATAGATTAGAACAATTTATCAGATTTGCGAATGAATCGAGTTTGACTATATTAGACACAGTAAATATACAACTAAAATGGAAAGAAGAAATTCCATGAAACTGAAGAGAATCCATTCTGGCGAGCAACGGGAATGTGGGGTGAGTGGGCAACCAGCGAGAAGAATGAAAAACTTGATATCAAGGAGTTGCTGCTAAGTCGTGAATGGCGATGGTCCCTCCAAATGAGCACGCACGGTCGTGAATGCGTTGCCTTATGATATGTCTAGAAGAAAATTTATTTTAAGTTGCACGAAGATGGTGTTTTAGTAGCTTAAAAACATTTTGTAGCGAGTATTCAGTATCAAATAAAGTTTGACGTTGTGCACGAAGTGTAAATATTTATGGAATCGTATAGAGTTTCACTGTGTAGAAATCAGTGTGATTGTTAGGAAATGTTGTACCGCTGTCGCTTAGGAAGTGAAGTGCACTAAAACGTAAAACAGTCTGTTGAGAATATTTTTAACTTTATTTTGAAAAGAATACGAAATACTTTATATACTCATGAAAAAAAGAATAATTCAGTGAAATTCAAGCAAATTTAACAGTGCGAGTTACCGTGTAATTTGATTGTGGCGAAAGAGCAAAAGCGGAATAAAGTCGGGACTAGAAAAGTGTCTTGTGCTTTTTTTACGGCGAAGGAAAAATCGTTTTTTACATTATGTTTTTTTTTGTTCAAAACTGGAATTTTTGCGGAACGGAAAACGAAGATCGTGACTTGAAGAAGTTCTGGTTAAAAATGTTGTTGTGTGGAAATGAACAGGTAACAGCTTAGGATATTACAGATACTAGCGGCACTTCAAACTTACGCTCGAAATTATTAGCTCTCGCTTTCTAATTGTATTCATGCCACCAAATCCAATGTTATGGGAACTGTTCGGGATTCTAAATCTACGATTTTGTAGAGCCTCTAAACTTTTAAGTCATCTTTTGTCGTTACGCCGGTCACAATTTGTGCATATGTGTCGATGGAATAGCAATTATCTCTGTTACTTGGAAGCTATTCATAATTTTGTCGTCCACGAACACTTCCACAATGCATGTGAATTAGATCTTGTGTTTAGCTTTATAGAGTCTATACCGTTGTTGATGAGATGTTTTTGAAGGGCGAAATACGCGAGTCATCGCAAACAAATGTTTCAAAGCTCAACTCATTAAGTAAATTCATCCAGACCCGAACAATTTGTAAAACCGTTTTTATCTGTACGAAAATATACATATTTGGTTTTGTTTCAATTGAATTCTTAAAGATTTTATGTTAAATTATTCATCACTTAAATCGTGATTAGCGATCAGGTAAATTATTTGACGCAAAAGTAATAGTAACCGTACGTCGTGCTAAAAATTAACTAGTATTCGACCGTTGTGTTAAAAATTATTTAATAATCGTCCATCTTTTTAATTCTAACCTTATTACATTCCAACTATATAGGGACTGCCGCCCCCGATAATGAGCGCTCGTCGAAGGAGTGGATGAAAACCCCTTTTGTCTTAAATATGTATTACATGTGAATATTTTCTTACTTTTGAATAATTATCGCATTTATTTATTTACTTACAGTAAATATTTGTTGTATTCATTTATTTATTTATATTAAACAATTATCACCTTCATTTATTAATTTACTTGTAAATATTTATTACATTCATTTATTTATATTTAAATAAATATCGCATATATTTATTTATTTACATGTAAATATTTATTAAATTCATTTATCTGGTTATATTTAAATATTTATCACATTTATTTACTTATTTATATTTATATATTTACCGCTCTCGTTTAGTTGGTTATATTTAAGTATTTAATACATTCATTTGTTTATTTTCGTATAAATACTTATCGCATTCTTTTATTTGGTTATATTTAAATAGTTATCGCATTCGTGTATTTATTACTATTCAAACATTTATCGCATCTATTTGTTTATTTATATTTCGATATTTGTCGCATCTATCTGTTTCGTTACAGTCAGATATTTATCGTATGTTATGAAGTTCGCCAAGAAATATACGCGCGCATGTTTATTGATTATAATTATATTGATCAATTTCACATGTACTTTCGTTAAAATATTTATTACTTGTACTTAATTATTTGTATTTAAATATTTACTTTGAATTGGGTCAGTATTTATTTCTGTTTTTGTCTGCAAGAGGAAGGAAAAAGATAATAAAATGAGGCATTGAATTGGAAAATCGGCCTTCTCACTATTGTTTCGAATAGGTATGGGACCCGCCACGTTGGCTGGCCCATCCACTTATGAGTTAGCCATCGGGTAAGCTCTCCCTATTTGGTGTTACAGGGACTCTCGTGGGGATGCTTGGTCTTCGTCACCCGATATGGGCTAAGGCATCACTTTGGATCATTGATCCGGCAGGGAGGGGTGCGTAGAACACCACCACTATATGGATGCCCCACTCTTATTTGTGGGCTGAACATTTTTTTGTGGTAATGATGAAATCACCTTAAGTTTAGCGCGTTTTTCTTTATTCAATCCTTTCGATATGTTACCTAGGCCATTGATAGGTAGTAAAGGTCAATCGGTTCTGCATTTTTTGTTGACTCTGGTCATCACTTAAAACGTAAGTGCGAGAAATATTTTTGTAGTGTGTCCTTGTGCTGTGGGAAAAGAACCCGCCCCACGACACCGCAAAGTCCATCTCCAGTTGAGCATAAATCTAGCACTTGCTGAGGCAGCAGTCCATCGCTGCAATCCTGTACGAACAATTATATAACCCCCCGAAAACACTACACCTTTTGTCATAGTATTGTTCATTCAGCAGCAAAAGTCGGCTTTCATGTGCCCCATAAACTGCTCAGGCTTTAAGCAATACAAACAATACCGATGGATAGCACCTACTGCCCGTTCAAGGAGAAGTTTGATGATTATACGTTGCTCATATTTTCAGGTGGGTTTTGATAAACTCAGAGCTAGCTAGCTAGCAGCTAGTTTTTATAAACTCAGAGTTTTTTTACTGCGTCGCATCATTTTTTTTTATCTCTGAAAACTGTTCACGAATTGAACTAGACTAGCAAGAAAGGAGTACTTCACAGCATTTTGTGTGCCCCCTGTAATGATTTAACACATCTCGTACGTTCAAGATTTCCTGAGGGAAGTCTAAATCGACCTGTCGTCGGTTCTAGGCGTGAAGTCTCGGAACGCAACAACGAACTGTACCGCACAGGTCTAGTCTACTCCAAGGTGGCTGCTGACTAGCTAGCTAGTTCGGAAAGGAGTTTCGGTTGTAGGTCTTACGCGAGTAGACTAAGTCCAAATTACAACACTCAGCCACCGGTTAAAATGCCCGAAAATGTTCCACCACCAATACTACCGCCAAGCATTCTTGCTCAGGGACAGTGTAGCTCCGCTGGGCTGGGTTCAACTTGTGGGACATAAAGGGTATCGGTCTCTCCTTGCCGTCTTCCGTAACCTAGACTAAAACTGCTCCCTCTCTAAGTTGGCTAGCGTCACATTGGATTGAGAACGTTTTACTAAAGTCCGGGTTATGCAGTACGGGGGCTGTTGTCAGACTCTTCTTTAGCTCTTCAAAGGCCCGCAAGCCGGGCTCTTTCCAGATGAACGTTCGTCCCCTATGTAGCATGTCGGTCAAGGGTGTAGTAATGGTTGCAGACTATGCATGACTTGCACAAATCGTTGGTACCATCAGCATAAACATAGGAATCGCCGTAACTGTTAGGCAGAGGAAAGGCATCAATCGCTTGTATCTTGTCTGGGTGGGTTTTGATGTTGCCATGGCCAATGATGTGGCCCAAATGCTTTGCCTCCATCATTACGAACTGACTCTTCTGTATGTTGATGGTTAACCCTGCCTTCCGGATATGCACAGCCACTTCCTGAAGCAGACAGATGTGCTCGTCGGAGGTCTCGGTTATAAGCAATAAGTCGTCCAAGTGTACGAAAACTTGGTGGTACCACTTTATCCACAAGGCGCATCATTGTTTGGGGAGCATTACACAGTGCAAATGGCATGGTCGCAAATTGATACAGTGGGTGACCAGGGACCGTGAAGGCTGTCTTCTCTTTTGAGCTAGGATCTAATGGGGTTTGCCAGAAAGTATCTTTGAGGTCCAAGCTCGTAATGAAAAGGGCTTTTCGTAATCGACTTAGGATACCCTTAATCAACAGTAGCGAATATGCGTCCTTGACAGTGACGGCACTCAAATGTCGGGCATTTAAGCATAGTTGGACCTTATTCGGCTTAACTACTAAAGTGACTGATGAGGCCCACGTGCTCAGTGATTCTTCGATCATTCTTAGTGCCAACATCCGATTAACTTCGGCATGCAACGACTTTTCCTTCGCTGGAGATATGGCAAAATGTCTCTGTTTGGTGGGCTTAGTAACCCCCACATCTATTGTGTGAGATATCAAGGTTGTCCTGCCGAGACCTTTGTTCTCATGCGATGGAAAACCGATATAGCCGAGTTGAGTCGTAGCTGTTGATTGGCATCCAGTGCATGTTGAAGTGAGTGAAAAGAGAGTGTCGCATCATGGACGGAGGTGACATAGTCAAGTATCGTGCTAGAAAATAGTGCCGGGGCCAAATTAAAACTTCGGACGAAGTCAACCCCTAGGTATAGGTTCTATGTCAGTTGGGGTATAATGTGGAAATCCAGGGACTTGGCCGCACCTGTAAAGATGACATCTGTCGTGTGTTTCCCCACTACGGTGTGACGAGATCCATCCACCGTGCTTAACCAGGTAGCAAAATGCTGGGTTTGATCCGCGTGATTCGTCAGGACTTCTCTTGCAAAATCAGCTGTTATGTAGTTGACACTGGCCCCAGTGGCTTTTAAACGTACCAGTCGATTTTGCAGGATCTGTACTGACGCGTATGGGTGAACTTTGTCCTTCAATAATTCGACTAGTTGGATCACATGCAACGTCTTCTTCGACTATCTCACCCTTCCCCAGAAGCTCCGCATCCGACACGTGGCTCGCTTCTTTTTCGGAGGAGTGGTGACAACCATCTCCTCATTGAAGATGCGCTGACGAGCAGCTGTAACAAGAGAGGACTTAACATGCCAGGGGACACTCACTTCATAACCATTCCCCTGAAAGTCCGGCTCGGTAGCGCGTGACATTGGCTGTGGAACTTCGGGAGAACTGTGTTTGGCGATGCGAATCAGCAAGGTTTGGGTCGTAATTATCCATAGCAATGAGTTCAGTGTCTTTTCATTCGGGTTTTAGGAGTGTCGACGGGTGTTTGCGGCACTCGCTTGCAAGTTTTTCCACAACTTCCAATCTGCGAAATCCAGGGCGTAAGTGTCCACTTTTTTGCAGTGGTAACAGAAGACCGTTGGTTCCGATGGACATGCAGAGAACCGGTTCCACCAGGCCGTAGGGCTTGCAACCACTTCTACGAAAGGTTCGTCAGTTTCTAGTTCAGCTTCGCGATTCAGAGGGACTCCACTCGTCGAGGTATGTGACAGCTCAGTGTCTACGTGACCAGCTGCTACTAATTCTGCAGTATGATTACTTCATTGACTAGGTCCCGTCATGCGAGGCTGTGAACGAAAGGTTCCTCGCCGTTCATGTAATGGTTCTTGTCTATGGACATGGAGGCATAGGGCTTGCACCGTGTATATTGGTACATGTAGAAGGCTGTTTTGAAGCTCTCACCATATGTTTTCCCTAATGGTCTCCACCAGTTCGTCCTCGGCCATAGGTGTTCGTAACCGAGTTGTTAGGCGTAGTATACTGATATAAAATTGGTCAAATGTTTCGTGGGTGCTTTGTTTGCACTTCCGTATTTGTTCACGCAACTCCCGTTCAGTGAGACCGTCATCAAAGGTGTTGCGAAGAGCCGCACAGAAAGAATTTCAATCAGGGCATGTTACGGATTCTTTTAAACTCCAGTACTATCCGGTGGCATCCCTGTTGAATAAAAGGTTTGAGGGCCGAAGAAATGCCGGGAAGTTTCCGCCCAGCATACTGGCTACTAGTGATTGTATCCCGAACAAGAACCTGTCCACTGGTGTTGTGGAATTAAAGCCGGTGAACCAACTCTGGGGTCCATGTCCGAGCTCATTTGAGGGAGTTCCAATCCTCAACCGGCCTAAAGGTGGGCATAGTGGCTTATGGATTCAGTTCCCAGCTCGGTGGGGTGCTGGTTGCTCCTGAAGTCCTGGAAATCTGTCTTCAATTGTCCAATCTTGTCGGATAGCCCTTGTAATAAGGACAGAATCGTATCACTCCCAGTTATATTTCAGGGCGCTGTTGGGATGTCTGGCTGTGCTCCTGAAACTGGGTCTTTCCCGCCTACGGCTCCTTGGTTGTTCGACAGTGGTTGGGCCTGGTTTTTTGCAACTGCTGCACTCTGCTTGATTGGGCACCTGCATAAAGGATAGAGGTTGAAGGTTTGCAAGAGCTGCTGGACACAAATACGATGAAACAGATGTCCGCACTCCAATCTCACACTGTAACGCCCTCTATAACGTCCTCGTAGCAGATCCCACAGTTGGCTGGCTGTACAGTTTTGGAGCGGGTCCAGCATTTTCCTGGAGTCCACTTGGTTGTCATCTTTTTCTTCAATGGTAAAGAAACAGTATATAAAAAATTCCACCAAATATGAAAAAACAGTGATTTGGTTTAAGTGGCCGATAGCGGCAAGCTGTTGTATAAATGACCTGTATAAAAATAGGTTGTTTTGGGACTTCTTTCCTTTCCAGTAGCGCCAACTGCTCCATAAAAAAATGAAAGCGAATGGTGGTCTGCCGAAAAGAGGGTGTTCTTGGTCGATTTTAAAATTTATCCCAACCCCAAGTACATTACAAAAACCTATCTCTAATCTACTTTAATTGGCTTGACCAGATGAGTGATAGCGTCACCGTTACGAGTTTTGTACGTGGTCAAAAAATTCCGACGCGTGGAAGCATTCCGGGCTTCGCAATTCCAGCATACGCCACTGAAAGCCGAACCGAAACCACTCATCTATCACGCATAAAAGATCGGTAGAATCCTTCCGCAGCATAAATGCAAGGTAGCCTTCTATTTTCTTGAGAGTCCAGGCAGATAGGAGGAACCCATCTGACTGACAGTTCCTAATAAGAGAATAGATGGTCCTTACAGGTTTTAATCTGGGACGACACATCGGAAGGACTCTTTCGCGAAAAAAAAATAAAACAAAAGAGAGCGGAAGTTACAACTCACGTGAAGTGACTGAAGGGGTGTTTAACACAACTCCACTACTCCTGTCTGTTGGGCTCTAGTCCGTAAAGGACCAAATCGTCAGAAAATGCTAATTTTTCCCCCCTTAGGATGTTTGGGGCCCCACGTTGGACGCCAAGAGCGAGGTTATCACACCCCTTATACCGATGTTTTAACATTGACTGGGGCACACGTAGAAAACGTTGTGCGACGATGAAAGAGTAATGGAGAGAGTGGTAGGAAATGGAGGTTTTTGAAAAATGGTGCTAACAACAAAAACATCAATTAAATCGTGTTCATGTCAGTTTTGGATAACAGATTTCTATGCAAGTTGTTTATATATTGTCCTCTTTTTAGCCCTTGACAATTTTTGCTATTTGTTTTCGAAAAAAGAAAGTTATTTTAGGCCAATTTTAGCCCAAGTTTAAACCATAATTTTTTTTAACAAATGACAATGGCAATAAATAATTTATCTCCATATATATATATATACATATATATATTTATATATATATATATATATATATATATATATCTATATATATATATATATATATATATATATATATATATATATATATATATATATATATATATATATATATTTATATATATTCCAAGTCTGTTTTGGCGGTTTTAGACCAATTTTATTTTTATTTGAGGATTTTTTTTGGCCATGTTTAGGCTGTGATCGGCCGGAAAAATGTAATTAAGCCCTATTTAGGCCATGCTTGGGTTCTGATTACTGTCAGATAGGATGTCATACTCTTCCTCTCTGTGTATGAAAATACGTATTGAACAATGAAATTACTGAAAAGAGTACATCAATGAATGAAATGAGTAAATTCACCTTTCTCCCTTTGGTCACTGTAGATTTTCAAATTGTTCTCTTTCGAATCTAAGCAAACGAGTATCACACCTATCAAAACAAAATTCTGAGCGCCGCAGAGCACCTCGGAGTATATTTCAAAATAGTACATTTAAATGTGACCATTTTCAAATTGCAAGTTATTGACGGATTTTTTATATGTTAGATTTTGGGTATCAAATTCTCTTTTGTTAACTGTATGTAAATTCGGTAACGAGGTTACTTTAATGTTTCTAAAAATGCCAATTTTAAACAAAATTCAAAATGTGTACAGGGTAATAATGACATAAAATAATTTTATGCTTGGGAAGTAACCTAATTTTGCTGTTTTAAATTCTAGGCCTCTCGAAAATTACGACCAGGCATGCGTATCTTCGAACGTTGCAAATCGTCTCGGTTACCGCCACGGTTTGTCAACTCCCGCAGAGGCGTGACTGGAGGTGATATTTTAAAGGACGATTATCAAAAAGATTTAGCATCCAATGCGAAAATACACTCCAAATTACGAATTGAAGAGCCTGAAACAGGGCTTGTTTTAGATGTGAATTTGAAATACTCTTTTAGAAAAATTCCAGAACACTTGCCAACATTTGATGGCGATCTGGAGGGCGATAATAAAAGCAAAGATGTTAAGAACCATCCAGAACAAGTTTGGTACGATTTTATTCACGAGGTAGATCCGGATGTGCTTGATCTCAACCGTCAGTTCATGTTAGCTGAACGAACTAAAGCTCCTTCGGTGGGCTCAAAATCCAAAGTGGTTACTAGAAAGCTATCTGGGTCTTCATTGACCAGTGGGAAGAGCCACAAGCATGGAAAAACTTCTGGGCGAAAATCTTCTATGGAGCAATATAAAGCAAGAGTCAGCGGAAAAATTGATATCACCTCACCACAGTTTAACCCACAGCAATTTAGTGAAGCTTTGCATGGGGTTGTACAAACTGTTATGGCCAACTCGTTCCATACTTTGCTTCAAAAGGTATCGGAGGATCAGCTTCAGAACCGGGTCCACTATGCAATCACAAGGACTCTCAATCCATCTAAGCGTAGGTTGAGCATGAAAAGCAGCAGAAGTACGACCAGCCATGGCAGTGGTGTAAGCCGAAGAAAATATGGAAATTCTTTCATTCGTAGCACAGAGTCTTCAAAAAGTATGAAAGGAACCTGGGAAAAGAAGAATGTTACAGCAAAAAAGTCAAAGGAAGCACTTAAAACTGTTGCTATTTCCAGCACCAACATCACCAGTTCAGAAAAGGGCGGACCACTGAAATCATCAGTTTTCAAGACTGAAGAGTACCCTATTGTGATCCCTAATAACAACCTTTCCAAAGAAACAGAGTCGATCAAAACTGCAGCGAGTGATACTTCTATGCAGGATTTCAAGTATTCTCAAAATTTTGCCAACGAAACTTTTGCACTGGCATCCACGCATATCAATCCTTCAATAGTATGCACTAATTCAAAGAAGACCAAAATTCCAGCCGATGAAATACCTCCTTTCTATCACATAGTCCCAAAGCTGAAAGAACACGAACAAAGTAAGTCTAAGTCGCAGGGTGAAAAAGCTAAACCTGGTTTAGATAATAAAGGGTCACGCATAGTCAGCACAATCAAAACTTCTGCTAAGGATACAAAAAGCAATGTGAATCCTATTGATGGAGCCCATAGCAAAGCTCCATTTCTGATTGGTTGCCACAGCAATGAACCCAAAACAGATAAGATTGTTCGTGAGACTTCAGATAAGTCAAATACGGCAGATCCGGTGAAACCTTCAGAACCCATCAATAAAGAAGTGAACCCTCCATGCAAACAGTCGACAGCGCCTACAACAGAAAACCTTAATCAAGCTGTGCGAGAGTTCAGAACTCTGTATGCAAACTTCATAAATTCTGTTAAAACCGGAAATAATCAAAAACCAGATTGTAGTGAAGGGCAATGCCTGAAAAACTTACCGAAGATTAAACTAGATACAAAACCCCATTCCAGTCAAGGCAAACAAATCTGTGGACAAGTCGATGAAAAAATGGCCCAGGACATAACATCGACTATCCTTAAAAACTTGAAAGATTCTATGATAAATGAGATCAAACAACAAACTTCACCAGAAGCTGCCCAGAAAAAGGCTCAGAAGCAACACGAAGATGCTTCAATATTGAAAGCTACTGAAAAAGAGCTGCAGAAAGCTATACACCCCGATTGTGGCAAGCTAGAAGTTAAAACTAAGGAATCAAAAGGATCACACAACAAGAACTCAAGCTCTAAAGACACAACTAAACTGCAAAACAAAGACTTGCTTTGTGAAGCCAATAAGACGCCATCCGGCAGAGCGACTTGCCAAAATGGGCCATCCCAGACAAAAGGCATAGTGAAAGACAAACAGATCCAAACTAAAGGGCCACTGACCTCTAAAAGCAATTCAGTTGGCAAGGAATCGATAGCTGGGAAGACACAGGATGGGAAAAAGTTGATTGAATGTAGTAAATTCAAACCGGTTTCAGACCAAACCACTAAATTTCCAACAACACCAAACTGTCCAAATCAAAGCACTAATCCAAAATCTAAAATGCTAAAAAGTGCTCAAAGTGCAGAAACGGGGTGTGGAAGTGATAGTAATAAACCCATTCCACAATCTTCTGCTAAAGATTGCCTTCAATCAAGTGAAAAGACAGCTGCTTTTTCTACTTGTGCAAAACAAATGCCTGAAACTAAACTCACTGGAAACCAAACTGGATTGAAAAATCCAACCAAAAATGGTATGTCCTTCAAGATGGGTGAGCCAATCGTTGAAATCAGACCAGTGAGTCATACTTTCAAAAAATTCGAAAAAGCAAGCTCATTACCTTTGGATTGCAGTAAATACAAAGTATTGAAGGTAAACAGAACTGATTCACCGATATCTTCTGAAAAAGTCGACCCTGGAACAGGAACTATTTATTCGACTAGAAACTCTGAGAAGATAGTTAAACTTCCTTCAGAACCTGCAGTCCCACCAAAGCAATATGACAAAGAAACACAAGCTGGTTCTAGAGGAAAAACTGGTCAGGAGCCAAGCTCAACATGCGTGGCAGGCGATAAGGGAAAAGCAAGAAGTCAGCCGGGAAGGTTGGTTGAACCTAAGCAAAGCTCTACTCAAGATGATAAAAAAGAGTCTTCACCAGTTGACTGTAGTCAATATGATACCAACCAGGTCATATCAAAAGATAAATCTCGTAAGGCTGCTGGCAAAGATGGTCAGCATCTTCGGGAAAAGGACACTTTACTTAAACACAAGCAAGAAATTTGTGACACTAATAAAGAAAAACCTGTTGATAAAATCAAACGGGGAACCTCAGAAGTTTTGAGTAAAGACGACCAGAAATCGGCAATCAAATCTAAGGCACAATCAAAAGATAAACTGGACGGTTTGCAAAGGTCAAAATCAACTGAATCTATTCAGCCAGAAAAGTTACAAACTCCCAAAAATGGAATACCAACCAAAATTCCAGTTGAAGCATGTTCTATGTCCACCAGTACATCAGCCAAATCCATGTTAAACCTTTCATCAAATCAATCTGTTCAACCCGCTGCAATAGATTGTTCAAAATTTAAGACTTCAGAGAGCTTTATTTCGAAGTCATTAAGCGATTCTGGCAGTAAACCCAAAACCGAATCAAAGCCATTCGACTGCAGTAAATATGCCGCTTCATCAAAACCTCTCGACAAAACTTATAATCAACCTAAAGTAGAGGGTGCAATTGACTGTTCAAAGTATAATGTCAGTGATAAAAAGTTGGATTCGTCGAAACAACCTGACGGCAAAGGATTCTCAAAAATTGACTGCAGTAAGTATAGGACATTGGATCAATCTTCAAAAACCGACCCTGTTTCTAAGACCGCTTGCTCCGGTGCTGGATCAGTTCAAAATGATTCGAAAGTAACGCTTACATATTCAGAGAAAGCTATGAAGACCGAACAGAAAGAAGTTCAACCAATTGACTGCAGCAAATACAAATCAAAAGCTTTAAAACAACCAGAGGCTAACCCAGTGAAACAATCTGATTGTCCGGAAAGAATGAAAACAACAACAGTCGAAAGTAAATCACCCGTTGAAACTGGTAAAATTGATTGCAGTAAATATAAGACAATGGACAAAGCAACAGACAAAACTGATTCAAGCCTCTGTGCTGGATCAGGTGATTGCTGCAAAGCTGATCGGTCTTGTGAAAAATCAAGTGATTGCTGCAAAGCTGATGGTTCTTGTGAAAAATCAAGTGATTCTTGTCAAACAAGTGGAGATTGTGGAGGAACGGCTGATTGCTGCAAGGCAGGTGGGTCCGGTGGGGGATCAGTTGATGCCAGTGTTAGGACATATGGAACGCAACCAAAAAAACAGATGGTTATCGATTGTGATGCGTGGAATCGTCCTGGAACTTGCGTAAATGGGGAGAAAAAGTCAAAAGATTCATTAAAACCTAATGATTCGGGGAGAGACGATGAAAAAATGTGCGAAATCCTTACAGATCCTCCGATGAGCTGTGACGAATCACCGGACGCTAAAAAGCCAATTTCAGAAAACCAACCATCTACAAGAAGTAAACGGTTGAAAGACATTGATTGCAATAAATATAGAGATTCATTTAAGTCAGACTCAACTGTGAGCTGCAAGTATGAAATTACACCAACTTCAGCGAAATTTCCGATCCAAACTGGCTCTCACACTTCTCAGGCAGAGCAAGTTGAAGTAGGTAAGCATAAAACTCCCGAAAAGTCAAAGAGCTCAAATACCAATCAGAATGAACGAGTTGAAACAAAAAAATCAGTTTCCGAAACTGCTGTCAGAACTTGCTCAAACACGTTAAATCAAGCAGCAATTTCCAAAAGAGCTTCCACTGATCCTAATAACCCAACTGATGTAAAGACAAAGGAGTCGAAAATAATACATCCAGTTGAAACAAAGAGATCTTCTTCAGATGTGCGCCCTAAACCTTGTTCAAATACGTTGAAAGATACTTCAGCACCATCTTCTCAAAGTCCTGTTGAAACAAAAGAATCAAAAATAACGCATCCCGTTGAAACTAAAAGATCTTCAGAACTACCAGTTAAGCCTTGTTCCAATGCATTAAATGTTGCTCCCATTTTAAAGAAAACATCATCAGAATGTCCTCAAACTCCTGTTGAAGTAAAGCCTAAAGAATCAAACGCCAATCAGGCTGTTGATACAAAGAAATCTACCCGTGGAACACGGATACAACCTTGCTCAAATATATTGAATGAAACTTCAAACAACCAAAGCTCTATCTCAAAACCAACCTCATTAGAGAATACTTGCTGTCGTAGAAATCAAAGTAGAGTAGAAATCAAGCCACATGCGCCTTACAAGCCTCCTAAGAAGCCTGATGATGCCCAAAGAAGCTCAGCACAAGATGGGAAGAAGCAATCTAAAATCCCAAACTTTTTCCGACAATCGCCAAAGGCTGATAAGGCTAAGGATGCAGAAACCATGACTGGTGTTGGTAATAAACATAATACTCGTATCCCAAAATCAGTTGGTTTCCAATCGGTTACTTCAAAACCTACTACATGTCAACCTGTAATGTGCTCAAAGCAGAAGCTCGAACGTAAATCTCCGTGTAAGACTACTGAACCAGTTAAGGCTGATGTGGCAAAGCGTATTCAAGTCCAGTCAAGCCCTTCGGTATTCAACTGCTGCCTGAAAGTAATTGGCAAGAAAAAAGTTGAAATCGCCAATTGTCCTATGCCTACCTTGTGTGATGATTGTAAGTTAAATTTGTTACTCGTTTAAATGTTCATTGTTGCAAAGTAGGTTTTACTATTGCCTTCATAATATCATAATGGCCGTATGGACAGCTGATCACAACCTCAGCTGACTACTGCTCATATTCACATTCACTTTTCTTGCTTTCTTTTGATTAGCTGAGTGCAGTGACAATTTTCCTATTGCGAACTTTACAAACTGTATCTCGTCGGTTAAAAATATGTAGATTAGCATTGGAAGTCATATGTTTTTCAGATCAAAATGTCGGGGGGTTAAGGTTCTGTGTTTTGTTAGTGGTTGTAATTGATTTCACAAACCTACATTTCACTAAATGTTCAATTATCTAACACCAATTTTAGCGAATGATTTCGCCTTTTTAAATGCATGTAGGCTTGCGAACACAATTGTTTTCACTACAACAATCATTAAAGCTTCTTTTCTGTAGTACAACAGCCATCTCGGGCCTTTTTTTCCAACAACAAGTGCCTCCGATTGTCTCGGTTCATTGATCGCATCCTCCAATTTTGTGATTCAAGCAGCGATGAATTGTCTTCATCGAGTGAGTCCGACCAGTATTTCCTCAGTTTCGCCACTGGTTTCCGCCCTTCAGTTCTCCCAATGAATACCTTTTTAGGTATCTGTTCATCCATACGATTCACATGGCAAGCCCATTGCAGATTTCACAGTCGTTGACACCTCCGGCTCGTCAAAAATTTCATACAGCTCATGGTTTTATCAAATTTGGCATTGGTACCCTTCTAGCTTCGCTCCGATTATTCGCCTCAGGACCCGCCTTTGGAAGGCGTTCAATATGTTTGCGGATGCTTGGGTTAGGGTTCATTTTTCACACCTATAGCATAATACACGCTTTATCAAAGATTTGTATACTTAGAGCTTGTCTTCAATATCCTCGAAATTTAATAAAATATTTTATTTGCGAGCTGTTTCTTTGGCGTATTCCGTCTCTTTCTTTAGTGGTTCTTGTTAGTTTGGTGCCTAAATATACAAATTCGTCCACATTTTTGGTATTGTCTATTTTGGGTATTTGAGGCATTTTTCCGCCTGCGCCATGAACTTTGTTATATTCACATTGATTTGTGGTCCTGCTAGATTTGCTTCGCTGTTGTTTCAGGAAAAGTTCTTTGAAGATTATTAACGACCGTGACAAAATGTAGCTGCCGCATAGGCTACCACTTGGCTTGATTTGTTTAGTAACGCACCTCTTGTATCAACAGGTAGTTTTCTTATGACATATTCCGGAGCTGAATTGAATAGTAATGGAGCAAGCCCATATCCGTGCGTTAGTTCGATATTTGTGTCAAAGGTTTTGGTGAATTGATCATTGATACAGATTTTGGAGGTTGCCGACGTCATTACTACTTTAGTAAGACGGACTAATTTTGCTGGGATACCAAGGCAAATCATTATTTTGTACAATACCTTACAATCAATACTGTCATATACTTGCTTAAAACCAACGAAAATATGGTGTACGTCTATGTTGAACTCCCAGCATTTCTCAAGTGCCTGCTAGGTTGTAAACAAGGACTATATTTGATTCACTGCCTCTGCTGTTGACGTATGATCTGATTTAATTTTCTAGGATCTTTGAAAATATTTTGTACGCCGTACAAAGTAGTGATTTGCCTCTATAGTTTCCGCACTGTAACTTGTCACCTTTTTTTGTATAGGGAATATAATTGATTGGCCCCACTCGTTTGGCATACCTGTATGTTCTTGTCGCTAAATGTGCTGCATGAGTTTGTAGATGGCTTTCTGTACACCACTGCCACCATATTTTATGAGCTCCACTGGAATCTCATAGATGCCCGACGCTTTATTATCCTTTTGGGCTTTGTTGGTGGAAGGAACTTAATCCAGAGTAGGTAAGGCCGATGGAAGCTCTTCGGGAATATCTATAGGCTCCTATTTTCTGGTGCTGTATAAAGGATTGAGATTCTTGAAAAAAGATGCCCATCTTTCTTTAATCCTATTTTCATCTGCGATGATGTTGCTGAGTAGTCTTGGGCTGATAACCTCACTTCAGGCTTTTCGATACTTTGTATGCTTGTATTGTGTTGTTGCTCACTAGACTTATATTACATCGATGGGTTTCAATTTGTCGTCATCGCATTTTCTTTTCCGAATTCTAATGATCTTGTGCACTACTCTTTTACCCTATGTATACTAGCACAAATTGGAAACTTGATATAATATCTATCCCATATACACATCAAGGCTTCCGGGGAGACTGATCCCTTTGCGGACCATTTACCTGCTACTCGACACATATAAACCAGATCAGTAGTGAGAGGCATTAGTTTAATGAATTGATTTTATTTGCTTCATTAGGTTTAAAACTCAAATTAAACTTCAAATGCGCTTTATTGATTCAATCGTTCTAAATTTTATATAAATATAAAGCAAGTTTTAAACCATTAATATACTGTAAAATTGGCCAAATGGTACTATAACATTGTGTTCACTGGTTCTCCAATAATGGGACATTAAATGTCGAGAAATGCTAATAACTATAAATACATCTACAGCTCTGCTACTAAATCCTACTTTGGCCTCCTTTGTGGGGAGTAAGAGGGTGATGGTGAGCCTCCCGCACCTGATAATGCAATCGAAGTAATAACCATACCGCCGGAATGGAGATTGGGCAACGGGCTAAGTCCCCGTCCCTGGAAAACCCTAAAATGTTTCGAAACCTACAGACAGGCCTTACAACGGATTGGACTCACGGCAATAACCTCGCAATCGAAAAAAGGATCATGGTATTGGATCCTGGAGTGTCTGATCATTCAATTACTCTGGCGCTGTTAAGGACCTTTTACAACAGACTAGTCAATATAAATTAAAAATACTTGCAATCTTGGAAACGAACTGCACTGGAAATGATATTCAAGATATAAGATCAGAGACAAAATTCAAAAGTGGGAAGCCTACTGGAAAACGAGAAATCGGAGTGGCATTTATTGTGGATAGGGAGTTCAAATCGCACGTTGTTGATTTTAAGGCAGTCAATGAACAGCTGTGTGTGATCCGTATAAAAGTGAAATTCTTCGAAATCTGGCAGATATATATTTACGCCCCGACCATAGAAAGGAGCAAGAAATGAAGGAAACGTTCTACAATCTATAAATAGCACTACAGCATCCGTTTGATGACTTCTGTCCTTCACTAGTTGACTTTTCTATGTTGCAATCTTTTTAAATATATATGTTGAATATATTTTTATTTTACCAAAAAACTCAAAATTAAAACGAATTACATGCTCTTCTTTAAAACCATCGATCCCCGTCAACTCAGACATCTTTTCCCGTTTGGTATTCATTGGCCCATCATTCTTTACGTAATGATTTCTGAATACCAGCAAATTACCGATGCAATACCTTCTACTACCTAGAAGATGGAATTTATGTACGCGATACTAAATGTGGAACTTGAAATCAGTGGTCAGCAGCAAGATCACTGCAAAATATGCATACAACGAAGTTACTCAGTATGGGCTATTTGTTGCTGCTGTTGAATATTAGAAATTTATTGTCCTCCATCTGAATCATTAATTACATGTGTTTTTGGGTTATTTAGTGTGTAGCGTTTACTACAATAAAAAAAGAAAATTTTAAAAACAACCTCATTTGAATAATCAGAAAATCCAAACTACAAAACCCTATTTTCGCAACCCTACGATCGGATAAAAAGAAACTTTCTGCCATAAGAGAGAGAGAGAGAGGAAAAGATTCTGACAGCTCTCGAGTGAACACAATGCGCTGCAGTACGCCTGGTCAGATTATTTTTGAATAAGAGGTTATACTAATTCACCCGCACTTGTTAATTTTACTTGCCACTTAGCATTCGCCTTAACCCTTAAATTGGTGACAACGACGTGATCTGAACATGCAGTGCGCGAAAACAAGGAATTTTAAATAACGTAAAGGGTAAAAACAATTAAGAGCCACTAACAATGGCGAATTAAAACGAAGCTCATGGTGCTAAGGCGCACGGAAACGCAGCCACGGTCAGTGCCCAACAGAGTACAGTGACAGTGAAATTACCGGAGCTCACTCATGAAAATCTTACGCTATGGTTTGCCCCATCGAACGTTATTTATAAATGGCAAGAATTTCGACCGAGGAGGCGAAATTTAACCACGCAGTGTTAGCTCTTGGTGCGCGTTATACAATGAAAGTGGAAGACATAATACTTAAACCGCCCCCGATGAATCCATTTGCAACTCTAAAGAAAACATTAGTGAAACAACTCAGTGCTTCTCAAGCAGATAAAATGCGTAAGCTACTCGAGAAAGCTGTAATGGGTGACAGGAAACTATCCCAATTGTTATGCGGGTTACATAGGCTCGCCACCACAACGTTCAGCGACGAAGTGGTATGCACGTTTTGGACCAGCTGGTCGCCGGCGAATATCCAAGCCATACTAGTGACGCAGCAGTCTCAAATGCTCGATCAAGTAGCTGATCTCATGGATACAGTCGCATCAACGCTAAGAAGCAACGCGCAAATCCACGAAACCTCACACGACACAACCTCGTTTGAAACCACACTCAGTTTAAAAATGGCATAAACGATACTCAGTTTTCGTAAGGAGATGACGGAGACTATTGACCGTGAGATTAACGCCTTGCAAGTCTCACATCGGTCACGCAATCGCAGCCACCCACGCTGGAACTTTTGCAGCCGCTTGAACTCGGAGTCGCGAAATAGCGAACAATCAATCAATGTTTCGATGCTGATGCCAAAAAGTGCAAAGAACCGTGTTTGTTCTCGGAAAACAAACGGCAGTCGCTGATGGCGGCCAGTGATAACAGCCAAAATTCTTGCGGCTTATTCGTCCTCCAGCAAAGCTTGTCGATAGTGGAGCCAATCTGTGCCTGATTCCACGTTCGTTCGTGCGACCTCATTCAAACTAGTAGCCACAAATAGAACACCCATCGCCACATATGGATTGTCAGCACTCGCATTCAACCTCGGGCTGTGGCGCAGTTTCATGTGAAATTTCATGATTGTTGAGGTACCCTTACTGATTATTAGATCCGATTTTAACACATTTTGAATTATAAGTCAACCTCCAAGACAGCCAACTCATCAACAAGCTGACGAAACTCACGTCCAATGGATGGGTTGTCGAAAGCAGTGCACACAGTAACAATGTGATCTCCGGGAACTCAACTTACCACCAGCTTCTCACAAAGTTTCCAAACATCAGGCGACCTGACGTAAAGAGCACCAGTGGTGCGACAGATGACCGAACACTACATTCCAACAATGCAAGAAGCTCCCGTGGCGGCGAAACTACGGCACCTCTCGACCGACAAATACAACGCTAACCGTAAGAAATTTGATTCAATGGTCCAGCGCAGCACAACGAGTGCTTCATGCTGCAGCTGGTAATCGCCAGTACACATGGCCTCGAAGAACGCGTGCGCAATCCACGATCCCGTACGTCACATTCACGACTTCGCTCAATCGATGCATGGTAAGACCAGTTTTTCACAAATCGATTTAATGCTCGCGGACAACCAGATTCCGTTTGCCAGGGGGGATGTAGCGAAAATGGCAGAAACAACGCAGCTTGGCCTCTTCGAGCTATTGTTTATGAGCTTCGGGCTTCGAAACGCAGCACAAACCTTCCAACGAGATGTTGTGCGATTGGATTTTGCCTACGCTTATGCTAACGATATCTTTGTAGCCTCCGAAAACAAGGAGCGACATCGAGAACTTCTCTGGCAGAATTTCGAATGACTCAACGAATACAGTGTCGTCATCAACGGCCAAAAATGCGAGCTCGGAGTCGAGGAGGCGACATTTCTTGGTTACACCGTCACCAGCGAAGGCATCGAATCGCCACTGGAAAAGTTAGACATTGTTGATTTCCCGAAGCCGGAAACAGCCATGTAGCTACGCCATTTCGCATGTGCAATTTTTATGGAATTGGAATACCTGATGTAGCCCACACACAAGCTCCACTGCACAACATGTTACAGGGAAATGCGCCACTAGAATGGACGCCTGCAGTAATGGAATAGATTGGACACCGGAGTTGCATAAGAGTCAATGCTGGCGTATCCTCTATTTGGTGCGCAGCTCGCAATCATGTGCGATGCATCCAATTTTCCGGTTGGAGCAGGCTTATAGCAACAAATGAACAACGTCTGGGAGCCGCTAGCCTTTTTCTCTAAGAATCTAACTCTGGCTGAGATGCGCTATAGTGCCTTCAATCGATTACTACTGGCGATTTACCTCACAATCAAGTACTTCTGACATTTGCTGGAAACACGAGTATTCATGGTATACACCTACCACAAGCCGTTAACATTCGCTTTTCATCAAAAACACGAAAAACTTTCACCACGTCAAGCTCAACAACTTGAGTCGGGCAGTTCACAATGAATATTCAGCGCATTCCGGCTAAGCACAACGTTATCGCTAACGTACTCTCGCGCATGGAAGTAATCGAGTTGACAATCGACTATAACAAATTGGCTGCAGTGCAAGAAAGCAACGAAAAGTTGAAAGGACGTTGAATTCTGGACAGGTTTGCAGCTCAAATGAGTACATATTTCAGGTGCGGACGCACAAGTCTTGTGCGACACCTCGATGGAGAAAGCTCAACCATACACAACATCAGCCTTCAGAAAAGCCACTTTTAATTCAGCCCACCGCCTCTCTCATTCAGGCCCGAGAGCAATATCAAAACAAGAAGCGCAACGATACGTCTGGCCTTTTATCAAAAATAATTGCTGAGTTTGCGCACGAGCATGTCCACAATGCCAACAATCGAAAATTTCTCGACATATGCTTGCACCTGTGGGAAATTTCAGGCCGCCGTCTACAAGACTCGCGCATGTGCACCTAGACATCATCACCACGTCGAGCGATACTCAGGATGACCCGAAGCTATCCCTATATGAGATCAAGAAGCGGAGACAGTCACACGAGCATTCTGGGAAAATTGGATCACACGTTATAGCTCGCTGCATCAAATCAGCGTCGACCAAGATAACCGTCCGAATCGCACCACTTCAGTTCACTAAACCATCTAGCAGGTACCACACATCAGCACACTACTGCTTACCACCTACAAGGAAACTGCATGGTTGAACGTTTCCGCAGCAACCTCAACCTCAATGAACAAATATCATACCAGAAATCATCATGGGTATATGCGCAAGCCACCGCGGGCTGAACTACTTTACGGCCAGATGATACTTTGCCAGGCGAATTTTTCACCCCTGCACCATACAATCATGAACCGAGCGATTTTATTAAGGACTTGCAACAACGCTTCAATCTGATTCACCCAGTGCCCGTCACTTGTCATGGCTCAAGCGCGCCATCCGTTTTCAAAAATGACGGCTTTTTTGCGACGTGACGCCATAAAAATACACTGCAGATGCCATGTGACGGTTCGTACGAGGTACTCAAATGCGGTGACAAGACATTTTCGATAAAAGTGTAGGCAAAGAGGTCACCACCTCAATTGGTAGGCTGGAACCTGCATTTATGCTCAGCCGAATCTTCACCAGACACCGAGAGTTAACCATTCACAAATGTACACCACCGGTTTTGAACGACCAACAACCGGCCGACGCATGGGCCACTGAGACTGGAGATGCCAGATGAATCACGCTTGATCGGCTATGTGGATGATGTTGCGGCTCTGGTCGCTGGAACAAGCGCAACTTAGGCTACGTATGCTAATACGCCGAGTGAGAGGCTGAGTGACTGATCGCGGATTCCGTTTAGCACTGGAGAATCTTCTGCACATATCACCTCACCAGTGTCTCTCTTTACTTACTCACATCTCAACCGTTCTACAATTTCCGTCCTAAACGATATAAATATTGCATTGCATTCTCATCAGCCAGTTAAGTCCAATTTTTTTCTACTACGTATCATTGTTATACTATCGTTTTAGGCGTTGTGTATGCGAAAGCCACTGACACAACTAAAAAATGTACTGTTTCCGATGGATTATCATTATTTTTAAGAGGGAATGGAATCTTAGTAGTTTTTATTGAACAGAAAAGATGTCAGTACCATACACTCCCACCCTTAGATCTCCAGCTCTACCAACAAAATATTTGATTAAGGCTTCATGAAAGCTGCTTGTAGTTTAACATCAGTCTTAATGTCTTGACTCTCCTGGGATTTGAGGTCTACCTTCTCGTGGTATACCTGCCTACTTTAGAATTTTAGCAAACATTTACTTATATTAATATTGTATATTATATATATTGATCCTACAGCTGTCATCATAAAAATGCATTCAGTTGGGCTATGCTGTTCAGATGTTTATATGTTTGAAAATGGTATAGAGAAAATAGAAACGGCTGATATTAGTCTAGGACATGAAGGCGCAGGAGAAATATTCGAGGTATATTTCCTTACTTGTTTCGGTATGTCAAATCAATCACAATCCCTTCCATAGGTCGGCTCAAAAGTCCAATCACTGAAAAAGGGTGATCGTGTATGTATTGAAGCTGGGGTACCTTGTGCCCGTTGCAAATACTGTAAAGAAGGGCGTTATAATATCTGCCCAAACATGCACTTCAGTGGTTTGCTTTCAACCTACTGTTGCCACCCTGCATCTCTTTGTCATAAAATACCCGATTCCATGAGCTACGAAGAAGCAGCACTGGTACATCCACTATCCTTAGGTCTACAAGCTTGTCATCGAGGTAAGGTTAGTATTGGCTCAAAGGTGTTGATCCTTGGAGCCTGTCCACTTGGTCTTTCTGTTTTGATGGCAGCCAGAGCAATGGGTGCAGATAAAATTGCTATCGTAGGTAAGTTAAGATTTCAAAACTTTTCTAAGATCAGGTTCAAAAATTTTTTGTCCAAAGATGTCCTGAAGAAAAACTTAGATGTTGCATCTGAACTTTGCGCTGATGTATCCATGGTTGCTGCCCAATCGATGACATCGAAAGACTTATGTAAGGAAATCCTTGCAAAAACCAAATGCCGTCCAAACGTTATAATTGATTGTTGTGGATGCTCAAAAACGGTCAATATGGCGGTTGATCTAGTTGAACAAGGAGGAAGCTTTGTTTTGGCAGGATGCCAAGCAGAATGTGTTACCTTACCAACGCTGACCACTTTGGCTAAAGAATTATGCTTCCACACAAGTTTCCGATCATCTAACATGTAAGTTATTAATCTCATTGTCACTTGTTTGCCAATGTCAAATATTTTGACTACTTTTACAGGTTCCCCAGTGCCATCAACCTGATCAAAACTGGTCGTGCTTGTGTCACTAAGATGATAACACATCGTACTGAATTTTGTTCAACACAAGGTGGATTTGATGTTGCCCTTCAAGATGTCGAAAATCGTGCAATCAAAGTCATGGTTAATTGGCCACATGAAAACGCTTCCAAGAAATAATATTTAGGCGAGAGGAAGTATTTGAGGTCAAAATTTAAGCGAAACTAACGAAAACCAAGGCAAGATTTGTTACTGTGTCCAGACTAGAAATTGTTCGATTTTATTTTGAATTATTCGACCGTTTGATTTGTATTAGGCGCCAGTACGTACGTTTTATGTTTTGGGCTTTCACGAACAATTAAAATTAAATACGTGAAAACCAAGATGGTACATGGTACTTTGCCTAATGGCTAAGTCAATTCGTAAAGATTTCAATGTATATGCCTCTTGTGTTAGAAAATTTATGTTTGAAATTCTAGAGTTTATTTTTAATATTAATGAATTTTGAAAAATATCGTATTGTAAAGATTAGAATGACTGATTTTTATTTGCAAAAATTTTTTTTAGAAGTATGATGATGTAGAAGAGTTCTAAAGCACAGATTAGGTATTTAATAGCGGCGATACATACACATCTACCATTTCTTACCTTTAAGAGTGTGCTTCTGCTAATTGTGTTTTTAGTTTTACAAAAACCTACTAGTTTCGCGACCAGTCTGTCCGTCTGTCCGTCCGTCTGTCCGTCCGTCCGTGTGTCACAGCAGTTTTTCTCGGAAACTACTTAAGCTAGAAACATCAACTTTTGGGTGTAGGTGTAAAGTGGTGATCTCTTCAAAGTTCAACTACAAAAAAATTTATAAAGTATTTAAGGGGGTTTCCCCATATAGGAGTGATCTCCGGAAATTCTACGTCTAGCACTCGTTGCGTGTAGACGTGTTTTTAATCGCTCCTGTCATTAATTTTAAAAATTAATTAATTTTTCACAAAAGTCAGTTTCAAATAATTGAAATAATTTTGTACGAGTCAGTCAAAAGCAAGTTTTGATTTTATTGGGGAAGAATTAATCGTCGAAGGCATCGAACAACCATACCAATAAATCAAGAAAAGCAACAAACCAAAGACAACTCGGGACTGCTGTATGGAGGAGCCCGACGGCTTCCCTCCGTTGGGGGGCCCCGGGGAGAGTGACGGTGTGAAATTGGCAAGTGTCAACAAGCGGAGACACACGAGCACCCAGGATACCGCAGATGCCGGTCGCAAAACACAAGTGCTCGAGGATAGACAGGAAGTGTGCCGCCTTCGAAGTGAAATCGAAGAGCTAAAGGCAAGAATTCAAACGTATGAAGAAATGTTCAAGACGGCAAAACAAGTTCAAGAGAGTGGTCCGATACGAAAAATCGAAAAACAGAAGAAAGCTGCAACTCCAATAATAACTGAAGAGGTATTAAGTGCTGGTGGCACGAACGAAAGCCAGAACTACTTTGCGGCGCTGGATGGACTCCAGCAGGACATGGAGGTAGACGAAGGTAACAAGGACGATAATTTTATCTTATATTTAAAAAATAAAAATAATGAAAGTAGAAATAGGGAGAAGAAACCAGCCCGTAGTTCTGCTGGTCCTCCTCAAAAAGTAGCCAAGAATACCGAGAAAGTTCCGCCGATTAATGTCTTCGGGCAAAGCGGAAAAGACATGGTTCGGCTGTTGGCAGCCGAAAACAAATTGACAAATTTCGAAATCAAACGAGTAAATTCTGAGAAGCTGTCAATTAGAACGAAATCACTGGTTGATTTCAAATCAGCGAAAGATGCTTTGAATTCTGGGGAGGTTCCGCACTTCACCTATACCCCCAAGAGCGAGAAGAACCAGACGTTCTTGCTGAAGGGCTTGGACTGCGGAGAAAATACCGTCGATCTTCTTCAGGTTCTCAAGGAAACGGCGCCACAAATCGAGTTTATCTCAGTGAAAACATTCGCGACAAGAAGGTTGACGGTAGAAAAAAAAACACCACTTTATTTGGTACAAATAACAAATAAGAGCAGTCCAAGCGCTCTTCAGCAAATCAGGTATTTAAATTTTCGAGTGGTGAGGTGGGAACGCCTCCAGAAACGAGAAATCAACCAGTGCTATCGCTGCCAACGATTTGGGCATTCGGCTGCCAACTGCGCCATGCATTACCGATGCGTTAAATGCAAAGACGTGCATGCTCCCGGTGAGTGCAAATTGGCTCAGACGGAGCCAAAAGAGAAGTTATATTGTGTGAACTGCGGTGTTTTTGGTCACCCGGCATCATATCGAGGATGCTCCCGATATCAGGATGCAAGATTGAAATCTGCCCCAAAACAAACACAAATACACCGCAGTGTCTTAGCTCCGAACTTCGTCAAGCCCGGAGTATCATTTGCACTCGCCGCTAGAGGACCAGCAGAAAATGCGGAAAATAGGGTAAATAATGTAAGTGGCAATAATGAGCTGCTTCTCAAAATTTATCAACAATTAAATTCCTTATCAGAGCGAATCGATAAACAAGATTCGAAAATTAACATTGTTTTTCAGCGTTTAGGACTTTCAAATGGCTCAAAATAAGTTGTCATCCAGCCACATTCCCACGGATAGGATTCGTCTCATCTCGATCAACGTCAACTCCATTGTTACTTTACATCGGCGTGATTATCTCCTTGAATTCATTGCCAGACAAAAGCCTGACATCCTGCTTCTAACCGAAACCCACCTCAATTTATGGCACTCCATGACATTCAAGGATTTTGAATTCGTAAGAAACGATAGGGTAATAGGTGATGGGGGAGGTGGCACCGGGATATTGGTACGAAGACCCTATTGTTTCCAAAATATTGAAAAAGTCGAATTCAAAAGCTTTGAATCTCTTGAAGTGTCCGTTATCAAAATCTCACTGCCAGGTGGGGATAACCTCTTCGTTATCTCTGCCTATGCAACTGGTGGAACTGTTCTCAAGCTCAAGGAGGAACTCAATTCCTTGTTCGAAATACTCGAATTGAACAGGCTGCATAACTATTATATTCTTGCTGGTGACCTGAACGCCAAGCATACATCATGGCTGAACGCCACCAATAATCCAAGAGGTGTATTCCTGAAATCGTGGATAACAGAGAACCAAATTGAATACAGGTGCAATCTATATGGGTCGGAGTTCCCAACATACCCTAGGACAAATTCATATTTGGACCTTTGCATTGCTGACGCAAGACTTGAATTCAACTCTAATAGTCCTCAACGGAAACTGCAGGTGCTTCCTTATGATAGCGACCATAACGCAATCGTAATGGAAATCAATCATCACAGGGCTGATTTCTTCCTCATTCCAGTTCAACATGAAAATCATTGGTTGAATTTCAAAAAAACAGACTGGGGAAAGTTTCAAAAGAAGTTTAATCGGGAGTACCAGAAGCAATGTCCCTCTTCTGATGGCGGCAACTCTTGCTCAATGGTTCCTAATGACAGAAATCTAACTAACGATGAAATAGATGTCTATTTGTCGAAGTTAGAGAAGCTGACGTTGGAAACGATTGAGAAAGTAGTTCCCAAGATTAAACATCGAAACAATATGGAAGGATATGAAGCACCAACCATCGCAAGGTTGAAAAGATTGAAAAGCCTCCTTCTCACATGCGTCAACAATATTTATCGACGATTTTTGGACTACAACCATCCCTCGTTGTCTTTGTTGAAATTACATCTGAAGAATGTCCGGAACTTAATCCGGTCATACTTCAGGAGTGAGGTCAGCAATCAATGGGCGGAAAAATTGAGGGGTATTAGCCCACAGGACCCAGACGGCGTGTTCGCGAAAGTGAATAGCATATTCCGCAAGAAGTCTCGAGTGAAGGTATCGAATCTTGAAGTCACTAGTGATGAGATAAATCTTCTCGATAGGGCTGGTATCGAAATTGATAGTACGACTCCGGATAGAAATGGAAACAGGATTATTTGTGAAGGATTGGATAAACTTGCCCTGATTGGAACACATTTTGAATTGGTTCATCTACCAAACCCTGAGAGAGGGAACGAAATTTTTTCAGAGGTCGTTGAAGCAAAAGTTTCCGACTTCAAATCAAGCCTGAACGGCCAATCAATTCTTCATTTCAATGAAACATTAACATCTGACCTCATACCGAGCTTGAATCTTATTGATTATTTTGTCAGCTATGAAGACTTGTGTTTCATATTTCGCAAGATAAACAACAAGAAATCATGTGGTAATGATGGTATTCCAAATGTAGTTCTCCGACATTTGCCTGAGGTTGCTATTAGGAACTATTGCATATTGTTCAACAACATGTTGAGCAATTCATATTTCCCAAATGAGTGGAAAAAGGCTAAGGTATTTCCGATCTTGAAGAAAGGAAAAGAATCTTCATGCCCGAAAAGCTATCGCCCAATCAGCTTGCTGCCTAACATCAGCAAGGTGTTTGAGGTGATACTCAACAGAGCATTAAACGCCCACATTGAGGAAAATGAGTTGATGCCGAATTGCCAATTTGGTTTTCGTGCCAGGCATTCGACCACACATGCAATAACGAAAGTAACCTCAGACATCTGTTGGAAACTAAATGATAGACAATGTGTTGGAGCATGTCTCATTGATATGGAGAAAGCCTTTCATACGGTATGGTTAGATGGACTTATTTTTAAACTTCTTCAGGACAAGTTCCCCAGACACCTTGTCGCCATGATGTGTAATATGTTATACGGGAAATCGTTTGTTGTAACCGATGGAAATCTGACAACAATGCCCGAGTTCAAGGTCTTGAATGGTCTACAGCAGGGAACAGTTACTGCGCCTCTGCTCTTCTCAATCTTTATTCGCAAGCTATTGAACGGCTTTGATTTTAACGTCTCGCCAACGCGATCATTGGTAGCGTTTGCTGATGATCTGATCATCTACACGGCTGACCGAAAAGCTACAATAGTTCAGAGCAATCTCCAAAAAATGTTCAATGATGTACAGCTGTACACTGACAATTGGCGAATGAAAATCAATGCGCAGAAGTGTGAAACAATCTTGTTTCGGACAACGCTGCAGGGGGTCAGTCAAGACCTGAAACGTAATTGGAAAGATTTCCACATCATGGCTGGCGAGGGTAGTTCAGAACGAGTTCCACATAAATCCTGTGTTCGATACCTCGGTGTTTATCTCGATCAGTATCTGTACTATACTGAACATGTGAAAATCATGCTCAGTAAAGCACTTAAAGTAGTCATGGCCCTTCGAAAACTCTTTCATTCCAGATACATTGATCAAAAGGTCAAAATTATCTGTTACAAGACACTGGTTCGACCAGTTTTGACCTATGGATGTCAGATCTGGTACAACCAGAGTGCTAGTACTATGGAAAAATTAAGAGTTTTCGAAAGGAAATGTCTTCGTGCATGTACTGGTTTGTACAGAAAGCCTGAGACGGATTGGAAACATTATATATCGAATAGAAGAATTTATCAAACTGCTGAAGTGACTAGAGTCGATATCTTCATATTGAAGCTTCTTCGGAATCATATCGCAAGATCTGTGACTGTGAGTGAAAACCCTTGGATTTCACAGCCGTTCCACCCTACAGACGGGTATATAGCGACTTGCCTCGCTACTGGCTTCATTCCTCCAGAAGCATTCGTGTATTTGGACATGAATGGATATGTTTTTGATTCTGACGGCGTCCCAGTCATATATCACATATATCGACGGGCCACCGATAAGAAGATAAAATATCCTCATAATTTGAGTTCACGAGACCAACGATTTCAATGGAGGTACTCATTTGCTAGATTCGTTGAAGCTGATCGAGTTGAGACGGCGCAATCCAGGTATTGGTGGCTGAATGACAATGTCTAAATTTTTCGTGTTTGTTTTCAGTTTTGGTGTTTTTCGTTATTTAGTTTTTGAGTTTCAGCTCATTATTGCTACATTTAGTATTGTTATATATTTTTGTTAAAATCAGGTATAGGTTAGGTATATGTAATGTTTACTATATTCCGTTAGAGATAAGATTAAACACTTAGGTTAGGAACATTGTTATAGTATTTTTAGTATAAGATAAAGTTTTTTTGATTGTATTTTATTAGAAATAAGTTACAACATATTCGGTGTAGGATCAAAGTTTCACTGTTGTGTATTAATTATAAATAATTTTTGGATAGTGTTGGTTGGTTTTTTCTCCTTTTTCCAATTGAATTGTAAAAATATGTAATAATCGTAATTAATTGCATTTGCTATAGTTTTTTTTTTGATGAAATGAGTTAATTTAGAGAGCCATTTGGGCCATTAAGTTTTTTGATTGTTATTATTTGGAATTTGCTTTATATTCTTTTAAAATTTATAACGATGAGTATTAAATAAAGCGCTTTTGACTTTGACTTTGACTTTGACACTACAGTTTTGCTAGGATTTGCATGAAAATTTCAGGAACGATAGGACCTTTGCATTGCTGACGCAAGACTTGAATTCAGCTTTAATAGTCCTCAACGGGAACTGCAGGTGCTTCCTTATGATAGCGACCATAACGCAATCGTAATGGAAATCAATCATCACAGGGATGATTTCTTCCTCATTCCAGTTCAACACGAAAATCATCGGTTGAACTTCAAAAAAACAGACTGGGGAAAGTTTCAAAAGAAGTTTAATCGAGAGTACCAGAAGCAATGTCCCCCTTCTGATGGTGGCAACTCTTGCTCAATGGTTCCTAATGACAGGAATCTAACTAACGATGAAATAGATGTCTATTTGTCGAAGCTAGAGAAGCTGACGTTGGAAACGATTGAGAAAGTAGTTCCCAAGATTAAACATCGAAACAATATGGAAGGATATGAAACACCAACCATCGCAAGGTTGAAAAGATTGAAAAGCCTCCTTCTCACACGCGTCAACAATATTTATCGACGATTTTTGGACTACAACCATCCCTCGTTGTCTTTGTTGAAATTACATCTGAAGAATGTCCGGAACTTAATCCGGTCATACTTCAGGAGTGAGGTCAGCAATCAATGGGCGGAAAAATTGAGGGGTATTAGCCCACAGGACCCAGATGGCGTGTTTGCGAAAGTGAATAGTATATTCCGCAAGAAGTCTCGAGTGAAGGTATCGAATCTTGAAGTCACTAGTGATGAGATAAGTCTTCTCGATAGGGCTGGTATCGAAATTGATAGTACGACTCCGGATAGAAATGGAAACAGGATTATTTGTGAAGGATTGGATAAACTTGCCCTGATTGGAACACATTTCGAATTGGTTCATCTACCAAACCCTGAGAGAGGGAACGACATTTTTTCAGAGGTCGTTGAAGCAAAAGTTTCCGACTTCAAATCATCATACCGAGCTTGAATCTTATTGATTATTTTGTCAGCTATGAAGACTTGTGTTTCATATTTCGCAAGATAAACAACAAGAAATCATGTGGTACTGATGGTATTCCAAATGTAGTTCTCCGACATTTGCCTGAGGTTGCTGTTAGAAACTATTGCATATTGTTCAACAACATGTTGAGCAATTCATATTTCCCAAATGAGTGGAAAAAGGCTAAGGTATTTCCGATCTTGAAGAAAGGAAAAGAATCTTCTTGCCCCAAAAGCTATCGCCCAATCAGCTTGCTGCCTAACATCAGCAAGGTGTTTGAAGTGATACTCAACAGAGCATTAAACGCCCACATTGAGGAAAATGAGTTGATGCCGAATTGCCAATTTGGTTTTCGTGCCAGGCATTCGACCACACATGCAATAACGAAAGTAACCTCAGACATCTGTTGGAAACTAAATGATAGACAATGTGTTGGAGCGTGTCTCATTGATATGGAGAAAGCCTTCGATACGGTGTGGTTAGATGGACTAGTTTTTAAACTCCTTCAGGACAAGTTCCCCAGACACCTTGTCGCCATGATGTGTAATATGTTATACGGGAAATCGTTTGTTGTAACCGATGGAAATCTGACAACAATGCGCGAGTTCAAGGTCTTGAATGGTCTACAGCAGGGAACAGTTACTGCGCCTCTGCTCTTTTCAATCTTTATTCGCAAGCTATTGAACGGCTTTGATTTTAACGTCTCGCCAACGCGATCATTGGTAGCGTTTGCTGATGATCTGATCATCTACACGGCAGACCGAAAAGCTACAATAGTTCAGAGCAATCTCCAAAAAATGTTCAATGATGTACAGCTGTATACTGACAATTGGAGAATGAAAATCAATGTGCAGAAGTGTGAAACAATCTTATTTCGGACAACGCTGCGGGGGGTCAGTCAAGACCTGAAACGTAATTGGAAAGATTTCCACATCATGGCTGGTGAGGGTAGTCTTGAACGGGTTCCACATAAATCCTGTGTTCGATACCTCGGTGTTTATCTCGATCAGTATCTGTACTATACTGAACATGTGAAAACCATGCTCAGTAAGGCACTCAAAGTAGTCATGGCCCTTCGAAGGCTCTTTCATTCCAGATACATTGACCAAAAGGTCAAAATTATCTGTTACAAGACACTGGTTAGACCAGTTTTGACATATGGATGTCAGATCTGGTACAACCAGAGTGCTAGTACTATGGAAAAATTAAGAGTTTTCGAAAGGAAATGTCTTCGTGCATGTACTGGTTTGTACAGAAAGCCTGAGACGGATTGGAAACATTATATATCGAATAGAAGAATTTATCAAACTGCTGAAGTGACGAGGGTCGATATCTTCATATTGAAACTTCTTCGGAATCATATCGCAAGATCTGTGACTGTGAGTGAAAACCCTTGGATTTCACAGCCGTTCCACCCTACAGACGGGTATATAGCGACTTGCCTCGCTACTGGCTTCATTCCTCCAGAAGCATTCGTGTATTTGGACATGAATGAATATGTTTTTGATTCTGACGGCGTCCCACATCACATATATCGACGGGCCACCGATAAGAAGATAAAATATCCTCCGAATTTGAGTTCACGAGACCAACAATTTCAATGGAGATACTCATTTGCTAGATTCGTTGAAGCTGATCGAGTTGAGACGGCGCAATCCAGGTATTGGTGGCTGAATGACAATGTCTAAATTATTCGTGTTTATTTCTAGTTTTGGTGTTTTTTCGTTATTTAGTTTTTGAGTTTCGGCTCATTATTGCTACTAGTGTTGTTATTTTTTTTTTGTTAAAAATTAGGTATAGGTTAGGTATATGTAATGTTTACTATATTCCGTTAGAGATAAGATTAAACACTTAGGTTAGGAACATTGTTACAGAATTTTTTAGTATAAGATAAAGTTTTTTGATTGTATTTTATTAGAAATAAGTTACAACATATTCGGTGTAGGGTCAAAGTTTCACTGTTGTGTTTTAATTATAAATAATTTTAGGATAGTGTTGGTTGGTTTTTTCTCCTTTTTCCAATTAAATTTTCAAAATATGTAATAATCGTAATTAATTGAATTTGCTATAAATTTTTTGATGAAATGAGTTAATGATAACGTACAAATTTAGAGAGCCATTTGGGCCATTAAGATTTTTGATTGTTATTGTTTGGAATTTGCTTTATATTCTTTTAAAATTTATAACGATTAGTATTAAATAAAGCACTTTTGACTTTGACTTTGACTTTGACTTTGACCTGAAACGTAATTGGAAAGATTTCCACATCATGGCTGCCGAGGGTAGTTCAGAACGAATTCCACATAAATCCTGTCTTCGATACCTCGGTGTTTATCTCGATCAGTATCTGTACTATACTGAACATGTGAAAATCATGCTCAGTAAAGCACTTAAAGTAGTCATGGCCCTTCGAAAACTCTTTCATTCCAGATACATTGATCAAAAGGTCAAAATTATCTGTTACAAGACACTGGTTAGACCAGTTTTGACATATGGATGTCAGATCTGGTACAACCAGAGTGCTAGTACTATGGAAAAATTAAGAGTTTTCGAAAGGAAATGTCTTCGTGCATGTACTGGTTTGTACAGAAAGCCTGAGACGGATTGGAAACATTATATATCGAATAGAAGAATTTATCAAACTGTGAAGTGACTAGACTCGATATTTTCATATTGAAACTTCTTCGGAATCATATCGCAAGATCTGTGAATGTGAGTGAAAACCCTTGGATTTCACAGCCGTTCCACCCTACAGACGGGTATATTGCGACTTGCCTCGCTACTGGCTTCATTCCTCCAGAAGCATTCGTGTATTTGGACATGAATCGATATGTTTTTGATTCTGACGGCGTCCCAGTCATATATCACATATATCGACGGGCCACCGATAAGAAGATAAAATATCCTCCTAACTTGAGTTCACGAGACCAACAGTTCCAATGGAGGTACTCATTTGCTAGATTGAGACGGCGCAATCCAGGTATTGGTGGCTGAATGACAATGTCTAAATTATTCGTGTATATTTTCAGTTTTGGTGTTTTTCGTTATTTAGTTTTTGAGTTTCAGCTCATTATTGCTACATTTAGTGTTGTTGTTTATTTTGTTAAAAATTAGGTATAGGTTAGGTTTATATTATGTTTATTATATTAGGTTAGAGATAAGGTAAAACGCTTAGGTTAGGAACATTGTTATAGATTTTTTTAAGTATAAGATAAAGTTTTTGATAGCATTTATTAGAATTAAGTTAAAACATATTAGGTGTAGGATGAAAGTTCACTGTAGTGTTAAGATTATAAATAATTTTAGAATAGTGTTGGTTGGTTTTTTCTCCTTTTTCCAATTAAATTTAAAAAATATGTAATAATCTTCATTGATTTGAATTTGCTATAGTTTTTTTTTTTTGAAATGTGTAATGATAACGTACAAATTTAGAGAGCCATTTGGGCCATTAAGTTTTTTATTGTTATTGTTTGGAATTTGCTTTATATTCTTTTAGAATTTATAACGATTACTATTAAATAAAGCGCTTTTGACACGAAAAATTTGTGTCCCCCCCCCCCCTCGCGATTAGACACCTGTGATCCGAAAAATCTGAAAAAAATCAGGAATGTAGGCCTTAGTGAGTACAACAACAACAAATACGTGAGAAGTCGCAAATCACTCAACTTTGTTAGTAATAGTATGATTTATCGATTTTATGTTTTCTTGAATAAAATCTTAACGATACTCTTAAATTCAATGAAATTCAGTACACAGATGACTATTTATAAGATTGATTAACCCTCGTTGCGTGTAGACGTGTTTTTAATCGCTCCTGTCATTAATTTTAAAAATTAATTAATTTTTCACAAAAGTCAGTTTCAAATAATTGAAATAATTTTGTACGAGTCAGTCAAAAGCAAGTTTTGATTTTATTGGGGAAGAATTAATCGTCGAAGGCATTGAACAACCATACCAATAAATCAAGAAAAGCAACAAACCAAAGACAACTCGGGACTGCTGTATGGAGGAGCCCGACGGCTTCCCTCCGTTGGGGGGCCCCGGGGAGAGTGACGGTGTGAAATTGGCAAGTGTCAACAAGCGGAGACACACGAGCACCCAGGATACCGCAGATGCCGGTCGCAAAACACAAGTGCTCGAGGATAGACAGGAAGTGTGCCGCCTTCGAAGTGAAATCGAAGAGCTAAAGGCAAGAATTCAAACGTATGAAGAAATGTTCAAGACGGCAAAACAAGTTCAAGAGAGTGGTCCGATACGAAAAATCGAAAAACAGAAGAAAGCTGCAACTCCAATAATAACTGAAGAGGTATTAAGTGCTGGTGGCACGAACGAAAGCCAGAACTACTTTGCGGCGCTGGATGGACTCCAGCAGGACATGGAGGTAGACGAAGGTAACAAAGACGATAATTTTATCTTATATTTAAAAAATAAAAATAATGAAAGTAGAAATAGGGAGAAGAAACCAGCCCGTAGTTCTGCTGGTCCTCCTCAAAAAGTAGCCAAGAATACCGAGAAAGTTCCGCCGATTAATGTCTTCGGGCAAAGCGGAAAAGACATGGTTCGGCTGTTGGCAGCCGAAAACAAATTGACAAATTTCGAAATCAAACGAGTAAATTCTGAGAAGCTGTCAATTAGAACGAAATCACTGGTTGATTTCAAATCAGCGAAAGATGCTTTGAATTCTGGGGAGGTTCCGCACTTCACCTATACCCCCAAGAGCGAGAAGAACCAGACGTTCTTGCTGAAGGGCTTGGACTGCGGAGAAGATACCGTCGATCTTCTTCAGGTTCTCAAGGAAACGGCGCCACAAATCGAGTTTATCTCAGTGAAAACATTCGCGACAAGAAGGTCGACGGTAGAAAAAAAAAACTTACCACTTTATTTGGTACAAATAACAAATAAGAGCAGTCCAAGCGCTCTTCAGCAAATCAGGTATTTAAATTTTCGAGTGGTGAGGTGGGAACGCCTCCAGAAACGAGAAATCAACCAGTGCTATCGCTGCCAACGATTTGGGCATTCGGCTGCCAACTGCGCCATGCATTACCGATGCGTTAAATGCAAAGACGTGCATGCTCCCGGTGAGTGCAAATTGGCTCAGACGGAGCCAAAAGAGAAGTTATATTGTGTGAACTGCGGTGTTTTTGGTCACCCGGTATCATATCGAGGATGCTCCCGATATCAGGATGCAAGATTGAAATCTGCCCCAAAACAAACACAAATACACCGCAGTGTCTTAGCTCCGAACTTCGTCAAGCCCGGAGTATCATTTGCACTCGCCGCTAGAGGACCAGCAGAAAATGCGGAAAATAGGGTAAATAATGTAAGTGGCAATAATGAGCTGCTTCTCAAAATTTATCAACAATTAAATTCCTTATCAGAGCGAATCGATAAACAAGATTCGAAAATTAACATTGTTTTTCAGCGTTTAGGACTTTCAAATGGCTCAAAATAAGTTGTCATCCAGCCACATTCCCACGGATAGGATTCGTCTCATCTCGATCAACGTCAACTCCATTGTTACTTTACATCGGCGTGATTATCTCCTTGAATTCATTGCCAGACAAAAGCCTGACATCCTGCTTCTAACCGAAACCCACCTCAATTCATGGCACTCCATGACATTCAAGGATTTTGAATTCGTAAGAAACGATAGGGTAATAGGTGATGGGGGAGGTGGCACCGGGATATTGGTACGAAGACCCTATTGTTTCCAAAATATTGAAAAAGTCGAATTCAAAAGCTTTGAATCTCTTGAAGTGTCCGTTATCAAAATCTCACTGCCAGGTGGGGATAACCTCTTCGTTATCTCTGCCTATGCAACTGGTGGAACTGTTCTCAAGCTCAAGGAGGAACTCAATTCCTTGTTCGAAATACTCGAACTGAACAGGCTGCATAACTATTATATTCTTGCTGGTGACCTGAACGCCAAGCATACATCATGGCTGAACGCCACCAATAATCCAAGAGGTGTATTCCTGAAATCGTGGATAACAGAGAACCAAATTGAATGCAGGTGCGATCTTTATGGGTCGGAGTTCCCAACATACCCTAGGACAAATTCATATTTGGACCTTTGCATTGCTGAACTGCAGGTGCTTCCTTATGATAGCGACCATAACGCAATCGTAATGGAAATCAATCATCACAGGGATGATTTCTTCCTCATTCCAGTTCAACACGAAAATCATCGGTTGAATTTCAAAAAAACAGACTGGGGAAAGTTTCAAAAGAAGTTTAATCGAGAGTACCAGAAGCAATGTCCCCCTTCTGATGGTGGCAACTCTTGTTCAATAGTTCCTAATGACAGGAATCTAACTAACGATGAAATAGATGTCTATTTGTCGAAGTTAGAGAAGCTGACGTTGGAAACGATTGAGAAAGTAGTTCCCAAGATTAAACATCGAAACAATATGGAAGGATATGAAACACCAACCATCGCAAGGTTGAAAAGATTGAAAAGCCTCCTTCTCACACGCGTCAACAATATTTATCGACGATTTTTGGACTACAACCATCCCTCGTTGTCTTTGTTGAAATTACATCTGAAGAATGTCCGGAACTTAATCCGGTCATACTTCAGGAGTGAGGTCAGCAATCAATGGGCGGAAAAATTGAGGGGTATTAGCCTACAGGACCCAGACGGCGTGTTTGCGAAAGTGAATAGCATATTCCGCAAGAAGTCTCGAGTGAAGGTATCGAATCTTGAAGTCACTAGTGATGAGATAAATCTTCTCGATAGGGCTGGTATCGAAATTGATAGTACGACTCCGGATAGAAATGGAAACAGGATTATTTGTGAAGGATTGGATAAACTTGCCCTGATTGGAACACATTTTGAATTGGTTCATCTATCAAACCCTGAGAGAGGGAACGAAATTTTTTCAGAGGTCGTTGAAGCAAAAGTTTCCGACTTCAAATCAAGCCTGAACGGCCAATCAATTCTTCATTTCAATGAAACATTAACATCTGACCTCATACCGAGCTTGAATCTAATTGATTATTTTGTCAGCTATGAAGACTTGTGTTTCATATTTCGCAAGATAAACAACAAGAAATCATGTGGTAATGATGGTATTCCAAATGTAGTTCTCCGACATTTGCCTGAGGTTGCTGTTAGGAACTATTGCATATTGTTCAACAACATGTTGAGCAATTCATATTTCCCAAATGAGTGGAAAAAGGCTAAGGTATTTCCGATCTTGAAGAAAGGAAAAGAATCTTCATGCCCGAAAAGCTATCGCCCAATCAGCTTGCTGCCTAACATCAGCAAGGTGTTTGAAGTGATACTCAACAGAGCATTAAACGCCCACATTGAGGAAAATGAGTTGATGCCGAATTGCCAATTTGGTTTTCGTGCCAGGCATTCGACCACACATGCAATAACGAAAGTAACCTCAGACATCTGTTGGAAACTAAATGATAGACAATGTGTTGGAGCATGTCTCATTGATATGGAGAAAGCCTTTGATACGGTATGGTTAGATGGACTTATTTTTAAACTTCTTCAGGACAAGTTCCCCAGACACCTTGTCGCCATGATGTGTAATATGTTATACGGGAAATCGTTTGTTGTAACCGATGGAAATCTGACAACAATGCCCGAGTTCAAGGTCTTGAATGGCCTACAGCAGGGAACAGTTACTGCGCGTCTGCTCTTCTCAATCTTTATTCGCAAGCTACTGAACGGCATTGATTTTAACGTCTCGCCAACGCGATCATTGGTAGCGTTTGCTGATGATCTGATCATCTACACGGCAGACCGAAAAGCTACAATAGTTCAGAGCAATCTCCAAAAAATGTTCAATGATGTACAGCTGTACACTGACAATTGGCGAATGAAAATCAATGCGCAGAAGTGTGAAACAATCTTGTTTCGGACAACGCTGCAGGGGGTCAGTCAAGACCTGAAACGTAATTGGAAAGATTTCCACATCATGGCTGGCGAGGGTAGTTCAGAACGAATTCCACATAAATCCTGTGTTCGATACCTCGGTGTTTATCTCGATCAGTATCTGTACTATACTGAACATGTGAAAATCATGCTCAGTAAAGCACTTAAAGTAGTCATGGCCCTTCGAAAACTCTTTCATTCCAGATACATTGATCAAAAGGTCAAAATTATCTGTTACAAGACACTGGTTAGACCAGTTTTGACCTATGGATGTCAGATCTGGTACAACCAGAGTGCTAGTACTATGGAAAAATTAAGAGTTTTCGAAAGGAAATGTCTTCGTGCATGTACTGGTTTGTACAGAAAGCCTGAGACGGATTGGAAACATTATATATCGAATAGAAGAATTTATCAAACTGCTGAAGTGACTAGAGTCGATATCTTCATATTGAAGCTTCTTCGGAATCATATCGCAAGATCTGTGACTGTGAGTGAAAACCCTTGGATTTCACAGCCGTTCCACCCTACAGACGGGTATATAGCGACTTGCCTCGCTACTGGCTTCATTCCTCCAGAAGCATTCGTGTATTTGGACATGAATGGATATGTTTTTGATTCTGACAGCGTCCCAGTCATATATCACATATATCGACGGGCCACCGATAAGAAGATAAAATATCCTCCGAATTTGAGTTCACGAGACCAACGATTTCAATGGAGATACTCATTTGCTAGATTCGTTGAAGCTGATCGAGTTGAGACGGCGCAATCCAGGTATTGGTGGCTGAATGACAATGTCTAAATTTTTCGTGTTTGTTTTCAGTTTTGGTGTTTTTCGTTATTTAGTTTTTGAGTTTCAGCTCATTATTGCTACATTTAGTATTGTTATATATTTTTGTTAAAATCAGGTATAGGTTAGGTATATGTAATGTTTACTATATTCCGTTAGAGATAAGATTAAACACTTAGGTTAGGAACATTGTTATAGTATTTTTAGTATAAGATAAAGTTTTTTTGATTGTATTTTATTAGAAATAAGTTACAACATATTCGGTGTAGGATCAAAGTTTCACTGTTGTGTATTAATTATAAATAATTTTTGGATAGTGTTGGTTGGTTTTTTCTCCTTTTTCCAATTGAATTGTAAAAATATGTAATAATCGTAATTAATTGCATTTGCTATAGTTTTTTTTTGATGAAATGAGTTAATGATAACGTACAAATTTAGAGAGCCATTTGGGCCATTAAGTTTTTTTTGATTGTTATTATTTGGAATTTGCTTTATATTCTTTTAAAATTTATAACGATGAGTATTAAATAAAGCGCTTTTGACTTTGACTTTGTTATAGTGGTTTGAATTTTCCTGTATTACTATGGAACCATATGCGCTGCATGTTTTACTATGGCAACATATGGCTATGGAACAACATGCGCTTTTTACCAACTCAGACACTACAGTTTTGCTAGGATTTGCATGAAAATTTCAGGAACGATAGGACCTTTGCATTGCTGACGCAAGACAAATTCAGCTTTAATAGTCCTCAACGGAAACTGCAGGTGCTTCCTTATGATAGCGACCATAACGCAATCGTAATGGAAATCAATCATCACAGGGATGATTTCTTCCTCATTCCAGTTCAACATGAAAATCATCGGTTGAATTTCAAAAAAACAGACTGGGGAAAGTTTCAAAAGAAGTTTAATCGCGAGTACCAGAAGCAATGTCCCCCTTCTGATGGTGGCAACTCTTGTTCAATAGTTCCTAATGACAGGAATCTAACTAACGATGAAATAGATGTCTATTTGTCGAAGTTAGAGAAGCTGACGTTGGAAACGATTGAGAAAGTAGTTCCAAAGATTAAACATCGAAACAATATGGAAGGATATGAAACACCAACCATCGCAAGGTTGAAAAGATTGAAAAGCCTCCTTCTCACACGCGTCAACAATATTTATCGACGATTTTTGGACTACAACCATCCCTCGTTGTCTTTGTTGAAATTACATCTGAAGAATGTCCGGAACTTAATCCGGTCATACTTCAGGAGTGAGGTCAGCAATCAATGGGCGGAAAAATTGAGGGGTATTGGCCCACAGGACCCAGACGGCGTGTTTGCCAAAGTGAATAGCATATTCCGCAAGAAGTCTCGAGTGAAGGTATCGAATCTTGAAGTCACTAGTGATGAGATAAGTCTTCTCGATAGGGCTGGTATCGAAATTGATAGTACGACTCCGGATAGAAATGGAAACAGGATTATTTGCGAAGGATTGGATAAACTTGCCCTGATTGGAACACATTTTGAATTGGTTCATCTACCAAATCCTGAGAGAGGGAATGAAATATTTTCAGAGGTCGTTGAAGCAAAAGTTTCCGACTTCAAATCAAGCCTGAACGGCCAATCAATTCTTCATTTCAATGAAACATTAACATCTGACCTCATACCGAGCTTGAATCTTATTGATTATTTTGTCAGCTATGAAGACTTGTGTTTCATATTTCGCAAGATAAACAACAAGAAATCATGTGGTACTGATGGTATTCCAAATGTAGTTCTCCGACATTTGCCTGAGGTTGCTATTAGGAACTATTGCATATTGTTCAACAACATGTTGAGCAATTCATATTTCCCAAATGAGTGGAAAAAGGCTAAGGTATTTCCGATCTTGAAGAAAGAAAAAGAATCTTCATGCCCGAAAAGCTATCGCCCAATCAGCTTGCTGCCTAACATCAGCAAGGTGTTTGAAGTGACACTCAACAGAGCATTAAATGCCCACTTTGAGGAAAATGAGTTGAAGCCGAATTGCCAATTTGGTTTTCGTGCCAGGCATTCGACCACACATGCAATAACGAAAGTAACCTCAGACATCTGTTGGAAACTAAATGATAGACAATGTGTTGGAGCATGTCTCATTGATATGGAGAAAGCCTTTGATACGGTATGGTTAGATGGACTAGTTTTTAAACTCCTTCAGGACAAGTTCCCCAGACACCTTGTCGCCATGATGTGTAATATGCTATGCGGGAAATCGTTTGTTGTAACCGATGGAAACCTGACAACAATGCTCGAGTTCAAGGTCTTGAATGGTCTACAGCAGGGAACAGTTACTGCGCCTCTGCTCTTCTCAATCTTCATTCGCAAGCTATTGAACGGCTTTAATTTTAACGTCTCACCAACACGATCATTGGTAGCGTTTGCTGATGATCTGATCATCTATACGGCAGACCGAAAAGCTACAATAGTTCAGAGCAATCTCCAAAAAATGTTCAATGATGTACAGCTGTACACTGACAATTGGAGAATGAAAATCAATGTGCAGAAGTGTGAAACAATCTTGTTTCGGACAACGCTGCAGGGGGTCAGTCAAGACCTGAAACGTAATTGGAAAGATTTCCACATCATGGCTGGCGAGGGTAGTTCAGAACGAATTCCACATAAATCCTGTGTTCGATACCTCGGTGTTTATCTCGATCAGTATCTGTACTATACTGAACATGTCAAAATCATGCTCAGTAAAGCACTTAAAGTAGTCATGGCCCTTCGAAAACTCTTTCATTCCAGATACATTGATCAAAAGGTCAAAATTATCTGTTACAAGACACTGGTTAGACCAGTTTTGACCTATGGATGTCAGATCTGGTACAACCAGAGTGCTAGTACTATGGAAAAATTAAGAGTTTTCGAAAGGAAATGTCTTCGTGGATGCACTGGTCTGTACAGAAAGCCTGAGACGGATTGGAAACATTATATATCGAATAGAAGAATTTATCAAACTGCTGAAGTGACGAGGGTCGATATTTTCATATTGAAGCTTCTTCGGAATCATATCGCAAGATCTGTGACTGTGAGTGAAAACCCTTGGATTTCACAGCCGTTCCACCCTACAGACGGGTATATTGCGACTTGCCTCGCTACTGGCTTCATTCCTCCAGAAGGATTCGTGTATTTGGACATGAATGGATATGTTTTTGATTCTGACGGCGTCCCAGTCATATATCACATATATCGACGGGCCACCGATAAGAAGATAAAATATCCTCCGAGTTTGAGTTCACGAGACCAACAGTTCCAATGGAAGTACTCATTTGCTAGATTCTTTGAAGCTGATCGAGTTGAGACGGGGCAATCTAGGTATTGGTGGCTGAATAACAATGTCTTAATTATTCGTGTTTATTTTGGTTGGCTGGTTTTTTCTCCTTTTTCCAATTAAATTTTAAAAATATGTAATAATCTTAATTAATTCAATTTGCTATAGTTTTTTTTTGATGAAGTGTGTTAATGATAACGTATAAATTTAGAGAGCAATTTGGACCATTAAGTTTTTTATTGTTATTGTATGGAATTTGCTTTATATTCTTTTAAAATTTATAACGATTAGTACTATATAAAGCGCTATTGACTCTGACATTGACTTTGACACTTAGTATTTCTTCTGGTATAGCTTGTTTGACAGCTTTCTTTGCCTTAGTTTCCTTATTGGTTTGCTTTCGCGGCTCTACATCTTGAGTTTGCATCCCTCTCTTGAACAGATCTTCGAGAGATTGTAGTCGTAGTCTTAATTCTTTGATTCTCATATCGGAAGTCGAATAACTTATTGTTAGTTTTCAACTATTTGAGTTTTACGTCCACCGTCTGCGGAGTTTTCCTGGATATGTCTCCTTCTATTGATGATTGCCGCCAATTTGGTATTGCGCATTTCTCCGGGCTCCCCCCAGAGGTGGGCAGCCGTCGGGCTCCTCCATACCTGCAGTCCCTAATTAGTCTTTGGATTATTTGCTTTTATTGATTTATCGAAGCAAAATAATATTCGATATGATTCCGTGGGTCGGTTCCTTCGACGATATAAGCTTTTTCCAATATAAACCAAAATTAGCTTTGGACTGACTTTTTAAAAAATTAATTTATTTTTTTGAAAATTTGACAGAAGGGAATTAAAAACAAGTCTATACGCAATGAAGGCTAGACGTAGAATATGCCAAATATTGCCAGTATCTCTGATTGATGCCAGTTCTCTATTTTCCTCAGTTTGTTCATTTGTTTACCATATGTCTTCAATATTTTTGTTGTTGGTGCTGCTGTTGATTGTTGCAAGGATATCTTTTTTTGAATCTCACTAAGAGCCACTACTTCCGTTTGTATGCATGGTAAGCTTATTGATTTCATGACTATCTTTGCAAAGCATGAAGGCCGTACGCGGTTTGGCACCAGCTTTTATAGGAACAGATGCTCATAGTAGACCAGCGCTAATCTCGAGTCCATCTCATCCAAGACACCATCAACTCAATGATGCAAACCTTGTACGTATGCCGAGGCCTCACAACGTTTTAACGGAACGGAAGTAACATGATGGATAGTTTTGAACCATTTATGCGTAATTTTCATCTCCGCAGCACCGTGTAAAGCAAATAAGTGTAAAATACAATATCCGGCCGCCCAATGTGTCAAAATAAAATAACTTGGGTCGTGTCTGCAAGTCCATTTGGCATTATCTAGTACATACCACGATAAGGCGGTTCAAATACTATAAAGTCCTTTACTATATTATTATTGGATTTCTGTATACTCGTGTACAACTATTTTTCATATATAAATAAATGAAAAAAATTTTTGAAAATAGATATGAACTCATATAACCTTTTTTCTTATGGAAGTCGGTTAAAAATGGCGGGAAATTGAAATAACGTATTTTCTAAAATTCCAGCTTTATCTAAAATAAATATTTTAGCCGTTTTTACAGGTTGTAATTACTCATGGCTGTGCAACAACAAAAAATAAAAATATTAGCGTAATGAAATACGATACGAGTATACTAATTTAGTATTCATATCAATGCAGAGTCTTCCTCATTGTTTAGTAAATCAAGCTGAAATCTTTTCAATTTTTAACAAAAAAAAAAGAGCGCTTACCTGATTCAATGAAAGAGAGTTGCCATGACAGTAAGTATCAGAAATTAAAATAATTTTGGTATAATCATTTGCTGCTGGCAGTGTACTTTTGGGAAGATGTTTTTTCTTTGTTTCACCTTTAGTATTATAGTTAACACAATTTCAAAACTCAATCAATATTCTAAATGGGTATTTAATCCATAATATTAAAAAATTGTTAACTTAATTAATTTTATATCAGTTATCAGTATATATTATCATTTACATCTGAATTTTTTTTTTTTGAATTCATTTAACACTCTTCGAACAGCTAAGAACAGTGTTACCTTCATTGGTTGGTTTTGTGCTAATTGCTTTCTCTCAAACATTTAAAACAAATATACAATAATTGCTGATTCAGTTCCTGCTATTGTTTATCGCCGTATCATAAATGTCATAATATACTATGTGCAAAAAGATTAATAATCTGAATTAGATTAACTCCAATAGATAATGACCAGCATTTTTTATTCTCGAAGCATTAACGACTGATATAAATGCAACTACCACGCACCAATCTATTGTAGTCCAATACACAATTCTGCAGTGCTAACACCCAATCGCATAATGCCTAAACCAATTTTATATGGTATTTATCTAAGTCCTCCAGTGCGAGCTGTACTTTTAGTAGCCAAAGCTATTAATGTTGAGCTTGAATTTCGCGATGTGGACTTATTCGCGGGTGAACACAAGAAACCAGAATTCCTTAAAATAAATCCTCAACATACCGTTCCCACGCTGGATGACGATGGGTTTATTATTTGGGAGAGTCATGCTATTATGACTTACTTGATTGGAAAATACGCCAAGGATGATTCCCTTTACCCAAAGGACTTGAAGAAACGTGCTTTGGTTGATCAGCGCATGCATTTCGATTCAGGAGTTTTATTCGTCCGTATGAGGGCAATAATTGTAAGAATGGATACCTTATAGTGAACTTTATAGTTTTCTTTGAACTCACTTATCTGTTTATTTTCCAGGAAAGGATAATTTTCTTCAATGAACCTGATATAGCCCCAGAAAAACTAAAAGCAGTTGATGATGCTTATGGTTACATGGACAAGTTCCTGGAAAAAGGAAATTACATGTGCGGTAATACCGTTACGGCGGCTGACTTAGGTCTGGTTGCAACGTTCTCTTCAGGTCAAGGGATTCATCCTGTTGATGCTTCGAAATATCCTCGACTTGCAGCTTGGTTCAAGCGAATGAAGACATTCCCGCACTATGAAGAACTGAATGGCAACTACGCCCAAGAATTGATTGATCTTATTAATTCAAAAATTGCCGAATTTTCTAAGTAAAACAATTTGAACATACTATATATCTTATCCAAATAAAGAACAAAAGAATTAAATTAGAGATAAAAAAAATGTTTAATTTTTTCGACAATCCTCACGTAGACATTCTATAGGACATTGACATTTTGGAATCAGAAGTGGTTTAGTTGTTTATTAGTATAAAGCATAATTACCTATTGCTAACTAATATTAATATAAAATATAAGGTGTTGAATATTTTTAAAATGCCCCACTGTAAACCGAGGAGTTTTTCAAATTTTTGTAAGAAGTACTAGTTTCAGGCTACCAAAGCGGGCCTTAAATTTACAAACTATTCGCAACGGTTTACTCTTGGGAGGGCATTATTACGTATACCAAAGATTTCGATAAAAGTGAATGGTGCTGTTTCAATTATCAAACAGTATCTCCCATAACTCAGGAAAATATTCAAAATTTTTTTTTTTGAAGTGGATCCATCAAGGCCTATTCATCATTGCCTATGACGCAACATCCCAAGCCGAGCCTTGTCCTCCAGTATTAATCTCCTCCAATCACCACGGTTCCGCAACTTTGTCCGCCAGTTACTCACTCCCAACAAAGATTTGCTGTCAGCTTCTATCGTGCCTTCCTATCGAGTTCTCAGTCTTCCCGCTGGACGTCAACCTTGTGCTCTATCCATTGATTTTTTTTTTGAAAATTAAGAGTTTTCGAAAGGAAATGTCTTCGTGCATGTACTGGTTTGTACAGAAAGCCTGAAACGGATTTGAAACATAATATATCGAATAGAAGAATTTATCAAACTGCTCAAGTGACGAGGGTCGATATCTTCATATTGAAACTTCTTCGGAATCATGTCGCAAGATCTGTGACTGTGAGTGAAAACCCTTGGATTTCACAGCCGTTCCACCCTACAGACGGGTATATAGCGACTTGTGGCTTCATTCCTCGAGAAGCATTCGTGTATACGTTTTTGATTCTGACGGCGTCCCAGTCATATATCACATATATCGACGGGCCACCGATAAGAAGATAAAATATCCTCCGAGTTTGAGTTCACGAGACCAACAATTCCAATGGAGATACTCATTTGCTAGATTCGTTGAAGCTGATCGAATTGAGACGACGCAATCCAGGTATTGGTGGCTGAATGACAATGTCTAAATTATTTGTGTTTATTTCCAGTTTTTGTGTTTTTTCGTTATTTTGTTTTTGAGTTTCAGCTCATTATTGCTACATTTAGTGTTGTTGTTTGTTTTTGTTAAAACTTAGGTATAGGTTAGGTGTATGTTATGTATTATATTAGGTAAGGGATAAGGTTAAACGCTTAGGTTAGGAACATAGTTATAGAATTTTTTTGTATAAGATAAAGTTGTTGATTGCAATTTATTAGAATTTAGTTAAAACATATTAGGTGTAGGATCAAAGTTCACTGTTGTGTTAAGATTATAAATAATTTTAGGATAGTGTTGGTTGGTTTTTTCTCCATTTTCCAATTGATTTTCAAAATATGTAATAATCTTGAGTTTGACTTTGATAGTTTTTTGGGTACGTAGTTTTCTTACATTCTTTCTACCTTACCCGCTCATTACAATTTGCGTAATTTTCCCCAAGAGGAAACAGGTGGATTGACAATAGTTCATACAACTCATCGTTGTAACGTAGTCACCACTCTGTTCATTGTTTCACTGTTTCGTAGATTTTTCGGAGCACTTTGCGTTCAAATACGTCCACTGCCTTTTTGGATTCACTCATCAGGGTCCGTGTTTCACTTCCGTGTTTTGCAAATGCGGAGGTTTTTTTTTGCTTGTGCACAGTGTGCAGTGATTCATGGTGCGCCTGATCGGTTCCTTTTTGGTGGCTCTTTTATTCAGGGTGGCTCCAAGGCATACAAAGTTATCCAAACTTTCAAAGTTGCAGTCACCTACGGTCAGATTTTGTCGAACTGGTGTTTTCTTGCTCGTTTGAGTCATGAATTTAGTTTTAGTTATATTAAGTCATGGACCAATTTGGCTTGCTTCAGATTCTAGACTCAGAAATACGCCTTTAGCATCTGAGATTGAACATGCCATAATGTTGACATCTTCAGCTTATGCCACCAATTAGGTGGGCTAGAACATTAGTGTACCCGAGGTTTCAGCTGATGTCTTGGGGCAAGCCCATCCCTCTGTTTAAGCCTGATTTCATTATGCAGCTATCTGTTACTTCACCATTTGGCTTGAGCTAGGACTCTGTCATTAGCATCATGAGTTTCACCTTGTGGACTAGTTTTGTTGCGACGTCAAAGTCAAGCATTATTGTGTACGGCACATTTATGTCGACACAGGCGTAGGCTTGCTTGAAGTCTACAAAGAGTTGGCGCACATCAACATTACTTTCCCAGCACTTTCGCGGACCTCCTTTACTGAGTATATTGGATGTATTGTAGACCATACACTTTGAAAGCCTCCCTCAAAGTCAAAGTCAACAGCGCTTTCTTCAATACTAATCGGTATAAATTTTCAAAGAATATAAAGCAAATTCCAAACAATAACAATCAAAAACTTAATGGCCCAAATGGCTCTCTAAATTTATACGTTATTAATTAAACAATTTCATCGAAAAAAACTATAGCAAATTCAAATTAATTAATATTATTACATATTTTATAATTCAATTAGAAAAAGGAGAAAAAAATAACCAACACTATTCTAAAATTATTTATAATTCAAACACTACAGTGAACTTTGATCCTACACCTAATATTTTTTAACTTAATTCTAATAAAATTCGATGAAAAACTTCATCTTATACTAAAAAATTCTATATCAATGTTCCTAGCTGAAGCATTTAACCTTATCCCTAACCCAATAAAATAAACAAACATATACCTAACCTATCCCGAATTTTTAACACAATTTAACAACAACACTAAATGTAGGAATAAAGAGCTGAAACTCAAAAACAAAATAACGAAAAACACCAAAACTGAAAATAAACACGAATAATTTAGACATATTCATTCAGCCACCAATACCTAGATTGCCCCGTCTCAGCTTGATCAGCTTCAACGAATCTAGCAAATGAGTATCTCAATTATAATTGTTGGTCTCATGAACTCAATTTCGGAGGATATTTTATCTTCTTATCGGTGGCCCGTCGATATATGTGATATATGACTATGAGTGAAATCCAAGGGTTTTCACTCACAGTTACAGATCTTGCGATATGATTCTGAAGAAGTTTCAATATGAAGATATCGACTCTTGACACTTGAGCAGTTTGATAAATTCATCTATTCGATATATAATGTTTCCAATCCATCTCAAGCTTTCTATACAAACCAGTACATGCGCGAAGACATTTCCTTTCGAAAACTCTTAATTTTTCCATAGTACTAGTACTCTGGTTGTACCAGATCTGACATCCATAGGTCAAAACTGGTCTAACCAGGGTCTTGTAACAGATAATTTTGACCTTTTGATCAATGTATTTGGAATGAAAGAATCTTCGAGGGCCATGACTACTTTTAGTGCATTACTGAGCATGATTTTGACATGTTCAGTACAGTACAGATACTGATCGAGATAAACACCGAGGTATCGAACACAGGATTTATGTGGAACTCGTTCTAAACTACCCTCGCCAGTTATGTCTTGACTGATCCCTGCAACGTTGCCCAAACAGAATTATTTCACATTTCTGCGCATTGATTTTCATTCGCCAATTGTCAGTGTACAGCTGTGGATCATTGAACATTTTTTGGAGATTGCTCTGAACTATTGTAGCTTTTCGGTCTGCTGTATAGATGATCAGATCATCAGCAAACGCTACCAATGATCGCGTTGGCGAGACGTTAAAATCAAAGCTGTTCAATAGCTTGCGAATGAATATTGAGAAGAGCAGAGGCGCAGTAGTTTTTTGAGGACCTGCTTTACTGAGTATATTCGATGTAGAACATACACTCTTCTATAATACTTTCGTAGTATGGCTTTAATTTTCTTTCTATGGTTCTAAAGAGCGCTGTAGTGAATTAGAGAAATATCAGATGTTCGTTTAGGACTGCATCGATGGTCTGCTGCCTCGGCGAGTGAAGATGTTGATGCTCGCCGAAATTGGCCTTGTCTGAGGACGCCTGAATGCGCTGGCAGGCTATCATTGCGGTGTCGTGGGGGTGGCTTTTTTGCCAGCACAAGGGCTCACTACAAAAAAATTGACACTCACGCACTACTACTACAGGTATCGAGGCCGAGGTAACCTACAAGAAGGATACGTTTTCCCAAAGCAAAAGATTGACTGGGCTTGGTGAACATGAGCAAGACTTGAGAAGATCTCGTCTTTACCATGTATACTTGCGGTCCCCAAATAAGAGTGGGGCAACCAAGTGGAAGCGGTGTCCCCTCGCAAACATGATTCGTATGAATTTTTCGTTTAAATGAAAAATATTAATGCTTCAAATTTATGTCAAAGTCTTATATGATGGAATCACATAATACTATAAGGCCACTCTACCCTCCAAGAGCACCTGCAACACAAAGAGTACGGGTGAGCTCAACCGATGGCTAGCTCATGAGTGGAGGGGCGAGCCAACGTGGCGGGTCCCATAACCGGTCAAGGTTCGAGTGAAATGAAAGGAGAAAATTTTTCCGTTTATCTTTTCATATTTTCACTATCAAATCTCTCGAGTACAAGTCAATAACGAAAGCGATTCGATATTTAACTAACCTAAACGGATGAAATTCAAAATCAGGCTCCCCATTTGTTCTAACGGAAATACATATTAAATTCGAAAAAGGTGCAAAGAGCTCATTCTGTTCAAAAATTGCAATTTATCAAAAAAAGGTACTTACTCAGTCTTCCTTCGACGAGCGCTCGTTGTTGGGGCGGGTAAGGTCCTGCAACTCATTTTATATTCGAAATGTGACATAATTCGCAATTACATTACTTTCACTAGCATGAATAGTATGTTTACTTTTATTTTCGTACGGTACATCTACCAACTTTTAGATTAAACACGATAAAAATAAAAAGTTGGCAAAGGACAAAATAAAATGTTGCTATCATATGTAATCAAATCTCCTATTTGTTTCTGTATCATAAATACAACACATCCTTCAATCGAAAAATAATTTAAACAAGTTAGGTCAACAGATCTACGCTCATGTCAGAAGGGTTTTGTATTCAATTTACAAAATGCAGTCATCAGATCGAATCAAATCAAGAAGCATGTCAAAGACGATTTCAGTAGAGAAAATATGAAATACGAAGATCATACTATTATTAACGAAGTTGAAAGAATTTCGACTTCTGAGGTTTTTGGTATCTCCCTTGATAATTATTTCAGATGTCCATTCGCGAGGGAGGAAACATATTTTTCATGTATTTCCCCCTGTGCCCCCACTGAAGCAAAAACTGACAGTTCAAAAACTGTTTTGAAAAGCTCCCATGAAAACTTTCATTTCGTACTCATATCGGCTTTGTTTGATGAATTTTTTTTTCAGGGGCCACTCTCCTGTACTGTTATCAGCGATTAATGGTCAATTTTTTTCGAATCCTACAATGGTTACAAAGCCCTTTTGCTAGAAGCTCGCTCCCGCCTCCTTGACTTGTTTCACTTATGAGCATTAATTGTAGGTACTCATCTTCAGTCATTCAGTAAATTGAATCAAGTGTTCAAAGCATGCACCTTAAACGTTGAAGTTGGGAAAAAATAACTCAAAATTATTCAATCTTCGCATTTAAAACAGCCACTATTTTGTTTTACGATTACTGATACCACTAGCTGAACCGATTCTCAAAGATATATATGACACCTATCATTCCTGAAATTTTCATGCAAATCCTAGCAAAACTGTAGTGTCTGAGTCGGTAAAAAGCGCATGTTGTTCCATAGCCACATGTTGCCATAGTAATGAATGCAGCGCATATTGTTCCATAGTAATACAGGAAAATTCAAACCGCGATAACTTCGCTAAATATGATTCAATCTTTATGAAACTTTCATGGTAGATCAATCTTATAAAAAGTCATCTGTGTACTTTCATTGAATTTAAGGGTACCGTTAAGATATTATTCAAGAAAACGTAAAATCGATAAATCATACTATTACTAACAAAGTTGAGAGAATTGCGACTTCTAACGTATTTGTTGTTGTTGTACTCACCAAGGCCTACATTCCTGATTTTTTTCAGATTTTTCGGATCACAGGTGTCGAATCGCGAGGGGGGACACAATTTTGTTGTGTATTTCCCCTCCCTGTTCGCCCCTCGAAGAAAACTTTGCCAAACTAAGACCTGTTTTGAAAAGTTCTCATCAAGATCTTTCATTTGATACCCATACCGACTACCTTAAATGAAATTTTTTTTTGGGGGGTCACTCCCCTATATGGGGAGACCCCCCTTAAATACCTTATAAAATTTTTTTGTAGTTGAATTTTGAAGAGATCACCACTTTACACCTACATACAAAATTTGATGTTTCTAGTTTAAGTAGTTTCCGAGAAAAACTGCTGTGACACACGGACGGACGGACAGACAGGACGCGATTTTAGTAGGGTTTTGTAAAATTATTTTACAAAACCCTAAAAATGGAAAAATACGACAACGCATATTACTAAAGCAACATAATTCTTCCATGGATGTTTCCCCTCCCTTTTTTACCTTTCCTAGTCTCTTTTACACACACGGGTTTTTTGTTGTTTCTGAATTGAAAGAAACTTGAGTTTTTGCTTAAGTTTCGTTTATTTTGTTGTTGTTTCTGATTTTTTGCGTATAATTTTAAAAGGCTTTTCTGATATTATTTTAAAAGGCTATGAACACTTTTTCGAAAGCAAAGAGCAGCAAGAGAACGCACAAACTCAAAAATCACTATTCAATCATCTTTATCACACCTGTTTATATCTACAAAAATAAGGTTGAATTAATTCGAACTGGATTCGTAAAATTGAATCGTTTAACTAGAAGTAACAAACGACAAGTGATCATTCAAACTTGCTCGCGACGATGGAGGAACAACGGTGATTTTTGGGAATATCAGTGAGAAATTTGTTTCCGCTAAAAGATGGTCTCGAATTCTCAAGCTGCGATGAGATTTAATTTCACGGCACTACAAAACGTATCGTGCAATCTTCCAAAAATGGTGCCAACACGCAAGTAAATCACACTTCACTGTAAATGTGGTCACGACTATTCCCACAATTTTTTCCAACAGGATTATCACTGAATATTATCTGAAATTAATTGCGGTACGGATTCATCAAAAAATTAACGTGAATTTTCTACATGCAAAATTCTAGATACTCTTTAAAACACGACCTATGCGACGAATTTCAAGTGATGATAAGTTTCTTGCTTTCCCCGTACAATCCCAAAAGATTCGTTTTTACTTTTCAACCGCCACAAGTCATGAACTTAATAACCACAATTTCACTCCTAAATCACAATATAATATCCTGAAATTAAATTAAATCCACAGCCATTGAGTAATTAAATAATACTGGAGTGGACAACCACGTGACAATATGGTTGCAACAACCCCTGCGACCACTTTTCCTACTGCTACGCTCTTGTTTACAACCTTAGAGAGAGCCAAATTGCACAAGCAAACATGGCTGCTGCTCAATGTAAACAAATTTTCATACAATACCAAAAATTTGCTTTTTATTTGAAAAACCTTCAGCATTGTATGAAAAACATGCAAAACATTAATATAATAACTACTCACTTGTGGAAGGAAACACGTACAGATCCTTTTCCACTATGATTTTCTCACGAAGGCACTACACATTTCATTTTGAAATTCTAAGTTAATTACACAGTGTCACACGTTAAAGTAACTTGAATCACAAACTCCAATCGAATGTTTAAACACTTGGAACGAATTTAGATCGCGAACACTTTCCACAGTTTTAATATCGGATAAAATTCGCGACGAAACTTGCAAATTGGCCAATTTGGCGTCCAATTTGCATCAGTCAACTTGACAGTCAGTTCACACCTAGTCAGCTTTTGGAACAAGAAAGTGACCAGCAAGAGGCAGACGGGGAGGAAATGACAGACTGTTCACTTAGAAGAGAGCAGAAACCGGTCGCATACTCTCTCATGCATTTTATATGAGCTAAGCCCATCCAGTTCTTATTAATCTTAGTCCACAGCACTAACTAAGGCGAGGTCTATCCCGCCCGTTGTTCTGAGTGCGAGTCCCACTTCGAAGCATCTTTCCGCTTCTCGACGCGTCTCATGCATGCCGGTAATGGAGGTTTTTTCTGGTCAAGATAAACTTGCGATTACTTCGCTAAATTACGTCGCAAAGTGGGTTGGAATTAGCAACTTTGCTTATGATTTACTAGAATTTCTCATTTGTGTCTTTGGAGAAATTTTTCCCTGATGATGATAGCGATGGTAGTGGCGGGGTTTAATGTGGGCGAGAAAATAGCAATATTAATTAATTGTGTATCAAATTGTTACGCACTTATTGTGTTGTTATTTTCATACAAATGATGTTTTTTCCACAAAGGCTTTTCGAGCAGTTTTCCCAGGAGGCTGCTTGATTACTACAGCGCTTTATAAGACATGCACAGTAAAGCGATGCCTCTATAATTTTCATACCTTAATTTATCCCCCTTTTCGTATACAGGACATATTATAATTTTCTTCTAGCCCTCTGTTAACTGCTCCTCTGACCATATTCTGCACATTAGTCGATACAGAAGGTTACTTAGAGGGGGACCCCGCTCTGGAGCAGTTCTACTGGTATTCCATCTATTTCAGGAGCCATGTTTTTTTCTGAGGTCCCGAACTGCTGCCTGTACTTCATCTCTGGTTGGGGATGACACTGGGACCTTTTGCTCCACTTCTGGAATATTCACAGCATCAGTCGTTGTTGAGGACGCTGTGAATATGTTTTAAATTTCAACTGGGTTGCTTATGATTGGTCTTTGTGCACTTTTCCAAAGTCTTGTCTGTGGATCCAAGCCGTCTTTTAGTTACTCATCGCTCATCAGATTTCATTTAGGGTCATGTTTTTTTTTGTTGGATCTTGGTGTTGATGGTCAGTCATTTATTTCTTCAGCACATTTTTTTAGCTTGACTTCGAAGGGTTTTTAATTTTTTTTATTTGAGAGGACAAATTGGTCGCTGGATGCATTCTTTGTGCACCTAGTTCCTTTTTTAATCACCTTCCTGCTTTCTTCGTCGTTCAAGTCATCCTTACTTTTCTTTCGCTGGTGCCCCAAGACCTCCTCGACTGCTTCTGTCTTCCACTTGGTTTTGATGACGTCATTACCTTTTTCCGCCTACGGGGATATATTGATGCGATTTTCAAGCACTGAAATGTACGTAGACGTTACTGAGCTATGATTTAGCTTGAGCATCTGGTACCTCGGAGTAACTGATGTTCCTTGTTTATAGCTCGTGGAGATACTGGATTGAAACTTGACACTTATAAGTAGTTGTTCGAGTCATAGAAAGCGCCGTAGAACGAGTGCACGTCAAGAATACTCGTGGTGGTTTGCTTTTGTATGAGAACATGGTTGATCTGGTTGAATGTGTGACTGTCTGGGAATGCTCAAGTTCTCTCTTAAACGCCTCAATGTCTGCATGTAGGTTAAGTCCTACGGTTATTCCTCTTTGTGCCGTTTTGCATTGAAGTCACCCAGGACAGTTTTAATGCCCTTTGATGGTAGTTCGTCAACAGTGCATTCCAGGGTGTAGTAAACTATCCTTAATTGCCTCTTCCTTGTCTCCTGTGAGCACGTGACACGACCAGCAAGGCGTTAACAAATTTGGTCTTGATACGAATCGTCCAGATCCTTTCGTTAACGGGCTTGAAATCGGTGATAATTTGTTAAATGTACTGTCAATAATTAAAGCCACTCTGAACTCATGGCTTCCTTGCAATTTTCTGCTTTTAAACACGGTGTGCATTTGCATGTCAAATATGTTTTCGCCATGCCATCTAGTGTTTTTGTACTGCAAGGAAGTTAATTCTGTATTTCTTCATTTCATGCAGAAGTTGTTACAGTGTACCTGGTCAATTCAATGATCTAACATTCCAAGTTCCGAAAAATAGGCCAATATACGCTGCGATAGTCGTTGCCGTTTATCTACTCCAGCCCGAGGCTGTTGTCCTGGTTTCATGATGTTACGGGAGCGAGAAGTATTTCTCCATTCGATGGCTCAAGGCGTGCGCCCGAGCTTATTCTATCCCAAGGCCCTTAGCCCGGGATAAGCGAAATAAGAATACGTTCAACTGCATACTCAAGGCATCTGCCCAAGTATAAGCACCCCAAGGCAATTACACCCGGGGCCTGCAGTTGAACTAATAATTGATTGATTTATCAATCTGACTGCATACTCAAGGCTTCAGCCCGAGTATTAGCGTCCTAGAGCAATTACGCCCGGGGCCTGCAGTTTAGGCGAGGCCTAAAGTCGGCATTGGGTTGCTTATGTCCTCTTGAATCACCTTAGGTCCAAAGTCTGAGCTAGCACCTCTTAGGATCACGACACACTTTATCCTTTCTTTGCGGGTGAACGAGTACCCTACTGCTTCAGTGTTTTAAGTGGATTCATGATGTAATCGTAGACCTCGAGTCAGTCCACTGTAATTTTCAGCCGGAAGTTTAAAAACTTTGCAATTCTGTACTCTAGACGAGTACCATCGTAGAGAAAGACCTATCCATAATGCCTTTTAGCACTGTTGTCTTCACATTCTCTACGAAAATTGGCGGGAACCATACTTTCCTCGTTCGATTGTTAGTCACGGTTGTTTTATTATTTTGGTATCCTTCGCCAGTACGCTGAAAGGATTAGTGCTAAGTGTGGGTGGGATTGGCAAGAGAGCCGAGGTTTTACGTTTTACGACTAATTTACCCTTCGCTAATGTAAATTCATTTACCTTACAGTTAATTAGGTTAACATCTTGGTTCATATCGTCCGCAACCATCATGTCCGAAGGGATTTCCTTGTGGGTGGCTTTGGTCTTTGGTTGCTCTGCCATCGTGTTTGCTTGCTGCCAATAACTAGTCCATTTCACCGCCTCTGAAATTCTATCCACGGTGTACGAGTATGCGTTGGGCGTTTCTGCTTTCTTCCGGGTTTTCAACTTTCAAACTTTATGTATCGTATATGATCTTGTATGATGAGATATACTTATAAATTTTCGTCGTCTAATAATTTTTTTATTAATTTCTATATTGACGAATTCGTATGCGCGTTGACAGTTTCAACGTCCAAACGCTAATCCACACAATTATGACATGAGGCCGCCTTTGATACTATTGACTACCTCTCGTATATTTTGCTAGACTCCAGTCTTCTCATTTTGCGGCATTCTCCAAATTCACAGTTCCTCTAATATTTTTTTATTTATCCGGTTCAATATCGTAATTTCTATCGAATTAGCTGTCATTTCTTCTTGAATATATTGATTGTCTTACAATACCTTTCATTGCTATACAATACGTTGTGAAAAAAAAATGTTCAATTGTATTTCATCCAATGAGCATTCCTTAAATTATAAATCATGCTTCAAATTTTAATTCACGCTAAATCAATCAACACTTTCACTTTTCTTGTGATGCATTTCATGTCAACATTGCCTTGCATTTACATTGAACTTGAACTGATTGTTGTCACATAGACTATTCGTCGCGCAAGAATATTTGGAAAGCATCCAAATTAATTCTTTTTCAAACCACTAACAGATAAAAGCTCACCTAACAGTTTTAGTTTTGTTTTTGATTATTGGGCAAGTGGATGTTAAGAAGAATAATGGTCCTTGCGGTCGCTCCCAGGATTAAACTCAATAATGGGTCGGAAATGCCCGTTTTTGGGCTTGGAACGTATTTGGTAATAAGTGATAAATTTTTTAATATTGAGTCCTTAAATAAATCAGATGTTATATTGTGAATAATACTCGTATAACGAAACAAAGAAAACAAATAACGTTTGTGCTGTTACACAATTTTCAATTAGCTTTATGCCGTGCTTTCAAAAGTTCTTATGGCGAATTTTTTGTAGGCGAAAGATGATGTGGTTCAACATGCTGTTAGTCATGCTATCGATGTAGGATACCGACTAATAGATACAGCATTCTACTATAGAAATGAAGCAGAAATTGGGGAAGTAATAAGAGATAAGATACAGAGAGGTGTGATTGATCGAAAAGATGTATTTGTTGTTACTAAAGTAAGTATACTTGTTACTATTTTATGTAGTTTTAATTTATAAGTAACTAATTCAAATCCAAACGCACTTTATTGATTCAATCGTTATAAATTTTATAAATCATAAAGCAAATTTTCAAACAATAAAATACTGAAAAATTCAATGGCCCACATGATACTCTAAATTTAACCAATATTAATGTAAAAAAATACAGTCAGTATCAAAAGTCATCAAATCAAAATTATTAAATATTAGCAATTAATAGGAAAAAAAACAGCGAAAGATTTACCTTATAACTATTCTTTGTAACAACTTAATTCTAATCAATACATGTTAAATTTATCAAATTACATACAATAAAAACTAACGTAGCAATAATGAAACGAAAAACCACCAACGACTACCAAAATCTAGACTGTTCTATCTCAGCTCGATCAGCCTCAACATACCTCGCAAATGAGTATTTCCATTGAAACCTTTAATCCTGTGAGCTCAAATTCGCAGAAGATTATATTTTCTTATTGGTAGCCCGCCCGGATACGATTATATGATATATAATTGGGGCACCATCAGAATCAAGAATATACCGATTCACGTCCAAATACATGAATACTGCTGGAGGAATAAAGTCAGTCGTAAGATAAGTCTCGATGTACCCGTTGGTAAGATGGAATGGCTGAAAACGAGCCTCTCCAACTGTGTGGGTCTATTGACCGCATCCTCTAATTTCAAAATCCCACTGGTCTCCGCCCTTCAGTTCTCCCAAAGAAGACCTTTTTGGGTATCCGTTGTTCGTCCATACGATTCATGTGGCTAGCCTATTGCAGCTTCCGCAGTCTGACAATCATTCGCCCTTGGTCCCCGTCTAGTTTCACTCCAATTATTCGCTTGGGTTATGGTCCATGGTTCACACCCATAGCATACCACAGGTCTTTTCACAGATTTGTATACTTGGAGCGTTGTCTTCCTGTATATACAGCTGGTCTTCAAGCTCGTCAAAATTGGACAAAATATTTTATTTGCGAGCTATATTCTTCGGCGTATTTTGTCTCTTTCATTACTAGTTCTCGTTATTTTGGCAGCTAAATACTCGTACACAAATTCGCTCACATTTTCGATACTGTATTCGCCAAGTGTGATATTTTGTCGGCTTGAGTAAGTTTTCCTCGACTGTCTAATCAGCTCTGTTTTACTATATTTTCATTAATTTGTAGCCCTACTAGTTTTGCTTCGCTGTCGAGTTTCAGGAAAAGTTCTTTGGCAGTTGTTAATGACCGTTACAAAATATTGATTTCGTCCGCATAGGCTACTACTTGGATCGACTTATATACTAATGTACCTCGTTATTGACAGGTAGCTTCCTTATGACATACTCCAGAGATAAATTGAACAGCAATAAGGCTAGCCCATCTCCGTAGAATAGTACATGCTCGAGGAAAAACGAAGAGAAAGATGCTATTCATATATTGGATAGTATTGAGCCTTTTTTGTCACTAGACGGTGTTCGTTGTCATATATCGGGCAATACTAATCAGATTTAGTCAAACTGACATGCGTTTGAAAGGTGACATTCCAGTCTACAATTTTCATATGGGCAGTATTGTATTTCTTCATTCGTGTCAAAAGTAGTATTCATTTAAAAATTAGTGAAATTTCTGAAAAAATTCCTTATATTTTACAATATCACCACGATCAAAGCGGAAAGCATCGCAGGCTTTTGAAAAAATTTGTGGTGTCTACGGTCAAGATGCTTTATCAAAAACCATAGCCCAGAGATGGTTCGCTCGTTTTCGTTCTGTAAATTTTGATGTCAAAGATGCACCTCGCTCAGGTCGACCAATCACTGAAAAAATCGATAAAATCTTACAAAAAATTGAAGGAGAACGACACACAAGTAACCATGACATTGCTGAGGAATGGAATATTCACCACCAAATACTTTTGAACCATTCGCGTTAAAGCCATGGTGCCAATTTCATCCCGAATGGGTTAAGAATAAACAAGTCAAAAGTGAAGATGAGCTGAAGTCGAGCTCGATTTCAGGATTGACCAAGCTGTCAACCTACGCCATTGGATTCAATAAGAATAGAGATAGAGAGATGAGAAAACGCGAGTAATTGCTCGTTAACCACCGCATAGGACAGTCGCCGATTAAGTCGACCGATAATTAGAAAATAAATGAACATTCCCGACAACCAAGCATTGAAGTATGAATATTTTCTACTCGGACATTTTGTGACTTTCTTCTAGTGTTTGACAATTATATGTATCTTTATTCCGCCACATTCTCAAATATGGATGCTTCATCTGAACCCTTGTTTTTAACGTGCATAAAGACAAAATTGAGACTATTTAGTAACTGTTTCTGTTATTTGCATTGACATGATTATAGGATCCTCAAAATTACCAAGCTTTACCATCATATGCACAAAGGCCAAGTTCTCAACATGAGATAACTTTCCTTCTGAAGATCAATGACAACTTGCAGCTTTGCAGTTGACGTTCTTATAGACACCATTAGCATAGCATACATGACAAACAAAATAAAAACTAAATAAAATATAATGAACCACAAGACAGTCACGTAGTTGAAGGGATATGTTCAAACCATTCAGCAATAATCTTCAGAGTCCAATTCAAATACACACTCCTCCCAATCCCAATAAATTCAATAAATTATATGTAATGTAACATATAATATGAAGTTTGTTAAATTTGAGAACTTTTCAAATTTGTTTTTTCATAGTATGTGTTTAATCTGTTGCTGTATGTTAGCGTGTATATCTTAATTCATTACATGTAGATATGCCTTGTTTGGTAAATCATTAAAATAAAGATGTGTCCAAATCCTGAGGGGAAAACGCTAACAACATAAAATATTGGTCCAACCTAATGCCATACAGCCTTCGGTGTACTTTAACCTTAGCTTTGGTGGTGTACAGCTAACAACGCATTATTTTTAGCCGCTCAATGCCACATGGTCCCCGACACGATACAAAATCTTAACTTTGGTGCTTGAATCATGGTTCTAAGCTGACAAAGTCCTTTATTTTGATACCTAGGTTTCAATTTTAAGACTACTATAGATATTGGTAAAAGGGGTCCATAGACCTCACAAATGCCAAAAATTCGCTTGAGAGGACTTTGCTGAAGTCTCTTAGAACTCTTTCCTGTCCTTCTTGTGTCTATGAGAGCACCCTTCCAATTCCTACGTTACTTGGATCAGTATCAAGGATGCAGTCCCCCTCTGCTAGTGGATATACTAGTGTTGGTGCTATGTTTCTTCAAAATTTCAATATTCGTTTGACAGTCTTCACCCCAATGGAAAGCTCTTCTTTCTTCCGTGAGTATTACTGAAGGACACCTAAGGCGTTTCAATGAAGCGCAACAGTTAATTTCTCTGCTTTCTCCTTATTGGACCAATTATTCGCTCTAGCGGCTGCTTTGAACTGTTTTACGTAATTGTTCTACTACGTCTTCCCGTTGAACGTTGGAGCCTTGACTCGTGCAAAGCTGCTAGTATTTTTGACCTTGAGGTGCATTTCTATTTTAAAGTATTTTAGTTGTTCCATTTTCTTTTCTTCTGTTGCTATTGTATTGTGCTCTTCACTCTGCCATCTTTCCCTCTAACTAGTTGATTTTTCGTTCATCTGATTTTTCATTGTCGTCATCTCAATATCAGTTTTAAAAGAAGAAGTTGGCAGCATTGTTGTTTTTCATTGATGAGATACCAGCAGAAATCTTGTCCTCCATGAATGAGATCTTCTTGTCCATGTCAGCACAAACATTATTTTCATAGCAGAGATTCCCTTGCCCACGTCAGCAAAAATATCATTCTTTGCAGACGAGATCTTCTTGCCCATGTCGGCAGGAATTGATAAAATTAAGGTGGAAGCCTCTTCTGTGAATAAAAATGTCTCTGATCCAAGCCATCCCTTTCCAGTGCCACTTTGAGTCTTTCAACCAAATGACTCTTCTTTTCGAAAGTTCATAACTTTGGATTTTCCAATTCTGCTCTCAGTTGTGCCGCTTTCATGTCACTTAGTCTCTTAGTCATTTTTATGGGCTTGATTATTTATATGCCCCACACCTGACGCCAGCGTATAGTTTTTCTTATTTATTTTCACTAGCTTAAATGCTTTGCTTTGGCATCCCAGACAAATTGATCCGTCTTACCAAAATGACAATGACAACTACTGATGTCTTTGGCACAAATATCGGACTAAAGCAGGGAGTACGTCATGAGGAAGTTACTTGTCCATACAAGATGTGCATTACTATTCAAGTCGAGTCTATAGTAGCCTATGCAGATGACATCAACATTTTGTCACGGTCATTAACAACTGCCAAAGATCTTTTCCTGAAACTCGACAGAGAAGCAAAACTAGCAGGGCTGCAGATCCATGAAAATAAAACAAAGCTCATGACGCAGTCAAGGAAAAATACCTCAAATACATAAAATATCACACTTGGGGTATACAGTATCGAAAATGTGAGCGAATTTGTGCTTTTACGCGCAAAAATAACGAAAACAGGCAATGAAAGAGACGAAATACGCCGAAGAATATAGCTCGCAAATAAAATATTTTATTCAGTATTGACGATCTTGAAGATAAGCTGCATAGACAGGAAAACAAAGTTCCAAGTATACAAATCGGTGATAAGACCTGTGCTATGCTATGGGTGTGAAACATGGACCCTAATCCAAGCATCCGCAAATATATTGAACGCCTTTGAGCAACGGGTCCTGAGACAAATAATCGGAGTGAAGCTATATGGGGATCAGTGGCGAATTCGATACAACCATTAGCTGTATGAAATTTTTGACGAACCGGAGGTCTCAACGATTGTAATACTACGGGAGTTGCAATGGGCTGGCCACATGAATCGTATGGACGGGGAACGGATACCCAAAAAGGTATTCGTTGGGAGGACCGAAGGCCGGAGACCAGTGGGGAAACCGAGGAAATGTTGGTCTGACTCGGTCGACGAAGACATTTCATCCCTGCTCGGATTTCGGAATTGGAGGACGCGGTCAATGGACTGAGACAGTTGGAGGCGCTATTTGCAGGAAGCGAAGGCCCTAGAGGTGTGCTAAGAAGAATCTTAATTTATTTCCACGCCAAATTATTTACAGCTGCAATGTTTCTCTCATTTATGTTGCAACACTATTACAATTTATGTCCGCTTGCACAATTGATTGTTTCTCCTCTACGATCCGTCTACTATTCAAATTCCTGCAGATTATGTCTGATTTCTGCTTCCATTACTTCTCAAGTATTCTATTCGAGAAGCAATAGATGCTCAACAAAGTAGAATTATCTGGAATCCTAGGCAGGGATGGCCTCTGAAATATTGAGGAGTACAGCGCTGGTTTTTGTAACAAAGTAGCTAATCTATACAGTGGCGTAGATACGGGGGGAATCAGGGGGATATGTCTTCCTCCTTGCCCCTATAATGTGTAAAAAATAAAATAAAATTTTCGGAAATCAAGGTAACGACTCTTGACTAAGAAGAAATTCTGTTACTGTGCCATATTCAAAAGTAATAAAAACTATGTTTGCAGCACTGAAAAATTATATTTAGAATGTTGTTATTGTATACAACTAACAAATAGTAGTAGAAAAAGTACTGAAATTTACCGGTACGGTATATGCGCGCCAAGCGGTCGCGAGCAGGATCGGTGACAATAGGCTTGAAAATACAGTAACTCGAATATCGGTGACAGCGGCGAATGTGACTGAAAGTCTGTGTGTATTAGAATCAAAGCGAAATTCCGCATTTACCGTTCCGTAGTCACTGATAGTCCCCGATTTACATACTTTTTAATGAAAGACAGAGACTGATAACTGAATCCAACGGAAACAGTTCCAACACCTGTGACGCAGTGTGCGCGCATCACGCATTGTTCTTTCTGCCAATCACAGCCAAAGTGGCATCAGATAACAATTTCCCGCCTATAATAATATGCATATTGTTACATGTACAAATAGTTCTGCGAGCTACTGTCGCAATTGTTTTCACAACAATTAAGAACATCAACAAAACGAATTTACTCGAAACCACGAGAACCTAACAAGCATGAACAACATCTGAAAGTGAGTCACTGCTCCATTCATTCATGCTGGAATGTTCCCGCTAATTCACCAATGTACGAGAACTGAGTTGAATGATTAGACACCCTATATAAAAGCGAGCTGAATGAATGGGGGGATCATTCATTACAACTGCGATAGAAAACTGCGATACGCGAAGTACAGGCGATATTGATTGTTTGAGTGTGAAGTGATTTTAAGTAGACAATTGCGATAGAAATTTATGGACAAGTGGAAGGTAGAATTTTAATAGTGAAAATTAAAGTTGTGAAATTGTTAGTGAAGTGATTGTGCATTTTTGACGAATCAAATAAACTCTTTTAATTTAATTTAAAAGACATTGCGTTTTCACTTTCCCGGAACATTAAAATTATTGGCCGCGAACCAAAAACACGCGACAATATCTTATAGATATAATAACATTGTTTACTGTTTTCGGTAAATGCTTTTCTAGTCGTATTTCTAAGAAAAGTGTTTATTTTGAATTAAATAAATTATTTGTATTTATCAAAATGAATGGAATAATAGATTATTTCTCGGAACTGAAGTATAGCCGATAAGACTACTTGATTTACCAACTACCCTTATCCCCTCTAACGGCCAGCTCCAGAACTAGCGCACCTAATCTAACCTTGACGTCTAGATGCATTTATTTATAACTCGTTCAGTTGAGTTAGATCAGTGACCTAACGTAACTCGTAGCGTCGCGACGATACATTTTTGTGTGATATGTCGAAACAATTTAAACTGACGGGGTTTTTCGCACCAAAACGAAAAAGTGAGAGTGAAGATGTTAATAGTGGCGTGAAAAAACTGTGCTCCGACAATATTGCGTGCCCCTTTGCCGCCGCCTTCTGCCTCGATGGGACTGCTGCCACCACCACCGCCCCCTGCCCAGATAAGATTGCTGCCTCTGCCGCCGCCCCCTTCTCAGATGGGATTTCCGCTACCGTCGCCTGCCCGGATGAAACTGCCGCCGCCACTTCCTGTACTATGACCACATCCTCATCATCAACTACAGCAAGTGAGAGCGAAAGCTGCAACGTATCACACTCAGCAACAGCACTTGAATGTAAGAGACACTTCAATGACGTCTCAAATTTCGTAAGTAGGACATTAAACGATGATGACAGGTCAATATTATTAAACAATCCGTGGAGGCCACCAAAGAATTATGTGGTGTTGGAAGCCAGCCTCTGGGTTACTTGATAAAAACAAAATTTGATAACTGGAAAATAGCGACATACTATTTCAGGCAACATAAGACTTGCAAGTATCATACTGACAGGGTATCAAAAGCACTCAACTTTAAAAATTACTAAAATAAAAAAATTTAAAAAACCCGTCAAAATTTTAAACCGGTTATTGAAGCGGTAGTGTTGTGCGGTCGCGAGAAATCTCTTTGAGGGGTCATCGAGATAGCGGTAAAATTGAAATAGACAGTCTTGATGAATCCTCTTGCTCTAATAAAGGAAAGTTTAGAGGGCTGTCGGTGATACTGACTTGCGCGAAATGCTTGAAGGTCCAGGAAAAAAATAAGTATTTGAGTCCGTCAATTCAAAATAAAATAATCAAATGCTGCAACCAAATTATTTTAAATAAAATCGTAACACAAATAAATGAGGCCAAATGTTTTACTTTGCTATCAGATGACACTGCGGACATCTCAACAACTGAGCAAGTTGCCATTTGTGTTAGGTATATTAACCAAAATCATTATATTAAAGAAGACTTTTTAAAATTTTTTGAAACTGAGTCACTGAAAGGCCGAGACAGCTGAAACGATCAATAATGGGTTGATTTCTTGTGGCGTTGATTGCGAGTATATGATCGGCCAAGCATATGACGGTGCCGGAAATATGGCGGGGAAATTTAATGGTGTGCAAGTTGCGGTACCGGAGAAATATCCTAAGGCAATATGTATATGTACACTGTGCCGCACATTAATTAAATTCAGCAATAACCCAGGCAAGTGAAGTACAATCTGTGAGAAATTGTCTGGGTACAAATGAGAAAATGTATGTATTTTTTAACACTTAAAAGAGGAAATCAGTTTTGATGGACGTCATTGATAACAGAAGAGATACGCATCAAAATCATTCACTAAAGGGGCATAGAGCAAGTAGATGGATGTCAAAATATGACGCAATCAGCGATTTCATAGAGCTTCTTCCATATGTAAAATAAGTACTAGACACCACATCGTTGTGGAATGACAGTTTCAGCTGATGCAAAGATTTTAACGAACGCAATGGCCTTTGAGTTTTTTGTAGCGTTATTTGTAACAAATGAAATATTTGGATACGGACTACCCCTCTGTAAGCTGTACCAAAAGGAATTTTCAGACCTTAAGGAGTGTATATTGAGTGCTGAATGTGCAATTCAGGAATTAAAAGAGCTCAGAAAAAATTCTGAGGCTAAATTTAAAGAAATTTATTTAAAGGCCAAGTCTACTGGGAGCTCATGAGGAGAGTTAGCATTTTTAGTCCATCCGTTGACTATTTCATTCAACAACTTAAAGAAAGTTTTGTAAACCATGAACAAGTCGTTCATGCGTTTATGAGGCTTTTCGAGACATCTGACTCAGACAGACAGTTGTATGAGACCCTAACTGAGTTTTACGCCCCTTATGTTAAGCGAAACTCATATCCTGAACTGAGACTTTGGAAATCGAGAGTGGTAAAAGAGCATCTGACCTTCAAATGCGCCTATTAAGCCTTTTTAAAATGTGACAAGGTAGTGTTCCCTAATCTACACAAACTCTTGCAAATTGTGTGTACTTTACCGGTCCCTACAGCTACTCCCGAAAGAATATTTTCTGCATTAAAAAGGATACAAAACTTATTTGAGGAACACTACAGGACAGAGTAGACTAAACAGCCTTGCTTCCCTGGCAGTACACAAGAGTAAACCGTTGTCTGCAGATGAAGTATTAGATGAGTTAGCGAAGAAGAAGTGAAGAATTCTTTTGAAATAAAGGAACAAAGTGAAAAAAACAAGACAACTAAACATTTTATTTTTTCATAAAGGCTAATGAATACTTAGGCCTAAGTAATTTTTCAATTGTTACTTCAATTAATTTTGTCAATTGTTCAATTATTTTTGTTGTTGTTGTTGTAGGGTTTTTAAATGTTTTTTTTGACATTTAACGTAATATAATTAATAACTAATTCAATTCAGTTTTTTTTTAATTTTTGGGATGTAAACGTTTTTTTTTTTATATTTAAGGCGCAGCCCATAGTGAAACGGAAAATTTGGGTAAACTTTACAGCCGTCCACCTCAGAAACGTTACGAATATTTGCAGAAAGTCGTAAAGAAACTTTGGCTATTGAATCAACTCATTACATTTTGCAAAAAGTTTGTTGTAAAAGTTATTAAATTCAAACAAAATAGCATGTTTTCGTTAAAAAATGTAGTAGATCTCGGAAATTACTTAACGTACCGAGTTGATTTAAGCTATGGTTGTTAGATCTAAATTATTCGCAGTGAATTAACTCATCAAAAATTTAAAAAAGTTTTTTGAAAAAAAAATTCTAGAACAAAATGTGTAATTTGCACACACTGAACAAATATCATGCATGCACATTGATTTGTCTCAAATTTCCACATTTTGTTCTAGGAAATTTTTTCCAAAAAACTTTTTTAAATTTTTAATGAGTTAATTCACTGCAAATAACTTAGATCTAACTACCATAGCTTAAATCAACTCGGTACGTTTAGGTGTTTCCGAGATCTACTACATTTTTTGACGAAAACATGCTATTTTGTTTGAACTTAATAACTTTTGCGACAAACTTTTTGCAAAATGTAATGAGTTGATTCGATAGCCAAAGGTTCATTGCGACTTTTCGCTAAAAAATTTTTGTAAATATTCGTAACGTTTCTGAGGTGGACGGGGGCTGCGCCTTAAGTAATATGAGTAACGAGTAACAAGTAATAAAGTAATTTTTCAATCGTAGGTTGTAGCGATGTTTTTTTTAATATGAATTGTCTTATTACTTTAACTTTGATTTATTATAAATTTTTTTGTATTGTGATATAAAGACAAGACACCATTACAATGTACATCATTTTGATGTAACGAATTTTTAGTTTTTATCATATACTTGTTCTAACACTAATTTCTATTACAAGTACTTAAATAATTTGTCATTTAAGATTTATTTGAAGCAATGTTATTTTATTTTTGCTGTAATTAAAGTAATTATTAATGAGTGATAATTTTCAATTGTAACTGCTCCATACTCGCTTTTAAACAAACTGACTGTTCAGAATTATAGTTTATCTACTTTGGGGATTAATGGGAAATTAACGAACCATAGGGAAACATAAGCTTTCGTAGTATTTCAAATATAAATGATACAACTTGTTTAATGTTTTTTTACAATATAATTCTAAAACAATATTTCAGTGTTCAGCATTGAGTAATTAGATAATACTAGAGTGGACAGCCACGTGACGATGTGGTCGCAACAACCCCTGCGATCACTTTTCCTACTACTATGCTCTTGTTTAAAACTTATCAGAGAGCCAAATTGCACAAACAAACATGGCTGCTGCTCAATGAAAAAAAATTTCATACAATACTAAAAATTTGTTTTCTATTTGAAACCCCTGCAACATTATGAGGAAAACATGCAAAACATTAACGTATTAACTACTTATCTGTGAAAGGAAACACCTACAGATCCTTTTCAACTATAATTTTTACACGAAGGCACATTTCACTTTGAAAGTTATTTGAATCACAAAGCACAATAGAATGTTTAAACACTTGGAATGAATTCAGATCGCGATCACTTTTCGCAGTTTTAGTATCGGATAAAATTCGCGACGAAATTTGCATTTTTGCCACTTTGGCGTCCAGTTTGGATCTGTCAACTTGACAGACAGATCCAGAGAGCTTCTGGAACAAGAAAGTGAGTGACGAGTCAGAAGGAGAGGAAATGACAGACAGATCCCTTGGAAGAGAGCAGAAACCGGTCGCATGCTCTCCTATGCGTTTTATATGAGCTTAGCCCATCCAGTTCTTATTCATCTGAGGCGTTCAGTGTGCTAGTAGAGAATGGGAGAGAAATTGACTAACAGGTGATTTTGAGATTCTCGGTTTCAATAGTAATCTAGGAATTTTATTAAGGAATGAAATAAGTTATTTCCTCAAGCGTAAGTAAAATCAACAACGAATGGTATTTTAATTTAAAGCAACACAACGTACGGGAAACACGAAACACCTTAACAAAGTTAAACAGTTCTAAGAATGAAGTGAAAAAAGCATCAAACTACCCAACTCTGTGCTCAGTGCATTCTTTAGAAGAACGAGCCAATCCCCGCTTCCGGTATGCGCAAGGCGACCACATGTCAGTGTCAATTATTTCGTATTTATAAGGAGTTCCACTATCCCTCTAGATTGGTTAAAACTGTGAGTTATCGAGTTGCCCCCGGGCCCCCCCGTAATATCCCCCTCCCCCTTCCTTGACAAAGCTCTATCTACGCCACTTAATCTATTTTCTCAAGCGCAACATGTGTAACATACCACAAATCCCGTAGATATTGCGGCTAGCCTTAAGGAAGCATTAATTCAATGCAATTTATATTGTAATTGTAAATATTTTAGCAACCCTTTCATTATAAGGTAGAAGACATAACTGTCTTTACTTAATGTTTATAATATTTTTCGCCAGCTATGGAACAGCTACCACGAGCCTGAGCGAGTTGAGTATGCATGCAAAAAATCTCTAGAGAATTTAGGTCTTGAATACATTGATTTGTACTTGCTGCATCATCCTGTTGGCTATATTTATGTTGATGATATTAATTTGCGTCCTACATACAGTGATGGTAAACTTATGCTTAGGTTTGTTAACCTATCTTCATTCCATCCAAAAGCATGTTAACGATTTTTATTTCATATAGTGATATTGACTATTTGGATACCTACAAGGCAATGGAAAAACTTGTGAAGAAAGGTCTTTGTCACAATATTGGCATATCCAACTTTAATAAAGAACAAATCGAGAGAATATTGAACTTCTGCAAAATACGTCCTGTGACAAACCAAGTATCTATAAAACCTTTTTGAAAATCTACATTTAATAATTAATTTCGTATTTCTAGGTTGAATGTAATCCAGGATTCAATCAAAAGAAACTGATAAAGTTTTGCAAAGAAAAAGGTATAACCGTTATGGCATATGCCCCCCTAGGTAAACCTATAGCTAATGAAAGGGTTCCATCTTTCTTGCATGATGATATTATTTTATCTATTGGACAAAAATATAAAAAGACTCCAGCTCAAGTAGTTTTACGATATTTGGTAAGCGCTTGAAATGAGAACCAAGCGATACTTAATAGATTATAATTGATGCATTTTTCTAGATCGATATTGGGACAATACCAATACCAAAATCTTCGAACAAAGAAAGGATTGAAGAAAATATTAAAATTTTTGATTTCAAACTAAATAACGATGACATTGAGTTAATCGATAGCTTAAATACCAACAAGCGAATTTACGATTTTCCATTGATGCAGAATCATAAGTACTATGCGTTTAATGCTGAGTACTAGCGAATAAGTGCTGTATGAATAATAAAAACTCGTAAAACTCTTTTATAAAAGTTACTTTATAGCAATAAATTTATTGAAAAATCGACTCATCCTTGTTTTTAATTTCTATAAAACTCAAGTAAAAAAAGAAGTACTCGTAAATCATCAACACTTGCCAGTATGTTTCCACTGCAATATTTAAAGGCATGGAATTTTACTTGCTGTTCTCGATAGCTACATGATTTTTGTGCCAATAAATAAGGTAAGGCTTTTGAAGAGCATTGTGCTAGTGTGAATGCCCTTGAATAATAATTTTTCAAGCTTTTGCAATCAAGATACAAACACACACGAGCGAATCAGGCGTTTCCAGTAATCGGACGCACCCTCTAGTCCCAAAAGTCTGAGAGCGTGTACTGTAATTTTAAAATCTATATATATAAAAGAAAGTCGTGTTAGTTACACTATTTATAACTCAAGAAGGGCTTTACCGATATGGCTGAAAATTGGTGAGGAGGTACCTTAGAGCCAGGAAACGGACATAGGACTATTTATAAAACATCAGTCACTATAAAACGTGGTATAACAAAAAAGAATCAGACTTGGAATAACAAAACACAAATGACAGCTATGTAATGGACGTATGGATGACAATTTGATTTTTGTAAGAAATCAATATTAAAACTATTTCTATTAAATAAATAACAATTATAACGTAATAATAGAGCCATTGCCTATCTCAAAAAGCTAAGTAATTTTGTCTATAAATGAATGGTTGAAAGTTTGAGTTTGTAAATAAATATTTAGGTGAATTGAAGTGAAGTGAAGTTTAATTACTAATGCCGCGACCAAGACGATCGAATCTTTCCTGACAAAGCCGTAATGCAAGAAGGATACGAAACACTGCAAATGAAAGGACTGAAGAAGAACAAGAAATTGCACGTGAACAGCGCCGCGTTAGTATGGCTCGACTTCGTGCTTCTCAATCACAAGAGCAAAGTGAGGCAGCCCGTGAAACGGCTCGGTCGACAATGCAAAATCGTCGAGCGAACAACAAAGGTCAACAAATAGATAATTTGCAACGCAGAAAAAGAGATTTATCAAGTGCTGATTTGAATCGAGCAGCGTTTCGATACGATTGCAGCAATGATTACAGCTTGCATCCTAGCGTTTGCATTGGGCAAATGGACGTTGTTTGCAAGTTTTGTGGTGCGTTAAAGTTTTCCGGAGAAACGCTAGGATTATGCTGCCTTAGTGGTAAAGTGAAATTGCCATTGTTGACTCCGCCACCTGAGCAATTGTATTCATTGCTTTGTGGCGAAACACCAGAATCACGCCACTTTCTTGCAAACACAAAAATATAATGGTTGTTTCCAAATGACGTCATTTGGGGCAGAAATTATCGAAGAGCGAGGATTTAATCCGACATGTAAGGTATTTATTAATACGCTTTTATAAGCTTGGGTTGTATGTATGTATGTAATGGAATTTTTGGGCATGATTTTCACCAATCTACAGAAACACCGAAAAAAAGTGTATATAACTCAGTTAATACTGACTGGTTTTTATTTTGTTGAGACAAGGACATATTCATCATCGAATTGGATCATTACTACCACTCGAAGATGCACAACATAATTTTTTACAAATATATTTCATGGGCAACATGGAAGAACAACTTGATCGACGTGGAAAGATCAATGCAGGAATGAAGCGAGCAATTCTTCAAGACTTGCAGCAACTGCTTCATAAACATCATGCGTTTGTCAGGTTGTTTAAGAGTGCTTTAGAGCGCATGCCAAACGAAGACTATAAAGTTGTCATCAAAGCAGATAAACGATCATCTGGAACACATGAACGCACATATAGCGCTCCTACAATAGATGAAGCTGCCAATCCTTAAAATTTTGTGGTTTGAATCTAGAACATCCATGTTTTTCCCATGGTCAATTATATGTGGCATGTTCACGGGTCGGAAGACCATCTGCGTTGTTCGTTTTTGCGCCTGATAAGAAAACAAAAAATTTCGTGTATCACAAGGTACTTAAGTGAAGAGCAACCTATGTACTGAAATGCAGAAACAATATTAAATGATAAATGTCCTCCTTTTTTTTTAAGAAAAAAATTAACTTACTAAATTCGAAAATCGGCTTATTTATTGCCTTTAAGGTGGAACAGAGTTCACTGGGTCAGCTAGTATTTCATTCTAAAATCAAAAACAATGCCTTTGAGACCCTTTAAAATGAACCCTATCATTTGAAACACACGCTATGTTTTGCAAAACTTTTTTCATCCACCTTTTTCTCCTCAAAAAGCGTTCATTTCTAGGTTACAGAGATTCAGATGTATACTAAATTTCAACCTACTCTTGTGGATTCGGAATAAATTGCTGCCAGACACAAGAGTGCTTCTATAAGGGCTGCGTTTTTGCATTCGTATTTACGGAAACTTAAAACCAAGCCCCTATGAGTACTACCGTAGCAACATAAGTGCTTGTGTTACACTTCCATGACATTAAACTTGTTTGTAGAAAGCAATATCAAACTTTGTATTCATAAAATCAATTCATATAACCAAAAAATCTTAATTCTGAATTAAAAATGAGGAACTTGAAAAATATACGAATGCGTAGAAAATCATGGTATCCATGACAATCATATCGTACGTATTGAGCTTACGAAGGAGATTCTACGTCTTACGTCTAGCACTCGTCGCGTGTAGAAGTGTTTTTAATTCGCTTCTGTCATGAATTTTTTATAAATTCAAATAATTTTTAAAAAACGTCAATTCGAAACTAATTTCAGAAAGAAACTTATTACATCGTCGAACTATTCGAACAATTTATCGAGTATCTGGATTTTACCTGCGAGAAAGTTTCAAAAAAGAAGAAAAGTTTTTTTCACCGGGGGGATGCAGGAGCCCGACGGCTTCCCACCGCTGGGTGGCCCAGAGCCAGGCATTTCCAAAATTACAAATGATAAAATCATAAAGCGGAAAAATGAGCAAGACAACTGTGAGCATGGAAAGCGTATTCCGCTCTCAAGCGAAGATTATAAAAAGTAACCAGGGAAAACGCAAGGGTTACGAAACAAAACGACGAGTTAAAACCCCATATACAAAGTTTGGAGGATATGGTCCGGACGTTATCAAATGGGAGCAAACCAAAAGTGAAGCCACAGAATACGTCCAGCAAAGAAGAACCGATATCAACTAAGAAGAATGAGAAAAAGGAAACAACAACACCAAGCAAGGCCAACGAGAAAGCAGTACCAACACAGAAGACTCAAACATATAAATCAAAATCGCAAGATACGAGCAAGCCATCAATCCATGATGTTGAAAATATCCTGAGCGCAGGAGGAGCGAACGACAGCGCCAATTATTATGCAGTACTGTCTGCAATGAACGAAGAAATGAACATCGAGATGGAGAGCAACGATAGTATAGGTAATATTGATAGTAGTAATAATTTAATTCAATATTTAAAATTAAAAAAATAAGGAAAAGGAGAAGAAGCTAACCGGTGTGTCTGCTGGTTCTCCTAATAAAATAAATAAGGTAAATGAGAAACTTCCTCCAATTAACGTTTTTGGGCAGCGTGGAAGAGATATGGTTCGATTATTGGCAGCCGAACATAAAATAGAAAACTTTGAAGTTGAGGGTGCCCGCTGATAAGCTCTCGATCAAGACAAAGACACTGGCTGATTTCAAACTGGCGAAAGATGCTCTTAATATTGTCAAAGCTCCCCACTTCACATATACGCCAAAGGCGGAAAAAAATCAGACCTTCCTGTTGAAGGGCTTGGACTGTGGGGAGAATACAGTTGATCTCCTTGAAATGTTGCAGGAAGCAGCACCAGCTATTAAGTTCATCTGTATGAAAAATTTTGCTACAAGGAGATCAACTATAGAAGGTAAAATATTACCATTTTATTTGGTCCAAATTTCCAACGACAGCAGTCCGAGTGCCCTCCAACAGGTAAGGCACTTAAACTTTAGAGTTGTGAGGTGGGAACGCCTCCAAAAAACTGAGGTCAACCAGTGTTACAGGTGTCAAAGATTCGGTCATTCGGCTGCCAATTGTGCAATGCACTATCACTGTGTTAAATGCAAAGATATTCACGCCCCCGGTGAATGCAAATTGGCTCAATTGGAGCCAAAAAAAAATTTTTATCGTGTTAATTGCGGTATATTTTGTCATCCGGCATCATATTGAGGATGTCCTCGGTATCAAGATGCAAGAGTTAAATTTTCTCCAAAATAAACCAAAGTTAATCACAGTCTGTTGCCTCCCAACTTCGTCAAACCCGGGGCATCATTTGCACTTGCTGCCAGAGGACCAGCAGACAACAATGTAAGTAAAATAAATAATGCAAGTGGCAATAATGAGCTGATTCTTAAAATTTACCTACAGCTTGAATCTCTTTCAAAAAGAATAAATAAGCAAGATCAAAAAACCAATTTCGTTTTTCAACGTTTAGGCCAAAATACGAGTACATCAAAATAGTTTGTCATCCAGCCACATTTCCATGGATAAGCTTCGTCTCATCTCGGATCAACGTCAACCCCATTGTCACTCTACATCCATCGACGTAATTATCTCCTTGAATTCATTGTTAAGCAAAAGCCTGATATCATGCTTCTCACTGAAACCCACCTCAATTCATGGCACTCCGTGACATTCAATAATTTTGAGTTCGTAAGAAACGATAGGGTAAACGGTGATGGGGGAGATGGCACCGGGATATTGGTTAGAAGATTCTATTGTTTCCAAAATATTGGAAAAATCGAATTCAAAAACTTTGGATCTCTTGAAGTCTCTGTTACCAAATTTCACTGCCATGTGGGGATAATATCCTCTTCGTTATCTCTGCCTATACAACTGGTCAAAATTTTCTCAAGTTCAAGGAGGATGTAGTGATTAAAAGTAGAAACATGTCCGTGAAGGACTTCAGCGATGGCCTGCAGCCTCGGTAAAAGAGGGTGGTGAGATCCGCCGAGATTGGCCTTGTCTGGGGACGCGTGAATGTACTGGCAGGCTAGCATCGCTCTTTTGTGGGGCGGGTTCTTTCCCCCCAGGACAAAACCCACGACAAAAATATTTTTTACATCCACGACTTTGGAAAAGGTTCCATCATTATCGACCGGAGTCGAGAAAAGAAGTAACCTGCTAAGGACTATGAACTTGCAGGTTCAAAAGACAAATAGAGCCTGGAGAAAACGGACGTACTTAGAGGGACTTCATCGTTACCGACGATACTTATGGCCCACAAATAAGAGTGGGACATCCAGATGGAAGCGATACCCCCTCATACCCTCCCAATCAGATCAAAATCAAAACATAGACGTGGCCATGTATTTCCCATTTGAGTGATAAACTCATACAAACATAATTTGCATGAATTTTTCCATCAAATGAGAAATACAGATGTGGCCAATTTATGTTATAGCGTTATGCGATGGAATCACATAGCTCTATACCATAAAAGGGCACGTGAGCGGAAGGCCACTCTACTCGGCAAGAGCCCCTATAAAACAAAAGAAGGGAAGACGCGCCCGATGGCTAGCCCATTTCAGTGGACGAGCCTGCCATCGAGTGGGTCCTACACCTGGTCAGGTTAAGAGAAAGGGAAAGACCGTGTAATGATTTTTTTTTACTTTTCAGATCGAACGCGGAACCGACCTCTCATCGGTTCTAGACGTTAAGTCTGAGTAGTGCCAACGGATGGTACCAACAGGTCAACCAATCCGTGCACCGTAACCCATTCACGCGGTGGCTGCTTGTCGGCCAGCTAGTTCGGAGAGGATTTCGGTCGCGGGTCTCCGAATGGGTTACGCTCAATTACAATATTTTCAGCCACCTGAACTTGCCCGTTTTCAAAACGCGTTATCAAAAGAAAACAAAATCATACGGAGAAGAAACCTACTTTACGTTACTCCATATTTTCCTTCCATTACCAGTCAAAGTACAAAAATCTAATTTTCGTTTCGCGTTCCCGAATTTCCGACGCGATACCGAAAAGTATGCTACTTTAAATTAACCCGACGAAACCTACTCTAAATAAACGACAAAACAATCAAAGGTACCGCGTCGGAAATTCGGGAACGCGAAACGAAAATTAGATTTTTGTACGTTGACTGGTAATGGAAGGAAAATACGGAGTAACGTAAAGTAGGTTTCTTCTCCGTATGATTTTGTTTTCTTTTGAGAACGTGTTTTGAAAACGGGCAAGTTCAGGTGGCTGAAAATATTGTAATTGAGCGTAACCCATTCGGAGACCCGCGACCGAAATCCTCTCCGAACTAGCTGGCCGACAAGCAGCCACCGCGTGAATGGGTTACGGTGCACGGATTGGTTGACCTGTTGGTACCATCCGTTGGCACTACTCAGACTTAACGTCTAGAACCGATGAGAGGTCGGTTCCGCGTTCGATCTGAAAAGTAAAAAAAAATCATTACAAATGGCGCCCAACGTGGGGCCAAAAACATCCTAAGGGGGAAAGAACTTCGCGTCTTCTGACGAGTTGGTCCTTTACGGAGGATGTAAGGTACTTTGGTACTCGAGTCCCACTATCAGGAGCAGTGGAATTGTGTGATATACACTAGAAGTCGCTTCACGTGAGTTGTAGCTTCCGCTCTCCTTTGTTTGATTTTTTTTTTTTCTCGCGACAGAATCCTTCCGATGTGTTGTCCTAGGCTAACCCCTGTCAGGACCTTCTATTTTCTTGATGGAACTGCCAGTCTGATGGGTTTACCTATCAGCATGGACTCTCAAGAAAATAGAAGGCTACCTTGCCTTTATGTCGCGGAAGGATTCTAACTATTTCTTATGCGTGTTAGACGAGTGGTATCGGTTCAACGTTCGGTGGCGTATGCTGGAGTTGCGAAGCCCGGAATGCTTCCACGCGTCGGGAAATTTTGACCGCGTACTAAAATCGTTACGGTAGCTCTACCACTTGTCTCGTCGAGTCACTTTAACGTAGTTTAGAGACGGTTTTTTGTAATGTATGTGGGTTATGGGGTTATTTTCGTAAATCGACCAAAAGCACCCTTTCTTCGGCAGATTACCACGCACTCTCTTTTCCCGTTGGAGGAGTCGACCACTGAAAAGGAAAGTGTATCAACTAAATTTTTTTTTCTTCTCGTATTATACCTAGCTCGCCACTAACGGCCACTAATTTAGTGATAAGTATATTAGGACTAAGTACATTCTATATATTTTTTTTTATTTTGTTTTAGCACCACATTTGACCAGCAAAAATGGCAACGAAGCGGACCCCAGATAAGCGTTGGACCAGATCCAAAACGGTCCAACCAGCTAACTGCGGGATCTGCTTCGAGGACGTAGTGGAGGGCGTACACAGCGTGCGATTGGATTGTGGACATTTATTCCATCGTGCCTGTGTACAACAGCTCCTCCTCACGTCAGAGCTGTGTCCCTTATGCCGGCGACCCATAGATCGGTCTGCCCTAGACGTCCCCCTCGGAACGCCCCTACCAACGCGTGGAGCAGGGGCGAAAGGAGCTCCAGAGGCCGAACAGTCCCACCCACTCTTAGACCTGCAAGGAGCAGTAGGCGGTGAAGTTCCGGCTGCAAGTGTCGTGTCCGAGGTGACAACCATGCCTTCCGCCCACTCCATTGACACCCTCGTGGCGTTGATGAGGGATATGTCGGAGAGGATTGGCAACCTGGAGGGAAAGATCCAGAATCTCCCTATGAGCCAACCACCCAGTCGCGTGAGAACTCCGCTTGGCTGGGAGCCAAATCCCAGTGTGGCGATGCCCCACTCCCGACAATCCGAGCAATGGGTCCCACCTCCAAGGAACTCGGGAATGGATCCCAGAGCTCCCGAATACAGACCGCGACACAATACCGGACCTCCGTTGGTACCTCCAGCCCCCGAGGCAGTTCAGTACAACAGGTCAATAGAGGATGTGATTCCCCCCGGGAACGCATTGGCACTTTTTCGAGACCCGACGCCTCGTATCATGGAGAGTTGGCGCCTGAACTTTACAGGGTTCAACGATATGATATCGGCGGACCGGTTCCTTTTCCGGATTCAGGCGTTGGTATCCAGCACCCTGGGAGGTGATTCCTCGGCCTTCCTCCGGCATGCACATCTTTTGTTCAGCGGCGACGCTGCCGACTGGTACTGGAGCTTTAAAGAGTCAACGCCACGTCCCACTTGGCACTCTTTCAGTGCAGCCTTCCGCAATCGATTTGAGGATGGCTTCACTGAGAGAGAGCTAAGGGAGCAAATAAAGAAACGGAAACAAGGCGCTCACGAACCGTTCGACCAGTACTACACAAGTATAGTGAGATTGAGCACTCGCTTGCGAAATACCATGCCCGAGGACGAACTGGTAGAAATTATCAGAGAGAACATGCGCTGGGATCTCCAGAACAGCCTTCTACATTTTCCCATCAACACCATACAGGGATTGCGCCTCCATGCCCTTAGACAAGAACACTTGGATGAGCGGCGAGGTACCTTCCGTCCACAACCTCGCATAACGGGACCAAATCCCCGAAATCATCACACCGCGGAGTTGATGGCAGCGGACCACCTGCTTGCTGATCCAGTACCAATACCGAGGAGCGGAGCACCACCGGAGCTTGAGGACCCAGCCTTGATTGATCGACCCTCCCTTGAAGCAATTACAAGCCCGACGGTCTGTTGGAACTGCCGACAACCGGGACATCGGTTCTATGCATGTCCAGCGGAGCCGACGCTTTTCTGCTACCGCTGCGGGAAGGCCGACACATATGCACCTGACTGTGCTAATTGCAAAGGACGAAAAAACTTGCCACCGAGTGCCGCGACCACCCGTCGGCACTCCTAGACCCCGGACGAATCAATCCAGACCCTATCACCAGCTATGACCCAGCTCCCAACATGACTCCAACTCTGCTGACTCGCACCGCTAAACACAGTTCTCCCGAAGTTCCACAACCGACGCCATCCTCCGCCGAGGCCAACGCGCAGGGAAATGATAGCGAGACGGAAGTTCCTTGGCATGTAAAACCTTTTCATGTCAGGCTGCGGAATTATTTGGCTACTCGACAGCGCATCTTCCATGAGGAATTGGCCACAACTGTCCCACCGCGAAGCAAGCGAGCCACGCGTCGGATGCGGAGCTTCTGGAGAAAAGTCAGGCAGTCGAGGAAAGTGTTGAAGGACATATACTTAGACGAATTATTGAGGGATGATGTTCGGCCATATGCGTCAGTACACCTCCTGCAAAAACGAGTATCAGGCTTAGTCGATACGGGAGCCAGTGTGAATTGCATATCTGCCGAGTTTGCAGCGGAGGTACTGGCAAAGCACGCGGACCAAATCCGTCATTTCACCTCCTGGTTAAGCACGGCGGACGGAACTCGTCACTCTGTAGTGGGAAAAATTATGACGGAGGTCACCTTTAAAGGAGTAACTAAACCCATGGAATTTTTCATTATACCTCAGTTAACCCAGAATCTTTACCTAGGAGTGGATTTCGTTCGAAAATTTAACTTGGCCCCGGCACTATTTTCCGGTTCGACCCTGGAGTCCGTCACCACCGTTCCTGACCAATCTCAACCCACTAACTTATTACGGCATACACTGGATGTAACTCAGCAACTGCGTCTCGACTCGGCTATATCGGCTTTTCCATCGCACGAGAAGGAAGGTCTCGGGCGGACTGCCCTGGTGTTCCACACTATAGATGTGGGGGATGCTAAACCCATAAAACAGAGACATTTCGCCATATCTCCGGCGAAGGAAAAATCGTTATACGCCGAAGTGGATCGAATGCTAGCATTAGGCGTAATCGGAGAATCACAGAGCGCGTGGGCTTCCCCAGTCACCTTAGTGGTCAAGCCGAACAAGGTCCGGTTATGCTTAGATGCCAGACGCTTGAACGCCGTCACAGTCAAGGACGTATATCCTCTACCGTTGATCGAAGGCATTTTGAGTCGATTGCCTAAAGCCCATTTCATCACGAGCTTAGACCTCAAGGACGCCTTTTGGCAAATTCCTTTAGACCCCGGTACAAAGGAGAAAACAGCCTTCACAGTCCCAGGTCGGCCCCTATATCAATTCGTGACCATGCCATTCGGATTGTGTAATGCCCCCCAAACAATGACGCGCCTTATGGATAAGGTGATACCACCTCATTTGCGGCACCAAGTTTTCGTTTACTTGGACGATCTGTTGCTTATAACCGAGACCTTCGATGAACACATCGACCTGCTTCAGGAGGTGGCTCTACACATCCGGAGGGCAAGATTAACCATCAACATAAGAAAGAGCCAGTTCGTGATGACGGAGGTGAAGTATTTAGGTCACATCATTGGGCATGGCCATATCAAGACCGATCCGGAAAAGACTCAAGCGATTGACGTTTTTCCACTACCCAAGACCACCAAACAGTTACGCCGATTCTTAGGTTTATGCGGATGGTACCAGCGTTTTGTACGTGACTATGCCACCATTACCACTCCTTTGACCGACATGCTGCGTAAGGGACGTAAATTCGTCTGGGAAGAGCCCAGCTTGCGAGCCTTTGAAGAGCTAAAGAAGAGTCTGACTACAGCCCCCGTACTGCACAGCCCGGACTTTGACAAACCGTTCTCAATCCATTGTGACGCGAGTCAACATAGGGTGGGAGCAGTCTTAGTCCAGGTTGCACAAGACGGCGAGGAGAGACCAAAGAACTTTTTGTGGTGATCGATGGTTCGGATCGTGTTTTGTGCTGTCTAGAACATTTCAAGTGCTTTTCTGCCTCTTAACGTGCTTTCGTTGACGATCGTTTGTGTGTAGGATTCGGTCGGAGCGAGGCGTACTCAAGAGGGCTGCAAGTGGAACATCAAACACTTGAGAAATTCACCGGAGCATTGCCTCAGGCTGGAGCATGAAGCTCTGTCAAGGTCGGAAAGAAGATCAACAGGCAAATGATGAAAGAGCGGAAGGCAGTGTGAACTGTATCGGAACCAGTAAACGTTGATTTGACGAGCAGCTTGGATTCAGTCGATAGGTTATCTCACTCAATAAAAAGCCAAAGTGGATCGGCATTGAACGGAATTGACGACAGGCAATTGTTCACAGAACTTGACGCCAAAAGTGGGGACTTAATCCGCGAGTGGAATAATGTCCTGCGAATTCATCGCTCAAGCAAAGACAGTATTAGTTCACCATTACCCGCACGTGCAACTCGCCTGCTCAACAGGTCACGCGTGCAACAGAGCACGCTCAGCAATACCGGATCAGATAGTCCTAGATCAATAGATAGTCTTCCCCACAAACATCTCCGTTCATCGCTGACGGGCAAGGATATAGTCAGCTCGTCAGACGATCTCCTGTTTATAGATAAATCTTTTAGGAATGCAATGATTCAAGATGTCCAATATTTTAAGAAACAGTTGACACGTCTCCGAAGGATTTTACAAGATTCTGAAACTCTCAACCCATTCGAGCAGAGTAATGGGAAATTATTCGCATCTTGTGAATTGGACAGTAGTGGTCAATTGACCGCTGATGATAAGGACACAAGTAGCCTGGCTTCGTCAATAGCCGATGATCCTAGGCAGGAGTCCGCCGATCTACGAAGACAGGTTGTTTACCTTCAGGTATTTGCACGTCGTTTATTTTATTTTTTTATTTTATTCAGAAATAAGTTACTGAATGAAAATAAAACGAACAATTATTCCTCCAATACCGTATTTCTGAAAATAATGCATATCGTAAACAACATTCTTTAGTACATTTACCAATAATAGCAATTAGTAATTAATTCGATTTGAATCGTACAATTTACGTTTGATTCCATGTTTGGTTTACTTAAGGTAATTCCATTATTTTCTACTAAATAATGTTTACTAATTGATTTTTCAATGTATGGATCCTAGTCTCCAAAAAAAAAAAAAAAACACACAAGAAAACGCAAACAAACGAATTGGGTAATTTTACACTTTTCTATTTCTATATTCCACCGCTTGTCCATAGTAATGAGTACAGTAAAAGATGATAATACAAAATAACTCTTGGCGTAATAACTTTTGTAAGAAAATGCGTTAGCTAAATCGGACGTTAGTTGAACGATATGAATGATGCGGTCCTGATTTCTATCTAGAACATATGATAGTTTTTTTTTATAGTTTTCACGTCATTCCTACTTTTAAATCTTTGTGTACGTTGGACAGTGTGCTTTATATCGTTAAAAATATTGCAAGAAATGGAGGGATTGCTTTTTGTCGCAGAGAATGGAAAATCGAATATTTTTTTTTCTCACCCCCAATCATTCATGGTTAGTTCAATCGTTTCCAGTAACCTTCCCATTAACTTCGAGCAGCAACTGATTGTGAATCAAATCCTCAATTTTAAAACACTATTTCAATAAAAAAAAAAAAAAACATTTCAAAGGCATTAAACATTAAAGTAACTGATAAACAATAATAATAAACGGGCTTGTAAATGTTTTGTACTCGCCAAATGATTGTTAAAGATCGCGCTCAAATATTGTTACACCGCTTCGTATTTTTATATAATATTCAAAGTTAAACGCCGTACAAGCGGAATGAAAAATGGTAAAAGAAGTGGAAAATTCCAGATAAAAAGCAATAAAAAAACTGAAATCGATTCTTCCGTTTTTTTTCGATACAAAATCTCTTGCATCGTTTCCTGATTTGTTATTAATTATTGAATACGTAGATAAGCCATCATTGCTGCTTCCATTTCGCTTCTTGATTTTGACGCACGATTAGATTCGTCACTAACGCGTACTTGCACCACTTAGAAATATTTAATGTACGAATTTGTTGAGAAAACAAAATTTAAATTATTTGAAACCAAACAAGAACAATCAATATTAAATCCACCTAGAAAAATTAAAAATAAATGTTTAATTTGGCGGTTTATTGTAAAACGAAAAATTTGTTTGTGTTCGCAAATTTATATTCAAAAATAATAAAAGGTGAAACATAAACTAAGAAACAAGTTGTTAGCGGTTTACCTTAGTATGTAATTGTCTTTAAAAATAATTATTATAACTATTATCATTATTATTATTGTTAAATTATCGCTCGATTCTTGCAAAAACACTTTAAATACGTATTAAGGAAATCATACTTTATGTTCCGTTTCTTGAAATAAATGTTAAAAATGAATTGCTAATTTAACGAACGACTTTCCTTTTCAGTGACTCGTTCTTTTTCAGGGGGAACAGAGAGTGTAAGGTAGGTATGCCGTCGCGAGGGTAGGGTTTCGACAAATCCGCAGAGGTCGGTTTCGCGTCGCGCGCGGTACGCGGTACCTTTGATTGTTTTGTCGTTTATTTAGAGTAGGTTTCGTCGGCTTAATTTAAAGTAGCATACTTTTCGGTACCGCATCGGAAATTCGGGAACGCGAAACGAAAATTAGATTTTTGTACTTTGACTGGTAATGGAAGAAAAATACGGAGTAACGTAAAGTAGGTTTCTTCTCCGTATGATTTTGTTTTCTTTTGATAACGCGTTTTGGAAAACGGGCAAGTTCAGGTGGCTAAAAATATTGTAATTGAGCGTAACCCATTCGGAGACCCGCGACCGAAATCCTCTCCGAACTAGCTGGCCGACAAGCAGCCACCGCGTGAATGGGTTACGGTGCACGGATTGGTTGACCTGTTGGTACCATCCGTTGGCACTACTCAGACTTAACGTCTAGAACCGATGAGAGGTCGGTTCCGCGTACGAACAAAAAGTAAAAAAAAATCATTACAACCGAAGATACAATTTTTAACTATTCATTATATTTTATCATAAATTTTTCTCTTAAATTATTTTAATTTTTTTAAACTCAATTCACTTTACATAACACACTACGCATTTTTAAAAGAAAGAAAGGAATGTGTATGATGTGTATGTTTACTAACAACTGTTGCAAAGCGCTCAAAAAAATTTCAACTATAACCACAATACTTTCGAAAAGTTGCTTATGAATATGTTCGTTCTTGGTATATACAGTTTCTGTTTACAAGAATAAACTTTTCTTTCTACAATTAGAAAGATATTTGATATTGAATAACATTTCATTATAAATACAAAAAAATACAATAATTAAGAACGAACTAAACAAATTAAACTATATTTATTAATTAACTTTCTCAATACAATATTTGAGAAAGAACTGAATTCGTTGAATGAACTGAACTTACTGAACTTACTTCATTTATTTACAATCTATATATACGATTCCAAAAACAATATAGGTAACTAGATTTACATGATTGTTTAATGTGTCAAAAGTAAAGTATTTTTATGTACAGTATATTTTATGAATGGAATGAATATTTTTGAGTTATTTTGAATTAAATGTAATATAACCGCCACAGAACTTCCCCCCTAGTCAAATATTTATATTTCGCGATAAAAGGGAAACTACTTATGTGGGGTTAGTTAACTGTTACTGGTTAATTTTTTAATTTAAATTTTAATTATTCTTTGAGACTTAATGGAACGTTTGCCATTCATAAATATCTTGTTATAAATCTTGTTTTATTTTTACTGATGTCAAACGATAATTTTTTGGTCTCTATGTTTCCATTATTTTTTACTACTTTTTTCTTAATTGCGGAAAAACAAGGCTTTAATCAATCTACCGAAATATTACACGCTTTATTATCAATCTCAATAGTGAAATATTTTTCTTTTCTTTGCAATATCTTAAAGGGACCTTGTTATGGTGGTTTAAGCGATTGATGAACCAAATCTACCCTGACCAGAACTTCGGTGCATGTATCTAAACTTTTAATAATTTTTGTATTATTATTACCATGATTTGCGGCCGGAATAGGTTTGAGAATCGACGTAGCAGTTTTCAGATTTTTAATGAAATCGTTTTGTATTTGGTTATCAAATAATGGAATTGAAAAATCACCCGGAATTTTGATATTTTCTCCATAATGTAGCTCTGCTGGAGAAATATTAAGATCTTCTTTGATTCCTGTTCTCAAATCTACCATCACAAAAGGTAAGCTCTTGGTCCATGAAGGATTATTATGTGTCATAATGGCCGCTTTAAGCGTACGATGCCATCTTTCGATCATACCGTTAGCTTGAGGATGATAAGCTGTAGTACGGTTGCGCTTAAAACCTAGAGTCTTTTCTAGTTCGCCAAATAGTTGTGATTCAAATTGTTTACCTTGATCAGTAACTATGGTTTCAGGAACTCCAAAACGTGCAATCCAAACACTGCATAAAGCTTCCGCACAAGATTGAGCTGTTATATTTGTCATGGGAATAGCTTCTGGCCATCTTGAAAATCGGTCAATAATTCTCAAGCAATACGTGAAACCTTGTGAATAAGGAAATGGTCCGATAATATCCATATGAATTGCTTTGAAGCGTTTAGATACCAATGGAAAAGTCTTAATTTCACTTTTATTATGCCTTGAAATTTTGCAACGTTGACAATCTAAACAACTTCGAGTCCAGTTTGCAACATCCTTATTTAATGAAGGCCAAAAATATTTGCTTGCAATAATGCGACGAGTAGTTCGTATTCCAGGATGTGCTAAATTGTGAACAGTTTTGAAGACTTGTTCACGAAATTTTTCTGGAATGTAAAGCCTGATAGTTTTATCAGAAATTTCACAAAAAACTTCAATATCTGAATTTGGCAAATTGATTTGACTAAACGTAAATTTCGAATTTGTTCTCAAGTTTGTCAAACATTCATCTACAATTTGTGCTTCTGAAATAGCTTTGAAATCTATTGTACTAGGAATTTCTATTTGAGAAATCCTAGAAAGAGAATCAGCAACTACATTCTCTTTGCCAGAAATATGTCGAAAGTCTGTAGTAAACTCATTAATAAATGTTAGTTGACGGAGTTGCCTTGGAGAAGCTTTAGCTGGGTTTTGCCGAAATGAATATATTAATGACTTGTGATCTGTGAACAGCGTGAAAGAACAACCTTCAATGTAAAATCTAAAATATTTTACTGCTTGATAAGCCGCCAACAATTCACGGTCATAAGTACTATAATTTTTTGAGCTTGATTTAGTCTCTTAGAGAAGAAACCTAAGGGCTACCAGTCATCATTTATGCGTTGTTGAAGTGCTGCACGAATGGCAATATCTGAAGCATCGACAAAAATTGCTAAAGGAGCATCTCTGTTAGGAAAAGCTAATACTGCTGCTTCGAACAATTGTTGTTTTGAAAAATTAAAAGATTCAATAGCTTCTGGAGTCCAGTTAATTTTTCTTTTGTCTGAATTTTTAGCTCCTATTAGATAACTGTTAAGTAATGCATGATGTTGAGCTGCATTGGGCAAGAAACGACGATAAAAATTTATCATGCCTAAAAATCGTCTAAGTTCTGAAATAGTCTCAGGTAATTTGAATTCAAGAATATCTTGACACTTGTCTGGAGCTGGACGAATGCCTTCAGACGAAATGAATGACCAAGAAATTTTATCTCAGTCTTTAAAAATTTACATTTGTTAATGTTAATTATAAGACCATGTTCTTGTAATCTTTCAAAAATAATTTCCAAATGAGCTAAATGCTCAGAAACCGATTTAGATGCAATCAAGATGTCATCAAGATATACAAAACAAAAATTTAGATCTTTCAATACAGAATTAATAAATCGCTGGAAAGTTTGTGCAGCATTGCATAGTCCAAAGGTCATTCGGGTAAACTCAAAGAGTCCAAACAGTGTGCATATAGCTGTTTTTGAAATATCTTTGGGTTCGACTGGAATTTGATGGTATGCCTTGGTAAGATCTAAAGTTGAAAATGTTTTGCAATCGGTCAGAAAATGAGTAATATCCTGAATACTAGGAATCGGATAACGATCTGGAACGGTTGTGGCATTTAAACGTCTGTAGTCTCCACAAGGACGCCATTCACCATTACTTTTTTTACCATGTGTAATGGTGAGGACCATTTGCTGTCTGAAGGAAGGAAGGTTCCAGAAGAAACTTAAATTCTTTTTTAGCTGACTTTAATCTGTCCTGAGCTAAACGTCTAGGTTTGGACATGTTTGGAGATCCAAAACTAACAATTTTATGTTTAATATTATGTACTGGAACTTTAGTGAAACCAGATTCTAAGGTAATCGACTTGAATTTAATTAATAATTCTTTAACATCAACATCCAATTGAACTTGCATTGATAAATTTGAATAATCTTCCTTAGAAATAGAAGTTATTGATTTAAGATTGGTAACTGGGTCAATTAAAGCTTTATTAGCTACATCTACTAAAAGACCGAAATGACCAAGGAAATCTGCTCCTATAATGGGACGAGTAATGTCGGCAATTATAAAATGCCATGAAAAATCTCTTCTAAGTCCCAAATTTAATGTTAATAACTTTCTGCCATATGTATCAATGGAAGATGCATTAGCAGCAGAAAGTTTAAATCCCGATGGAATTAATTTCAAATTATTTGATTTCGGAATCACGGAAATTTCCGCACCTGTATCGATTAAAAAATTCTTCTTTGAAGAATGATCGAGAATTAAAAGGCGGCAAGAAGAAATACTACTTAAGTTTGCCGCCGGAGACTTAAGAGGATTTAGTTTTTTGAATTATTGAAAGTCTCCTTAGAATTTTGTTAATAAATTTGCATGGCTCAATACACTTATGTGCATTGACACCAAATTTAGCATGATACCAACAAAATCCTCTGTCTTTTGAGCGTCTGTTGAATGAACTACATGAACGGAAACCTTGAAACTGGCCATCGTTCCTTCTTGGATTTCTAAATTTTAATGATTCTCCAACAGCCTTAGTAAGTTCTGCAATTTGACTTCTTAACTCTGCAATTCGTAGTTGAACGTTAGGTTCTGATTTGAAGGAATTTGCAAATGAAAATACTGATGGTCTATTTGAAACTTCAAAAATTTTATCAGCACTTGATGCCAGATCATTCAAAGAGCTGGACCGGTTACATGCTAATATTGCTTGCATGTTTTCCGGTAGTCTTTGAAGCCATAATGATCTTAAAAGATCATCTCCAACTTTATCCCCCCCAAGTTGTTTCATCTCACGAAGAAGTTGTGAGGGCTGTCTATCTCCTAAAGTGAGATTCGAAATTAATTGACTTATTCTCGCATTCTCACTTGCTGAAAGTCTGAAAATTAAAGCTTCTTTTAAAGTTGTGTAGTGAGTAGTGGATGAAGGATTATTCGCTAGATCAGTAACTGTCCTAATTGCTTCAGGATCAAGAGCTACCAGAACATAATTGAATTTAGTTAACTCCGTCTTAATCCCAGCCAGAGCAAATTGAGCCTCCGAACGCTTAAACCATGTTTCAGGAAACTCCTTCCAAAATGAAGGTAGTTTCACTGCTACAGCATTTACTGTAGAATCCCCTGAAGGACTCGCATCATGAAAATTATCTTGAGACATAATTTAATTTATTATGATATAAATATTCCTGCAAAAATAAATCCCTAAGGGTTCTGGGTGCGCTACGCTGGATATATCCCCCTGTCGAAGGATATATCCTACCCTTAGTCTGCGATCTAATCTTTAAAATTTACAGTTTCAAAAATTTTTTTAAAAAAATTATTTAGAAATATTTGAAATATTTAAAAATTCTGGTATATGTGTGAATGTGTGTAGAATGTAATGTTGTACATAAATTCTCTTACTTAAATTCCTTCTTGGATATTCGCTCCTCGCTCGTCGTTTTCCACTTTTGATGTCTTACGAGTTCGCTGATTGGAATTTTCTGCTGGAACTTTTCGCCTGTTCTCGGTTTATTCGCGGTACTAAATCAATGGCTGCCTGCTGATTTGATGATTGTTTTGCTTTGCTCTTAAGGCTCTGTCCGGATGCTATAACTAAATTCGAAATTGCTCACAATTCTGATTCGCATTTCGCTGGCGGGCGGGCGGACACACGACCGTACATGTACCACCGATTGGCGAAAATTGCAAATAAAATCGCAATTAGACCTTTTCGCTTGTTTTTCTGCTCTAACGAAATAATATTTCTACCGTCGCTCGTAATTGACAGAAAAATTTTCATCTATCAAGGTGTGAGTCAATCGCACAAACCGACTCAACCGCCACGAAAAATCAGATTCCTTCACTTTCTTCGCAATTCGATCTTCCACGATTCGCGAGTCGCAGCTTTTGCGAGGGAATCTCACAATTTTTTCTAAAAAATTCTAGGCTGGATGTCTTGAATATAACTAGCCTGCCTTTGCCACTGTCATTCAGTGCCAAATTCTCAGTGATGGTTGCCAAATCTGAGCGGAGAGATCGGTGTGGTTCTCCCGTTCGCGTAGTGTAGCACTGACACCTTTGATTCTAAATTACCTCCTACAATATCTGACCTGACTTTGTCGAAGAGAGTTTTTTATATTCGCACTAGCAGCTCGGGCTTAGATAGCGTGGTACTGCTCGTCCTTCTTAAAGGTTACGACGACTTCCGTTGCAAGTCCACGTGTTGAATAAGAACTCGATTTTCAATAAGAGGCGCTTGTGCCTTATCGGAGTCACTAATTGTTCATTCTTGGTATATATAGTTTCTGTTTATAAGAATAAACTTTTCTTTCTACAATTAGAAAGATATTTTATATTGAATAATATTTTATTATAAATTCAAAAAAAATACAATAATTAAGGACGAACTAAACAAATTAAATTATATTTATTAATTAACTTTCTCAATACAATATTTGAGAAAGAACTGAATTCGTTGAATGAACTGAACTTACTTCATTTATTTACAATCTATGTATACATTCCAAAAACAATATAGGTAACTAGATTTACATGATTTGTTTAATGTGTCAAAAGTAAAGTATTTTTATGCACAGTATATTTTATGAATGGAATGAATATTTTTGAGTTAAATGTAATATTTATATTTATATTTTTGAATTAAATGTAATATAACCGCCACAAATAATTCAAAATGGTTGTTGTTATAAAGTCAAAGGAAAAAGGCTAACAATATTACGAAGAATAAAACAACTTAATTACACGTGAAAGATAATTAGTAGCCTTTATGTTAAAAAAAGAACATACATCTTCGATATTAATTGTACGATCATTTCTATTTTTAAGTTCGATTAGAACTAAATGGAAACATAAATTTCAGAAAGAAGGGCCCTTTTAAATATTTTTACAGGGAATTATTTTAAAGAAATCACTAAGATCATACCAATTAAAATTATATTTACATATATAAAATGTGCAATACCTGATATTCGTTTTGATAATAAATAAGACTAACATTATATTTTATTTGAATTTTGAATGAAAACAATATTGAATAAATATAATAAATAATTGATATTTATTCTAATAGTAACAATGGTATGCTATTAATAATGAAATCTACTTATTTTACGAAAGAATACTATGTGAAAATAAATTTTTACAAATGAAAATGGAGTGTGAGTGATAAGGCAGGCAGTTTACTTGCAATCAAGTTAATTTCAAATTACGTAGAAAGTTTTCATAAAAATGCATATAACAAATGGCGTAAGAGCCTATTACTTGATAAGCTTCTCTTTATTGTGAATTTCTAAGCATATACAAATTTGTTTGACGTTCCCAAAATCTTCATTTATAAATTCGCACACCGCATAAGAAAAAACATGTATAAAAAACGGATATGCGAAGAAAAAACAAAAGAAAACCAAAAGGGTACTCACCGGCATACTCACGAGTGCTCGCTGATAACCTGGTAGAGAAATCTGACAACTTCGTACCGTGCGATTAAATATTATAATAATTTTTTTATGAGTTGTAATTATGTTAAATTTCTAATTAATTATAATAATTTATATAGAACTTGTTGCAACCACGGAAGTCACCGCAGTTGCAGACATTAAGAATTAGCAGAGGGGTGTGTAGCCCGGGACGGCATACTGAGGCCGGCTAGCGCTCAGTCGTGTCGTGGGTCTTCCGGGACACCCTCTGCTCGTGCTGAGCTACCTTACATAAAAACTAGCTCAAAGGGAAAAGGATGGGAAAGGGAGAGGTCATTTTGAGAAATGAAAAATTAAAAAAAAAAAAACAGTAAAACATGGCCGTTTATTGAATTAAAAAAAAAGAAATTTACAAATTCAACAAAAGAAATATATCAATCCAAACAAAACAAACAGACCACTCAATAATTTTATGTAAGGAAGAAAAACAATCCAATAAAATCGTTTATATAAAGGCAAACAAAAAGGAAAAATAAGAATTTGATAATGTGATTTTACAGCAATAGATGAGAAAATAAACCAGATAAATACTCACTCCCTTTCCTCGTTGATCTCCGAGCGCTCGGCAAATACAAAAAAAGGGGTGTGGGGCCACTGGAAACCAAATTTCAAATTAATTTTAAACTAATTTTAAAATTCAATTAATAATAGAACGAAAACCAAGGAACACGCAACGGCCATTTATCGCTCTCTCCGATCCATCAACATGGTTTACTCGCAAACACGAAAACATTAATTCCGGCACTTAGCCCTCTTCGAAACCCCACCAAAGAGTTTTTTTTTTAAACGGAAGAATCACTCTCGGCACTTCGTTCTACTTCAACTACGTCAATTTCAAACTCGCACTAATTTAATCTTTTTCACATAGTTAAGATTGAGACGGTCCCGCTCTTCAAATTAGAAATATAATCCTCACATTACAACTTGAATTCACTTTTCCACTTTTCCTACTCTGATCCTCCGTCACTGAAGTCAATTTCCAAGCAAAAATTCCATCCTCCAAATTAAAATTCCTTCACTTTCACTTCACAATTCTTTCACTCTCCTCCTCCGTCACTAAAACAGCCAAAATACCACTTCCACGTAAAAACCGAAAAAAAACTCCCTCTTCTTTGCCAAATCAAAATCTGACTCCCCAATCCTACTCACTTAATTTCACATTTCACCTTCATCCAATTCGATCCCTCAATCCTTTTCATTTTCAAATTACCGCTGCCGCATCTGGGCAACGTAATCGAAGTTCATTACACTTCGATTCCGCTACCCACACATCTTTTGTTCCATATCGAAAAACTCAATAGTATCCATTGTTTTACATATGGCAATTTTCACAATCCAAGAAGCGCGTGGTTGAATGCAAAGTGTCACATATACATTACGGAAGCTATTGGTTTTGCCGATACCCCAAAAAGAGTGCTTCCCTGCGCCCGGGGGAACTTGAACTCAGGGTACCAGCAGACCCACGATCGAGAACTCGCGACGCAGCTAATGGTGCCATGGATTGTTGATCTCCCATTCATCTCATAAGCAACTTCAACGATGCCTTTGGGTATGAGTTTGAACTTTGTTAGTAGGGGAACGTGAATTAATTTTTGTTAGTAAAAAAAAAAATTTGTTAGTGGGAACTAGTGAATAGAATTAGTTAGTATGAAGGAAAGGAATTAGGTTTTGTTAGGGAAAAGGTGTTGAATGAAATTTTGTTAGTGGGAATTAATCAATGGAATGTTGTTAGTGGGAAAATTGAAATTATTAGTATATATTATATTATTTTAGTTGGAAATAAGGGAAAAACGTAGGATTGTGATGATGGGGAAGTAAAAATTATAGGGAAATTGGGATAGTTTTAATAAAATTAAATAAATAACAGGGAAAAAGGTATAAATGCCCAAAGGAAGATGAGGATTTTACGGCAGCAATTTGAAGTTGCGAATGGGAGGAAGTTGGTACGCCGGAATTCGCAACAAACTCCATACAAAATTAATCCACTAGAAGCAACGATAATACCATCGACAGCGATAATTAGGACTCCAAGGAGTGGAATTAATATGTCGTACAATTTTAACTCAATATCCACCACTTTGGAACGTGTTGTATGGAGAGTGATTATAAGATCACCTTCAGAACAAAAAAGGAATAAACCTGGTCCAACCTTGCATTGTAGTTCCGACATTTATCATTTTTATTTCAACATTCTTCTTCCTGTGCTCCTATTTCAATTTCAGAATTTTTACTGTACGTAAATACTGCTTCTTACAGCGAACCTTCTCCTACTTGCCACACGTCCCACTGCCAAACATATGACATGCCAAGACGATGAACGATGAACCCAGATGATCCTTTACATTTCCAAAAAAAGCTCTGACTTTGTTGGCTTTGTCACGATTGGTCTAGGATGTTTAGCAGCCTATACAGAGTTTTGCAATGTCTCGAAAAACTATGGTTTATCGTATTTATTTTCTTCGTTAACACCTTCTCGAATAATTCATGTAGTTTTAAATTTAATATAAAAAAACGCAACACTAATCAAATATTGATTTGCACAGCGTTTCGATTCACTAATATCAATCCTCGATTTATTTCTTTTACGAAATCTTTTATAGAGGTTGGAGTTCTACTAGATAAATTGATGCTTTAATAGCATTGCTTGGGATTTTTATTACAAATAATAATTCTTGACTATCATATGGATTAATTTATACACTGGATTCTGTTGATTCTTAATCCGGGGGGACAAAGATATCACGGAACTAAACAGTTTCTGTTTAACACAAACACTGAACATCTTTGTGAATCAATATTTAGTGTGATATTTCAAATCTGCGCACTCGTCAACTTATTCATATTCTTTTGCGAATCCTATCGTTAGCCTGAAGGTAAACTCCATGAACTAACGTTACTTGCTGGGGCAACACGTGTGTGAATTGGTCAATATCGAAATTATAAAAAACTTATTAGAAAACGAAAATTCAAAGTATATCTCATCATACAAGATCATATACATAAAGTTTGAAATTTGAAGACTGGAAGAAAGGAGAAACTACACCTTGGGCGAGCACCCATAAAATACACCATGACCAGTATTACAAAGGCGGCAAAATGGACTAGTTATTGTCAGCAAGCAAACACGATGGTAGAGCAAGCAAACACGATAGCGGAGCACGCAAATACGATGGCAGAGCAACCAAAGACCAAGGCGGCCCGCAAGGAGATGCCTTCAGACATAATGGATGCGGACGATACAACAGCAAAGAATTCAAGCTTTAACGAAGATAAGGTAAATGAATTTATATTAGCAAAGGGTAAATTAGTTGCCAAACGTTAAACCCCAATTCCTATGCCAATCCCACCCACACCTAGCACTAACCCTTTCAGCACACTGGCGAACGATAGCCAAAATAATAACTCAAACGCGACTAACAATCGAGCAAAGAAGGTGTGGTTCCCACCAATTTTTATTGAACATCTAAAAGCAGCGGTGCTTAAAGGTATCATGGAGAGATACACCCTTACAGATGGTACCGAATCACAAAGTTGTCAAACTCCCGACTTAAAGTCACAGTGGGCAGGCTCGAGGCGCACGACTACATCATAAACCTACTTAAAAGCACGGAAGCAGTGGGATACCCCCCAAAGAAAAGAAAAAATGTATCGTGATACTAAGGGGTATTAGTTCAGAATTTGGAGCGGAGGCGGTTCGAGAGGACAAAGCCAAAGAAATTTCGAATTTAGGTCTCACGACTGTCAGTCCAAAAACGCATCAGATCAGAAGTCAACAACTTCTATAAAAGCAGACTGATATCACTGCGACCATCTTCAGATGTTTTTAAAACGATAAATCAATTCACGGGCCGTAAAAGTTCCAAATTCAACATTGAGAAAGACCCTATAAAGCGAGGGAACGAAGTCTTCACTGCACAATCTGACAAGATCGTTGCATGTGAGGAATACTTGAAACAACTATATTGTCACCGTGAGTCATCCAACATAGCTTTGAACAACAACGTTAAAGCAGAGGTTCTACTAACGACGGAAGGGTATGAGGGATCTTATTTAACTATATTCTCTAGTTATAAGAAAGCATCTTCTCCACAACATCCAGTCTTCGCCGGATTTCCCACCTCGAAAACGGTAGTAGAAGATCTCTTAAATGCCTTAAATAGCAAGCTATCTCACGGCCTTGATGGTATCCCGAACAGAATACTCAAGAAGTGCAGAAAGACCAGCTCCTCCTTCTTGACGATATTATACAATAGCTCCATTAATAACGGATATTTTCCAAAACCTTGGAAAGTTAGCAAACTAATACTAATACCAAAACCAGGCTGCGAAGGTAACATTAATAATTTTGGGCCGATTTCCCTTTTGTCTAACATGGGTAAACCTTGAAAAGGTTATTTTACGAAACTTGAACGATTTTACTAGTCCCCTGATCCCCGATTTTCAGTTTGGATTGGAACTCGAACGATCTACGGAGCAAGCAAAAATACTATTGCACAATAGCGTCACCCGGAATCTTCGGCGGAAAGAGTGCACAGTGACCTGTGCTCTAGACCTGAAAAAATTGTTCGACTCAGTTTGGATCAAAGGTCTCAAGTACAAATTGAAAATGGCATCCTATCCGGTCACAATCCTCAGAATCCTATACAGCTGCCTTTCGGATAGAACATCCCAAATTAAGCTGGGAAACCTTATTTCAAATCCTATCCTTATCAAATTGAGAGTCCCACAAGGCTCTACCCACGGTCCCACCCTGTTCAACAGTTTCCTTCATGATATTCCACGTCCAAACTGCTCGACAGATGATATTCTCCTCTTCTTCTTCTTCTTCTTAGCACTACAGCCCCTCTTGGGCCTTCGCTTCCCGCAAATAGTGCCTCCAACTGTCTCAGTCCATTGACCGCACCCTTAAATTGCGAAACCCGAGCAGCGCTGAACTGTCTTCGTCGACCGAGTCAGACCAGCGTTTCCTTGGTTTCCCCACTGGTCTCTGGCTTTCAGTTCTCCCAACGAATACCTTTTTGGGTATCCGTTGTTCGTCTATACGATTCATGTGGCCAGCCCATTGCAGCTTCCGCAGTCTTATAATCGTTGAGACTTCCGGTTCGTCCAAAATTTCGTACAGCTCATGGTTGTATCGAATTCGCCATTGGTCCCCGACTAGCTTCGCTCCAATTATTCGCCTCTGGACTCGTCACTCAAAGGCGTTCAATATATTTGCGGATGCTTGAATTAGGGTCCATGTTTCACATCCATAGCATAACACAGGTCTTATCACCGATTTGTATACTTGGAGCTTTATTTTCCTGTGTATGCAGCTGGTCTTCAAGATCGTCAAAACCGAATAAAATATTTTATTTGCGAGCTGTATTCTTCGGCTTATTTCGTCTCTTTTATTACCCGTTTTCGTTATTTTGGCACCTAAATACACAAATTCGCTCACATTTTTGATACTGCATTCGCCAAGTGTGATGTTTTGTCTACTTGAGGCATTTTTCCTTGACTGCGTCATGAGCTTTGTTTTATTTTCATTAATTTGTAGCCCTACTAGTCTTGCTTCGCTGTCGAGTTTTAGGAGAAGTTCTTTGGCGCTTGTTAATGACAGTAACAAAATGTTCATGTCTTCCGCATAGGCTACTACTTGGCTCGACTTGAATAGTAATGTACCTCGCGTATCGACAAGTAGCTTCCTTATGACGTTCTCCAGAGCCAAATTGAATATCAATGGGGCCAGCCCATCTCCCTGCTTTAGTCCGATATTTGTGTCAAAGGCATCAGTGAGTTGGTTATTGATGCAGACTTGGGAGGTCGTCGACGTCATTGTCATTTTGGTGAGACGGATCAATTTGGCTGGGATGCCAAGGCAATGAATTATTTGGTACAGTACGTTACGATCAATACTGTCGGATGCTTGCTTAAAGTCAACGAAAATTTCGTGAACGTTGTTGTTGAACTCCCAGCACTTTTCAAGTACCTGCTTGACTATAAGCAATTGGTCTATCGTCGATCTGCCTGCTCTAAAACCACCTTGATACTCCCCAATAATACTGCTGGCGTATGATCCGATTTTATTTTCTAAGATATTTGAAAATATTTTGTACGCCGTACAAAGTAGTAATATGCCCCTATAATTTTCGCACTGTAGCTTGTCACCTTTTTTGTGAATAGGGAATATAATTGATTGGGTCCACTGTTTCGGTATATGTTCTTGTTGCCAAATGTGCTGGATGACTTTATCAATAACTAGATGAATACTACTGCCACCATATTTGATGAGCTCAACTGGAATCTCATCGATGCCCAGCGCTTTATTATTCTTTTGAGCTTTGATGGTGAAACAAACTTCATCCAGAGTTGGTGGGGCCAACGGACGCACTCCGTAGACATCTATAGGCTCCGATGCTTTGGAGCTGTGCGGAAGATTAAGGAGGTTCTTAAAATATGATGCCCATCTTTCCTTAATCTTGGTTTCATTAGCGATGATATTGCCGATGTCATCACGACAGAGCGTGGTTTTGGGCTGGTTATCACGTTTCAGGCTTTTCACTACTTTGAATGCATGTCTTGTGTTGCTGCTTATATCTATACTTCTCAATTGGTCTTAATAGTATTTTTTTTTTCTTAACTATAATTATCTTATTCGCTATTCTTCTGAGATTTTAATTGTGTTCTCTCTTTGTCCTAGTTTTTCTACCTACGTAATCTTTGTACGCCTGATTATTTTTTTCTAACGCATTCTAGCACTCGTCATTGAATCAATATCATCATAATCATGTTGGGGCAACATTTTTTATAAGTTCAGAAACATTTCCCTAACAATTTAACGTATTAAATTAACACAATTGTGGTCGGTATTGAGTAAAATTTAATAAATTTTTCACCTTTATGGACCGCAAATAATCAAGTTTAAAATAAAAACCATATTCAATTATATTAATTTAATTAACACTGCAGATGTTACAAACGTATTTTACACTAAACTAAACGTGCGCATTTCGTTCGCTACTGCCGACCATCTTCAGCGCTAGACGCGAAGCTACTGGTGAAACAATTGCATACGTGTCGTTTAGAATAAAATACACTTAATTAAATCAATATAATTGAACACTGGTTAAACTTGATTATTTGCGGTCCATAAGGGTGAAAAACTTATTAAATTTTAATCAATACCGACCACAATTGTGTTCATCTAACAGTTTAAATTGTCAAAGAAAAGTTTCTGAGCTTATATAAGATATTAAATTTTATTTTTGTTTTTTTTTTTTTTTGAACAGCCATTTAATTTTGTAAATATTTTTTTGCAATTGTTCCCCTGAATGTTTATTTTTTTGAAATTATATTTGATTCCTGATCTTTTATCGTAAATATGATCTTCACTTTCCTCATAGCAACATAATTTGTGGCCTGGGAAGAAAGTAAATCAATTGTATGAAAATTGAAATGAAATGATGATTTGTATTTTTAACCGACTTCCAAAAGAAAGAAGGCTATCAATTCATGGCGCATATATTTTTTTTTTTTGCTTGTTTTTTGTATGTTCACGCATAACTTTTAAACGGAGATAGATAGAAGAGTCCTGTTTTGGCGAATGATATGTCTTTCTTTCAGTTAGGTTCCGTTTAAAGGATAAGAAATTCAAGTAACGGTAAAGGACTTTTATCCTTAAAACTAAAAAATTTCCGACTTTCACCCGGATTTTTCAGCATAACTGATCGACGGGTGTAGGGATTTTGATTGTAGTGATTTCAAATGAAGGATAACATATTGGTCTAAAATGTATCGGAACATAATTGTAATCCTTCCAAGGACTCTGTAGATACTAACAGTTCAATATGATACATTGGTGTCAAGAAATTGAGTTTAAATAATTTTATGCACGAAAAGTGCCAATTAGTTGGCACTGTTCAAGGATTTGTTGGAGACACCGAGTCCTTTGGTGACGGATGATAAAAATATCAGTATCCTTAATTTTCTGCATAAACGGTACATTTTATTCAATCATTTCTACCGGTAATAACCGATAAATTACTTCTAAATGTGTAAAATAGGTAGAGGGAACATTTCAGGATGCTTTTCTCTTCCGAAGTCATCCTTTGCTTACCGATGAGCTTAGTAAAGGATCCTTCTTATATCCTTTGATGTAAACATTACATATAGGATTTATAAAACTCCCCGAAGAAATAATAAGGACTCAGTGATTTCAAATTATAGAGTTGATTCGTTACTTTCTAGTTAATATTATACATTAAAACATATGCCCAGAAATCTAAAATTAGTAATTTCCATACTAAAGACCGGCGAGAATTGCAACCTAAAAAGAGATACTTTTCCTTCTATAACTGATCATAACTTTACATATAGAGATGAAAATGCATAGCCGATTTTTCATTGAACTATAGGGTATAATTTTATGTAAATTAGGTGCCATAGTTAAATGAAAACGAAAGCGAGTGGTTTCGAATAGAAGTGAATGAATGATACGGTTAAGAAGGATCTTTTTAAGTAAATTTCTTGAGATTAATTCCGGAGCAAACTTTATGTTATTTATAAACAGATATGTCGATACATATAATATATATATATTGTAGTAATCGAGTAGGTATGGCTCAAAAAGCCAGCGTGCGAGAGTTTGAAAGATGGGTCCCCGGCAAATTCGATATTTGGTTTCAATCCCATCAAATATTTCATGGGTTGGTGATTGCAGCTGCCTTCGTACATTATCACGGTATCACAGAAATGGCGATGTATCGCGTGACGGTTGGCGAATGCACGGTTCCTCATCCAGCCATTGCCTTCTAGAAGTAGCCAAATTAATGCAAGTTGCATGACCCAAATTATCAGCAACAGCAGAGTAGTTAATGTTGATTGAATGTATTCAAAAAAGAAGGATGTCAGCTATTCATACTTCTTTCCCTATCATACAATAAAGAAAATTTTAAATGTCGTAAAACAATAAAAGAAAGTATAAATTTGATAAGAAAAACAAAATAGAAGACTCGATTCGTTATTAAATGAGTGAAATACATAATCATTGTTATTACGACAAATAAATAAAATTTTAATAAGAAAAGAACAAGACATATTGCAAACGAAATATCTACATATTTAATTATATCGTTTGCATTTGAACGTCATTCAACAGCGCTCATTGCCGCATGAATCGTCCAACAGCAGTCACATTCAATTCAACAATCAAGTCAATCATATAAATCAATTCAATAGGTACTTGGTGCAGAACGCCTTACAAAGTGGGAACGTAACGTACTTGCCTGCCAACATCACCATAATCAACAGCATTAAAAATGTACCGAGCACAAGTTCCCACATACTCATTACAAATTCTCCGAGTAACATGGTGACCGCTGCTTCAACGCTGGGCGGCGGAACAGTACCCTTGAAGGTTGCAGCGCTTGCGCAGCCTAACCAAAACTCGTCGCACTACGAACAAATCCCATCATCAACACAAATTCATCGCGGAAACGCACTCACCTCTTCGTCAAGAATTCCAACCCAAACATTACTAGAGTGCAGAGCATCGGTATCGGAAAAACTGGCTTAAATAAACTTAAATTCTACTGTTTCGTATTAGATTGCAATTTCAACCCAATCGATTCTTTGGAAGAGTTTCGAAAGCATATGCGTACACATCGGCACAAATGGACCGGACAGTGTGTTGCTTGTCGAAAGAAAGGATCAAAAAAATTCTTATCAATCGATAAAGAATTTTTGCACTTGGTCAATGATCACCTTCCGCAAAAATCGTATGCATCAAAACTGCTTCGACCATGGATCAAGAACGATCCTTCCGATTGCTATAAGATATTTGTGAAATGCTCCTGAAAGAGTTCCATTTGGAGAACTTGTGCAAATGTATGGGGCCTAATTGTGTGTTTACAACCAACTCGCAGAAAGATCTACAATTCCATCTACAACTTAATCACAGTGAAGATGTTAGTGCCTTGTATTGTTGCTACTGTTCGGAACATTTCATTTCATACCAACGGACGAGTCGATCATATCGGGAAAGTTCACGGATCGTCACGCTATCAATGCTCGAAATGTTTCTATCGTAGCTGTGCTGCGTATAATGTACAAGCAGCAATTGAACCCATTTTCCCGCTAGTCTACGAGTTCCGCAAGAGACGTACAGTGGAAGATTTAGAATTGCGGAAAATCAAAAGAGCCCGTCGGAGAAGAAGGGGGGGTCGAGTTGCAACTGCGAACGCGCGTGGACGCGAGTAGTGCAAGTGTTCTTGGACCGTCTCGCTTATATTTTTTTCATGAGAAGTGCTAATAATTGCATTAAGTATTGAGACTAGATGCAAAGTGAATAACTGGATGTGTAAACAACCTGTTAGCGCGCAAGCAGTGATTGGTATCGGATTAGTGAAAGTACAGCAATCACCAGGAACAACGGGTTCATTGCAGTGCTCTATTTCGGTGATGTTTGAGAAAAACGTTAGTGTGTATAGCGGTTGCACTATTTTTGCCCGAAACGCTTGCAAAGTCCGACGAAATAAGAGTGAAAGTAAAGCGATCACCAAGAACAACGGGTTCATTACAGTGCTCTATTTCGGTGATGTTTGAGAAAAACGTTAGTGTGAATAGCGTTTGCATTATTTTGTCCGAAACGCTTGCAAAGTCCGACGAAATAAGAGTGTGTAGCTTGCTTGCGAAGTGAAGGATGCAATTCTGAGTTTTGTGGTGCCCGCCTGTTTTGTGTGCGGAAATTGCGAGATTTCCAAGTGTACGCTCCGTTTGTGGCTGTTTTGTTGCCAATTAACATAGACAAATCATCTCCACGCGCTTTGTGCTTTAATTGCCATACACATTTCGTGAAGTTCGCATGG